>OY294058.1:44284335-46684335 GCA_958510865.1 Myrrha octodecimguttata | reverse complement strand
GGTTATTTACCTAATATGTCAAAAAAGCAAATGCTATCTGATTTGAATTTCATTTTCGATTTTAGAATACCGACACGCAATTTGATAAGTGTGGAAAAGAGTGAGATTTTTAAAGAGGTGAAACGACTGTACCGTCTCTCCTGGTTCAAAATATTATTTTAAATTATGCTACTCAATTAGCTTTCATTATGTGGAAATGCCGTCCAATTATACAAGAGTATTTATTGAGATTACAATGTCTTATGAATAATATATGAATTTCATTCAAGATATCCATGGTATTGGGTTATTTAACTGAGAAAATAATAAACCCTTGTTTAAAATTTGCAGCGTTTTTCCATGAACATGCGCGCAAAAATGTTACCATTCATGAAATTACTTCTTCAAAAGTGATATTTCTTCCTGCACTCATCAGATCAATATTTTTGGGTAAATATCAATGTTTTGCGTCCCCGCTGATATCGAGTTGAAATTTGGTTTTTCCCACTGAATTCAGTCCCCTGAACACGAATCTGCAGTCAAACCTTGGCGGTCTACTTTATTTTGGAAGATATTTGTCTCCAAAATTCCAAACATGTCCATTTTGAGATCGCTTTTTCCACTATGAAAACAATCACAAACTACGGTTTGTTAGTCCATATATCATCTATGAGCTTTTGCCTAACTACTCACTACAATTTTTCCCGAGAATATTCATTATTTTTTGAATAAATACGAAATTAGCGAACTGCCATTTAACCTCAAAATCTGCTCACTTTCTCTCATACGACAAATGAAGTTTGACAAAGGCGCAAAGCTTATGTCCATCGTCATGCGTCGTAGACGGATGCCATTGTTACGAAGTTAAGTAATCAATTGCGTATTCGCAACACGACAGATAAATATTGCGAAACTCGAATTGAAATTTATAAGCCCAATAATTTGAAATTTTTGTTAAGGTGGTTTCATAATGAATACAAATTCTTAGTTTAGAAGATATTAAGTACTTGATTAGGTTAGGTAAGTTTAGTTCAGGACAGTAATTCAGTATTCAGATTCGAACTGGCACTGTCCTAAACTAAACTAACCTAACCTAACCAAGTACCTTAAAAACTCAGCATACGAAATTCATATTGAGAATTCTACTACTCCTCTTTCAAGTAAACAAACCCGAACTTCAGATTGAATGTAAGCACATTTTGAGGTTAAGTGGCAGTTCGCTAATTTCGTTTTCATTCAATAAATAATGAATATTCTCGGCAAAACTCTTAGTTAATAGTTAGGAAAAGGTTCATAAATGATATATGGACTAACAAACAGTGGTTTGTGATTGTTTTTATAGTGGAAAAAGTGATCTGAAAAAATATTTTTTGGAACTTTAGGGGCTAATATCTTCGAAAATAGGGTAGACCGCCAAGGCTTGACTGCAGATTCTTGTTCAGGAGACTACATTTAGTAATGAAAAACAAATTTCAACTAAATATCAGCAGGGACCCAAAACTTTAATATTTACCCCATCCGAGGTGGACAGTGTCCGAGCCACCCTATATTTCAGCAATTAATAAGATCGATGTTATTCCAACAACCTGTCTCGGCCGATTGGACATCATCAATCACTCGGGTTAATCGATAATGAAACCATCGACAACCTCGGGGGATTAGAACGGACAAAATAATTGCAGTGTAAACAAATAGTCGCTAACATCAATTATTTTCATTTCCAATGTCAAGAGGAAACAATACCACGTGGTAGTAAATTACAGCTTGGCAACACATCTACATTTAAATTTCATCAAACCTCGTTCATATCTCAAGGTCAGACCGCTGGACCCGGTCTACATGCTTAAACGTTACCTATATGCGCAAGAAATATTAGAATTCAGAATTCGGATAAATTTCGACGTTTAAAGGAGAAAACGAGAATGCGCAATGTTAGTTATTTTTCTGTTTTTCACTTCATTTCAGATTTATTTTCCTGAAAATTTTTGAATATAAAAAGTGGCGACATTGTGCATTCCTACGTTTTTTTTTGAACCATTCGCATCAAGAAATTTTTTTGAAAAAACGAACTCTGGCTTCCAGAAGTCACCCCGCTCCTAATGACACATCGGTTGATTTTCATATGGTATTAATATAATATGAGAAAAATTATTTCATTCTAGATAGCACTGTTTGTGAGCATGTCCTAGGAAACAGTGTGTAATTGTTGGGCTCACTGAGGTCGGATCCACAGTCAAAATCGATACTGTCCGGCCAGCCGGCCGAAGACACGATAACTGTCGAAAGGAACAAGATAGCGACTATAAACTTTCAGGATTAGTAGAGTTCCAGGTTGGGATGGTTTGTTATTGGCCGAATCGTCTGAACAGTTTCGGAGTTATATTTGAAGTTATACACATCTGAATTTTTTAGGTTATGTTATTTCTTCAATTGATCAGAAACCAGTTGAGCGATTAGATTGAAACATGGTAGTTAGCATGGTGGAAATATGCAAGGTGTGTTCTCGCGCATCTATATACCCGTCCTTGTCGCTCGCTATGACGTCAGTCTGGTAAAATTCTTCAATAGTTTGAACGTTCGCAATGGATTTTCGATGTAATTTACAATTTTGCTGGTTCCGACTGATTTGAAAATCTTCTGGGAAATGAGTATGGGATCCAATAAAATCAATATTTTTGAACAACGTGGGTGGAAAATTACTAATATGGGATAAAGTAGACGAAAATGTTTAAATTGGAATCGCTAGTATAGGAACCTAAAATGAATTTTCACGAGCGTTCTTCATTTCCAAAAATAATAAGTTAGGACAAGAAGTATTTACTGAACCCCAGAAAATCTCTATTCTGAAAAAAAAATTTATAAAACTGAGCGAGAGTGCTTGAAGATATCTAAAAAAGTATGACCAACATGGCTTTCATTGCAGAGTTTGCGGAAATATTTTTCAACTCAATTCTCAAAAAGGTGATAGGAGAATCCCTACTTGTATTCAGTTATTTTCATCGAAGGAATGAAATATTTTCATTTGAAAATGATATGACTGTTTTAAATTTAGTGAAATTGTTCTCTAAAATGGATATACCTATGAGAGTTTTTCAATAAAGCTTCAGATGAAGTTGAAGCATCAGCATCAATATGTTAAATTGTAAATTTGTGAAGAAAAATCAGGAAAGTTTCATGGAAATATTAAGGGTTTTGGGATATTATATCCCAAAAACGATATAATTGTTAAGAGGGGATGTTGAAATAGAAATCGGTAAATTTATTTTTTGCAATTATCACATCAGTGTCTTAAGCTTTTGTGGAATAATCACCACAACCGTCCACAGCACAGGCGACCATTTTAGAGCACTTAAATGTCTTTTACTCGCAAATAATACGTTAAAATTTACAACAAACAGCTACACGTGTTCTGGTCTAGCCTTAATTGCGAATGAATCACTACAATACCTCTGGAATGCTCGAAAAATTCGATAATGAAAGGTTGAACAGGTACAAGAGCTCGGAATTATTTCTCTTAGTGACGTCATGCGCCAACTGGACGAAAATAAGCCTAAGTTGTGAGCACACCTTTATATTTCCACCATGGTAGTTAGTTTCAGCAAACTGTTGGAATATTTTGGTTGGTGCATTGAAAAAAATCCGAAATCTTTTCTGAAAAAATGTTGTTTCTTCAAACTACTCAACATATTCTGACTAAATTTTGCACAGAATTTGAGCTGTATATTGCAGAATAGTGTACCAGAAAAAATATATTAAATTTCAGGTTTTCATTTCGGTATCGTTGTCATTCCTGGGATAACTCCGAAAATACTGATTCAATCATGATGAAACTTGGTAACTAGTTGGGAAATGATAACGCACAACTGTCTGCGAAACTTCGTGATGATCGTATCATCGGAACAACAAAGCATCCTGTAGATATATCCACTCAAATTAACATATTTTTCCAAACTTTTTCACAGATACAAATTGAAACCAGTTGAAATCTAGTAGACACTTATTATTATTTCTTTAGTATCTCAAAAACAAGTTCAACGAAGAAATCGAAACTTGGTAGTGGTCAATGATGAAGAAGCCATGAGCGATTCAGAATATCCCGGATAACCAGTTTGAATTGTTTACCATAAATAATTCTCGCGTTATAAAATATGGAAAATCAGGTGAAAAATCCCGATATATCTCTTATACATCATGAAATTTCATAATATTTCAACACAATACTTTCAATCTTTTCTATCAGTTCAAAACCATAATGCTTATAACTATATAATAAGAATACATAGCTTTTATGTAAATAAGTTCAACTTTTGGTATAATTCTGATAGTACTTATAGGTTCAGAATTGTCGGCTGAATCTAGTGCATTGTTTGAAAGATATTACAAATTGTTGGAATAATTGTGTATTCCTCTACTGATATCATCCGAACGAATTTTCGATCTTGAAACAGCTGATCCCCCCTTTAGTTTATACCTTGGTCGAATATGTATCTAGAGGGCATGGTTGGTTTTTTTTCATTTTCATCATGTGTTAAATCTAGTGAAGTGTCCTCTAGAGGTTTTTGTTTTGAGTTTCAGCTGGTGCGCATTACAAACAAGCCTCTCAGGTATATATAGGTTTCTTTTGGACAATCACTAAAAGGCCTTTTACACTACCGAAAGCTAAGGCCCTGCAGTCTAATAAGCAACCGGTAGTCTGATCTAGGGCGATCGAGTGGACCCGATCGGACTAGCTCCCTACAACCTGGCATACAGGGCAGTGTCATAGCAGTAGCTTATCTGGAAAGGGCCGGTATCTAAAGTAGTGTGAGAGACAACCTAACCGGCAGCTTTATACAATGCCGGCAGATAGGGCACCGAATATACTGGGATCTTGAAATAGGGTAGTGTAGTATGCCTTCACGGGAGGAAAATCACCGAATTTGAAACGCATCAAAGACATTTCAGATTGATATGGATTCTTATAAACCTTGATTTATGGTGATCTTACCATGGGTTTAATTTCAACTGCCCGCCTATACCACAACTCAGCTTCTTCATATCTTTCAGCTTGCCGCATTGCTGTTGCTGCAGCTACTGCCAATTCAAAATCCATCGGCCTTAATTGTGCTGCCTTTTCGTAATGTATGGCTGCCTCCTTGTATCTCTTTGTAGATGCCAAGAATTCACCTGGAATAGAAAGAGAATTGTATCATTAGTTGCTCCGATGAATGGACTTGATTCGGATTTTCGATATAGGTTTACGTCTCAGCATATTTCTTTCTAAACGGATGCTGTGTGGAAGGGTCCCATTAAATTTTTTAGGAATGAGTAGAAATCTACACAATTCAATTCTGTTTGTCATTAGAACAAATTCTTTAAGGAGAGAATAGCCTAATGGATTAAATCAGAGGTGGCGCCAGTATATGTTTGTCGAAAAAATCTATAATATCGATCAAGGCCTTAGTGTCTAGAATTCTTTCGTTATCGTACTAGATAGGTCGCGCAGATTATGTAGTACGCGAAATCCCTGGACTTGGTTGATGCTCCGGGTGATGCTAGCTCCCCTCAAGGTAGAATTTTGTTTATTTCATGGATATTTAATCTTTGATTTCATTTTACGAAAGCAGGTTAAATTTGGAAAATTCAATATGAAGTGAATCTGCGCTCGTTCCATTTCCGAAAATATCATTTCATCAGGAAACTCTTGAATCAGAAACAAAATTGAAAATTTCACTATAACTTTCGATAAAGGCTCCTAAACTCAACATTCGTATTATTTATTCCTTTATATGATGTTTCACTATTATTCATTGCATCATAGCAAACACTTTTTAACTTCTAACGCAGAAACAATTTCTGTAAAATATTATCGGATATTTTGTTTGCTATTTCTGATACAGGGAGAAGAAATCCATCTAGAAGTTCAAGAAAAATGAAAAAAATATGTTATGTTCAAGCGTGGTAGGATCTCTCAAACTTGATCTATTATTTTTATTGAATTCCACCAACCAATCGGAAAATTTCTACCTAATTGAATCAGATATAGATGCCGTGAAACAAAAATTCAATTATGTAATTATTCAATAACTAGACTTCAACAGAAAGATTTTTTAGCGTAATATCATATACTGTGGTATTCGGATTCCATTCTTCATGTATTGGCTATATCTGTACGGTCGAATGCAGATTGAACTTGAAAACAGCCGTAAAACAAACTCGATATTGAATCGAATCGGTGTTTACTCACCTTTCAAACATACTCAAAATTATTAATCCCAAAACTAGGAATTCGGTTGCAATATTGCTGTTTTCCAATTGAGTATTTTGGTAAAAGCAGTGGTGGATACATTTTGTCGTGATCGTTCATATTTATACTTCTCATATTTGCATTTTCCAAACAGATGATTTTCATGGTCCCTAATTTTTTGATCGTCTAGTGATTATATATTTTTCTTGTGTTCAAGGGCTCGACTGGCCAAAATAATTCAGCCACTCTGAGGGCAATCAACCTAAGTCCATTTAACAAAATATCATATAGAAGCATTCTGTTTGGGAAATAAAGATCCTAGAACCTACATATCTTGCACATTTTATGTGGACAATAACAAGATCTATCGGAAATGCAGCACGAAATATTATTGATGCCCTGCAGTGAAATTTTTGAAACTGGACCTAGGTTGCTTGGCCTTTTCAACGGCTCAATGATGGAAATTGGATCATGGAAAAAAAAGAGCTCCGGTAATAATAAACTAACATAAATACAAGGTCAAATATCTGTCCATAAGTCAAAAAATATTCTGTGATAAAAGCCAATCATTCAAATAACCAAAGCATCTTCACCGTGGAAGCGATGTCCAAGGAGTACAGTTACAACAGTTTCACGGTTATTTCTTATGATCGGACCAACATACAACTTATAATTATGAAAAATTATGCTTTTTCCTAGCATCTCCAATTGTTTCAGTAAATCTTATTGTTAACCTGGCAAGTATCTAACTCACTAGAGTTATTGTCCTTCACACTTTTTCCCAAGAACACAATAAATTGATGTTTTATCAATTATTCTTAAAAGAAAAGAACGCAATATTGCTTGACCATATTTCAAGCCATAAGATAGAAACATCTTGAGAGCTCGTCTTTGATATTCTGAATTCAGAATATTTATGACGTTGCAATCTGTTTAGTTGAGGAATGTTTCCTTAAGCTTCCTTTCGCGTGACAGTATCGTCACAGATGTCGCAAGTGCACCGAATCACTCGGAGATATAACAAAAATTGCAAAATAATCCTACAGTTTCTTCGACGCCGCTAATAAAAGACTATTGCGTCGACAAATTTTGTCGCGACACGCAAAATACTTAAGCTTTCCGAATTCTGGATGCAAATAATATCTTTAAACGACCGTTTCGGAGCTATTTTTATAGCAGAATTTGTATTTGATTCCGTAAGGGAGCAGGAACTACGCAGCTCAAAGGGTGCCATAAAAAAAGATTTCCTCCGGAGCTGGAGGATGAGCGGTAAAAGCTAGGGAACGATGCTCCGCTCCAAATGCGTTCGTTTTCTTCTGGAAAGCAATATTCAAGATCAACAAAGCGAAAGTGTAATAGCATTTGACTATATATGCGTAACTTATTCGATCTCCCCTAGACATATAATACCAGAAACAAATATGGGTCATAGAACATCACGAAAATTCCCAACACACACGTAGTGAATCGCTCCTGGCTCCTTCGCCATTTTAAACCACAGAAAATCAATCTCATATACTAATATAGATACTTGAATGGGTCTCGATACTATGGATTCGATTGCTAGATTATTGATTATTCAATATAAAAATGTGCTTCAAGAAAATAAAGAGATAAAACTATTTCAAACCAATAGATTTTTCATTTTTCTACAAATTGGACTCCTGAAGCAATACATGAATATTTGGTAATAGGATGACGTGAATTTCATCATCATTTTTGCACGAAAATTGAATTGTACTTTAAATTCTTCCATATTTCAGATGTCAATGTTAACTTTTCTTAATCTTAGGTTATACTGCCAATATAAAGCCCAAATGAGGTATCGGCAAAACATATCCGTCTGAAATAGGTAAATCGTCGACATGGTCTGTTGTAAACAATAGGGTTTTCGAAAGAATCAACCCAGGAAAAAGTATTTGGAGGACAGAATCTATGTTTAGTCACGAGGGCTGACTTCGTGAATTTTCAAAATCCACTCAACAATCCCGCAGAATTTACTATTCGAAATTTCATTTTTTCCATTTCTCCAGAAAGAAACATACTCGGCTGAAAAATGAGAGCTTTAAATTCGATGTGAAAATTTTTGAAGAAAATGTCTTATTTTGATGATTTAGATTTCGCATGAGTTCCTTCATCAGAATGATACAACAAATTGAAATAAAATCTGATCTAACGACTTAGGTTTTTGAGTCGCTTTTCACAGAAACGTTTCAGGAATTAGAATAGCACTAATGTAGGTAATTCAGGAAACATTCAACATTATCGGTGGAACCTTATGGACAATATTGTAGTTGGTCAAAATAAGTCAATTTCATTGATGAATTAACTGATAGTTCAAAGTTTCAGTCCAATAGAATTAAAGTGTTAAAATTCTCATTTTGAGTAGTTATTCAACACTCAACACTAAATCTTCCTACCAATGTATCTTTATATCGACCTGCATTATGAAGAATGTGAAGGCCATCAAATCTTAAAGCATTATTATTCAAAATGTATAATATGATAGTCTAAATAGGGAGCAATATACATTATAACTTAAAAAGAAATCTGAAAAGTAGTAAACATTTATTTTTTCAAACACATAGTCGACTTTGTTTCAAAATCAAGATGTTCCTTGAAAACAGAACCACGGAAACTTCTCAATTATTCTCTTGGTAATATGAATATTCTCTTTGTATGCTAGGAATTCTTCAAATTGTAGTTGTTCGTTGTGTTCTGTATATAGGAATGAAGTTTCCGGGAAATAAATAACAAAATTAATCTGGTAAGTAGGTATGTTCTAATTGCAAAAATCACAAATTTGGAATGATTTTCATTCATATGAATTCAATTCCTATCACCATTACTAAATTCCTTTTTCCACAAAATTCATTACTTATTGCTGCCAACGAAATGAAATGGGAAATAACTCGAGTAATACCGAAAGATAAGGTTTTAATTGAAAATGAAATAAAGCAAGAAACAGACTCTATCTTTCTTTATTACCCATCAAATCCAAAGAAACGGAATTAGGATAGAAACGTATACCTCACGAATATCCTCATAAATTTCGCTATCCAACAATTAGGTAATTGAAGCCGCTTTTAAGGTCAGTAACTCCTTTTGAATGGACTATGATGTTTGTTGCTGGAGGGATTTAGAGATATGGGGGCACTTTGCAATAAAATACATTTCACGAAATGCCAGCTAACAAGAAACACTTCCCTCCAAAATGAAGTTGATGATAATAATGATAAAATTATTTTTTGATCATGTTAGACATGACAAAAAACGCTGCAAAATTCACAAGGGTTTATTATTTCCTCAGTTAAATAACCCAATACCACTGATATCTCAAATAAAAGTTATAAAAATATTATTCATAACTCATTGGTTTTTTACAAACGTGAACTCGATATGTGTTGAAAATTTGGTTCTGAATCTTTTCATCCACTTTCAAATATATGATTTTGGATGAAAAGTTAACCGATTATTCCACTGAATTCTAATCTTAGAACCGAATGCGATGATTAATTTTCGGGATTATTGGAAATTTGCAGCGTTTTCACGCGCTTGTTCTAGGGAACAGCGCGTTATCATTTCGTCACAATGTCTGTAAGTTTTTGAATCTTTAGCCGTGCCGTCTGTATTTGCACTAACTAACACTTACACTAAGAAAGAGACTTGGAGAGAAATTGAATAGTTGAGTTCATTAATGGGAGGAATCGGCTAGATAGTTTCGGAGTAAGGCCCGTTTGAAAGTTTGAGGTTAATTCCTCTATATCTCATGAAGCATCCACTCGATCGAATTAAAACTTCGTGGACAGTTTCAAGATACCAACGTACAACTAAGGAAAAATTTAGTGTTGATCCAGTTGTTAGAAAATTAAAAAAAAAATTATTCGAAGTTTTCGACATTTTTGATGAATTATTTTTTTCTCTGAGAACATCAATTAGATTTCAGTGGAATTCGGCACAAACCAAGTGTCAGTATTTAACAGCAATGTTTCGAATTTCAATTCGATCCGGTATTCACTCTCGGAGATATAAGGAAAAAATGAGCAAAATTCCGTTGTTATTTGGAATTTTAACGTTAATTCCACAATATCTCAAGAAGTACAAATGCAATCATATTGAAATTTCGTAATATAACGTTAATAATATCATATAATATTATAACATAAAGTCAATGGTTAGAAATGAAGCGGTTTATATAATCAAGAAATTATCCCCTTAAAGCTAGTTGGTACAACTCATCCAATATAAAACCAGGTTGAAGCGAATCAAAAGCTTGGAAAAGGTCAAAGAACGTAGCTCCCACATGAGTACCTTCGTCCAAAGAGACGTAGACGAATATAAAATTCGCAGCAAGCTTTTTTGAGTAGACCTATACGTGTAGATATGGGAATAAAGATCAAATTTCATAGCATCTTCCAAATGATTGAGAAAATTACAGACGTTCTAGCAATATTAATGAAAACATTGAATTTTAATACCTCCATCAGGGTGAGTATGACTCGAAACTACCGGATTATTCGATAAAAAAATCTTCACTAACAGTGAAGAGGATTATAGAAGTGAAGAATTCATGAGTGAAACTTTTCGGCAACATTCGTTATGCTCGATTTCAGACAAGCCACGTGGAAGCGTCATTCAACAACAAAAATTGAACCAATTATTTCTGTGAGCTTAATCAAGACCCCGAAAAGATGGATCTAACGTAATATAAGTCTTGTTGTGATGAAAAAAAAATGAATTCTACCCATAAAATAATAGTTTACAATGTGGAACTTTGTTGGAAATCAGAACTGCAGAATAAGTGGACATAAATGTAATGAATAACCAAACAATGATAGAAAAAAGGATAACTTTTCAACACAATTCGTTATACTCAATTCCAGATAAGCCCTACGGAAATATCATCCAACATCAAAGATTCACCGGAAGACTGAAAAGATGGATATATGTCCAAAATAGTAGCAGACCTGTTGGAATGGAAAAAAGATTATCTTAGATTCATGTAGTCCACTGATGAAAAAGTATTTCACTATGTGAAACTTTAGTGTGAAATTAGTCTTTGAGTGCAACGAAATAAAATGGTTATAGATGTAATAAAACCACACAGCGATAGGAAAAAGGGATTACTTCTGAACAAAATTTGTTATAGTTAATTTTGGACAGATGTTTTTGAAAGCATTTCATTATGAGAGGTCATAGGCTCAGCACATTATCAAAAGACTGAAAAGATGGATACATGTCCAACATATAATCAGACTTGTTGGAATGGAAAACATTTATCTTAGGTTCAAGGAACTTTTTTGTGAATTCAGTTATCAAGTATAGCAAAATAAAATGATAATAAATGTAATAAAACTAGACAGCAATAGAAAAAAGTTTTACTTCTCAAAAACATTTGTTATACTTAATTTCAGACAAGCCTTCCTAAAACATTATTCAACAACAAAGATTTAACAGATGTTTTCTGAAAGCATCTCATCACGGTGGAGGTCAGATGCTCAGGACTTAATAAAGACTTATAACCCGTTGAACAGGCGGGGGATTTTCACTCTGAAGTAATGTTAGGAAAAGGTATCTGCGTTGAGTATGAAAAATCGTTGTTCCGGAGTTATTTGTTTCCATTATATTAACGTCTAAACAGATTATAATGAAGAGGGATCGTGAGCAGGAAGTATTTCACTCTCCTGATGTTGTTTGGTTCACGTTTTCTGGGATAATTCGTCTTGTCAGAGGGAGCTTCAGAAAAATCAGAAATTTTGAACGGAAACGGTCAGTCTGTAGGTAATTCCAACTGAACGTTGAAATAATTTGATGAATTAAAAAAATATAACTAGGCAATATCCAAAAATTACCAGGTGACACAGTGAAATGAAAATTCCGCATAGCTAAAGCAGGTTAATTTGGGAGGATCTTGCATTATTTTTCAGGTGCTCCCTAGAGTTTCACCCCAAATATTCGGAAAAGAAACTACTTAAAATGAAATATTCGGAAAAAAAAACTTGTCACAGGAAAAAAATCATCGAAATACTCTCACGATATTGAACTAAAACCAAGATATCGAATTGAGAAAAACAACAAAGCGCAAGTACATACATTTGAACAGAAAACCCGAACGTTCAATATCCACTGAAGTAAATATTGACGAGAAAGAAAATTTTATTAACATTTTGAAATATTGCAGAGAAAATGTTTGATGCTGGTTCGAAAAAAAATTAGTTCAGTTTGAACACGTTTAGTTATATTCGTTCGTTTTAGCCTTCAACATCTGAAAATATCTGTTGTTTTATTTCATGTAATATAATTTTGCTAGACCAAGTACAATTATTTCACAGTGACCTTGACCTTTAGCGCTCTCCCATAATAGATGAGATTTTCGTATATATCGGAAAATCTGGCATTTTTTTTCAGTTGTGTAATAATAAAATCAAGAAAAGCACTGACGAAAAGTCAGCAGCTTTTAAGCGCTTGTTCACATTGCGAAATGGTGACTTGGAAATTTCAGTTAAATTTTAATGAAATATAAAATTTTTTAAAATTTTGAAAAATCGAATTTTTCTATGAATAATTCTTCATATTGACACTGTTCATCTTCCAAGTAAGATTCATTTCGATCGGATCGATATTTTTCGAGTTATTTAAGAATCAAAATTTGAAATGGATGTAGCACAAAAACCCTTCGGCAGATTTGGCCTATTGATGAACTTAACCGAGATATTCAGGATCTTAACCTAACCTGAAAATTTCAAGACTCTAGGTCCTTTTTTTCGAGAGTTACAGCTCACACGGCCGGACGGACAGAATCAATTTTGACCACGGATTCCTCCTCTGTGAGTCCATCATAGTCGTTCGAGACAATTTTCGGCTCAAAATTCGAAAATTACAGACATCGTGACGAAATGATAACGCGCTGCTCCCCAGAATGAGCACGTAATAAGGTTTTTCAATTATTTTGATGGTTGTTAAATTTCTGTGGAACTCAAATCACTCAAATTATTCATTGTCGTTGCAATTGCACTGTAAATTATTTCAGGATGCGTTCTTTATTACTCCGACAGTATCTCCAGTATTTTGTAATATCTGTCGTTCGATTATTTTGAAAGTGTTCCTGAGATCATCCAAATTCCGCAGTGGTAGTTCACTTGCAACAAGCAGGGGCGAAGACGAGGGTGTAAACTTAAAAACCTCAAAAATCAATTTTCAATGAAATGTGTCACAGTTGCTGAGGTGATAAGTAATGAAAATAAATTCAAACTGATGTGATTTGTAAATAATTATTTCCCCTAATTTATTAAATCTCATTAAAATCATGCGCTTCAAATTCATTACGACGCAATCAAATTCGTGATTAAAAATTCATTGCTTTTTAATTTTTCATCCTATTGCTTCCACCCTATTTGTTCAGAATGGACCATCATCATAGAGTCAGCAGGAGGTTTCCTCGAAATTATGGAAACTTAGTTACGAATAAGAAATTTAAGTAAATTATTGGCGTTCAGTCGGGAGGTTTTGGACAATCTCATGCCCTATTCTTGCTTCTGGAAGGTATATTTTTATTGGTTACAGTTCTTCCATGCTGGAGACAGCTAAGTCAGATTTATCGGGAATTATTTCACTAAAATCAATAAAAATAATAAAAACAGTAAATATAATCATATAATATCGAAACGTTATAGGTTATTCTTTGTATCAGTGAGTATTACCGAATCGTTCAATAAATTTTTTTTATATACAGGAAGAAAATCATCCCGCAATTGATTTGTAGCACTCTTCCTTGATCGAAAACAGGATCGAATTAAAGAAAAAGGAATAACAGTCACTCCCTCCTTGGTATTGAAATTTTCTATTGATTTGTGTATACTGAACGATGAGCGAATTTTACTAGACTTGAAGCGATTATGTTCTGGGGAGCAGCGTGCTATCGTTTCGTCCTAGTGTCTGAAACTGCTGGGGTTCTTCCGAAAATTTACTCAAATAACTAGGTTGGACACACTGATGACGAATTCGGTGTCAAATTCATTCTGTCTGGCCAGACGAAGGCACGATCAGAGGAGAACGAAGAACCGTATCAACTCGAAATTTTCGGGGTGATTCGAATTTCAAGATGCAACGGTTGAGTTCGTTAGTGTGCAAAATCATTCGAACAGCTCCAAGTTATTGTAATTTGAAACTTGAGGTTATAGCTCTGATATTTCAGGAATTACCTGAGCGATTGGATTGAAACTTGTAAGTCAGTTGACGCAAAACGACGAGCAATGGAATTAAGAAAAAACTTTTTGGAAACTATTCATCAGATTTGAGAAAATTTTCTCAAACATTGGAACTCATATTTCACAGCAGTGTATCAAATTTCAATTCGAAATGATTTAATCTCCTGGAGGTATTGGAAAAAATATGTTTCGTGTTTTTTTTTGAATAACTCAAAAACTACTAAAAAACTATTTCAATCATGATGAAATTCAGTAATTGTTCGAAAATGCTTAAAAAAAATCTACAAAAGCACTGCCGTGAAGGCAGCAGCTTTTGCGCGCATGTTCAATGTAGATGACCGCTTCGGCAACGAATTTGAACTTGCGCGCGAAAGCTGCTGCCTTCACGGCAGTGCTTTTCTAGATTTTTTTTTCCGATAAATTACTGGATTTCAATTCGATCTAATCTGTATTTTCGGAAATATTGGAAAAATAAAATTTTGAGTGGGTATATCTACGGAATCATTGGGCGGATTTTACCCATTCACGAATTCGACCTTCGTAATCAAGCCCCAAACCTTCTCTACAAATGTCGAGTTTCTGAGTCGTTTCTTCCGGAAGTTATTCTGTTTACCTTAATAACGAAGGCCGAATTCGTGAATGAGTAAAATCCACCCAATGATTCCGCAGATATACCCATTCAAAATTTTATTTTCCCAGTATTTCCAAAAATACAGATGAGATCGAATTGAAATCCAGTACTTCATCGAAAAATTACAGTTCGGAGGTTCATACAGAATTTAATGTGGATGATATGATAAGAAAATCACAGAATTTTTTTTTCAAATTGTTGTCTTTTAGCATCTTCAAACTAGCTGCGAAGTTTTATCAGGATTGAATCAGTATTTTTCGAGTTATATCGAAAAAAAGCAACGATATCGAGAAAAAACCGCGAAATTTGACATATTTTTTCCCGATAGCTCCAAAACTTTTAATCGTATGGAACTGAAATTTCGTACACTGCTGTGAAATATAAGCTCAAAGTCCGAAAGGAATTTTTTTCTGGATATGATAAATGGTTTTTGAATTTACTGACAGTATGATCCTGACAAAATGGCACGAACTTGCGCGTTGTTATACTCCACCTTATTGCCAAGTTTGAATTCAATCGCTGTTTCTGAAATGAAAAATAAATAACTTCAAGATTTCAAGTTGCTATAACCCCGAAACTATTTGACCGATATGGCCCATTAACGAACCGCGGAATTCCAATGCGCGACCTACCCTGAAAGTTTCAAGTTGCTAGCTCACTCTGTTCAATAGTTATCGTGTCCACGGCCGACCGGACGGTCGGCCGGACAGAATCGATTTCGATACTGGATTCGTCATCAGTGAGTCCAATCTAGTCGTTGGAGAACATTTTCGGTTCAATCATAGAAAATTGCAGACATTTGGACAAAACTTTGCACGCTGTTCCCCTAGAACATGCGCGCAAAAACTTTGTGCAGAATGTTATATACACAATTTGAAGAAAAAATCAAATTAATTCTTCAACTTTTCTTTAGTCATCATCTTTTGATCATGTTGGCCCTACTAAATTCAGTATAAGCCTACAAGCTCATATTGTTCAATCAAATACTGGATTTCAATTGAATCTTAATTGTATATTCGAAAATTCGGAACATTTTGAAAGATCTGCGGAATCATTGAGTGGAGTTAACCCGTTCAAGAGTTCGGCCTTCGTTATCAAGGTCCAAGCCTAGGGTTGAAAGATCACCTAATCTTTTCAACAGGAAGTTACGATGCGTTTGTAGGGGTCAGTACGTAAAAAGATGGCTGCCTTGGCAACTACTTCGAATTTTTTCCACAAGTTCATTCCAAACATTTCGAGCCACTGCTTTCCCAAACATATTCAAAAATCCTCGTTTGATCAAACTCGTGAATAGACATTGTTTCCGACATTGTCGGTGAAAACTACTCCTCAATCACGATAATCACACTGACACGCCAACCTAATTGAAAAACGAGTAGTTGCAGAATTTCCTAATTGGAAGATTACTTCAGAGTATTCTAGGTGAAAAGTTCGTGGAAGACGAATGACAGACGATCGTTCATCGGGCACAGCCTGGCACTGAGCCTATGCGGTAATTGAGGGAATGAATTAAATCATGGAAATATTTAACGACGTCTCGTCAGTTCATAACCTGTTCGTGTTCAATTAGCTAAAAACGATAGCGATTGGGAAATACCCCATCGTAATTCAATAATCGACGTAGCCTTGGCTTGCCATTTCATGAATGATATCCCTTTACGGTTATCGTTGCATCATCACGTGATCAGGCAAGTTCTCAGCTACAATTTTGCTATCCAACAAGTCAACACATGATGGTTTTATAAGTTCAATCTAAGATAAAACTCATATGAGTTCCATATAGTCTATCTCATGACGTAAGCAAAACATGGTGTGCTCATCTGCTCATCTGTGATCGATTTACCAATGATGACGTCACTTTTTTCATTCAAATCCAAAGAAAAAAATATATATTTCCTTGTATTTTAATCTTGCTGACGCCACCTTTTTTTCAGATAAGCACACCATGTTTTTCACGTCATGGTCAGATAGACCATGACGTAAAAGATCTGTCAGAACGATAGAAATATGCTTCTGTGTACCATTTCTATGGAAGACATATACTCCAATATCAAGTCAGTCAGTAGGCCTCGAAACAGGCATAGCAAGATTTCGTTTTCTAGAACTGAGACAGATCACACCAGTGAATTTTCAAGGTCCGAATAATTTAGAGAGACGTATAGTCAATTCCTGTATAATTTTATGATAAATGCAAGGTTTCTAAGTAACATACGTGATCATTTTAACCTGTAGAACAGATAACGACGCGTAATATCTGACATAAAAATTACTATAATCTTACATTTTTTAATATACAGAGTTAAATGTGTTAAATTTTCATGGCCTAACGACTGACTTTATGAAAGTGAATAGCATAACCGCAACTGCTCATTTCCTTCATATCCTGAACAGTTGAGAGATATATGAGGTCGAGATGCATATATATAGAACATCAGGTGTCGACACTTTTATATTATTGACCACTGAAATTTTAGTTCCAAAACAAGGAATTAGAATTTCATCTTTGTAATCGTTCATGGTGCAAAGGTCACTCTTCAAGTCTTTACAATTAAATATTCCGAATAAAACCTAGGAAAGCACTGACTTGAGGTCAGGTGCTTGTTCCGTTGCCAAAGTAGTCATCTATACACTTATTGAACCCGCCAAACGCAGATCTTCTTTTCATATATTCCTCACGAAATGCTGCATGATCCTCAGCTATAATTTTCGATCAAGTACTAGATTGCAATTTGATATCCAGAATTTTGAATGGGTATGAATATCTAAGGAATAATTGGCGAATTCAACCCATTTAAGCATTCGACCTTCTTAATCAAACTGAAAACCTACCTACTCCACGAATATATTTCCTATGTAGATTCTTCCTAATGTTAATGTGTTTAAGGCTGGCCGAACGTCTGGTAGTGAACAAAATAACTTCCGTAAGAATCTACTCAGTACCTTGATAATTGTAGAGTAAGTTTGGAGCCGAATTAGCGTATTCGTGAAAACCATCCAATGATTCCGCAGATATACCCTTTCAAAATAGTTCGAAAAGCCCTTAAATGAAAAACGACAACTTGTTGCATGCGGAATCTCGTGAGGAATATATAAAATCTCAGAAGATCGCCAAATACCAAATATATACTCAGAAACAGAATTTTGAATTTTTAATAATCTAACGATTATCAAAAAATTCCGCACAACTTTGCCCATCAACATTTTCAAAATACTATCTGTTGATTATTGCGTTGATTATTTTTGAGATATTAAGGAAATGAGCTCAGATTACGAATAGCCACAAAATTTGACATTATTCGTTTCACATAGCTATCTTATTAGATGAACAGTGGGCCAATCTGAAATTTGACATAATTTCGTTGGAATCTAATTTATAATTTCAGAAAAACCATTGTTTTTCAAAAAAAAAATGGACAATATTCGAAAACAAATTCATTCACATTTTTCACCATTCCAGTTCAATAACGGACAGACAGAATCAAATTTGACCACGGATTTTCGTCATTGAGTCCAACCTAGTCGTTCGAGATCAATTTCGGCTCAAACTTCAAAAATAACAGACATCAGCACGAAATGATAACGTAAAATGACTTGAGCTGTATAATCTGATCGATGTGAATGAACTATTTATCGAAAAATTAATTGGATACATGAAATAATGGATCTGTTTAGATGCTGCGATCAGTTCACCGCAACTTTTTAGGATTTATGAATTTGTTCTGAAGGAATATTTCGATTGAATGTTTCACCTAATTGTTTCCATTCTTCTTTTCAATTCCTATAGGTGTTTTTCGATGCGAAACTCTGAATTACTTCCTTTCAATGAATTAAATTATGAAATTATGAATACTTTCTGTGATGAATATTCATAAATATCACAGTTTCTATTTTATGCGGTCTTCATGAAACTTTCTATGAACCTTCGAACTACCAACTAGGTAAAAATATTCAGTAAAGTACTAGACTTCAAATCATCTAATCTGTATTTGCGGGAATATTGCGACAATACATTTTTTAATGAATATATCTATGAACTCCTAGAACCGATGCCACCCACCATAGAATTCAGCCTTAGTAATTAAATTCAAAACCTCCTCCACAAATATTTTGTTCTGAGTTGCTTCTTTCCGGAGGCAATGTGTTACCTATACAGAACTTCGGATAAAGGAACAAAAACTAAAGACAACTTTACTTGCAATCGAAAATTCTTCATTGAGTCACAGCTGAAATTATACTTTTTGAAGAAATTTTGAATAAAGGATAATACATACATGAAACTATCATAAAAGGTCCTTGAAAAAAATTTCAATCGCGTTTTAAACATGTACTACAAATCACATTACCAGAAACTCAACGATTGAGGGAAAATCGAGAAAGTATTCATCAGTTATTATCAGTGTCGTTCGAGACGATTTTCGGGAAAATCAAAGATATTTGAGACAAAATAAGGAAAGGTTAAGAAACATTCTGAATATAACTAGATTTTTATTTTTGAAATATGAGGATCCAATCGTGCCACTTCAGAGCAAAGTGAACATTCAAAGTAGCGAAAACTCATCATCAATTCCAGAAGATTAAACGACCAAATTTGTATTCTAATTTCATTTCCCGTTGATGCCATAGTGCGAAACTTCGGTTTACTTGGAATGAAATTACTTCATGAATGAACTCCTTTCATACCATCAATATTGAAAAACTTTACAAAATAGCCATATCCAACTCCATCCAACTCCTTTTACGCTAAAACAAGGAACGCTGAAATATTAAGAAACTTCCGAGCCATTCAAATAACGTAATGAGTCCCCCTCTGGGCCTGGCCCACAATTCACCCTCATACCTATCGATTTACATCAACTTATTAAATAAATTGATATTGGCTTCGCATTCATTCTAAGCTCTCTCCACCCGACAGCATTCTATTAAATTTTTGGGAACGGCAGAAATTTAATCCGACCGAAGACATAAAAGGAGGTCCCCGAAGTGCAGCTTTAATAGAAAAGATATTACATCAGGAAAGTCTCCATTAACGACATTCCAGGCTATACGTTCATTAATGAAAAGTTTGCTGAATATTAATTTGGAATCGGCCGCTCCCTGATATTGAACCGAAGCGGTCTTTGGGATAAATTTGGAGACATTCTGGAAGTGTGACGATGCTGCAAATCTGATGAAATGATTCAGAAGATTTTACACTTGGGTTCATACAAAATTCTGAAAATAAAATTAAAGGATATTGAACTTCATCCTCACCCTGAGAAATGTTTCTATTATGAATGAAAACTTTATGGATCTACATAAACATGGTGTTTCGGGACCAACGGGGAGGATTTCAGGATGCCATTCTGTAGCGATAATGAATGGAAGTCTTTCATATATTTTTTTGTTCTAAGTCTTTCGTATTCCAGGCTACATATGGAAATATTTCTCATCAAACCAATTGTCCTATATCCTTTCAACGCAATGTTACATTTCTTGTAATGAACCAATTCAGAAATTCGATCTAGATACCATCAATGTGGATGAATTGAAAGCTCTTTGTTCAAGCTAGCTTATTCACCCTCATGAATGTCCAATTGTGTTTTATCTATATGTGTAATTACTAGAATGTGTTTATGAGGAATTCGATTAAATAAATTAATTGAAGACCCTTCAGGGTACACTTTAATTATTGAAAAGTTTCCTGTGGTATATCTTGGAATCAATCGGTTTATATGTATTTTTCAAATCGAAGATCTCATTAAATTTTTCCGCGGCGATAATAATTGGTACACTAGAGTTATTATTCGTTCGATTTCTCTTTCATTTTAAGCCACTACTCTTTGAAATTTTGAATTTCAAAATTTTGCAGATTTTGAGATTTATTTGAAATGGAAAATTCGATACGCAATTTTTTTGTGACGAATTCATACACAGAATTGTTGCTTCAATTGGGGAAGCGCAAAATATGGAAATTATTTTTCACATAAATTTACCATCTGGGGAGGAAAAAATATAACTGATATCGAATGTCACAAAACCTGAATGAAATTCAATACCACACCAATATGATCGTATTACATTCATATATAATAATTTATACAGGGTGAGTAATCAAAAACTCTACATATTCCTTCCAGATGTAATCGACTTCAACAAAAATATTCAAACCTAAACAAGATGTATCTCTTTTCATTTCGGTAACTACATACAGGAGTTTTCAAACAATCCACTACAATATTTTTTTCAATATAACTTTTGCTCGATCTCTTCTGCTTAATCATTTTTTCATCATATTTAATTCTTCGATTCTTCTCTGAATATCATGTAATGATTAGCTTTGCATATCATTTTTTTCATGTTTCCTGAAACATGTAAACTGCCCTTATTAAGTGAATGATTATGATATCCCATACGGCAATAGACATCAGAATATGTTCGCAGAAGCTCCTGAGTTCACGACAGTGCTTTTCTGAAATTTTTAACAGATTCTCAAGAACGATAAAAAACTGCAGATTGAAATTTTCTGTTCACATCTCAAATACAAGATTCCATATAGAACTCTGACATGAGGAAAACCTGATTCAATATCTAAGAGAGAATTACTCAAATTCAGTGACTGCTGTTGAAAATATTTTCATCGCATTTACAGAAATTCGACAGAATATCGTTAGAAATAGCATTCAGAACTCTAATTCTTGAGAGAATACGTTCACTGTCCAATCTCAATGAAATAATAAAATTTCAGTTCCTTCATGAAAATCAATGGGAGTGGAGAAAAATGATCGAATAAATCACTTTTTTCGTTGCCTATGACTTGTAAACTTCCTGAAGAAACCATTGAAAATATATACAATGTGATTCATTTGGCATTCAAAGAGACCTTAAAGTCATCATTTTTCAACGAAGTACCAGATTTTTCTTGATCCCATTCAAATCCACGAATTCGGAACTTATATTTAATTACCGCCTCTCCAAGTAATTAATTTCGAAATTTCGCGAAATGATGAATCAGTTATTATCTAAATCAAGCGACCCAAAAATATAAACGGTCATTTCTCTGCTCAGAATAAATTCACAGAATTATAGAGAAGTTCTTTCATATTTTTTTTTTCTAAAGCCGGAAGTCGAGTGTTGAATGAAAGTACAATTCAGTTGAAAGAAATAATACCATACCATCAAAAATTCATCCTATAGACATTTAGAGTTTCACTTCAATTATTCTACACACCTTAAGACATCTTTGGGATTATAAAATCAGCTCTCTATCTGAAGGTTATTGGATCGATAAGGTGTGTACTGAGGATTTTCCCTTAACAGGTTCATCAGTGAGAAGTTGGCCGATTATTAATTTTGATAAAGTTAGTTCACAATATTTACTTGCCACGATACTTCGGGCAATTCAAGTATGCTTCCATAAATTTCAGATGTTCGAAAGATCGAGTTGAGGAAGTTCTCGATTTCAACTTCCGCAACACAAACTCAATAATGTTTATTCTCACTAGCCACCTCCTTTTCATCGTTCCTTCTTTTGTGTATACATTGGAACTAATGAAGCGTTCCCGGATATTTGAACAAGCATCTGTTGATTAGTTTCTGGAAATTTCATCCATAAATGAGCATGAATAGTCGGTTCATTCTAGGAGTGAAATTCCATTTCATTAACAGACCCAACAGTTTCAGAAATAAACGACCCAGAGACTCAATATTTGAAGACGAAGCAAGTTGCTCAACTGAGGTCAGAGTACAACCAACCTCAGGTTCGACTATGGAGAATTCAATACTCTTGCTGAATTTCAGAACAATTATACAATTGATGAATCGCTAAATTGTTTTTATCAGGAAGTATTGCTGCATTCGGCTGAGTCATTACCTGGATTGCTGACCGCCCTAAATACGCATTCGAACGGGTGCGGCAATACCTCAAATTGCATTCGCAATCACAAATATTCCACCTCTTGTAAGCAGCAACTTCTTCAAACCAAGTTATTGAATCTTCATATAGATATTCGTGAAGATGATGTCTGATTGGCTGAAAGTTGTGTTTGTGTTGCTGCTTCCACGTCAATATGTAGGTGTTGTTCAGTTTGGAAATGTTCCTTGAATCAACGTGGTTATTCCGGTATTTGTTTTTCCATTCCGTTAATATTAAAGGTTAAGTTGCTTATTTTCTGAACTTGATTGTTGAAACTAAAGCAACTTCTAATTCAGTCAGACGAAAGAAATTAATGGCCAATATCAACATACTCACTATGGCAGTGGTGGCTAGTGGGCAACAAAATGAGTATTTTGCATGTGAATAGGAAGGTACAGACTCCGTATAATGAAGGGAGTGTTTAGAGTGAGGAGATATTGAGCTGCTGGGGACCCATTCAAAATGGTAAAAGATATGCTTTTCTTTATTTTGTTGATTCTGCAGCTGATGGTAAGAATCGCCCAGAACTATGGTCTATAGATTTGCTCCCTTGATTAACCGATTGTCATTCTGGGGATACAAAATCTATTAGTTATTTCAGAATCCAATTTCTTAAATAACTCCTTTTTTGAAACCAACCACAGGTCAGAGGAGCAATGACGGCAAAATTCTAGTTGATTTATATATCTGTTAAAATCTACATTGATATTATTGACGTGAAATCAGTTACCCCAACACAACTTTCTTTCAATTAGATGATCTTCAAAATTATCTGTGATTCAATTGACGGCTTGAAGAATCGAGTCGCAGGTTATAAATACCTATAAATACTGCGAACCTCAACATGACGAATTTATTCTGAAATTCTCATTTCCTACTGGAGAAAAATGTTTAAAGTTTTCGAGTTGGCCACTCTAACCGAAGTCTCCCGTTGATGTGAAATTTTATTTTATATGTCTTCAATATCCATCTGCGAGGTATACTTCTTCTTAGATTCGAACTTATCGGCTTTATCCATTCATAGGAATAGAATCATCCTTTTTAAAACTTTTTTCCAGGCAGAGTATTCAAGAATCATCGATATCGGACATTGGGTATGATCTCTTGAAATTTTAGTTTCAATCACAAAAAGTCCTGAGAAAATCTCGTACCACATAAAGTTTTAGAGATAAGACTGTGCGGTTATTGGAGTACGAAAAAGATAACAAAGGAAACAGACGGCATAATTCACGGAGAAATCGCAACATTGTCAACATTTCATAACCGTTTACAAGAAGGGACAGCGAAACATCTGCCAGTCTGCCAACCATAATAAGAAAGTCTAATATCTGGACACATCTGTTCATTTATTCCTATGGAGGAAAATATTCCTGTTTGAACTTTCTAAAGCAGAGTATTTAGGAAATATCTTGTATATCCGACATCTGGGAGTATCTCGCGAAATTCAATTATCAATCACA
Organism: Myrrha octodecimguttata; assembly: GCA_958510865.1. Taxonomy (NCBI): domain Eukaryota; kingdom Metazoa; phylum Arthropoda; class Insecta; order Coleoptera; family Coccinellidae; genus Myrrha; species Myrrha octodecimguttata. The sequence goes on along the minus strand of OY294058.1, from coordinate 46,659,941 downwards.
GAAATTAACGAAATCATCTCAAAATTATCAAAATTTCAGAATCGTTTATGGGCAAGAGGAGCGAAAAATTTGTATTTGCGTGCATGTTCGAATTGTTTGGCAAAGTGATGCTATTTGATGATCTTTCAATCATATTATCCTGCATGAATCTTCAAGCTGTCTTTTTTTCAACCAAGCACTGAATTTCAATTCGATCATACTGTATTTTCAGAAATATTGGGAAACCAAAAAAAAATAGTTATAACTAAGAACCAATTTGTGGAATTCCCCCATTAACAAGTTCGACCTTTGTAATTAGACCCCCAAACTACTCTACAAATATCGAGGATCTGAGTTGTCTCTTCCAAAATCCTAACGGCCGACCGTGAACACAATACCTTTCCAAAGAAACGCCTGGAAAACTTAGTACCTATTTGTGAAGTAGGTTTGGACCATAATTGCAAAGGCCGAATTCGTGAAGGGGCGAAATCCACCCAATGATTTCGAAGATACACCAATCCGAAATTTTATTTTCCAATATCCCCAAAAATACAGACAATATTGAAATCCAATACTAGATCAAAAAATGACAGCTTGAAGTTCCATATAGAATTCCGTAGAATAATATTATCAAAAGATCGCAGTATATAAAATATTTGAAAAAAATAATTGGAATTTTTTTTAAAATTATTCTAATCTCACTATCATCATGGAACTCTGATCAAAGTTATTCATCAGCGTTTCAAACTAGTGACCAAGTGTCATCATGATTGAATCAGTATTTTCTGAGTTATTCCGAAAAAAAAACGATACCGAGGAAAAACCAACGATGATGTCAGATTTTTCCCGATATCTCGTAGAATTTTTACTGTTTCGAACTGAAGTTTGGTACACTACTGTGAAATATAGAGTTCAAGGAGGAAACGAAGTTTTTCCAATATTGAAAATAAGTTTTGAAGGAACAAATTTCTTTAAAAGGATTTTTGGAAATTTTTGTTCTTTAAATTTAATAACCATACGACCCAACATAATTTCGCAAGAACTTGCGCGTTGTTGTGATCCAACTTACTGCCAATTTACGATCCAATCGCTCCACTAGTTTCTGAAAAATTAGGTAAATAACTTTGAAATTTTTAATTGGCTATTACTTCGAAATCGTTAGGCCGATTTGGCCCATTAACGAACTTGACCGCGGCTTTTTGATGCGCGACTTATTCTGAAAGTTCCAAGAAGCTAGTTTGCTCCGTTCGACAATTATCGTGTCCATGGCCGGACGGACAGAATGAATTTTTACACCGGATTTGTCCAACCAATTCGTTTGGGATCAATTTCGGGTGAAAATTCGAGAATTAAAGACATTTGGACAAACCGATAGCAAACTAGAACCCTAGAACGTGCGCGAAAAAACTGCATTGTGAAGTCGGTACGCCATGGTCCTTCGCAGACGTTGAGTCTGCGAATGAGTCAGGCTCATTCGCTTCGTATATATTTATAGAAAGTCAATCACCCGTCTTCAAGAGCAAACAATACCTTTGAAGGCTTGAGGTAGTCAAAAAAAAATAATGTTGGGTGCAAAGAGTCGTAAGAATGCGCAGTGTTACCACTTTTCTATATTCAAGAATTATCCGGAAAAAAACAACTGAAATGCTGTGAAAAATGGAAAAATCACTAACATGGTGCATTCTCTTTAAAGAATTAAGTACATCCCAAAAACACAATTCAAAAAATAATCACTGAGGCCTGGGGAACGACACCCAGTTTTCTCCTAAATTTCACGCATTTCCAATATAACTCGCGGTTATTGGCAACGGTAAATTAGGCAGACAGCGAAAAGTTGCCTGACCTAAAGATATTCACGAGATTCAATGAAACTTCGATGTGGCTGTGTTGCCCAGCCGTAAGTCACGTGGTAGTGTTTGCTCTTAAAGTTTCCTAGGCGGACTATTTAGGAAACATCTTTGTTCGACATCTGGGATGATCTCGCGGAATTCAATTTTCAATCACAGAAATTCCCGGAACTTTCTCGTGTTCCATTACGTCTTACAGATTCGATCGTTGTCTTCCGAGTACGAAACAGCTAACAAAGAAAGACCCAAGGCAGAATTCACAAAAGCATCGCATACGGGACATTCCAAGAAGGAATATTCGGGATATTCTACCGTGTAGTTTGGAATTATTAGCAATAAAACTCTTAGCTCCGAGCTCCGAGTTTCCACTCTCTGCAATTACACGGGTGCAACGACACAGTTCGGCTTTTAGACACCCGTTATTCCAGGGAGAAAATGAGTTCACGCAAATAGGTCGCTTTTTACAATTTCGACTTTCTTTTCCACGGCGCGGGCCATATCTAGCTTTTCGAATAGATATTATTTTTCTAGAGTGGAAAAGTATGTTTTCTTCATCGGAAGCCGATATATATTTGTTTGAGAAACAACTGTTTCAGAGTTGTTCAACTAAGCTTGTGGAAAAATTGTGATTTTGATTGAATGTTCATTTGAACTGTCCATCACTTTGTCGGAATGTCTGTAATCTTTCTTTTTCGATGAAACTAATATTCTTCCTGTAGTTTTTAATATGATGACCGGTTTTGTATAAGCTAACACCTTCACATCTTCAGACATATCACAATAAGAAACTCATTAATCAAATAAAGGAGACTAACAACTATTCCAACTAAAAGTCAAAGAGGTAAAACTGCTTGAAACCTTCTAAATTCATAATAACGTAATGTCAAAGCCAAACGTTCGAACCTACGCTTCGACAACAACAAACGCCTAAATGCAGTGGAATGAGAATGACCAAAATTAGATATTTACCTCGAAAAAGGTAATTTGACCATGAATCTTCCATCTGCGGTTCGAAGAGTTGTTTTATCGAAAATCTCTTCACAATATCTCTCTTTTTCCGTGAAATTAATCTCGCGTAGGACTACTTCGATTTTCCAAAATTTTGTCAACGTTTCATCCAACATTTTGTTCGTTACTTCGTATGTGAAATTACAAGAAAGACTACGACTAGATGGAATGCCCAAACTGACAGAACCTGTTACTAACATCGTTTCTTGTATACTTGGTAATCATTTCCCCAATTTTTTGGTATTTTGATTCGGATGTAATAATTCGTAAAATCTCTCCAGTCAAAGCATAAGTCAGAAATTGCAAACGTGAATTTAGATTTCTTTCCAAAAAGAAATTAACGAACCGTATTCGTGGGACACCCACTATAATCACTTCGCCTTGGCAATGAATTCACGTAATCACGTGATTTTCTAGAATTATACGTCCACGAATACATATGTAGATGAAGGCAAATGATTAAAAACAGTTCATTTCTCATTTTCTTCGGAGGAGGGTGGTCAAATATCAAAGGATATTTTATAGAGTTGTTCTGAAAAATTTTCAACTGCGGCAACTCCTCATATTATGTTTAGTTTCATCACGAAACTGTAACTCAAGTTAACGAAACCACAAAAACATTTCATTGAAGGAAAATGCTCGAAATTATTCTACCTTTCTCAACCACGATGTAAATTGAGCATCTCGTTTCTACAGAACTGTAATCCGCCTTACAACTTTTTAGCTTCCTCTAGTCATATAACTTGACAGCTAACTTCACCTCCTGGTGACGACGAATGTTATACTTCAGTGCTTTCACACAGGAAATAATTTACTTAACCTCTGCGCTAGAACTCATTAAAAGTTTCATCCGCAGATCCACATCACAGTTCTTCTTTGTTGAACATGCACCACGCTAATTCAGCCGAGTCAGAACATCTTACGCTAGGGTATAATGCAAATAAAACTAATTTCTTGTTGTTGTACCAACGAGGAAATTTGATTATTGAAAAGATGCTTCGGAGGAGGTTACAGTTAATCGAAAGTTATAGTCGCAAGCCACCAGATGAACTGAATTTCTTCTTTATACGTATTCTTGCGCGCATGTTCTAGGGAAACAGCGTGCTATCGTTTTGTCCAAATATCTGTAATTCTCGTATTTTTTCCCGAAATCAGTCTAAAACGACTAGAATGAACTCATTTTTCATTTTTCGTTCCGATCTATTCAATTTTTACCAAACACAATATATTTACGAGTTTGGAGTTCATAATATATGAACAAAAAAATCCAATATAATTTTTCATTCGATTTATGGAGCAACGTCAAAATATGGCGCAGTGGAAGCATACAGTTTTCAATTCTCATTTTTCAGCAAATTGGATTGAGATCGGAGTTAACGAAGAAACTACAGATATTGAGAAAAAACACTGAGCATTCACATATCAAATTTTAATATTTTTGAAACTTGGATTGCAGGAAACTGTAACAAGCATTCGAGGCGCCACCTCTTGACCATCCTAAAAAGAATCATCAAATATATTGGATCTCACTTTTTTATATATTTATACTTCCAAATCGTGAATAGATTGGGTTCGAAAGGAAATAAATATATCGAAACGAAAAATAAAATTTTGTCGCCATACAGAATATATACTGGGTTACCAATAATCAGAATGACAAGCTCCTAGTAGATGTTCTACCCGTCATGTTAGACACTTTCGGTCTAAATCATATGATTCAAAAATGCTTTGTGAAGAAATTCACAATTTCCTGTGAGGGTGTGAAAATAGTGGGTAATTCTAAGCTTGAGTTTCACTGTATATATACCCTCGAACTACTAGTCGCCCTTAGATACCCATAACGATAATACTCTACGAAACCTTACACCTTCCAATTTTTCTATGTCGATATTTCCTCTCTCGACAAACTACTTCAAGAGAAGCCACCATTCGGTACATACAACCCGAAAACACACAGGCCGAAAACACTTAGTCCCTTTTGCATGAATTGGTAGACAAATCAACACTAGCACCTCTTATCTACAAACGTGCCCCTGTCACGTACCTGTCTCTTATTGCAGATTCTCCCGACCGTATCATCCACCTCTTTTCCCATTCGAATAACATCGGGGAAAGGGCACAAATATCCGACGAAATCTCCAGTACGTGACAACATAGTAGGTTTTTTATGATAATTGTGTACAAGTTCTGGAGAGCTCTGGATGGCTGCTGTAGGAATGAAATCCTTGACACGTACGTGGAAAAATGATGTCTCGATAAATGGAATCTGTGTTTTATGGAAATTTCCGAGAACTGTGGCTGAATATGGCGGATAGAATGTTCTCGGAACGTAGTTACCGTCTGGGTCTTCAAATCAGTGTTCTCGGCGCTTGTGAATTTATAACGCTCTCACGAAAAGTGTATTTAAAAGCTCCGTGGAAAATTGAACATCATTATGAAGTGATAAAACCTAGAAAGCATCCCTTGGGTGCATTCCGACCTGAAATAATTGCGTTCTCTTTATGGACTCGGGACAATGAGGGAGGACCTCAGAGTTATAATCTGAAATTGAATCACATAGCGTTTTGACCTCGAGAGCAAACACTATCATATGCTGATAAATTACGGCTTTGCGCAAATCGGCAATACAGCTACACTCATGTTTCATTGAACCTCTTTAATATCTCAAGGTCAGGCACCTGCCCACGGTCTGCATGCTTTAACGTTGACAACACCCGCGAGAAATATTAGGATTCGGAGAAATTTCGACGTTTCAGTGATTATTTTTTGAGATTTTTTGTTGTTGATATGCGCAATGTAAGATATTTTTTTAACTATTTGCACCCAGAAACTTTTTGAAAAAACGAACTTTGGGCTCCAAAAGTTACCCCATTATATTCGGGGTATTGCTTGCTCTTAACTTCAAAATCATTTAAAGGTTAGTCTAGAACACAAGCCTTTAATATAATCCATAAAATCATTCCACTTATAATAATTATTATTTCTTTCTCTTGTACAATTTCACCTCGTGAGCTTCGCCCCTTACTTTTCTGCCATTGCAAAACTGGTAGGTATTCGACCTTTCCAGTAACCTAACTTCTTGTTGACTACCAAGATATGATGGAATTTGTACCATACTTGAGTTTGACATGAAGAAACGGTTGGTTTGGGAGGTGCCCCTAAATTTTGTTTGGCATGAATGTATATATTATTTTGGATCAAACAACATAACTTTGATTCAAAACAATAGTGTTTTCGAAGAAACAGTAGGCAGTTCACAAATGAAATGATTTATTGATCTCAAATGATGAAAATCTAGAAGAGTACTGCCGTGAAGGCAGCAGCTTTTGCGCGCATGTTCAATGTATAGATGACCGCTTCGGCAACGAATTTGAACATGCTCCCAAAAGCTAATCCCTTCACTTCAGTGCTCTTCTAGATTTTTTTTCGATAAATGACTGGATTTCAATTCTTGGAAATATAGGAAAAATAAAATTCTGGATGGGTATATCAACGGAATCATTGGGTTGTTTTTACCCATTCACGAATTCGACCTGAGTTATTAAGCCTCAAACCTACTCTACTAATATCGAGTTTCTCAGTCGTTTCTTCCGGAGGTAATTGTGTTTACTGTCGGCCTAACGGCTGGACCGTAAGCACAATAACTACCGAAAAAAAACAACTTAGAAACTCGATATTTGTAGAGAAGGTTTGGACCTAAATTATGAAGGCCGAATTCGTGAATGGGTGAAATCCACCCAATGATTCCGCAGATATGCCCTTTCAAAAAATTTTTTTCCCTTTATTTTTGAAAGTACATGTTAGATAAAATTGAAATCCAGTGCTTCATAGAAAATAACAGTAACTGTACAGAGTTTCGTTTCAGCATTTTCAAACTAGGTGCGAAGTTTCATCGTGATTGAATCTATTTCTTGAGTTATACGAAAAAAACAACAATATCGGGAAGAAAACCACGACATTTCATATATTTTTTCCCAATATCTCCAGAACTAATAACCGTATCGAATTGAAATGTGGTACACTGCTGTGAAATATGGAGCTTATAGTTCGCACTGAATTTTTTCTTGAATGTTATGAACAGTTCGCGAAAAAAAAATTTTTCAGAAAAAAATATTGAAAAGAACTAACTGCCAAGTTTCGATCCAATCATTCCAGTAGTTTTCGAATTATCGCCAAAATAACGTCAAAACTTCAAAAGGCTCTAACTCCGAAACCGTTTGACCGATTTTGACCATTAACGAACTTAACTGTCGTATTCCGAAATGCAACCTACCCTGGAAGTTTCAGATCGATAGGATTCTCCGTACGATCGTAATCGTGCATACAGATGGCCGGACGGCCAGAATCGATTTTGACACCAGATTCGTCATCAGTGAGACCATTTTCGGCTCAATCATCGAAAATTACAGACATTTGGACAAAACGATAGCACGCCGTTCCCAAGAACATGCGCGCAAAAAGTACCGCCAAACAAATATTCGTATGATCAAGTCGAAAATAGCAATTTCTCAATTTTGAAAAAATACTTTTTTCTCTATGTTCCCTCCATGAGAATTTGTTCACATAATTGAAATACATTCAAAATACTCATCTGAAGTTCGTCCAGAAGCCATGAAAGTTTGAAACATTTCAATCTAAATGAGTAAAAGATTTTATATCACAGTAATTTCCTTTTAGATATAACTATGCGGCGTTGTCCATATGTCCATATGTAATAGTGAATACCTAATAAATTACTAAACCAAACCGTAGAGTCTCTGATGAGAATATTTGAGAATTGTCAATGTCTGGCGTATTATTTTACCTTGACGATAATTCAGTGGTGCCAACCTAGTAGTATATAATACGTTGGAATCAAACTAGGTTTAACCTATAGGTTTGTTTTGGTTCCGAAATTCAGAACTGTCCTAGAACAGTTCTAGAACTCAGCAGAATCGATGCGCTGTGGAAGCCCGATTCTGAACTATCCTAGAACAGTTCTAAAAGCGATGAAACCACAACACCAATTAAGTTCGGGTTCTCATCGGGATCTTAGAGGAAAAAAAACTTTCGATTGAGTTGGCAGAAAAGAGGAATATTAATCTTGTCTTATATATTGTGTGTGGTTCAATTAAAAATATGCTGAAGTCCTTGTCGCACCATGTAATATAAAAATATTTTTGGGAATACATGCTTCCACTTAATTTTTTTTTCTGAATTTTCTTCAATACTTCAATTATATTTCGAAATCAACCAACAAATTATTGGTTTGAATAATAATGAATTCAATGACGAATGTATTTCAGATATGTGCTTTCCAGAAAAAAATTGATTCGAAACATTATTATTCAATTGAGGATGAGGACTCTAGTATTCATAGATTTATTTAAGAAGTATACATCCCAGGTGTGAATAATGGAAATAAAATCCATCAGATTATCCTGGTAGGTCGTAGCGAAGGAATCATCCTCACTAACGAAAGTTTAAATTTAACAGTTTCCTCGACGAATGAACCAATCAAAAACCAAATCAACACGAGGTCGAAAAAGTCAGTTGAAGCATTTAAATCTTTGACAGCCACGCTTGTGCTAACTACCCAATTCTGAAACAGTTCGGACTCTCACGTCGGAATCGATTCTGAAAATAACCAAAACAGGACTACGAAATCCTGAACCGGTTCTGAAATGAACCAAAACACAAAATCGCAATCGCGCATGCGGAACCGTTTCAGAACAGTTCTGAACTCGGAACCAAAACAAACCTTATGAGTAATCTACTAACGTCAATTCCAGACCACTTGAAGGGGCCGGTTTATATACCAGTTTGTCCCCCTTAAATGGTTCTGAAACCTCATTTGTTGTACGAAGACATTCAATAGTTTCAACTCCAGCTGATTAGGATCTCTGCGTTGCCACGTGAACATCGCCCATAATCGTATCAAGTTTTATTGAATACATCCGATTCCCTACCGCCCTGAATACCTTTGTCAATTATCAGGAAGATCTTAACATTCGCCGACATAATACACATTCTATCTCTGAGGTAGTTATACAGCTTTCTGCCCTAGAAACCGCCCCTAACATAGTTAGAAACCGCAACATGGGACCCGGCCAGCCCCAATCGAACGAAACTCCCCAGGTAGTGTTCTGGAACTTGGCATAGTTAAGGGTACGAAAGGTCAAGAGGTTTTTACCGGATTAGCTTTCAGTAAGGATGGCCATTATTTCTGGTACTTGAGGGATAATGCCGTATTGCGGCTCTGAAAATGCCATCGGACCCTGGTGGTTTTCGTAAGTTCAACAATTTCACAGGCGATTATATGTTTAGTGGTAGGAAATTCCAGAAAGGTTCATTAAAATAGTCATCATATACTGGGTATCACTGGAATCAGGTTCAACATACAAGAAAATTTAAGTTTTTCAAAGAAAATCGGACTGAAATTTTTGTTATTAACGCAAATCATTAAAACAATTCTTCACTCAGAATCGACAACTCGGAAAGAAGTTAGCTATGTGAACCTGGCAATTGACCTTGAAATTTTCTCGTGAAAATTTTGTGATCGATTGTACCCGGTAGGTACCCGATTGTACCACAAAAATTTTCGTTTGTACCCCTAACGTTTTCTCCACACAGCCATTATAACTTTTGCACCCAACGGCACCCAAAAAAAATAATTCGAAATTTCCTCATGAAAACTTGGTGAAGGATTGTACCAGGTAGGTACCCGATTGTACCACTTTTATTTTTGCTGAAATCCCCATGGTTTTTTTTATACATCAATTCGAAATTTTTTTTTCTCTTCAACTCGTGATTGGCCGATAATTGATGGAATTTTTGTATGAAAATTCTGTGGTCGATTGTACCCGGTAGGTACTCGATTGTACCACAAAAATTTTCGTTTGTACCCCTAGCGTTTTTTTTATACAGCCATTATAACTTTTGAACCCACCGGCACCCCAAAAAAAAAATCGAAATTTCTTCATGAAAACTTGGTGAAGGATTGTACCAGGTAGGTACCCGATTGTACCACATTTATTTTTGCTGAAATCCCCATGGTTTTTTCTACACATCAATTCGAAATTTTTTTTCTCTTCAACTCGTGATTGGCCGATAATTGATGGAATTTTTGTATGAAAATTCTGTGGTCGATTGTACCCGGTAGGTACCCGATTGTACCACAAAAATTTTCGTTTGTACCCCTAACGTTTTCTCTACACAGCCATTATAACTTTTGCACCCAACGGCACCCAGAAAAAAAAAATTCGTAATTTCCTCATGAAAACTTGGTGAAGAATTGTACCAGGTAGGTACCCGATTGTACCACTTTTATTTTTGCTGAAATCCCCATGGTGTTTTTTATACATCAATTCGAAATGTTTTTTCTCTTCAACTCGTGATTGGCCGATAATTAATGGAATTTTTGTATGAAAATTCTGTGGTCGATTGTACCCGGTAGGTACTCGATTGTACCACAAAAATTTTCGTTTGTACCCCTAGCGTTTTTTTTATACAGCCATTATAACTTTTGAACCCACCGGCACCCCAAAAAAAAAAATCGAAATTTCTTCATGAAAACTTGGTGAAGGATTGTACCAGGTAGGTACCCGATTGTACCACATTTATTTTTGCTGAAATCCCCATGGTTTTTTCTACACATCAATTCGAAATTTTTTTTTCTCTTCAACTCGTGATTGGCCGATAATTGATGGAATTTTTGTATGCAAATTCTGTGGTCGATTGTACCTGGTAGGTACTCGATTGTACCACAAAAGTTTTCGTTTGTACCCCTAGCGTTTTTTTTATACAGCCATTATAACTTTTGAACCCACTGGCACCCCAAAAAAAAAAATCGAAATTTCTTCATGAAAACTTGGTGAAGGATTGTACCAGGTAGGTACCCGATTGTACCACATCTATTTTTGCTGAAATCCCCATGGTTTTTTCTACACATCAATTCGAAATTTTTTTTTCTCTTCAACTCGTGATTGGCCGATAATTGATGGAATTTTTGTATGAAAATTCTGTGGTCGATTGTACCTGGTAGGTACTCGATTGTACCACAAAAGTTTTCGTTTGTACCCCTAGCGTTTTTTTTATACAGCCATTATAACTTTTGAACCCACCGGCACCCCAAAAAAAATCCAAATTTCTTCATGAAAACTTGGTGAAGGATTGTACCAGGTAGGTACCCGATTGTACCACATTTATTTTTGCTGAAATCCCCTTGTTTTTTTTACACATCAATTCGAAATTTTTCTTTCTCTTCAACTCGTGATTGGTGAAGGATTGTACCAGGTAGGTCCCGATTGTACCACTTTTATTATTGGTAAAATCCCCATGGTTTTTCTTACACATTCGAATTTCTCTCCTCAACTCGTGATGGGTCGACAATCGCTGAAATTTTTCTGTTGGCGATTGTACTCGGTAGGTACCCGATTGTACCATTTCCATTTCTGTTTGAAACATTATTGTTGTCCCTACACACCAATTAAAAATTATTGAGTGGAAATTTGTGGTTCGTTGCACCCAATTTCACCACAAAAATATTCGTTTCTCTACCCGAAGTTTCTTCTATACCGAGTGTTCTACAAGCTCTATGACAAACTTTGACAGATGGTAGCTGTGCTTATTCTGAACATTTTTTTCCTATGAACATAGGTCTGATTCGTTCTCGTTTCGAAGTTACAAGCATTTGAATAAATGTATATCCATGTTTTGATCAAGTAGACCGACATAAAATATAAATATAAATGCAAAGGTCGAGGAGGACCAATACAATGGGCACCTCGTTCGCCTGATCTAAATCCTTTTTTTTATTTATGGGGACATATGAATCAGCTTGTTCATCATGTAGAAATCGAATCGCATCAACAATTACTTGATAGAGTTCAAGATGCAGCAAACCAAATACGAAACGACCCAAATCTGATCCGCCGAGTAACGAAATCTTTAGTTCGTCGATGTGAAGCTTGCATTCAAGCCGAAGGTGGATATTTTGAACAATTTTTATAGTATCAAAATTTCCATTTATAATTATGATTTGAAAATGAAAATATAATTTTTCAAACGCTTGTATCTTCTTAACAAAAACGAATCGGATATATGTTCATACGAAAAAAAATGTTCAGAATTAGAACAGCTACTATCTGACAAAGTTTGTCATAGAGTTTGTAGAACACCTTGTATAGGAAATGTGAGACTAATCGTCAGCCCACAAAACGGATTGAATTCTTCTGTTTGTTTTCTGTGATCAGTTTTACCAGAAAAGAACCCGAGAGTACCTTTGATATTTTCATCCAAATACCCAATCGTAATAGGTTAGTATCGAATGGTATTTTTATTTGAAATGTTGGTTTTTTTTTCAGCTTTTCTCTAGTTCTCTCAGCGAACTATAAAATGCTGAATCAGAAAAAATGTATCCTTTTGCGCATTTGTTGCTAAGTAACATATTCTTTTCGCAACGGGAACTTCTATCTGGCTTTAGTTAAATTCCTGTGTGTCAGCGAATTTTTAAATTAAAAACCCTTCTGGACCTGCTTCAGTTACACTAGTATCGAAGCTGATATGAGTGAATTTTAAGACAATTTGTTATACCTACTTCAGAAAAACCTTGTCATTAAAACCAACGTGGATCATTGGGATTCTGGGTATAAGGTTATATATTATTATTTATTTTCACCGAATTATTTTTATTTCCAACTGGCATTATGCTTGTTTTATGAACTATAGGTGTTAGAAATTCATTTTTCCTCATACATACTTCTGAATTATTTTCTCAAATATTGAACGCGTTTCGAAAAAACGTCGCCACTCTCACCTTGGAATATTTGCATTACTGGAAATGGTGGAGTCCTCATGGCCGATCATAAACACAATAAATTCCGAAAGAATCAACTAAGGAACTCCATATTTGTACAGAAGCTTAGAACCTCAATGACGAAGGCCGAAATCCAAAATGTGATTTTCCCAATATTTCGAAAAAATTTCGTGGAAATAATTCGATCAGAAAATAACGGAATATAGAATATTTGAAAAAAAAACTTGAAATTTTTTCCTCAAATTGTTCTAATGACATGATCATCACGAAATTTCGCACAAAGTTGGCCGTCTGCATTTTCACACCTAAATTCCATCGATTATCGGCCAATCAGGGGTTGAGGAAAAAACAATTTTCGAATTGATGTATACGAAAAATCATGAGGATTTCAGCAAAAATGAAGATGATACAATCGGGTACCTTCATGGTACAATCCTTCACCAAGTTTTCAAGAAAAAATTTATTTGGGTATCGGTGGGTTCAAAAGTTATAATGGCTGTATAAAGAAAACGTTAGGGGTGCAAACAAAAATTTTTGAGCTACAATCGGGTACCTACCGGGTACAATCGACCACAGAATTTTCACACAAAAATTCCATCGATTATCGGCCAATCACGAGTTGAAGAAAAAAAATTTCGAATTGATGTGCAAAAAAAACCATGGGGATTTCAGCAAAAAAAATGTGGTACAATCGGGTACCTACCTGGTAAAATCCTTCACCAAGTTTTCATGAAGAAATTTAGATTTTTTTTTTTGGGGTGCCGGTGGGTTCAAAAGTTATAATGGCTGTATAAAGAAAACGTTAGGGGTACAAACGAAAATTTTTGTGGAACAATCGGGTACCTAACAGTTACAATCGACCACAGAATTTTCACACAAAAGTTCCATCGATTATCGGCCAATCACGAGTTGAAGAAAAAAAAATTTCGAATTGATGTGCAAAAAAAACCATGGGGATTTCAGCAAAAAAAATGTGGTACAATCGGGAACCTACCTGGTACAATCCTTCACCAAGTTTTCATGAGGAAATTTCGAATTTTTTTTTGGGTTCCGTTGGGTGCAAAAGTTATAATGGCTGTGTAGAGAAAACGTTAGGGGTACAAACGAAAATTTTTGTGGTACAATCGGGTACCTACCGGGTACAATCGACCACAGAATTTTCATACAAAAATTCCATCAATTATCGGCCAATCACGAGTTGAAGAGAAAAAAAATTTTCGAATTGATGTGTAGAAAAAACCATGGGGATTTCAGCAAAAATAAATGTGGTACAATCGGGTACCTACCTGATACAATCCTTCACCAAGTTTTCATGAAGAAATTTCGAATTTTTTTTTTTGGGTGCCGTTGGGTGCAAAAGTTATAATGGCTGTGTAGAGAAAACGTTAGGGGTACAAACGAAAATTTTTGTGGTACAATCGGGTACCTACCGGGTACAATCGACCACAGAATTTTCATACAAAATTATCGGCCAATCACAAGTTGAAGAGAAAAAAAAATTTCGAATTGATGTGTAGAAAAAACCATGGGGATTTCAGTAAAAATAAATGTGGTACAATCGGGTACCTATCTGGTACAATCCTTCACCAAGTTTTCATGAAGAAATTTCGATTTTTTTTTTTGGGTGCCGGTGGGTTCAAAAGTTATAATGGCTGTATAAAAAAAACGCTAGGGGTACAAACAAAAATTTTTGTGGTACAATCGAGTACCTACCAGGTACAATCGACCACCGAATTTTCATACAAAAATTCCATCAATTATCGGCCAATCACGAGTTGAAGAGAAAAAAAAATTTCGAATTGATGTGTAGAAAAAACCATGGGGATTTCAGCAAAAATAAATGTGGTACAATCGGGTACCTAGCTGGTACAATCCTTCACCAAGTTTTCATGAAGAAATTTCGATTTTTTTGGGGTGCCGGTGGGTTCAAAAGTTATAATGGCTGTATAAAAAAAACGCTAGGGGTACAGACGAAAATTTTTGTGGTACAATCGAGTACCTACCGGGTACAATCGACCACAGAATTTTCATACAAAAATTCCATCAATTATCGGCCAATCACGAGTTGAAGAGAAAAAAAAATTTCGAATTGATGTATAAAAAAAAACATGGGGATTTCAGCAAAAATAAAAGTGGTACAATCGGGTACCTACCTGGTACAATCCTTCACCAAGTTTTCATGAGGAAATTTCGAATTTTTTTTTTTGGGTGCCGTTGGGTGCAAAAGTTATAATGGCTGCGTAGAGAAAACGTTAGGGGTACAAACGAAAATTTTTGTGGTACAATCGGGTACCTACCGGGTACAATCGATCACAAAATTTTCACGAGAAAATTTCAAGGTCAATTGCCAGGTTCACATAGCTAAAGAAGTTGCAGGTATTTTGAATTGACCCTTGCGAGAGATGCATGGGCCATCTAGGCTCAGTCTAATTACATTGCGCCAGAGAAATGCTTTGAAGGAAACAACAAAATTTTCCAACAATCTGCCCACTACATTGAATATTTTAAAAGACATTAAAATTTTCAAAAAATAGTATTTATTAAAGCAAGAACGATACTCCTAGGTGACTTTGAAGGTCAATAGTGAAAGTTTTTCATTTGTTGATTTCTTGTACACTTTCACTTTATGTAGCTTTGACTGTAGATAAAATGATTTGGAATAAAGAAGCTTGTTATGCTATTTATTTATTTATTCAGAATTTCGGATATAAATAGGGAAAATCCCACATTAGCATCCTCAAATACATTCAATTAAACTCAAATAAAATCATATGGTGTTCAACCTTCATAGAAAAGAAATAAAATAAAAACATCTGACTCTCTTGAATTATACATCATGAAGTACAACCAACTGCACAGGGTATCCAACCAAATTCCAAGCGAAAAACATTCCTAAGTGATCTCATGAATGAAATCAAAGTCATGGAAAATATATACAAGCTGCCACAATATCTGTTGAATAAATAACATATTCTTATAATCGGTGAGTTCCTGCCCAGATTGGTAGTATAACTTGGACTAGCGAGCAATTGTCTGTTCCTTATGTTTCTGGACGGTACGCGGTAGAAGATCATCGATATTCATTCTGCTGAATCATAATAATTGGTTACAATCTCAGACAAAAACACCAAGTCATTTTTTAATCTTCCTTGCTCCAATGGCTTTATGATGTTATGTTATGTGTTGTAGGTTTATGAAACTTTCACTTATTACCCAATCCCATGATATGTTTTTGTGAAAAATAGAATATTCTACGAAATGTCCTCTGAACATTGCTTGGTGGGTGGAAAATTAGGAGGCGTCGTGTGGAACAAAAGTGTGTTTTCAAATATATGCATTTTCGAGCCAATATATTTATTAGTGGCAGCAATATATCTATTTTTCACGAGACACAATATATTTATGAGTTGGGTGTTACAAATATACAAATTCGTGGTAACCAATATATTTATTTATTCGACCTATCCCAAGTCGTCACGAGAGGTCGCGCCGGCAGCGTTTGGTACAGTTCTGAGCTTTTGGCAACATAGCGGAGTTATTAGTACATAAGTCGCTCACAGTAAGCAATGGTTGGGAAAGTGATCTAACTTAGAAAGTTCTATTACCTTTTGCTTACCTCCATGGTTCCAAGTTCTAAAATAATAGCATTAGAAGACCACGATACAAATAACATAACCATATAGTTGTAGCAGATTACGAAGAGATTAGGTGGGTTTTTATTTTCACCGAATTGATTAATCGATTAAACCGTATCTCTCTCTTCTTTGGTGGAGAGCATAAGGGAAGAGAGAGGGAGATATACCTATTAATCAGTTCAATGAAAATGAAAACGCACCCATTCAAACGTCTGTTTACAAATACTAACAGTAACAAGTTTAAGTGTACTATTTGGTTTATGCTACTGCAAGAAGGTTTAGATAAGGATTATGAATGAATTATGTGTCTAGTATTAAGACACAAACGAACTTCTATAGGGTCTTTCAATAAGGACGGGTCGATTTTGACATGAAATAAATCAAATGTCTGTAATTTTGGATGATTGAGCCGAAAATGGTCTCAATCGACTAGGTTGGACTCACTGATGACGAATCCGGTGTCAAAATCGATTCTGTCCGCCCGGCCGGCCGGCCGGCCGGTTGGCCGGCCGTAGACACGATAACTGTCGAACGAAGTGAGCTAGCAACTTGAAACTTTCAGGGTAGGTCGCGCATTGGAATGCCGCGGTTAAGTTCGTTAATGGGCCAAATCGATCAAATAGTTTCGGAGTTATAGGCATTTGAAGTTTTGAAGTTATTTATTTTTTATTTCAGAAACTACCTGAGCGATTGGATTCAAACTTGGCGGTTAGGTGATTGCCATGGTGATTTGGCATTACTAACTGAATAAAAAAATATAGGTTAGAAAGACGACGTTAAAACAACATGGCCGCCACAGGCTGCCAACATCGACCCGTCCCTATTGAAAGACCCTATATTAGGATTCCCAAATATAATAATATCTACTCATCAACAAGAAAGATAACGAAGAAACATATCTTTGATTATGTTATTATAAATGGGCATTGATTGATAATTGATCAACCATCACACACAACATGCAACAAAAAAGTTAGTTTTCTGCTTTCAATATCGACAATCTATAAGCCACCTATCAGCCAGTGTAGGCTCTACACATTAAGAAGATAACCACATGATATGTTGTACTAATGGCTACGTCATGTTTCCATATGCTCAGAATGTGCTGAATGCTGCCGGCGCGCCCTCTCGTGACAACTTGGAATAGGTAGAATTAATAAATATATTGGACACCACGAATTTGTATATTTGCAACACCCAACTCATAAACATATTGTGTTTCGTAGAAAATGAATATATCGGAACGAGAAATAAATATATTGGCACACAAAATGAATATATCTCTGCAACTAATGAATATAATAGCTTAAAAATATATATATTTGAAAACACACTTTTGTCCAAAACGGCACCACATAGAAAATTACTGGAATTCTTTTTTTACAGATACTGTATGATCAGAGAGTATGAGTGAAAAGTTTCATGAACCCAGATAAAGTTTAATTGAAGTTAGAGCAGGCTTTCTGCTAAGTGGTCATTTATTAGTTTTCGATTCGTGATGGGAATGGAAATTTATACATCCAGAACTGCAATCAGATCTAAGTCCAAAAGTAAATAAAAATTTTCGATTACATTTTTTGGTTGATTTTATTTCACTTCGGAATGTGTTCTTTTGAAAATTCAATTTACAATTCGGATATGCAAAAAAACGTCAATTTGTATGAGAAAATGGAAGTTACGTCTATTTCCGTTAGAATTGGAAGTCATGGATGCATGTGATTTACCCTAGTGAATGGTGAGCAATCTGCAGTATCCATGTTCAAAATTTCAATCTGACATATTCAAAAATAAAGATTTCTGTGACACCCAGTATATCGAGTTAATTCAAATGAAACCAGGTTCTCTTATATATCTGGAAACTTATTGTCGATTCTCTCCCGCAATATCTGAAAAAGGAGCAGTAAGATATTGGGAGAGGGTACCCAAATTAAGTTTCCAGAAAGACGCGAGCATTACCTGCCGAAATTCAATAATCGACCTTTGAAGAGTTCTTTCAGTTTGAAAATATTCGAGAAAAGGACTGTTATGAATTCAAGGGCTTTTGCGTACACGTACGAAGTCAGATTGGTCACATATCCCATTCTTATTGCTTTCTACGCTTCCAGATCACATCAAAGATTTCTGAAAGAAACAATTAGAGATTCGATATTTGTAGAAAGTTTGGAAACATAGTCATGAAGGTTTCAATCACATGAATGAGTAATATGTTGAAAATGTAATGAAAAAAATTTCACCTATGGTTGGTGCAATAAGATGTGGCAATCAGTTGAATAGTTGTTCGAGGAGATTACTTTACCATAGTTTTATTAAACCAATTCTTTCATATTTAATCCCTTGCTGGGGCACAGCTTTAAACTATGTAATCCAAAAGTTGCAAAGACTGCAAAATAAGTCTGTCAAAACAATATATAAACTGGAATACCTCACACCGACATTCCAGGTTTACAAGGAAACTAATATATTGAACATTGAGAAGATAACGTTTTACGAACAAACTAAATTAATTTATAAAATAAAGAAAAAATGCTAAAAGCAAATACTTTACTTGCGCTAAATGACAATTTTCATAACTATGAAACAAGAAAAAGACAGTACCTAAGAAACGACTTTGCCAGAACAAGTAAAGCTCTAAAATCTCCTATAATTAGTAGCATATCCGCATACAATCAGATACCTGTGCAATTAGTGAATACCTCCAGATCAATAAACCAAATGTGCCATAATCTCAAACTGTACCTTTTATGATTTGGTTTTTTCGCTTTTCTGTGATAATTTTGTGTTGGTTTTTATTTAAGAAGATTAATATTGTTTATTTACAAGCGAACTAAATCAAGTCATATATGTAGGCCCTGGTGCCAGTTTTTTGAAACTGTTTTGGGGTCATGAATAAAGATTATTATTATATTATTATATTATATTATTATATTGATGTTGTTGCCAATTCTTCTAGATTCCTCTTTGGAATCCCTCAGAACCTATACGCATGTGCCAGTTAGGATAACAATTCTTTTTTGTGTAGGTTTGTTTCTGATTCCTTACACCACGTCAGGAACAGCACTGTTAATTGTACACGAAACAGCGAATGGTTGGACAGTTATCTGAAAAACTTCATGGGCAGGGTCCCTACCAATTTACCACCACCGTTATATCACTCCAACAGTCCGTACCTACATCGATTGAAAATGTTATTTTCTCAATAGTTCCGAAAATATGAATCGGTGAAAAACATATGACATGATTTGAAACATTGAGAGTTTAAAACATATTTCATTGGGGTATCTGAAGATTCTCAAAATATTTCTTACGAGTTCGCTTTGTGGAACACGAGAGTTATCCTCTTGCCCTAAAATAATTCATCGTTATATTTCATTCTGTCCTGCAGGCTGTTTGTTCCCTACCTTCGAATGGGACGGCCAACAGCTCGAAAAATACTTATACTATCAGATGAAAACTTGGAAATCTATTGTGAAATACCTATTTGTGCACCTATGCAAAATTTCGTGATCATTATTCAGTGTTTTCTCGCGCTTGTTTCAGGGAACGTTTTCATTTCGTTTAGATGTATGAAATTTTCGAATTTCGAGCCGAAAATGGTTTTAAACGATTGGGTTGAACTCCCTGATAAAGAATTCATGGTCAAATACGATTCTGTCCGTCTGTCCGTATGTGCTATAACTTTCGAAGGAAAAGATTTAGCGACTTGAAATTGTCATATTAGGTTTGGCGTCCAAATATCTCGGCTGGCAACTTAGAGCATAATTTCGTGTGGCTGCAGTTGTTAAAAAAATTAAAAAAAGAATTTCATTCAGGAATTTTTTGAACTTTTACATGAGAATTTTTTTTTCTCTGGAGATATTGATGAGATTTCAAAGGAATTTCGCACAAATCTTAAAGTTAGTAGTTAACAACTTTTCAGATTCCAATTCGAACCGATATTCACATTCGGAGATATAAGGGGAAAAATTGTGCCAAATTTCGTTGTTATTTGGAATTTTAACATTATTCCCGCAATATCTCAAGAAGTACAAATGCGATCAGATTGAAACTTCTTAATCAGGTGGAGAAATTTCGTGTTGATCTACTTGATAAACTTTGAATAAGCGCGTAAAAGCTCCTGACCTCATATCAGTGCTCTTCTAGATTTTTTTCGAAGAGTTCAACATTCAAGAGATGTGTGCCTGATTTCAGATCGAATAGTGTTATTTTTGGAAGAATTAGAGAAATGAGGGAGATCTCATTTCGTTATTTAGCTCTAAAATTCCCATACAAGTTTCGATTCTACAATTGCTTTTTTCGGAAGATATTATCTTTACGTAACGACTGCTAGGCCAAGCGTAAAAACGTTTACTTCTGAACGAACAGAGGATTCAACCCGTCGTATATTCGTTTGCATGATAAACAAGGCATTGGTAAAATGTATAGATAAAAATTTCGGGGAAAGATTTAATGCGACAATAACTAATACATCGTGTTCAAGAAGTCATTATCATACACGAAAAAAAATGTTCAATCTGATTTTCTAACGTCACCAAAACGGGGAATAATCAATGAGCACAGATTGATATCGCTATAAAATTCCGCAAAGCAGCATGTGGCACCATGAATTCGAGCATAGCTAGTTAATTGAGAGATACAAGAACTGCAATGGGGTAACGAAAAAGTTCCATTCGGCATGGGGCAGATGTATCATAAAAACTTCGGAATTGGATGCTGAAAGTAATTAAAACTTTTAACTTTCACGTGTATAACTGCGGATTCGAGAATACATCGACTTCGTTAGGACATGTCCCAATTATCGAATATAATTATCTAGAGTGCTCCCTAGCTTTCTCAACGAAATGGATATGAAAAAATTTCATGAAGTGAAACGAATTTTATGCTGTAATTATTTGATTTTGTTCCAGGAAAGTCAATTTCAGAAAATGTATGAATTGCCACTTCAGTTAAACAACTTGTTATTTGTTCATGTTGATACAGGGTGAACCATTACTACTGGGACATGAAGTTGAGGGTTGGTTATTTGAACCAAATGTGGAGATAGGCCCAAATTCGCACCTTTGAAAAATTGCTGTTGAAAGAGATACAGGGCGGATAGCTGGAATGTTTTTCTAATGCTCACATACTACCCACATCCTGCAAAATTTCTAAGTGAAAAGATTTCGACGAGGCATTTTATTGGAAAACGCTCTAAAACATGCAACAACAGATTAAGGCTGCAAAAGGCTTCAATTATATTTACTCTGCTAAAACTGTCGAGTCTTGTCACTTGTCACTCGTCAGTTCTCAAAAACTTAATTTCAATAGATACAATGTTTCAAGGGTATAACGATTAACGTTTTTGAGCGGAGGAAAGTATTCTTTTTTCTCAATCAAGCTTTCGCAATTAATTTATTGATTCTACAGGGTTTCTACAATCAATAAAATAAAAACATCCACAAGAATACATGGTTCCTATCAGAAGTGAGGTTAAACACAAAACTAGAAACAACAATTATGACAAAATATGTTTTAAAATCAGAAATTTTATATAACAATTATTAGATTTCCATGGAAGTTGAAATAAAGTCTGATAATTGTTGTAAAATATTTCAGTTGTAAAATATTTTTGGTCATGATTATTGTGGCTAGTTCATATTCAACCTCACTTTCAGTAGTCATCATGTTATATTCTGGATGTTTCAATTTAATTCATAGATGTCTGTATTGTAGATACCCTGAAGAAGCGATAAATTAATGGCGAAAGCTTGGTTGAGAAAGAGGGGTACTTCCTTCTACTGTAAGACGTGAGTCATCATACCCTCAAAACCATCTATTATCGACACTACACACTCTGAAGAATACATAACCTATAATTATATATCGAACCGAATATAGAAAACTCACTAAATCAGCGTTATAGAGAGATTCAAATGACTCACCATAATAATGATAAACACTAGGATCTCCAGGGGCCAATTTTTGAGCTCTTCTGAACCATTGTTCGGCTTCACTGAGACGGCTGACCTATAATGAAAAATATCGTAAGGAACCCAATAGATTATATACCCATCACTAATGAATATAATTCGAAATTCATTTATTGAATGAGTTCTTCAAGTTGATCGTGAAACAAATCTAGCTGAAATTTTCATTACAGAGTACGGTAAAATTATTCAAATTTCAGGAAATCTTTGACGTGAACCATGTACTTCTACGCACTCGTTTGAATTCAGAGCAATTTCCTCAAAATTTTGCATAAACGTTCATAAGTTTCGGATTATTTGCAACTGTACCTTCGATATATATATAACCTTCGCGATCAGGCTCCGAAGTCATTCACTTCCGAAGTAATTATTAATAAATCACCCTACTGCATTATCTGAAGGGCTGTCCACGTCCTTTTCAGGAAGACATCGCATGTCTGCATATCGATCGTCAAACTATGGACTTTATTCAAGAAGCTGACGCTCTACCTTGGCCTTCCGATTCACCGGATTTAAATACCATTGAAAATGTGTGGAATATGATAGGACCAACCTCCATAAACTCTAACACGGTCAATTTACGATGTTCGAGATGACACAAGCAGAAATCGACATTCATATGTAGTCTATGCCTTGACAGGTACGAGAGTCTCAGCATCTACGGATTCGTAAAATGCAGAATTTTTTTTGCTCTGAAGACAATAAATTCTCCTGAAAATGTATCCGAGTCATTCTTGATGTGAGAAAACTACAAAAAATGGAATTCACGATATTATTCTTTCTGGTTGTAACACTTCTTATATTACTGAGTATATACAAGGTGTTTCATAAGAAATTTCATATTTATGTAGCTTACTATTTCAACGCAAGGCATCTAGGGGCGCGAGGGTTATATTAATAGGTAGCATGGCTCTTGGGAATTTAGTTGCTATGCATGCGCGAATTTTACAAAAACAGTTATTTTGCGACTATTGCGCGAAAATTTTTTTGCAATATTCGAGATTAACGTCACTCGAATGATGCACCAAGCATTTCTTTCATTAGGAATTAGGTGAAGAAGTTTGAAGAGAACGGTGCAACACATGGTAAGCCATAATCCGGACGATCAAGGTAATCGAGAACGGAAGAGAACGTGGAACGGACTAATCAGTCTGTTCGTGACGATCCCGACCTCTCCATTCGGAAGCGTGCAAGTGCTTTGCACGTGCATATATCATCGTTACACCGCATTTTGCACATAGATCTAAAACTGCACCCCTATAACATTCAGTTGGTGCAAAAATTAAAACCCCAGGATGCCATTCAGGGGCTAGAATTCGTAAACCAAGTAATTGATCGCTTAAGATTTAACATCTTATTTTCCAATGAAGCTCACTTTATCTTGATAAGCACATAAACAAGAGAACTGTTGCTATTGGAGTGCAACCAATCCCAAAAGGATCAGAAACCCCCTCATTCGCCAAAAACTGACCGAAAGGGCAGCAATGTCATCGCGAGGAATTATCAGTCCATACTATAATGACTATAATCAAAGAACATGATTTCGGCAGGATGAAACAACGTCATACACGTCCAATAGGTCCCTGCCACGAGTTCCTGAAATTTTTCCAGGCAGATTAATGTCGAGAAAACGGGACATAAATTGGCCGCCACGCAGTCCTGATTTGTCCCCTATGGACGACACTATTTCGAAGAAATAAATTCCCAAAGAGAATATTATTAAATATGAATTTTTTTGCGACAGCTTTACTTCACAATCAGGTTCGAATCCGATTGGAGGAGACACTAAGAAAACATTGTTTATGTAAAAACTTCTTTCGTTATATACTCTATCTGAGTGGACTGCTTCTATACAGTGAAACTACAGTTTTATACTTCTATCCCGATATCCTCTTTAATTAACTGAAAACAGCTAATTCTACCTCGCATCGGCCAACAATAGAAGGAGCGAATAACAGATACAAAGCCAATACCATGGAAGCTTCAGGACACATTAAATTAGTGTTGCCACTGGAGCTCCGTAGACGCCGGCGGATATAACTTAGCTAATTATTTCCTTGGTTATTACTCGATCAATTCTTGCGAGAGGAACTGGAAAAAAGCTGAATCCCCAGAATTATTTAATTACAAAGGAAAATTAATATCTGCGAATTATGTTGTCGGGTATAATGAAGAAAATGGAGGTTCTTCCAGGGAACACCGTAAACGTATTATTTTTTTTTATTTGGGACGATGGATAAATTATTCTCTGTTTCAGGAAAAATTAACTGGTTAGATGAAAATGTTAGGCGATAAGGACGATATTGAATAAAATAAGAATGGAACCGCTTACCAATTTTAATGGAAGTCCTGTTATTATAGAAACCACTTATTTTTAACTTGAACTAATCAAAATTCATTATGCACACAATGATAATTTTATCAGGAGTGAACTGGAAAAAGCCATCAATTAATCCAAACGATATGTTTTGACTCTTTCTGAACTGATCAGTAAGTGAAGAAATTTCAGTGAAAGATCTCAGAACAGAGCTATTTTCTAGATTTGCAAAGTGCCGAAGGAGCCGACATCGATTTCTTTCTGTATCTATTTTGCAAATTCGAGAAATATACTCAGAACACGTTCAGTTCAGTTCACCTTTCACCTTCCCCTCCCAACTTTTTTCCAAAGAAGTCGAAATGTCTCCGAATTTCCGAATTTCCAGTTTGAGCTCGCTACAACGAAAGAGCATTTATGATACGCTCATAAGTGTGAAGACAAGAAGAAATGCATACTAAAATTTAGAAGAAATGCTTCCTTCACATTCGCAGAGCAAACGTTGAAGATTTACATGGATTTCAAAATACAAATTCTCATATTTTGCTCCATTCATGTTTATGATTCAGAATACGAACATAAAATTCATTCAGTGATATATAAGACTCTACCAGACTTTCTTCATAACTTTTCGACTCTGGGTTGAACTCCCCAAATTTCTTCCTCATTTCATCTGAGCTTTCCATGATTTTCATCAAGAACTTGGAGAATATACTTCAAAGATTACCTTATATGACATGCTTATTGCTACAAAAAACCTACTGGATGATATTCTTTTTAGAGCAATCTACCCTTCCTTCATATTACTACTTTTTTTGTGATAACCGACGAATAGTTTTGAAATAACAAAATAGTCTTCCACAATTTTCTCCATTCAATGATTATGGAATTGAGATGAGCATAACAAAGAATTCCCGACAACGAAAGCTTACCCTAAGAATCCTGAAAATCAAATAATTCCGTGAAACAAGAAGTATTCTCTGTCATATTTTAAAATCACCAGGAGTTAACTTCAATATTTACTGAGGAAAAAATAGAAACTGGATGACTGATTACTCTGCAGACTTTTGAAAAGAATCAACAAAATATCAGTAAAATCGTGAAATTATAGAATACACCTACCCGCATCAATGATATTGATGGAATGGTTCTACAGTATACTGATTCCATGGAATACTACTACTTCTCATTGAATACGGTGTGAATTGTGGCGTGCTCGAACAAACTACATACTCGGACGACATTTCAATTTCTCTTGGAGGAAATCATGAGATGACTCTAACGAATCAACTTAAGAATTTGATCCTTTAAAGATTCCTCTTTTAAAAAAATTCATTCTCAGTATACAAACTGAAACGGTCGATCCTTGCTCATGCGCCATCTTGTAACTCTTTGAAAAATTTCTAGCGCCGTTCTCTTCTACTATCTTTTTTGGACCATCTGACTTGATCGACCGCAAAAATTTCCTTGCACTTGAATGGATACAAATCAAATGATCAACCTGCCTATAGATACATAATAGATAGAGGACAAAGAGAGTTCAGTTTCATCTTCATTATTTCATCCTTTTTTTTCAATGAAAAAAAGTAGGTAAATTATTATCAATTATTTCTTCAGAGTAACTAATAAACTTTTCTGAATTCAATCAAGTCCATTCATATCTTCACTATAATTCACTGCCTCATTGAGAGCTATGTGAAAGAGTGAAGATGTGAAAGCACCCGATACAATTCAAAATCAGATTTCAAAGTTGGGGTTTGGGATTTGCCAGGCATGCACGAAGTGACGGTGTTTAGTAGAATAGCTTTTTCTGCTATAGAATAATAAAATCTTTATTCCTTTTCTGTGGTTCACACGTGTTCTTTGTCAGTATAACCAAACAATTTCCGCTAGCGAGTTGTCAGTTATATGAGAGTCTGTGCTCTTCTTTTTCTATTCCTTGGTCGTTGTATTCTACTCTTACCAGATCGAAGTATAGCTATCTCTGTTTTCCTGAGCAGAGTAACACATTTGAAGTCCTCTTCTTTCCGAGAAAGCTGAATTGGACGTTGACATATCGTACATTCAAGACAAATCCCTTTAAATGCAAATCCCCATTTTTATTTTTCAATTTTAGGTGATCAAACATTTTTTTAACAATTTAATATTGAAATTATATGTTTGAAATGTGATGTTCCTAAGGTTTTTCATGAAAATTCCTGCATTTTCGTTTAAAGGAAAAACCCTCATTGTCAATCAGTTTCTTTGAGAGAATAATTGATACTACTTCGCTGACTTTCGTGATCTGTTAGATGAAGAGATGAATAGAATAATCTTTTTATTTCTTTGAAAGAACTCGAAAACCGTTGTTAATTGTATTCGACCTATGTACATCTTCTCCATAACTCACTGTTTTATTGATTGTTAATGTGAAAAAGTGATTTATAGCGAAGATGTAAAAGGACTTGAATCCATTTCAATCTTCGCTAAACTGGATTGTAAAATAAGGGAAATTTCAAAAGTTAGTGCATGAGTACCAATTATTAATTTGTAAAAGGAACTAATAAACTGTTCTAAATTGTAATAATACAATTCACAGCATTTCATTAGTTCATTTACTCACTTTCCATTGAATAATGGAATAATAAAGATAAATTATACGCTGCGTTATTGACTTATATAGTTCATTTATGTTTCCACTTTTGATGAATGCATGTTGATCAGTTTTCTGCATCCTTGATCATTTGAAGTAATTAGGATATATCAGAGCATAAAGACATATATGATCCCGCTCTCGACCAAAATGTCGGTTATTCGATGTGAGGAGAATTCCGGACTATAAATTGTTGAAAGAAGTTTTTATTATAGAACAAGGACCAAAATTTTAATCCTTTTTCAGATCACCTGTGTATTTACACCACTTCGTTTCAGTAAATCATTGCATATTTCGTGAGTAGAGATTCGAATTTATTTATGCAGATACACTTATTACAATTATTAGAACTCAAATAAAATTATTTGTTTAAGGAAAACGCCCATGCGGATTCTAGGATTGAACTAGTTGTCAAGGGTAGTTTCTAGAAAAACATGTTGCTTTATGAATGATTCCTGAACAATACTAACGATAAATATCGATTGGAGCATATTTTGGGAAGATTTTGCATAATTTTTCAGGTTAATTCTGGGTTTTCACTCCCAATATCTGAAACAAAATTATTAAAAATTAAATAAAATAGTTTTCTCCATGAAAAACGCCCTTGCGGAATGCATTATCAACCTATTTGTCAGGGGCAGTTTCCTGCAAAAGAGATTGCCTTATGAACAATACAAGAACAATATAAAAAATAACTGATAAAAAGTCAGAATTTTACTTTGAAACGTCACAGTTTGCTTTCTTTATCGTTCGTATTGTTCCTGTATTGTTCATTAGGCAATCTGTTTCGCAAGAAACTGCCCTTGACTAATAGTTCCATACTGCAATCCACAAGGACGTTTTTCATGAAACAACAATTTTATTTAATTTTAAATAGCTCTGTTTCAGATATTGGGACTGAAAACCCAGAAAAAAACTAAGAAAAACTAACGACCAACAAAACGAACTGTAACGTTAGCGGGTACAAATCTGAGTCTTTCAGAGAGAAAACCGAAAATTTGCAGAATTATTATCTTTTGATTTTTCGTTTCGTGAGACTTTTGTCAACAGATTGATATTCGGCAATTCATCTTGTTTGTCTGATTATCGAGTAAGTTTTGTACTCTGAAACGGTATAGTCCGCTTCTTTTATCGTTTGTATTTTTCCGGTGTTTTTTATAGGGCGATCTGTTTTTCTGAAAACTATCTGAGGCAAATAGTTCGATACTGCAATCCACAAGAGCGCTCTCGATGAAAAACAATTTTTATTTAATTTTAATAGTTTTGTTTCAGATGTTGGGCGTGAAAATTCAGGAAAAACTACGATGTGATAGGATTTCCTGGATGGATGATCATAAAAATTTCGGATAGTGACAGTCCTATTCATATGATGGACAGCTGCGCGAAAATTTAGGTGTCGGAAAAACCAACAGGTTGTTTCTGATTTGACTCATTTTTTCCACAAAGTTGAAGCTCATTCACATAAGGGTTGAAGCTGAAAATATGTATGAATAATATACTCCTGATATTTTGAGAGATATGCTATCTGAAAGTTCTTATCTTTCTACAGAAATATTTGGTTTTAATGCAATGAAATATTTTTCAGACTCAATCAAGACAGAAAACTCATACGAAATTCAGAAGCTTCGCATATCGTTCGATTCTCCCACGAAATACCATGCAAGTAGTTTTATCCTAGGTGTATAATAAATTTTGAACGGCTGTACATTCATCCGGTGAACTCTGAGATTCAGCAGGAAAGTTGCCGAGATTGAAGAAGTAAATGAATAATGTGCAGAACCGACACAGAGGCTTGAAAGAAGTTTGCCATAGATAATGTGGGCAGGCACTTGATCCTTTCTGGAATCTTGATAGAGTGCAAGCTTGCACTGTGCCGGTTCTATTTTCAAGGGAGGTAATCCTGCGGAAAATTTAGTATTTTGGGGTCTGCAGATGGATTTGCAGGTCATGTTAATGAAGATAGTTTGAATTGGGTTTCTTGGAGAAAAAGTATATGTGTCTTGCGGGATTTGGATGAAAACATTATCGCAGGTTAACTCAGAATTTTACGACATTTTGAGCTTCTCATGGTATCTTAAATATTTGAATTGTCTATCGTTATCAAGGGATGATAAATTCATTATCAGTTCCGACATAATACAATGGAAATATCATTCAGGTGATTTATTCATTCGCTTATGAAAATCTTTCTTTATTTCAAATGGGTAGCAAAAAGATTTTATGAAATTTGAAACTTCTTGAGCGACGGCTAGATTTCAAATGGATCGAATCTGCATTTTTGGTAAGATTGAAGCCACAAAATTCGACCATTATTATTGAGTTCCGATTCTGTAGTACTGAGCAAAAATTTAGCGTGTCAGTTTTTTTGTCAGGTTTTGTGTACAAGGTGAACCGATTGGCTGAAAGAATTGAATTCTGTGAGTCCAACCTAACCTTCCCAAAAAAATTTCTAGCTCAGAATTCAAAAAATCAGACATTGGTACATGAAAAAAGCATGTTTATAGTGAAAATCATTCCAGGATCAATTTTAATGATATATCAGATGAGTGGACGTTATTCACAAACATGTTTCTACTATTCGTCATGGTATTTTTTTTTAACATGTAAAATAGAATGATTGAAAAGCTAGCATTCAATACCGAGATCCAACATCGCAATATTTCAAAAGTTTTCCATGACTTAGGGAAAAGGATAAGAATAGGAAGAGACGACTTCGATCCAAGTTGCCCACCCAAAAATTTCGTGAAATTTACTAGCCCTAGGGAAGGGGATTTTCAAAACAAATTCGACATGATGAGGTTGGCGTTATTTGTAAATATTCGTAAACTGTGTATCGACTCCTCAAACCAGATAATTGGATCCAAATGAAGGTATTTCTTAAGGTTATCTATGATTGACGGAAATTCAAGTGAGACTTTCTGATTTCTTATCAACAATGTTTTCCATTCCGTAAATATGAAATGTTCGTTGGGTTTATGTGGTGAACTACGTAATTTGATTGTAGGAAGAACAATTTTTCTGTTACCAGATTTTTTTTGGTAACATATCTTAAGCATAGAATAATCTGTACCTGAGTAAAATACTGGTGCGTGTTCTTCCATCTGATTTCCTACTAAATCCTCAGAGTAGACTGGACAAACCAGTTGTATTCCATACTATCACCACCATCGTAAACGCCACCAATCGACCAGTGGGAGCGCATTATACTAACAATGATAATTCGGCTATTGTCATTTTGACTTTGTTTATGTTTTCTCAGACTTTTTTCAGATTATTATTTATTCATTGATAAGTGCGTGAAATCTTTTCATATTAGCAGTGCAGACGTATATAGAAATGTTCAAATGAAGAAAGAAAGCACAGAATCCTATCTGTAGAAGGAATAAGATTCATGATACTCAGGATGATATCATTCTTTTTCGAAATTGTCTTTCAATTAAGCACCAACTCTATTAGAAATTAGGCCTAAATAACCTACAATACTTGGTTACCTTGAAATACACAGAAGTCAGTGTTTTTGGGTTACTCTATGCATAATGAATAATTATTATGGATCGATTTATTACTGTTCATGTAATAATTGTAAGGATTGGAAAAAAAGCTCTAGATCGTGCTGCCTAGAAGTAGTGACATTTAATGAGGTGGTTAATTAATTTTCATACCTTCTGTTTGAGATTTCAGTTCATTTACCTTAAAATTCAAGCTTTGTGGGCTAGTAGTAACATAGGATCTCGTGGAAATTTTTGTCATATACAGTATTTTCTGGAAAAATAATATTCTTATATCCATGGTTTTTATTTTCAAGCATAACAAAAAACGTAAGCTGTGGCATCCTCCAAATCCCTTGTACATATATTCCAATGACAGCCGACCACATTTGAAATGAGACCCAACAATAATTATCGGAAAAAAATATTTGTATGGGTTTATTTCAACAGACTTATCAACCCCCGAACTGAGCATAGTATTTTTACTATTGGCTGTGTTGTATTTTTCTTGGTTCTTCATTGAATGAATCGTTTGACACTCTCTCATTTATTTTAAAATTTAGGTTTAATGAAATATGCTACTATCAAGTGCTGATGAATACCTCAGTTTTCAAACCTGATGAAAAAATTAACTTTTGAAGAAAACATTCGATTTCTAATTGGAAAACTTATGAATTCAATTGGAAAAAACTCAAATGGAACTGATTCAATAATACCGCAAATTCAATAAGTTGTTATTTTGTGAAACTCCAACTCTAAGTTATCACAGTCGAAGTAAGGAAGTTCAAGTTCTATATCAACATCCAAAAACTTCCCGTCCTTTTACCACATTTCTTTGTATATGTGCACAATCTAGAAAATATAAATATAGTAAAAGAAGCTATCAAGTAATATTGATGTATCGATAGATTCTATAAAATGACTTCACATTTCACACCTAATTATTTAATGCCTCTCGTATATCACTATAGAAAATCATTGCATGATTGGGTGCCGAAAATCACAATGTATATTGAATTATTATAATGAATTTCGCTGAAAATTATATAAAAATAATATGGTGAAAATTCATTGGTCAAGATGTTTTTTACCTTATATCTTGTCTAATGTCAATAGACGACTTCGGAGCAAGTTGCCAACCCACAATTTTCTTCACAAATTTACTATCACTGGGGAACGAGAATTTCAGGACAAATTTGTGTGAAATTTGAGTTGGAATTCCTGATTTCATGTTAATATAGTGTCAAGTTTTAAAAGGATATGTTCCGCAAATAAAAATATGAAATATTCGGTTGGTTCCTGGAAAAAAAGGTTCATTACGGAATTTGATTGATAAAAAGCAATCTTTCTGCCACCAGAACATAGACATATTAGATCTATGCACCAGAACGACAATCAATGTTTTATGGTAACATATCCATAGCATAGAACAATTTTCATTTACCTTATGATCCATAGACCATACCTAGATTTTTGCCATTTTTCATTGTTGTCTCTTCTATATTCTATGGATCATGAAGTAAATTAAGATTGTTCTATGCTATGGATATAGTACCATAGAACATTGACTATCGTTCTGGTGACAGAAATAACGTTTTTTCATCAATCAAATTCCGTAATTAACCATTTTTCAGGAACCAACCGAATATTTCATATTTACGGAATGGAAAACCGGCAACCGAAATAACCAAGTTGATTTGCGGAACATATCCTATATAAATTTAATACTATTAACATGAAATCAGGAATCCCAACTTGAATTTCAGCCAATCAGAGATGATCTCAACAAAACCCTATATTTGGAAGGAATTATCTAGTTTGGAGAGCCGAGGCTGTTTTTACGGATATTTATAAATAACGCGAACCTTATCATGTCGAATTTGTCCTGAAATTCTCGTTCCCCAGTGATAGTAAATTTGTGATGAAAATTGTGGGTTGGCAACTTGGGCCGAAGTCGTCTATTCAGTTCTGACCGACAGTTGTCTTGACGACCCGTCGTAATTTCCAAATAGCGCCACCTCCAGTGGAAAGAACCAATTCTAGTGATGTTCTCAGCATTGACTCAAGAAAAGCGCATCTTTTAGGCATCATTTTTATGATCTATAAACCATAGCACACAAAACAATCAACAATGAAAAAACTACTACTAACTATAGTCTATGGTTAATGAAGCGAATATAGATTGTTCTATGCCAAAGATATGTTACCATAGAAAATCGACAGTCGTTCTGGCGGCAGAAAGATTGCGTTTTCATCAATCAAATTTCATAATTAACCTTTTATCATGAACTCACCGACATTATTGACATGGAATCATGAACCCCATTTTAAATTTCAGTCAATCAAAGATGATCTCAACAGATACCTTCATTTTAATCCAATTATCTGATTTGAGGAGCCGATGCACAGTTTACGAATATTTATTATAACGCGAACCTCATCATATCGAATGTGTTCTGAAACTCCTATTCTCCAGTGATGAAAAGTTTCAGGAATGGTCATACTCTATGCTTGTATTCGAATTAGTAAATATATAATATATAAAGTATAATTGATAATTCACCCACCCGATGTTTTTTCAACATTATTGAACAATGGGGGAGGACATATATTGTTTTCCAAGAATAATTGACATCTTGGACGGCTGTGACGAATCGGAATTAAATTGGTTATAGCCCATTCAGATATATTTTGATTTGCAGAATTCAGGTTGGCATTGGAAATAACAGTAACTTGAAAAATCTTGAATTCTGTACTGTTTGATTATGAAATTGGTTTTGACCAAGTGAATAGCGGAAATAATTTCACCAATTAAGAACACCCATCGATTAATTCTGAATGTATGCGTTTCTTTGGCCTTGTGCATTCAAAATAGCTTAACATCTGAATTTCTAGGTTACATCCACATAAATATATTATTTCTATGACAAGAGCATCAATATTTCCAATAATATTTTTTTGCCAGAAATAAACCTGCGTGTGGACTAACAAGACCTACTTCGATGTCGATAATTCTTGAATTGATAATAAAAGATAACTCATTTAGTGATTCAGTTCAAAACTAAAATAATAAAGAACTCACATTCTTGGCCAAAAGTTTTCCGTAGGTGATGTGTGCAGGCACGTGGTCTGGCTGTGCATTTAGAGCTGCTCTATACCAACTTTCAGCCTCCTCATCCTGCTGAAGCCTGGCCAGTGTTTCCCCCAGCACATTGAATACACTCTGGAACAAAGCCACTGAATAAATCATCCATAGTCGTGTGAACTGGACAAATGAGACGTCAACTGGATACAATGGGGTTGAAATTGTGCGAGGGTGTGCTATTTTCGAAGGTGGTGTTTCTGATGAACGCTCATTCAAAAGTTTTCGCTTGTCATAAATATAAGGCTGTTGCTTTCATATTACAATCTGAATATTTTGTCAAATGGCAATACACTTATATGACTACGAACACAGGATCGAGACAAGCGGACGGGCAGATTCGAATTTGACATCGGTTTCTTCACCGGTGAGTCCGTTCAGTTCATCCAAAATTGCATTTTGTTTTATTTGCTAATGCAAATCTAATCTAATCTAATCTAATCTAATGATAAGTTTCGTGTAACAATAATAATGATTCATGATATGTTTGCCATTATGGAGCGTAGGATTCTTGAATTTTTTTCTGTGCATAAAATTCGTATTGTGGTTGGATATTATTAACAATGATACATAGAGCACTTCTACCGCTACTTTTTACTGTCTCATCAATGGACATGTAGGATCAGTAATAGTACCTCTAGGGCCTTGATAATACCGAGATAATTTTGTCATAGAGAATGCTGAAAGCGTGTTGCTTGATAATAGCCTGAGGCCGAAGGCCGAGTGCTATTATCTTAAAGTAACACTCTCAAAGGATTCTCTATGACAAAATTTTGAGGATTTACCAAGGCTCGAGGGGTATTCGATAAGATAATTTTCACTTCGTAGATTTCAAAAAATTGATTTTCGATCTGACGTTCAATTTAAACTTGGTGATCCTCTTTGTCGAAACTGAAAACACCACATGTAGGGTATTATCGCTGCGGTCCATAGATGATTGGATAAAATTTGACACATGACTCAAAATTAAATAATTTGATTGGTTACTATAGTAAGTAAAAAATTATCACTAGTAATACCAATAGAGGTTAAATTATTTTCGGACATTTTTTTGAGCGCATAAATATTTTGACATTCGGTAAGAAACTTTCACACCAAATGTGTTTATTTCCAACAACATCAATTTTCGATTTGATCAAATACTTGCAAAACATAGAAATATTTGTCGACTTGATTATTTAGTAACATTGCAACTCAGTGAAACTCGAAGCTAGAAATTATTTCTGTCTTGAATTCGTCACAAACAGCACGACGTAGAAGAATGTCTCGCTTCGGTCAAGAAAGTAAAGAAAATATTCGCCAGAATATTAAGCAGTTTACACCCGCGAATACTAGGGAATCGAAGGAAAATGAATTGAAGCACTTTATAAACTTTTGTGCAGAAAAAGCGTTTGATTTCGACAGGGCGGATATACCTGTGAAAAAACTGGCGTTTTTTCTTGAAGAATGCGGAAAATGAACTCCGTAGACTACAAGGAGAGTGTTATCAAAGTTCTATGAAACTCTACAGCTAAGAAGTTGAAGGAATATTTTTTCGAAAGGTATAATCGCAAATGTTATCCATTCTCTGACATAGAATTTGACAACGTAAGAGCTGCAAAAAATGCTAAGCGTCGGAAGCTACAAATAGATCCAACCAAGAGAAAGGCAAGTTCATCCGCACTATCAGCAGACGAATTGGGAAAATATTCTGCCATTACAAACGTCGAAAAAATTTCCAGTATAATTCGCTGTTGGGTACTCACGAGGAATTAATTTCCACTAAACTTCATCCGTTGCGATGGTGATCTGTCAGAAATACACGTTCTGATTGGTTAAAAATCACATGTGTGGAATTTTCAATAAAACTCTCACAGATTTTCCTTCGGGAATAACTCATTATTCCACCAAAAGTATTAAAGATTGTTCAGATGCTGACTGATGAAGAATATCAATTGATTTATAGACAAAGAACTCGAAATAAAATGTTATTCTTCTTCAAACAACCAAGAATGTATGTATGTACGCCATGTTATGCACATCGCCTTCATTACAGAAGTACACAAATTCTTAAGACGATGCTTTCTCTGTTCAAAGGTATGAGTAGCTCAGAGGAAATATCCCTAATTTGTTGATTTATCCACTAATATTCGGTCTTGTGTTTATCTTGAGTTAGTCTTTCTGTATCAAGGGTTATACTCAGAATAGATTTCGAGAACTTCAATACAGAATCCGACCGTTGAGTCATGAGAACACTGATTTGAATTTTTTCCAAGCATTTTAATAACTCGAAATATTACTTTAAGATGTAAGATGTCCTCGAATCCATATACACCGTTTTCTGTGCATAACAGTGAGATAATTCAACTTTGAAATAAAATATTATTTTCAACTGGTTTTCGGAATGAATTTTTGAATTTATCATCATATGTAAATACTACTAGAGAAAACCACCAACTAATCCTTGACATAGATAACCATTTTAAGACTGATCAATTGAGATGTTATTGCGAAAAACTTAATGGCAGCAGTCATTTTCCAGAGTTGCAAAATGGCGAATGAGCCGCGATTGACCACTTACCTTCTCGAACTCCTCGGAACTCCCGAAAGATTAGGTTCTTTAGTTCACTTTCTTAGCTTCTTCTATAAACTTCCTTCCGAAGAAGTCAAAATATCGTCCGAATTGTTCTACTCCGCGATTTACATTTTCTTCGTTAAAATAAAACAAGGACTTCTTGTGCATGAGATATCGATATCGATGTTCGAGAATTTGATAACTGAAGGAATCAGAAGAGCAAGCAGATGAGGAATTTCCAACCTCTATAGATTCAAGCACTTTGAATCGTATCATCTGTCATGGATACGAATGATAAATCTGAAGTATTCATCAAGAACGTATATGTGAAAGGAGTAATAAGAATTCGGTTCCAAGCGAATTGAAAAATCGAAATCTCAACGATAACTCTAGGAAATTCACCTTCTACAGTCCTGTTCCGAGCAACACTTCTATGCACCTCCCACCGACTGTATTTCACTCCCCATGTTTCTAGTTCGCTTTTTATTTCTTTTGTTTCGAGAACGACCTAAATTATGTCGCTCTGTCTGTATCACGTGGATGCCTGCGAACGGCACAAGTTCTCCCATAAATAATTCCCGAACGAGTTGCCCCGTCTCTGAATATTTTTATGGCTCGACAGAGGAAAAAAGCGCGAAGGAAGAGATTGATCAGGCCTTCACCTTTTCGCGTTCAATGTTTAGAGCGAAGAGCTGACAGCTGCTGAACAGCTCAATTTTCCGTCGAAGCCATTTTTATTCACATGCCATTATCTCAGAGTGATGGAATACATCGTCGCTTCATAATGTCGCTGCACAATCTCGCATTAGGATAGTCTGTCTTTTTCATTCCGAGGTGAAATATTAGAGTATTTGAGGTATTTTCCGTCAGATAGAAGCTTGTTTGAGTCCACTTGATTACCTGTTAGATTCAAGGATCGTTTGATATCGCCTACTTTCAATTGTATTCTTTACTTGCTGTAGTATATTTTATCGGGTGGATATACCTAGACTCAAACATAAAATATGTTTCATCGTTACAGTAAGTCTTCACATGTCATCTAGAGCAATTTTTGTTGCATGCTCCTAGCGGAATATTTGAAGCTCAGAAGAATCAGTTAACTTCTTCCTCTGAGATTTCAAGGTTCCTGTGAATATGACACATCAATTCCACAGACTGAAATATGAAGATAGTCTGTGGTCGATATAATCATGAATTCATGTTGCGTGGTGTGTTCTACAAAATCTTTGCTTAGGGATTTTCTAATTCATAGTCTCTTTTCGAATTGTTTCGTAACCAAAAATCATAATGTGCGTGCTGTGATGACTTGAAAAGTTTACAGTCTACGCCATACAGAGATTTTTTTAGTTCGATAATAGATCGAAGATAGGTTCGTACAGTTACTCCGTTTTATACAGGGTGTTTCACCATAACCAGGACAAACATATATAGCCATACAAATGACATTGGGAAAGTCCTTTTTGCCTTACGACATAAACCCCGAAGCATAAGCGAGATACAGGGTGTTAAATGTCAACTTTGAGCATTATTCTGATAACTGTGGTGATTTATACGTGACCTTTGAAATAACGGTTTTGGTCACATTTTTCGGTGGTCAATTCAATTGTTGTGTAGTATTCTAGAAAAAATATTTCAAAATAGCGGAAAACCTACGAAGTTGGAATTTTTCTTTCGATAGCCAAATTGGATAGCATTATTTCAATGTACTCAATTTTCAAAGATTTTCCATGAAAGAATTTTCCAAAGTTTGAACTCAACTTTTTTTTACATGTCTGCAGTGAAAAAACAATTTCACCCAAAATTGTTGAAATCTTTCAGAGTTTACCTCACCTTCATTCTGAACACTGATGTGAAAACAGAATTAAAAAATAGCCATTGGATTTCATTTAATGGCCTTCCAAAGACTTCGCTCGAAGTAGTTAAATAAATTTCATTTAAGAAACTGGGAGCCCTACGGATGTCAAAATTATGCTATGAGGCCTCCAGAGTGACCTGGATAGAAATATGAATTCATCAAGCAAAAAAAATATTTTCTAAAAAAACTTTGGAGGTAATTGAACTCTCTCTGCATTCGGAAAATAGGATCAAATTCGATGAACTACCGTTGCTTGGTAACGAACGTCATTATAATCAAAATAAATCCAATTTATACGCGACCCTATTGTCCGTTTTTCTGAAAAAAAATTTTTTTTTGGTGAATTAATATTTCTATCCAGGTCATTCTGGAAGCTCATTAGCACAATTTTGGCCTCCGTAGGGCCAGTTTCTTAAATAAAAATTATTTAAGTACTCCGAGCGGAATCTTTGGAAGGCTATAAAATGAGAACCAATGGATATTTTTCATTCTGTTTTCACAACGGAGTTCAGAGTGAAGGTAGGTTCAACCTCACAAGATTTCAACAATTCTGGGTGAAATTTTTCTTCACTGTAGACATGTAAAAAAAAGTTGAGTTCGAATTTTGGGAAACTTTTTTTACAGAAAATCTTCCTATTGCTATCCAATTTGGCAATCGAAAACAAAAAATAGATATTATGGTGTGACCTTTTAAATATTGCATTTGCCTGAAGAGGACAACAAAAGTTGTCAAAACGTTGCAAGTGGAGTTGTCTTTCTTTTTTTTCCTTGATCCGAAATTCTATAAAGTTAACTATTTTTGGAACGATATCGAAGTATTAAAAGTAATGAATAAAATTTCAAGCCTCCAAAAAAAGACGAATGGTATGAGTATTAAGGATGTCTGTGAGTTTTTTTTTTCGGTTCGATCTAATATAGACACCCCACTCTTATCTCAAAACACTGAGGTCGATATGGAACCATCTGAAATTCAATGGTACAATCAATGAGAAATGATATTCATAATATAAAGGGATTCTCTCATGTTATCTATTTGAATATGGAAACAACGAGTGAGATGAGCAACACAGTTTGATTCTTCCATTGAAGAATCAGTAACAGTATCGCCCTAATTTGAAAGTTTCTCTTATAACGCTATGCATTCCAAAAAATTTTTCTAAGGAATCCTGAAATATTTGATTTCACAACGTTTTTCGAGGCGCTATCCGATGAAAAGCGACAGCCTTCAAAGATTTTTTTAGTCTTCAGTAGAGATAATAGACACAAAGAGCGAGGACGGGTTTGTAAAGTGGATATTGTTTTTCACAAAGCCACTGATTACTTTTGGACCAATTCTTGTTTTATGCGCCTTGCAGTCGTAGTGCAGAAATGATGGTTTCTCATGTATATAGCCGCCTTTTGGTTCTCAGCTGTGCCTTTATATATATTCCCCGTTATTGCAGTCTCCTTTGTCATATCTTCAATTATTGAGATCCCCTCAGAGACACACAAAACTGTGGGCATCACTTTTTTCGTTTAGAAAATTGGGTCTTCTGCTTCCGGGTGAAGGGCCATTGCAAGAACCATTGTTTCATGAGATGGTCCAAGTGTGCCTGTGTCTCACCTCTTGTTACAATTCTGTGGAAGGAATGTTCATATTGACAACAATCAGTCAAATATTCGCCGTAGTTATTAAATCCAAGAACTCAATATTAAATTTCAAAAACACTCGTTTCTAGTCATTCTATCTGTGTATCAATAACTGAAAGTTTTTTTCCGTGGTTAATCAACACCCAATTTTTAATTTTTTTCTATACTTCGCGCTTGCAGAGGTTTTGCATACTTTGGATTATCATGAAGGTAGTATCTGAGAGGCTTGTTTCTCTATACACTGTCGGCATTTTCTTAAGGATAATCTTTTAGCTAAACTTCCCTAATATATTCTTGATATTGAATAAATATCATTGTGGAAACAAGATCAGATCGACCATTTTTGGGATACAGCACCTTGGGATTTCTATTCATGAAGAATAAGTAATATCGTCATGGAACCCCGAAACGCTACTTCGTACATTCAAATTGAATATTAATAGACGACTTCGGCCCAAGTTGCCAACCCACAATTTTCTTCACAAATTCACTAGCCGTGAGGAACGGGAATTTCAGGACGAATTCGACATAATGAGGTTCGCGTTATCTATCAATATCGGTGAAAGATGCCTCGGCTTCTCAAACAATATAATTCCTTTCTAATAGAGGGTTTTGTTAAGATCATCTCTGATTGGCTGAAATTTAAGTTGGGATTCCTGATTTCCTGTTAATGGTGTCAATTTTATATCGAATACGTTCCGCAAATCAACTTGGTTATTTCGGTTGCCGGTTTTCCATTCCGTAAATATGAATTATTCGGTTGGTTCCTGAAAATAAGGTTAATTTCGGAATTTGATCGATGAAAAAACCTTTTTTCTGTCACCAGAACAAAAGTCAATGTTCTATGGATTTACTGTATGATCCATAGAACATAAAAGAGACAACAATCAACAATGGAAAAACTACTATGTATGGTCTATGGATTATAAGGTAAATAAAGATTGTTCTATGCTAGAGATATGTTACAATGAAACATTGATTTTCGTTCTGGTGCATAGACTTAATATGTCTATGTTCTGGTGACAGAAAGATTGCTTTTTCACCAATCAAATTCCCGAATTTATTTTTTTTCAGGAACCAACCAAATATTTCATATTTACAGAACAGAAAACCGGCAACCAAAAAAACCAAGTTGATTTGCGGAAGATTTCCTTTATAAACTTAACACAATTACTATGAAATCAGGAATCCCAACTTGAATTTCATCCTAACAAAACCTATATTTGAATGGAATTATCTTGTTTGAGGAGCCGAGGCATCTTTTACGGATATTTATAAATAACGCGAACTTTATCATGTCGAATTTGTCCTGAAATTTCAGTTCCCCAGTGATAGTTAAATTGTGAAGAAAATTTTGGGTTGGCAACTCGGGCCGAAGTCGTCTATTGAAGCACACCGTTGAATCAAACTGAAGAAATCGCGTAATCTGTGGTTCAATATCGTGCGTTTTTCAGAAGAATGTCAATCTTATACAGGCGGATAACCAGAGTTTCGGGCTGCACCTTCTGGTAGAAAGGGAAGCTGACAGAATGCAATAATTCAAATTTGTGAAGTCTGCCTCTCCATTTGATTTCATTTGTTGCCATAAATCCTTTAAAATTACATAATTGAATCAGTTCGAAGATGGAAGGGAATAAAATCTGATTTTGGAAAGCCGATGAATTCCAGGTGAACCACTAATGAAAATAAATAATTCATGACTTCTGTCCAGAAAAAATGTTGGAAGTTTACACAACCATTGGTATAATTCTTTATTATACTATTTCTTTAACACTCGTTCTAGGGAAGAAGCCAAACAAATTATTTCTAATATTTGAATACTGAGCGGTGACCGGTCTTGCTGTAACGTTCCATGGAACATACCCATATCACGGTTTCACGAATTCGTTAAAAGTATTTGCTCATATTTAGTTGAAATGTTGGGGTCATTTCCTCAATATCTTAAAAATACATATTTGGAACCAACATAATCACACAATCAACCAAAACATCTACACCGAAGAAGCAGACCCAAGGAGAATGATCATCAGGTCAACTTACCTCGGATAAAACCGCAGAAGGAATTTGGATACTTGTCACCTTTCAGATGGACTACTGCAGTATAGCTACGTACAGCGCGCCATCTTCCAGGAGCATCTTGCGAATTCGAGGTAAGCTGACCTGAAGGTCAGAAGGTCAGTAATAATAAGGTTCTTTATTTTCTACAGGTATACACCCAGTTACAGAAAATCTTACAACTAATATTAAATATTAAATGAGCGACAAAAAAAAAGAAAATCTCAAGTTGATACAAAATAAAGATGAAATCATCAAGCATAACAAAGTAAAAGCAACAAAAACATCCAACTTTGAACACAAAATATTTTCTTCCTTTAAAACCAATCATTGCAGCTCAT
Source organism: Myrrha octodecimguttata (assembly GCA_958510865.1). Classification (NCBI taxonomy): domain Eukaryota; kingdom Metazoa; phylum Arthropoda; class Insecta; order Coleoptera; family Coccinellidae; genus Myrrha; species Myrrha octodecimguttata. The sequence continues at coordinate 46,617,703 of OY294058.1, read as the reverse complement.
TTCAATCAAGTAGCAACTCCAAGAACATTCTACTAATAAAAGCAAAATTATCATTATTTATATCGCAATAACCCGAAACCCCGTAGAACAAAGAACACATTTGCCTTATAGGTGACTGGATAAGTGAATTCGTTCTGGGAGTACTCGAATAGAATATTTGACTGGATCTAAAATTCAACCTTGGGACCAGAAAATCAAGAGATGCAAGAAGATCAGGACAATCCACGTTACCACGCAGAAGATTGTAAAGAAATTTTAGAGACATTAACTTAATGCTGGTCTCAAGTGATCTGACCCCAAACCTACTCAACAAATGGATCTGATCGAAGCCTCTCACCGAGTAAACACCATCTTCCCTCCAAACCAAATGTTTTAGAAATTTTCGCTGCACTGATTCTAAATGGCGAAGATAAGGCAGAATTTATTTGAGGGACGAAGGTTAAACGCTGGTCGAATGTAATGCCCAGATCCCTAATCTCGTTAACCCTTTTCAAGATAGAGTGACCAATAGTATACTCATAGTATATAGTATGGATCTTCCTAGTATATGTAACCACATAACACTTTTCAACATTCAAATTCAATTTGTTCACTGCACACCAATCTGAAATGGCATTCAGACCCATCTGTAAGTTGATACAATCATTAAAGGTCATTATTTTAAGAAATATTTTCAAATCATCGGCATACATAAGTTTAAGAGTATCAATGGAGTCCATCAGATCATCAACGAATAGAAGAAAGAGAATTGGCCCCAAATTAGAGCCCTGTGGTAAACCAGATCCCGCCACAAACTCAAAAGAAGAGTGTTCCTCGAAGTAAACAAATTGACGTCTATGGAACAAATAAGATCTAATCAAGGATACCAGGCCGTCTGAAAAGCTCCATTTGGTTTTCAACTTTCTCAAGTAATAACTGTGAAACAGCTGTAATCATTCTCCTTGGATCCGCTTCTTCGGTGTAGATGTTTTGGTTGATTGAATGATTAGCTCTGATCAAGGTGGAATATTTGTTGATTTATCGACAGATATTCGTCCTTGTGATTATTTTAGTATAAGTAGTGGAGTTCTCTATTCTCCATGAACCAATTCCTACCCATATTTGGAACTTTGTTACTAGTTTGAGAATACCAATTTTCGTGAGGATCAAAGCAATGAAAATCGAAAAAAAAACTAAACATTTTCTAGAATTTTCTTTAGATAATTCTAGAGAAGCACCAATGAAGAGCCAGCAGCTTTTGTACGCATGTTCAAAGGAATAGCCTCATCAGTCATCTCTCCACGTATTATCTCTGCGAAACGAAGCCTTAGTTTCTAACGAAAAAATTTGGCAATTTTTGAATAACATTATCCTCTCGAAATTTTGCATAAACCTTCAGCTTTCATTCTTCAATCCTGAAAGGGATTTCGATTCTATTCAATCTATTTTTACGGAATTATTGGAAAAATAAAATTTTGCACGGGTATATCTAGGAAATCATTGGGTGCATTTTACCTACTCACGAACACTAATTCCACGGTTAAGCCCCAATCCTGTGCGAACCTGAAATTTTATAGCGTACATAAGAGTTTTGCGAGGATGAGTAGGTGTGCACATAGGCAGCATGGGGTGGAGTCACTCATCAGCCTCTGATTTCGTTGAAATATCGGAGAAGGCATTTTGAATATCCAAATGTTTCTTCATGGAGGTTATTGAGAGAAGCTGTTGAATTTGTATGTGCTTGCTCTGAGCTGAGTGACAAGAGCATTATCATCCTCCTCAAATTGCTGTAATTTTCGAATTCAGATATTAGCTTGAAATGATCTTTAACGACAAGGTTGGACTTGCAGAAAAATCTGTGTTCAGATCCAATTATGTCCGACAGTCTGTATGTGCTGTACCTTTCGAGGGAAGAAACCTAAAAGTTTGAAATTTTCTGGGTGGGTTTGAATAGGTTCGCTTATTGCCTCGATCAGTCAGAAGATTTTTAGACTTATACTCTTTAGAAAATTTGCAGATCGAATGTTCAACTACAAAAATGTATAAAAATTTAGCCAAGTTGTTCAGAGAAAAATGTTTTCTCGAGAAATAATTATCGGATTTCTGTGAAATTTGGTATGAACCTTGAGATGCTATTGGAAAAAAGGTTCTTCAGACCAATCTCATATTTATTTTTAAATGCATTGAGAAGATATTTGTGTAATTTCTCCAGTTTCGTTGTTTTTTCTCTGAAATCATAAAAACGCTGTTTTGTCGAACGAAATTGGAAATATCCTGGCCTAAGATTATTGCTTTTCTAGATATTTTGCATTCATCTTCTAAAGAAGTTTAGTTTTTTCTGTGAGTTAACATGAAATTCAGTAAGGAAAAATAATGGTTTCAATTAGCTGTTTTGAACACCTTCGCGAAGCATTCCTTTTTGAAGGGTTCACCCCATATACTTACTGAAGTCAATCGCACGTCAAATTTCTACATTTTCCACGATAGAAATGATTCGAGAAAAATTCCAATTCTGAGTGATGAGCTGACAACTGCAGAACAGTTCAATTTCTCGCAAGCACCATTTTTATTCCAGTGCCATTATTTTGGAGTGATCGAATATATCGAGTTTTCATATAGCCGTTCCAGAAAAGAATGGAAATAATTTTCCGATTCGATATAGAATATGGGACGAAAATCAATCTGCTTGTTGAAGAAAAATGATACAATAATCCTGAACTTATCATTTCACGAATATAATTTTTTTGTGCGCATGTTCTGGGGAATATCGTGCGATCGTTTTGACTCAATGTCTGTAATATTCGAATTTTGTTCCCGAAAATGGTCTCTAGGTTCAAGAAAGGGCGATGGCTAAGAAGCAAGAGTGATAACTTTACCAGCCATAAATCCCTTGATTTTGGAAGGAGAGATACAGTGGCTCACTCATCATCAAGATGATCCAACATACGAATGGAAGAACAACGAGTAAGGATATGCACATCTTAGTATATCGATATTCACAGAACTGATACAGCCACCTGTTTAAGACTTCTGAGTGCAGCCTCAGCTCTTGACATTCCAAGTTTAAAGGATACGATACGTCAAGCATTTGAATTGTTAATCCAAATACGATCGAGTAAAAATCCCTCAATAAACTGTTTCAGTTGGTTCAGCTGAAAATCAAAACAGAGAGGGTAGGTAATGATAAGCTTTGTCATTTTTTATTGACATCGATGTTTGATGGTTAACGTCAATTTCTGTGAAAATGCCAATCAAAGATTGAGTTTTTTTAACCAATTATATTTTATGAAACGACTTTTTATTTTGCCTCACTTCCGGTATGAGAAAGAAATTGTACTTTGAATAGATTGCCTTCAATCGAATCTGCTGATCGATGAAGTGATCAAGGTGAACAATCTAACAACTTAGCATTTATGCTGCACTGATCAATGGTGAACCACATGTGATGGAAACAAGGCGATGTTATTATATTCCTTTGCATGCAGTTGGAATTTATTGAATTGTTACTGATATTGAGGAGATCTATTGAATGATGAATATTGATTGTTTTTTTATTTTCAGAAAGAGCAGTTGCGTAGCATTTTTTTAAAAATATTATGTTTCATCTAGGTAAAACTGTGGTTAAGTTGTTTGGAGAACAAAAATACAGGGTGTCCCAGAGGCAGTGGTCAATACAAATTATATTCGCCCAACGGCCGATATTTAACACAATAAATTTCGGAAAAAATATCTTTGAAACTAAATATTTGTAGAGAATGTAGTGAATGGGTAAAATCCACACATTGATTCATTACGTAGACAAAACCCCGTTCGAATTTTGTTTTCCTAATATTTCCAATAATACAGATGATATCAAAATGAAATTCAGTAGGTACACGTGACTGAAAAAAACAGCTCAGATCAGAAGATCGCAGAATATTGAATATTCGAAAAAAAAATATTTATTGTTTGTTTTCATGACACAATAATCACGAAATTCTTCACATAGTTATTTATAAGCATTTCCGAATTCAGCACCAAGTTTCATTATAATTGAATCAATATTTTTTTACTTTTTTCTGAAAAAACAACGCTCCCGAGGAAAAACCACGGAATTTGACATATTTTTCTCAAATATCTCCAACAATTATAATCGCATCGAACTGAAATTTGATAGTCTGCTTCGAAATGAAAAGCTGTAGGTCTGGGTGGAATGTTTTCGAATATGATGAATAGTTTTTGGAAAAAAAACTTTTTCCAAAGGAAATTTTGAAAACTTGCGTTGCGCATCGTTATTTTTCAACCAAGTGCCAACTTTCAATTCAATCGCTTTGTCAAGAACATGCGCACAAAAAGGAGAGGAAACCAAACAATTTTATATTAACTGGATGTGCCTAGCTTAGATCTTCAGAAATGCCAATTTGATAAAAATTCGTGAAAGAAGTGCGGAAAAACAATTATAGGAATTTTCTATTCATTGTTTCATGAAAGAGACAAATATAGACGTTTAAATGTTACAGCACCATTCGTCTATCTTTTGCATTCACCAATTTTGTTCATTTGACAACATATATTAGAAAAACTTTACTTGAAAATAGTTCAAATTGCTCAATACGAAAGGGACTTTTCATAAATAACAAATTTATTTGATTTTTGAGTTCCGTTTCAAACATTGGCAGCAGAAACCTAGACGAACCCAAAAGAAATGATACTTCCCCTTCCACCAAAAATAAAATGTAGTCAACTTATTCATAACGCCCCGAACACCATGTCACTTTTTATATACTTCTTTTGACCGAACCATTCCATCTTAACACCCCTAACATCGAATATTCTATCGCTATTTTCAAGCTTATCATAGAAATTTCAAACCAAACCCTCACACGAAAATATTCAATTATCATTTAATACGTCTGAACACCCCACGTCCGGTTCTTCTTCAACCATTCTCATCTCACGGCTCATCAGGCTAAGTGCAGGACATCCTGGACTCACGAGTACGGCACAAATTCAATAACCGTTATTAGCTCCTTCGTTGAAAAGGTCTATTATTAGATTTTGTTCTACTCAAATTGGTCCCTAGTGGCACTGTAGGCAGAAATGAATCATTGCGGCATCTGGAGTGAATTTTCTTTAATATTACTAATTGATTGATGAATGATGGAAACTCGTATTTTTTCTGGAGAGGAATATATTTTTCTCCAAATGAAATACAGGGTGATTCCAAAGGTGATGTAAACATTTGACGGGGTGTTAGTAGGACACATTTGTTTTATATGTAACTGATTTCTTTTGGAAATCTCTATTATCGATCCTACCGAAAATATAACCTAGAAAAGCACTGACATGATGTCAGAAGCTTTTAAGCGCTTGTTCCGTAGCCAAAGAGGTCATCTGAACACGTATTGACCCCGCTAAATGCAGATCTTTTTTATATGGTCCTAACGAAATTCTGCATGGATCTCAAGCTATAAATTTCGATTAAGTACTAGATTGCAATTCGATCCAAAATTTTAGACGGGTATAATTATCTAATAAGTAATAGGCGAATTCCACCCATTTAAGCATTCGACCTTCCTGATTAAACTGAAAACCTACTCTACAATTATATTCCTCATGTCGATTCTTCCTAGAGCTATTGTTTCTACGGCCGGCCTAATAACTGATGGTGACCAACCTAACTTCCGAAGAATCTACTCAGTAGCATGATAATTGTAGAGTAAGTTTGGCGTTTAATTACGAAGGCAAAATTGGCAAATTTGTAAACACCATCCAATGATCCCTCAGATATAACTATTCAAAATTTCATTTTCTTCCTATTTCCAAACACATAAATCGAATAGAATCAAAATCCAGCCCTTCAATGAAAAATGACAACTCAAAGTTGCATGACGAATTTCTTGAGGAATATTCCTCAAGAAAACTTATTATATATATAATAAGTAGATAGCCAAATATCACATATGTAATCGAAAACAAAGTCCGTCCAGCCGTCCGTCCGTGTGCACTGTAACTTTCGAAAGGAGGGACCTAGAGTCTTGAAATTTTCAGGTTAGGTTAAGATCCTGAATATCTCGGTTGAGTTCGTTAATGGGTTAAAAAAAAATATTTTTTTTTGATAATTTTTATATTTCATCCAAGTTTCACTGAAATTTCCAAGTCACCATTTCACAATGTGAACAAGCGCGTAAAAGCTACTGACTTCACGTCACTGCTTTCTTCAAATTTTTTCCCAATCTTATCGAACGATCATCAGAAAATTTCTCACGAATTTGCCCATCAACATTTTCAAAATACTATCTGATCGAGTTCCATTGAAATATGATGGATAGTATTCGATAAAATATTGTTTTTCAAGAAAAATTTAAAAAATATTGGCAAACACATTTTATTCACATTTTTCACCATTCCAATCCTAAAGACAGTTAACCTTATGTTACTTGACGGTATACTAGAACTATTAAAAAAGTTTTAATCATGAGATGACTATGATGAATATGATCAGAATGATATAATAGTAATTTGAAAATTTGCAACATACAGTACTTTTCGAAATATTACTGGAAAAGTTTCTCCAATCCATTTCTTTCATTCCATACATATTTCTTGTTTAATTCTGTTTTTATATTTGGAAATAAAACAGTCAACCATTCTAACTGCTTCATTTTCGAAAGTTATACTTCCAATAAATATTATCCCTGATGCCGGTAGCTCAGGCGTAAAAAACAAGATTCAATGTTAAAAACTGCAATTTTCCCTTATATCATTTTCAATGTGCATCATTTGAGATTGAATAGCTGTTAATCCGATCCATTATCATGAAATTCCACTTGTAAAAAACTAAAAACTCCAAATAAGTATTCAATATACGTTATACGTTCTTATCTATTGTAAATGGAGCTGATGTCACAGAATAGAAACAATGACATATTGAACTCTGAGTCTTATTAGTCAATGTATACACAGAAGGTCATCCAATGCAGATTTATCTTAATCTTAGACTATAGCGTAGATTGTACCTACGGACTTCAGTTATCTAAGGCAGTCTTCGCTATCTACCGATATTCCGATGGAATGATGCCCCCTTATAATTAAAAAAATGCAAATCTCATCGAGCTGAAATTAACTACTCGGTTAAGAAATGGAGACATGGAGATTTCAGTGAAATTTGAACGAATTATCATTAGCGTATAAAAATTTTCAACAGAATTTGTATTTTTTAATTTTCTATGGATAATTGTTTTTATTGATACTTTGATCTACCACCAAGTTTCATTCAGATTAGAGAAATATTTTTCGGGTAATTGAAAAATGATTGATTTAATATGAAAACCATTCGGCAAATTTGGTCCATTACCGAACTGAACAGAGATACTGAGGTTCCTAACCTAACCTGAAAATAACAAGATATTAGGTTATCTTTTTCGAACGTTAGAGCTTACACAGCTGGACGAACGGAATCAAATTTGACCACAGATTCTTCATCAGTGTGTCCAACCTAGTCGTTAAAAACTAATTCGAAAATTACAGACTTTGTGACGGAACTATAGCGAGCTATTCCCCAGATAGATTTTGGAAAGTTTCATAAGAACCATTTTTGAAAAAAAAAATCAGTTTCATAGCGCTTCAATGTACGATAAGTCTTGAATTTCCTCTTCTAGAACCCTATCTATTGAATAAACGGCTCACACTGCGACATCGTGACATTGCCTCAAGGGGCCCCTAATGGAATTGCAATGAGAGGACGATATAGTTCGAGGGGAGAATGAAACTCATTATTTGATGTAGATTGGATGCGATTGAACCACAAAATGACGCAATGCTTTGACGGATAGATTGGATACGAAGCAATGACCTGCAAATATATGGGTGTAAAACTAAACTGCTAAGATAAATTGATACTCCCCATACATTTCAAGGTATTCAAGGACTTTGAAACGAAAGCGTGTATGCAAATAAAGTTATTTTCGAGTCATTATATTCATTATTTGTACCAATATATCTATTCAGCATGACGATCAATTGATTCTTTGTTTTGATTTGATTAATTTTCACCAAGCACAAAATATTTACGAATTGGGAGTTGGGAATATACAGGGCGATTGGTGACGCAAGGGACAACGGCTCCGTGGAGAAAGAGTTCTTCAAAGTGAATGAGGAGTGGGGGTTAGAATTACCCATACGGATAACGGATTCCGAGATATAGTGTGATTCATGAAAAAATACTGAAATTTTGAACTCTCATATCTTCGTTAATATGGCAAATTTTCCGCTGATATTTCACAGGCTTGTTACTATGCGCATTCTTCATCAGGACAAAAAAAAAATCCTAAAGTATAGTAGGCTCATATAAATTAATTTCAAATTACGTGTCAGGAGAGAAATATCACTCGGTGAATGAGATGAGAGAGTAATCAATGAATATTAATTCCAAGAGTTGAATCTATACTTCAAATGTGTCAGACTTATCCACAGTACCACAAAAAACAGATCTCAATTAATTTTCGTGTTTTTCAAATTCTTTTCATCTCACATACCGAGTGATATTTTCACCTGACACGTGGATTGAAATCTCCTAAGACTGGCCTGTGGAATATCAGATGAAAATTTGCCATATTTTCGACAGAATGGGAGTTTATAATTCGAGCATTTCCTCATAAATCACCCTATATCTCTCAAACCTATATCATCATGGGACATTAAAAGCCCCTAATCCTCATTCAGTTTCAAGTCTTCTATCCCCACTGAGTTGTTGTCCCTTACGACACTAATCATCCTGTATAATAATATAAGATCTATTATAATTTTTAATTCGATCTATCTACCAATGTCAAGAGATGACGTGCCGAAAGCATACAGTTTCAAGAAAACAATTTTCAGCAATTTTGATTGAAATCGAAATTGCGAATTTCATATCGGAACAAGTCGTGAAAGTTCTCCAATCTTCTATCCAATACTGCCTCTGAAATGTTTCCAGCAATTTCACATTACAGTTCATTGTGTGATAATGAATATCTTCCAATTTCTTTCCTCTTCTCTATGATCGAATTCGTTTAACATTCACTTCACCTTGAATTCATTGTGAAATGAAACATTCGCCGTCAACGAAAACGAAGCGTTCATGTTCACACACGAAAATGTGATAACATAACCTAATTTTCATTACATCCCTGTGATTTCGTTAAACGGTGCCGAAAAATGCAAGGTTGTCAGACTGTATTCCTCGATTGATCGACGTATTTGACGGAATGCTGAAGTTTTGTGAAACCCAAGTTCGTTGATCGGCCCATTAAATTTGACGATCATCGTATCTTTGTGAAACCCAGATTCAATCATGTATATAACAGATAGGAAAAGAAAAGTTTGCAGCCTATGGGCGATTGGCCAAATTGGCTGTGGAGGCATTTTTCATTGAATAATTCAGGAAACTATTACGACAATGAGGAAATATCAACCAAATCCTCCATATTTTTCTCCATAATTCCGGAAGTTAATATCACACTGTTGGTGTATACTTAATCCAAGGTTAGTGCTAAGTTTGTTGAAAACTGATAAATATTTTCTGAAGAAATGAGGATACCATCCTCAAATTTGCATAGAGTTGCTTGTCAGAATTCTCCAACTAAATACCGAGCTTATGCCTGATTCTGAAGGTAGTTTCAATTCAAATTAGTTCATCTCCGAAAGGCCGATTTGGTCAATTAACGAATTAACGAAAGGGTTTTCCAATAAGAGGTGTTATTTTGAATAGCCCGCTATTTCGGTAGATGTCACTTTTGAAGCTGTCATTTGTTGACATTTGACAAGAAGAAACTACGCCATCAATAAAAATGGAACGATACACGATTCAACAACGCATTGAAATTATTAAAATTCACTATAAAAATGGTGAAAATTTGGCAGAGACGGTTCGTAAAAGTCAAACATTTTTGGGTCGTCGTGAAGCATCTTGTCGGACCGCAATAAAAAAATTGGTGATAAAATTCGAGCTGTTAGACAAGTTAGTGATTTGAAGAATAAAACCCGTGCACGTCGCTCAAGAACGGCCGAGAATATTGCTGCTGTAGCCGAAAGTGTTGAAGAAAACCCAGGTTTGTCCATTCCTCGTCGTTCTTTGGAATTAGGCATTCCACAAACGTCATTACAGCGTATTTTGCATAAGGATCAGGTCTTAAGGCTTATAAAAATCAGTTAACACAAGAACTCAAGCCGGCCGATCATCAACAACGTCGTGTCTTTGCTGATTAGGTCGTTGAAATGCATGAAAATGATCCGGAATTCCATCGAAAAATCATCTTGAGTGATGAGGCCCATTTCCACCTCGGTGACTTCGTCAACAAGAAAAATTGTCGCATCTGGGGCTCGGAAAACCCGAGAGTTATTGTTGAAAAGCCTCTCTATCCTCAACGTGTGACTGTTTGATGCGGTTTATGGTCCGGCGGGATCATTGGCCCTTACTTTTTCGAAAATGAGGCAACAGTTACCGTGAAAGGATTGCGCTATCGAAAGATGATTAATGATTTTTTATGGCCGGAATTGGATGGTATTGATCTGGACAACGTTTACTTTCAACAAGATGGCGCTACGTGCCACACAAGCAACTAAACCATTGATCTTTTGCGGACCGTCTTATCTCTCGAAGAGGTGATCAAAATTGGCCACCGAGATCTTGTGATTTAACACCTTGCGACTTTTTTCTTGGGGGCCACGTGGAAGAGAAGGTCTACGCCAATAGCCCAACATCGATTCAAGACCTCAAAGATGGAATTCGTGAGGCTATCGAGGACATAGAGCAGCCACTTTGCGATTTGGTTATGGAAAATTTCATTGAAAAAATATGGTCCTGTAAGCGTGGTAGTGGTGGTCATTTGCCTGATGTTATTTTCCACTATTAACGGCATAGCTTCTTCTTCATAATGAAATGAACATCCGATCATTTATATTGAAAAATGGCATTTTTCTCTGAATATCAAAATAACACCTTTTATTGGAAAATCCTTCACCTATACGAACAGAGAACGCATTGTTAAAATTTCGACTCTTATCACTCAGACTCTGAAGGATCAAAATTTCATGATATACATATTCAGATAAATATACTTGAATAATATTCACCAAGTAAAATTGAACGTACTGTCCTATATTGGAAAACTCGTTTTTACTCCAAAGATCAAAAACCTTCCCTAATAGTTTCAAGTTGCTAGCTTTCTGCGTTCCCAAATGAGCGAGTTAACGGCCGAGCGTAAACACAATAACTTCCGGAAGAAACTACTCAGAAACTCCATAATTGTAGAGTTTCTTTGCACCTTAATAAAAAAGGCCTTATTTGCGAATGGCTAAAATCCACCCACTGCTTCCGCAGATATACCCATTTCAAAACTTAGATCCAATTGAAATCTAATACCTTATCGAAAAATGTCAGTTCGAAGGTTTATACAGGATATGATCAGAAGATAACATTACATCAAATATTCGAAAAAAAAAATTTTGATTTTTTTCAGAATGTTCTAATGATATGATCATCACGAAATTCTGCACAAAGTTTTCAGTCAGCATTTCAGACTAGCTGCCAAGTTTCACCATGATTGGATCAGTAATTTTAGTTATTTCATAAAAAACAAAGATATCCAGGAAAAAAAACACAAAATTTGACATATTTTTTCGAGATATCTCCAAAACTCATTTTCGGATCTAACTGAAATTTGGTACACTACTCCGAAATATGGAGCTCAAGGCCTGAACGGATTTTTTTTTAACATGATGAACAGTTTCCGAAAAAAATGTTGAAAAAATGTTTTTTCATTAACTGATAGTACGATCTCAACATAATTCAGCGAGAAGTTGAGAGTTGGCATACTCCAACTGACTGCCAAGTTCTTATCTTTACGTTTCGGTAGTTTCCGATTAATCACGGAAACAACAACAAAATTTCAAAGGACTCTAACTCGGAAACTCCTTGGACCATTCCGCCCATTAACATACTTAACCGACACATTTTGAAACGCAACCATAAAAGTTTCAGGTAGATAGGATTTTTGTAACCCCGAAATCGTGCATAAGTACGGCCGGCTGGACAGAATCGATTTTGACATCGGATTCGTCATCAGTAATTCCAACCCAGTCCTTTGAGACCATTTTCGGCTCAAAATTCGAAAATCACAAATATTTGAACCAAACGATTGCACGCTGTTCTTCTAAAACATGAGCGAAAAACAAAACCGATCACATGTCATCGCCGATAGCACAAATTTTTCAATGATGAATATATGCTCGTGTGTTTCCGATGTTATTGTGTACTCTGTCATTTAGTTAATCTTCTGGTTCTCCTAACTGTACCTTGCTTGCAACACACATTAACTAGTCATAAATTATATCCAAGAAGATTTTCCCACAGAGCAAACGTCGCATTTCTCAGTGCGAACGCATTTTATTCAACCCCATTAATGCAGAGTAAAGAAGCTTGTTACGCAAATATTATATTATTAATAACCTACTCCCTGACCTATTTCTTCTGTAGCTCAAAGCCGCTGTTATGCCCCTACTGATGCCATTACTGGGGAAAATGCCTGCCGCCCCAACCCGCGTTTTAATGAAATATTCACCTTCATAGCACACTAACTAATTAATAGCCAGTTATGTTCTATGCTTTCAGTTAATCATTCGTATATCCTATCAGATAAATTAAACGTTAAAATAACCCTTACAGAGTGGAGACGCTCTTCCAGCATCCCATAAAGAAATGTTGAACGACATGTTGCGCTGACTGCCGTTTAAGTTGAGTTATGGAATAATTAAATGGAATTATGAAATTCAGAAGTGACATTTAAATATGGGCATCCAAAAGAAAATGGAGTATTCCAATCATTTTCGGATTCAAAAAAGTGCCGTTTCAACACAAAAAAATGTCATGGTCTGTCAGGATACCAAATGTTTTTTCACAAGAAATCTCACTATTCTCCAGATAATGAGTTGATCAGAGATTACCTCAGGGATATAGATATCATGTTCACAAATTGGAACTGGTTCAAATACCTTTTATGATGAAGATTGTTCATGATTGTTGCTCAGACCTATAGAATTCTGGAAATAAAATATCATGTCATGAGTTGAATTATTCATGATCACACAATATAACTACACAAATATTTTCATTGTAACTACTCATCTACTAACCAAGTTTCATTTCGATCAGATTGATATTTTTCGAATTATCGAAAAATCAAAATTTGATGACTTTAAAACCTTGTTAACGAAGTTAACCGAGAAATTCTGTATAGAAACCTTATCTGAAAATGTCCAGCCCTTACGTTATTCCTTTCGGAAGTTATAGCGCACACAGCAAACCGGACGATTGGCCAGATGGCTGGAATCAAATTTGACCACGGATTATTTATCAGTGAGACAAACAAAGTCATTTGAGACTATTTTCAGGAAAAAATTCGAGAATTACAGACATTGTGATGAAACGATAACGCGTTCCCCCTTCAGAAAAACATGAAAGTAATTCCATCTGCAGTATTAATTATTTGACGTTGTACTGAACAGCGCGAGGAAAAAAATGGAGAGTTATTATAGATTTGCTCTTTTGAACACTTCACGTCCTCTCTATAACCTCTAAAATCATTTTATGTCCTGCAAATCACTCATTCCCTGAGTGATATTATACAAATTCGAATGAAATTTTATTTATTCCATATCTTTTGTGGATATTGCGGTAACTCGTTTTGTTAAAAATAACCAGGGAGCAATTTTATGAATTTAGATCTTGCAACCTGGACAGACGAAGGATTCCTTCAGAAAGTGATTGCGATCACATCCGAACGTAAAGCCAACCGTAAGTACATTCACTTTCAAAATGAGCTACTAATAAACTTTATATGAATTGTGTGAAACTAGTTTACGACTCAATAAGAATGTCGAATCCGTGAATGCTTGGTTTTATCCATTAGCAAGCTCATCTTCAAAATATTTCCAAAAATACGAATCCGATTGAATTGAAATTTTGTCCTCGATTGAAAAATTACTTTTTCAATATTTCCCGAAGATCTAATATGATAATATTATCGCTGTATCAAGAAATGCCGAGTGTGGCTCGGAGTCAGTACCTGGATTGGTGACCCCTTTACGGTCGACTTACTAGAACAAGCGGGTGAACTCACCGGATTTCTTGGAATTTTCGGATTTTCCCAAATTTAAAAATTTCCGAATGGAAAGGTCTATAAATAATGATTCTATTATTTGAATTGACTTCACAGTTTTTGATATTATATTAGAAGAAGTAAAACTGAAACGGCATATTTCGGCAGAGCAGTTACTCAATGTGAATCAGAACCATAAAATATGAATATTTCGAGCATAAATCATTGAACCAAGTTACGTCAGAGACAGATGGACTGAACCTCATGTTCCGAATATGATATGAGGAGCATCATCAAAATTTTATGCGCACTCATGTTCTCTATACGAGCTCTACTCGGACAGAAACAGATTTCCACGATAACTTTTACGTATTTCGAATTCATTTCTACACCAGTGCACTACATAACCTTCCCTATCATCTGTGGAAAGCGTCAGATTTTTTAACTAAAATTTGCTCGGTAATCGCCCACTCTAATTCCTCCTCCACAATTTATTTTTAATTTGCATCCATTAGGTCCTTCCTCTTTGCGACGCGCAAGCCTATGAAGTCTGCTTGAAAAATTAGGGCTCAACTTGTCTCTGGTGTTTGCGTAATTATTCCTTGTTTTTCAGGCCGGCTACAATTACTGTCCAATTCTTTATGTTCCACATTGAATTACAAATCCATTACTGGTTGGCGGACACGGCATCAGCGTTCTCTATTATTACGATACGAGAATTTCCGAGCTAACTGAGCCGCTCTAAGCTGCCATGGTCGACATATAAAAAGAAAAAAAATGTATTTAAAGCTTACTAGTTCGGATGTTCAAATATGACCATACCATCTATACTCTGTTGGTTGCGAAATGGCGAAGGGGTCGGATCGATTTCATCGGTGATTTTGAAAATTTCTCTTGCTTTATGCCAAGAGACACACTGAATATTCAAATTCGTACTCTCTTGCAAGATAAACACGCTATTCGAGAAGAGGTGATATAAAGGAGATTCGTTTTCGGGAATTTCGAAACAGTGGCGTCGATAAGCGTTAGTTGAGCGGGTCTCATACTTTCTCACTATTTTCAGTGTGAAATAACACAGTTGTATAATGGTCAACTTGTCTATGGTGTTTGCGTAATTGATTTACAAATACATTACTGGCTGGTGGACAATGCTGAAGCAACCCATTTCTATTATTACGATACGAGAATAACCGAGCTAACTGAGATGCTCCGAGTTGCCATTCTCGGCATTCAAAGAGATGGAGAATTTATGGAAAGCACGCTTGATCGAGGGAACAGGAAGGGTTATCATGTTGTCACAATGTCTGTGATTTTCATCATTCTGAAGATACACATACTGAAGATTCGAATTTGTACTCTCTTGCCAGATGGAATATGTATTTTATCCAGTTGTATTTCAGAAGAGTAAGATATTTTTACACACAGATTCGAACAGCCTGAGATGAAGCGATACAAATAAAGATTCGTTTTCGGGAATTGCGAAATTGTGATGTCGATACGCGTGGATTCAGCAGATTGAATACTTTTGCAACATGAAATGCGAAGAGAATTCACCAATTGGATCCTTGAACAACCTGCTGATTTCGCAAACAAAATCATTTTCAGTGACTAGGCCCATTTTCACCTCGATGGCTTCGTTAATAGCCTCAACTTTTGCCTTCGGGGATTAGGAAATCCATGAATGGTTCATCAGAAAGCAATGCATCCACCACGGGCCACTGTATTGTATCAATTATGGTCTGGAGGAATAATTGGACTGTTTTACTCCGAAAACAGAGAAGGTAACGGTGAATGACGAACTATATCGTGCTATGATAACACAGTTTCCGGTGCTTCATTTGGGAGCTACTGATCTTTACAACATGTGGTATCAGCAGGATTATGCCACATGTCATACCGCCCGTAAAACATAGACGATCTTGCACGAGTTTGCACCTGGTCTGCGGGGTCATCTTAAGTCACAAGTTCATCCCAATAATCCTGCAACCAAGCATTTAAGACCGAAATTGGACGCTGTTTTAACGAAATACCACCGCAAGTGTTCAATCACATTATTTAAAACTTTGTCAAAGGGTACGCATCTGCCATCAAGCCGCAGCGGCCATTCACAAGACATTTCGTCTTCCACATAATTCCGAAATATATACATATATGCGCGTCAAAATTATGGAACAAATTCATTTTCTCAGACGAAAAATATTTGGCAACAAAATCCTGAAACAAGTCAATTTCGTTTCACTTTTTCCAAATTTTTATGCATTTTTGAAGGATTTTTGTTGCACCCTGTGCCATCCCTCTAATCCCTCTAAATTTTTTGAATTGACAAAGTGGGTCATGTGGTAGTTTTTTGGGGAGGTCTTTGTATTTTCTTCACAGGCGTGCCGGTATTTTCGAGAAAAAATATTTTTTTTGAAAAATTAGTTACTTCAAAGAGGTTTTCAGTATGTGCACTTTGTCATGGCTTATTTACTTTGAGGCGATGGTACCTGATGAAATTTGTCACCGAATGAAAGTCGACCATTACAGTTTTGTTCATGGAAAACTTTCAACCCCTACGAACCCTTTAATGGAGAAAAAAAAATTTTCACGTAAGGGGGTTGAACAAAACTGATATCGTCGACTTTCATTCGGTGACAAATGTCATCAGGTACCATCGTCTCAAAATAGATGAGCCGTGACAAAGTGCACATACTGAAAACCTCTTCGAACTAACTAATTTTTCAAAAAAAAAATTTTTTTCTTGAAAATTTCTGCACGCCTGTAAAGAAGATACGAAGACCTTGCCAAAAAGTACCACATGACCTACTTTCCCTATTCAAAAAATTTTGAGAGTTGATGGAGATGGTACAGGGTGCAACGAAATTCCTTCAAAAATGCATACAAATTTGGTAAAAGTGATGCATAAATTGACCTGTTTCAGGATTTTGTTGCGAAATATTTTTCTTCTGAGAAAATGAATTCGTTCCATAATTTCGACGCGCACTGTATATCTGGATCCATAAATATTTCAATACTTCGCTACAGAAAACCATGTTTTATTGAACACAGAAATCTTACGCTCTCATTGAAACACCCTATAGTTGGAAAATGCATACCCACATATGAATAATTATATAAATATCCGTATAGTTATCTCAAACTAATATGTATCTAATATTCCAAAAAGGAACCTTCTCCATTTTGCATTACTAAAAAATCGATCGGATGTCTTGAAGTATGAAGAAGGTCTCTTAACCATGAGGCATTACGCGACCTTATGATATGTACATCTTCAAGCCTATTGCGAAGACAATAACTTCCAGAAGGAATAACTTAGAAACTCGGAATTTGTAAAGTAGTTCTGGACCTTGATTATGCAGGCCGAATTCACGAATGGGTTAAGTTTATGATTCCGAAAATCTACCTGTAGGGATCAACAATTTCTGATGTCTCCTTCTCGTGTTCGTCACTAGACGGCGCGGGATTCCTACTCGTACTATATAACGGTGAATCATCTCTAGGTGCCTCACTACAAGAAGAATCAAGCATCGAAACAAAGTACACCACGCCTCACGTTTATAGTAGGCTTCAACTGACTAAGCTGTATCAATAAGTTGAACATTTGAAGCTGGAACGAAAACTAGAATGTTTTTCGTGGTAACTCAGACATAAGGTCCGAACACACATAACCATTCAAAATTAAATCTTCCCAATATTTTAAGGAATAAATATAATATGGATTTGAAAAGGATTCATGCAGAATTTCGTGAGGTTAGTATGATTAGAGGACCTCAGAATATAGAATATTCGACAAGAAAACTATTTATTCTGACACGATCATCACGGGTTTTTACATTTCACAGTTGAACATCAGCATTTTTCGATAGATAACCATGTTTTATTATACTCGAATCATTATTTTTTGAGTTATTTTAGTGACAACAACGATACGAAATTCTGCATTAATTTTCCGACTAGCTTCAAAGATACAGCATGGTTTTTGCGAATATCTCCAATAACAAAAATCAGATCGAATTTTGATTCGGTACACCTGTTAAATATAAAGTTCAAGGTCTATGCAGAATTTCTTCGAATCCTAATGAATAATGTCGAAAAAAATCCATGAAACATTTCGAGAAATGTTTAAAATATTCTGACAACGCGATCTCTTACATCTCGAACATATCTTAGACTAGATTTAGATTCCATTTTAACGCTCAAATAGCTTTTGGGATAAGGGGGAAATTAAAATAACCCTTTGGCCGATTTGGCCGATTATCGAACATAACTTCAGCATTTCGATACAAGACCAGGCCTGAAAGTTTGAAGTTTCTTTCGACAGTTATTGTGCACTAGTGAGTCTACCCTACTCGTTTGAGATTATTTTCAAAAACAGAGCAAATATTACAGACATTTGGACGAAACAATAGCCCGCTGGTCCCAAGAACAGAGTTTCCAACGAAATAAGCATCTCTATTGATGAATAAAAGTGTCAACTGCCTGGCAATGCACCGAATTGAAGTTAAAGTACCGGTCCTCATAAAAAAAAAACAAAAATTAAAAATAATAATAACTTTCAGTTTCGTTCATGATTAATTAATCGAATAAAAGTCTATCAGGCAAGTGGACAATTTATTGTTTTGATTCATCACATACAAATGTTCATGCACCCACGTTTCGGCACCATTCGTGCCTTTATTAAGGCTGAAAAATTTATGAGCAACATTGAACACAAAAAAAGATGAAAAAAAATATATTAAAAGTGCACATAATTTTTTTGATAATAGTAACCAACCTTGAAATCAAACTGTTTTAGTGTATTAATTCTGTTCTATTTATGTGTTATTTTATTGAAATTTTTTATGTTCATATAGTTTTTAATTGTTTTTGTTTACGGTAATTTGTAAGTTATTCATGATCAGGAATTCTTCAGCCTTGATAAAGGCACGAATCGTGCCGAAAAGTAGATGAACATTTGTATGTAAGGAATCAAAATAATTAAAACTGTCCACTTGCCTGAAAGCCTTTTATTCGATGAATAAGAATAGAAAGATAGCAATACAATCGAAGTTGAACCCGAATCAGTCACCAAAAAGCTCTATAAGATCATCAAAAGGAAACTCATTCGTTTCTCTGTAAAAAACAGCGGGGTTCTTCACCGAATTTATTTTAACATTACCGTTACCCTGCCGAAAACCCACAAAATTCGTTAAATTCTCTCGTCTTCCCACACAACCCATGATAAATTAGGATAGAGTAATTATTCCTTGTTTTTCGGGCGAGCTGCAATTACAGTCCAATTCTTTATGTTTCACGTTGAATTACAAATCCACTACAGGGACCCGGACACGACAAACGCGACTGGTAGTAGGCCCTTCCTATCATTACAATACAAAGGGGTTCCGTCGAATTTAGTACTCTGTGTTCCACGTATCACCAACGGCCATTGAAATATGAGAAACTCTGATAACAAAGCAGACCGGGAGCCATTCCAGGACCTCAGTTCTGACCGAAGCATTCTTCACGCTATTGTCAACCACGTAACTTTGTTATAGCAAGTGTGAGTTGAAAGGTTCATTATTGTTGAGAGGAATCCGCAGAGGTGATTTTGTTTTTGGGGAATTGTTCATGTAGAAAGAATTACTGCTTTAACAGAAAGTGACTCACATTTGTGGGATTTGAAGACATTCTGATGGACTTTCCGCGTGAGGGATTTGATATTCGTACTGGTTATATATTCTCCGATACAATTTAGGAATCGATAATGGATTTGCAAATTCATTTTCAGTAATATAAAGAGGTATTTTTTGTATTTTGTATTTGTATTTTTTCCGAATATCCTAGGCTTCAACGAAACCCCTCAGAAGCTTAAAGCTTGTGCGAGTTAGGATACCGGGTGTGTTCTGTGTAGGCTTTGTTACTAATTCCTTGCGCCACGTTAGGAACAGCACTGTTAATTGTTTACCCAACAGCGAATGGTTGGACGGTCCCCTAAAAACCGAAAAAGTTAATTCCCGGCCTAGGGCTTGAACCCCAGACCTTACGATCATGGGGCTTGCGCTCTAACCACTGAGCTACCGCCGCTGGATTGATTCATACCATTGACATTCAGGTATGTAATGACATCGAACTTTGAGCTGATTTTCATGTTTAGTCGAGTAATATCATGTATGTTATTTTGGTAGGGCATACCGAACGATTTGGGGTATGGAATATTTGAAAACTCATAAGTCCTTTATAAGCATTTCTTTATTACTTGAACAAGGCAGGATTTATAAAAGATATTTCCATTCAAGTATTCAATGCAGTCAAATTTTTAGCTGGTTCTCACTTAACGTGCAGTATTACTACTGACAATGTTTCGTTAGGTGAACAAAGTTAATGAAAAGTAGTTCTATTCAGAACACCCTTTGGAGTGAATCGTTGACAGAAGAGAATGTTCAAGAGCACTCAGATACTGGCTCATCTTTTCGAACATGTCTGCATTTATGGGTTGCAATATCTTAATTTTGAGAGAAATAACAGTTCTTGATATGGCACCGTTCGTTTTACCTATTTGAGAATACACTGTTTTGAAGATCTTCGGTCGAATTTATTTGCGTTGAATTCGTATAGATATATTGAAAACATTCTTCGAGAGAATGTCGTGCCATTTGCTCCTATCATCGGAGCGGACTTTCTTTCTGCTCCTGCAATATGCTCGCCCTGTCAGTGCCAATTGTATAAAAGACTTTCTGACTGACGTTAATATGAGTATAATTGATATTCAGTTGAGCATACATAGGATATGTTGCGAAGAAAGCTGAGGAACAGAGTTCCTGCAATTGAAAATCTGGTACATAATGGCCATAATTGCTGTGTAAGATGATCTGCTTCTATAAATGTATAAATAATGTTCTCCTTAGCAAGGAGAATGGTTGCGTTCATAAGATTACGTGGACTAACCACGATATCGAGTAGAACTGAAAATTTAATCTCCTGGTAACTATTGTTATCACCTATGAATTTAATTTTGCTGAACTATACCTTCTCAACATCAAATTGAGACCTAACAAAATCAAATTGGGACAAACATATTCGAATTGGTACTAAACAGAATCAAATTGAGACTAAACACATTCAAATTGGTAATAATCAATTTCATATTGGTAGAATATTCGCTCCTGTTGAATGGAGATTCAAAATCAATTAAAAAGCAGTTAAAGATTTTCAGTTCATAAAGAAAACTGCGATTTCAAATCTTTGGATATCAAGAAGTCAACCACCCTAAGGTGGGCAGAAAAACAAAAGGAAAATGCCAACAAAATAGCAGGAATATATATATAGTTCAAACTGAAGAAGCTTAAAGAACTCCAATTCACACAAGAACGAATGTTGTATCAATATGAAATTGATTATTTCCAATTTGAATGTGTTTATTTTCAATTTGAAGTTGAAAAGGTTTGGAAATTGGAGTTTTGAATCGTTAAGCTTTCAATATTGATTCGAATTGATACTGCAACCAAATGAAGTGCTTTGATTCACCTTAAATTGATATATCTCAATGAACGACAAATAGAAAATGAGAGATGAGGCGAAATCCGAATGTTTATAGACATTATTCTCACTTGTCAACGATCCAGTCTACAGATTGTTGCAACTAAAAGTTTAATTTTCATTCTTTTTGTTCACCTCTGTATATAACGAAAAACGAAGAAACTGAGGGCAGCATCTGAATGGTTATATAAGTTATAAAATTACAAAAAAACTGCTCATGTTGTGGTATTATTCATTGAACTTTTTCCTTATAAAATACCTGTATTTTTAAACTATTGTTTATTATGCCACCAGTTGCCCAAAGAGCAACATTACTATCTCAGATTCAAGGAAAGATATCTAATCGAGCAGAAATCTTATAGTTAGAAGTGAAATCAGTTTTTATGGCAGAATTGTTCAGGTTCAAAACATAAAAAGCAGAAAAGAATCGAAGGTGTTGAAATTTCAATACATCGACGAAAGGTCAAAAAACTTTGCTGATAATTTGCATGAAAACAAATCCGTTTCATACCTTTACCACAAAAAAACAAAGAATGGTTTTTCTTAGATTAAAGTATTAGAGAGTAAGTGAATGTAGGCACATTTGAAAATTATTTCGGTGAATAATCTGAGTTTATTAGATTTCAAAATCATGTTGATATCATTGTAGGATTTCGATTAAACAAAATGGTCCTTTGGAGATCGAAATTTACCATAAAAGTGATGTTCATTAAAAACAGTGAATATATTTAAGATGTAGTAATCCGACGACTTTTAGATAAAGCATTAAAAAGAATGGTTTATTTAGCATGTGGTTGTACTCAACAATATTGAATAGTCTTTACCCAAGGTTTTATGAAGACTCAAGCATTCAAGAAACACAAAGAATTCAATGAATATCCATCCCTCCACAGCGCTTTGATGGTTTACACTTGGGAATCTTGAAGCATGTTCCAGACTTAAGAGAATCATGCTTTCTGGCGAATATATCATGAATGTCATGTCCCAAAATGAAGAAACAATGAATATACATATTCAATTCGAGATATCGCATGTGTACATATGGATTGTACTGTTTCGTTTTGATTGGAATAAATATAGAAGTAATTTTGCGGTTCTTGTGATATTTTTTCCTTTTGGAACCATATTTTTTCGACCAATGAGAATATATTATGAACTAAAATGTATGTGTACATGGTACGTAGGGGTTCCATCAGGTATGCAATCTACTCACCTGTGGTGGATAGTGATTTGGTAGAGAATGCACAGCTTCCCTATATGTCACAAGGGCTTTCTGAAGCCTCCCTTGATCTGAATAAAGAGCTCCTAGCTGAAGAAGTGCTGACATTTTTGCATTCTCGTGTTCTTTCTGATCTTTGAGTCCTTTTCCATCTAATTTGGAACCATGCCTCAAAACAGAAATCGCCTCTTGACACCTTCCAGCTGCAATGAGTGCAGTTCCTAAGTTTACATAGGCCACTGAAAGAAAAAAAAGGGATGGATCAGATTATTCATTCATTTATTCATTACCGAAATACACAAGTTACAATATTTTTACACCATGTGTAGCTCACAGAGGCAATCAAATTACCTATTCGCGAGTTCAGCGTAGAAATTTTATAAAATACTGCATATTCTGAATGAAAAATCAAAAAATCAGATGGAGAGAAAGTGGTATTCAACTAACCATTTCAAATTTGAAATTCATTTTGAATACATTGAATAAGCTAATGTGATACTATCCTGAGCAAATCGTTGAGTAGTCAGCAAGAAGTGCAGAATTTCGATTAGATCATTTCCGCATTACTGATAATATTGAGAAAATGAAATTTCGAATGAATATACAGGGTGTTTCATTGGTAAATGAACATACGGTAACCTGAGCTAGAGCTACTCAAGGCGAGTCCAAAAAACCTATATATAATAGGTCTAATCAATTCCATAACCGATATACAGGGTGGTTCATGTTTTCACTGATAATTTCAATTTCTCATCACTTTTGAACCACCCAGTCAGTATATTCGGTTGATATTTGGAATATATGTTCAAGTTTCACAGGTCGATCGATTCATATTTGAAAAATGTCCAGGTCCGTTTCTGAAAAATATTGGAGTTCTTGCAAACTCGGATTAAACACCCTGTATATTGAAATTTTGGGATTTGATTGAGATATTCGAATAGAGCAGAAAATTTCTAATGGGGTTCAGTAGATTTCATCGTTATTTTGCTCACAGAATACTTCAGGTAAAGATTCAATTGAATATTTGAATTCCAATAAATTCTTAGCAAATTAGTTCATTGTAATTAAATTGAGAAATTTTTTCTTGAAATGATTCAATATTTTTATTTTTTCAGTGCTATAATTTCTGGATGTGTCTCTAACATATCAAGGATGTCTTTTTCGATGTCAAGGTGTCGCCTTTCTTGTGTGTTATTCACTTTCGATGTAGGAAACCGGCCATTTTCGCGAACATAATTGAAAACTGTAGATAAAGTTCTATGATATGGTAATCATTTATTGGGAAATCTTGATTGATATTCCCGTACAGCTGCTCTACCATTCCTGTCACAATAACCATACACGAAAAAAATATCAGCAATATGCTGATATTTTTTACTGATTCGAAAATGTATGAGGCATTATGATGATATGGATTTTATATGAAACTAACACAGACAAATAATACCTTGAACCGCAGTCTACTCGAAAAATCCCTTGTGGGATACAATACAAATAAATTCCTCACAATTCAATCTTTATTTTTTTTTGGAATTCTATCAGAATATCGAAAAATACAAATATTCAATCATTTCAAGAAAAAATTTCTCGATTTAATTACAATGAACTAATTTGCTAAGAATTTATTGGAATTCAAATATTCAATTGAATCTTTCCCTTAAGTTTTCTATGAGCAAAATAACGTGCGGGAAGATGAAATCTACTAAACCTCATTGAAAATTTTCTTTTCTTTTCGAATATCTCACTCAAATTCCAAAATTTCAATATACAGGCTATTGAATCTCAGCTTGCGAGAACTCCAATATTTTTCAGATATGGACCTGGAATTTTTTGGGAATTTATATAAATCGATCGACCTGTGAAAGTTAATTATACGTTCCAAATATCAACCGAATATTTTCCAATTTAATTACAATGAACTCATTTTCTAAGAATTTATTGGAATTCAAATATTCAATTGAATCTTTCCCTTAAGTTTTCTATGAGCAAAATAACGTGCGGGAAGATGGAATCTACTGAACCCCATTGAAACTTTTCTTCTCTTTTCGAGTATCCCACTCAAATTCCGAAATTTTTATAAACAGGGTTTTGAATCTCAGCTTGCAAGAACTCCAATATTTTTCAGATGCGGACCTTTTATTAATTCAAATATAAATCGATCGACCTGTGAAACTTGAACAGATGTTCCAAATATCAACCGAACTTACTGGGTGGTTCAAAAGTTATGAGAAATTGAAATTATCAGTGAAAACATGAACCACCCTGTATCTCGGTTATGGAATTGATTAGACCTATCATATATAAGTTTTTTGGACTCGCCTAGGTTAGCTCTAGCTCAGGTTACCGTATGTTCATTTACCAATGAAACCAATGTATATACCAAAACATTGGGGGTATTTTGAGTTTTCATGAATTCGATCTTTCCAATAACCCCCAAAACACCTATGAAAATGTCGAGTCTCTTAGTTGTTTTTTTCGGATGTTTTTTTGAGATTTCGGGGGAATACCCTCAAAATTTTAAACTTTAACGGCTTGTAAAATATTTTTTCCATATATCTCCGAAAGTAAATGTCTTATCGAAATAAAATTTGAAACATTCTTGTTGAATACTAATTCTAAAGTGTGTCTTCTCAGTGAAACTGTGAACCTCGTCTGAAAACAAAATTTTTTTCACTAAAATTTCAAACTTTATATAGAAAACATTTAATCGAAATTTTATTACAACTGAATCCAACGAAATTTCGCCTCATGTTGCACGTTGGTATTCAACATATAATAACAAAGTTTCAATTCGATCCAATCAGCAGATACTTCAAGGGATATCGAGAAACTAACTTCAAAATTTCATACAAGTATAACTCTGAAACTGGTCGGCCAATTTTGATCCTGAACGAACTCAGCCGTAATATTGAGGGTCTCAACCTAACCTGAAGGTTTCAAAACTTTCTGCTCCTTTCTGTCGGAAGTCAGAGCGCACACGGCCGGCCAGACGAACCAAATCAAATTTGTTCACGGATTCTTCATCAGTGAGTCTACCCTAATCTTTTGTACCAATTTTAGCTGACAACTCGAAAATTACGGACATTGCGGCGAAATGATAACGCGCTGGTCCCCATGACAAGCGCTTAAAATTATTTCATCGAATTTAATTCTGTATTTCGAAAAATCCTTATAATTCATCATCAAAATTAAAACCGAAACTGCAGATACGATCCAGTTGATATTCATTCAATTCATGCAGAATAATTTTTGTTTCAGAACTTAGGAATGAAAATTACCAATTGTCATCAAAATGAATTTTATTTTTTTCATTACGTCATGTAGTATAAAACTGTTTGTCAGCATTTGATGTCTTGCTGCCAAATTCCATCGAAAAAGTGATTTTTAAGTTTCCCGAAATATCAAACATGCCAAGAAAAAAAACAAATTTTTTCAAATAGTAATTATAAATTAAACTCTAAATGAAGGCCAATGCGAAATCTTAAAGGGGGTCGTTGAAAAGTTTCCAAAAGACAAATTCTATTCAACAAAATTTTGAAAATGTTTTCAAATATACTGACAGAACGATTGTACCAAAATTTTGCGAGCAGTTGTGCTCTAGACTACTCATTATCAGGTTTCAATTCAAACGCATGTGTTGTTCCTGATATATTGAAAAAAATATTCTCAAAAGTTGAAATGAGTGTAACTCATAACTGTATGGTATATTTGGCCTACTCTCGAATTTAGCTAGCATATTTTGATAACCTTTCCTAATAGTTTTTAAGTTATCCGGGCAACTACCGGCAAGCCAGACAGAATTATTAATATTCATTATCATTCAGTATGAGTCCAATTTAGTAGTTCGAGACCATTTCCGGCGAAGGAATAAAAAAATAACACACGCTTGGAAAACGATAACACTTTTTTTCCTAGAACATGTGCCTGAAAAGAATTTCATAAATTTACAAAATGGTCACCTTTCATATTCTACCATCAAACTTGAATATTTATATAGCCTTGATATATTCGTTTGCACTAGCCTATCTCCATAAACGACTATTCAGTTATTTTTTTCGTTTTCTTCTCTGTGGTAATTATCGAATACTCTTTGGACACTGGAAATTCCCTCGAAATATATGTATCTCTAAAAACAAAAACCGTGACACCGTGGTACACGTTGACGATCAGCTTTCCAGGAATTCCAAGGATAATTTAGCCAACAATAGAATTAGATATTAGAAAGGCAGCAAATTTGGTTTTAGGGATATTCGATGATATCACTTTTCAAGCAGCTTATATTTTATATTCCACAGTTTACCATTTACTCAACATGGCATATCCAACATTTTCTAATGTATGTTGAGAAAGTTACATATAACGTAAATGGAACAATACTTTAGAAAAACCACCTTGTCGATGTTCATCTCATTTATTTATTAATTTTTTTTTTACACAGAAACATACATACCAAATCAAACCTCAATTAATTACATTAATTCCACTACGATCTAAACAAAAACAATAAAAATTACAGAAGATACAACATCAAAATCCACACATAATCAACCCGAAAAAACTGAAACCAAAGTCGACGTTTCAGACTTTTTTTGAAAGTCATCAGCGAACAAGAAATGAAATCGACGTGTGGACAGAGGACGCTTGAAGCCGTCATCATTCTGACGAGTGAGAAATTTGGGGTATAGTTTTTTCTCCTCAGGGAGACTTGAAACATTTCATAATACCTGAGTCTTAGATCGGGAACTTTGAAGCAAATCTCTTCCAAATGCCAGGAGCAAATATCAACCATTTATAAGCTTGAACATGAATGAAGCATCATTTATGAATCTCATGTCGACTAGCCTAGGAAGCTAGTGTAATCATGATTTTCAATTACAATTCTTTTCCTGTAGGACAGAAACCGAATGAACTTATTCCGAACGGACTCCAGATGTCGAGTATAACAGTCTTATCTCGGGTTCCATACGATAGATGCGAAGTTCAAACGACTGAATACAAATGCATGGTGAAGTGTCAAAATAGTCTCATTCTTTTGGAAAGATTTTCATGCCTAAGCACGAACCCAAGCATTCTGGAGCAGGATGTGACGACCTCCTTAATGTGAGGATCGAAAAGAAACTTGGAGTCGAGCGTTATCCCCAGATCCCTGACAACACTAGAGTCCTCCAATCGATGATTATTGAGCGTGGACTGGAAAAAAATTTTATTGTTGTTCCTAGTACACGAAATTTTCAAGCATTTATCGGGATGAGAAACTAATCAATTATCCTTACAATATTGGTCCAATCTATCCAGATCACTTTGGAGATTCAAAAAGTCAATAAGGGACTGAATCATCATGAATAACTTCAAATCGTCGGCAAAATGTAGGAACCTACAATACCTAGAGCACCTACCAATGTTATTGATATAAATAAGAAATAGTAAAGGTCCGAGATGAGAACCTTGCGGATACCCAGAGGTACTGTGAAATTTTCGAGATTCGCAGCAATCGATTGAGACGTATTGAGACCTACCCACGAGATAAGACATCAGCCACAACCCCAGACTCCCACACATCCCAACCTCAGTGCGCCGTACTGACATAACTGTATGACACAGCTTACCAAAAGCCTTCTTGAAGGACTCGCCACCACCCTCAAGAAAGTGTAAAGGAAAGCGATTTCGTTTCATTTCTCGCGAAAATAAGAAGGCTAGAAATTATTTCGAGTCTGGAGATCTCATGGAACAAACATCGTATGGAACCGAACAACAGTTCCATTCAGCAACCCATTCAACTAGAAAGCAAGAAGCGGTATAATACACAATTTCCGTGCACGAATTGGGCAAACATCGAACATAACTGACTTCCTACTTCACCGACATGAAAAACCTAATAGCCGTAAGCCCCGAAGTTAGCTGAGAGCCATTCAGCAATAAAACATTAAAGTTGGCTGGAGCGTTGATGTTAACCTAAAATTAACAAAGGACTCTTGATTAACGGCGGCAAGTTGGCACATTATCAAACACTTCGCTTCATATTTTACAGGCGCGTGACTGGCTTTTTGATTTCTGCCGGATTGCTGCTCAATATTTCGCCATGTTGGCACAACTTACTCGAACTGTGTCGGAAGGGAGAAATAAGTTCATTAATTTTCGGTGTGCCTTCAGTAAGTCATGGACGAAGAAAGCGAAAACGCGGCAATGATACACACCTCATGTCGAAGGAAATGTGATTTATGGTGGTTTTTTGGAGCATTAAAGAATAACTGCCCGATTGATCGCGAGTTTGCGTTAACGATATTGTTTCGGGTCCTGAAGTAACGAAAATAAATTATTGCCGTCGTTAGTGGCATCGTATTATATTTATTTCGCAGGAACGTCTGAAAAAATATAATATCGAAATACGGTGGAAGTTGTGAATGAATAGTTCAGATTTTCAATTCAAAAATTCAGGGCCGTTTTATGCCACTGTCACGAAGTCACGTCATCTGAAAATGACATGCTTAGGAGGTATAATGGTATTTTTATCGCCCCCAGCGTTAACATGAATCACATGCATTGATTCTTACATTTCTTTTAAACTTTGTTTTATTATTGTTTTTTGCTCTCCTCATATCAGTTATGAATTCAGAGAGCTTGGTTAATATTAAATTTATCGCATAATCAAGTATGGTATATGTGTTTGTCAGATATAATAGTCTGTAAAGCTATCTTTTGTGCTAGGGAAATTCGGGTATTTGGGTAATCGGGGATTCTTTCTTATCCAATAGGGGGAATCTCTCGACCAATAGGATGAATCCCCAATTACCCAAATACCCGAATCTGCCTAGCACAAAAGGCCCCTTAATAGTGAGGACTTTTTCTAACCGATCAATTGAGATGTTAGAGCACATATTTAAATAGAAGATATCAGTACGGCAGTAATTGAGTTGCAAAATGTCGAAGGAGTCAATATCGATCACTCACTGTATCGATTCTGATAATACTTAAAAAAAACTGAGAATCTTCGAAATACAACTTTCCTCAGTTCATTTGTTAGCACTATCTTGTAACGTCCTTCCAAAGGAGTCAAAAATCTTTCCAATTTTTCTACAGAACCATCACCTATACAAGATTTGTGAGCAGTTGTCGATAGTAACGCATAATTTGGGAGTATTTAGGATTCTCTATGGATTTGAAATTCAGAATGAACTCTGTCCTGGCTTCATAAGTAAAAGGAACTTCATACTTTGGTGTACTTCTAGAATGTTTCGTGTATTAATTGAATAAAAATTGTTTTTCCATGAAAACGAAAAAATTTTCAGAATTGTTTCCCTCAGATTTTTCTTTCTGAAAATTTCGTCAAGTTAATGAAGTAATTCGAAAGTTTATTAGAAATAAATCACTTTCAAAATAAGCTTCAATCGATACCATAATTTTTTGAATCCCTATAAGTTTCAAAACAATAAAGATCTCAGAATGGAATTACGCAGTATAGAAATGAATCAATTCATCAAACCTCTTCTACTGATATGCTTCAAGGTTTTAACCTCAACCATGATGATACATTTAACGTTGATTATCACTATACGTGCCGTAACCTTGAAGTATCCCCTCCGTATGATTTAAATCAAAATTCAGTAGGCAAAAATGTCATGTTGACGGAACGCAAACGGAACGTATAGTGTCCATACCTCAATTCATTTACACCTTACAATATTTAACAGAAAGGATACAGAGTCCCTATTCTTGAATCGGGAAAAGGAGAAAATAGGCGTGTCGACACTGTTGTCAAGGAAACGCGTGGCATTTTTGATGGAACGATAGAGAACTTTCATTTCATCACATTCAAGAATAGGGTCCCTGGAAGGTTACGCTACATATAGTGAGAATCAGCCTTTATACTACGTTCACTTGAAGTCAGTCGTTAGGCCTTGAAATAAGTGTATAAAGTTTTTGTATATAATCAAATTCGACATACTCTTATCAAGGACTCTATGGGTTGGTTTAGTTTAATAATTACTACGACCTTTGTATGCAACAGATAACGCCACATAATTATAGGACAGGAAAATTACCATGGCCTAAAATTTTTTGATTATAAAGAGTGGGATGTGAGAATTTTCCATAGCATGCGGACTGACTTCATAAAAGTAAATAGAGGATACGTATCTGCTGTTTGCAATATTGCTGTTTGAACTGCAGAGCATGTTAATGAAGATTCGAGAAATTTATTCATTACGTTATTGCAGAATTCTCAATCAGTTTCAACCCTATAGGCCACATATACATATATGTATCTGCTTCTTAGTTTGGAAGTTAAGTTGGTCAGTATTTGTGAAATATGATGAACATTGGTATGAATACGACATATTGCAATTCATACCATTGACATAATAAGCTTGAACCTTAAAAATATTTGTATGGCGACATTCGTTTAGGTATTTACAGTACTGTAGAGTGAATGATTCAACTCAGCTATGCACGTTTTAGTTATAACTGAAACGTGTGTCTTAGACTCAAATAATACTAATGGCTGATCATAAACACAAAAATTTCTCAAAGGAACAACTTGAAAACTTGATCTTAGTAGAGTAAGCTTGGATCTCAAAACGAAGGCCGAATTCGTGAGTGATTAAATTTCATCTATTGATTACTCAGATGTTTCCACTCTAAACGTTATTTTTCCAATATTTCTGAACAAACAGATTGGAGCGATAACAAAACAGTGTGTACCACGAAAAGTACATCAGATATATAGGAATGGACAACTTGACTTGAATCGTCGTAGCCCTAAGAGAATGACAAGAAAACTTCAACACAGTTCTTTAACTTGATTAAAAGTTTCTTGTCATTCTCTTAGGGCTACGACGATTCAGTTCAACTTGATAATTCATATCTGATGTACTTTTCTACTCGAAGGAAGCTGCTGCTTTTGACTCTTTAGTCAAGAGCAGCATTTTCCTTCGACGAGTTCTCTGTAAAGTAGCATCATAAGAGAAGAAGTCTATTACTCTTTCAGTGAGCAGTGACGTCATTAGTAGTCTGCTATCTACAAGCCCATGTACGTACAATAGTTCAAGGAAAATATGACAAATCCATTCTTTATTATCTTTCTTCCGACCTCTGTTGTATATTCTTTTCACGATTAAGTTCCAAACTAAGCCATAAGAATTCAAAACAACATTACCTTCCTTTTTATATCGAAGTGGGCCATAAGCGTTCCTTACAGGAACTTACCGCAGAAGACATATCTTTCATAGGTACCTTTTCATTATTTCTCCAGTTCTTGGAAGACGTTCTGTGCTCGTAGAATGAATTCTACATCGTATTTCAGGAAAATCCCTGAAATTCCCGTTCTGAATATTTGCAAACAAAGAAGCGCTATTCCGGAATCCATGTCGTTTGTATCACAATTAGTATTTCAACGTCGTTCCGCTTCTCGTTTGAATCGAAATGGCTATTATTTTCGTTTCTATCATGGGCGGTTCGTTGCGCTAGGTAGTGGATATAGAGCACGATGTCTGACTGGTTGAAATTTCATTCTCCTATAATTTCTGGTTCATGCTTGGAGCCTTCGTATTAACTAGCTGACTTGCAGTGGCTTCGCACAGGCATACAATTGAGGTGTCAGAGGATGTCAAACATTCCAGTCTAATTATTATTTTTTGAATTTCACACAAAAATTTATTGTTTTCTGATCGAAAAATTTCAGTAATTATTATTATGGAATTACCATTATTATCGTCTCTATTGATGGACAAAAATTCATCAATTCTATATACGTTATACCTAGTTCGTGGTTTCAATCTTTCTGGGAAAATTTGGTGCATTTTGAATCGATTTACGCCCGGTCATGGTCGCTGTTGAAGTTTCCTCTTCAAATGGAATTCGGTTGAAAGTCCAACGTGAGAATGCGGAACAGAAGAGGAAATAGTGGGACACTTAACTTAATTGTTGTCCGATATTTGAATTTGACGATGGTTTCGAGGCAATTCATTCGGTGTCTGACTCATTTTTGGGATAGATGGTGTACCCCAAATTGATTCAATGAATAATCCACTAGTTCAAATTGGTTTTCTGTCTTCTTTTTAATTTCAGGTCTGATATAAGATATCAACCTGCATCAGAAAAAAAAGGAATTTTGTATTGTCGATAAAATAGAAGACCATCAATAACTCCTAGACAGAGTTTTTCCTGCGGTTTAATATGCGCTTTCGTATCATACGTGAAAATGTATGGCACCAAGTTCACATTTCTTCTGCTGATACTAAGATAACACATATTGTTTGATGAAAAAAATGTACTGCTCATTCTCAACAAAATATATATTCATAGCTTTGTCTTATCAACCTACATAAAAAACAAAAATAAAGGGCAAACTTGAAAAAATCAGAAATATAAATCTGAAATATATTCGCAAACGTCAAATAGACATTACATATAATATTTTTAATAGATTAAGGGTCATCCAGTACAATGATTTTCGCATATCTTATACAACTCGAATGCAGAAAAATGTTTTTCTTACATTTTGCTGATGAGTTGTGAACACTTCTATGAATGAATACAATTTGGAGGAATTGATAAAAAGAATATTTGCTCACCCGTTCATACTGTTCAGTCGACAGTTTTTTCCGTTCTTTAGTCATAGTGGCAATGGCCGAACAATGAGTCCAACCAGTTGTTTGAGGCCATTTTCAGCTCGAAATCACAGATATTTGGGCAACACGATAGTATTCTATTTTCTTGAACAAGGGACAAGGCAGTAAGACTAGCTCAGATTGAGGCGGAATATTTGTTGATTTGTTGAAGGCATTCGTGTTTGTGTTAACGTTGATACCTCTCAATGTTCATGAAAATTATTTTCTTTTTCTTGAGATGATGCAGATTGTACATTAGTTTCCATTCTTGATAAGATTCCATATATTTCAGACCTGGTTCCAATAAATGACTTTCTGGTTGTATTCGATGAAAGAAATCCTTAGTTTTTCTTAAGCTATACTCATTGATACAATCTCAAAAATACTGTCAATTTTGATGCAGTGCGGGATATAAGTTGGGTTTCTATATTCCTGACCAGTACTTGTCAGTAAATTTTGACAGTCGATTTTACTGGCACTGCTTCGGTAATTATTCGTATCAGTACGAAGCGTCTTGAAATTACTGATAATGGTCAGTACTGATTGGAAATATCGGAACGCAACAATAATCTTACCTGAATCTATCTACAAAAACTGAAACAGAATAATTAAGCCCCCTTCTAACGTTTTTGGACTTCATTTTGAAAGAATATAACATCAGAAAGTCTCCCAAATATATGAGTTTGAGCCCCGTTCTCATTTCGAATGCATGTCCGAAATCATTTTGGGATAATGCCTGGAAATGGTGCGTTCTAGCACAGGTAATAAGAAGGGGCAAATAGCACTTTTCTTCCTACTTTAAGATTAAGAGCTTGGTATCATTCGAGAAACTATAGATTTTTCTGTAATACCGTCACATACATAATATCTTTCGATATTGAAAAATTACAATATTCTTCTATTGTCTTCAACGTTCCACTTCCTGAATGAAATTTTCAATTGGTATATCAACTGGCAAAATACTAGTGAAAAACTAGAAGAAACGGTAACATAATGAAATACAAAAAGAATACTGGACAGAGTATTTCATATTCTATGTTTGGACTTATAATCATCAGTAGCATATTTTTTTTATATGTAAAATTTTACTATGTATTTTTACCAACATTAGATCACACAAGAACTAAGCTGATATAGAGCTACTGGCAAGCTCATCGAATTGTGCATAGACAAATTTTGCCAAAAGTTCGAGAATTCTTTCTAACTAACATAACCACAAGAACGAATATCTTTCAGTTAATCACCAAACATTCCACTTTGATCAGAGCTCATCATCCAATCAACCAAAACATCCACACCGAAAAAGCGGCATCCAAGGAGAATGGGTACAGTTGTTTCACACTTTCTGCTAATCTTCAGACCAATTTACCTTGGATAAACCGCAGAATAGGAATAATGATACTTATTGTCTGTCAGACGGCATCCTGCAGCCTACGAAAACCGCGCCATCTGCCCGGAGCATCCTGCGAATACCACCCACGGGTGCAGAATACTGTGCTCGATGCGCATGACGTCCATCCTTTTGTCGTATCAGGTCGTTGTATCTGCGATAATGCAGTTTACAACGTGCGCCATTACTCGGAAGCGTCCAATATCTGACGAAGATAGGAAATGGTTCATGGAAAGAAAAGAGCTCTCTTTTTTCCATGCACCAATTCCTAACTTTCAAAAACTTCGAGACGTGGTACGCTGATGAAAATACAGTACATAGTAAGACATCAATTTCGAATGATATAATGTGAATTTATAAAGTAATAAGTAGATCTTTTGGATTCAACGAGAGCTTGAAGCTCATTCATTACACGTATAAGCCTAGAAGAAAATGGCAGTATTGTTAGCAAATGCAACTTATTCTCCCTTACTGTTCAGGGAGAAGTTGGAATTTGAATGAATAATGATTAGCCTTTGGCCCACTATTGTTTCCTTAGGTGCACCATAATGAATATCAGGAAAGGCACCTAAGGAATTCCCAACCTCTCGACATGTATTTAATGCATCATGGCAGCAACCCCCTCACATGAGACGCCGCTGCTGCCTATGAATGAGCGTTGCTCCATCCAGAAATATTTCCATTCAGGACGCGTACCGGCATCCGAGGTTTATTGCATAAGAAAATGAAGAGACGAGACGGTCTAGGGCGGCTCACAGGAAGGAAATTCGGCAACGCGGGTCGGCACCAAGAGTCTATCCCATCCAGAAATATGAAAAGATTCCGAAAGGATTTTGATTGCGAGATAATTTGACATTTTGGATGCCGTTCATCAATATTCCGGGGGTCGGTGTTCCTTTTGAGCCCCGCCGCGTTCAGCCAGGCTCCGGGCCTCGCACGGAATAAGAATATGGCCCCGGAGTGGCATAGCGATGAAATGGAGTGAGATATACGGAGGCCAGAAGCTGTGGAATTTACAAATTGGAAACGGAGTCGGTTCGATGTCGGAAATATGTCGAAAATTCAGTCTGATGAATATTCAATCGGGCTTTATTGCGATATCGATTCTTGACTGAAGTCTGGAGAAATGTCGGGAGGAAATGGCTGTGATTTACACCCATAGATGTGATATTGATTCCGATTCATACATGTAGATATATGATAGGTACAGAGTGCGAGTGCGAGCATGTCAAATGAAAGGAGCATTACAAATGAGACGGGATTGTTCGTTGATCTTCCTTTCAGGCGTATGAGCAGAAAATTTTATGATATGGGGCTCAAAGTTTCATTTCTCGACTGATTGTAAGGTTTCGTTGCCGAAAGGGCTATGAAAGTTCTCAGAAGCAAGTATGACAAAACGTCTGGTGTATGTGGGTTCTGTCCTGAGTCCACTATTATTTATACTTTATATCAACGGTTTACGGAATACCTGAAATTAGTGTTGGTGCTCATGTCTTCTGTGCCTTTGACAGAAATGTTTCCATTCGCAAGAAATGAGAATATGACCCCGTAGTTGCATAGCGATGAAATGGAGTGAGAGATCCGGAAGCTTTGGAATTTGAAAATTGGAATGTCAAAAATATGTCGAAAATTTAGTCT
Source organism: Myrrha octodecimguttata (assembly GCA_958510865.1). Taxonomy (NCBI): domain Eukaryota; kingdom Metazoa; phylum Arthropoda; class Insecta; order Coleoptera; family Coccinellidae; genus Myrrha; species Myrrha octodecimguttata. Next base: position 46,581,241 of record OY294058.1, on the reverse strand, counting down.
GGTGCTTCATTGCGATATCGATTGAAGTCTGTATAAATATCAGGAGGGATTATCAGTGATTTACACTCACTAATGTGATGTTGATTTCGATTCAGACATGTAAATTCAAAGAATGCATGTCAAATGAAAGGGGATGTGAAATTAAAGAATGCTTCTTCGTTCAATTACAGTCTTCCTGAAACTCCTGCTCCTTTTTGCGACCCGAAAATCTCTTTTACCTATTTTTTTGCACCTACATCTCTGATGATCGGTTCAAAAAAGGTTATCTGTCACTAAGAGTACATAATTCGATAAAAGTTTATATTGGCACGTATGTTTAACATATGTTCCATTTTCTTGAATGAAGTCTATTCTCGAGAGACCCTGTACAAGATAGCTAGTGTAATCTACGAAGACTATCCGTTATTCTATACCTCATATGTTTGGAAGAAGTTGGTGGCTTGACGTAAACCATATTTAATGCATCCCCACAAGTAAAAATTTGTTTCGTTAAATCCGGTTATCTAGTGGGCCACTACAGTTGAAACTATCAAATCAATATCAAGTCGTTGAATGAAATCATAGCGAAGAAATTTTGTCGATGAAAAAGAAGCCCTTCAATAAAAAACAACGATTTTCATTACACTTTTACGGGGAGACAGAGTTTTTCCTGAGGTTTTTATCTGTGCTCTTGTATCATACGTAAAAATGTATGGTACCCTGTTTACATTTCCTCTGCTAATACTGTTATGACACAAATTATTTGATATAAAAAAATGTACTGCTCATCTCAAAAGAATATATATATATATAGCGAAGAAATATGAATTATTGCCATTTTTTATAAAATGAGCTACTTAAAGTAAAACTAGTGAACTTAACCATGAGGACTACTGAACGAAATTTGTGAAGCTTCTTCTGATGCTTCTCATTGATCAATAAAACAAAGAGTGTCCCATTTGAAATAAGGAAGATTCTGCTAATTTTCATTTTCAATATGTGTCAGGCTGTTTTTCATACCATTTATATCCCAGTTCGATTTCAGATATACCGTTTGAGGGAGTAACCAATGTACAAAACTGACCAGAAATGAATTCTAATGGGACTTGGTACAACTTAATAATTTCAAATACTCTGAGTGACGAATATTGGAAAAAAGGACATGTCAGGCAGAATATCTCGAAAACCGTTGATATTTTTGGAGTAAAGATCTGCATAAAAAGAATTTTATTTTCAATGTAGAAACCAAAAATGTGATAAAAATACAGGTTGTCATCTAAAAAACAAAGTTTTGACCCGCCCAGAAAAATGAAACACCATGAAAACATTTTTAATTCGTCGAGTTCGAGCAATAAGTAAACATTATAGAAATGCAGATTTCCATCTGTTTTCTGAAAGGAGATATAGCCGCTGTTGCGGGACCCTGTATATATTGATAAACCTTATATAAAATCATAAATATTATGAAATTTTTTACGATGTACTTTTACATTGTTTTTATGTACTGTTGTGTTACAATATATACATAAATCAAAATGTTTAAAAGATTAGGTAAATTGTTATTACACTTATTATATCAAAGTTGTATGAATTGATTTCCCTCTCATGGAAAGCGACATCAGTGATGCGGAAGAAAATCTCGAAAAAAAAACACTCAGAATCAAGAATATGTTTAAAATTGTCCCTTATGAATATTCAATCAACTTTTATGGCGCTATCGATTCTAGTTTTTCGAACGGAAAGCATCGGATGGGATGAGTAGAAATAAAGATAGCATACGATTGTTCCAACAATGGGTTTGCATTAGTATTCCGTTATGCTTCCAGTAAAATTGTGGCTGCTGCTTTTCATATTCATCCTCACCAATCCCGCTACATGGAGGGTTCGTTAAGATAGACATTCGGTCAGAGAATGGAACAAAGGTTTTTTCCAACTCTGCATGAATGCATGCAGAGTACCAGAATTCATGAACATTAAATTGGTATCGCGGCAATCAATGAGCTCCACCGTAATATAACCGCTATAATGGAAATGACGGGGACGCAAATATGAAAAAATACGAAATACGCACTGACTCTGAGTCGGGAACTGGTTCATCCCATCTAGCAATTTCATATTATATAACTGTTGCAGAAACGTTTTCAGCCAAATGCTTATATAATATTTATCTTCTCGGAAATATTTCTAATGCGTTTAAACAATAACTATAAATACAAAATTGGCATATTTTATAAAACAATTTTGCGACCCTCGAGATTTTATAAAGCCTCTCGTGAAAGTTACAAGAAAAATATAAAGCAGCTTTAAAGCTGTTTTATAGGAACTTCATAAGGTTTTTCACATGCCTGTTCTGAAATAAAAGAGTAATCTGGAATGTTATTTAAAAAATCGAAATACTTTTTAATTATTTCTTTCAGTTTCAAGAAACAATTCGGAATATGACAGTCGATGGGAAAATATTGAAAGTCATCTATCTTTACACTTTAGCAGAAACCATTTTATTTATACGTTAATGCACTAAGAGTCATAGCTCCCGAAATGGGAAACGAAAATATTGATGCGAATTGAATTTCATTGTGAAATAAAGCATAATATTAGTATATCATAAACGCGCTTCCTATTTTCGAACGTTTTCCATAAATAAATGAACAAAACATTAAAATGCTTCGTGGGTCTTATATTTTTTTTTTCATCGAAATATGAACCAATGGTTGCGAAACATCATTATCAAGCCAATTGTTCTTTTAGGTGATTCAAATATCAACACAGATGCAAATTTCAGAACTTTCAGAATACGTCATTTTTTATCATCATAAATACTGCCATCTTTAATGGCGTCATCTGTTAAAATAGTTTTGTATCTTTATAAAGCTTTTTGTAATAATTTAGCTACTATACAACTGCTATGAAACATATTTAACCCTATCGCCTTGGTGACTAATGGAAACATACACAGGGTCCCCAAATCGCAGCTATAACCTCTGTGAGATATTTCTCAATTTCGCTTTGGCGAAAAACGCAGCTGATTTGATATAGAAAAAGTTTGATTAGAATCAGAAGCACGCTCTGACTTCTCATTTTCATATATTGCCCAAACTCCAGTGAATGCATATGTCTTACAAAATCAAGATTGAGTTCCAATTCCATTGATTGATTTTCACGAAAACTTCAAACATGTTGATTCTTTCGTCGAAACCTCACTCAAAATTCGATACATATAATATTTTATTATCGTCACGGCATTAATATAAATAAATGATAACGAACCCAACTGTTGTAGGAAAAGTGTGGCTAGATTGATTAGAAGTACCACCCCTCAAATTTTTTTCTCAACACTAGTGAGTGGACATGCTCGACGAAATCAAATACCTATAACTTTCAAATTCAGATATAGATTTTCATGAAATCTTCTGAGATGTTCATTATTTTGCTATAACCTTAGTCAAAATGCGATTCAGAATATTTCATTATCGTCATGGAAAATAAAATAATAATAACAAACACAGCTGCTACAGGGAAAGTGGGGTTAGAATTTTTTTCTCCATTAAGGAAGTGGACATGTCCAACGGAATCGGGAATGATTTTCAATTTCATTTATAGATTTTAAGGATATCGAATATTAAATCAAAATGCATTTCATATTCGATTAACATCATGGAATACAATACTATAAAATATGCGATCACGAAAAAATGAATTTCCTTATAAAAGCATACTGTTGGTGAAAGTTATTTTATAATACTATAATGTAATTCGATACAAAGTAAATTTGAAAAATTTTTTTAATGAATTTATACTGAAGGCAGGAATATCGTAGGAAAATGTTATGAACCCACTTAAAAACAATTAAATTGTATAAATATTTATGTTTTATAAGTTAGTTATAGATACCTCAAGAAATAGTATAGAAACAGTTTTATAAGATATTTTATAATTCGGCCATATAAATGTTTTCGTGATAAATTCATAAAATACTTGAGATGTCCACAACAGATTGAAATTTACTTACTGGGAATCATCAGAATTATACGACAACTTTGCTGGTTGGGATCCGACCGTTTGCGCTTCGAATCCTTTCCATACTTACAAATCTGTATTCTCACTCATCCAGATGCTGCTATCATTGGTTTCCAAATGAAAAACTCAATTTCAAATCAAATAAACTTGTATTCTTGATAAGTATGGGGAAAATATTATACAAGGTGTCTCAAAAGAAATTTAATATTTCAAAAATCTTTAAGGAATAAATGTAGCCTTTTATCGAAAAAATATTTATTAGCTATTTAAATCCACTCTTTGGAAAATTATTAGTTAAAGATAACGTCGTCAAAATGTTTTTCCTTGCGTTTTCGACATTCATTCAATCTAACATTAAAATTTCTGGTGACAGATTGGCAGGTAGGTTTCGTGATGGCTCCCATTTCGTGGAGAATATTTTGTTTCAACTAGTCCAGGCAAGCTGGTTCATTAATGTAGACTTGAGATTCGATAAACTTCCGCAGAAAAAAGTCCATAGGAGTCAAATCAGGACTGCGTGGTGGCCAATTCATTTCACCTCTTCTCGATATTAATTTGCATGATGAAATTTCACGCGCTCATGTTAGAGACGTATTGGACGTATGTAACGTTGCTCCATCCTGCTGGAACCATGTTCTCTGATTATAGCAAGGAAAATTTTGCAGTTCAGGCAACAAAAACACATCCAGCATCCTAACATAACGTTTTGAATTCACTGTAAGGGCACGTCCCATTTCATCTTCAAAAAAGTATGGACCGATAATTCCTCGCGATGACTTTGCAGCCAATACGGCCACTTTTGGCGGATGAAGGGGTTTCTAATGCTTTCATTTGGGATTGGTTGCACTATAATAGCGACAGTTTTGCTAGTTCACGTGCCCATCAAGATGAAAATGAGCTTCATCGAAGAATAATGTAAAATTTTTGCAAGCGCTCAATTGTTTGGTTTACGAACTCTAGCCTCTGAAATGGTATCCTAGGGTTTAGTTTTTGCACCAGTTGAATTTTATAGGGTTGCAGCTCCAGATTTTTGTGCAAAATGTGGTCCAGTGATCATCTATGCAAGTGCAAACCACCTGTACGCTTCCGAATGGAGAGGTCGGAATCATCACGAACAGACTGATTAGTCCGTTCCAGGCTCTCTTCCGTTATCGATGACCTTAGTCGTCCGGATTTTGGTACACCTAATGTTGAGATGGTCTCCTAAAACGTCTTCACCCAATTCCGAATGAGAGGAATGCTTCGTGCATCATTTAAGTGACGTAAAGCTCGAACATGCAATAGTCGCATAACTACCGTCTTTATAAAATCCGCGCACGCACATCGTCCGGTTTGCTGCTTCATAGCAACTAAATTCCCAAAAGCCAGGCTACCGATTAAGACAACCCTCGCGCCCCTCAGATGCCTTGCGTTCACACAGTAAGCTAAACAAATTTCTTCCGAGACCGAGACACATCGTATCAGCCTGAAGGTCAACCACAGACACAATAACCTTCGAAAGAAAGACCTAAGATACTGGATTTTTGTATAGTAGAATCCAAACCTGATTCGTTTTGTTGAAATACAAGGAAACCTTTCAGATCACTAACATGGGTTACGTTAAATGACATATTGACAGATAGGGTGTTCAGTAACTGTAATTTGAGTACCCCGGTTGAATTAACCGATCATTTTATGCAAACTCGTATATATTCATCTCAAAGAATAACACACTTTCTGAAATTGCCATTTTCCAGATGAAAAGTTACAAACATTCGAATATTTCTCAATATGCCAATACACCCCTGTACTTTTTTATGCTCCTGTATTATGGGATAGTCAATTTATTGCTCGAAATTCAATGGAACTTTTTCGAGAAAACTCATCTCTGCACTTAACCTTAGTGAAGCATTATTATAACGAAACGATTTCACAATACTTGACCATTGAAACATTCCATAATTCTATAAATATCATAATATCTAAAGAATTCATGAATCTATGAATTCTCCCTATATTATGGTCTGATCACAAAATTCTCAAAAACTAACAATATCAAAATTTCGCTTGTAAGCAATGACAATATTTTGAACTAAGTAGTAAAGCTTATTCATATTCTGAAAATGGAAGATATACATATCCTGTTTATCTCCATCAGCATGATGGAGCACAACCTTATTTTGGCTTTGAATCTGAGATATCAAACCAATAAAATTATCCGAACAATTGAATTGATCGGGTAGCCCCTTTTGCTTGACCACGATTATTGCCTGGTTTGAACCTCATCAAAATGAAAGTTTCGCTTTTCATACAATCCGTATGTTTATTCAGTATTTGTTTTCGATTATGTAGTGATTTTCGGTTCATTTGCATAAAGGGTAAATTTCTGAATTGAATGATTGAATCCTGCATTTGACAAATAGTTTAATCCTGCAATCCCTAAGGGCGTGTTCCATAAATAGTACATTGTTTACCGGGTTGGAAAAGCCTCACATTCCAGGACAACTGTGTGGATTCCTAGCAATAGAGAAACCAGGAATGTGGCTTTTCCTATGAGGTAAACATACAATTTCTATGCAAGTCGTACAAAAACCGACAGACATCAGTTAATTTCGCTTGAATCGAGAATTTTTTTATGAATGGTGCTTTGAAATTCGTAATGAAATTGGCTGCGTTACTATGAAAACGTATTATTATTGCATTGTCAATCTTGGCGCATGTAAATTTAATTGCTGGTGATTTCAAAAACAAATCAGTGTAAAATGATAAATGATGATGAATTTTCAAGTTCTGGGACTCCTCCAGTTCTGGTTGAGGCAGTGAATAGTGCCTTTATTAGAATTATTGGGAATAGGGATGAAGAGAAAAGTACGAATATGCATATAAACGTTTTATGGACTATAGCAGGAGTTAAAGGAAGAACACTTACAACTGTTAGGAAATATCAAGGAAATGAATATTTCCTAACAGTTAGGAAATCTTGGCGTTTTCTTTGGGAAATATTGTCTGGAATGTCAAAATTTCTTAGCAATTTGCAAAACAATTTTAATTTAATTTTTATTGGTTCCGCTTCAGATCTTGAGAGTGTAAACCCAGAAAACAATTAAGAATGATGCAAAATCCTCTCAAATCAATTCTTGAAGGGAATTTGTGTCTTCTCTTAGTCATGGTGAAAAAAAACATAATGGTTAATACTAGATCCAATGCGTTTATTCAAGCACGAATGAAAACATTTTCCGTGAAGTATTTTAAATCTTGGAAGAAACCAACTAGAAATGAACAAACAAGAGTAGCTTTATGGCAATCGATGAGGAAGACCCTTCAATACAACAACGAGTATGAACTGGAAACCCTATATCCCTCGTTGAATTATACCATGAAGAAATGGCGAAAATATAGGATTAAACCTTGTAAACATACACCCATTTAGCCTTTGTTTCCATTTTCTTCTACGGCTATTCCATTTTGAAACGAGCACCTGCTCCAGTCACTCCAGATATTTCCTCGTTAGCCAGCATCTCTTACGCCACAATAAACAGCCCAGTATGGGATGTGAAAGATAAGGATTCCCATTCTCGTTTTTGTCCTTATAATACCAGATTATATTTTCAACTGAATTCGTGGAGAGAAAAAAGTTTCATCAGCACAGGACGACATCCTTTGTTATACTTGAGAGGATTATCCTATCTTGAAAGACGTTGAGTAAATAAGATTTTCAGTTCGTACTACCTAGGAAGGGTCTAAAATGCTAGTATAATTGCAGATCCATGGTGTGTTTAATCAGCATTTTCAATTCGATTTAATTCTCTGTGTATTGTTAATAAAGTGTCTATCGTTTAAATATTTTTCAGAATATGAAATTGATGTATTTCTCCATCAGAGTGTGGATTGAGTATAAGCAAAATAAAGACACACTGGTTTTATTTAGTCCTATTTATTCAGCTATCGATTTCGGCAAATTATGCCATCATCAGGCCGTTCTGAAATGACACTCATTCATAAAAAAGACAATATACAAAACAAAATTCTCACCGTCATGAAAATACTAGAACAAGTTATAGATTACTAAATGCAGCAAAGATATACAGGCATTTTTAACTATTTCGTCGAAAATTACAGTAGTCTGGGAGACAAAATATAAGTAAACAATTTATGAGTTGTTAGACAGATGAGGAAATGTCACACATATGCGACGCGTTCAAACCGCATAGAAGCAACAAACACATCGAACACAAGTTTGTCTTTCTGGCTGCCGTTCCTAAAAGATCGTTTTGAAAATAATATGTGAAGGAAATTCTTTTATATCGTTTATAAGGTTTCTGTCGTTTTTTTTGATTTCTAACTGTTCCAAGATGGTTAGTCTATAAAATTTCTTTCGTGGTGAATAATACTGAGATTGTGAATTGACATTTTATGGTTACAATTAGAAAAGTGGTTTCCCATTGCTGAAGGAGGTCTATTCTTCACATGTTCGAAAAATCTTATATTAGCAGCGTGTAGTCATACCAATGTATTAAACCTGACAATCTTCACACCCGATTCCATAATCACCACTTCTTTGTACTGTTTTCATATTTGGTTTGTTATTAACTAGAATATTTCCCAATGTATTACCTCCTTTATTAATGACATAATAATGATATTTCTGAAGAATTGAGTTGATATAGTAATTAAGGTTTCGACAAAAGGGAATGGGAATATATCTGAGAAATATGTAAATATTTTTAGTTTCTTTAGCTTGGATAATGAATATCCTTAAGCATATATAGATAACATAATGAAACACAAAAAAAGAAAAAAGAACTCATTGCTAGAAAGATCTACCCACATCATAACATATTTCTTAGATATATTTCCATTCCCATTCGTCGAAACCTTAATTACAATATCAACTCAATCCTTCAGAAATATAATTATTATGTCACTAATAAAGGAGGTAATACTTTCTAAAATATTTCAGTTAATAACAAACCAAATATAAAAACAATACAAAGAAGTGGTGTCTATGGAATCGGGTGTGAATATTGTCAGGCTTATTACATTGGTATGACTACACGCGCTGCTAATATAGGGTCCTTCAATAAGGACGGGTCGATTTTGACATGAAATAAATCAAATGTCTGTAATTTTGGATGATTGAGCCGAAAATGGTCTCAATCGACTAGGTTGGACTCACTGATGACGAATCCGGTGTCAAAATCGATTCTGTCCGCCCGGCCGGCTGGCCGTCCGGTTGGCCGGCCGTAGACACGATAACTGTCGAACGAAGTGAGCTAGCAACTTGAAACTTTCAGGGTAGGTCGCGCATTGGAATTCCGCGGTTAAGTTCGTTAATGGGCCAAATCGATCAAATAGTTTCGGAGTTATAGGCATTTGAAGTTTTGAAGTTATTTATTTTTTATTTCAGAAACTACCTGAGCGATTGGATTCAAACTTGGCGGTTAGGTGATTGCCATGGTGATTTGGCATTACTAACTGAATAAAAAAATATAGGTTAGAAAGACGACGTTAAAACAACATGGCCGCCACAGGCTGCCAACATCGACCCGTACCTATTGAAAGACCCTTTATAAGATTCTCCGAATACGTGAAGAATAGACCTCCTTCAGCAATGGGAAACCACCTTTCTAATTGTTACCATAAGGCTGGTCGTCCACTGCACGCGATTTCGAGAGGCGCGATGAATGACAGCATATTATTATTTTATTTCCACAATGTTTTCGCATTGTTTGCTGAAAATGGTTTCTAGGAATTACCTTGAAATCAGTCTTAAAGTCCAAATCCATCAGAAATCTAACAATTACGGCACAAATCCGGAAATCAACATTCATTAATAGGGTACCAAATTTCAGCCCTATTCGACATTCATTTTCAGAAATATTGGAGAAAATTTTGGAATTTTCGATGTTTCTTACCTTAGTTACTTAAATATACAGATTTGATCAAGATAAAATTCCGTGTCGATCGTGTCCTTGGAAAGTAAAAAAAATCAGAAAAAATAATTTTAGGTATTTAATATTTTTGTATTTTCTGAGGTGCCCACGAAATTCGGCACGAACATTCAATCTGTTAATTTTTCACCAGATACTGGATTTTGGTTCGAATTGATCTTTTTTTTAAAAAAAAAGTAATTTTGATTGTGCATATCTGAGTAATTATTTTGTGGATTTTGTAATCGAACTGAAAAATATTGATTATTTGAGTTTTTTCTTTCGGAAATTAGTGCATTCAAGTTCGGGCAAATTTTTCGATTATTATTCATTTATTCGAATAATCATCAGATATCATTATGAAAAATTCATAAGCTACAAATAGTATAAGGAAATACTCCGTTGATAAACACTGCAGAAATCAATTTTAACATCTTCCCGTGAGGCATTGGAATCGCAAAGAGAGAAAAAATTCTCCTTTTTTAAAAGCCAGCAAAAAAGTTGCTGTGGCTAAGGTATTTAAATTGTAACTAGAAAGCGCGTGAAAGAATCGAAAAAGTCATCATTGAAGTTGAATAAATGAAATTTCATTGTAAATACACTCACTCATGAAATTTGAAGATGTTTCAAGGTTGAGATGTAATAATTTTTAAGAACGTTCATACTTATCTACAGTAAAATTAATGTTATATGAAATGCACCAGGTCCAAATTAATTATTCAGAACGACAATTCAAATATTCAGAATAAATTATCTGTTGTCGTCCTGTCACTGAATGATCAGACATCGCTTCTTTCTTTTAAATCATCAAAAACCGGGTTCTTAGGTTTATCTCAAAAAGAAATTTAAAATTCGAGCTTTTATATAGGTAAGTTTGAGCATCTTGCTAAATTGCATCCCAATAAAAAATTCCCTTCGAAAGTGTGTCCCCTAGTGTCGCAAAAAGGTTTGCAAGTAGCAGAGAGAGAATTCCAAGGATTCATGAATGCATAATTTTTGGCACAAGATAGGGAACTTCTTGTAATTAACACTTCTTATGGAAATCCTGGTGAAATTAAACGGGGGTCTGAACTGGAAAATGTATTCAAGAAATAAAATTAATCTACATTTAGTATTTCATATTTAATAGGAATTCGCGTCCACCGAAGTTGAGATTAACTTTTCTTCCTTTCCCTGATTTCTCAACGGAATAGGGTCGATGTAATATTCATATGACTGTTTTTCAGTCAGATTCTTGCCGAGTTCCAATATCAAGCGGGAAATGAGAAAATTGCTCGGGGCGGCCAGGGAAGTTTACGACACTTCATTTATTTCAGCTTTGCCCTAATTCGGAGACGGCAAAACAATGGAGCTGCATTTGGGGCGTTTCATTCATAGGAGTATAATGGTTCTGTTCTTGTTTACAGTGTGAATGATTATTGTTAGATGTCTGAGAGTAAAAGAGTGATGACGGGCGAAATTGGAAATGAGATAGTTTTGAATAGACAGTAGCTAAAAGTTTATGTTTCTTCAAGGTGCCATTGAAACTGGATATCTTTTCTAGGATAAACTGAATTCAGAATCATTAAAATTAAGAATTTCCTGAAATACCTTCACATAATATAATCTGATAATGATATATAACGAGGCGACCGCGTGTGAGATTTTGACATATTTTATAAAAAAGATGCTATTGACAATTCTAAATCGAAATGTGAAAGATGAAACAAAAGACCATAGTATAAATATTTTTGTACCATATTTTTTTTGCCATTTTTTCTCAAGTTTTTGGCTTCAATCATTATATTGTCAGTTGATATAATTTTCAATTTTGTCATTCAAGACGTTTACAAGATAATTGCATTAATGATGGCCAATACATTCATTAGTTGCAGCAAGACATTTGTTTTATGTGCCGATATATTAATTTTTCGTTACGATATATTTCTTACGAAACACAATATATTCATGAATTGATTGTTACAAATATACAAATTCATGGTGACTGATATATCTATATAGAGTGCGCGTCAAAATTGTGGAAAAATTCATTTTCTCCGAAGAAAACTATTTGGCTACAAAATCCTGAAACAGGTCAATTTTGTTTCACTTTAACCAAATTTATATGCATTTTTGAAGAATTTTTTTGGACCCTGTGGGGATCAACCCTCTAAATTTCTTGAATAGGGAAAGTGGGTCATGTGGTATAATACTTTTTTGGCAAGGTCTTTGTTTCTTCTTTACATGCGTGCAGAAATTTTCAAAAAACAAAATTTTTTTTTTTAAATTTAGGTACGTTGCGACTGACGATAATTTGGCAAATATGTATCGAAATAATGAATATAATAGTTTTTTTTGCGTTGCTCATTTTTGAAATGATTATTGCGAAAAAAAAAATGACAGAAAAATCTCTACTTTTGAATTATTGTATTAATAACCTTTATCAAGTATACTCGTCTCAAATTAATGTTTGAAATGAAACAAGTAGTCTTATAATTTTTGAAGTTCTGAAGATTCCGTTAAGTGTTTTCACTACATTTAATTCAACAAAGAAAGAAAGTGGTTTGAAATTTGTTGTCAAAATTTTTCTTTGCACAAATATTCGCATTTGACAAGGTTGCCAAAGGTTCTGAATCAGCTGAGTCCGTTTGAAATCTGTTGTTACAGAGTACACGTAGTAAAATTCTGACATATACTACAGAATAGATGCTACTGAGGATTCTGAATCGAAAGATAGAAGATGGAACAATGTGACTAGTATTATTTTCAGATTTTATTTGATTATGTTACCGTTTTCTCAAGTGTTTCATTTCAATCATTTCATGTCAGTAGATGAAATAATTCAATTTGTCATTCACACGTAGTACTTTGAAGACAATAAAAGTGTATCGTAAGATATCAATATCGAAAGATATTATGTCAAAGTATGACAAAAAAATCTGTATATCTGTATTTTTTTGTGATTGCAAGTTGAATAATCATAACATCGTATTCAATATTCTGTGAAAGTGACTAATTCATCAGTTGTTTCCATTTGAACGGACAAGAAATAAATACTTAACCTCATACCAAATTAAACATGAGTCAAAAGAAGCACTTCCTGTGTTCACCGAACTTCACTCCCTTTCACAGGCGTTTTTGAATTTTTTCAGTCTCCAGTAGCAAAGATAATGGCTTGCTTTCCTTACCTAATCTATTATTAAAGTCCTCCATTCTGCTTCTGAATCAATCCCCTTAGAAATTAATCAACTGATGAACCCGACCTTCTTTGAACTTCCAGCTCGCTAATCTTGTTATGTTGAATTTATTTACAAGGTGATGACGACATCAGGACCTGGCAGTTTTTCATCCGAGACATTATCGGAACTTTTATTTTGTGATAAATTGCCGAGCATTTTTCTCCCATGACCAGAAGGGGTGAAAGAATTTCGAATGGGGAAGGTTCACGGTGATTTTTCAGGAAGATGAAACTGGGTTCAATTTGAAACAAGGAAACACTGACTTGAAGCCAGCAGCTTTTGCGCGCACGTCCAAAGGAGATAAACACTTTTGCAACGAAGTAGAACATGCTGACTTCACATCGGTGCTTTTTTAGGTTTTAGATCAAGCACTGAAATAAAACTCGATCCAATATGAATTTTTGGAAATATTGGGAAAATCAAATTTCAATTGAATGCTTATTTTCCTCGGTACATTAAGGCGGATTTACCCATTCACGAATTTTACCCGCGTAATAAGGCCCCAAACGTAGTCTACAAATATCGAGTTTCTAAGTTGTTTCTTCCGAAAGTTGTTGTGTTTGAGGTCGGACTAACCACTGATCGTGAGCGCAATATCTTCCGTAAGAAACAACTTTAAAACTCAATTTTGTAGAGTAGGTTTGGACCATAAGTACGAAGGCCGAATGCGTGAATGGGTGAAGATAAGATCGAATAGAAATCCTATACTTGGTTGGAAAATTACAATTTGAAGGTGCATACAGAAATTCGTGAGGAAAATGTGATCAGAAGATTGCAGAATAATGAATATTTGGAAGAGTAAAAAACTAAAATTTATTTTTTTGAATTGCCTTAATGACACGATGCTCACGAAATTTCGCACAAAGTTGGTCATCAGCATTTTCAAACTAGGTATGAAGTTTTTTCATCATTGGATTAGTATGTTTTGAGTTATTTCGAAAGCAACAACGATACCGATCAAAAAACCACCTTATTTGACATATTTTTTCCCAATATCCAAAAAAATTATCGAATCCAATTGAAATTTTGGACTAAGGTGTAAAATATACATTTCAAGGCGCAAGCAAAATTTTTCCTTGATATGAGAGATAGTTTTCGGGAAAATTTTTTTTCCAAAAAAATTTCGAAAAATCATTTTTTGAATTAGCTGACAGTATGATCCCAACAAAACTTCGCGATATGTTGTTCGTCAATATTCTCCAACTAACTGTTCAATTTCAACCTTTTTACTCCTGTTGTTCCAGAAATATCAAGGAAACAACCCTTAAATTTCAAACGGCTGTAACTCCGAAATTGTTCTACTGATTTTGCCCATCAACGAACATAGCCGGCGCATTTTTGAATGCAACCTTCCCTGAAAGTTTAAAAACTCGATGGAATTCTCCGTACGCCTCTAATCGTGCATATGGACGGCGGACAGAAAGAATAAAATTTGACACCGGCTAAGTCATCAGTGAGTTCAAACAAGTCGTTTGAGACCATTTTCGGATGAAAATTCGAAACTTGTAGGCATTTGGACAAAACGATAGCACGCTACTGCCCAGAACATGCGCGCAAAAAAAATAAAGAGGTATCTTAAAATGAAACTCCATACTCTTCGTGAAACGTGAAAGGAAAAAAGTGAAATTCTATACCTGTCAATGAATTTCAACGATTTAACTCATCTTATTGATTCCAACATCTCAAAGTTTGCGAATCCGAATTCCTTAAACCAATCCTGTACACACATCCTAGGAGAAGATGGAAACACGTGAGTTTCCATCGTGTTTTTATGCGTGCCATTGTTATTCTCAGCGACGCGATTGAAAGGAAATATCTATCAAGAACACTACACTTTTTATGGACACTAAAAGGAAAGCACCATAAATTTTCCCGATTAGAAATCCATCCCACAATATCGTCGACTTTTCAGCGGTTGTTATGTCTGTGCGGTCACTTCCTGAAAACTTTCCTTCCATTCCAGGAGACAGTTTATCACATGGATGCAGTGAGTTGTGGTAACAATGAAATTTTATTGTCGCTGTAAGCATTTGGAAAATGAATTTTTATATAGAGTGTCCTTTGACGAATGTACAACTTCCACTGTGAGGTGAAGGTATCAGACGATTCATAAAAAATGCACCTCCATCCTCCAGCAATTCTTGCTAAAATTTCTTTTCGATGTAGTTCCACGCGCTTGTTCTAGGCAACAGGAATTTTGAGTCGAAATCAGGTTGCTTTGCAGCTGTGAACTGTGAACCTGATGATTTATGCTTAATTTCAATTGAAAATGTATACTAAAATTTAATTGAAAAGTTTCGATATCTGAGCAACTTTTGTCGGCATTCAAGCCATCTTCATTAAAAATGATGTAAAAAGTGAAATCAAGGTTATAGACTCGATAAGTAATGAACTGCATCAGGATAACTCAAAGAAGAAATCACTCAATTATTTTCGTCTTACTATGGACATTAAGACATACATACCCTGTGCATTTCTTTCAAGACTGTAAACAAACGCCAGTAACGATGTGAGAGACGAAACGATATCCCCCTCAAGTAAATAGAAAAATATATTGACTTCTTGCAACTATCTTCACGAAACAATTCTGACTTCACGTCAGTGCTTTTCTAGGTTTCACTATTCAAAATTATTTCGTGAAGTTAGTTGCAAGAAGTCAATATATTTTCCTATTTACTTGAGAGGGAGTTCGTTTCGTCTATCACATCGTTATCGGCGTTTGTTTACAGTTTTGAAAGAAATGCACAGGGTGTGTATGTATTATTTTTTCGAAAAATATTTTCTGTATAAACCTCCGAAATGTCATTTTTCTATGAAGTACTATATTTCAATTTGATCTAATCTAATAAAATATTGAATGGGTATATCTACGGAATCATTGGGCGGATTTTATTAAGCCCCAAACCTACTCTACAAATATCGAGTTTCTAAGTCGTTTCTTCTGGTGCTTAATGTCGGCCGTTAGGCCAACTGTAAACACAATATCTTCCGAATAAAACGACCTAGAAACTCGATATCAGTAGAGTAGGTTTGGACCTCAAATGCAAAGGCCGAATTCGTGAATGGCTACAATACACCCAATGATTCAGCCGATATACCCAATAGAAATATTATTTTTCCAATATCTCCTGAACTACAGATAAGATCGAATGCAAATCCAATACTCCATCGAAAGCTGACAGTTCGAAGATTTATATAGAATTTCAAGCGGATAATATGATCAGAAGATCACAGAATATTGAACATTTGAAAAAACAATTTGAAATTTTTTTTCTTAATGTTCCAATGACACGATCGTCACGAAATTTGGCGCAAAGTTGCCAATCAGCATTTTCCAACTGGCTGCCAAGTTTTATTATGATTGAATCAGTGTTTTTTGAGTTATATAAAAAAAAATCGATATCAAGGAAAAACCCAAGAAATTTACATATTTTTTCGGAATATCACCCTAATTTGGTTGGTACACTACAACACAATATGAAACTCAAGGCTTTTGCACATTTTTCTCCCGAATATAATGAACAGTTTTCGAAAGAGGTATTTTTTTTCGGAAAAAATTTTGAAAAAATTTTTTTTGATTTACTGACTGTACTGTCCTGACAAAATTCACCGAAAAGTTGTGAGTTGTTACACTTCAACTAACAGCTAAGTTTGAATCTAATCGTTTCAGTATTTCCGGGTTATCGCGTAAATAACAACAAAATTTCGACGGGCTCTAACTGCGAGACCTCTTGGCCGATTTCGCCCATTAACGAACTTTACCGCTGCATTTTTAAATGCAACCAACTCCAAGCGTTTCAGGTCCGGCCGGAAAATTACAGACATTTGAATAAAACTGTAGCACGCTGTTCCCCTATAACAGGCGCGCAAAAAGATAATGATGAATGCACAAGGATTTAGCTAAGTTCATTTATCATTATCTTATTAAAATTGGAAAAGATTTTATGGGGGAAAGGAGCTTGTTTTGAGAGAGAACCGATTCCGTGGTGCTATTCACAGTACACATCTCTATGTTTTACCTTGAGTAAAATAACATAGATAACCCAACTTCCTTTTCCCTCCAAACAGAAAGCAACTGTCGAATAGATATTCTGCTTGAATTTAAAATAAGCATACCACCGAGCTTTGACTTGAAGTCTTTTACCTCGGTATGAAATGTATAGATTCTCATTTACATTCACCAAATTATGTGGAAAAATTAACTTCACATATTTACCTTCAATTTTGTATCAGTAAATATATATACGAGATTTCCATACATTATTCACACGAAACGGGTGTTGTTATGAATATCAATTGGTTTTCGTGATAATTCATTCAATAAAATTTCCACTTATTTCTACAGTGTTTTATTCAATAACAAAACATGCCCCTCCGATTCCATTCCATTCCACGAATGATAACTCAACCAAATTATAATTCTCTGAACCTACAAACTGATATTGAATAGAAATAGGATTAGGGGCGACAAAAATAGAAAATGCAGCGTTATTATGATAGCCACCGTAAAAATATATGTTTTATTGAAAT
This sequence comes from Myrrha octodecimguttata, assembly GCA_958510865.1. Taxonomy (NCBI): domain Eukaryota; kingdom Metazoa; phylum Arthropoda; class Insecta; order Coleoptera; family Coccinellidae; genus Myrrha; species Myrrha octodecimguttata. Next base: position 46,563,588 of record OY294058.1, on the reverse strand, counting down.
AACTGTCACTGTATGAAAACACACATGATTTCATGATGAGAGTTAATACATTCAACGCAATCAGTGTGTTTTATTGTTCGACATAGCAGTTCGATTTTTTTTATGAAATTGTATGGCGAGTTCCATCATGAAACTCAAACGTCATCGCTCTTACAATAATTGAATTATTACAGAACGAATTTTATGGAACCAACCACTTCGACAGTGATCCATTTGTTCCATTTTCAAATTTTCAATCACACAATCTCAAGGTTTCTTTATTCGGAAGGTATTATAAATTAAATATCATTTTTTGCAACTGAGTTCATTTCAATTGAATAACCACCCTTGAATTCAATCCGAAATCAGAGCACTGCTAGGACAACTCAGGTGGTATATAGGTACAGTTATATTCTGATATTTATCGAATGAAATGGAAATTTATATACTCATGATGTCTCGTAGTACTTTCTGAATCATAATCTTATTGCAATTTTGAAATCGTTCTTCACTTCAACCCTGAAACTTCAGTTTATGCTGTCCTATTACCGAGATTTCTCAAAATTGTATTTTTCCTGAAGATTTTCATTGAAGCGACCAAGCTACTGAAGTGCAAGATCAATATGAATATGGAATCAAATCCATAGTGGTTGAGAAATGAGACAAAGAAACGTTGTGCTAACCTCAGGAAGCGAGAACATCCACCGGTCCAAACGGTTCTTGAAATCATTGCCACTGTGTTCCATTGAACCCACTTTTTTTGCTGGCTGGCTTCTGGCTTCTGGCTAGCAATCTCTACAATATACCACCTAATTATTATTATATGATTTCAAAATACAGACAGCTGGTTAGTTTTGGGCACGTCCAATCCAATGGTTACACAAATACTGTTATTGAGGGCCTTATTGATGGATAATCCTCCCCTATGATCCTGGACCTTTGGGAATTGAAACATTTCAGAGAATCATCGTGTACTGGTCTCACTTGGTGAGACATGTTGTGCCAGTGTCGACTTTATTACCTCAAGCATAGCGACGAAACAAGATCCGGAACGGAACCCTGAGGCAGACCATTGTCCTTTGGAGTCTTCTCCAGCAGAGATCAATTTTTTCCTCATACGCGATATGGTCGTGCTGACATAAAGGAGAGAATTTACTCGTGGGGCGCATATATGCCATATCTATCCTCGCAAGAATAAAACGATGCGGTACTCGATCGAGTATCTTAGCACGAGTGCAATCGTCAATGCTGATATTTGTGGATAACTCTGGAAAAAATGTTTTCTGCTAGTTGAGGAGACGTTCTTCGGATGACGTTATATCATGAATGTGAAATGAATAAGAGCACAAATACACAGTGCATTAGTATTCATGTATATTCATTCCACTATACCAGTTTGGTTTCAGATGTGAAACGTCCACAATACATCCACTAATAATTCTAACGGACAATCTACAGAAAAACAAGAAAAGAGGTGAAATCAGCAGCATTTTTCTTGGATATACAGAAAGCTTTTTACGGTGTCTGGCATGCAGGGATGATATATAAACTAGCGGAATTACGATGCCCTAATTACTTACTTAAGATCACCCATCAATTTTTGTCCAAAAGAAGAATACAGGTCAGAGAGCAAAATGAGATATCAGGTCCCTTCACACCCCAGCAAGGCCTTCCTCAGGGTTCACCCCCTCTCCCCAACTCTATTTAACCTGTACTGCCACGACGTATATAACCACAACAGACACATAGATGCAGAAGAAATAAACAAGAATGCCTACACACTACAATTTGCCTACACACAACATTAGGAAAGTGCATCAGGCAGTTACAAGATCTAACTGATGTAATAGTAGCATGGATGAGAAGATGGAGAATGAAGCCCAACCTAAAAAAGTCAAAGTTACTCATTTTCAACCATAACATCAAGGACACCTCTTCGAATATCAAAATTGGGAAGAACACAATTAAACCCACCAACATGCGCAAATATTTGGGAGTAGTAATCGACAATAAATTGAGCTTCAAGACACACCTCATAACTCAGAAGAAAGCAGTTATCACACAAGCTGATAATTTTGGATCAATAACATACAAAAACCTGGGTATAAATATAAAGAATGCTACTTCAATATACAAAAAGATATGTTGGATTATGGACACACAATTTTCCTAAATTTATCTAAAACAGCCCTCAAGGACATCTTAGTAGAGGAAGGATAAAGCTTAAGGAAATTTAAAAAGATGACACATCCCAACAACCCCTTGCAAAGCCCTCCTAACCATCTGCTTCACGAAACAACGGTAATTGAGCCAATATTGGAAAGACTTGAGAATCTGGGTAGAAAATTCATTGGAAAGCGAATAAACAAGACAATTATGGAAACATTGATTCATCTCTACGATACACAGCGAATACAACGAGCTGAAATATCAACAATACCTCTGAACATCTACTTTTCTTAGAATAACTTTCATTTTATAATGATATCACAACTGAATAAAAAGTTCAGATATGTAACTGGCAGGAAGACTGCGGTCGATAGCCAATTGATTTATATCAATAAAGTTATATTTCTTTTCTTTCTGAGAGTACAATGACTGACATAATTAACTTTGATTCCTTTCGTTTATCATGATGATTAAAGCACATTCCATATGAGTAGGATTCATTAAAAGAAACTCAAAAGGGGTCCAGTAAGGTCTTGTGCACAGGTAATTCCATCCAGAACTGAAAACCAATTGAAGAGTTCCTTAACATTCAGAGCAGAATCTGTATCATATCCTGCCATATCATGATACGCATATCGTATGCATCCCTCGTCACGGAAATTGCATAAACACGTCAACGATATCAACAGCTTCTGTTTGTCGATGTAGGTTGATCCAGGACTGAAATCAATTACAGGAGTAATTTCGTGGGTAAATAATACCTGCTGGTAGTTGGGATTCAATCGGTCGAAAATTCGATATACGTGACGAACATGCACCGACAGAAACTTATCAAAGTGGATAATACCATGCGCTTGAACGTTACCAGAGGAGTGTTGTATATAGCATATAACACAGATTGCAATGCAAAAAAACCTAGAAAAGCTCTTACGTGGAGTCAGGAACTTTCACGATCTTGTTCACATTGCAAAATGATGACTTGGAAGTTTCAATGAAATTTGAAAATTTTCTAAAAAAATTTTTTGTTAAAATTTTTCCTTGAATAATTCTTCTAATTGATTCTGTCTATCTTACAATCAAGTTTAATTTCGATCAGATAAATATTTTTCGAGTTATTGAAAAATCAAAATTTGAAATGGCACATAAACCATCAGGCAGATTTGGCCCACCAACGAACTTAACCGGGATATTTAGGATCAAAAGCTCACCTGAAAATTTCAAGACTGTAGTTCTTTCCTTTCGGAAGTAATAGTACACACGGTCGGACGGGCGGCCGGACTAACAGAATTGAATTTGACCACAGATACGAAAATCACAAAAATTCGAAAATTATAGACATCTTGACGGAATGATTACGCGCTGTTCTCAAGAATAAGCGCGTAAGGATCGAAAGACTGCAATATATGATGACAGGGATTATTGTTATTTTAGATTATAACTTCAGAATATGTCGTTGGTTCAAGAAAATGATAGATAGAGTGTATATCAGATCAAAAAGAAAATTTCATTCCGTTCAGGTGGCAAAATATAATTTCAGTTGATTACTTGGTTGGTGAACTATGTTTCTGGTGAAGAACCGTCATGTTTGCGTGCATGTTCTAGAGGAACAGCTTGATATATTTTTGCCTGAATCTCTGTAATTTTAAAATTTTTCGAATGACTAGGTAAGAAGCACTGATGACGAATCCGGTGGCGAAATCGATTCTTCTCATCCGGCCGTGGAAATGTTGAGCTTATTTCCCTAATATTTCAGGAACTACTGAAGCGGTTGGATTGAAACTTGGCAGTTAGTTGAAGCATGATGTTGATGTTGAATTTTTTTTTTAATTCACTGACAGTTGGATCTCGAAGAAATTCTGCGAAAAGTTGTGAGTTGTTATGCTTCAACTAATTGTCAAGTTTCAATTCAATCGCTTGAGTAGTTCCTGAAATATCAGGGAATTAATCTCAAAATTTCAAGTACTATAACGCCGAAACCATTCAACCGATTTGTCCCAAACGAACTTAACCGCCCCGTTCCAATGTGTGACCTAAATTGGAAATTTCATGTCACTAACTCGTATCGATCGACAGTTATCGTGTCGTCGGCTGGCCGGCCAGAATCGATTTCGACACCGGATTCGACTTCAGTGAGTCCAACCAGTCGTTTGAGACCATCTCCGGAAAAAATTCGACAATTACAGACACTTCGACAAAACGATAGTACGCCGTTCCCCAGAACATGCTCACATTAAAAGCAAACAATATCTAGAATATAACGGGGTGACTTCTGGAAGCTAGAGTTCGTTTTTTTTCAAGAGCTTTTTAGGTGCAATCGTTGGAATGCGCAATCTTGCCACTTTTTCATATTCAAGAATATTCGGGAAAATAGAAACTGAAATGGAATGAAAAATGGAGAAATTACTAACCTTGCGCATTCTCGCTTAAGAATCAAGTACATTCCAAAAAAAAAATTCAAAAATACTCACAGAAGCATGCAGAACGACACCCTGTGTTCTCCTATAAACGTCAAAATTTCTCCGAATTCTAATATTTCACGCGATTATAGGCAACGTTTAAGCATGTAGACCGGGTCCAGCGGCCTGACCTTGAGATATAAGCGATGTTTGATGACATTTAAATGTGGCTGTGTTGCCTAGCTGCAATTTACTACCACGTGGTATTGTTTTCCCTCTATAACAAATCGAACTACACTTATGCTAAATATCTAATAGAAACAGGACATGAATTCGACCACAATTTCAAAATTCTCCATACAGAAAACAAGAGCAATAGATTGAACCTCTGGAAGCACTAGAAATAAAAAGGTTTCTTAAAAAATAAATCTTTCAAAGACCAAACTGACCTCAACCGATTCTCATTGCTGAATGTGTTCGAATGAACTTCTGGAATTTCCATAAAATACATTATATTTTGTCACGTTTTTAGGCGCTTGTTCTGGGGAACAGCTCGTTATCATTTCGTCACGATGTCTGTAATTCTCGAATTTTGAGCCGAAAATGGTCTCAAACGACAAGGTTGGACTCACTGATGAAAAATCCGTGGTCAAAATTGATTCTGTCCGTCCGGCCGTGTGCGCTGTAACTTTCGAAAGGAAGGACCTAGAGTCTTGAAATTTTGAGGTCAGGTTAAAATCCTGGTTATCTCGGTTGAATTCGTTAATGGGCCAAATCTCCCGAATGGTTTTTGTGGTACAGCCATTTGAAATTTACATTTTGCCATAACTCGAAAAATATTTATCTGATCGGAATGAAACTTGGTTGGAATATGGACAGTGTCATTAAGAAGAATTATCCATGAAAAAATTCGAAAAAAAAATTTTTATTTTCAATTTTTATATTTCATTGGAATTTCAATGGAATTTCCAAGTCATCAGTTCGCAATGTGAACAAGCGCGTAAAAGCTGCTGACTTCACGTCATCGCTTTCCTAGATTTTTCGTTTCCAGCTTGTATTTAAAGACAACGGTGACCTTATGAATCCACAATGTAACCGATGAAATAACATTGTGAAATCAATATCAGGATGAATTTCCGTCGAGTAAAGACAGTAGTCAATCGAATAATTGAATGATCGATTGTATTATGTAGATCGAATAGTTCTACATTTCAACATGAAATATGTAGAACTCCGGACGTTGGAGATGACTTTCAATACATTGTTGCGAAAATATTCAGCTTTTGTTAGCGGCAAGAATTTTATCATAATTCATACCCTGAGGGATATCTGCAGTAGAAATCAGTTTTTATAATTGAATTGAATGGAAGATGTTGGTTTGCATCAACAAGAACTAATTTTGACTGATTCTTGAGTGGATTCATCAAAAAGAAAATATTTCACCAATTTGTATGTACAATCCGATAGTGTTTTTCATATATATCAAATGATATGATCAATGATCACAACATGGAGCACACAACTGATAGCACTGCGCAGGCCACTTTTATGCGAACCCTAAACTAAGGTGCATAGAAGATAAGGCGAATTCGAAGATGCACTCTTTTGTTTCGCCAATGTTGGGGAATTCGCTAAAATCCGTTTTTTTCACTGAAAGTGGCGCTGTTTGGAAATTACGACCGGTAGTCAGGGCAACGGTCTGTCCGAACTGAATTGACATCAGACAAGGTGAAAAATATCTGGATGAATCAATTTCTACCATATTATGTTTTGTATAACTTTCAGTGGGATATATATTCTGAGAATTCAACATACATTGTAATTTTTGGCTAATATATACTATCATTCGATGTTTTTCTATATTATAGTGAGAGAGGAGTAAAATTATAAGGTAAGCCATGTGGAATTATTTTGCAGAATCTATATCATTCGATAGCTTGTTCAAATATATTCATATTTTTCCAGATTGTACACATATGCAAAGAAAAATGTATTAAAGTGGCGGGAAATTTATGGAAATTGATACAGAACAAGCATCATCCTTACTTTAAGTCAGACTGAGATTATGAAGAGATAAAGTTCCACAGAGAATGGGAGCTCATTGAATAGGCCATGCAGATCATTAAACAAGTTCAATTCGAGTTTTTTTCATTTGAATTCATAAGATTTCCAATTCGAAAACAGGTGTTTTATTCAATGGTTGATTTATTTCACTTAGTTTGAAAACTGAGGTTTTCTTGTAGGTAGCACTTGATAGCAGCATGAACTAGTAAACTTAAATTTCAAGTAAATGAAAGTTGTTGAGAAATTCATATATATTCAATAAAGAACCAAGGAAAATAAAACACATTCAATAGTGAGAATAATCTGCCCAAATGGGGATTGATAACTTCCCGATTAGTGAAAATTATTGAAAGACAATCATGACAAGAATGATATGCTGCTGAGTATCGTGAAGTTTATACATTCTGTAAATAGGATTCTCTTTTCATTTGAACACCCATTTCCATTTACATCTGCACTGTCAAATCAAAATACCTAAGGGACCCATTTAAAAGTATCTGAGGATGTACATAATTCTTCGAAGCTAACACAAAAAGATTTCACGCACTTATCAATAACTAAATAATAATCTGAGAAAACATGAATAAATTCGAAATGACAATTATTTCCGAATTATCATTAATAAAGTGTCATGCGCTCTGATAGGTCGATTGGTGACGTTTGTGTCGGTGGCGAGAGTATGATATAAAATTAGATTCCCCAGTTTGGTCTCATGATTTAGTAGGTAAACAAATGAAAATAAAAGCACCATATTGTTCTATGCACCTTACCCTGAACCAACTACACTCAATGGTGATGTCAAAAATAGTCATAGATCTATTGCCACAGAGAAATTATTACAAAGAAGCTGAAAATATTCAACTTCTGGAATATTATACACAGGAAAATATACCTGTACTAATGAAATAAATGCGATTGATTTCATTTCATCAAGCATGCCCTGATATCATTATTTCAGGTATCATTAGGTTTGAAAGGGTATGATCGAATAAAGAGGAGTGGTTAAGTATAACCTTTCCATGCCAATGGATTAATTACTCAGGTAATTGGTATTCGTTTGTATATTTCCGCATAGTAATGTTTCACCTAATTAACGAATATTGATTCGTTTCTTGAAATTATAAAGTGATGATAGCTCGCGAAGTAGCAACCATTTTGAGCAAAACGAAACTTGTATGTATTGAAGGAGGAATATTGGAAAGAAATGAATCAAAGTAATAAGAAAGTAAGGAAGCACTTGAGTTTATTCAGATTCCATTATAATACGGGTAATACGGGTGTTTATAAAATCATTAATTTTGATTTTTTTCCGCCGTTTTACTTATTAACAATATCAGAATATTTCAACCGATAAACACGTTAACTGTAACGTTTCAGTGTCTATATCTGGCTCCTTTACCGGGCAATATTTTCGTATTTCAAGACTTCCGTGAAGAAAATGACGAAGTTAAAAGATGTGAACTCTGAAACGTAACAATTTCCTTCGTTGATCATTTGCATTGTTCCGAAATTGTTCTTCAGAAACTACTCCTGACAAATAGTCTCAGTCTCGCAATCAGCAAGGGCGCCCTTGGTGAATTATAATTTTATTAGATTTTTAATAGTTCTTCTTTCGATATTGGGAGTGAAGAAAAAAAACTGAAAAAAATCGAGTCCTGAGAAGATGCCCTTCAATCGATATATAAAATCATTTTCCACTTTTATTAGAGTTGAAAAGTTTTTTAATCATGATTTTTTTGCTGCTGCTCGAATTCTCAGACTATAATCTTTTATCAGAAATATATATTATTTTAAGTGCTATGGATCTAATATAAAAAGTTGAGATGATCCGAATGGACAGTAGATTTACTTTGTTTCAAAATATATCCGTTTATTGGAAAGAATCCATTGTACTTGATATGCACTCAATTGATACATATAGATATACTCACATGCGAGCGTTGGTCTGAAGTGTATGGCTCTTTTATAACTTTCGATGGCTTCATCCAATCTCTTGCTACTTTGTAGAATGATGCCACTGCAACAAAGGATATAATATATAATAAAGAGTATGGCATACTTCTATAAATAAATCATGTACAGAAATATCGAATTTCAAGTGGGTTCAATATCTATGTGATTTTAGAGACAAGTTATATAGGCTTTCTCGAGGAAATAGCCCAAATCTTGTTTTCGAATGTCGGGCATAACAGATAAGTAAAATCGGTCTGATGATTTCAAAGCTATAGGTACCTGAATATTAATTTCCAACAACTGAAAAATATTACTTGAGTCCGATATAAATCTCACTGAGTAATTGTATGGTATCCACATATATGCAAAATTTTGTGAGGATAGTGTCAGTAGAAAAATGCTTCCTGCATTTCACAAGTCATGACTAGAAAAATTCATTTCTATTGTGCCAATACTTCCAAAAAATCTCGTTCCAGTCTAAAATTATTTCATTAATTCAATAAAGTAATCATTACGTTCACACAAAATATCATGGAAATCAAATCACAAAATCGTCTTCATCTGAAAGTCAAGCAACACTTGGCAGGGTCAGTACCCAGAAAAGGAACTGCTCTGTCGATGAAATCGAGAGAAGAAAAATGTTAGTAGGTTTGATCAGTCGTTCCCGTAATATACGAATTAAAAAATTAGAGAAGGACTGACGTTAAGACATGTGATTTACCCGCTCATTCAAATTCGTTATTTGAATTTTCTTTTAATTTTATACCTACAAGATTAAAACAGAATTTGACACCCAGTTGCGCATTGGCATTCTTCAATTAATAACGCGCGGAGTCTCAATCTGATTGTATCTGTACTTCTCGAGATATTGCGGTAATAACGTTAAAATCTCAACTACGACATTCGACAAAAACAAAAAATTTTTATTTGATTTTTCAACTACTGGATCTATATAGAATTTTGGATTCAGTTGCGCAATGGTATTCCGCAAGTATCTACAAAAAAATCTAATCGAATGCTTTTTTCGCATTTTTTACCATTACAATCCTCAAAAAATTCTGTTTGATGTTGTGTCAGATATTCTACAACAAGTCGTAAAGTTTCATTCTGATCGCGTCAGTATTTGATGAGATATTGAGGAATTAACCTCAAAATTTCGAATGGGCCAACTCCGAGCTATTCGCCCGATTTCACCCATTAAAGTATTCAGTCGAGATATTTGGACTCCAAAAACCTAATCTGATAATTTCAATTCCCTAGGTCTTTTCCTTCGAAACTTAAAGATCATACGGACGGATATAATTGAATTTGGGAGTCCAACGCAATCGCTCGAAATCAATTGCGGCTCAAAATTCGAAAATTACATACATTGTGACGAAACGATAACGCAAAAGTGGAAGATTGGTTCCGAAAAACAAGATAGGCTTCCCAAATTTTTTAACATAACGAATGCACAACTTGGGTTCTTACATCTTTAATACAATGGTATATATGTCCCTCCAACTTCCTCCTGACATTTTGGAGCCTTTTACGGGATATTCGGCTACATCCGTCGACAATTCGCTGGCATTAGTTTTCCAGACAGGCCCACGAAAAGGAGTCTAGAGGAAACAGACAAGGAGGATTGGGTTGTCATTCTATAGGATCCCTCCGACCAATCCACTGGTTAGGGAAGTTCATATCTATTAATTGTCTGACAGCAGCGGAATTAAGAGGCCATTCTCATCTATATAAGTGAGAAGAGGGTAGATTAATTCTGGCAGCGACAACGTAAGCGCCTAGCAAAAATACTTTTTTTGCGAGTCAACTGAAAATCGAGAAAATCTACCACAAAATGCGCCTATATGAGGGAATTACGCCAGTGAATTGGCGAAGAATGTAGCAGAATTACCTCTGGAATCCACCTGAATGTGAGGCAGAAGTTTGGCAAAATTTATACTAAAATAATACTTAGTGTCCTCCAAGATAAGGTATATATTGGACAAACAAGGCAATATTTGAATAGCAGGATGAAACAACACAAATATGACTTGAAAGACGTAAAAAACAGAGAAAAGACGGCACTGTGCTCCCATTTCTTCGTGGAGAATCACAGGTTCGATTTTCCGAATGTGAAAATTCTTGAAAAAGAAAAACAATATACAAAAAGAAATATCTTAGAGATGATTCACATTAATTTAAACAAGTCTGTCAATTTCAGATCTGATACTAGTCATCTTAGTTGTTTATATAATCCAATATTGTCTAAATATAAGAATTTGACAAAAAGATAAACTAGGTAGTTCAAACGTGAAATAGTTCAATATTTAACAACCAAAACACGACTTGTTTTGTGGCGTCTCATTTATAGGTTATGGTTTGTTGTTTTGAACGTCTTTGTATCTGGTGTGAAATTTCATTCTTCCTTGATTTTAATTTTATATTTTAACCTGTATTTAAAAATTTTTCTATATTATATGGTCAGAATTTGCAACCTTCATATTGAGGTATGTAATTTTCTGTCACTTTGTGTATCTGTGTAAAGAAAAATATTGCTGATATATTTTAATTTTGTAGGCCTGAGGAAGCAAATGTGAATTTGCGAAACGTCGCCGAATATATGTACTAAACAATCTGACATATTATAATTTGTCCTATTCCCACAAAAAAAAAATTTTCATTAAAATTTATACTGTTGAATGGAAGTTGACCGAGCTGAATTTGAGCATTTATTAGGCTAAACACTCATTTCGTTTTTATAACAAATGTTTCCTCCTGCATCGCCTTTTTGTTTTGATATTCATTAATGATCCATCAGGTGAATTTGGTTATATTTCATTTTAAAAGTGGAATATAGCGTTAAGGAATGATAAAATTTCACAAAACTAACCTCATATTGAATATATATATTTTCAACAACATATCGCACAACCCATCTTCCCTATTCAAATTCAAGTCCGAAGTTTGCCGTGAAGTGGCATTAAATGATATGATGATGGATTTCATGTAAATAAATGTCAGGTCTGAAACAAAATTGACTTTTCCGAGTCCAGATGAGTGTAATACGAACAGCGAATGCAATAAAATTTGATAAACGATTCGGCGAATAGAGTGGACGGCACTAGAGCTCAGCCTCGAATAATAAATTCGAATAAGCTGAGTCCTGACGAAGCAGAAAGAGCGCTGCCTCGAGCCATAGAACCTGTGTTTTATTGCAATCGCTGTTCGGATTACACTCATTTGGACACGACCTGATTGTGAAGCCGAGTCCAGATGAGTGTAATGCGAACAGCGAATGTCATAAATCACAGGAAATTTTGTGGTAGTATATTGTGACTATGTGAATCAACGAACAATCGCTAGAACTAACCGATTTTGAGCCGGGTCCAGATGAATGTAATCCGAACAGCGAGTGCAATAAAATTTGATAAACGATTCGGCGTATAGTGCGGATGGCACTCGAGCTCAGCCTTGAATAATAAATTCCAATGAAGCGTTCGAGTTGATTCACTCGTTCTATCCTTTATGTCGAATAGAAAGATCGTCAAAGATGGCGCAGCATTTATGCAAAATTAAATGCAAAATGAAGAACTGCCAATATAAAATGTCACAAGAATGTTTTCTGCTGACAAAAATAATTGTGAGAATCGATTGAACCCAGAAAAGAAGGCCAGAAATGATTAGTTTTTACCGAAATAAACTCGCGATGTGGAGTCCGACGGAGCCGAAATATATAAAGAAAAGTAAGAAAAGCGACGCCTGGAGGGATGTTGCTCACTTATTTGAACGTTAGGTGGATGATTCTTCTCGAAAAGAGAACGAAAAGGCCAAAAACAACCAGAATACCAGAAAAAGTATTCATAATGATTTATCATTTCATACTTTCGAAATCAAATTCGAATAAATTACCCATTTCCCAAATCATCTCTTCTGAGAATGACCTCTTATTATTTTAATATGACACGCTGTATTTGCAGGATCATGCCTAACAAAAATAAACTTCCTACATCATTCCACATGAGTAACATATTGTCTAACAAAATCCCACGATTATAACCCATACTTTCACTAACATCTCGGAATAACACAGCAAGAAGCAGAAAGCGACAGTTAACCCTTATTCCCATTATTTCGCCATGCCCAGCGTGCACTTCTCATTACCAACATCTGCCACTCATGATAACAACGTTTCTCTATCTTCGTACCCCTATGACACGCTCGGGGAATTTACAAAAGTAATTGTACAAAATTTCGAGCCTGAATAGAGATATCCAACTTGCCTGAGCTCCCCACATCCTAGGGAATAATAAAGCCGGCCTACAAGCCATACAGATGGCTATAATTGATATTCCCACAAGGGATGCGAAGACCCGCCCATGCCAAACAATCATTTCAACTATGAAGGTCGCTAATTAAATTTGACAGAATAAAGGAAATGTTAAATGTATAGCAATTATCGAAACGGCAAGTAAGAATGAGGTATAAGGAGAGAAATGAAAGATGAGACGAATATCTTTAGGAAGCTCTAGGATGAAGAATGGTTTCTATTGTTGAGAATGGAAACCGAGGAATTCTATGGACGTTTTGGTGGGCTGAGTTTAATTTTTAAGAGTCGTGAGATTAAGCAACTCACGATAGTGTAGAAAAATGAACGAATAACTCATTAAGTTGAAACTCTTTTAGGGCTTGCGAAGAAGCATCGAAACTTTCAGAAGGTATGACATTTCAACCTAGCCTCTGGAGGACCGATCAGGGAATCAAAGATAAAGCATTGTAGTTCAACGATATTTAAATACATAGAGCAGAGAGCATAGGAGAGTATGACAAAAGGTTGTTGATGACCTCGGACCTAAAGCTGAGTAGCGATCTAATATATAAGTATACCAAGGTGATAGGCGCCCTCTGTGATAAACTAGTGTAGCAACCTCCCATCCTTTTCAAGGCAGTGTAACAGGTACTTATCGTTTTGTCTACTCTCATGTTCTTCTTGAAGAAATATTGCACATTTACAAGGCGCGGTTGGAGGTGTCAATACTTAAAAGATTATTTATTTGGCAACGAATTTGAATAGCACGATCATCTCGAAGTTCGATATATTTTTTCGAATAGGTATCTCCAGAAATTAGAATCAGATCGAACTGAAATTAATATTTATGCAATAGGGGTCTGTAGTTCAATTCTCTTCCAAATATGATGAATAAGTTCTTGAGGAAATTTTCTTCAACAAAAATCAGAAAAAATATTTGTGCAATTCTTTCGATGACACGAGCATCACGAAATTCGGCACAGAGTTGATAATCAGCATTTTGCAACTAGTTGCCAAGTTTCATCGTAAGTGGATCAGTTTTTCCTGAGTTTTCCCGGAAAAAACAACCCAGGAAAGAACCACACGTTTGACATATATATATTAATGGTCCAAAATCCTCAGAACATCGCACGAAAGAAAAATATCTCAAGACAACCCAAAGTGTCACTAATAGATGAAATTGATGGCAAAATCATTTTTCAGATTTTTTCTCGGTTTTCAATCCAACTATCTAAAAATATCAATTCGACAAAATTATCGAAAACGGAATTATCGAAATAAATATTTCAACAAATATTATTGTTATTGTTCCATGAAAGAGTCAGGTTTAGACTCTGAAGCAGTTCACTTTATCGATCATTAGCATGCTTCCAATATTTTCCAACAGGCAACAATTTTCGTAGAAACTATCCGTGACAAATAGGCCTGATTTTGCTATCTGCGAACAGAAATTGTGTTTAATTTTCAATTGTTCCCTTTCAGGTGTTTGGAGTAAGAACCCAGATAACGCCTGCAAAATAATGCCAAATCTTTCCAAAATGAACTTTCATCGATATATGATTGGAAAATTGTTGGCATGAGGTTACAGATGAAACAATCAAACGTGCGTTACCCCTAGAGTCCATGATCGATTGATGTTTATAATCGATTCCCTTTTACCATGTAATGGTGTAGGGTATTATAACAAAAAAAAATCCAATTCTTCCTTCAAAAACGAACTTTGACCATTCCTTCTTGTTGGTTGTCATCTTCTTTGCTCTTTCCCAAGTCTGTCCCCTTTCTTGAATTATCTCCCCAATTTTCTTGTCACAGGTAGTAACCGGTCTCCCACGCTTTCTTCTTTCCGCAGCCTTAGCTTCCCATACTTTTCTAGCAGGTCTTTCGTGAATCATCCTATTCAGATGTCCCCACCAACTCAATTGTCTCTTTTCTATGAAATCCTGAAGAGGTTCTATTCCGATGTCATCCCTGATCAGCTGGTTTCTCACTCTGTGCATCTTTGTTATTCCCTTTACCCTTCTAAGATATTTCATTTCCATTGTCTGCATCCTGCTGTTCTGTCTTCTATCAAGTACCCACGATTCGCACTCTTATGTTAGTATTGGTCTATATATCGCCTTGTATGCATTCATCTAAGTGCTTCTTGATATTTCTTTTCTACTTAGGAAGTTCTAAGTTCTTATTCATGGCAAAGTATAGTTTTAATGTATTCTCCAATCTACTGTTCATCTCCAGATCTTGTTTTCCATTTTCTTCTATCTGCACTCCTAAGTATTTGAAAGATGTCACCTGCTCCAATCTTACTCCTTCTATCCCTATATCAGCCTTTTCCTGAGAGTTACCCACCACCATAATCTATGTTTTTTCTCTAATCATTTTCATTCCAAATTCTTTCAACACCGCATTCCAGATATCCATCCAGCAATGATGACAATATCGTCCACAAAGGCACATTCTGACATCACCACTCTCTTTTAGTTTCTGAACCCAACTTGAAATTTCTTCGATGTACTCTTTCAGAATCTCATCCATAGATATTGTGAACAACACAGGGCTCAAACTACCTCCCTGTCTCAAACCTACTCTTGTACTGAATTCTCCAGATGTTCGGTTGTTATCAATGATCTATTGATAAGATAATAATAATTTGAAAATGAACTAGCAATGAATTTCAGTAACATCGACTGAAGTATGAACATATCGTTTTTGACCAGACTAACTTAGATAATTGACATGATCTATGTCAATTCAATACCAAAGTAAAGATCACTGGAGTTATGCCTTCTCCTCTCGAAATTTTGTATGGACACTTGGAGGTTTTCATGTTTCAATCGGCTTTCCAATGACGTGCAAATCCCGAAACCAAGGGAGTACGTATATTATAATCCCTATATTCATCCAAAGTAATTGGAATTCGACCGTATGTAAACGTATATTCTGTATATTCAGCCCTCTCGAAGCGTTGAGGAGAAAAAAGAAACCATTTGGTTTAATCCTAGTGGAATTGGTTCAGTTAGCTTTCCCTCGTTATTATTCGTAACGAAAATCAAATAGAGAGTTCGGAGTGTTAATGCCATTTCCATACGTTCGTACCTTCTCCATTCTACTTGGGCACATGATTCTGATATGGAATTATATATTGATTGGCTTCCCCCTCGAATTTGCACAAAGCGATGTCTCCTGCGTAGGTTGCTGTGGCGGAGAATAGTTAATGAGCTAGGAAAATGCTTTCATTAGGAGATAAAGCCTTGTTAAAAGTCATGAAACTAACTCTACAGATTCGAGAACTCGAGTGAAATTTAGTCCATTTTCGATTAATAATTGAAAAATCTGGAAGTCAGAAGATTTTACGCGCATGCCAGAATTCGTTGCCAAAGCTGTCATATTTTCACCTGTTGTCCCTGCCAAACGAACCTTCACTTTCTGGTGGAATTATTTGGTGATTCTAGTCATAATATACTCATGAAATTATATATGAACCTTCGAGCTGTCATTTTTCAATCAAGCACTGGATTCCAGTTCGATTCAATCTGTATTTCTGGAAATATTAGAAAAATAAAATTTTGAATGGGTATATCTACGGAACCATTGGCCGGATTTCACCCATTCACGAATTTGACCTCTGTAATCAAGCCCCAAACCTACTCTACAAATATCGCGTTTTCAAGTGTTTTTTTACTGAAGTTATTGTGTAAGCACAATACCTTCCGAAAAAAAATAACTTAGAAACTCAATATTCATAGAGAAGGCATAATGGAAATGAAACATATATTATTTTATATTTCCACCTTGTAGAGTCAGTATGGACTTTAATCACGAACGCCGAGAGAGTAGGTAAAATCCACCCAATCAATGATTTCACATACATAACCATTTTTCCAATATTTCCAAAAATGAAAACAGAATCAAATTCAAATCCACTGCTAGATTGAAAAATCTAGAAAAGCACTGCCGTGAAAGCAGCAGCTTTTGCGCGCATCTTCAATGTAGATGACCGCTTCGGCAACGAATTTGAGAATGCGCGTAAAAGCAGCTGCTTTCATGGCATTGCCTTTCTGGATTTATTTTTATGAATTACTGGATTTCAATTCGATCTAATCTGTATTTTTGGAAATACCGGATCAATAAAAATTTGGATGGGTATATCTCAGAAATTATTGGACAGATTTTACCCATTCACGAATTCGACATTCGTAATCAAGTCCCAAACCTACTCTACAAATATAGAGTTTTTAAGTCATTTCTTCTAGAAGTTATTGTATTCACGGTCGGCCTTAACCCCGTCCGGCCGTTAGGCCGACCGTAAACACAATAACTTCCGAAATAAGAAACAACTTAGAAACTCGATATTTGTAGAGGAGGTTTGGATTTCAATTACGAAGGCAGAATTCGTGAATGCGTAAAATCCACCCAATGATTTCGCAGATATACCCATTAAAAATTTCATTTTCCCAATATTTCCAAGACTACAGATTAAAAGGTATTGAAATCCAGTACTACATCAAGAAATGACAGTTTGAAGGTTCATACAAAACTAAATGAGGATAATATAATGAGAAGATCACAGAATACTGAACATTTGGAAAAAAAATTTCAATATTTATTCCAAATTGTTCTACTGACACGATCATCTCGAAATTCTGCACAATGTTGTCCTTCAAATCTTGGAACTAGCTGCGAAGTTTCATCACGATAGAGTCAGTATTTCTTGAGATATAACGAAAAAAACAACGATATCGAGAAGAAAACCACGAAATTCTACATATTTTTTTCCAATATCTCAAAAACTAATAGCCGTATCGAATTGAAACTTGGTACACCGCTGTGAAATATAATGCTAAATGTCTGATACGTTTTGACCCTAGATTCGTCATCAGGGAGTCTATCCTAGTCGTTTGAGACCATTTTCGGCTCAATCATCCAAAATTACAGACAGCTGGACAAAACAATAGCACGCTGTTCCCTTAAAACATGCGCGCAAAAATGGCAGTTACAGTACCCATTTATACAGATTTCTCTGATATGGGAAAAAACATATGTCCCATTTTGTGCTGATTTCATCTATGTATATCATCGTTAAATGCTTCAGAAATATCTCTAAAAATACCTATTCGATCATCCATTGGAAGAGAGAGAGAGAGAGAGAGAGAGAGATTTATTGGTGATTACTACAAATAATACTTTGTTTTCACACGTCATTGTAAGGAAACTAAAAAATCTCAATATGAAATAATATGAGCATGCTTACTCAACATATAAACACATACATAACATAACATAAATAACAATCGAGTTGCTTGAAAAAAAATTAAATAAAAACTGCTCCAGAAGAGGATCACATAAAATCAGTCTCATCCAGAGTCAAGCCTAAAAACTCATCAATTGAATAAAATACATTAACTGCCAACATCAATTTCAATTTCGTTTTAAACGTATTCATTGGCAGATTTTTCACCCCACCAGGAAGTTTATTGTACAGAGACACCGCGCGGTATCCAGGAGCCTGTTGGGACTTACTTAGTCTTAAGAAGTCCTTCCTAATGAGTGACCTATTTCGGGTACTGTATCCATGTATGTCTGATTGTAATAGGTATTTGTCTTTATTTTTATGTACGTAGATCAAATTTTCCAAAAGGAACAACGATGGGAATGTGAGAATACCCAAAGACTTGAAAGTATCTCTACAGCAGTCCCGATACCCCAGACCTCCCAGAATCCTTATTGCCCGCCTCTGCAGTCTAAGGTAAGTATATGTGCGGAATTGCGGGGTGGATTTCAAGAATTCGGACATCGTAACTCCAAACCTGCTTTACAGTTCTTAAGTCTCTAATCAGATTCTTCCGGTACCAATTGTGTTTACCATCAGCAGTTAGGCCAGGGGTGAAGAGATTAATGAGAATTATGGCAGCCAAATTCGTGAATTTGAAGAAGCGAATAAAAGTTCGATTTCACGTCAGTGCTTTTCTAGATTTTATCAGTGAGTCTAACCCAATCGTTTGAGATGATAATAAGCCATTCCCAAGAGCATTCGAAATAAAAGGCATATTTGACATCCGTGTTGCCATATCTCAGCGTCAGTAGCCATATTCTGCAAATTGACCTAATTTCCCTTCCTATAAGGTTCGTCTTTGACGATTTTTCCTGCAGAATATTAATGATCACATGATGAATGCAGTATACCTATACAAACATAAAATGCATATTGGAGAGCTTCATAAAAACTTTTCATTTCCCATCAGATTTTGCAAATCGAAAACATTATTTGAGGGTTTATGTTTACATCTCTATTCGTATCGAACCACTGAAATTCGCTAACGAAAATAAGAAATCAAAACATGGTAAAAATGTTGTAGGATATATTACCTTACATATTTCGAGCGAGTAAACAAACAGGATATTAATATGGGCACCAACTTCTATACTCACGCCGAAAACATGTTAGATGATATCATATTTAGCCCCATATTTCATAATTCTTTGCGAGTGAGTTTGTCCCTGATACGAAATATGTAGATTAGCTGGAAGTCTTGTCTGCAATATAACTTACTGACTAGAGTAGCAAAATATGAAGTTTCTAATATTGACGGCAACTTTACCTCAACTCGAAAATTTAATATCTTTCGGTAGACTTCTGCGACAGGAAAATCTCCTGAAAGGATATAGCGTTAAGAAAAAAATTCAATATGGGTACGATATTGCACAGGAAGGATGTATTAGTAATCTTCCCCATTGAAAGCTCGAGACATAAATTTAATAACATGCATCTTCAGAATGAGATTTCATCTTTTCCATTCGAGTGGAAAGTACATATGGATGTGAGGACATGAAAAAAGATCTCGTTCCGTATTGAAATTCTGTTGTTGAAGAAGTTACTTGGTGATAACGATAACGAAGATTGATTGCTCCAAAATTGAAAAGAGCTTTCATTTCCCGTTCTATCCACATTGTATGCAACATTTCAACATTTATCCCATAAGAGAATTCAATATCGTGAAAAGACATTTCGTCCCTCTATTTCGTGGTCTACGAAGGGAGTATTGTTTTGGGTAGATCTATAGACTGTATTCATGATCTTCCCGTACTCTTATATAGAGACGACACATTCTTTCAATATTTCGTGAAATTTATTTAAATATATTTCCAATTGTGCTTGGGTTTTGGACGCATGTTCTGCGGAACAGCGAGCTATCGTTTTGTCCAAATATCTGTACTTTTTTAATTTTGCGCCGCAAATGGTCTCGAACCATTAGGTTGAACTCACTGATGACGACTCTGGCGTGAAAATCGATTTCGAGCGTAAGTAGTATTCTATCGACTTTCGGGGTTGGTTGTATTTTGAAATGCGATGATTGAGTTCGTTAATAGGTAAAATCAATCGAATGATTTCGGAGTTATAACCATTGGAATTTTTGAGGTTATTTTCTTATATTTCGAAAACTAGGGGATCGATTGAATTCAAACTTGACGGTTAAATAGTTGAAGCGTAAGTACTTGAAACTTTTCGCAAAATTTGTTGAGATCGTGCTCTCAGTGAATTTTGAAAAAACTTTTTTCGAAATTTTTTTTTCTCAGAAACTGTTCGATACATTTGGGAAACATTTTGGTCATACCTTGTACTCTATATGTTTCAGCAGTGTACCAAATTTCATTTCGATACGGTTGTTATTATTATCATTATTGAAACTGCGAAAAAATATGTCAAATATCGTGTTTTTTTCTCGATATCATTGTATCGGTGTTTTTTCGGAATGACTCAAAACATACTAATTAAAACATGATGAACCTTGGCAGCTAATTTGAAAATGCCGTATGCAAAATTTCGTGATGATCGTGTCAATAAAACAATTTGAAATAATTTAGTTTTTTTCAAATATTCAATATTCTGTGATTTTCTGATCATCAAATCCCCTGGAATTTCTGTATCAGCAGTCGAACTTTCATTCAGAAATCAAATTTTGAATGGGTGTATCTGCGGAATCATTCGGTGGATTTTACCCATACCCAATAACTTTCGGAAGAAATAACATACAAGCTTGATATTTTTAGAGTAGGTTTGGGCATAAATTACGAAGGTCGAATTCGTGAATGGATGAAATCCGCCCAATAATTCTGTAGATATACCAATTCTGAATTTGATTTTTCCAACATTTTCAAAAAAATAGATCAGATGGATTTGAAATCCAGTACCAATCACCAAAAGTCAACGTGCGCGCAAAAGCTGCTGACTTCACGTGCTCTTCTAGGTTTCTGGATACACGTTGAGTAATAAATATTCCCGCCTTCTAGTTCACATTGAAATATTTAAAACTAATCAAGTCACGATAAAAAATAATTAATTGCTCAAGTTTTTTCAGAGTGGAGCCTTGTTTCACCCATCGAAATTTGTGTCCGCCGTCACTGAAGGATAATGAGAAGAAATATACTATGTTTTTTCAATCGCCATTTATATGTTCTCGGTGAGTTTTCAATCTACTCGTACAGTTCTTTAATGAAAATATGCATGCAACATTTTCCAAGAATGCATAACACATCAATTCCAATAATGTTTCTTTTCTGGGATTTTCATGTCTTTTTGCTTTACTCTTTTGAAATGGAAGTTAAAAACTCATAAAAATATTCTGAATTCTTTTGTCATCATAACCAAATTTGTTTAATATACCGGTTATCTCAGAGATCAGGTTCACTCCCAAAAAATTTTTTATTTCTCCAGATAGTTATCGGTTTAAAAATTTTCAGTACTGCAGGTTGTTCTTCATCGACGAGGTAAACAATGTATGTCTGTGAGCTGCGGTTTAACAAGTAATAGACGTTTCTTTCGATTCTCTCTTATACTGATGGGTAAACGTATAGTTTCGACAAGTGGAAATCAAAACAAGATGTGCGCATGCACCAACAGTGTCATTTATGGATTATCGTTGCCATATAGGTCACGAGCAGTTTTGACAGTTGGGAGAGACTGGAGGACCAACAATAACCTAAAATGCATTGTTTACTATGGGAAAAAGCGATTTCTCTCGTGATTTCGTATTCATTCGGAAATTTCGGATTGATATAATCACTTTTTTTGAAAAGGATAGTATAAATTTGGTGTACTTAATACCAAATTAGTCGATGATTTCATAAACAGGCCTTTGGTTACATCAGTCAACAGTCTTTTTGTGTATTGTAGTATATTATATAGGCACATCGTTACTTTCATATGGAGGTGAAATATTGCGAAAATATTTTGTGATATCATCGTGCTAAGAAATTTTTCATTCCTAGACACTGCCAAGTATTCCTGGGTGTAGTCATAGACCTAATATATTTTAGGTCTATGGGTGTAGTAGATAGGAACAGTGTATTGACACAGTGGATAGTTTTATTTCTAAAATTCGACTCAAAGGTGATCAAATTGGGCTAAAATGTCGATCAGTGATGATTTAGATCTTTTCTTTGGGAAAACAAAAAGGAATGTTTATTTTATTATTCCTTACCTGGTATCAATCAGCATACCCAAACAAAACATTGTCAGTAGTATTACCGCACCTTAAGTGAGAATCAGCTAAAAATTTGACTGCATTGAATACTTGAATGGAAATATCTTTCATAAATCATGTCTTGTTTAAGTAATAAAGAAATGCTTATTAAAAACTTATGAGTTTTCAAATATTCCATATCCGAATCAGCTCAAAATTCGTTGTCTTTGCATACCTGAATTTCAATGGTATGAATCAATCCTATCTAATTCAAGTTTTACTGATTGTGGAGACTAATCCCCATCCTATATTCTTTGCCGAGGTAACTGACAAGCTGCAAAGTAACATTTATTCTGTGAATTTTCGTTTTTGAGCGCAGTTCTTTATCAAATTAATTCAAATAATATTATTTTCCCTTTCAGAACCGATAGAATTTTTTATTTCTCTCTTTTATAATGGATAAATTGAGTTCCTCTCCACATCCGGTTAGTACCTACCATTCAAATAAAAATACTACAACAACTCATTGGTAGTATTCATCGATTTGATGTTGATTATTCGAGCTTGAATACCTGAATCCACTTAAAAATACTTTGGTTTTTAAATTGTTTTTCCTTCCTTACTAAACCTAGCAACATGCAGCAACAGCATAAACCAGCAAGAATTGTATTTAATCGAAAAATTCCAAAAGTTTAGTGAAGCGGTTACTATTACAAGATACCAAGTACTTTGGATATAGTTCCTAGATAATGCAATAGTGAATATTTCAGTTCAAAATGTCCAAATTCATACAAAATCACGAGACAAATCGCTTTTTCCCATAGTAAACAATGCATTTTAGGTTATTGTTGGTCCTCCAGTCAATCCCAACTGTCAAAACTGCTCGTGACCTATTGTGCGGAAGCCTAATAGACTTGAGTGATAGCATTGACCAGGAAGGTGATAGTATCTTGATTCATCTGGAATGGTTAATTCTGATCTTAGAACAAAGTACATAAAGCAATAATCAAGTAATTCGGGGGTTAGATTAGTTCAGTTTTATTTGGGACATTGCCCTCCCAAATCGGAATAAATTAAATTTGGGATAGTGCACTTAAATTTCGTTTTCTGATTCGTTTAGGTCCTGGGTTAGGTTAGTTCAATTCAGGACAGAGCCAATCCGAATCAGAAATTATATAAGGATATGTATGTCCCATCACTGAAAACTATTGAAAAGCATAATATATCACTGTTTCAAAAAAATAGTGCCGAATTGCGCCTTTATTTACTATTCAAACATATTGCTTTCATTTAAAGTTTCCTTCTCAACTTACATTTCATATAACTTATTTGGAAGAAACAGGATTTAAAATGATCTGATATTCTTGTGGCATAGGATTTATTTTACAATCTGGCAACGATGCTCCCTGAATGACACTATTGGTGCATGAGCACATCTTGTTTTGATTTCCACTTGTCGAAACTATACTTTTACCTAATATCTAATATCGGATCGGTTTGAAATCTAAATCAGGAAATTAGTTTTTATATTCATTGCAAGTTATCAAAAAACGTTACTCGAAAATTTTACCACTTGGTTAGTAGCTACAGGTGGTTTGTTCCAGTCTTTTGCTAGGGGTAAGTTTACTGAGTCTTCTGCTCTAACTCTAGTTACAATGAGTCTACGATTAAAAAATTTGCACTACTATTTCTTGAAAATACAGTAACATTAACTGGATAGAGAAATAATTCTGGTATTTGGAGTTATATTTTTCTGAAAAGTACTTCATCGAAATGTGGAAAAACGTACTCTGTAATAATGCTCTATGTTTGGAATTTTACTAGAATTATCATTATTACTCTTAATTGGTACTTTATGAGAGTATGCATGCAAAATTTCATGAACATATAAGCAGTATAATTAGCAGCTGCTAGATACTAAATAGATAGTTGAATAGATCAAAAAAACAATAGATGCCAGGTCATACATCAGCCTGCTCCTCTGCTCTATCATAAGGGGATTAGGATTGTAACCTGATGTGTTTGAATATACTCTGTATGAAGAAACACCGATGAGAATAATGTTGGTAACACCGGGTGGAAATAAAGATAGTTACCTTAAAACTTCATGAATATACAGAAAATATTAATCCTCAGACTCTAATCAAGACAGCAATACCCACGTACATATATGTGAATTTTGCAAAATACTGAAAATTATATCCCAACACTCGTCCTAACATTATATTTTCCAGGAAGTCTTATGGTACCTTAGATCCCATAAGTCTTTGAATTCTCCACTTCCGAGTAAAAAATACCGTACGCTTTTGTTGGATCCCAGTGTGAATTTTCTAGTCAACTCGAGTGTGATTGGTTGGCAGGAAAAACACATTCTCGTGTAGTAATAATTTCCAGCTTTCCAACTGCACTTTGAAGATGAAATTTCCATGCTCCATCCGAATGGGTAAACTAATTTTCTACAGTGAATACTTTAAATGAAAATTCTGAATTATATCCCAACTTAAGTCATAAAATATGCTCATATCCGCCCGACAAACAGGCAAAAAAAGCTTATTTCCGCTTACTTTCCTGTTCTCTTTCGAGGCAGACAATAACGCTCGGATCTGGAATCCTCGACTGCGGAAAAATCAGTCGAAATTGGAAGGATTTCGTGGCAGCAGACGAAAGAGGCGAAATTTAAAAAATCCACCGGCGCGCATTGTATCAGTGGATCGGGCATAGTCGGAATCGAATATCAAGTTTCAGGCCGCAATAAATCATCTTGTATGATGAGACGGAAGAAATAAGGTCCACATTATTATTTTCCACTATATTTTGAACTGGAAGGTAAGGAGTTGTATATAAATTTTCATTTATTTCGAATAAACCTCATAGGGCCTAGAACTTCGGAAAGCATGACATTCGTTTGGTGATTGATATGGCAGTGTTTTTCACTTTCTTACATTGTGATGCAATATGTCGAAGTTCAAAAGTATCCAAATCTGTGAGCATATAATTTGTCAAGATTGTAGTAATTTTCACGCGCTTGTTCTGAGGAACAGCACGTTATCGTTCCATCACAATGTCTGTAATTTTAGAATTTTGAGCCGAAAATGATCTTGCTCGAGTGCGCTGAACTTCCTGAAGAGGAATCCGTGATCAAATTCAATTCTGTGTGGCCCTACAAATGCGATCTTACTCTCGAATAAATAAGGAGCCAGCTTCCTGAAATTGACAAATTAGGTTTGGACTCCAAACATCTCGGATGAGTCCTTAATCGTCAAAATCGTTCGAATAGTTTCGGAATTAAGCTCAATTGAAATTTCGAGATTTATTCCTCGATATCATATCTCATTAGGAACTGATTCGATCAGATTCAAACTTCGCAGATTGGTACGAAATTTCGTGAGGATTCGGAACTTGAAAATTTAAAAACATTTTCTATCGGAAATTTCTTAAATTTTATTGAAAATTTTTCCTCTTGGAAACAGTCGATCAGATTTCAACGAATTCTGACAGAGACCTTATAGTCAGTGCTCACAAACTATGTCGAAGATTTGTTCCGGTATTTAATTTCGGAGAAAAAAGGAAAAAATACGCTAAATTTCGAGGTTATTCGGAATTTTAGAGTTATTTCCACAATATCTCGAGAAATATGAATGCAACTAGATTGAAACTTTATAATCAGTTGAAGAATACCAACAGGCAACGAATTCCAAAATCTGTTGATTTCGTAGTTGGAAAATGAAAATATATTCAAAAATTTTGTTGAAATATATATTTCTCGTGGGCTATCGAACAGATTTCTATGAAATTTGGCTTTGAAGCCAATATTGAAAAACAACAAGTCGAGTTTCAATGTGATCCGATATTTACTATCGGAGATATAAAATGTAAAATTTCGGTGATAATTGAAATGTCAAGGCAATTTCGTAGTCAATTGGAGAATTTCTACATGCCACATGATATACAATTTTGTATTGATGTGTTGACTTTTGTTGAAAAATATTTTTTCAGGGGGAACTAATGATAATATTTCAATGAAATTCAGTAGGGACTTCGAAGCAGATATTTACCAGAAATATTTCTAATTCCAATTTTATTCGATATAGTTCACGGGAAAAAGTATGTTATATTTTGTTGTAATTCGAAATGTTGGGGTTATTTCTTCAGGTTAGTCAAAGTGTGGATTCGATGTATTTATCATTATTTTCATTCAGAATATCAGATATCTTTCATCAGATGTAATTTCCTCCTAATACTAGTGATTTGAGAAATCGATTACGAAAATATGCGGACAAGTACGCCTTTTGTATGTTCGCTCAGCTCATTCGAAATTAGCTTTGGAAGTTAATGAATCATAAATGAAGAGTTCATTTATCTACTCTTTAACTCGGGAACCGAAAGGTATAATTTGTTTGTTGGAAACATGAGTCTCGTTGGGAAATGAATTATCCTCACGATTTCAATTATTATGCTGCAATGTGGCAATGGATCGGATATAGGTACCATAAAGATAAATGAACTAGGTCATGAGTGCTGTGTAGTTTTTACTACCGTTTGATCAGTTGTTAAATATTTTATACTAAGCTTTGGAAGGTGAAGAATATGCCTCTTTGTGCTACTACTACAAACTTAAATTCTTATTGGCAGGTCTTATACCTTACGTACAATAGGTGTGACAGAAAATTTTGAAATACACTTCCGTAATGTGACTACCTATTTACTTTCTATGAAAAAACCTTCGTTTCGGTAATAAATGCAAGTTCATCGAGGATTGAAGTCATTTTTCTATAATTTTTTCAATAGTGCACGAAAACGGCAGGTAGGTGTCATTGCGTCAGCTCTGACGTCACGCTTAGGTTAACATGTCATGGCTTCTACGCGTAGCGAAGGAGGTAAAACATAACATTAAATTAATTCATGTGTTGAAAATCAATCTCAAGGTTTAAAAGTGGTGAGTGATGTGAAAACACATCAATGAAAACACTCAAAAAAGTGTTTGTAAATGTGCCAAACGAGAAAATAAAAAGAGATAAGTGGTCAAAGCCCGCACGGCAAAATCCGAACAATGTAATCACAAATCCACCACTATTCGAAATTTAAGAGATAAACTAACTCTATTGGATCCGGAGTTTTTCTGTCAAAATTTATATTCTCGATATTATCATATTTTTGACATAAGCGTTACCTGAATTGCTGACCAATCTTAATGAATTTGGCACATAGTTGTTGACTTGATCGTCTGTATCAAACTGGTATGTTGGTATAGTCTCGAATAAACACGAATTCTCAAAAAATGGCTGAAACATTGTACATACGATCCTAGACAGATTTTGCGCAATATTGCGATTCGTTATTCGACAACTAACTACGAAATTTCAATAAAATCAAAAATCGGTTTGAACGATTTCGCCCAGTAAAGAACACAACCTTCCCTTCATGATATTATTCAGTTGAAAATTACTTTTCAATTCGATCAGATAGATATTTTTCAAGTTATTGGGAAAGCAAAATTTCAGATAGTTTTAAAACTCCGAAACCGTTGAGCGTGTTCTGCCCATCGACAAATATATCGGACATATCGAGTCTATCTTTAGGAACCAAACCTATCTCGAAAATTCCACCAAAACAGGTATTGACTCTCAAAACTCAGATTGATGTCATATTGCTGTGTGATGGCTCAGCGGAAAAATAACGATAGCTGTCTGAATAGCAGATTTTGAGCTTGATTGAGGGGGTCGAATTCGTGATTCCACAGATTCGTTCAACCCAGGATTCAAATATTTGTATTTGTATCGTGGTTCAACCAAATTTTGAATCTCCAATATTCACAAGAATTTGAATCTGGAATTTCTGGTTTTATAATGTTTGTTCGTTGTACCTGTATGAACTAAACTAACTACACTAACTCCACTGATACTGTTCGAGTGTTCGGTGTGTTTTGTTGAAAGCTTTCACTCCCTTCGTTGCGGAAATGTTTGGAGTTGGTGGGTTCACGGATTACGTGTGTAGTACATATAGGGAGGTTATCTTCTGTGATGGTTATGAGTGAATACAATTCATAATCATAGACATTAGTTGTCTTCTCCGGTTCCTGGGTGGACGTGCTTTGTTCCTGTGGCTATTTTTGGACGCAAATATCGTTATTCAAAATGGAATTTTTTTCCGCGACGACTTCAGAAAAACACGGTCAATCAAGATCACCTCGAAATGGCAGCGAAAATGAAATAAGCAAAGAATTCTGTCATCTTCGGTGTGCGTAAAATCATGTATCATATATTTGTGTTCTGTAAAAATTATAAAGAAGTTTGAACAACAGTAACTCCACTTATTCAGTAATATGTGACTACACTCAGCTGCACTGAGAATTGGAAGTTAGTGGAGTAAGTGTAGTTAGTGTAGTTTATGACGAACAAACCTAGTGAAAATATAAGATTTTGGATGTATATATGTATACCTACGGAATCAACAAAAAAATTCAAACAGTCTTTATTGAGCTTCAACCGACTTTGAAATTATAGAATCTCTGAGTTGTATCTTCACGGGATTAACAATTCGGAGACAGATCTCTCCATGGGCATGATATCAATTCTTTAAAATTAGTCAGCAAGCTGAAACAATTGCATCAGTATTTATTGAGTAACTAAGAAAACAGTTGGTTAAAACTACGAAATCGTGAATACTAATTTTGTGTATTGAGGCTCAAGAACATGTCCCAAAACGAATACTATAGGCTGTCAACACTGTCGAACGAACAAAATTGCATTTGAACACGGACTGTTCATCAGGGACTCAAATTGAACTTTTTCTAGGGTAGAAATCAGACTGTAGGGTAGTTGATAGTTATAAGAAAATGACTTTATTCGGTTCATTGAAGGAATTTCACCAAAATTCTGTTACATAAGTTGAAAGCAAACTTATCCTTCCATGTCCTTTTCATTCTTTGAATATTTTGACACTTACTTACCGAAAACGGGTATAACGGTCGCGAAGTACATTGGGATATGAAGGTGGGTATTCATTTGAGCAACTGTGCTAGTACGCTGTTCGTGGACTAACTAATATCGTTCGCGAACATCCAGAGTGACTTTCGAATGCTCAATGTCGACGTACGTTAACGTGATAAATTACAAAATTTTCGCCTCGGAGCTATGCGTGCGCGCACATTTGCTCAAATGAACACCCACCTCAACGACCATGCGCGTCATAGAATGCGTGTGGTTTGTTTTTTGGTACGCTATTGCAATTCTTTGGTGAGCATTAAATATTTTCAACACTGTCAACAAGTAACTCCATAAAATGAATTCTAAAGATGACTACAAATACCTCTATTAAAAAATAAAATTCCAGGTTCGTTTTGTTATTCGGGAAAGAAACAAAAATATTTGATACATACCGATTACCTGAAAGTTTATTAAGTTTTTTATGACAGGTTAGTGATTTCTTGAAGACTTCAATTATATGCTGTTACTTAGATGTTTTCGATATTCGTAAATTTGCTGGGTAGAAATTGGCTGCCGCCGCAAAAATTTTTATCTCAAATTCATGGTAAACTACTACCATTTGCCTCTAAAAAACCTACTTCCATTACGAGAACCTCTTGCTCAAATTACGGAAACTTCAGATATCAAATAAAAATCAACGATTCCATAGCAAAATTATGGACACCATTATTTCGGATTATTGATTCACACTGAATATTCGAAGTAAGAATGCATTTGTTTACGTAATATTGGTCTACGTGAAGTCACCAGCTCTAATTCACCTTCAGTGTCACACAATTTTAGTGGATATATTTACGTTTTTATTTCTTGACAATATGAAAAATATCTGAATAAATGCAATTGATGTTTCACATGTTCACGCGTTTAACAAATAAAAATACCAAATTTGGTAATATTTTTCTTACTGTCAACTGCCTTATTACAAACATTCGAACAAAGCGAGAACGTTTGTGTTTCCTAGATCGAGCTCTCAGAATAACAAACTTCCGCTGCCACCAGATTCATTCACACAACTGAAACCAACTGAAAATGACATATTCAAACTCATCCGCCCATCTGATACTAATTAAACCAATCAAACACCCCATGCATCAACTTCCCCCCAGACTTATTCTTCTTCCTATCCTTATTCCGGAATTTCTCAACCGAAAAACTTCCGTAATTTTCTTTATTGCGGCTCATGGACAAGAAAGGAATCTAAAGAGGGCCGCATGTCTGCGTCGGTGATGGAGCTCTTGAATATCTCCTAATTAAAAATCTTCAAAAGTGTCACCGCCACATTTCCCTCGGCGAAAACTTGCCTCGAAACTTTTTTCATCTAGTTACATCGGCGACAGATTGTGTCTTCTGGAGTCGGTCGGGTTCCTGGTCGAGAATAATGTATCATCTCGGTTGATGAGGTGTGGTTTGTTCATCCGAATCCTTGCGGCTTTCCAGACGTTCCGTATTCCGGGGTAAGATGGCGCTAAATGATAAAAGGAAAAGTTGTCGACGGAAATTTATATTCTGTCACTGGAGGCGGATCTCGGTTATTTGGTTTTCTGAGGGGGCATTGAGGAAATTGTGGTTTACAGGGTGAGATTTGGGTTTTAATAGCCAAGTCGAATGATGGAAATTTAGGGCTGCTTTCTGGGTTTATGAGTTCAACTGTAGATCGATAATGAAACTTGCGACATCTGCTATGAAGAGTTGGAATTCAGTTATATTTAGGTCGATGAAACAACGTTTGAGAGGAAATATGTTGAATTTGACTACGCTATCAAACTATTTAGGCCTTCTCGAGGTCATCCCATGATATTCTAATATACCACATCACTCAAGAAGTCGCACATGTTATTTGTTCAAGCTATTATATCTATAAGTGTGTTATAATTTCGCCAAAATGTCCCAGGAAACATCTGTGTTTCATGTTATCTTCTCTGTCTTTAATTTTCTAATTTTTTCTTGGAATTGTTCTGTCTTTCCATTCGGGGATACGATAACTTTCTTTCGAACTATTGAGATTATTTCCCTGATATTTCAGGAACTACTTGAGCGACTGGATTGAAACTTGGCGATTAGTTGAAACATAACGACGCGGTAACTTTTACTGAATTTTGTTGTTGTCAGTTAATTGAAGAGAAAATATCTCGAAATTTTTCCAGCAGAAACTATTCATCATATCTGAAAATACTTCTGGTCATACCTTGAGCACCATATTCCACAGAAGTTCACGTACTTTTAGTTTGATACGATCATTATTTTCAGAGATATCGTTGAAAAAAATATATCACTTTTCGTGGTGTTTTCCTCGATATCGTTGTTTCGCCAGAAAAACTGAAAAGTTACCACTTCAATCACGATGAAACTTGGCAGCTAGTTTGAAAATCCTGATAGAAATTTTTGTGCAAAGTTTCAAGGTGATCCTGTCATTAGAAAAATTAAAAATCCTCAACAAACTCAATATGAACCTTCAAGTCAATCGACAACTGGAGTTCTATTCTATCCAATCCATATTTTTAGAAATATTGGGAAGATAAAGTCTTGAATGAGTAAATCTACGGAATCAACTCTACAAATATCGAGTTCCTGAGTCGTTTCTTCCTGAATTTATTGTGACTAGACTAACGGCCAATCGTGAACACAATTACAACCCAGACACCTGATTTTTTTGAAGTATGTTTGGACCTTAATTACGAAATCAGCCATAAAAAATCTAGAAAAGCATTGAGGTGAGGTCAGGAGCTTTTACGCGTTTGTTCACATTCTAATCATTTAATCAACACGAAATTTTTGCACTTGTTGCGTGTTGGTAATCTCCATCTGATTACGGAGTTTCAGTCTGTTTGTATTCGTACTTCTCGAGGTATTGCGTTATAACTTTAAAATTTCAAATAACAACGAAATTTGGCAGCTTTTTTCTTTATATATCGGATCGAATTGAGATTTGAAACATTGTCATTAAATACTGACTCTCAAGTTTGTGCCAAAGTCCATTGAAATCTAATCAATATTTTCAGAGGAAAAAAGTTTTCAGTTTTTTTTTATTTTGAAATGCTGGATCCACGCGAATTTTTGCTCTAAGTTGCGCGTTAGTATTCCAAAACTGTCAAGTAAGTTTCAATTTGATCGAGTCCATACTTCATGAGATATCCAGGAATCAACCTCAAAATTTCAAATGAGCCTAATCCCGAAAGTATCCAACCGATTTCATCCATTGAACGAACTCAACCGAAATATTTGGACTTTAAATTACATACGGACGGACAGAATCCAATTTGACTACGGTTTCTTCATCAGGGAGTTCAACCCAATCGTTTAAGACCATTTTAGGATCAAAATTCGAAAATAACAGACGAAATGATACCGCGCTTAAAAACTATTTCAATTTCATTTTTAATAATCACGAAGGTCGACTCCTTGATTGAGGCAATACGTAAGCTGGCGGATTGCAGGCTCAGCGAGCGATTAGTTTCATTTTCAATGCGACCAAAAATTGGATAACGTGTGAGTGTGTGCGGAAAATGGAAGAATGCGCCCAATGCTGTTACCGAACGCGACGATAGCGTGCAAAAATCGACGGACAGCCGGCAAAATTTGCACAAGTAATTTCGCCGGACGTGAATGCAGCGGAAAGTGATTCGGGAAACGTGAATAGCATAGGCAACGGCCAACTCGGCCCGATGAGGAATTTATGATGTGAAAATAATCGCTGCGGGTGATTTGAATGGGTTCAATGTGATCCGTGTGCTGACAGTCGAGGGGTTGGAAACGGGCTTCGAAAATCAGCTTTGATCTTCTCATTTTTGACTCTCATTTCCACACATGAATTCGGAGTTAATTGAAGCCTAAGTTGACGTTGACTTGTTCATGTATGGATGTGTACCAATTTACGAATGATTGCTTGAACGTACGACTTTTTCGAGTTGAAATCGTTCGAATAAACATATCAATCCGTATTTCCTACCAGTCCCTTCATCAAAATACTGCCCTCCATCATGAAGTCTGGATATCAGCACTCGCTTTGAAAGTCTAGGTAGGTGCTTTTAATAATAATTATAATAAGTATAAAGGGCAAATGTTTTAACCAATCACCTGATCCCATAGTAGACACCTCGGAAGTAACCATCATAATAATAATAATATAATAATAATACTTGATTAATCCTTTGAGACACTTCAAAGAGTATAGGACAAGTCAAGATGAAAAAAAATACAAAGTAAGGGCGATTCTAGGTATACTATAATGAATAAGATGAATATTCTCCTACCGAATAAAAACATTTCGATAAGAGCATAATTCTGATTTCCCTTTTCAACTTATGTTTACTCAGAGACTCTACAGAGGATGGTGAATGGTTGTATAATTTGATACTCTGATGAAGAGGAAAACATTCAAATTTATGTGTTCTGTGTTTAGGTATAAGAAGAGTTTGAGAGTTTCTGGTTTCATATTCATGATTACTTGAAAGTGATTTCCACTTATCTGCATTCTCTTTAGCATACACAAGACATTTCGAAATATGAATACTAGGCAACGGCAATAGTTTACGAGAATCAAATATTGGTTTACATAACGAACTAGGTTTTAAATTGAAAATCAATCTAATAATTCTTTTCTGTGCAACGAACGCTGTTGCCCCACAGCAAGATATTGCATACAAGGTGAGTGTAAACAAGACCATAAAATTTGTCAACGAGAGAGGTTTGGGCAAAGAGTCTTTGAGCCTATTTATTGCAGAGAAAGCACAATTTCCTTCATAAAATATAGATATGGAATGACCAGCTTAGATTTCTGTCACTATAGAAATTTCGTGGTATTAGCTGAAGTTATTATTTTATCCAAAAAGCTCAAATTTAGAGGATCTCTATTTTGCCTATCCAGGTCGAAATAGAAACAGATCGTTTTTTCTATATTGACCATCAAGTTGTTCAAAACACACCACTCTGAAAACTCTGATGCCATTAAACTTTCACAAGCCTGGTGGAGCTCCCCACGACTCTGCGCTGAAACAACCACTGATGTGTCATCAGCAGACAGTGTTAGGAGAAGACAAGCCGAATAGATAGGCAAGTCAGTAATGAATAGCAGGAAGAGGAGCTATCCCAACACAGAGCCCTGAGGAACCCCCTGTTCTATATTGCTCTTCTTTGAAGAGCATTCTTGTATTTTGACTGATATGGTTCTATCATTAAGGAACCTGCGTAACCATTCCGATACTATTTCCCTAAAGCACATATTATAACACTTATGAAGAATGAAATCGAAGTTTATAGTTTCTAAGGCGCAAGAAAGGTCAAAGAATATTCCAGCTACATGCAAATTCCTATCCAAGCATTCGTGAACAGATTCCACGAATCTGACTGCAGCCGACTGGGTAGAATGACAATTTCTGAAACCATGCTGAGCAGGGTCTAGTA
Source organism: Myrrha octodecimguttata (assembly GCA_958510865.1). Classification (NCBI taxonomy): domain Eukaryota; kingdom Metazoa; phylum Arthropoda; class Insecta; order Coleoptera; family Coccinellidae; genus Myrrha; species Myrrha octodecimguttata. The sequence goes on along the minus strand of OY294058.1, from coordinate 46,528,898 downwards.
TCTTGAACTTGTTGAGACAATTAATCATTCTCGCAAGTACAATTTTCTCGAAAACCTTTGAATAAACGCTAACAATTGATATCGGCCAGTTGTTCAATATTTCGTGAACATTTTCGCTCTTGAAAATCGTAACAACCACAGTTTTTTTAGGATTTTTGGAAACTTTCGCGATGAGATGGATAAATTAATTAGATGAGCGGAATGATGACTGATCACTGGCGCGATTTCTTTGAGGATTCTAACTGAGACGCAATCAACTCCCACACTCTTTTTATATGGGATACCCAAGTCCGAACTGACAGAGCCATAACAGCCAATTGTCAAGGACAAAAAAAGAATAGATGTATACTCATAGACATAGTAGTGCCCTCAGGCTACAATATCACTCAAAACGGAGTAGAAAAACGACTGAAATCTAAAGATAGAAGAAATACAGCGGCTCAGGAACATGAAAACCACAATTATAACCTGAGAAGCCAACAGAGAAGTCCCTGGAAAACATAATATACACACTCGAGAAGACTGTCGAGCTGAGCACTGCACACATAGTGCGGAAAGTACTATGAAGCCATCCAACAGAAGAAAAATCCTTAGGTTCACGGTGTGAACCCGGTGATTCCTAAAAAATGAACCATAGCAAATATCTATGCGATGAAACAATAATAATAATAATAGTTATAATAATAATTATAATCATATATTGATTCTTGATGCAACAAAGAGTGTATAGGACAAGCCAAATCACAACTATATTAACCCTCATCCACAGTTAGAAGAGAAGAACCACAATGGTAGTCTGTAAAAGAGTAATGAATTTATTCAAGTAATATCTTTTTAATCCAATTCTTGAATGATGGTATATAAACACGTTCAGACACTACAGCTTTTGACGGTGAATCGTTCATATTTATTGCTTGAAACATTGGTTAACGTTCAAATTTATCCGTTCTTTGCTAAGGCACAAGTAAAACCTGAGAGTTCCGTGTTTCATAATTATGGTTACTCGACAACTAATATACATTTCGAACGGCTTCCATCTTCGCATTTTTGTATTTTTTTCCGCATGTAAACTCGCAGTTAATTGTCAACAAATTTGTCATTGATTCTTTTATAAATGGTAGTGTCCCAATTCGCAAACGATAGCTCAACGATCGATAATGATTGGGGTAAAATCGTTCGGATAAACAAATCAATCTACCGTTCCGATCAGTCCGTCATCAAAATACTCTCCTACATCATGAAGTGAGGATATACAGTGCGCGTCAAAATTATGGAACAAATTCATTTTCTCACCAAGAAAAATATTTGGCAACAAAATCCTGAAACAGGTCAATTTTTGTTTCACTTTTTTATATGCATTTTGGAAGGATTTTTGTTGCACCTTGTGCCATCTCCATCAACCCTCTAATTTGTTGAACTGGTAAAGTAGATCATGATATATTTTTTTGGCAAGGTCTTTGTATCTTCTTTACAGGCGGGCAGAAATTTGCAGAAGAAAAATTGTTTTTCTTTAAAACTTACTTCAAAGAGGTTTTCAGTATGTGCACTTTGTCATGGCTCATTTAGTTTGAGACGATGGTACCTGATGAAATTTGCCACCGAATGAAAGTCGACCAATACAGTTTTGTTCATGCCCTTTCAACCCCCTCACGTGAAAAATTAGTTGTGTGAAACACTGCGCTTCAGTTATGATCTTAAGTAGGTATGTTATTAGTACGTTTCAACTTCAGTAGAAACTTGCATTGGATGATAAAAATTCACGTTGAAATTTTTCTTCTCGAAGAAATCAATAAGGATTTGATATAATTTGGAACACACCTTGATGTCAATATTTACTTCCAGAGAAATAGGGGAAAATATTTCAATTTTCTTTTTTTGAAATAATTATTATTTTCTCGATATCTCCAGAACAACCGATGTGATCAGAAATATTGGAAAAGTGAAATTTTGAATGGGAATGTATATCTGCGGAATGATTGGATGAATTCCACCCATTCACGAATTCAGCGATATAATCTCCAAAGTTCGACAAGACATTTTTTTCACTAACAGCGGTTTGGCCAGCCGTTAACACAATAACTTCGAAAAGAAATGACGTTTACACTTGATATTTGCAGAGTAAGCTTTCAGGTTCAATCTCGAAGATCGAATTTGCAAATTGGTTGAATTCGTCCAGTGATTCTGAAGATGAACTTCGAAATTTAGGCTTTTATCTTTTTTAAACATTTTTGAATCTCGCTTCCGCATGTAAACTCGGAGTTAATTCAAATTGAATAAAATTTTATTGGCTTTTTATCGAACAATACCAATCACAAGCAGTCTCAACATAATAATTGAAATACATTCTTGAATACAATTACTACGTATTATTCCACTCTGTAAAATTCAAGGAACTCAGTTAGTCTAAGATAATATCTTGTGTGCTGACGGAAATTCCCAAAAAATAACCATTCAATATAGAGCAAAATGACAGTGACAAGAGATAAAAAGCATAGTAGGCAAGATAGGATTATCATACAATCCAACATAAACACAAGCCTATAAAATCAAAAGATATTGTGGAAGTATTTCTGGTTTTGAAGTAAGACTTTCATGGTTAGTATTTTGAATGGTCTCGAATTTGACTGAGCTCTTAAATTTTTTGGCAGTTTATTGAATAATTTAGGTCCAAAATAAGTAGAAATCTCTGAAATACATCTGTAGGCATCAAAGGCACAGACAAGTTGTTCTGATCGACATATCTCGTGTTATGAAATCGATTTTCATATTGCGGGATATTTTTGAATTCCTGTTCATTACAAGAAATAGGTATTTATTATCTCAATATTAAGTTCATGGAAAGAAAGTCTTCCGGAGTTGCGTTTTCAGAAATACCACAAGAACACATTTAAAAATAAATATGATACGATTAATTTGTTTGGTTTGAAATTCATGTGATAAATTCGTATGTACATGAAGAGCAAAATAGAAACTCAAATTTCAATTATAATAAACATAAACATTTCCTCGAAATGTTCATATGTAACAAAATTCATAACTTTTGAATTGAATATTGAGGAGATCCAAACTATTCAATGAAATTCATGAGTAATATCAATCTCCCGTTCCGTTTTCACCGTTGTTTTTGCTCCGAAATGACTTCTTGTATCCATCCATGCAAGTATACTCTTACAATAAACCTCATATTGCTCCTTATTCCATTCTACATATTTCATATTATTAATGATTAGATGTTCCACATTTGTTAAACTCCCCTAATGTATAAGTAAAAATAAACAATTTCCAATATCTGATTAATTTTTTGCGGAATAGTTTCATCAGATCAATCAGATCATAGCTCAATTCATTTTTTTCAGCGGAATTAATTGTATGAACTTACAGAGCCAAGTAGGACAATATTTGACAATTCTAGGACCGCGTTTTAGACCTGAAATTTTACTGGGTAATATTAAAAAAGTGTTGACACCTTACATATTCTATGCATCTTGGTGAGACTCATATATAAACGAAACTTCTACCTGACACAGCAGAAGGACATGAAATAACAACTATTTTAAACGTGGGTTTTTCTCGGCTATGGCCTAGCAATATACGTAACTCAACCACACTATTATAACGAAATAATATATACGCTAATTCTGGCGTCAACATCACCTACATAGATAGTCCTTCGGCACTGTGACGTTGTGTGTACAGCCGATAAAACGAAAAAAGCTATATGCAGAGTCCGGCATTGAACAAATAAAATACAATATTGCAATTTTGGGACATATAGTTAAAAGTTCTTGAATTTGTTGAAAATTCTGAGGAAATTCGTCTGTTTCACCGACAGTGATAATGATTTGCTCCCTGCGACAGGATTCGATCAGATCCTCGATGATACATGGACTTTGTCTAGCTTCTGAACCCATACATTCTGAGTCGACTCATGTTTTCAATTTTCCCGTAGTTTCATCGGTTTCAGCGACTGAAATATATAGTTTTTTAATATGTAGCTAACAGCGACAATTCAGATTCTCTTGTACTTCAACAACTGAAATTGAACGCAATACTCCTCGTTAATTGTATTTCATTCGGCCAGTAAACCGAAGAACATGGCCATTGGGTCTGTGTCTAGCATGTCCACCAGAAGAGGATGCATGTGAACACACCGATGTTCTGGAGCTGGACTACATCCACCATCCGAGGTCAGAACCCCAGCATCAGTAGCGTAGCCGGACGGACCGTATTGATCGCCCGGTTACAGGATGAAATGACCCGGATTGCTTGATATCAACCGAAATTCACGGCAGTTCGCGGCTCGTAAACGTAAAAATTGCCAAGTATTTTCTAGATTGTGTGTGTTTAAAAGCCGATAACTCCATTTATGGCCGGGAATTTGTTAAACAATCCCTTTCGGATAAGCATTTTATGGTGTCGCCGGTACGGATGAGGAAATGTGGAATTCTCTGCTGCAATACCTTTTCATTGGCTTTTTCTGATCTCGATCTACCGATAAACTGCGGTGTTTGGAGTGCTGTGGAAATATTGCCTCGTTTCGTGTTGTCATGGACCAAATGGCTTTCGGATTACGAGCGTAACATGGGTATTAACAGTCCGACTACAGTATATGACCGACTGATTTAATGTTATGTTAATACGGAAATATTTGCATATATCATACTCATCAATTCTATATTCAATGATTATTTCATTGAATTTTCCTCCATGATTTGATATCCAGCAAGGTATTTCAGAAGAACCGGAATTTTTTCATCATCAGTTTTGCGTTTTCATTATCGATATCGATAGCTTCAGAAAATTTGATCATTGCCTTGGAATAGTACGCGAATATCTAGAATGTAGCGACTCCAAACAAACAGAGGGACATTCGTACGAAGACATGGTAGCTGCAGGTGTGAACTCCAAAATGAACTCAAGCTTGATGTATCGAAACTATTTTCACCAAGAGGTACTAGGTAATATCTGATTTAAAGCAAACTATTATTATTCTTCGCGAGTAATGAGACGTGTGAATCGTTCGCTCTTGATAGCTGAGCTTGTTTTCCTCCGAAGTGTTGATCCTGTGATGAATAAAGAGTTATTATGAATTATTTCGTTTACATCTGCCAGACTTATGGAAACCTTGTAATAGTCCTAGATGATCTTTGGCATATACAAACCGGCCCTGAGATAGTTTCATGCCTTTCTGTCTGCTGCGTTATACAATGCTCAACTATATTCCATAGAGTGGTAGATAGAATAGGAAGGAATGAGAGTCTATTCAAGAATATGGCAATAAATAATCTCAACTGTAGAGCCTACTTTCCGTCACTTGAGTTTGAGTCTTTAACGATGCAATATTCCTGTTAGCTTTCCAATATAGAGCCATATTCATTAAATATACATATTTGCCAGTTGAGAAGGCACCATTATATTCACCCATACGCATATTCCGCTAACATCTCCAAGAAGCTTACAGTTCTACCAAGCTAGGAGAAGGCTATGTTGAGTGTTGATGTTTTCCAATGCCACTTCAAGAATGGATCCTTTAGTTTTCACAACAGCTAATGTTAGACCATAAGTGGGTGAGCACTTAAACTCGATGTATCTGGAATGTTTGAGGCAGGGGATTTCTTACTCATTCAGGGAGTCTGCAGACATATAATCCTTCTCGGAAGTGGAGTTAAAACTCGATTACTTGGTATTCTTCCTCTGCATTGATTTTTTTCGTTTTCAGAGCTTCAGATTACTGAGGAATATGGAAGGGGTAGTTCACATGCTACATTGTGAGAATTCTTAAGAAACCAAGTTCTTCAATTCCAACATAAAACGCCACCAATAGTTTATTCGGATACTGGACCAAGCCTATCACTAACCAAGATTGCAGAGCAGTTGTTTAGGTATTAGTGCGTTGGTATATTGACTGCTAGTTAAGACCTTCAACTGATTCTCTGCTATTCTGGCTACAGCTTTCTTCTAGTGGACAGGTATAAGCCCAAATTCTTTTTCATCCTAATAACTGAATATAACATCATTCTAGGTCTCTTCATTGGCAATGAATTTTCGAATAGGGAAGCATAAAGTGCATTCAAATATTTTCGCAGTTGAATCACTTTCATGAAGCATGCTTGACTGTTGTGTATCCGTATTAACCAATACTTATTTAGATGAAAGTTATCGTCAGACTGTGTCCTCACACATAGAATAGTCTTGGAGTTAAGTTACAACCTAGTTAGCGTTCTAATCAAATTTTTTTACTCCACAAGCAGGTTACAAATCCTAGAGCAGGGAAGGTGCACTGCAAGTGCACCACTACCATATCAGTGACCAACATTGACACCTATTATTTCACCAAGTGCGCCCTCTGAATCACTACGAGAATTCCTTTCAATTAATCGTGTGCAATTCCGTATCCTTAGCCCATCCATTGCCGGAATGATAGATACAGCAATCTCCATTAGAAATCTCTGGGTCTATGTTCTATAGGTTCTATCTCATATTCTGCGCAGCATTTTTGAAATTCACCTGCTCCTTGCCCAATTGTTCTTCACTATGGAGTAAAGAGGGATTAAGTTTTTTTGGCATTACTGTTTTCTCTGGTGCCAGATTCATGAATATTCTATTTTATTTGTAGCTGATATTCGACTCGTAGTGATTAATCTCCGAACAATTAACTGCAGTGCTCTCCATAGCGACAACATTATTGCTCCTCCATATTCAACATAGGAGAAGATATATACGCACACACTTATAAGAAGTGATTGTCTATGTTGAAAGCTGTATTAGCATTAATAGACTTTTTCAGACTTGGGGCAATCACCTGAAACATTCTGGATTGTTTTATATTTGTATTAATCCATATACCAAGGTTGGAAGCAAACTTCTCAGAAGCTTATAGCTACAAAACACGAACTTGGTTGAGTTCTGTACAATCAGTCTTACAATTTCCCTACGCCACTCCAAGAAAAGACAAGAATTCAGGGCGTACCGAAAAATATATCATTATAGTATTCAATCACACAGCCCTATGCAATTTTCAAATCTTCACCACGATACGCCAAGTGAGCAACATAAACAGAATTATCATTTGAGCCACCCGGACTGCCTCACCCATTTTTCCACCAAGTGTGAATAATTATTCACGAGAGTTGAATAACATTTTTAACATATTTCACTTATTTTTAACTTCTTTTTGCTTCAAGTATTCACTCAGTGGAAAATCTATATTTTCCATTAAGGCGATTGGTTAGGCATTAGTGTCTTGTAAGATTTGACTGAGGTCCTTCAACCAATTCTATGGTATTCTGACTACAACCATAGAAGCATATTGCTTTCCCCTTTTCTCTAGAGGTCAGATATAAGCACAAAATGTTCTCCATCTTAATAACCGAGAGAATCATCGTAATAATTCTTTCTATTGGCGGAACATTTTTGAGTAGAGTGCCATGAATGGCATAGAAATGCTTTCGCAAGATTTTCCCCGAAGCATGCTTGAGTGTTGAGTATAACCAACAAGCGTTTCGATGATAGTTTTCAGCAGCACAAAGTTCTTAGTAGTAAGGAGCTGAAGGTGTTCTCTGAAGGGTTCTTATCATTTCCCTTCACCAATTCAAGAATGGAAAAGACTCCATACCAAAGCCTGTGCCATCATATGAAGGATACGCAGCAGTTCCGCACGAAGGTAAAGTTACAAGCCAGTTAGCTTTTTATTAACGTTTTTAGTGACAAGGATAGAAATCGGTTCATGGAGAAACGAGAGTTCCAGTAATAAAACTAACATAATCACAAGGTTTTTAATGCGACGGTCCTTTTATGGCACTTTCGAACAACAACCCCTAGACCAGGCCAAGTGTACTACAGGTACACCATAACCATATAAGCGACCCACACTGACCCACCCATTAGTCCACCGAATGTGACCTCTCAATCATTTCAAGAATTCCGGTTGCACAGAATTCCTCTCAATTGATCGTGTGCGGTCCCGTATCCCAAACCCATCCATTACCGGAATCCTCTCTATCCGAGACGAGTGGACCAGTCATTTTCATCGGCATTTTCTGGGCCCATACGGCCGGAACTGATTAGTTTAATCTGCCAAAGCTCCATTATTGCATATTCACGCTCTGGCGGCCATTTGTGCCGTTTGATTCGATGGCGTCGGACGGGGTAGATGAGCATCCATCTGGATTCGACGTATCCGAGCATTAAAAGTTCATTTTCAGCGAATGTGTTGACATTTTTGCCGAGCCGAGTCGGAAGTTTGAATCGCTAGGAGAATATGTTAATCATATTCATGTCAGCGACGGATTTTGTTTGGATTTCGGGAGTCGCGCTATTTCTGCTGTCCTGTAGGAAATATGGGGAAATGAATTGGAAAATCGGGAGTTTTCGAAGAAATGGTCGGATACTGTATTTTTTCTCATGACTTAATGCGACGATGCTGAACATCCTGGCTACAGAAACGTTCATGTAATAAACTCTGGGGCAACGAAAAGAGCACAGTAACGCAAAATCAGACCATAATTCTTGCCAACTAGGCTGGAAGTAGTCAGACCACCCACTCAATCTGGAACTACCTTATATCCAACAATGTGAGTTATTCCTTCTCTTAGATCGAATGGCACATATAAGCATATCAAAATATCTATCATAAAGAGTTTTCCAATAACAGGTATTATTTTGAATAGTCGGCTATTTCGGTAGATGTCACTTTTGAAGCTGTAATTTTTTGACATTTGACAAGTAGAAACTAAGCCATTAATAAAAATGGAACGATAAACTCTTCAACAACGCATTGAAATTATTGAAATTCACTATAAAAATAGTGAAAATTTGGCAGAGACCTAGTCGGACCGCAATGAAGAAATTGGTGGAAAAATTTGAGCTGTTGGGACAAGTTAGTGATGTGAAGAATAAAACCCGTGCACGTCGCTCAAAAACAGCCAAAAATATTGCTGCTGTAGCCGAAAGTGTTGAAGAAAACCCAGGTTTTTTCATTCCTCGTCGTTCTTTGGAATTAGGCATTCCACAAACGTAATTACACCGTATTTTGCATGAAGATTTGGGTCTTAAGGCTCATGAAGTTCAGTTAACACAAGAACTCAAGCCAGCCGATCATCAACAACGTCGTTTCTTTGCTGATTGGGTCGTTGAAATGCATGAAAAAGATCCGGAATTCCATCAAAAAATCATCTTGAGTGATGAGACCCATTTCCATCCGGTGGCTTCGTCAACAAGCAAAATTGTCGCATCTGGGGCTCAGAAAATCCAAGAGTTATCTCGAAGAGGTGATCACAATTGGCCACCGAGATCTTGTGATTCAACACCTTGGTCCTTCTTCCTTTGGGGCCACGTGAAGGAGAAGGTCTTCGCCAATAGCCCAGCGTCGATTCAAGACCTCAAAGATGGAATTCGTGAGGCTATCGAGGACATAGGGCAGCCACTTTGCTATTTGGTTATGGAAAATTTCATTAAAAGGACATGTTCCTGTAAGCGTGGTCGTGGTGGTCATTTGCCTAATGTTATTTTCCACTATTAACGGCATAGCTTCTTCTTTATAATGAAATTAACATCCGATCATTTATATTGAAAAATGGTATTTTTCTCTGAATATCAAAATAATACCTCTCATTGGAAAACCCTTTATCAGCTCCGGAGAATGTCGTTTCTCATGCTTCGCTCTTAAAAAGGGAAATATCGCTTTGCAAAGTGGATAGTTTTCATTTGTTTTCTCACTTACACGAGTGCATGAGTCTTAGGAGCAAATAATACTTGGAATATAACTAAGTGACTCTTGGAGGATTTTTTGGGTGCAAATGGTTGGAAAGAATTACTGAAGCCTGCAGAACGAAACCCCGTTTACTCCTATTAATGCCGAAATTGTTCCGAATTCCAATATTTCTTCTGGCTATTGGCAACGCTAAAGCATGAAGACCGTGGGCAGGTGCCCCACCTCGAGATATAAACAAGGTTTAATAAAACTTGAATGCGACTATATTGCCGAAATTGAGGAAGCCGTTATTTACGAGCACATATTTGCTCTTAAGAAAAGTTCAAAGTCCTATCCTGTCCAAATTTCCCGAAAAGCTAAATGAAATCATTCTGATTCAACAATTCAACCTTCCGTTTGAACTATCAGTTTTGATGTCTATCCACAATAATGTGTGTTCACGTTCCCTGGCAATCCCTAACATAAGAACGGTTTCTTTTCAGAACTTTTTCCTTTTTGAACGTTCCAGACTTGAACAGATAAGAACGAAAGTTGTTCGTTCGTTCAATCTATGTACCTTCAGACATGAAATTCAATCTCAGGTCTTTGTGTTGTTATATATTCTATCCCAACGTCTAACTTCATACACGAAGCAGATTAGAGTGGTAAGAGTGAAAGTGGAAACTGCGATAAGCAAGCCAAAGGTATGTATCGGCGTCAGACACCGATTTAAAGAGCTTTCAATGAAGGGGTGATAACGTTGAGGGAGCAAAAACCTGAAACAACCCTGAGGACCTTAATTGTTGTTCATTCAGCGAGACGTCGTTCGATATACCGACAATTTTATTGAAGGCATAATGGATCATAGCTGTTACAGGTTACCAATTTTAACGCGCATGTTATAAGTAACACCGTACTCTCGTTTTGTCCGAATATATATAATTTGCTTGTCACTGATGATAATTTAATGTCAACACAGATTCTGTACGGCCAGCTGGTCGATAACTTGAAGATCAGAACTCTTAACTACTCGTAACACTCAGGGTAGATTGGGCATCAAAATGCGCTGGCTGAATTCGGTAAGTCGCAAAATCGGCTGACCGATTTCGGAGTTATAGTCATAAAAAAATTAAGGTTCTTTCCCCAATATTTCAGGAACTACTGGAGTGATCAGATTGAAACCTAGATATTAGTGACTCATGCACAACTGCTCGCAGGCATTACATGATTGATAAATGAGAAAAAAAATAAACCCACAAAAAAATCGAAATAGAAAAATACTCACAAGAATCAGAAAAACATTCAGCAACAGAAAAACAATATCTACTAACTAAAATAACTTCAATTGCTTTTTTGAATTCATTCATTTAACTTAAGACTTCGCAATGATTTAGGTAAGTGATTGAAAAGTTTGATACAATGATACATTGGTGAAAATTCGAATCTAGAATAATTATGTTTTGGTATACACAACAAACCCCCATTTCTTGTTCTGTAGTCTTCGAAACAGTTGAGCAGATTTGCCAAAAGGGAATTCAACCAAGATATCTATGATCAGAACCTACCTCTAAAATTTTCGGTTCGCCTCAGAATTTTAGAGAACACATGGAAGGAAATAATTCAATTTGTCCACACATTCTTCAATAATGAGTCCCACCAAATAGTTCCAGACCCTATTCAGCTCAATATTCGTAAATTTAAGGTAAACATTTGGGCAGAATGATATTACTCCTGTTCCAAAGAAAACTAGTGCACACAATAAATCTTCCGTCGCAGACACGACTGAACCTCAATCATCTTTGTTGACATTATTTTCGTTATTCTATAAGATTTTTGAAAAAAATAAACTCATCAAGAGTTTATTGCCGATGATTTCGAAATGAAATAGGTCTGCAACGTTCTTCATACACCTGGTAATCTGCAAAATTATCGTTTGGAGGACCGGACCTGGTCTAGAGAACCTCCTGGTAAGAGAGCGAATTCAGGTAAAAAAATTAACTGCTTCCTGCGAGTTAACTGTTCTTTTGCTGTTGAAGATATCATTCCAAGGTATTCTGTCAATCTTGTTTGAAAAAAAAAGAAGAGAGCTCGTTTCAATGAGGAAGAAGCACTGCATTGTGAATTTGTCTGCTTATTCTTCAAACCAATTTCAATTTTAATACATTCAAATACAGCAAGAATTTTTGCTGAGTTTAATCTCGGTGCTCTTGTATGATACGTAAAAAATAGGGTGCCCCGTTCACATGTCCTCCACTGATTCTGTGGTTTTAACGACAACGGTTTTCAAAACAAATCCCAAGATTTCATTCAAGAAGAGCTTGTATCATAAAACAGTTGATCTGTACTTGTATTGCCTAAAATACATGATATGACTCGTGAATTCACTGATTGGGTTCCTTTCATTCCGGAATTCCCATAATTAGAGAAGATGATGAAAAAGTTCAGAGTAGACCATCATTTGAGAAAAGGAAGTGAACAAAAAATTGAATAATCTTCGTAATTGATCGAGGATCCATAAACGTGAAGTTCAATTTGATGATGCCCCACGCAGACAGTAAAAATATCGCGGAATGGCTATGAAACAATTTCCAATGAATCCGCCTTTCGCATTCTTTTGATTCTAAAGAAGCACTTTAGGATCGGGCGGTCTAATTGGCTCTCCCCTTTAATCTTTGAAAGAAACGCCTACTTTCGGATCAACTTCACTTTGAAAACTTTGAACCTAATTGGCCGTTAGGCGTTCTCGCGAATTTCAAGTATTTCAATTGTCTTTGAAGCGGGCATCGTTAGCATACAAATCGGCGTGCCGTCCTGTGGTGTATGAAAAGAACTAATTGCTCCAGTCGAGAGGGGCAGGAGGGTATTTTGCCCTTCAGTAGATAGGGTTAGGAACAAAAACGTTTGATGTTGAAGCAAGGTAATACGGTTTTTCTGTTAACTTCAGTGGTCCATTACGTTCTATTTAATATGTGGAAGAAATAAGGACCTGATACTATGAGGCGCCGTGTAGGAAAGAAGTGTGTTAGTTAACAATAATATTTATTTTCGGGTCGATTTATCTATTACTTGCTATTCATTTTTTGTTCCGATATATAAATTTCTACCAAACACAAAATATTTATGGGTTTGGAGTTTCAAAAATATATTTAAAATAATATATGATATACAGGAAAAAAGTATTCTGGTGTTAATTTATTGATATGAAATGATGCAATAATGCTAGATAGTGATAAATTCGTTGCTCGGGAATTTTATGAAAAAAATCTAGAAACGCGCTTGTTCAAATTCTAACTATTAGATCAACAAGAAATGTTGTACCTAGTTGCGTGTTGATAATCTCCACCTGATAACGAAGTTTTGATCTGATTTCATTTGTACTTCTTGAGATATTGCGGAAATAACGTTGAAATTTCAAGTAACAATGAAATTCGGCACATTTTTTTTCTTATATTTCCGAAGGTTAATATCGGATCGAATTGAACAGGCGCGTAAAAGCTCCTACCTCACGTCAGTGCTTTTCTAGGTTTTCTTCAATTTCTCCCAAGACGAATATCCGATCAAGCTGAATTTTGAAACACTGTTTTTAGGTAGTGACGATTCCGATACACTGCTCATGCGCTGCGGGAAGTACCGATAAAACTTCCAGGGAATCACCCCAGTGAAAAGTGTAAACAGACGACTGCTATAAGGCGATTGATGATCCATTGACGCTGCTGTCTTGCATATTGTCACTGTAGGATCCAGTGAATGCTTCGACTATTCACCAGTAGATGCCGCGGAAGGTCGAGGCGAACAAATATTTTGAACTCATTAGATATAAGGAAAATTCAAAGAATACATATCTGATTGGACGGAAACAGAGTCTTCGAGTTTCCGTTGTCGATTAGAATAAAATTCAAACGAAATCGGAGATATGATTTTTGAAATATATGAATTTCTGAAATAAATTCTCTAAATTTTTCTCTTGGTTTGATCCTCAGAAAAATCAGGAAATCTGATTCGACTTAAATATTTTACTCGGTTATGAAGTGTCGGTTTAGAGATGTCAGCGAAATTTAAATGAAATAGGAAAATTTTCAAAGATAATTTTTTTTTCGAATTTTTCTATAGAGAATTCTTCATATTCCTACTGTACATATACCAACCAAGTTTCATTTCGATCAGATGAATTTTCCTCGAGTTTTCGAAAAATCGAAATTCCAAATGGCTGTAGCACAAAAACCATTCGGCAGATTTGGCCGATTAACGAACTTAACCGATAGACTCTAGGTTCTTTCTCCCGAAAGTTACAGCGCACAAGGCCGGAGTTTGTTTTTTTCAAAGAAAAATTCTCGTACAAATCGTAGGAATGCGCAATGTTGCCACTTTTTTATATTCAAGAATTTTCGGGAAAATAAAAACTGAAATGGAGTGAAAACGGGGAAAATAACTTAAAGTGCGCATTCTCACAAAATAATCATCCCAAAATCAAATTTTCAAAAAATACTCAATGACGTTTGCAGAACGAAACCTCGTTTTCTCCTGTAAATGTAGAAAATTCTCCGAATTCTAGGATTTCACGTTGCTACTGGCAACATTTGAATATGTACACCGCGATTCAGGTACTCGACCTTGAGATATTCACGAGGTTTAATGAAACTCGAATGTGGCTGTGTTGCCTAGTCGTAATTTAGCAACACGTGGTATTGGTTGCACTTAATATCTTCAAAGCAAAGTTTCAAGGAATAAATTGCACTAATAATTGTCCCTTTATGGTGAAACGACCTGTATATGAGGCACTGAAATACTACATATACTCAGCTGCATCCATTATTGTTATTCACGAATGTAAAATATACACATCTCCGTTCCATTCAAGACTGAATATAGAAAAGGGGTTTCTCGAAGTTTTTGCCAGTCTGTATGTTCACTAAGGCATTGCATTCTAGGAAAATATATAGTAAGAATACATTTGAAACACAAAATTATTATACTTAGGCGTACTAACATTAGCAATACAAAAATACGAAGCATGAAGATCTGCTCGTTTCATTCAAAAATATGAAAAACAAGTATTTCGTTTATCCAGAGTGTACATTTAATCGAAAGTATAATACCAAAGGTTTCTAGAATTCCATATAAAGTTTTTGTACACTATACAAAGCTGCGTCACCATTCGCTTTTTACAAATTCAAAAGATGACGCAATAACCCACCCTTCGTACCAAGTAATTATGGTTTAATATCCCAAATAACTCAGACGAAGTGAACGTGGCGTTGCCCATATATTGTATACAATACACATCATGGTATAAGCTCGACGGAATTAATCGTCAAATTCCTCTACCTCAATAACCCAAATTTCCCGCCATGATCATCAACCTGACGTACACTCTCGGGCCCATATTCCTGAAATAATTACTCTCTATTCAAATTTACGAACGTCATTATTTGCAATGTCACCGTAATGACGAGAACTCGCACCCCCTTACCGACGGTTTGCTGTCAAAGGATGGTTTTTAAATCCCCTCTGTGACGTTTTCGCGTCGATGGGTCAGAGAGGAACGATTCCGAACATCTGTTCGATCTCCTCGATCGGTTTCTATTGGGTCCTATCTGAGACTTATATTTTTGAAATAAGGAAAGTTTTCTTTGCGAAACCCGAACAATTCAACTTTGAAGGCAGGTCAGGTAATTGTGTCATCCAGACAATATTTTATTGACAATATACAATATATTGTGTAGAGAAAGATACAATGATATGAGGCAAAGGATTTGAAGCTTTGAATAAAAAACAATGTTCTTTATTCAGAGATCTTAAGCCTTCTTTCATTCCGATAGGAATATTTATTGGTGAATATGGAATGATATTTTGTGGTTCTATTCATTTTATTTATTTATTCACACGATGCAATGCCAACAGTCAATATAATACTGACTCCACAATATATTGTATAGAGAAGGAAACAATTATATAAGGCAGAGGTTTTCAAGATTTATTTCATTTCAGTAGGAATATTCATCGGTGAAGATGGAATGTTATTCAGTATCTATTTATTTTATTTATTTATTCATTTACTAATTTATACGATGGAGGAGAAACAGGTTAGAAACTCACAAACGTTATTCTAATATTATTATGATTACTAGAAAATATGAATATATACTCTCAAGTGTATAATGAAAGAGTTATGAGCATTTGAATGTTCTCATTGAGCTTAAACACTCCTGAACTTTCTTCACTATTTCAATGAGGATAACTTCTCTTGTTATTTCTATTGTAGAACAACCAAACGATTACTTTGAATTCAATGAAACTTGATTGAGGAAACTCGTCCACTCCCTTAATTTTTATGGGATTTAACCGTAAAGCAAATATTCCACTATACTGGACCATTAAAACATTGATATCCTACTTGATATTTGAGTAATGTCCAATTGTTTTTACCATTACATCATACACGATTTCGTAATCGCCAATTCATATGTGAAAGACTACATAAATATCCTAATTTCCATCAAATTCATAACTGATATTTTAGATGTTCTTGCATGAAATTGTAATTCTATACTACACTCCGCTGCCTTCTACAAATAAGTAGAGCAATTTAATTCAATCTGTTAGCTGCTTCTGCCTAAATCGAAGATATCTACTTTATGTACCTTTTGTTCTTGCGAATATCGGTAATACATACTTCGATGTCTACGATATGCATATTACCATAATTGTTGCTGGAAATATCTTACTCAAGTAAAATCCTCAGCGGTTGAAAGACATCTTAAAAATCATATAAACACACATAACCTCACACTCCACCGGAAATTCTGTTTAACCGCAGAACACATAGAATACGAAGTCATTATTTCATATTCTGTGACTGCACCGCATAATAACATTTCAATAACGGTTGGAAGTATGATGTAACAAACAAGGTGAGCTCGTCTGCAAAAAAAGTCACATCAGCAAGGTGAAGATTCAAGGAAATATAGATTGTGTGCTTTGAATTTACATATAGTTTTAGAACGTCATCGTTTGTGCGCACTGTCACAGATGAGCAGATGAGCACACCATGTTTACTTACATCATGGTTGGAAGCTCACAACAAAAATTACCGAACATTATGAGTGCTACAAGATCGACACAGATCGACACAGATTTCACAAGATTGTAGTGCATGGAGACACAACTAACAACAAACCTTTCCAATGACTCAATCAGTCAGTATAAACACATTATTTTATTGTATTTCAGTTAGGTCCTGTATTTGTATGATGAATAATTTTCTTGATAAGTGAAAGGACAGGGTTGAAATGAGAGAAATTTTTCTTTGAATGATGCTGATTAGTTTCAACTTTATTGCTAAAGTCTTCTTCAGGGCTCTGGAAAAAAAAGTAGCTCATAAAATAAATTTTCCAGAAAAATATATGAAATTTTACTGGAATAACATACACTATTGATTTTCATATTTGATTGTTTCGGACTCTACTTGACGAAAATTCATCTTGATATTGATTGAAATAAAACTCTTTATTTCCATTCCCACTTGATGAAGTGTGATGTAAGTGACGAATTGTTGTGAAATTACTATCTACTTTAATGCAAAACAATTGGTTTGTCAACAACCGATTCACTCAGTCTTGATCGATCTTAGTAATGAAAGCCTTGCATAAATTCATTAACTTGAAAAATCATGAAGAATACCGAATAACATGAACTGTAAGTGTTGATTTTATTTCTGAATTCACATGTTTCCTTTAATTAATTTCACAGTTGCTTTGTGTCTTCACAAAGACAAATAAAAAAGAAAAAAAATCGTTAGCTATATTTTTATATGTAATTTTTTGATGCGTTGAGTTTTACGTTTTATTTGATTTTCATTTATTTGTGACAACCAGAAAATGTATATTTTGAGTAACTGTTCCTGTTTCAGAGCCCTGAAGAAGACTTCAGAACGAATTTGAATTGTTTTTTGATTTCAACCCTGTCCTTTCACTTCGCAAGAAAATTATTCATCACATTATTCAATCACTATGACGTCTCTTGTTGATTTGATACATCTCGTTTATGATCAGATCATAAGAAAGAGGAATAACTATTATGTGGACTGGATGAACGTGGGTGAAGCTTCATTCAGGGCATTTACTAGCTCGTATAGATCTCCAAAAATGGGAAAATCTCTTGAATGTTTATCAGGTTTTATAAGATGAAAACATTGAAAATCTCGAAAAATAATCAGGGATAATTTTGTATCTAAAATGATTGAATACACTGATGAAGCCTCAAGATGGTAGTTATCTGCTTTCATAATGGTTATTTCCCATTCTTATATTAATCGTCGAATATATAACTCGAAAACCGCTTGAAGGAAGAAGAAAGTGATTATTGAAGAGTATATGCCATTGTTATGAAAAATTAAACCGTAGCTTCCGGAATTTAGTTGCAGAGAAAAACTCATTTTATTCAGATGTTCGAACATTCCTTTGCTGAAGCGTTCTCCTCTTGTTAGACGAAGTAATTTTTTCTGAATTATTAAGATATGTGTTTCGATAACTTGAGTATTTTGTAACATGATTGTTACTTTTCTCTTTAATTTGAAAATTTTGAAAGCCTTGAAAAAAAAACCGTGCTGTTCAGAAACTTTAGCAGGAAAAATGAGGTAATGGTTATAACTATATTGTCCCATTCCTGATACTTGTTTTATTTTTCAGAATATTGGATGAAGAAAACCTTGTTGACAGTCTGTAACTTTCTACCCAAGCTGAATCTTGAAAAATGTCGAAGAAAATGTCTTTTATTTCATGAGAAGAATATATGGTTCCATTTAGTGTACAGAGACTCACCCTCTATATAACTTTGAGATACTACTCTCAGCTGAATGAACATTTGCTAATAACAAATTCAAAATATGAAGAGATATCAATTTTATTCAATAATTCATGTTGGGATGGAGTTTTTTCACGGTTCCCTCCAAGTATGCATGAAATTTTTAAGAGATGATTATTCAAGATAACTAGACAAACTGAGCTTCAACAACTAAATAAGCAATTGTTGTAGATGAGCCAATTAGCAACGATTCCAAACATATGCTTGATCTTCCTCGATCGATTTCTTGAACTTTGAACGTTTCTTGTAGGTATTTGCGAAATAAGGGATACTTTCTTCGAGCGTGGGACCCGAACAAGTAACGCTCGGGGGCAGGTCAGGTATCTGTGACGTCCAGATGTATTATGTTGATTTCGGCCCATTTTCTGGGGTATTTGCTAGAATGAATCAGGAAGTAGCAGTCGATTTTATCTTCAAAGTGAATTAGAGTGTGCTCGTTGAGATATTATGTGAATGGGGAACCGACTATGAAACAAGAAGGGTGAGTGAAAACTGGGGTTATAACATTTACAGGAAATCTCCACGATGTCGTGAAATGGACATTGATGTAGCAAGTAGAACTGTGATAACGTAGCAGCTTCGGAAGTGGGGAGTTTCTAATGGATTTCAACACAACTTCCTGTTCTGCATTTTGGGCAGAGCTAGGTACATCATATCTGATAAGCTGAGCTCAATATATTTCTGATTCATCATCAAAATGTCTAGGCAGATGAAACTTAATTCAAAAATATTATACCTCAAGATTAATCAGATTCCTCTGAAATCTCAATTTGCGTTTATGTACAGAGAAAATACAATTTCGAAAGATCTGATTTCCGTTTTGAAGCTTGTGTGCTTGTTTTCAAGTAATTACGTACTTAGTTTATAGTTTGCTTACCAACTGCAATATTTTATTCTATTCTCAGAAGTTTTTATGAAATACTTAATATTATCGATTTCTGTGTTTTATCTCCACATAATATCTTTCGATGTAGATACGTCATGGCTTTATGGTCCCTGAAAATACTACATACTTGATAACAAAATTCAAGTTATATCGAATGGCAAATGATAATTGACAACAAAAGTTTGAGAAATAATTTACCAAAAATTACTAGACACACTCATTCATTTTTATTTTATGATTTAGAAATATCAGTAGCACTCGAATGAGACCTACCTGATAGTGATGAAAAAGTTGTCGTTTACTTGTGCAGTGAATGTCGCTTTCAGTTCTACATATTCTATCTTCACAAATTCATAAAATGATACAGATATTTTTTCACTACCCTCACATAATTTGGATTTTGATGTTTGATTATCCTTGAACATATACAGAATATTGAAAGACAAAGTCATAACTATACCCACTGGCAAATAATGAGTCAAGTCGAAAACTTGAACAAAGATTCGAATTATATTTTTCCGTGTACAGGTTTTCTCGAATTTTTAACTGTAATTATTATATACCTACCAGTTGATTTGATTATGCTTTTGTAATTAAAGACGACCGAGGACAATAACATTCTTCGTAAGGTATCAATATCTGAAGATATTATGTGAAGGTCTCACAGAAAAATCTGTGACATTTATTAATTATACAGGGTGTATCTGATCAACACCGAAAAAATGAAGAGGTTGATTTTGTGAGGATAACTTCGGTGAAAATTTCTCCCCGAAATATTTAAACCCCTCTGAAGATTAACAGAAAAAATTGTTTTTATTTTTCATTCTCCCTGTATATTAAGCTAAAGACACAAAACTTGGAGAATATTACTCGTCAATACAACTACACATTTGAAAATTTTTTCAACCCTAAAGTATGCTTAGGAGCGGTTGAGCTATTCAACTCCTAAAATATTTTTTCAACTTTTTTTCGATTGAAATTTTCCTTTTCAAAAACATGTTTATTTCTTCAACTCTTTTCGAACGCTTAAGCATTCACTAGACAAATATAACTCATGTTGAATAGCATTTTATTGAACAACAGCCAACCAAATCATGATTCTGCTAGATTTGGACTTTCACAACTGAAACAATAGAGAACAACGAGCAAAAACCTTTCGAATATCGACGATACAATTATAATGAATGTTGAAAATAACCGCCTTCAGCTTTGATACAATCATTTTCTTTTCTCCTCATTCAAATGTGTATGTGATGAAATATGTCTGCTGAATTTCTTATCGGTTCACACCCTGCTAAATGCGGTTTTGCAGATCATCTATATTTTTTTCTCGTGAATGCTTTCAAAAAAACTCGTTGGGATAAAAAGTTTTGAAAGTAAAATGTGACTACAAAATGAAGTCTCTAGAAAAAATATCTTGGGGGTTGACTTTCTCAACCCCTTCTGAGCATACTTCAGAGAAGAAAAAATTCCAAAAGGTGTTGTTTTATTGACGAATAATATTTACCAAGTTTCGTGTCTTCAGCTTAATATACAGGGAATAAAAAAGAGAAGGTTTTCTGTTGTTAATCTTCGGAGAGGTGTACCTTTTCCAGGAAGAGCTTCCTCGAAAAACTTTATAACGAATACCCAACTTAATTTTCATCACAGAATCACCTCTGAAAGTTTTTCGATGTAATTCAGATACACCCTGTATAAATAACTTTTACCAAGTAGACTCTTTCGTATTGAACTTTCTATCAGGTCTGATCTAATTATAATGGTCTGAAAGTGTAGTCATTGGCTTGAAGGTATATATCAATTTGTTCAATATCCTGGTCTCAACCAATCCGAGAATCCATCAAGCAGTAAATTCTATCGAGCCATGCAGGAAGTATATCCATGGCAAGGGTCGGCCATCGAAGCAGAAAATTGCGGAGAGTTGCGGTTTATTAGTAATTAGCTGCGTGGATTTGGAAAACGATTATGTCGAAGAAGGACCACAACCGGGAAATAGGAAACTGATGATGCCACAGGGATTATTTCAGGATCGGTGTATCTACTTCGGCAGGATTATACAGTACAATTTTCGGCTGCCACAGGAATACGTAATCCCCTTCCGAATTGAATATGATTGTGGCGTTTCTCCTGTCTGCTATAATAACACTGCTTTCAAAAATACTCTTTCAATTTGAGAGTCATTTGCATATTTCCGTCATTCTGTGTTGTTCAGGGCTGGGATTTTGGGGATTAAAGAAACTGCTTTTTAGAGCGGAAGCTGAATGAGTCTTGCGGTATAGATTACTATGGAACATTCAGCATTCGGATGTGCCAGATAGGGTTCAAATCAGAAAGTTTTCCATGTTTATTTAAGGCATCATGACACTTTGGAAACTAATTCAACGACTAAGTTCAAACTCAAAAGGTAGTTGAAGCATCCTGATGCGCAAATGTTCGCAAAATTTTGATGGAATCGTATTCATCATATTTCGAAAAATTCTGTGCAAAACTTGAATTCCAGTTTCTACAACAGAGTTAAATATTTCAGTTTGATCTGATTATAATTTTTCAGAGATATTGGAAAAAAATTTGTCAAATTTCATGCTTTCTCTCGAAATCGTTGACATTACCAGAATAACTCGAAAAAACTGACCCATTCATGATGATATTTGGTGAGTATTTGAAAAGTGCTAACTTTTGACAAATTTTTCGATAATTCTGTAAATTGAACAATTTCAAAAAACTCGAAGCTGTTTTTTCTAATATTCTGAATTCTGCGATATCCTTATCATAATAATTTCATATAGTTCAGCAAGAACGAAGCTGTCAATTTTCCATTAGGTGCAGGATATCAATTCGATCCAACTCTTCCACGAAATGTCAAAAAAAAAATTTCCTTCAAATTATCCATTCACTAACTAAAATAGAGTTTTAAAATATCGATACGAAACAGAGTAATGGTTAACGATTGCTGGTTCCAAACTTCTGGTCCTCTGCTACAAGATCCGTCAGTAGTGAGGTACAGGAATTACAGAAAACTTTCGAACGACCACTTCAACAATCTCCTCAGTGAAGCAGAGACTACAAGATCCTGCTTCGATACTGGCTTCGAATCCTGCTGCAGTCAAGCATGGTGTAAATGTCTATATGTCTTACCGCAGGAATTTCAAATCAATCGATAGATGTCAGCTACATATCATAACTGCCTCAGGTCACTTCTGTCGAAAAAAGACCAATTTGAACTGCAACAGTTTGTACAATCTCTACTAGCTAATGAACAGGTGTCCCCCACAAAAATTCTTGAGTACCAAAAATACTTCTTTACTGTTATGGTAACAGGTTTCATATGTTAACAACTCTCATTTGAAGTTGACCTCACCGAGCTTGAGGTGGACACAAAATGACTCCCATGTACATTAATCCTTTCAATGCATTAAATAATAGGGCATATAAAGTTTGTTCGGGGTCGGTTGGGAAATTGCATTTGTGTGTAACTCTAATTTTATGGCATGGTTGTGAGCTCTCATGGCTAAACAATCGCCTACATAACTCACCCTAGGTAACAGCCAGAATTATCTTGTTCGCAGAGGCGAACCAGAGCATCTGAATATTCGACTATATGTTATGTTCTATGCCCCCAGGGCGGGAGTTTGTTTTTCGCAATACTTCGGTCTTGACAAAGCCTTTGTTTCGGAAGTGTTCCGGTAGAACAGGCCAACGGGCCATAATGTGTGTAACGGCTTATTTCTCCCATTCTCTGCGCCGGGGTTTGGTCTGGTAAATTTATATGAGCGTAGGTATATTGTTTTCCTCGAATATTATATGGATCCTGGCGTTTTCCATTCGAAATTTATAAAAATATATCGTCCGTTATAACGTTTCACTGCGAGTATGGGTTTCTCCAGAGAATTCCTGTTCAAGAAATGGATCTTATTCATGTCCATAAAGTTAGCAGAGCCATTTGCACGGAGGTCAATGAAAACCATCTCATTAATTGTCGTATATTTGTCGAGAATTTGTCGTGAAAGAAAAAAATTTGTCGCGCTTCTAGTTTTTTTTTTAAGGGGTGTCTCTGCTAACTTAATATTAAGTTAGCAGAGCCATTCTAAAATATGCATCGAATTCGATCAGAAATGTTATGAGTAATTGTCGAGTATTTGTCGTAGACGATCTATCCTGAAAAAAACAGAAAAGAACATTTTTTTTTAGCTTTTTTATAGGTTTTAATGAAATTTTCTGGTTTCTCAGGAAATTTGTCAGATTCGGCAACACTGCATTGGTAAATTGATATTTCAGGTATGTTTTTCGTATCATTATTGACTGATATTGGGTTGTATATGTTGAATCTTCTATTTCCTGAGATGAACAATTTTCGTTTCAATGCTGAATAATGGAAATATTCCATTCTCACGGATATACATCGACGTAACTTTGTGATACAAAAAAGTTGATTGGATGACCGTTTTTTCTTCCGGCAATGAGCTGAACGATTGGAGGACGACCAAAACATATTTGTCGTGACAGAAAAAAATTTGTCGCACTTTTAGTTTTTTTTTTAAGGGGTGGCTCTGCTAACTTAATATTAAGTTAGCAGAGCCATTCTAAAATATGCATCGAATTCGATCAGAAATGTTATGAGTAATTGTCGAGTATTTGTCGTAGACGATCTAACCTGAAAAAAACAGAAAAAAACATTTTTTTATAGCTTTTTTATAAGTTTTAATGAAATTTTCTGGTTTCTCAGGAAATTTGTCAGATTCGGCAACACTGCATTGGTAAATTGATATTTCAGGTATGTTTTTCGTATCATTATTGACTGATATTGGGTTGTATATGTTGAATCTTCTATTTCCTGAGATGAACAATTTTCGTTTCAATGCTGAATAATGGAAATATTCCATTCTCACGGATATACATCGACGTAACTTTGTGATACAAAAAAGTTGATTAGATGACCGTTTTTTCTTCAGGAAATGAGCTGAACGATTGGAGGACGACCAAAACAAGAGAAAAAATTGTTTTTATTTTTCATTCTCCCTGTATATTAAGCTGAAGACACGAAACTTGGTGAATATTACTCGTCAATGCAACTACACATTTGAAAATTTTTTCAGCCCTAAAGTATGCTTAGGAGCGGTTGAGCTATTCAACTCCTAAAATATTTTTTCAACTTTTTTTCGATTGAAATTTTCCTTTTCAAAAACATGTTTATTTCTTCAACTCTTTTCGAACGCTCAAGCATTCACTAGACAAATATAACTCATGTTGAATAGCATTTTATTGAACAACAGCCAACCAAATCATGATTCTGCTAGATTTGGACTTTCACAACTGAAACAATAGAGAACAACGAGCAAAAACCTTTCGAATATCGACGATACAATTATAATGAATGTTGAAAATGACCGCCTTCAGCTTTGATACAATCATTTTCTTTTCTCCTCATTCAAATGTGTATGTGATGAAATATGTCTGCTGAATTTCTTGATTAGATGACCGTTTTTTCTTCCGGAAATGAGCTGAACGATTGGAGGACGACCAAAACAAATTTGTCGTGAAAGAAAAAAATTTGTCGCGCTTCTAGTTTTTTTTTTAAGGGGTGGCTCTGCTAACTTAATATTAAGTTAGCAGAGCTATTCTAAAATATGCATCGAATTCTATCAGAAATGTTATGAGTAATTGTCGAGTATTTGTCGTAGACGATCTAACCTGAAAAAACCAGAAAATAACATTTTTTTATAGCGTTTTTATAGG
Source organism: Myrrha octodecimguttata (assembly GCA_958510865.1). Taxonomy (NCBI): domain Eukaryota; kingdom Metazoa; phylum Arthropoda; class Insecta; order Coleoptera; family Coccinellidae; genus Myrrha; species Myrrha octodecimguttata. Next base: position 46,503,726 of record OY294058.1, on the reverse strand, counting down.
TTTCAATGGAATTTTCTGGTTTCTCAGGAAATTTGTCAGATTCGGCAACACTGCATTGGTAAATTGATATTTCAGGTATGTTTTTCGTATCATTATTGACTGATATTGGGTTGTATATGTTGAATCTTCTATTTCCTGAGATGAACAATTTTCGTTTCAATGCTGAATAATGGAAATATTCCATTCTCAAGGATATACATCGACGTAACTTTGTGATACAAGAAAGTTGATTAGATGACCGTTATTTCTTCCGGAAATGAGCTGAACGATTGGAGGATGACCAAAACATATTTGTCGTGAAAGAAAATAATTTGTCGGGCTTCTAGTTTTTTTTTAAGGGGTGGCTCTGCTAACTTAATATTAAGTTAGCAGAGCCACCCCTTAAAAAAAAACTAGAAGCGCGACAAATTTTTTTCTTTCACGACATATTCTCGACAAATATACGACAATTAATGAGATGGTTTTCATTGACCTCCGTGCAAGTGGCTCTGCTAACTTTATGGACATATCTTATTCGTGTGATACAGCACCATTTACACTTCTCAAGGGTAGGCAGAGCTACGCTTCCTTCCTAAATTGCTTCGTGTGCGATCTCAAAATGATAAGCATGTCCTAGTAGTGCAGGCCATCAATTAATTCTAGCGATGGATCAACCTATAAGAAATGAAAAGGAGAAGGTTATATTTACGTTTTGAGCCTACTCAACTTATCGCATGGAGAGGAAATAGAAGAACCAATAACTAACTTATCATATACAGGGTGATTCCCGGGGAGACCGTCAGATTTTAGGATAAGTTTACACTATTCAAGACAGTCTCGAAACAATGTTTGGTTAGTGGTTGGGGGGTCTCTATTGAGAATATACAGGGTGATTTGTCCGATTCGACCGATTTTAGTTTTATTGATAACTTTGGTATGGCTTATTCGATTTTGGAGAAATTTTCAGCGAAGTACAATATTGAGGAGGACATTCATTAATTTTGAAGTTTTTTCAAAATGAGCGATTGTTATTGTGATAATGACAGGTTGATTGCGCAGGTTGAAAAAACACCCTGTACATCTCATTTCCAAAACTGTGCTATCTGTTTATGATTCAACTATAATGAGTCATTATTTGAGAGTTTCTAATTTTTTGGCACATTTTTTTGAGAAAATTCAATGAAAAAAGACAATATCGAAATTTCGCTCCAATCGATTCTACTTTCATTGATAACTTTGGTATGGCTCATTCAATTTTGATGATATTTGCAGTGTAGAACAATCTGAACGAGTACACTCAATAATCGCAAAAGTCTTTCAGAATACAGGGTCGTAATTGTGATTATTTCAGAATTTCAGATTAATTGTGCAGTTGAAAAAAAAAAACACCCTGTACATTGCTTTTCGAAAACTTTCTTATTCGTTTCAGATTCTACAATAATATGTCATCATTCAGAGGTTTTCAATTTCTTTGGCACACCTCTGGTTTTCCTAGAAAACATTTTTGAAAAAGGGCATGATCGAAATTTGGCTTACAAGCAGTGAGAGTATTCCGCACTAGGTAGGAAAGCTGTATTGTCCAAGGATGCAAAGCAGTTCTTAAGTTCTAAAATATTCTTTTCAAATTCCCAATTCATGTCTAATTGCTAATATTTTGTATGAAATCATTCAATTCAGAATATATCTCGAATTGGAAAAGAATATTTTAGAAGTGACGAACATCTTTGCATCCTTGGACGATACAGCTTTCCTACCTAGTGCGGAATACTCTCACAGAGTGTGAGCCAAATTTCGATAATGCTCCTTTTCAAAAATGTTTTCTAGGAAAACCAGAGGTGTGCCAAAGAAATGGGAAATCTCTGGATGATGACATATTATTGTAGAATCTGAAACGAATAAGAAGAAATTGGAAAAGTAATGTACAGGGTGTTTTTTTTTCAACTGCACAATTAATCTGAAACTCTGGAATTATCACAATTACAACACTGTATTTTGAGAGATTATTGTGATTTTTGAATGTGCTCATTCAGTTTGTTCTACACTGCAAATTTCATCAAAATTGGACGAGCCATTCCAAAGATTGGAGCAAAATTTCAACATTATCATTTTTTGGAAAAATTTTCTCGGAAAACTAGAAGTGTGCCAAAAAAATAAGAAACTCTCAAATAATGACTTATTATAGTACAATCTTAAACAGATATCGTAGTTTAGGAAACGCTATGTACAGGGTGGTTTTTCAACTTGCACAATTAATCTGGATTTATCACAATAACAACCGCTTATTTTGAAAAAAAAATTGAAACCAATGAATGTGTTCAACAATTTTGTACTACGCTGAAAATTTCATTGAAATCGAATAAGCCATACCACAGTTATCAATAAAAGTAAAATCGGTCGAATCGGACAAATCACTCTGTATATTCTCAACAGAGACCCCCAACCATAAACCAAACAGTGTTCCGAGACTGTCCTGACTAGTGTAAACTTATCCCAAAATCTGACGGTCTTCTCCGGAATCACCCTGTATATTAATCTTCAACAAACTTCTACGCATTTCCACAGCAATTTCTGAGCTCAGATTATACAGAACAAGAAAATCACACTCATCTAAATGATCGGCTTGAGCATGTGAGGTGAGAGTTCAAAATTATAGTGCCAGAAAAGTACCAAATGAGAATACTATGCTCAATCAACCGATATGGATAGCTAAAATGAAATCAACCTTTGCACCTTGATAACTTCGCCAGAAAAGAGGGAGGCAGAACCAAGGGAGTTGTCAGGTGTCACGTTCGCCAGATAAAGACTGCGCAAAAGTAGTTTAGAGAACACAGAATAAAATATTCGTCAAATAAAAATTGACCTACTGAATGAAGTGTTCAACAGCCCCATTTATGTTTTTCTTACTTTCAACCGATCTCTCTGAGAATTTCATTATGCAGAAACTGAATTTTGGTAAGAATATTAATAATATAATACCACATGGTGGTATATAATACCACATGGTGGTATATTATGGCTAGGCAACACAGCCACATTCAAATTTGACTAAACATCGTTCATATATCAAGGGCAGGCATCTGAATGCCGTCAACATGATTTAACGTTGCCAATAGCCGCGTGAAGTATTTGAATTCAGAGGAATTTCGACGTTTATAGTAGAAAACGGGATGTCGTTATATAGGATTCAGGAAGTATTTTTTGAAATGTTTTCTTTTAGAGGTACTCAATTCTTTTGTGGGAATGCGCAATGTTAATTATTTTTCCATTTTTCACTCCATTTCAGTTTGATTTTCCCGAAACTTCTCCAATTTAAAAAAGTGGCAACATTGTGCATTTTTACGATTTTTTCAAACATTTGCACCGAAAAAATTTTTTGAAAAGAACAAACTTTAGCCTCCAAAGGTCACCCCTTTAAATTTGAGGTATTGTTTGATCTGAACTAAGGAGCAAAAAATACCTCCAATATATCCGGGTGACCTTTGGAGGTCAGAGTTCGCTTTTTCGAAACCTTTTTGGGTACAAATGGTTGAAAGAAATTGTAAGAATGCGCAATGTTGCCACTTTCTATATCAAACAATTTCCGGGAAACCAGGAACTGAAATGAATAGAATAACGGAAAATAACTAACATTTGGCATTCTCACAAAAAAATTAAGTACATCCCAAAAAAATATATCTTCGATAAATAATTACTGAAGCCTGCATAACCACAACTCGTTTTCTCCTATTAAGGCTTAAATTTCTCCGAATTCTAATATTTCTCGTATGGCTATTGGCAACGTTAAGGTATGCAAACCGTAAGCAGGTTTATATGACTTCGAGATATTTACGAAGTTAAATGAAACTTGAATGTGTTTGCTGAAGCCGTAATCCACTAGCACGTGGTAGTGTTCGCTCCTAATATAATTTTCAAACAACAGATATTCTCACGAATCCCGTAAATACCAATAAGCAGTAAAAAAAAGTATAAAAAGGAAAATAAGTAGAGAGCAAGCAAAAAAGCACGAAAGTAGCGAAAAAAAAAAGATTCTGTGAATTTTCTCCTCATTGTCCGATAAAGAAGTCAGATACACCTTATTTGGAAACTGTTCACTAGGCAATATTATTTCGGAATGCAGCTGTTTACGAATACTTAGTTTGAATCCGCAAAGGCTTTTACTAACAATGATAATTTTATTCCCTTTTCAATGGTTCTGTTCAGATATTGGGAGTGCTAGGAAACACCTCCAGAATAATAAACAATATATTGTGTTTAGTATGATTGTGTTCAGAAATTCAAATTACTAATATTTCTTTAGGTGAGGTTGAAAAATACATCAAGTCATTGTTTACAGTTTAAATTCCGCATATTTCACCATATCGAAATTGAACATGCCTTGAAGGACTTCGTCTCCCCATGTTAGTGGTCGGAAAATGTCCCAGGGAGGAAAAGGAATGAGCAGGAAGAAACCCACTTTGCATAGTATTTCTTCTCTATCTGCGGCCTGAAAATCATGTTATTCTCAATAGCATAGAAATAAGGGAAGAGGCTGAATCGACTTCATCCAGAACTATGCATATAAGTGGAGCAAGGTACTCAAAAGAGTTGGTGCTGTGAAATTTTTCGTGACTTCGACTGTTACTCAACATGTTCAACACATGCTCGAACACATGTCAGCCGATTGAAGACAAAAAAATCTAAGAGAGTACTGAGATCTACTCCTGAATAAATCAATCATTCTGGTTCCTAACTTCCTTATCCAATTGGCTGCCAACATCAACTGGTAATCGTGAACCCAAATGATTGGTACCTACTTCATGTTCTGGTGTATTTCTTACGATATTTCAGGGCTTTAATCGTACAGTTCGCAAAAAGTTTGTATAACGCATTCTTCAGATTTGGAAGTGGCCCGATCAGGCATTGAGTGGAACAGTGGCAAAAATATTCCGTTACATGTGCCATTGTATGAATCGAATTCACGGAAAACGCCCTTTCGGGTCGCAATCGATACTGAAATATTCGGTGTTTTGGGACAAACATCAAACCTCGAAAACTGAAACCAAAAGCAATGGTTACCATGAGAATTGATCTTCAAGAATATCTCCGAGCTTTCAGCGCAATATTTCACAGTTGAAATTAATCATTGAATCGAGACAGCTTGGTGAAGGAAGATCATTTTAGTAACGCTTGTAAAAAAGCGAAATATTCGATGTAATCATATAATAATGCTTTATAACCTTGCACAACAAAGAGAGGCATCAGTCGCAGCGATGCAACTGGATTTCTTCTTGTCATCCCCTCTAAAAGAAAGAGCTCAAGGCAATGTTATTAAATCAGTCTGCCTGCTGGGAATTTTCATTTCGTTATTTCTGCACCAAGAACACGTTGTTGAAAAGTGTATTGTGAAAACTTGTATCTATTCAGACTGATGCTATTGAAGTAAAAATTTGACTATGATTTTCGTTCAGTACTCATTTAACTCTGGAAACTTCTGAAACAAATGTTTTATTTTTGCCAGAACAGAAATTGTATTCACGGTTTTCCACACAGCATCTGAAAAAATGGGAAATTTCATGTAGTATACATCCGTTCAAGTGTTAGCTTTAAATAGAACACTTCCGAATGAATAATCAGCGATCCAAATCAATCTAGCTATCATTCCGTTTCGATAGTTCGTTTGTTTGGAGGGAATACAAAAAAATAGCCATACAAATTTTACATTCTCTACAAACGAATACATGAAAACATCTCATTGTACTTTTTGTGACTTTGACGGTGATTCCGTCTATTCGCGATTTCACAGAGACAAAGGAAAATATCCATCCACATGTGAAATCGCTTGAAATGAACGAGAGTAACGACTGTACTGCAGATAATTCCATCACATTCAAACATTTATTCATTGAATTATTCAGTACAGTGACAAATAGCGACACAAATGCGAGAAGCGTTAATGATGGTTAGGGAAAATGATGATTACTCGGTTGGAAAACGTTTCTGTGGAAAACTTGTTCAACATGTATTGTTAACGTTTGATAGTTACATTTCGAATCGATTGTTTTATATGGACCATATAGCTACTATTTGAATATTATACATTTCGGTTTACATTATAAGCATGCTTTCCTTGCCCCTATTATCCAAGAGGAATGACGACAATTTCAACCCATGTGAAACAATTCATTAAATATCATGCCTTTCTCAATTTGATGAAGCTGCATTTCGATATAATTTAGGATACAAAAGTGTGATAATTATATTATAAGCTGTGCAGTGAACTACAATATTCAAGGAGTTTCTATATCTATCATTGAAAGGAAATTTATTGAAAACATCAGCATCGCCTATTATTATCTAAACAATAAAATCATAGATGAAACTCAATTTTTGAAAGTCATAATGAGAAAGCTTCGTCACATATACGCATGCATGCATAACATATTCAACTTAATATGTTGAACAAATTGTCAGTATTTTTCTGTTAGTTCTCTTAATGTTTTATGGGATATAGTTTTTTGTTTCCATTTTTTAATGACATGACTCAAACCATTTCAAAACTGTAGGTGGATTCTCGATATCTGATATATATTCTTTTTATCTCCATTTGATGAATATGATTGAAAAAGTCTATAATAAGAGCTTGAACCAAATCTATCTCTCATTTCACGCAACCGAGATTCGTAACCCAATTTCAACTGTAGTTTGTTTTTTTTCGTGGCAATTATAGATTGTAAGGGTAGATTTTGGGAGCTTCGTTCTAAGATGATATTGGCTGACAGGATGAAGTTCACAGGTTTTCAGAACTAAAACACTCCTTAAAACAAGGCCGACTAGTTTCGATTTCATTCAAAAATCATCTCCAGGGCTTCACAAACATCAACGTGATAACATAATGTACAGTGCTCGTCAAAATTCTGGAACGAATCCATTTTCTAAGGAGAAAATATTTGGCAACAAAATCCTGAAACAGGTCAATTTTTGTGTCACTCTTACCAAATTTTATGCATTTTTGAAAGATTTTTGTTGCACCCTGTGCCATTCCCATCAAGCTTCTAAATTTTTTGAATAGGAAAAGTGGGTCATGTGGTACTTTTTTGGCTAGGTCTTTGTGTCTTCTACACAGGCGTGCAGAAACTTCGAAGAAAAAATTTTTCATTTTGAAAAATTAGTTAGTTTGAAGAGGTTTACAGTATGTGCACTTTGTCATGGCTCATTTACTTTGAGATGATGGTACCTGATGAAATTTGTCACCGAATGAAAGTCAACCATTACAGTTTTGTTCATGCACAAATTTCAACCCCTACGAACCATTTAATAGAGAAAAAAATTTTTCGCGTGAGGGGGTTTAAAGGGGTTGAAAGCTGTGCATGAACACAACTGTAATGGTCGACTTTCATTCGGTGACAAATTTCATCAGGCATCATCGTCTCAAAGTGAATGAGCCATGACAAAGTGCACATACTGAAAACCTTTTTGAACCAGCAAATTTTTCAAAAAAAAAATTTTTCTTGAAAACTTCTGCACACCTGTAAAGAAGATGCAAAGACCTTGCCAAAAAAGTACCACATAACCTACTTTCCTTATTCAATACATTTAGAGGGTTGATGGGGATGGCAAAGAGTGCAACAAAAATTGACTTTTTCCAGGATTTTGTTGCCGAATATTTTTCTTTCACAAACAAAAAACGAGTGAAACAACAACTGGTGAAATCAGGTATGAATCTCGGTAATAATAAGTTTTCTGAACGAAAGAAATGGATTTAAACTTTGATTACAGTTCATTATTATTATATTTGAATGGAGACAACAAACAATCATGAATACATAGAGAAATTCACTTATTTACTTATAGTTTCAAAATGGTCTGATTTTTGTTGTATTATTGCAGAACATTATTATATTTTTCATTGTAGAGCACTGAAGATGATTTTTGAAAGAATTGTTTTGTATATTTTTATCGAAGAGCCCTGAGGACCATTCAAGAATGAAATTGAATCCAGTTGGTCTTGTTTTGAGAAGTCGTTTGGTACTTAAAACATTACTCTTATCCTGCATTCAACATCATTGTTCGTGAACTTTCGTTTGGTATTGAGCTCCAATTCTGCTCTACAAATACTGAGTCTCAAAAGTGTTTTTTTCTGGAATTAATCGTGTTAATAATAGGCTGTAAGTCCGAGTTCGAATTGAACGGTACTGACTGATAACTGTGTTTCATTAAATTTTCAAATTTACGGAAATGTGCAGAATTCTTCAAGCCGAACCTTTTCCAATTAAATTTACAGGTATTCTATCAGGTTTCTTTGGAAAGTTGAGGAATATTTATCTTTCAAATGGTTCTAAGTGATGTTAGCCAACTCGACTTTCATTAAATCACACCCAAATTAGGAAGATATTGAAAAGATATACACTTCACTAGGGAATATTCATCATAACGGATACTTGAAATATGGAATAGATTGTTTCGAAAAATATTCAGGTCTCGTAAAAAGTAAGGATGTTAACAGTATATCGCCACAAGAAATCAGCTTTAGTAATTATTGAAACTAGTATGGACAATCAGATCTGCTTAGAGATAGATTCGCCTATTTCTAAATGTCAGAGACAGCATTGTAAGAGATCTATAGGTTAGATTGTCTGATGTTGCAAAATGGCGAATGCACTCCTTGTTCAATTAGTATAGTATAAAATAAAATGAACGAAGCAAGTTAGTGCGTATAACCAAGAACTAATTTTTGACTGAATCTTGATTGAATTCAGCCTAAAGAGTTCAACCAGTTGCATGGAATATCAAATAGTCTTTATCACATCCTTTAAATTCAGCGCGCCCACCAATGACGTCACAACATGGACGACAAAGTGATGACATTTCGGAACCCTCGTGAAGCTGTCTATTTTTATAAGGCAATAGCGCAGTCCATGTCTCTATGCATATAATCGTGAATAGAAGAATAGTTCGCAGCAAACTGCAACTAAACAATTATCTATCTATAAATACCCCAACAATCATTTGCAGACCTATTGAATAACTCGGAAGAGGAGCATTTCCCCAATAAATAATGATTGAAGGAGTCAGAATGATATCGTTCATGAGGAAAATATAACAGTTAAAATCCCCGCAGTCTCTCTTCGGACTCCGTCGAATCATTTCCTCATTTACTCCGCAACGTCCAGGATTTCAAGAAAAAGAAAACACCTTTTGTGTTCCGTTGATTACGAGCTCAGTGTTTTGTTGCAGGTTCGTTTGACGGACCGTTAAGAGTTATTTATTTTATCCCGTTGCTGGTCCTGATTTTCGGTTCTAATTAAACAATCGGGAGAACATACCGATCTTCGCAGCGCTGCCTCCGAACTGAAACAATAGTATTGTACGTGCTTAATCAGAGGGCGCTCTCGTCGGAGCCAACTAATTAGCTGCCTACGTCAATGGGCTTCCATTTGATTGTGCTTTCTGGCTGTCTGTCTGTACGGCGTTTCCTAATTTTTACTGGATCCGGTTGGCGTCGGGTGAATGCGGGCACGATTCCTTGTTTCTCTAATTATTATCTCGATATTTGTGGAAGTGTTGGGTTGTTTTCTAGCGGGTATTCCCTCGTTGTGCCTTTAATTAGCACAATTCACAATGGGTGACTTGATTCGAAATGATATAAAAAATGTTGAGTTTGAAGGCGGGTATTGATGATGGCGGCATTTCCTTTGAAAACACAATCCGGCAAAAATTTTGATGTCATGAGAAAGTATAGATTGCTCGGATTGTATCAGGACGGTGAATTTCACTATTCTGCAATTTATATCACCACTTTTGCTCTAATTATGAGACCCCAAACATGACCAAACGATTTGCGTAAATTCTGTGTTTACGCAAAAACTCATGGTCAAATTGTTCATGCAAACAAAGTATTTGTGTGAACTGTTCGATTGTGTCTTTTGCCTTCAAAGATCGAAGATTTTTGCGGTCCTCATTTTGAAATTTCTGCGGCTCCCCTCTACCCTCTTAATTTCTTCGAGAAAAATTTTTCAATCAGTATTCAGTTTTTCCAACATAAATACTACATTTTTTGCCCCCATTTATAGGCATCAATTCGAATGACAAATGAATTGAAATCAATACAAATGTTAACAATTTAACAGGTGTATATCAGGTAAAATGTACAAAACAATATTCCTTCCCACAAAGAAACATATAAGAATGAACATGAAAGATTATTGAAAATTAAAAATAATAGAAAACGCCGAAGAAATAATGAAGTAGCCTTTTTTCCTTATTTTAATGTCTACAAATTTTTTATCGTAGCATCATAATCAAACGCTCTTCGTTGTATCATGCCTGATGGCTGATCGTAAACACAACTTTCTAAAGGAAAAACATGAAGGTTTGGACCTTAATAACGAAGGCCAAATTCTTGACTGGGTGAAACCCACCTAAAATTCCGCAAATATACCTACCCATTGAAAATTTTATTTTCGCAATACGGAAAATATGAATTTGAAATCCAGTAATTGATTGAAAAATGACAGCTGGAGCTTCATAAAGAATTTCTTGAGGAAAATATGTTCAAGAAATCGTTCTGATAACACGATCATCACGAAGGCTTCAAGTCGCGAGGGATGAGCGGCTTGCGAGGCAAGTTAATTGGACTGCCTCGCAAGTGTGTACGGTGTCGCGAGCCATTTCAACAAGGCGAAGCTGCCTCACAAGTGCCTCGCAACTGCCTCTCAAGTGCCCCGCAGCTTTCTCACAAGTGCCTCGCAACTGCCTCGAATGCCGCTCAGGTCTCGAGTCTGTAAACGGCTTTAGAGTTGATGTTATTATTTCACAGACACCTGAATTTTGCTCTTGGTCTGGTCGCGTAGCGCGTGTGACTCAAAATTTTCACGTTATTCTTGATTTTGCAAGAATAATGATTCTATCGGGCCTTCGAGCACATGATCATTTAGTTTTTACTCCTCTTTCATGCTTTAATACATATTCGTGATGATTCATTACTACGGTAAGAGACTTCCGAGGGTGATTAGCTTATGAGATTATCTGGCAGTGATGGTTTACCTACTCATATGAGTAAAAGTGATTTTTTTCTTCGGAAACAGAGCTTACGAAGCAGACAACAGACAAAAATGTCTCAAGTTGCCAGCAAATTCACATAAAAATCATCGTGATAAGGACCTTGGCTTCTTCATCAGTAATCAAGAAATTGGAAAATTGTAGAAATTTTCGAAATATGGTAGTATTGGTCTATAAATGCTTGAAAGAAAAACTAAATAGCTAACACAGAAAATCTGATTCATTTGTTGAGATCTCGATGAATAAGATTGAAGGTTCAGTCTTAAATGAATATAATTCAACAGAGAATCGATATGAGCAATAAAATGTCATGATGCCGAGGTTCGATATGAACTTCTGAGAAGTCACAAAACTAATGTTAATGAATTTTGCTTATTTACGAGTGATAATATTCATCTTCGTCATTTCAGAATGAATTACTGCCATTGGGTCAGTCACGAGTGCCAAGTTATGGATAGGTTCATTTACCCCTCGAACCTAACATAAAATCTTCAAGTCTGTAAGTTTTTCCCTTGAAAATACATACATTAAATTAAACACAGATTCTCAGTTCTGATTCTTCATGAATTCATGTCGAATTTCAACGATTATAGCTTCTGAGTGTTGATGAAAGGGATTTGAATTTATAGACCCATTTTCTGAAAAAATATTCATGAAATGTGTTTTTAAACGTACGATCCAAATTGGAATGTGCAAGAATGAATGAACCATTGTCAAGCTTCTAGCACTTTCGGTTGGAATTTGAGTATCAAATCGATGAATACGACTGAATAATATTTTAACGACACTTCTGTGTAGAGATCAAGCGGAATCCCTAGAGAGTAGCCAAATAATAGCTTCACCAGCAACCATATCTTCGTAACTGATGATAATGCCAGAGTGACGAGAATCGTTTGCCCTAAAGCCTGCAAATCATACCCCTCTATAAACAGTCAATATCGGTTAACTATTACAACAAGGAAGGTAATGATTTAGTTGCCTGTGCTACCACTAGACAGCTACTCTCCAGTTGTTATTTACGCGAAAGGCAATGTCCCCTGAGGCATTACATTCATGCATTTTCAGATTCTCTTCTAAGTCTTTCGATGCGAACCAGCGTGAAGCCTTGGTGATTCAAATATGCAGTAGTTGACTGGCCTTTTGCAGAGCTAAAGGAAAGAAACCAGGGGTGCATTGAGAAAAATTTGACTTCGAGATTCTGAGCAATATTGACTATCGCAATAATGCTTCAGTGATACTTCTGAAGGCCCTCAATGGATACTAACAATAGATATTCTTTTTTGAATCGATCAATCGAGATGTCACTGCAAAAAACCTGGTGAAACACATCAACACCTTAGCCAATTTATAAAGTTGCAAAATGACGCAAGAGCCAGAGTAGATCTCTTGATTTGTTGGGAATTTTTCGAGAATACTCAAAATCGTCATAAGATAACGTTCTTCAGTTTAATTATCAGCTCTTTTCCACAACATTCTACTAAAGAAGTCGAAATATATTTGAAATATTCTATTTCACGTTTAAGCTCGATACAATTCACAACTGATCTAATTTGAATAGTGTTGGGGCCGGTAGTATCGTAGCTTGTCCGCACACGGGGAAATTCACTCACTTCGGTATAGTGGGCGGGAAATGCTAGTTGGTCACTGGAATTAAATTGAATCAACGCTGAAATTTTTAGTTAAAAAGTATATTTTGTAGTACAGAAAAGAGACTATATACAATGTAGTTGCACAAAAAACTGGCGAAACTAGGGTTGGCGAATTGCTTCTCAACTTTGTATGAATACACTTACTTCTGGGTTCAAAACGCACAATGCACTCTGTAAAAATAAACATGAAAACTAACGCTGAAATCATTTCAAGCGTCGTGAATAATATTCAGAACAGAGTCAGCTTTTTACCTTGCAAAATAAGGAATCGGAATGCGACTTACTCAAAAATTTTTTCCAACAAATTTTTTTTTCGAAAATCGTTCATCATATACGGAAAAAATTCCACTGGGACTGTAAACTTTATATTTCACAGCAGTGTACCAAATTTCAGTTCGATACAATAATAAGTTTTGGAGATATCGGGAAAAAATATGTCAAATTTCGAAGTTTTCTCCTCGATATCGTTGTTTTTTTCGGTATAACTCGAGAAATACTGATTCAATCCTGATAAAACTTTGCAGCTAGTTTGAAGATGCTGAAAGACAAATTTTGGCGAAATTTCCTGATGATCGTGTTATTCGAACAATTTGAAAAAAAAATGCTGTGATTTTCTTATCATATCATCCTCATTAAATTCTTTATGAACCTCCAAACTGTAATTTTTCGATGAAGTACTGGATTTCAATTCGATCTGATCTGTATTTTTGGAAATCTTGGAAAAATAAAATTTTGAATGGGTATATCTGCAGAATCATTGGGTGGATTCTACCCATTCACCTTCTCTACAAATATCGAGTTTCTAAGTTTCTTTCGGAAATATTGTGTTTACGCAGTCGGACGTTAGGCCGACCGTAAACACAAAACTTCCGGAAGACAGTCATATTGCTATGAGGTGAATGATATCTCATTTGAAAAAAACAAGTTAATGCAATTTTTTTCGAAAAAACATTTAATAATTTTTAGTCAAAAATAGTTGCGGCCACATTTTGATAGGCAACCCTGAAGATAATTCCCCTATTGCGCACTATGTCTGCCGCCGGATCTCGTACTATTACGAATGATTAAGTATTCTGAAATTATTGGTTTTCACAATAATTCAGGATAACTTTGTCTACATTCTTCAGGTTGATTATTTGAGGTTTCATGAATAAGTGAGTCTATAACTAGGGAGCCATTATAAGTAGAATAGAATTGATTACTTAAGAGTTTGTGTCGGAGTTATAGGAAACTTCACAACAAAATCCATTCAATTCGGAATGACCATGTGAAAGCTACAGAAGAAAGACTTTCTTTCTGGAAAGCCTGTATATTCTACCGAATTAGAATCTGGAAAAATTGTGAGAGATGCAAGTGTTTCATTCAAAGAGAGGTTTAAAATAATGTACAACTCCAAGACACCCCCTGAATGTTCAATACCAATATGGTTATTGCCAGAGCATAGCAATTATGCCAAGATTCTGAATTTTGGCTTTTCATGAAACCTTTAACAACAATTAAGTAGATACTTTGGTGATGAGTATTGATTGTATTCGTACACAGTTAATCGATTGTGCGGAGCCAAGGTTAATACCGTAAGAACAATGAAAAATACTCGCAAAAATGGAAAAGCTTATGCAAACTTCTGGATTCAATCCAATCATGTTCAGTCCCCATGAACGAGCTGGCTATTTTACCCTGCTCAGGGTCTTAGGGCGAAATCGAACACATTTGGAAGAGGGTAAAATATTCTTTGCTCTTCGAACTGGAGCCTCATCCCTATTCGAAAAAAATGTGAAGATTCTTTTACGTTTCACCAAAGTGTCTGCCTGAAAAATAGTTTCCTTTCCATGGACGATTTCGAACTCCATATAACAGAAACATAAAAGAAAAGGACTTCATCGAGCGCATCGACGGTCGTAATAGGAAAAAAGCCGAAGTGGGTCACGACTAGATATATTATATAGATTCCTGGTATAGACGTTGCTCCAGAGGACCATAACTCATCAAGTACATCAAGGAATGGTGCCGGCATTGCAACAAGCTGGGACGCATAAATCAATATCAGTTCTAATAAAACCCTTCTAAAGCATTAGCCTCATCCTTTCTCGCTTGCTCCCGAACAGCGACAGTGGCGCACCGAGCTGTCCTCATTTAATTTATATTGAGATCGGGTATTTTATTCAAGATGAAGGGGAAGAGTTGTAGCGATTTCGGAAATTGCGAGCAGTAAACTTTAACTATAAATGCGGGTTTTTCTGTAGGAGCTCTTTGGGACAGAAAGGCTCCGTCCATATTGAAAATCCTTGGTAAAACCCTTCACGAATTGAAAGAGAATAAAACTGTTGCTTCGTAGAACGGATGCAGGAGCAACTGTTCGTCCGAACATAACATTTTATTACAGTGTTTTACGTTCTATTTTTTGATTATCTATATTCCTGATTGAATTTCGAAATTGCAGACCTTAGTTGATCCAAACGCTCAAACCGTGGGATTGTGAGTTGGAGATCTTTTCTGCCATCTAGATCACTATTCGATCTTCCATTTATCACTCTTAGATTTCATTCCTGTCAGATTTGATGCTTTTTTCCTTCTTCTACTCTTCTTTTGTGGTTACGAAATTATTTGAAATGAGGGAGGTATTTTCGACTATTATTATCTCTTCGAGTGGTTTCAATTTGTTTCGAAATAAAGCATATTGGGGTTTCAAATATTCCGACTTAGTTTTCGCATTCCTCATAAATTAATGCTTTGGTGAAATTTTGAACTTCTCAACATTTTAAACAGATCTATTTCTCATAGACGCAAGTCAATTCACAATACTCTGGCTCTCTTCCAATAACTATCTTCATTTACTTTTTGTCTATCTTTCATTCACAACCACTGAAGATCCTGAAACCCCAATTTACATACCCAGTAAGGCTCAATCCTACCCTCTCTGTATTTTCCTTCGAAAACACCTACGGCCAGACGAACGAAAAAATGGACCTAATTAAATTTGATCACAGATTCTTCCTCAGGAGATCCAATCTAACGGACTTGGACCATCAACGTCTTAAAATTAGAAAATTACAGAGATTTGGACAAAACGCACGCAGTTCCCCAGATTATGCGTGAATGTCCTCATTTAATTCATATTGAGATCGGGTATTTTATTCAAGATGAAGGGGAAGAGTTGTAGCTATTCCGGAAATTGCGAGCAGTAAACTTTAACTATAAATGCGGGTTTTTTTTGTAGATGCTCTTTCGGAAAGAAAGGCCCCCGTCCATATTGAAAATTCTGGGGAAAATACTTTATGAATTCAAAGAGTATAAAACTGTTGCTTCAGAGAATGGATGCAGAAGCAACTATTTGTCCGAACATAAAATTTTATTACTCTGTGTTATGCTTTATTTTTTATATTCTGGATTTCTGATTCAATTTCGATATTGTAGACCTTAGTTGATCCATCTGCTGAAACCTTGAGAGTGTGAGTTGGAGTCTATCTTTTCTGCCATCTGGATCACTAGTCGATCTTTCATTTATCACTGTTAGCTTGTATTCCTGTCAGATTTGATGCTGATCTAAATCTATAAGTTTTTCCCGTGAAAATACAAACATTCTGATTCTTTTTGAATTCATTTCGAATTTCAACTATTATAGCTTCTGAGTGTTGACGAAAGGGATTTGAATTTGTAGATCCATTTTCTGAAAAAATATCCAAAAAAGTGTTTCTAAACGTACGATTCAAATCGGAATATACAAGAATGAATGAACCATTGTCAAGCTTCTTGCACTTTCGATTGAAATTTGAGTATCAAATCAATGAATACGACTGAATAATATTTTAACGATACTTCTGTGTACAGAACAAGCGGAATCTCTAGAGAGTAGCCAAATAATAGCTTCACCAGCAACCATATCTTCGTAACTGATGATAATGCCAGAGTGACGAGAATCGTTCGCCCTCAAGCCTGCAAATCATACCCCTCTATAAACAGTCAATATCGGTTAACTATTACAACAAGGAAGGCAATGATTTTGTTGCCTGTGCTACCACTAGACAGTTACTATCTTCAGCTATTATATACGCGAGAGGCAATGTCCCCTGAGGCATTACATTCATGCATTTTCAGGTTCTTTTCTGAGTCTTTCGATGCGAACCAGCGTGAAGCCTTGGTGATTCAAATATGCAGTAGTTGACTCGCCTTTGCAGAGCCAAGGGAAAGAAACCAGGGTTGCATTGAGAAAAATTTGTCTTCGTGATTCTGAGCAATGTTGACTATCGCAATAATGCTTCAGTGATACTTCTGAAAGCCCTCAATGGATACTAACAATAGATAATCTTTTTTGAATCGATCAATCGAGATGTCACTGCAAAAAACCTGGTGAAACACATCGACACCTTAGCCAATTTAAAGAGTTGAAAAATGACGCAAAAGCCAGAGTAGATCCCTTGATTTGTTGGGAAATTTTCGAGAATACTCAGAATCTTCTTTAGATCACGTTCTTTAGTTCAATTATGGGCTCTTTTCCATAACTTTCTACCAAAGAAGTCAAAATATCCTTCGACATATTCCCTTTCGTTTCTAAGCTCAAGACAATTCACAACTTATTAAATTTGAATAGTGTTCCTTTCATCATATTTAGGTCTAATATTCGTGTTAGATTTGATGCTTTTTTCCTTCTTCTTTTCTTTTTTTGTGGTTGAGGCAGTGTTTGATATGAGGCGGGTTTTTCGACTATTATGATCTCTTCGCATGATTTTAGTTTCCTTCGAAATAAAGCATATTGGAGTTTCAATTATTGCGATTAAGTTTTCGCATTCCTCATAAATTAATACTCTGATGACTTTTTGAACAATTGATTATTTGAACAGGTCAATTTCTAACAGAATTGTGATTCAATTTGTAACCTCGCGGTGCTCAAATTCAGACTACTATTGTAACAGACAATAGAGTGGAACGATAAGGCGTTGCTCCCCAGAAAATTTTCAAAAAAGAAATGTTTCTGCTTTCTTAATTTTTTTCGCCGATTTGTACGCGCATCTTGAGTTGTACACACTTGACAGACTGGTACACAACGTCATTTACAAAATGAAGAAATAATTGGGCAGTTTTCGGGAATATTAGGGATACCAAGATGACTGAATCACCCTGTATATTAGTCTCGCGATTAATGACCTCTTACATTCACATCTCATTCATCAATCGCTGTAAATAATCGACTGATGAACTGAATTACTATTGACACCACAACAGCTAAAGAACAAAACAAAAAAGTCCCTCGATAATTTCCAGAAAAACTTCTATTCGAAACATTTAGTCGGAAATAAACTGAATAAACGCATCCCTGAGATGAAACCCAATGAAACACAGAAAATATGTTCGAGGAAGCTATTACCTATCAACCCTCTTCCCTTTCGAGAAAGGGAGCTAAGCACTTACAGGACCCAAGCGCTCTCCCAATAACTATCTTCATTTACTCCGTGCCCATCTTTTATTCATTACAATTGAAGATCCCGAAACCCCAATTTACATACCCAGCAATGCGCCCGATTTCTGAAGCACCATTTAATCCCCGCTACTTAGATGCAAACTAATCGTATCATATCCTTGCGGCGATATTCCCGATGAAAAATTAATGAGATTGTTCTCCAGATTTACAAGGTAAAGCCTCTTAGGAGTCGACAGGTTCAACATCTTTAATACCGCGAAAAATAATAAGTCTTCTTCCGCTTTCGACTTCCGAGGATATCATTGGGGATGTTTGCTATTAGAATTTTCCCTTCATCTACTCCATTTTATATTCGTTGTGTACTGTAAGGTACGATTTATTGATGTCAAATGCATTCACATATACAGTGCGCGTCTAAATTATGGAACAAATTCATTTTCTCAGAAGAAAAATATTTGGCAACAAAATCCTGAAACAGTTCAATTTTGTTTCACCTTAACGAAATTTATATGCATTTTTGAAGGTTTTTTGTTGCACCCATTGTCATCATCTTCAACCCTCCAAATTTTTGAATAGGGAAAGTAGGTCATGTGGTACTTTTTGGCAAGGTCTCTTGTATCTTTTTTACAAGCGTGCAGAAATTCTCAAGAAAAAAATTATTGTTTTTGAAAAATTGGTTGGTTTGAATTTATCGAAATTCAGTAGAAACTTACTAATAGCATACCTACATAAGATCATAACTGAAGTGTTTCACACATTCTAATTTTTCACGTGAGGGGGTTGAAAGTTGTGCATGAACAAAATTGTAATGGTCGACTTCCATTCGGTGACAAATTTAATCAGGTACCATCGTCTCAAAGTAAATGAACCATGACAAGGTGCACATACTGACCTCTTTGAAGTAACTAATTTTTCAGAAAAAAATTTTGTTTGAAAATTTCTACAAGCCTTCAAAGAAGATACAGAGACCTTGCTGAAAAAGTACCACATGACCCACTTTCCCTATTAAAAAAATTTAGAGGGTTGATAAGCATGGCTCAGGGTGCAACAAAAATCCTTCAAAAATACATAAAAATGTGGTAAAACTGAAACAGAGGATAAGGATTTTCTTGCTAAATATTTTTTCTTGTGAGAAAAGGCATATATTTCACAATTTTGACGCGCACTGTATATTTCATTCCATTGCTCCTACCTTGAAAAAAATATTTTACAGCAAAGTATCAAATTTAATTTCTATACAGCTATAATTTTCGAAATATTGTAAAAAATATATGAAATTTCGTGGTTTTATTCCCGATATCGTTGTTTTTCCGGATTAACTCAAGAAATGCTGATTCAATCGAAATGAAACTCGGGAGCAAGATTGGAAATGCTGATTTGCAACTTTGTGCGAAATTTCAATTATTTATTCAATATTCTGTGATCTTCTGATCACATCATCTTTATGCTAATTTGGATGAACCTTCGAACTTTAATTTTTCGATGAAAGAGGGAGTTCAATTAGACCTAATCTGTATTATTGGAAATATTAGAAAATAAATTCTGAATGGGTATATCTGCGGAATCATTGGGTGGATTTTACTCAATCACGAATTAGACCTTCGTGATTGAGGACCAAACCTACCTAAGTTTTCAGTGGAAAAAAAGCGAAACGTTACAAAATATTGGAATCTTGGATACCTTCACATCGGAAGATAATTGGACCATACTCAGTGGATACTTTTTTTTATTGTGTATTGCCTGTATAATCACTCTGTGAAGAGTTGGTTGGTACTCTTGAATTATGGTCGCAACCACAATAATACGGCGAAAGTTTGCCAAATCCTGTATTTTTTCAGCATTTTATGGCATGGTTTAGTATCAAACGTATCTACTACTGCCTTCATGTGGAACGGAAAACGTCGCGTAGTTATTTGAGAGGAAAATGACTCTAATATCCAAAGCCTAGCAACTGACTTCATAAAAGTAAATGAAGTAGAAATGACTTTTGAAAGAGCGGTTTGATATCTCTTGCCATATGAGGATATTAGAAATTTTCGGAGTTTATATTTATTTTATATCTCATTCTCTCTTGAACGAGAAAACCGATCAACGTAGTACAAAACCTATGGACTAATGTTTTTGCCTACTTTGATGAAAAAAAGTCATAACTTTCGAGACTTGCAGTTGCATTTGATGATGAGGATAATGTTGTGTAACAATGTTTATATCAATAAGTCAGAATTGGTCACAAATTCCAATCGTGAACCACAAGATCCCTCTGTTACGAGTGGAAACTAGGTCAGACCTTCGATACTTTTATAGCAACAAACGATAGCTTCTCAAAAGAATTCTAGGACATGTATTTTACATTCTCACTGAGGAACAGTTTAACGCATTTCTCTCGATCGATCACTGTAGAAGAATCAGTCTTCGACCTCGATTCTCTCCGGCCGGCGGTCCGTCTGTATGGGCGGAAAGATTTGAAAAAAAAACATTTCTTGAAATTTCCAGGAAGAAATTGATATCTGAGTGTCTTTATTGAGGTCGCTTCAACGGAAAATCTGCCCCACGGTTTCGGAATTATGTGGAAAGTGATTCCCAAATAGACATGAACCGTGAAGGAGCTTTTAGTATGAGTAAGTATTGTTATGAATCGAGCTGTCGTTATCAATTGAATATATGAAATTTTGAATTTTTGATAGGATCCAATAACAATAAAATATATTATTTGAATTTTGATTTTAATTTCCCGCGGCTCTCTGTGTCTTTCTCAAGGTGGATTCTATGATGTGAAATAATAAAAGTTTGTGGAATTTTGAATACTAATATTTAATGAAAATTATAAATGGAAATCAATTGAAATGCTTAACTAGCTAATTACCTAACTCAAATTATAAAATTAACTTAAAAACTTCCAACGATGTTCTTTTTGCTCTCATCCCCGCAGTGTTTCTAGTCTATGTCACTTTTTTCTTGTTGTTCTTCTGTGGTTCGGGTTTCTGTTATAACCTACAATTTCGTTCGTGTTTATTTTCTCCAAGTGCCAAGGGTTGACTTTTGAAATGAAGTTTATTCGTCTCGAATCATCTTGTATGGATTTGATTACTTCTTGATTTTCTTTTATGGTTAGTTTATCTCGTTTTAGTCTCAAGATTCCATGTATTTACTTTCTATTTTGCTTCAATGATGCCAGCCACTTTAATTCAGTTTTGATTTAATTCGGTTTCTGACTAGAATAATACGATGTTTTGAAAAAAAATTACGGGGAGCAGCTACAGTCTTGACGATGGTTGAAAATGGACTAAATTCTCTGTAGTCGAGCTTCAGTATTCATACCTTTTTCAAATTTTCTTAAAAATCAAGTAGGGCCATGCCTAGTCAAAATGTCTTCCAAAATGATGCTTTCATTATATTGAACAAACCCTATTTCTAAAATATAGCTGATAGTTATATTATAAGCAACTTACGGTCGAGACATAATTTCTATCATAAATTTACATTTTCTTTGAAATTCTTCATCTCATTTTTACTTGTAATTGCTAGTTAGTTCTGTTCAATTCAAACCTATCATAGTAACTTTCAACAAAATGTCACTTAAATTCTTCATAATTTACTACTCTTTGACTAGATAAGGCGTTCTATAAAATTCAAGGTATCTATCCAAATTTCTGTATGTACTTTCAGATCATGAGAAGCCTGTTGAGAAGGGCAATTTGGAAGGATTATGTGCCCTGAATGAACTATTGAAATACTGGAATAAATTCTCTGGATTTGTTACTGGATCGTGATTGATTTGGACATTTCTTTTATTTTATGATAGAATTCACTATGTTTGAGGCCTGGAAGTATCTTAATTGTATATTATTATAATGAATGATTGAATATATGATATTTTTGTTCATCGGTAAGTTTCTTCCCTAACGATTAGAAAAAAAACATGACAGTACGTTAGTATTTAGTCGTAACCGGAAATAAACAACTCTCAAAATATTTGAGTTCTTGTGATTTTTAACAGTTCCTCAGTTCACTTAATTTTTGGTAAATTTGTTTCTACGTAAACCAAATTTGATTTTGATTTTGGGTTATTCCCATCAGGCAAGTATATGATTTGTACGGAATAAGCAAGCCTACTATGTATTAAAAGTTAGAAAAGAATTATTATGATTACGCCGGAGATCTCGATTCCTTTTCATTAAACATGTATTATTTCTGACGCCGGACATTCAACAGGTTGCTTCTAAAAAATCTGCTGAAAGGAAAGTGAATGCAGTCTCAATAGAATTTTTTGAGGGAATGAAGAAGGAAGGCGGCAAGTATTCAAAATCATTTGGTGTACATAATGTTGCAGGCCACTTTTTGAAATCACAAGAACTCAAATATGTCGGAAATTTTTTTCGGTTACGAATAATTACTAACATACCATTGAAATAATTATACATCAATAAGAAACCCAACGTGAACCACGAAATTAGTCGACAAGAGCAGCAAATGAATCCAATAAAGATTCTCTGGAACCCATGCACCACTTTTATCAGGCGAGCCACCGACCTTGCTCAATAATTAACTCTGGACGAGCAGGCTAAAGTCTTCCCCTCGACCGAGACCGTAGTTTTCAGCAATTCCTGGGCCGAAAGCTGGAATGGGGCGGTCGTTCCTCCGAAAGCTGATGGAGTATTTACTTGGGGTGATAACGGCACCCGACAATCCCGACCATTCTGTGCCATTAGAGATGTTGCGGCCTCGTTACACACGCTGGTCAGCATCGGTGGATTCAAATTTCCGTATCTGCAAATTGGAGGACGTATTCAATTTGTCCTTCCTCCGCTTATGCGTGTCAGCGGGTCCTGATTGTCCTTCTGTAGGATTCTTTTGTGCCGGCCTCAACATGGTCCGTGGATGTGCTATCCGATATGGCCAAGGTTCTAATTACATTATCGGGAACATCGTCCCTTTGTCCAGAATAGTTCAAAGTCTGGTTGATTTCAGGGAGATCTCTATCCTATTGTGTTCTGATACAAGAAGAATAAGTTTATGTTGTATTATTGTTAAGAAATAGTCTTATTGATTTTATGCATGATCAGGGGTTAACAAATTGTTCTGTATCGTTGACCCCTTGACCTTTTGGGAGTTTGATCAATCTACGTTCACTGAATATTGGACTTTTGCAAAGACCTTTACCTCAGTATTTTAAACAGCTGCATTGAAGGAGTGTCATTCGGTAGGCAACCTTTCGGCCTTACGGTGTTGCTACATTCAACAAAACACCGTGATTTCCTTCAATATGAGGTGGAAGTAGTCGGCGGATTTTGTACAATTCAACATGAGATACCAAGCGATGGAGTTAATAATGTTCAAACACTAAAAAGGTATATACAGAGTGTAACAGCCAAATGGAATAAATTCGATAACGAATAAATGAGGGCGTGTTGGGAAAAACGCTCGGACACGTCGATTTGTAATTTTAAATGCGCATATTTTTCAAGAAAATAATATTATATAGGGTGTTCCATGTGACCGTGGCCAATACCAACTTTCTTATTTCAAATGCAACCCCCTGTATATTACTTATTTTTCGGATTCTTCAGAGAATTCTATACACAATTCATGCACAATGTCCTATACCTATCTTTAACTATTTCGGAAATATTAAGTGTTTTCAGATTTAGTGCAAAAATTAACGTTTTAAATAAATATTATTTTATTTCACAAATTCGGTACATTACACTTAAAACCTAATAAGTACTACTGATTATTTCTTAATAATTAAAAAAAACAAAAAAAAAACATCAATGTCAATGTAGGAAATGTTCAAAATGCTCGGCGCGAACGTCTTGGCAACATGCTAATCTGGTGTAGAATTGTCTTCTAACGTTACTCAACATTTCAGGCGTGACTGATCTAATCGCAAGTGTGATTCGGTTTTTTAGGTCATCTAAGTTTAAGGGTTTTTTTTTTTTAATTTCTTCTCAGCAATGGTTTTTGCTTAATTTCTTCATATCAAGAGATAAATGGGAAATAAGTATTGAGTGTAATGTATCGAATTTGTGAAATAAAATAATTTTCATTCAAAATGTTAATTTTTTAAAAAATCTGAAAACACTTAATATTTCCGAAAAAGTTGAAGAAAGGTATAGGACATTGTGCATGAATTATGTCTAGAATTTTCTCAAGAATCTAAAAAATAAATAATATACAGGGGGTTACATTTGAAATAAGAAAGTTGGTATTGGCCACGGTCGCATGAAACACCCTATATAATTTTATTTTTTTGGAAACTATGCGCATTCAAAATTACAAATCGACGTGTCCGAGCGTTTTTCCCAACACGCCCTCATTTATTCGTTATCGATTTTATTCCATTTGGCTGTTACACTCTGTATAAGCATAGCAAACTTTTCATAGCATAGCTGGTTTTCATTTCCAGCTGTTATGCTTACATTCCGTTAGATCGAATGAACGTTAAATATCTTCTGGTTCTCCCTGATTTCTTCGGATACTTCTTTATTATGAACCTAATACATACAATGAGAATATTCTCAACAGCACTCGATAGTCTCTACCGTTATGTGCCATCAGCAGCCTCGTTACACGTGCTGGTCAGCTTCGGTGGATTCAAATTTTCGTATCTGCAAATTGGAGAATTCAATTTGTCGTTCCACCGCTTATGCGTGCCAGCGGCTCCTGATTGTCCTTCTGTAGGATTCTTTTGTGCCGGCCCCAACATGCTCCGTGAATATGCTATCCGATATGGCAGAGATTCTAATTACATTATCGGAAAAATCGTCCCTTTGTCCAGAGGTAAAAATAGTTCAAAGTTTCGGAAATGCTTTCAAGGAGATCTCCATCCGATTGTGTTCTGATACAAAAAGAATAGGTTTATGTTGCATTATTGTTAAGAAATAGCCTTATTGATTTTATGCATGATCAGGGTTAATAAATGGTTTTGTCTCGTTCACCCCCTGCTTTTCTGGGAGTTTGATCAATCTACGTTCACTGAATATTGGACTTTTGCAAAGACCTCTACCTCAGTATTTTTAACAGCTGCATTGAAGGAGTGTCATTCGGTAGGCAACCTTTCGGCCTTACGGTGTTGCTACATTTAACAAAACATCGTGATTTCCTTCAATATGAGGTGAAAGTAGTCGGCGGATTTTGTACAATTCAACATAAGACACCAAGCGATAGAGATAATAATGTTCAAACACTAAAAAAGTATATCTAAGCATTGCAAACTTTTCATAGCAAGTATGGTTTTCATTTCCAGCTGTTATGCTTACATTCCGTCAGATTAAATGAACGTTTAATATCTTCTGGTTCTCCCAGATTTCTTCGGATACTTCTTTATTATGAACTTGGTCCATATAATGAGTATATTCTCAACAGCACTTGATAGTCTTTACCATTATGTGCCATCAGCAGCCTGGTTACACACGCTGGTCAGCATCGGTGGATTCAAATTTCCGTATCTGAAAATTGGAGAATTCAATTTGTCGTTCCACCGCTTATGCGTGCCAGCGGTTCCTGATTGCCCTTCTGTAGGATTCTTTTGTGCCGTCCTCAACATGGTTCGTTAATATGCTATCCGATATGGCAGAAATACTAATTACATTATCGGAAACATCGTCCCTATGTCCCAAAGGTACAAACAGTTCAAAGTTTCGGAAATGCTTTCAGAGACATATCTATCCGATTGTGTTCTGATACAAAGAGGAAAAGTTTATTTTGCATTATTGTTAAGAAATAGCCCTATTGATATTATGCATGATCAGGGGTTAACGAATTGTTTTATCTCGTTGACCCTTTGCTTTTTTGGGAGTTTGATCAATCTACGTTCACTGAATATTGGAATTTTGCAAAGACCTCTACCTCAGTATTTTCAACAGGTGTTGCTACATTTAATAGAACATCGTGATTCCTCTCAAAATGAGGTGAAAGTTGTTTGCGGATTTTGTACAATTCAACATAAGAGACCAAGCGATGGAGTTAATAATATTCAAACACTTAAAAGGTATATAAAAAGCATAGCAAATTTTTCATGGCAAGTATGGTTTTCATTTCCAGCTGTTATGCTTACATTCCGTCAGATCAAATGAACGTTAAATATCTTCTGGTTCTGCCTGATTTATTCGGATACTTCTTAATTATGAACCTGGTCCATATAATAAGTTTATTCTCAACAGCACTTGATGGTCCTTACCATTATGTGCCATCAGCAGCCTGGTTACTCACGCTGGTCAGCATCGGTGGATTTTTTTTGTGCCGGCCCCAACATGGTGAATACGCTATCCGATATGACAGAGATTCTAATAACATTATCGGGAACATCCTCCCTTTGTCCCAAAGGTACAAATAGTTCAAAGTTTCGGAAATGCTTTGAGGGAGATCTCTGTCCGATTATATTCTGAGGCGTTGTGCCATTATTACATTCTTGTATTTGTGATAACTCGTTTTTCACTTAGGTTGTTTCAGCACTCAATAGTCTCTACCATTATGTGCCATACACGCTGGTCAGTTTCGGTGAATTCAAATTTCCGTATCTGCAAATTAGAGAATTCAATTTGTCTTTCCTTTGCTTATGCGTGTCAGCGGGTCCTGATTGTCCTTCTGTAGGATTTTCTTTTGTGCCGGCCTCAACATGGTCCGTGAATATCCTATCCGATATGGCCGAGGTTCTAATTACATTATCGACAACACAGTCCCTTTGTCCCGAAGGTTCAAACAGTTCAAAGTTTTGGATATGCCTTGAGGGAAACCTCTGTCCGATTGTGTTCTGATACAGGGAGAATGAGCTTACGTTGCATTGTTAATATTTATTCAAATGGGGAAATAGGAAGAAAATACCTAATGGATTTATTCGTGATCACATGTCCACAAATTCTTCTGCCTAGTTTACCCCTTGCTTTTTTGGGAGTTTGGTCAACCCACGTATACTGTGAAATTAAATTAACTCCTGAATGTATCCCTAATCGTTAATCTGGTGGTAATGATGCAACCTCTTACTCCCTATCTATTTATTTCAACTTTACAATTAAAATAGCTATTTACAAACACAAATTTAGGTACAATGAATCTGAGATCCGGGATTCGAAGAAGCACTTATCTTAAAAGTAAGGATCCGAAGGTATGATCCTTCAAAATACAGGTATTATCCAGGTAGTCCAATTTCAAAGAGATTCCATCCAGAGTAAAGTCCAGAATTAAGGTATTTCAGCAATAATCAGCCTCGGTATAAAGGTATTCCAGTCATAATCAGCTCCAGTATTAAGATAATCCAGTAATGATTGCTTCTAGTAGTAAGATGATCCAGTTGAACCCTGGGTCCGGTAGTAGGATGTTCAAATGGGCATTAGTCCCAGTAAAAAGGTAATCCAGCAGTCGATAGCTCGGTACAAAGATGGTTCAGTGGGCGATCGCCCCGGTACAAAGATGTTTAAGTGAGCGGTAGCCCCGGTACAAAGATGAAGCAGTAGGCGGTAGCCCCGGTACAAAGACTGCAAATTTAAAAACTATAAGATAGTGCTTGTAACACGTGATCTCATTCCCAACGACTCTAGACGTTATTGAAACAATTTACAAGTTAATAAATACGAGATGAAATATCTAGAACTCAGGAATAAGAGCACGTTATTCGATAATAAGAATGAGACAAGAAATCAAATGCACAATATCATACAAAGGAAAATGTTAAGCTGTGTAACCTGCATGGAATGAAAATAATCAGAAATCACAATCTGGCATTCACAAAAGCAAAAATATTGGTCGGGATATACGTAGTACTTACCGCCTTTTGAATAGACGTCTTATAAGAAACAATAAAACTTCAAAATTCCACGATGTTAATGGATTACGAAGTTCGTATATTCGTTAAACTCTAGCAAGGTGTTGAATCTCCAACTTCTTAGCAGTAAAAGGAAAGAACTTTCCATCGCCTAGACTGACTTGGAAAGGGTCGCGCATGCGAAAAACACACTCAACTGTCAAAGCGATGAGCGTTCTTTAGCGACCGATCATATAATTTCAGTAAGGCGTTTTTACTTGCGATTGGAATTGAAATTATTAGTATGACGTAATTTCGCGAATGAAACTGAAATCGACAGTGGAGCGTTTTGTAACGTTACAACTGAATATTCAATTTTTGCTAACACCCCTAATTCAGTATTTTAAACGTGTTGTCATAATAGGTATATTCTCAACGATCAACATATTTATCTACTACAAAATCTAACAGATTCAGGCTCGGTACCTCCACCTACGAATAACTGAATTTATTCTTTGAATAATTTTTGATCTCTGAATAAGTCAAAATGAAGTCTCTTCCCTACCAGATGATGATAATCTCCATATAAATAGACCTTATCCTCAAAATAAGTTATTATCGTTGTTCGAACCCGTGAATAAGAATTCACTTGACAGATGTGAATGTCAATAGGTCATTTTCGTTTGTATTGTATCGACTTTGAATGATTCCTATTGTGCAATTCTCGAAAAGAATGCACTGGATCAGAAAATGGATTACATTTGAACCACTGAATGATCCTGATATTGACTCAATAAATACCATTATTCCTGATTAACATTGAACAGATATATCCAAAGGCAAAAGTCAACGACGTCCTAAACGATGATGAATTTCGCAAAAAATCGGAACAAATTTTCAGAATTCAATTGGATGGTACGACAGAATACAATCATGCATCAGAATTCAAGTAAAATGTTTGAATTCCCTGCTTCTTTGAAGATAACATAACAAAACTAGGAATCGAGCGATGATATCTCAGAAACTGAACGATGCTATGCGATAAATCCTTGTATCCCACCCCATATTTATTTCCAAACCAATGTGTGGAATTCTACGATGAAAGAGATATTTGTTTTTCACCCATACTCCCTTAGATTTCGATCAAATCTATCAAACGTCTATAGCTTGAACAAGAACTAATACAGATTGTCTGTTTGGATCATGGAAAGATTTTGGGATGTAGATTGGTCTCGAAACTAACTCAGAATCTGATGATAACAGCTAGTGCCGTGTTGGATCATACAGCAATTGAACAAAATGAAAAAAATTCGTCTTAGATCAGTTTGGGGATTTCTGAATAAACGACATAATCAAAAATGGTAATAGATAATTTCGCTTTATTATTCTCAAAACTTTTCGAACAATCAAAATATAAGTATTCTAAAATCATATATATTGAATTAACCACATGTAAAATCGACAATCATAAGCCTTCCCGCAAATTCCCCTTGAGTCAGTTTCCGGGTTTCTGTTCCCAATCTTTACCTTTCGGCTCATTTTTTTCAACTTTCCAAATGGTCATTTCTTCACGATCAGCTGAATAAACCAATGATACTCTTCAGGAATAAAACCAAAATAATTCTGTTTTCACCATTACAATGATCAAATGAATAATTGCACAAGAGAAAAAGTACAGGTAGGTAATATCCGATATCGATAGAGAAATTAAATCAGAATTTTATTTGACATTTGTTATGAGAAAATTCAATCAAAGTTATTTCTATCTAAGTGTTGGATGCACAGAACGATAGTGCTCTTATTTACATTTGTTTTCCTACTAAATCTTTAAACTAAACTGGGAAAACCGGTTGTATTTCATACTCTCGCCAACGACACAAACGCCACCAATCGACCAATCAGAGCTCATGACACTATTAATTCGAATTCGGCAATTGTCATTTTGAATTTATTTCTGTTTTCTCATATATTATTTAGTTATTGATAAGTGCATAAAATCTCTTTGTGTTAGCTTCGAAGAATTGTGAGATCATCAGATACTTTTGAATGAATCCCTTTTGTATTTTGTTTGTATATGTAAATAAGTGTTAATAAAATAAAGAATCCTATTTATACTAGGTATTCACTTCATGATACTCGGAAGCATATCATATATTATTCTGCGAATACTATTTATGGGATAATCCTGTTTGTATTCCTTGTACAACAATAAATAAATAAATAAATAAATTACTTTCATAATCGTCTTTCAATCATTTTAACTAATCAAGGATCAAGTTATCAACGCCCAATGATTATGCATATTATTTTCAACATTGAACGTTTGTTTTTGTCTTGGTTCTTCATTGAATATACCTACATGAATTGTTTAATAATTTTCACTTACTTGAAATTGAAATTCATAACTATATGCTAATATCAAGTGCTACTAGAGAAGCTCAGTTTTCAAATCCGATGAAATAAAATTAACCATTGAATAAAACTTCTGCTTTCGAATTGTGCACCTTACGAATTTGAATGGGAAAGAACTCAAATCGAACTGGTTTTCATAATATGTCCTATTCAATGAGTTTTTATTCTCAGTGGAACTACAACTCTTCATAGGTCTCAGTCTGACTTGAAGTAAGGATGATGCTTGTTCTGTATCCACTTCATCAAACTTCCCGCCGCTTTACCACATTCCTTTGTATATGTGCAAAATCTGGGAAAATATGAATATATTTGAACAAGGTATCGCATTATTTCGATGTATCAGTAGATTCTGTGAAATAATTCCACATTGCTCACCTAATAATTTCACTCCTCGCTCACTAAATTATAGTAAACATGGTGAGATAGTGTATTAGCCAAAAATTAAATTAAATTCTTAGAATATATTCCACTGAAAGCTATGCAAAACATAATAATACAAAAATTCATTGATCCAGATATTTTTCACCTTAAATCTTGTCTGATGTCAATTCAGTTCTAACAGACAGTTGCATTGACGACCGGTCGTAATTTTCAAATAGCGCCACCTTCAGTGGAAACAACGAATTTTAGCCAATTCCCCAACATTGGCAAAAAAAAGCGCATCTTTAAATTCACATTATCTTCTATGCACCTTAGTAATATTGAATCAGAAAGTGATAGGATTAAATGGCCATAGTAGACGAGGACATTTAAAGTAGTGAAAGTGATAGGATTTGAGAGACAACTGAACTAATTTCCTGTCATTCGTATGTTGGCAGTTCTCACATATGGAACTGTCTATCTCAGACGTACTAGGATATCTTTGGTCTGATGCGGTAATAATGGAATTGTTTTTTGTCAGATAACTTAAACTGAAAGTACCGAAATAAGCTATTCTCCAGATTGCACATGCTGACAAAATTATTTGACAGATTGTTGTTTGTCAGATAGGGGAAATATATTCGAATATGGAAATACTGGCTCTCGAGTCATTAATAAAATTATACTTCTCATTATTTCATCCTGGTATTCAATAACTCCCTTTCACTCGGGTTGATAAAAGCACTTAAGAGTCTCTTCGATTTTGTGCCATCAGAGCCTCGTTTCACAAGATGGTCACCATCGGTGGGTTCAATTTTCCGTATCTGCAAATTGGAGGATGTATTTAACTCGCCCTCCCTTCGCTTATGCGTAACCTCAGGTTCTGATTGTCCATCTGTTGGATTCTTTTGTGCCGGCTTGAACATGGTCGGTGGATGTGCTATCCGATATTAGATTAGATTAGATTAGATTAGATTAGAGGAGGGGCGATGAGGCTATGCTTAACCTCGCTGACACCTT
This sequence comes from Myrrha octodecimguttata, assembly GCA_958510865.1. Taxonomy (NCBI): domain Eukaryota; kingdom Metazoa; phylum Arthropoda; class Insecta; order Coleoptera; family Coccinellidae; genus Myrrha; species Myrrha octodecimguttata. The sequence goes on along the minus strand of OY294058.1, from coordinate 46,472,114 downwards.
GATCTGAAGATCTATTGTGCAACCCCACACTATCTACCAGTCGAGTAGCAAGGCCTCGATAAACTATACTACCTTACTGGGTGCTACACCCATTATTTGTTCCGGTTTTAAGAAACAGGAGCCAAGATGCCGCAGCCTTCTCCAGAGGACAGCTTCACATTTGCATAGCAGGTGTTCCGCTGTCTCAGTGGCTTCTTGGCAGAAGCGACAGGTACCATCAGGAACCTTCGCTATGTTCCCAAGATGAAAATTCACAGGACAGTGTCCCGTGAGTTTCCTCAGTTCCAATCTGCTATGTGAGAGGGCTTTCTTAATCCAGCTCGTTGAGTACGAGAGGAATGACTTAGCCTGTCTCTGTCCTTCAATCCTTCGCCAGGATCTAGCCTTCCTCTTTTGTTCCCTTTCTTCAACCGCCCTTGCTTGGTGGCTTGATGGGAAACCGCAAACTGGCTCTGGTCCAATAAAGGGGTTGATCCCTCCTTCCTTGCTAGCTGATCAGCCATTTCGTTACCATGCACTCCAGAATGACCAGACACCCAAATAAGGTTGACCTGATTATTTGATCCGAATGCGTTGAGTGACATTTTGCATTCCCAGATTAGCCTTGACCGTAGTGACGGTGAATCAAGCGCCAGGAGAGCTATCCGATATTGCCGAGGTTCTTGTTACATTATCGGCAACATCGTCCCTTTGTCCCTAAGGTTCAAACAGTTCAATGTTTGGGAAATGCCTTGAGGGAGACCTCGGTCCGATAGTGTTCTTATATAGAGAGAATGCGGATAATGCATTATTAATATTTATTCGAACAGAAGAATTTGAAGAAAATGGCTTAATGGATTTTATTCAAGATCACAAGTTAACAAACTCTTTCGTTTCGTTCAACTTTTGCTTTTTTGCGAGATTGATCAACCCACGTTTACTGATAATTTTTGCAAAGACCTCTACTTCAGTATTTTAAGCAGCTGCATTTGAGCTATTTTATTCGGTAAGGAACCTCTCGGCCTTAGGGTGTTGCCACATTTAACAGATCGTGACTTCTACCAAAATGAGGTGAAAGTATGGGGCGGATTTTGTGCAATTTATCATGAAATAGTAAGTGATTGGGTTGATAATGTTTAAACGCTTAATAGGTATAATTAAGCCTATAAAAGTTTTCAAAGTATGTACTGTTTTGGTTTTTTCTAAATCGGTATTTAAGAAACATAAAAAAAAACTTACCAATGAACACAAATGCATATATTCAATCATTTATTATCATTATATACAATTAAGTTAATTCCAGGCCTCAAACATAGTAAATTCTATCTTAAAATATAAGAAATGTCCAAATCAATCACGATCCAGTTTTATACAATTGCCTTATATAGTCAAAAAGTAGGAAATTATGAGGAATTTAAGTGTTTTTGTTGAAAATTATAAAGATAGGTTTTAATTCAACAGAACTAGCAATCACAAGTAGAAATTCGATGTAGAATTTCAAATAAAATGTAAATTTTACATCTAATGTAGTTATCAGGTTTCCGAAGGAACAAAATTGCAGCTATATTTCAGAAATAGGGTTTATTCAATACAATGAAAGCAGTTTTTGGCGATTGTAAGTAGAAATTCATGAATACTAGGCAAATGAAATTGTGAACTTAGAAAATCGTAACATTTAGGCATAAAATTTGAAAAAATTTATATATTAGAGATTTAGAATATAGGCACATCAAAATACGGAAAAAAAATACGGCCGAATTTTCTAGACCAGGTTAGAAGAAGGAAAACTTACCTCTGAAGAGAAAACTGCGAAAGCATCATTTTTGGAAGACACTTTTAAATGCAAAGCAAACTAGATGTTGAAGAAAATTCAGAAAAGGTATAAATACCGAAGCTCGAACACAGAGAATTTAGTCCATTTTCAACCATCGTCAAGACTGCAGCTGCTCCCCGTAAAAATTTTGTCCAAACCTCGTAATATTCCAGTCATAAACAAAAGTAAACCAAAATTGAACCAAAGTGACTGGCATCCTGGAAGCATATTAGAATTAAATACATGAAATATTGAAGAAAAAACAAGATAAACCTACCAAAAGGGAAAATCCAGCAGTGATCAAATCCACACGAGTGAACTCTAGAAAACATCATTTCAAAGGCAACCCTTGGAACTCCCAGTAAAATAAACACGACGAACTTTGGAGGTTATCCAGAAATCTCGAACCACAGAAGAACATCAAGCAACAAAGTGAAATAGACTAGAAACACCGTGGGTGAGAGCAAAAAGGACATTATTATAAGTTTTTCAAAATTTAATTTAATTATTAAGGTTAGGTAATTAATTAGTTTAGCATTTGAATCGATTTCCTTGAATTATTTTCATCAAATATTATTATTCGAAATTATATAAACTGTTATTATTTCACGTCATAGAATCCACCTGAGAAAGAGACAGAAAGCCGCGCGAAATCTAAATCCAAATTCAAAATTCATAATTTATTGTTATTAGATCCTGTTAGAAATTCTAAATTATTCAACATTAAACAACAGTTCGATTCATAAGAGTATGTCTTGGTTCAACTGAAATCGATTCAAGAAAATTCATGTGAAAAGACAAACAACAAAATGAGTTAAAAATAGAGTTATATTGGTCAATTTCAAATAATTATTCTTGGGGGAAGAAAATTTCATTCAAGAATATTTTTATATTTGATTCAAGAGATCCTTTTTCTTTGTGAAAGTGAGAGTTCTAAACAATCCTACCGTGAAAAATATTATATCTGAATATATGCAATTTAACGCATGTTACATGGATCGGCGGAATTGAGCAATGATGATAAGAACAGATCTCAAGTATTAATATAACTTTAATGTTATTATTCGAAATAATATAAACTGTTATTATTTCACGTCATAGAATCCACCTGAGAAAGGGACCGAAAGCCGTGCGAAATTTAAATCCAAATTCAAAATTTATATTCTATTGTTATTGGATCCTGTTAGAAATTCAAAATTCAAAATTATTCAATATTAAACAACAGTTCGTTTTCATTTTCAGCTCTAACTAAAGGTACAATTCGGATCTCGGCAGTAGCTACCTGGCAGTCGCGACCTGGCAGCGACTACCATACCGCTTTCATGGAATTACATAAAACACATACCGATACAAGCAGCTCAACACGGTTCCTTGTATCGGTAGGTGTAGCATGTAATTCCCTGGAAGCAGTATGGTAGAAACTGCGCGACTGTCAGGCAGCTACTGCCGAGATCCGAATCGTGCTTAATATTTCGTAGCATCGAAGGACCGTGATGTGTGTGGATGTCCCTTCAGAAATGGTCGAGATTCTCATTACATTATTGGCAACATCGACCCTTTGTCCCTAAGGTTCAATCAGTTCCAAGTATCAGAATCGCCTTGAGAGAGACCTTTGTCCGATTGTGTTCCGATACAGAATGAGCTTACGTTGCATTGTAAATATTTATTCGAATGGAGGAATTGTATGGAGAAGGCTTTATTGATTTTATTAATGCTCACAAGTTGTCAAACTCTTTTGTCTCGTTAACCCCCTTTTTTTGGGAGTTTGATCAACCCACGTTTACTAAATATTTTTATTTTCGCGAAAGACCTCTGCTTCAGTATTTTTGACAGCCATATAGACGCGATTTCATTCGATGTGGAAACTATTGGCCTTACGGTGTTGCCACACACAGGAGCTCATGGTGACGTTTTCAATTTGATTTGGGTTTTCATTTCCAATCAAAAATCTGTCGATAATTGAAACAAATATTCCTCCTTGATCAGAGCTAATCATCCAATCAACCAAAATATCTATTCGGATAGATTACTGCAGTATAACTACGTACAGTGCGCCATCTTTCTTGGATCGGCTTCTTCGGTGTAGATGTTTTGGTTGATTGGATGATTAGCTGTGATCAAGGTGGAATAATTTGTTGAATTATCGACTGATATTCATCGTTGTGATAATGTTAGTTTATTTTTCTACATAAGCCAATACCTGTCTTCGTAAAAAAAAATTTACATGACGTCATTGTACAATTTCCAATTTATTATTGGAATAATTCTGACACTGTCGCTGTATTCGCCCAGACAATGATGCGATAAAACGGCAAATCGATGGCAGATAAATTGGTTACATGCTTCCTCTGAAATACAACGCCAAAACCCATTATTTCATTGCTTTCATCAGTCTAAAAATACCGCATGACAGTATTTGGCTGATTCGATTTCAACGGTTACCTTCGCTAAATATGATAGTGTCCGATGTAACATCACTATACGATAGTGGTTTTCGGGATTGGCTTTGAGAGGGTTTTAACGCAGGATATGGATGCGTATAAATAAAATAGCTCTAAACCGTTACAACTTCAAATTGAGACCTTACATAATCAAATTGAGAATGAACATATTCAAATTGGTACTGAATAAAATCGAATTGAGACTAAACACATTCAAACTAGGAATAATCAATTTCATATTGGTATAACATTCGTTCCTGTGTGAATTGGAGTTTTATGAGCTTCTTTAGTGTGAAATATGCTTCTGCTATCTCTTTGGCATTTTCCTTTTTTATTTTCGCCCACCTTTTCGGTTGATTTCTTGATACTCAAAAATTCACAAGTCGCCGTTTTCTTCATTGACTCCAATTCTCTGCTTTTCAATTGATTCCGACTCTTCCTTTCCAATGAGGGATATAATTTTGAATTTACTCTGGTTTGCACTCATTGGATTCTCTAATTTGTTGAGTGTTAACTTCATAAAGTAATCAAAATATTCAATTCGAAGAGCAACCAATGTTGTACCTATATGAAAATGATTATTCATTCCTAATTGGAAAGAAAGGACTTGCAAATATATTTGGGTATCAAGAAGTCAACCGGCCTAAGGTGGGCAAAAAGACAAAAGGAAAATGCCAACGATATAGCAGGAGTACATATATTCACGAACAGAAGAGGCTTATGAAACTCAAATTCTCACAACAACGAATGTTGCACCAATATGAAATTGATTATTTCCAATTTGAATGAGTTTAGTCTCAATTTGATTTTGTTTAGTGCCCATTTGAGTATGTTCATTCCCAATTTGAATTTGATTAGTCTGAATTTGAAGTTTGAGAGGTAAAGAGATTCGAAGCGTAAATCAATCCGTAAGATCACAGAAAAACTTTAACCGCCATCAAATATTTAAATTTTTCACGAGAAAATGCTCTTTTAAATTTGGCTCCGCATATCGGTTATTTAAACGGACGAAGCTTCGCGGTTTCCGTGACAGGAGGGGATATATCCACTCTCTCCCTCTTCTCGTATACTTTTCTGTCTAGCAAGCCAATAGACAGCGTCGGGCTGTATCGATCGGGGTATCGTGGAATAACGAGTGACGTAGGAGGCGATCTACCGCGTTTCACCCACTTTGGTTTTGCGTCCCGATTTGACAATTTTTAGTACCGAATTATTCGAAATTCGCGAATTGTTGGAGTGTGAGATATCATACATTATGAGTTTGTATCGATATAGAATGAGAAAAATATGCAAATATGATAATTCGTGTTACATGCCAGAGACCTAATATCATTTTCTCATTTTATAAAAGAATATGTTATCTGACAGAAGACTCCGTGTTTTTGTTGATGATTGTTAGTAGTAGGTTCAAGACATTGAATAATGGACTCCCACAGGGATCAGTTTCAGCTCCCCTTTTATTAAATTTATATTTATGTGATATTCCAGCAACTTCCTCAGAGAAATTCATCCATGCGGATGATATTGCTCTGGCATTTCCTCACTCTGATTTTGAAGTTTTTGAAAACACTCTAAATACTGATTTAGAAATTTTGAAGAATTATTTTGTTGAGTGGCGTTCATGTCCAGAATATAATAAAACAAAAGTCTCTTGTTTTCATTTGAATAATAAACAAAAATTCCCATATTGAAAAACTACGCATGAAGTTGAAATCTAGAAATAATATTCTTCAAAAACTAGCTGGTTCTTCATGGGGTGCTGACCCAACCACTCTTCGCACCGCAGCCTTGGCTTTGGTTTTTTGTGCTGCTGAATATTCGGTTGTTCGCTTTGGTTTAATAGCACTCATGTTAGTAAATTTTATGTACAGCTTAATGCTGCTATGAGAATCATTAGTAGGACCATAAGATCTACACCTTTACAGTGGTTATCAGTTCTTTCAAATATTATACCGCCCCATATTCGTAGACAGGTTGCAGTGATAAAGTCTTGGGATAGATATCATTCCTTTCCGAATTTATTCCCTATCATGTCTTATATTCCGGATTCTACAATTGCTAGATTGATATCTCGTTAACCTTTATGGATTAACGATTTTCTTTATACAAATAAAAGTGACACAGAAATTTGTCGTTCGGAATGGAATTCGTGTAATGTTTTCAACAAAGGTTTGATCAGCGATCCTTCAAAAAAAGTTTATGGTTCAATCTTCCTAGGAAAATTTGGTACATTTTGAATCGACTTAGAACCGGTCATGGTCGCTGTAATAGTTTCCTCTTCAAATGGAATTCGGTCGAAAGTCCAAGGTGCGAGTGCGGACAAGAAGAGGAAAGAAAAGGAAATTTAGTTAATAGTTGTTCAATATACAAATTTGACGATGGTTTCGAGGCAATTCATTCGGTGTCTGATTCTTTTTTGAGATGGATCGGGAACTTCGAGCTAATTTAATGAGTACTAAATCATTTACTAGTTCATATTGGTTTTTCGTCTCCTTTTTTGTTTTCAGGTGTGATTCCAAGATTTCAACCTGTATCAGAAGAAGAAATTTTGTCGATGAAAAAGAAGCCTTTCAATAAGAAACAACAATTTCATTACACTTATACGGGGAGACAGAGTTTTTCCTGAGGTTTTTTTCTGTGCTCTTGTATCATTCATAAAAATGTATGGTAGCCCAGTTACATTTCCATATTGTTTGATTATAAAAAAATGTACTGCTCATCTCAAAAGAATTTATATATATCTCATTAGTTCTGTGTATTGGACACAAATATTGACCGGTGAATGAAAGACTTCACCTCTAAGCTTGTGAAATTCATGAGAATTAGTTATTGATCATCTCAGTTTTGCAGTTGTCGTTATATCCAGACTATGGTCCTCATTTTTTAAATATCATACTCAGATCAATAAGTGAATAAGAAGTTCTTAAGAGGTCGTTATTAATGCAAATATCACAGGTCTATTCACTATTGTTTCAGATTCAGCTAGGACACCTATACTCCTAAATAATTGAAAAAAAAAACGATATATTTTCTGCAGCTTCGACACAGATTTTCCGAATACTATAAATTTCAGAGTGAAGTTCTCTGTTACATGTTACATTGATACATGTTCTTCAGATATCACTTTCACGAGCTTCCTAGTTATATAGTCTCGCTGGTTCACTTAATTATGATTAATCCGCACAAAAAAAACTCAACTCAAGTGCCTAGATGAACTAATATCTAATATTTTGAGAATATCAAATTAGTCCTCAAAATTTCTTCTGAAATGCTTCGTTTTTGGAATAAGCTTTCGGATGAAGAGAGTTACTGGGAAGACCTTGTATGAAGCCATTGAAATGTCATCGAGATCGCAGAATATGGAAATATTCTTCGCTATTCTGTAACCAGTTGAGTCATTCAGTTAAATTACTACTTTGACACAAAATTATTGTTTCCTTATATTTCCAATATATTCGTTTTAATTAATTGGATAGTGAGAAGAGATATGAGTGTAATTTCGGAGTTTTAAACGTCAAGAATATATGAAGTAAGAAATATCCAGAAAATACCAATTTATAAAAAATTCTTTCAGTAAAGAAATTTTCTCCTGCGATTTCCCAAAATTTCACTCACCAGAAACCAGATACCTACAATAAAGAATTCAGTGATGGTTATATGTGGAATGTAAACAAAGCACAAGAGTGTATCAGCATATTTCAAAATCAATCAGAACATTGAGAAAAAGTTTTTTTCTGTTCAAAAATTTTATATTTATGTTAATGGCTGCAGTACTCAACTTATATAAAGTCCGTTTATTGAAAAATTACAGCATGCGAAAACGATTAAGTACTCAAAATTTCTTGTCACCCAGCAATTCTCAAAGAAAATGCCCCTTTCACACTACGTCATTATAGAGGGTGTTTCATTTTAGAGGTATAAACTTTAAGTTGCCAACACTATTTTAACTGCCGGCCATTTTGTCAGCTGTCAAGTGATTTGTGTTTAGTTTGGTCTGGCATTTCAACATGAATAGACTGACGCTTGAAAAACGCATCAAAATTGCACCAATTCATTTTGAAAATATTCGAAATACGTATCGCGCTCTACGTCCATTTCACGGTCAACATAATCGTCCATCAAAGCAATCAATTCGACTAACCATGGACCGTTTTCGGACCACTTTTACTCTAACTGATAATACGCATCCACAGAGACGTCGTTTGGTGTGCTTTATGGGCTGGTGGTTGGTCCGTACTTCTCTGAGGACGATGCTGGCCAGAACGTTTTCTCATTCTTTAATTGAACAACCATGATGTGCAGCAGCTGTGGTTTCAACAAGACGGCGCGACATGTCACACAGCTCGTGCCACAAATGATTTACTGAAGGAAACTTTCGATAACCGCATAATTTTACGTTCTGGGCTCGTGAATTGGCCAAGATCGTGCGATTTAACGCCGCTAGACTATTTTCTGAGGGTATATGTGAAGTCGCCAGTCTAGGCCGATAAGCCGGAAACGATCGACCAATTGGAGGACAACATTCGTTGCGTTATTGCCGACAAACGGCCACAAATGTTGGAAAAAGTGATTGAAAATTGGACTTCCAGATTAGATTTGTATTATAATGCCAAAAGATTATCTTTTGAATAAAGTCAATTTCATGTCCATTTTAAAAAATCATCCTTGTTTTATTCCATGTTGAAGTTCTATACTTATAAAAAGAACACCCTTCACCATTGTGTTTTCTAATTTTTCATCGAAATTATTCTGACACTTTCGCTGTATTCGGTCAATGCGATAAAACGGTGAATCCATTGCAGATAAATTGGTTACATGTTTCCTTTGAACAACAACGCCAAAATTCATCATTTCATTGCTTTCACGAGTCCAAAAATACCGCATGACAGTATTTGGCTGATTCGATTTTAGCGGTTACGTTCGCTAAATTCGATTGTATTCGATGTAACATCACTATACGATGGCGGTTTTGGGGCTCGGCTTTGGAAAGGTTGTAACACAGGATATGAAAGCGTACAGATAAAATAACTCTAAGGATGTGAAACTGGAATCAATAGTTAGAGTTCCCCTTTTGGTTCTGTGTATTTGTCGTTGAATGGATAAATTCAACTGTTAACATGCGGAGTTCAAAGAAATTAATCACAATTATTGTAAGTGCTAAGGGTAACACGATAATATGCTTCTGGTCATCTCACTTTGGAGCCTTCAAAAGTCGAAATATGCAACTTATGGTCCTTCTTTTACGCTATCATACTTCCTGAAAAGTTACATTTAAATTGATAAGTGAAAAAGATGTTCTGAAAAGGTCAATCTAATCAGAATCTACCCACTATCGTTTTAGATTCAGCTCAGGCTCATATACTGTTGAAATTTTTGGGAAAAATCAATGCATTTCCTCAAGCTTCACTATAGATATTCCAAATAATCTGCATTTCAGTGTGAATTTTTCTGTTACGACATATGTTCTCAAGACCTCACTTCCACTATTTTCTTAATTATAAATTCTCATTCATAACATCATAAGAAATTTGAACAGAAACAACATTCAAATTTCCACTCAAATACCTATGAAGTATCCTTAATTATCTTGGAATATTCAATTCGTCCCCATCATTTCTCTTGAAATGTTTCGTTTTTGAAATATTCATTCGAATAAATGGTCGAGGAAATGACCTTGAAAAGAGTTATAAAACTATTCATCCAGACCGCAGAATAGAAAAATATACGCTATCCAATACCCACACTGACCAAATAATTCATCAAACTGATTCACTGTGTTCATACTGAATTAATGGTTTCCATGTAATCCCAAACTGTTCATATTTATAAATTCGATGGAAATTTAGATTTTGATGAAATTTTCAATATGAGAGAAAATTCAATTCTGAATATTGGAAGATTGAATATCTATCAAGTGAGAATTCACAGTTCAACAGTCAATTATATCCCAACATTTTCGTTCGGAATTCTTCAAGAATACCAATTGATAAGAAATTTTTAGTGGATTCCAGAAGAGTTCTCAAACAACTTTCATTGGATTCCACTCACCAGATGATGAAACTATTATTTAAATCTACAATATACAATACAGTGATAGTTATCCGTGTTGAACATGTACACTAATTACAGGAGTTTATCAGCGCATTGGTAAACTCGAAAAACTTATCACTTTTTGCATAAAAATGTGGAAATATTGGGAATGGAAATAGGATATTATTTCATAAGGAGGAGTAGTGTCGCTCTTTCTGACGACTTTGAGTTTACTCGCCGAACTCCGAATGAAATATTCTATTCCATTTCCAAATTTTGAAGTTCATGAATATCCGAATATACCCTGTTGGATTGATTTACATTAACGATAGTTGCGTTATGGTTTGTATATCAACACTTCTTCTGAAAAAGTGAGTTTTCATTTTCATAAATTCGACGAAAATTTAGATTTTGATGAAATTTTCAGTATGAGAGGAAAATCAATATTGGAATCACTTGAATATTGAATAAAGGTATTGAGTGACCATTCACAGTTCGAAAGTCAATATCTCAATGTTTTCGTTCAGAATGCTTCAACAATACCAATTGATAAGAAATTTTAATCAGATTTCAGAAGACCTCTCCAAAACAATTTCATTGAATTTCACTTGTCAGATGCTGAAACTCTTAGTTAATCTACAATACAGAGAATATAGTGATAGTTATCCGTGTCGGACATGTGAACAAAGTGCAGGAAAATCTCAAAAATCTCATTTCTTTTCACATGAACATCTGGAAATATTGCGAATGGAAATAGGATATTATTTCATGAGGAGAAGAAGTGTCGCTTTTTCTGACGAGTTTGAGTTTATTCGGCGAACTCGGAATGAAATATGTTATTTATTTCCAAAGGTCTTGAAATTCATGAATATCAGAATATACCTTGTTGGATTGGTTCACATTTAAAATCGTTGTAATGGAGTGAAAAATAGAACACTTTCCGCGTCACGGTTCGTATAGCAACACTTTCCCAACCACCGGAAGAAAAAGTGAGTTATAGTTGTTATAGCAGTTATTTTTCTTCCTAGGCGAAGAAACAGAAACTTTTGACGATCCTGCTAGTCGAAAAACGACGTTTGAAACTAAAAGTATTCTTCGTGTAAAGACGATTTTATAACTCATATTTATGCACAACTGAAGGAATGATTCTGTGAAAAACTCGAAAACCAAACAAAAATACCCTATCTACAGTTCTTCGTTGAACCATTGTGTCATTATCACTTTTTCATCGGAATTATTCGAACACTGTAGCTGTATTCACACAGACAATGATGCGACAAAACAGGGAATTAATGGCAGATAAATTGGTTACAAGCTTTGTCTGACCTACAATGCTGAAACTCATTGTTTCGTAGCTTTCACTAGTCCAAAAATTCCGCATGACAATATTTGAGTGATTCGATTTCAGCGGTTACGTTCGCTAAATTCGATTGTATCCAATGTGACATCACTATACGATGGTGGTTTTCTGGCTTGGCTTTCAGAGGGTTGTAAGGCACGATGCGTCCAAACAGAATAATTCAATGACTGGGTCGCTGAAATCAACAGTTAGCGTTAACATAAATTTTGGTCGGTAAATGGTTTGAATTACCTCTTAACCTACGAAAATTAATCATAATTTCTCCCCTATTTTCATGTCCATTAAACCATTTACTGGTTCATTAGAGATTTTCGTCTCCTTTTATGTTTGTTTCAGATATGATTTCGATAACCTGCATCGAAAGGGAAAAAGGAATTTTGTTTTGTGGAAAGAAAACCTTTCACTATGAATATGTCAGCCTATTCTTTGAACACACTGCAATTTTTGTTTTCGATTGCGAAATTGGGTAGCATTATTCCGATGAACTTGTACTCGATATTAAAAGATTTTTTGTGAAAAAAAAAATTTCAAAATTCAAACTTAACTTTTTTGCAGCTCCAGGGTAAAAAACTTTTCATCCAAAATAGTTGGAATCTTTCAAGGTTTACCAACCTTTTTTCTGAACACCAGTGTGAAAACAGAATGAAAAAATATTCATTGGTTTACATTTTGTAGCATTCCCAATATTCTGCTTGGAGTATTCGAATAATTTTTTTAAAAAATTGGTGGCCTTCGGAACGACCTGAATAGAAATATGAATTCATAAAAAAATTCATCAAAAATTCTTAAAAAAAAATTCCCAAAAAAACTTCGATGCTAACTCGCTCTTTTCTCGGCAGTAGGGTCCCAGAAGGGATTTTTTCTGATTATATTAATTTTCGTTATCAACAGAAGTTCATCGAATCTACTCTTACTATTCAAATGAGAAGAAAGTTCGATTCCCACCGAAATTTTTTCGAAAAATTTTTTTTTTTTGATAAACTAATATCTCTATCTTGGTCATTCTGGAGGCCTATCAGTACAAATTTGTCCTCCGTAAGGATGTATGGATATTTTTCAATTCTGTTTTCACATCAATGTTCAGAATGAAGGTTAGTTGAACCCTGAAAGATTCCATTAATTTTGGGTGAATTTTTTTTTTCAACTATAGACATGTTGAATTTTCAAAAAATGTTTTCATAGAATATCCCAGAAAATCGAGTACATTGAAGTGATAAATGCGATCCAATTTGGCAATCAAATATAAAAATTCCAACTTTGCAGGTTTATCTCCATTTTGAAACTCTTTCCAGAATTCCATAACAGAATTGAATTGACCACCAAAGTACTAAGATGTATGTCATAAGGAATAATCACTTTTCCAATGTCATCTGCACGGTTATATTTTATGTTTGTCCAGTTCATGGTGAAACACCCTGTATCATCAAACAGATTAATTCCAAACCATGCTTTATACAATTGTATCTTCAGAAGTTTGAGAACCCCATGTGAAATTAACTTGTGGTTCAAGGAGTAAAATTCAAATTGACTCTCATCTGTATAGAAACACTTTAATAACAAAAACCAATAAATATTAACGAAGCAACTATAAGTCATAAAAAAAAGAGATAAATAGTTTTCAACCCAGATTTGAATCGATATGTATGACGAAATTTTATCAACTGAAAAGCATTCCCTTACCTAGTTAACCCTCTGGAATTCCAGCAAACGGAGATAGCATATGGAAGCTACGAAGAGGGAACACAGAGATGAAAGCGTACACATGAGAAAATAGTCAGGATATGAGCAGGAATGTGTTTGACGGATATGGTCGGAAATTTATGGGATTGTTGATTATCGTATTCGGGTCCGCCGGTCGCATAGAATGCGAAATATTTAGGGACCAAACGAGTTTACATACATCCACTACACGGGCTTTGTTTTGTAGGACATTGCTGCGAATTAATGAACTTCCACCTATGCGTGCAGATGAAATAGGGAAGAACAATTTATATCTTCGTGGGGTGTTCAATTTGTGAGCTCTGCTAAGGTTTGTGTGTGGTGAAAAAGGTTGTAACATGAACTACATGTTCAACTTCATTTCATGAAAATTCGAGGAATTATATCTCCCACATTTCTCGACATAAAGTCTCACGTGATAAATTATAAGTTGAAAATAATGAATTAACAATGGGTCAGGTCGGTTTGGAAAAATCTTAATGGTAGATAGATATGATTCGAAGAGTTTTCCTCAAGCTTCATCCGTTAACGGATCCGTTACAATTTTATGACAACTTGTGTTGATAAATTAGTTTGTTCATTATAAACTAGTGATGGTTATCAATTGATTCTATCGATACATAACTCTTTTATGGGCCGATCAATTGAGATATGGCATTTGCTGGGGATGCTAAATGGCGCAGGAGCCTGCATCGACCAATTTCTATCCCAATTTCGAATTCTTCGTATACTACGAATAGATTCCTTTTTTCAGTTTAATTGCTTATTCGCCATATCGCAACATCCTCCCAAAGAAGTCAAAATATCCTCAAATTCATTCAATTTCGAGTTTAAGCCCGCCACGATTCACACCAGTCTCTAAAGTATATAGTATAGAATTATTAAGGGGAAACAATGCCACGTGTTGGTGAATTACGGCTCGGCAACACAGCCACATACAAGTTTCATTAAACCTCGTGAATATCTCAAGGTCAACTTACCTTCTCGCTGTCTGCCTAATTTAACGTTGCCAATAACCGCATGAAATATTGAAAATTCGTGAAATTTAGGAGAAAACGGGGTGTCGTTCTGCAGTCTTCAGTGATTATTGTTTGAGAATTTCTGTTCAGGATGTACTTAATTCTTTAATGAGACTGCGCAATGTTGGTTACTTTTTTATTCTCACTGCATTTCAGTTTTTATTTTCCCAAAAATTCTTGAATATGAAAATGGCAACATTGCGCATTTTTATTATATTTTTCAACCCTTTCCACCCCAAAATTTAGTTGATGAAAATCAACACAATCAAGAACGTGACTTGAACTACATTATATAAAAATTTTTTGATGAAATAGGCTGAAGGACATCGGTCAATGGCTTTTAGGATTCTGTTTCTTCAAAAAACTTCTTGATTGATTAATTGATGCTGAATCATATCGAAGTGGCCAGAGTATATTGACATTACTGCTGATATGAAGCTTAGGGAAATTTCGGAGAAGTCACAGAGACAATAAAGTAAACAGTGGGTGGACTCACAAAAACACTTTTACGATAAAATTCGAAGTTATATTGTGGAAAGTATAGCAGCGGGGTGTTCTACGAATTTCACCATGAACTTCCCTAGTAACAGCAACATCAACAAAAATCATTCGAACCCAGTGGAAACCATTATATTGAATGGATATCGAAATATTGTATGAAATATCTACATCTGCAGACCGATTAGTGTGACTATAAATGAGTTTTTTGTAAACAGGTCACACAAATTGATAAATCCGTACACAAATCATTTTAATGTCTAATGGATATCAAAAAGGGGGCTAATACGTGAAACAAATTTATTGTTTTTATCAGCGGAACCAGCGTCACTGTGATCTATTGGCCTATTTATTGTCGTCATGGTGAATAACGATGCGAACAAATGCTGAGGTGTGATAGAATCGCCATTTCGTGGCCATTAACTGAACATTATGAGTTCGATGATTTCCCTAATGGTCACTTCGCAATGTCCAGGAAAGAGGTAAAAGTCACGATTAATTCTGAATTCAACGTTGGGAATATTTGTTCAGTGGTGTAGAGATAGAGCGTAGATAATAAGTGTTGTGGACTCAATAATTTAAAGGGTATACAGTCGCTTCCATAACAAAAGTTCTAGAAAAGCATTGACGTGAGGTTAGGGTCTTTTACGTCAAATTCGTTGCTAAATATGTTGTCGCCTTTTTACTCATTGACCCCGCCAAATACAGCTGCAGTTCTATATTATCCTTACGACATTCTGCATGAACCTCATTATTTTTGCATCAAGGACAAGATTTCAATTAGATCCCATTTGTATTCTTGAAAATCTTTGAGAATTAATATGTTGAATGATAACCTTTATCTATGGAATCATTTGGCGAAATTAATCTATTCACAAATTCGATCTTTGAAATCGAACTGTAAAACCTGCTCTACTTATATCGGGTATCTGAATCGTTTATTCATGGAGTTATTGTGTTTGCGGCCGGTCTAACCGCTGTAGTGAAAGAAAGCTCCTCATCGAGATATTGAAGAAATAACCTCGAGATTCCAAATGAAGTTAGCAACCTTTGCGCGCATGTTCACTTTTGGAGATATCCTTAGGACATGCGCGCAAAAGTTGCTGACTTCATGTCAGTGCTTTTTCTTGGTAACCGGAGCGTCATCGTTACATCACAAAAACAATTCAAACGAAGCAAAACTCTATGATTATTAACCTAAAAACTTCGTGAAACTCAAATTATGAAATATGAAATTCTCAGAAATTTATATGATGTAACGTGAACCTTTATGGATTAACGATTTCCTTCATTCCAAGAAAAGTGACAAAGAAATTTGGCGTTCGGAATGGAATTTGTGTAATGTTTTCAACAAAGGTTTGATCAGCGATTTTTCAGAAAAAGTTCATGGTTTTAATCTTCCTATGAAAATTTAGTACATTTTGAATCGACTTAGAACCGGTCATGGTCGTTGTAATAGTTTCCTCTTCAAGTGGAATTCGGTCGAAAGTCCACGGTGCGAATGCGGAGAAGGAGAAGAAACAATAGAACCTTCAGTTAATAGGTGTCCAATATATAAATTCGACGATGGTTTCGAGGCAATTCATTCGGTGTCTGATTCTTTTTTGAGATGGATCGTGAACTTCAAATCCATTTAATGAATAATAAAACATTTGCTGGTTCAAATTGGTTTTTCGTCTTCTTTTCTTGTTTTCAGATGTGATTTCGAGATATCAACCTGCATCGAAAGGAAAGATGAAATTTTGATTCGTTGATAAAAAAGATCCTTCGATAACAAACATCAATTGCACTACACATTTACATTTCCTCTGCTAATACTGTGATAACAAATATTGTATGATATGAAAGAATTCTACAGATCATCCTCAAAAGAATATATATGCATATACTACATATATTGAGTTTTATTATGTTATCATTTCCTCAAATCTTTCACTTCAATGATAATATTATGTCAAATGATAATAATATTGTTCTAGGGGAACAACTTGCTATCTTTTTGTCCCCTTGAAATTTTGAGGTTAATTTCCTCATATTTCAGAACCTACTGAAGCAACTGGATTGAAAATTGGCAGTTAGGTGAACCATAATGACTTGTAACTTCGAGCAAAATTTCGTTGAAATCTCATGGTCACTGAGTTTGAAAAACATTTTTCTTCAAATTTTTTTCCGAAAAAATTTTTTTTTTCTGGAACTATTGTTTATATTCGAGAACAATTCTAGTCATACCTTGAGCTCCATATTTCACAGCAGCAATTTAAATTTCAATTTGATACGGCTATCAGTTTTGGAGATATTGGGAAAAAATATGTAGAATTTCGTGGTTTTCTTCTCGATATCGTTGTTTTTTCAGTATAACTCAGGAAATACTGATTCAATCGTGATGGAACTTTGCAGCTAGTTCGAAGATGCTGATGGACAATATAGTGCAAAATTTTTTCAAATATTCAATTTTCTGTGATCTTTTCATCATATTATCCTCATTAAATTCTGTATAAACCTTCAACCTGTCATTTTTCATAAAGAACTGGAGTTCAATTCGAACTAATCTGTATTTTTGAAAATATTTTGCAAATGAATTTTGAATTGGTATATCTCCGGAATCATTGGGTGGATTTTACCCATTCACGAATTCAGCCTCTGTAATTGAGGTCCAAACCTTCTCTAAAAATATCGACTTTCTAGGTTGTTTCTTTCGGAAGTTATTGTGTTTACGGTCCGGCCGTTAGGCGTGAGGCCATAGCATCCGATCTGTGCTGATAGCTAGTCGGTAATACGTTATGATGAATGAATAAGTAGATGAATTCTATATCTGAAGTCCAACATTGGTTTGGAACAATTTTCTTTCTTGATATTCCTGCGTATTTCAAAAAAAATATCCGTAAAAATTTTCTTTTTTGTTAGAACCAAGCATATCCAATGGTTATCTCGCAGTCAGATTTGTTGGGAATCGTCCATCTAGAAATCTATACGGCTCCGTTATATCTCGGCTAAGGATCAAATCTACTATTGAATGATACAGCCCTAAAAAGAGCGAAGTCAATCCCAATGTGATAAGGGTTCGACAATTGTAATCACTGGAACGGACAGACAAGAGTGTAACTGCCACTATCGCAACTGCAAAAGGAAGCGAAGAGCTTAGTCAGTTTTGAATTCTTTTATTCGAAGGATCGATAAAACAACAGATGGATATGGCTCATGAATCCATGGGAAATATTCATGAGTCTAACGATTCAAGCATGGTGAAATCAATCATGCTAATGACATTCACTCGATAACAAGAATTGAAGTAGCGAGTGCTCAATTTCAGTGAGGTTTACATGCTTTGCCGATATGAAGAATCTATTGAGGAAATCGTTCTACTCCTTTTACCGAGATTACAGGCCAATTAATGCTCCACAACTCTAGTCAACTGGAATTGACCCTGAAATTTTTGGATAAATCTTAATTTACACACACGTGTTATGGATCGTTGACAGTAACAAAATTATTTATTTTCGATGTCTTGGCCAGCAGGACTAAAAGACCTTGAGTACTAATCGAGGTACATAATGGTTTATGCGCTAGTGCTATTTTATTGTACATTTTTTGCTACTATCAACACGAATTAAAAATTGTTCGCAGGCGTAGTCAAAGAAGCTACTAATACGAATACGAAAATATACCCATCGCCTCTCTACTAGAAAAAACTAGTCTTGTGATCTTCCATGAACATGATCCTTGTAATTCTTACTGCACTTCATTTTCGAAATATCAGATAAACTAAATCTTAATCTGGCACCTAAGAAATCATAAATTCCGAAAGAAACTATAACAGTCAACCAATGATTCGTTATACAGGGTCTCGCAATAGTGGCAAGGTGCTCCTTATCTCTATTCAGGATAGGAAATCTAGTTTTCTATAATGTATTGTGTGAACACTATAACTTCCGAATGAAACATCTCAGAAACTAGATTTCTGTTGATAAACTCATTCAAAGTTTATTTTTTCAATATTCACAAAAATATAGATAAGATCGATTTGAAATCCATTGCTTCAGCGGTAATGATAGTTCTAAGTTTCATACAAAATTTAATGAGGATAATATGATGAGAAGATCTAAGAATATTGGATAGTTGAAAAAAAAAACACGAATTTTTTTTCCAAATTGTTCTAATGACACGATTACCACGAAAGTCCTTCAGCATCTTCCAATTAGATGCGAAATTTGATCATGATTGAATTAGTATTTCTTGAGTTATTCCGAAAAAAACCACGATATCAAGAAGAAAACCCCGAAACTTTATTAATTTTTTTCCAATATCTCCGAAACTAATAGCTTCATCGAATTGAAATCTGGTACACTGCTATGGAATATAAAGCTCAGGGTATGAGCAGAATTGATTATGAATATTATCAAAAGTTTCTGAAAATTGGATTTTTTTTTAATTAAGTTACCATTCGACCCCAACAAAATTCTCCTCATTATGCTTCAACCAACTCTCAGGTTTCAATCCAACCGCCCAAGTAGTTCCTGAAATATCAGGAAAATATCCTCGAAATTCTGAATGGTGGTAACTCAGAAACCATTCGGCTGATTTGTCCCATTAACGAACATATACGCCACATCCTAATGCACGACCTAACCTAAAAGTTTCAAGTCACTAGCTGACTCCGTTCGACAGTTAACGTGTCGTCGACTGGACGGACGGCCGGCCGGACAGATTTTGACGACGAATTCGTCATCAGTGAGTCCAACCTAGTCGTTTGAGACCATTTTCGGATGAAAATTTGAAAATTACAGATATTCGGACAAAACGATAGCAAACTGTTCCCCTAGAACATGCGTGCAAAAACATTGAAGGAAATTATTCCTCCATTTAGTGATTATATCTCTGTTGTAGAACTTTTAGTCCGTTCGAATGATGATAAAAATGATGGTGATAATAAAATATGCCCCTTTACATATGACTTCATGAGTCATTGCAATATTCTGCGCATCCATTCGTTCACGAAAATACGATTTCAATGAATAACCCAGACAGGGCGAAAAATATATTGTACGTGACAACTAGTAATTTCTCAAACAGCAGTCACAGCAGCAAAATTAGATTATACGTAATAAGAACTAAACGAAATAACATTTTATATCGAAGTTTTTGTGGGGAATATTCATAATAAATTGTATTTCAAGGTCCTGCTCCTGTCTGAAACATGCAATATATCATGTCTTTCACATGCTTTTACGCCAACTATGAACACCGTTTCTGATGTCAGTATGTCACAGGCATAACTATAATTTATATGCGCCAAAATATTCCACGAAGGTGAGATAAACCATCAATCACTGGGACAAAATGCAAAATCATTTTAGGTTCAATATACCCTGCGTGGAAAGCGGTTCTTATTGTCATCATCATATATATTTCGTTTCATTAAATGATTTGACTTTTCTGCTGCTCAGGTAAGTTTGCGGTTTTCAGTGATTTTTGGTTATAGTTTTCCAGAATGATGTAATAATTCTAATAATCTCAAATGATGTGGTTTCTTCAGGAAACTTCCTTTCTTTATACATGATGAGTTTTTAAATCGTACATTTATTTTAGCCATAGATTATTCTCGTGAAATAAATTCTGTTCCATTTGACATCTTACCAGACAAGCATTAAAATAGCTCTTCGTGTCATCTTTCGAAATTCAAGAAAATTTGAGAAAACTTTATTCTTAATTTGAATGATTTGACGCTTATAGCATTATTATATTCCACCATACTCCCGACAATTAAAAAAGTGATTTCGCGAGAGAAACATCTTCAGGTTTCTCTTCCTTGAGTACAATAGTTCGAAAAATCGTGATCAGATTTATTTTTTAGCTTATATACTATGTGATATATAAATGATTCCACCATCTCATTGTGAAAACTCTGTGAATTTTGCAGTTTTTATTGATTTTATAAATGGATGGTAAAAAATCACTCAATCGGTGGGAACCAACAATTAAAGTCTACGAATACTCTGGAAAGTCCAGACAAAGAAGAGAAGTAATTCTATATATTTTATAATCTGTTTTCTATGGGTGCACTTTTATTCAAGGCCTATTCTAGTTCAGGGGGTTTCCACAAAATTAGGTGTGAATTTAAATCAGATTTATAACAATCTTCGTTAAATATCCCGAGAACGATGTGTTTCAGGAGGAATAATGAAAAAATTACCTTCTCTGAAATGATTGGAGATTCTGCTATCCAATTAATATGAACGTTATCTGCATTCTTCATGCTAAGTTCTTTCAGTTATCTGAATCGTCGATTTTATATCTAGGAAACCGTTTGACGTAGGATGAAAATGATAATTCAAGAATATGACAATGGATATGTTCACTTCAGAATCCATTTCTCTCGAAATGAACATGTTCGCTACAGAGAAAAAGTTGGTTTTCTGGAACTGTTTTTTTCTACCTGCGACAAATCCAGAAGAATGGTAAATGAGTAAAGTGATCGGCTTGACTAGAGCCGATGGTTTAAATTGATGTGAGACTCAAAATCTCACCTTTTACATATCAGCAAACTTTTTGGTTGACAACTTTTCTTTTCCCATGGAATTCAAACCTTCTTCTCGTGCGTTTGTATACTTACTAAAAAATTCATTTCAACAAATTTTATCGAATATCGTAGATTCGGGCTAGTTGGAATTTTTTTTTGTGTGTATTAATAGTTCGATAGTAGTAATTCATTCGATATCTGGTGGATTCTGAGATATCGAATTTCTGAAATGAATAAATGTATACCTTCCTCGCTGAATTGCACGATTCTTTCTGTTGGTTCGTTAAGATTACTTATTATCCCAATAGGATTATAGGCTTATCTTGAAAATCACGAGGTAGTTTCTCTCTAATGTTAGCCAAGGCCGTGAAGAAAGAAAGTGGACTTTAACTAATAAGTGTATTAACCAGCTTCTCACATATAATTTGCTTTGGCGCTTGACGTCAAATCTGAGTTTTTCTCATACCTATTTCCATTGAAGATTTTCTGTGAGCATAGATCAAACATTACTTGCTGTAACTGCATTTTCAGCCAACAGTTCACACACAAGAGGTATCATTAAAAAACGCTGCAAACAGCAACACAAGAAATATTATTTTCTCAGTTGAATAATCCAGTACAATTGATATCTTAAATAAAACTTATATATGTACTATTCATAACTCATTGGTTTTTCACCCCAGAATTGGCAGCGTTTTTCTTTATATCTCAGGGACCACTGGTCGAAAATCATCCAGGTGGAAATCAACGTTCAGAGTTTCATGAAAATTTGGTAGTGAATTCTCGAGAAATGATTATTTTCCGGCAAAAATCAAATCGCAATGGGTATACACATGCTGAGTGAAATCATGAGCTATATCAACATGAACTGACGTGACATAAGTTGAAGTTCATTTAAGTTTACATATTTCTATGTCGGAAACAAAACGATGGAAAATCTTCGCAAAGGAAGAAGGGCATCCTCTTCCAAATGGGACCTTTCAACCTGAACAACACCTCCATAACTCACAGAGATATTAAATGACCGAATTTCCAAGAACTTAGCATGAAATTCAAATCGAGAACAATCGGAACGCTCGCA
Organism: Myrrha octodecimguttata; assembly: GCA_958510865.1. Classification (NCBI taxonomy): domain Eukaryota; kingdom Metazoa; phylum Arthropoda; class Insecta; order Coleoptera; family Coccinellidae; genus Myrrha; species Myrrha octodecimguttata. The sequence continues at coordinate 46,449,657 of OY294058.1, read as the reverse complement.
CGAATAGTCCACACAATAGGAACATCCAAATTAAAATCACGTACAGTCGGTTAACCCCAAACGAAACAACGGACGCAGAGAAAGGGTATCCGGATGGACTAATACATTTTTAATTATGCCCATTAGGGCGTCGGGTTGGGCTGTTCTTCCTCAGTTATAATTTCGCAATTACGAGTGACCAAAAACAGTTATCCATCTGGTGTAGGTTCGTTTGTGAATTTTGTATCGAGGATAATATCAGCTCCATGGAAAGTGCATATATTTGTGCGGATAATGGATAAATTCAGTTATCATTTGGTTTGAGCCAAAGCGACGCCTGAAGTGATTACAGTAACACTGATGACACAATTATTTACATAAATCCACTTGACAAAATTTGGTCGATAAAGCACCTTCAGCAACTGATGGCAAACATATCCAGAAAGCTTAATTCAAATCATCAGTGGTGTAAGTTACATTAGGGTCAATGGTTTTAACATTTTTTGAGGTTTCATAATAATTTCTAGTGGAAAAGATCCTGTAACGTCCGCATAGACAGGCGAATTGCTTAACTCCTTGAGCCTATTGGCTCGCATTTCGACTACTAACTAGGATACACGATGGCCGCACTGGAGGTGGTTGGCGTGGTGGATCGCTAGTTCTCTTAGTACTTGTCGGCACGTTGGAAAGTACCCTCCAATAATAGCTTCAAAGTACCTACTTGGAAAATTCCTATTTGAAATATACAATTTCATAGCTTTCTTCATCATGTTGTTCTGCATAATAATTGCGTAATTCGGACGAGAAATCTAATGAAATTTGAAGGAATCCAAATCATGAGTCAAATTTTGTTCATATGAATCATTGAATTTATTTTCCACTGACTGTTGAGCATTCATATCCGGTACAGGAATATTAATCACTCAAAATCATTGTTGAATATAATTTTCTTTAGCTTCAACTCCAAAATCCAAAATTAAGTCTTGAATCTTCGATCGTAACCTCAGTTTACGCCACTATGAAATATTCCATTCCAAAAGGTACGGTACTTAGTTATGATTATAAACAGATTCATTTCACTTTCTCTGAAGAAAGCTGTGAGAAAAAAGTAACAACTGGAGAATGAGAACTCGTAAACAAATTCAGCAGTCAGAGATCAATCGAGCACATTCGCCATTTTGCAACTCCAGACAATAATTTTGCCACTGAGGTGTTTTACTGTGATTTTTGTGCACTAACATCCCGATTGATTGGTTCAGACAAGATTATTTTCCACTAGGGAAAATTGATGAACTCTACTAGTACATGACCTACTAATCAAATTTGCAGTAAAACAGCAGATGAAGTGCAATATGATTTTCGACATAACGATTTCTGGGAGAATGGGGTAGATTTCCTAGAATTTTGACACATTTAAACAAAAACAAAACCTCCTTCGAAATTTTTCATGAAAAACTTTAAAAAATACATTTTTCACTACGCCAACTAGGCCATCGGCTTGGGTTGTTCTTCCTAAGTTATGAATCGCAGTGAGGGGTGACCAAAAGCCATATGTTATTCATCTGGCATGGGTTCGTTTGTGGATTCAGTATCAAATATCCAGTGTAGTGAAATGTTTTCCTTGCGATAATATCGCAAAAAGCACCAAATCATAAGAATTAAGTGAGTAAATGAGTTTTCTCAATCTTGTGTCGTTGAATTTCAAACCTTGCATTGGTTATTTTTCAAGAGAAATAACCGTAAAGGATATATTTGGTGAACTCGCAAACAAAGTGGAGGAGTGTATTAGCACATTGAGAAATATTTGAATGCTTATAACTTTTTACCGGAGCCAAATCTGCAAAAATGACAAATGAAAAAAGTGTCTATTTCGATAAGAGGAATTTATGGTTCCAGTTCTCCCAATATTCTGATTATCGTCGAGTGTTCTGATGGTACCATAAGTTCAAGAAAGGTTTGGTTATAACTGTACTTCACATCCTTCGGAAAGTAATGATGTATATTATGTTACATATTCAATTGAGTCATTCTAAATCGCCTAGTTATCGAAGTTTGAGTAGAGCAGCAGTTAAATTCATATGCAGAATTCTATGGAAATTAAGTATATAATACAAACATTTTGTCACATAAGAACTACTACAAAACTATCGTCGAAATTCCTTATGTAAAAGATAAAAGTACTTATACATGTTCAATCATTCCAATGAGGGAATCCGGTTGGGTTGTTCTTCCTCAGCTATAATGTGGCCAGTGACCATAAAAGTTATCTATCGGTCGTGGGCTCATTCATGAATTTTTATCTAGAAAAATATCAGCTCTTATGGAAAGTGTATATATTTGTATCAATAATAGATCAATTCAGTTATCATTTCGGACTTGGATCAAAACGACCTCTAAAAGGATTATAGTAACATTGAGGATATAATTATTCACTTGAATGCTCTAGATAAATTTGGACCATAAAGCATTTTCCTATCAACTAATGGTAACCACAACCACGAAACTTGATTGTCGTCATTAGTGGTGTACATATTGTATTGAGTGGGATCAACAGTTGTTTGATTTGTTGGGGATTCTTGATTTCTATTCGAAATGATGATGGAATTGGATCTGGTGTTATTAGAACGAAATGTGTGCTATCGTTTCTGAACGCTCAGTTCGAATGTCAACCCTGGTTATTTCTCTGAAGAATGTTTTCCGAATATAACGATCAATGTGTATTGTGTGGTAGCTTTTATATGGGGTGAATATATATTTTGTTCCATTCCATGTTTTCCTCATGTGTGGAGGGTGATTAAAAACCTCTTTCAAAGCTTTCCTCCTATGAATCCTCCCTTGTTATCAAATTGATAGTTTTTCAGAAAGGTAAATTCAAATTATAAAAAAAATAACTCACAGGTTATAATGAACATCCGCCATATTCGGCCTGTAATCCAAAGCTTTTCTGAACGCAATTTCTGCTTCAAACATCCTTCCTTGGCTGCTCAATATACTCCCAAGGTTTCCGTAAGCTGAAACAAAATTTCTCGTTAGATATAAGTACAAAATTTAAGAAAATTGTATATCATATATGTTAATATTCGTCATTAACGCTCTAGTATGATACGAGAGGCTGATATCTGACGATAACACGTGATTCAGTTTAATCATTTTCACAGAAACTAATCGGGACTACCTTGCTGAATACGAAGTCAATCATGTATCGATTAATGCTTTAATTTTGGATGGATTTCTCATCATTTTTAGTTTTTTTCCAGCAAACACTAAATCCCAGCAAGGATACAAAACTGTACATCGTTGCTGAACTTGAAGTGCAGCAATAGTGGTGCAGTAACTGTATCGAAACGGACATGTCCCGCCGGACTGCATTTGAAGTACAGCCAGTGCACAGCCGTTGTGCAGCAGCTGTCAGTTCGTAATGCAGTTTCTACGTAGTGTTAATGCAGTAGCTGTACCACATCGTTATGTATATCCTACGCAGCAATTATGCAGCAGAAGCTCGGCTGTATAACAAGACTCACAGGAATAAGACTCAGTCCCGAAAAAATAATTATTTTCTGAGAGATTGAATTGAAATTTGCAAGTCAATTGTTTACCATCGACAGATGAGAAAAAAGTGTGTCTACGACTTCCAGTTCATCCGAAAATTGCCGAATAATATTTGATTTTCTCATATGATGTGATGTGAATACTTTTGCATATTTGAATTCTATGCTTTACGGTAGAAAATTAACTGCAATTTTTCTTCATCGAGATTACTTCGAAAGAATAGCTGAATTATTTAATTTTTCACGACATTTCGCTAAAAATTCAGTCAGCATGGAATTCAAAAAATATACAATATACTACCTAAAACCGAACCATTTGACGAGAAAAAAAAACAAAAAATGTCTTTATAGTATTCCCTGTATTTGCGGAAAGACATATTCAGGGAGAACATCTAAACCGTTAGATATCAGAAAACAAGAGCACAAAAACAACCTAAGGAAGAGAGACATACAAAAATCCCAAATACCGAGCCATGTATGTTCGACCATTGGGAATCACATGATTAATTGGGAAAATACAAAGAACTGATGTTACAATCAGATAATTTGAAGAGAAAAACTGAAATTGAAATTGAGTCCTCTTACATTTTGTTAAATGGAGGGAGTAATTTTGCAAATTGTTCGGTAGAAATAGACCCTATTTAGCTAAATTTACTTGAAAGAGAGGTAGAATTAAAAAACTCTCAAACCAAATGAATCTGTGTTGCTGTGTTTTCTCGAAAATGTCAATTTGACAAAAGTCCGAAATCGAATCGAAAAATCGAAAGAAAATAGTTCTTGACATTTTCTGTTTTGTCTGATAAGAGAGTCAGTTTTGTACTCTGAAACGACACAGTTCGCTTTCTTTATCGTTTGTATTGTTCCTGTATGGTTAGTAAGGCAATCTGTTTTGTAAGAAACTTCCCTTGACAAAAAGTTTAATATTGCAATGCGCAAGGGCGTTTTTCATGAAAAAAACAATTTTAATTGATTTTTAAAAGTTGTGTTTCAGATATTGGAAGTGAAGACCCCGAAAAAAAACTAAAAAACGAAGTCAATTGCTGATCAAATTGAGCAGCACCGTTGCACCGTCGACTAAAAGTCATATAAAAATAATCAATACATTTTTATAACATTGTTGTTGTCCTTCGATTATCTTAATAAACATCATTATTATTACTATTATTATTATTCAAATCGTTTTAATTCTTCACTGAATAACTAAAAATATATAAGGAATACAACATACATATTCACTGAAAATCTAGAAAAGCACTGACGTGAGGTCAGGAGCCTTTAGGCGGTTGTTCAAATTCTAACTATTGAATCAACACGAAATTTTGCACCTAGTTGCGTGTTCGATCTCCACCTGATTACGAAGTTTCAATCTGATTGCTTTTGTATTTCTTGAGATATTGAGGAAAAAACGTTAAACTGCCAAATAACAACGAAATTTGGCAAATTTTTCTTCCTCATATTTCTCATCAAAAATTTTTAAAATTTTCCTATACATTTTTTTTGATTTTATTACAACTGGATACACACGAAATTCTGCTCCAAATTGTACGTTGGCCTCGCAGAACTGTCCACGACGTTCCAATTCTTTCGAGTCAATGCTTCATAAGATATCGAGGAATTAACCTCAAAATTTCGAATAGGCCCAAGTCCGAAACTATCCAACCGATTCCACCCATTAACGAACTTAACCAAAATATTTGGAATCCAAGCCTTATCTCACAATTTCAAGTTGCTAAGTTTTTTCTTCGAAAGTTAGAGCACACACGGACGGACGGACAGAATGGAATTTGACCACGGGTTCTTCTTCAAGGAGTTGAACCAAATCGTTGAAGGCCATGCCCAATCAAAATTCGTAAATTACAGACATCGTGACGATATTATAACCCGCTGTTTCCTAGAATAAGCGTGTTAAAACAATCCTTCTGATGTTGATAACAATTATAGTTCGGAAGTTTAGATTTATTGTCAAACGGAATATGGGTGTTCGAAGTAAGGCCCTATATTCATCAGAAAATTTGCCCTCATTTCATTGCGCTTTTTCCTCATCAAGTAGTAAATGAGTAACTTACAATTCATTAGATGTGTTATGACAGCAATCAAATTCGGTGTCATAATTTGTACTTTTCTCCTTCAGTTTCACAACTTCATTCACTGAATAACTTATATTTAGGAAGATATTGTCTCAGCAGGACTTTTATGATATCCAATAAAATAGAGCGAATTAATATATAATTCATTTCGTTAAACAAGCATGTCATATCATCCATTTTCGGTTCGGAATATCCATTCTGGAGGCTTACCTACGTCACAGCGTTCAGCATTACCTAACAAAGTTATGCGCTTAATGTATCCCAATTACCAGTGCAAAGTTCGTAACTGCCTTCCCCTTGAAGAGCGCCAATTCCCATTTGATGAGCCTGATAATCAATATCCCGAATGATAGAGATTTTCTTCATGAGCCGCATATGTTGTGAAAAGTTTTACGTAAAGAGGTTTCGAATACACCCAGCAAACCATCGAGAAGTATCTCACATTTCAGAGGCCTCAATCAGCCCAAAAACATTATGCATTCAGTGTCCTAGTGCCGCACTCAAACACGGCTCAGTCTCCGTAGCATTCGTGGAAAAATCCTCTGGAAAAAACAGCAAAATTTATACTTTACCGAATGCTGACCTTAAAGATGGCTCCCATTCTTCGAATGCCGACTAAAGGCGCAAGGCAAACATTGATTGAAAATCAACAAAAAATGATTTAGTATCTAGTGAAGCAAGCACCTCACTCTCGTACCCTCAAGCGCAGCAATAGAAAAACGGCTCGAAAGTAGCCGAGTTTTAGAGGAGACACCCTCACGGTAGCATCGAAATTTTCTGCCACAACTTCCTGGTAATTTCTTCCACTGGAAGGGCATTTATGTGGTGCGCGCTTCCTGTATCTACTCGAGTAATAATGTTCAAGTCACCCGAACTAGAGAATTAGAGATGTGTTGTGATTTCAGTACCTGTGATTTTGACCCTGTGACTGGCTTGTCACCGGAGCTACCAGTTCCGAATCCTCCCAATTCGACGTGATTTTCGGTCACAGGGCCAGCCGGCGGAGCGGTCGGTTCTTCGCCTCGATTCAAATCACTTTAACACAGGCGTTGGGAAAAGACGTTCATGGACGGCGTTGACTGATTCCAATTCCAGATTCACCGTACTTTCTTGTTGCTCTCGGTTCGTCGTCTCGTTGACGGCATGGCATTAGGGAAGTAATTCGAAGTATTCCACTTGATCGGTACTCAGTTATAGAATGGATGTGTGGGATGTTTGAGTTTAGTTGAAAGGTTTGGTATTGTATGCTTGTTACGGGCACAGAATTATGATTTATTGCTTCAAAATCGAGGTCTCTGATGATATTTGGTGTGGTGTATTTAATTGAAAAAAAAATAAACCTGGTTTATTGTTTGAATTTCAAAAAAGAATCACATTTATTATTTGGGATTTCGAATAAGAACTATCCAATCAATCTTATTTCATCAATTGCAAATGAAATTTGTGTGATTTTTTTTTATTTATTATTCCATATTAGATTTCAATGTCATTTTATACATCAGGAATGGCCAATAAAAATGAAATCGGATTCACGCGGGATTGAATAATGCAAACAAGTATACTTCAAAAAATCACAATTTATTTATTGTGGGAAATTAGTGAATTAGAAATAAATTTACAGCAAAATACTCCTACTTCTCAAGGGTACCTGTTTCTAGGTTCATCAAAGATATCAAGCCTCTCATATTCGTATTCAAAATCTTGAGAGTAACACATAAAATGACCATTGAAGTTGTATTCGAAATTGAAAATGATGTGAAAAATTTTATGAATGAATTTCAACCATACTTGCGGCAAGAATATTCAATAATCATAATTTTTTTGAAAGTTGAAATGAAAAAACAATTTTTATTTAATTTTAAAAGTTCTGTTTCATTATACACATATTCAGCCTTTCCATATTTCATGAAAGGAATTCGATTGTACAGAAATCTCGCCGTTTGTTTCAAGTCCGAAGTAGGAACAGGAGCAGGTACCAATTCATAGACCACATACCATTCTCGACTCTAGTTCCGACGTTCCTGACTCCTTAAAACGTTCCGATTCCGCCGGAATTGCAATAGATCATACGTACTCAGTCCAGTCACGACTCCGAAAAGGAGCTGTGAGTTGGCCCTGTGATTTCTACGGAACTGTCACAGTGAGTCACAGCTCCGGAGAAATCCTGTCACAACACATCTCTAACTCGAACACGTCCCATGTATGAGACGTGTTGGGGTGAGCATGCGCATGCACTCAAATATTTATCAAAAGGTTAGTCACCTATAGCTTTGTTTTGGGTCCGACTTCAAAACCAATTCAGGACTGCTTGGGATGGTTCAAGTATGCGCAATTGCCATTTTGAGTCTGAACAATCGCAATCGCGCATACTCGAACAGTCCCGAACAGTTCTGAACTTGGAAACAAAACAAACCCAATATTTACCAAGAAGGGGACAGCCATAATTCGCATAAATAAGGTCACCATTACGTATAGGCATACAGGCTTTAATTGCTATGCACTGCTGAATTCCTAGATCGAAACAGTAAGAATCAGAAACGTGATTTCGCTGAAGAGGTTCGAACGAACCTCGCAATACCACCATAAAGTTCAAATTCGATATTTTTGGTAATCACCATGAAGAATCTTCAACTGTGCTCAACCGCGTAAGTCATCAGCGAACGAAATATAGAACTGGCACGTGGTTTTGATCAAACACAGATACGCTCGTAATTTATGGTCGCATTTCCCAATCATTGATTTTCGATTTAGAGTAGAATTCGAAAGATAATGAGTTCGTATTTCATTGCGTAATAATTCTTGGTTTTCCGTGTTGCGTCCCACGCTACCACGTTTTTATAGTGCCCATGTTTGTGTCAAGTAAACACTTTTTTGCGATAGGCTGCTGGTATTCATGAATAAATCAACAGGTAGCGTGAAAGTTCTGTGATCGATTCAATTTATTGAACATTCGATTTGTCAAACTGTCATTCTAGACTGGCTAATGGAGAAGAAAGAGCTCCAGCAATCATAAAATAACATAATCACAAGGACGAATATCTGTCGAGAAATCAACAAATATCACACCTTGATCAGAGCTAATCATCTAATCAACCGAAACATCTACACCGAAGAAGCAGATCCAAGTAGAATGACTACAGCTGTTTCACAGTTATTACTCATCGTCAGGTCAACTAACCTTGGATATAACCGCAGAAGGAATCTCGATACTTGTCACCGTTCATCTGGATTGCTGCAGTTAAACTACGTACAGCACGCCATCTTCCAGGAGCATCTTGCGAATCCCAACTTCGAGTGCAGAATACTCTTCTTCAGTGCAGATATTTTGTTTGATGGGATGATACGCTCTGACCAAAGTGGAATATTTGTTAGTTTATCGACAGATATTCTTCCTTTTGATTATATTTTTTCATATTGCTAATATTTCAATATGTTTATTGTTTGATCTATTCTTTCATTTTCGTTCTATTCCAGGTTTTCAATTTCTTCGTAGAATATCTTCATTTCGAAATTTCGACAGGATGATAAGCCTAGGTATTTGAACGATTTATGTTTTTATTCGCTTATTTCCTTATGATTTCTATAGTTTCTATAATATTCTATTCAAGTACGACGTGAGGCACTTTGAAGTGTTTTAATAGAACGATAATCAGATTTGTTAGAAATACAAAAGTTGAAGTTTAAATGTAGTGCTCTGTTGTAGAATGTTTGCTCAAACTGCTTTCCAAAATTGCAGCAAATTCCTTTGGGAGATATCTGTCGGTCAACAGAGAGAAGACGCGGTATCTGTGTGTTGGCAGCAGCGGTGTAGAAGATCTCCGAGTAGATGAAAACACTCGTATCAGCTCTTGTAAGGAATACACCTACCTTGGAGCAAAAATAGATAAAGGAGGTCGAACGGAAAAAGAGATAGAAGATCGTATCGTGAAAGGGAGACAGGTCATCGGATGTCTGAATTCTATTCTATGGGCTAAAGAAATATCAAGAGAGCGGAAACACCAAATATATAATGCCATATTCAAAAGCATAGTGCTCTATGGCTGCGAGAATTGGCAAATGAATAAAAATCTGGAACGTCGTATTATGGCTCTCGAGATGGACTTCTGGCGTAGATCAGCTGGTAAGTCGAGATTGGAGCGAGTGAGAAACGAGGAAATAAGGGAGATTATGAAAGTGGAAAACACGATAGTCGATGAAGTGCAGAGAAGGCAATTAGTATGGTACGGCCATGTAGAAAGGATGCAGGAAGATCGAATTCCCAAAATGGTTTTAAGGTGGACGCCAGCGGAGAAAAGAAAAAGAGGAAGACCTAAACAAACATGGATTGGCGGAGTACACAAAGCAATGTCTGAACGGAACTTACAGCCAGGAGACTGTGAAGATAGAAGAGGATGGAAGCTGGGAATCGGAAGGCGTAGAACGCTATAAAAACCGATATATATATATATATATATATATATATATATTAGTTCACTATATATATATATATATATATATATATATATAGATATCTGATACACTGATATTCTGATTTATATTTTACTCCCTTGGAATATTTGGAAATAAATTCCATGACTTCTTACACTTACACCAGTGGATTTTCTGAATGAAGAATAAATGTATTTATAGTTTACGTATCGAATATTGAAGATTAGTATAGGTAAATCTAGGAAATTTATACTATAAAAGGAAGCCAAATGCTGCCATAATTTCGGAAAATGGCTGATAACCTCATACAGTTTGTTTGGTATGGTATTTACTCTCCCTCTGCACCAATTCATCCGACATTCAGCGCTATTATTAACCTTTTTGGTTGGGAGTTCATCAATACGTTACGAAAGAGGTACTCCAACCCCATATTCGAGGGAGACTTAATTAGTCAATAGTGGATCAGATGACAGTGTTGAGTGTTCTCCACTTACTTGAAGATTGAATAGAAGGTTATTCGAGGAACAAATTAAGGTGTTAAATCAGATAACTTCTATAATGTGAATACAGGGTGAGTCTTTGACCTTGCAGAATATTTTAACAGAAGATTCTTGAAGCCAAAAGAAGCAGTTTTTTTCCCTACCATCTTTTCCTATTCGGCCTGGTTCGTAAGATACAGACTGTTGAAAATCCATAAAAAAATTTAATTTTCGATTATATCTCGCGAACTATCTCATCGAATGAGATGATTTTTGGAATAAACTTTTTTATTGATACGATGAATGTTCCCGGATCACAAACTTTCATCCACATCCTCCAGTTTCTTTAATATGACCATAACATTTCATAAAAATACCAGAAGTTCAGAGAATCCAACTTTTAAAAATAATTTGAATGCTATTCAACGAATTCTTGACCATTTTGGAAATTGAAAGTATAATTTATATTTTTTCGTATGATGCGCCGTTTTCGTTTGAAATTCAAAAATAAAAAATAGCTGTGAAATTCTGAGAATTGGGTACTTTGCCTGAATGCAACTCTGTTCAAAAAATTCACAGAAGTCAATTTTTCCGCGTTGCCACGTCTAAAACTTGTTAATTTTCTGTCTTTCCATTGCCTATCTCGTTGACAATGGGATAATTGTCACGATCCAAACGCTCCTCATTTTATACAGAAATCTCTTCAATCTGAATGAACTATTATCACATCTTGAAGTTATTTGTTTTATATCCATACAATTCCAGTGATGTATTCATCAGGTTTTCCATACTACAATTATTATCACCAAGACGAAATAAGAAGTTTCTCCAATATAGGCTTCCATCCCAAAACTATATCTGTGTTATACAATTTCGAGCTAATTTGTGCAGTATAATTGATTAACTTCTCACTTTTCCATGATAATGGGGATTCTTACTGGTTTGAATGCAATCTTTCTGCTGACCCAAATTTCTTGAAATTATGTACAGAACTTTGATAGTATTTATTTTGAGGTATTCTTCAAATGCGCTTTCATAACATAACAACCCATGGTGGAAGAAAACCACCATGACATAACCTTAAAACCACGGAGTCACAGATTTATAGTTCAGTTCATAATCATAGACTATACAAGTGTATACATAGAATTAGCATTGTGTGTTGTTTGACTTCGAAGAGTTCTTTCTTTCGGTTCGTCAATTTGGCAACGTAAGTACGTTCATAGATAAATTAGGTACATCTGTTTTATTTATTCATGAAAATGAAAGTTTGAATGGGTTATGTCTGAATCTGATAATTCTTGGAGAAAATGAAATAAACAAAGAAAATTGATAATTACAAATTGAAGATGAATCTCAAAGCTAATATGAGTCATAGTTAGATGAATTCCTCATTATCGAAAATGAAACCAAGAGAAGAATAATCAACTTTTATCGCCCACGAAATTTGGAATACCTAACTTGTTTATTGTACTATAAATACAACTTTTTTCACCAGTTGGAATGTAAAAATTTAGTTGACGCTTGTTTTCATAACAGAGTTGCTTATTTCGAAGATTTGAATGGTATATCTTAGGCTTGGAATAACTTCAGTGTGCAGGTTTCCAGAGGCAGCCAGCCTATTATGAAAATTTATAATGCCTATATCTTTTTATCTAGGCCGAATCGGAAAAAATGGTAGAGGACAAATGTGTTTCTTTCAGCTTCAAGAATCTTCTGTTAAAATATTCTGCAAGGTCAAAGACTCACCCTGTATATTACGCATATGAAACTAAAGATTTTCAGCAATAAACTCATTGAATGAGTCCTCATTCTCCAAGTTAACTGTAAAAATTTCAGGTATTTGGGTCGAATGATAACGACCCGTACCGTAGAAAATACGCGCAACAATTGAAGCTGCAGCGAAGTGCAGAAAATTCGAATATTTCGAACAGATGGTATCTCATTATTTTCCGTAACGGTGACTCGTTACGATTCTCGTTTCGAAATGAACAAATATACCAAACATAATCACCAACAGTAATTACAGTTTTATGGGTTCAGGAATTCTGGAAGCAACGATCGTAAGCATTTCGTATTGAATTTGGCAGTTCCGAGAAAGTTCCAGAGTTGGTTGGAGTTTTCTGAAAGTTGCGGGAACTGCTGATCCACTAAAAACGACGCCCGAGAAGTTCGGAACGGAACCTCCTGAAACATGAAATTCCACTCTTTGATGGAAAAATATAAAACATTGAATAATTCTATTAGGAACTCCTTTCCACTCACAGTAACCTTTCGGATATCGGGAAACAGGCAGTGGCGGTGAGAGCTAAATGAATATTTAGGTCGTTACCCGCGCGCATGCTCACTTGAACATTATCCTACTTCATCCCATACGGAAATACGGATTTTGAATATTCAGTTGGAATTGTTCCTATCAATATTCATAGGAAATCTATTGCTACTTCCTCGAGGATCTTTTATAGGTCAATCAACAGTGTAGTGGTTGAATTTATCAAACCCCAATATCTAAAAATATGAACTGAACTTTGAGTCATTATTTTGCTGTTTTCGAAAAAGTATCATATATCTGTAGTCGGTTGAAAATCACCCTAGAAAAAAAAACTAGGTATATAAAAGTTTTTAATAATGATAGGAATTGGTTTCTCGGAGAAGAACAGAGCTCCAGCAATAATATGTAACATAAACACCTACACCGAAGAAGCGGATCCAAGTAGAATGACTACATCTGTTTTACAATTGTTATTGATCGTCAGGTCAACTTAACATCCAAGTTAAGTTGACCTGACGATCAATAACAATTGTGAAACAGCTGTAGTCATTCTACTTGTCATGACTATATCTGTTTCACAATTGTTATTGATCGTCAGGTCAACTTAACATCCAAGTTGAACAATTGTGAAACAGCTGTAGTCATTCTACTTGGATCCGCTTCTTCGGTGTAGGTGTTTTGGTTGATTGGATGATTAGCTCTGATCAACGGGGAATATTTGTTGATTTATCGACGGATATTCGTCCTTGTGATTATGTTACGTTTTTAATAATTTTATGACCAGAAACGCCAACTGTCGCTACCTATCATTATTAAACATTCATTTGAAAATATATTCTGCATTCCCCCAGTTGTATCCTTGATTCATGTTTTAGCGTGATATTTTTAATTGCGCTGCAATTATCGCTCGGCAGATCATACTTGTGAAATAACTAGAACAAGTACTTCCGAAAATTGATGACTTGAATCGAAAGCTCTAAAACCGACACAAATTTACTATTACTGGGGAAGGGGAGTTTCAGAATGAATTCGACATGATGAGGTTCGCATTATTTACACATATCCGTCAACGGAGAAGTCGACGTCTCAAACCAGATATTTCTATCCAAATATAGGTTTTTATTGGGATGATCTCCGATTGGCTGGATATTAAGTTGGGATTCCTGATCTCTTGTCAAAAGTATCATGTTTACGTAGGATATGTTCCGCAAATGAAATTGATTATTTTGATTGCCGATTTTTCGTTCCGTAAATACGAAATATTCGGTTGGTTCCTGAAAAGAGGTAGATTACGGAATTTGAATGATAGAATATAAATCTTTCTGTCATCAGAACGATAGTCAATTTTCTATGGTATATCACATCTATGGCATAGAATAATCTGTATTTACCTCATAATATATAGACCATAGTTAATAATTTCTTCGTTGCTGATTATTGTTTCTTCTATGTTCTATGTATCATAAAGTGAATGAAGATTGTTCTATGCTATGGGCATGCTATCGAACATGATGAAAAAAACATGGTGTGCTCATCTTAAAAATTAGTGACGTCAGCTAGCAGAAAATACAAAGAGTTGTATATTCTGTGCTTTGAATTTGCATGCAAATTCAAAGCAGAATCTTGCTGACATCATTCATTTTTCAGATGAGCACACCATGTTTTTTACATCATGCTACCAAAGAACATTGACTGTCGTTATGGTGACAGAATATTCGTTTTTCAATTAATCAAAATTCGGCAATTAATCTATTTTCAGGAACCAACAGAATATTCCATTTTTTCGGGACTGAATATCGGCAACCAACATAACCAAGTTGGTTTGCGGAACACATCCTATGTAAACATGACACCATTGACAAGAGATCAGAAATCCCAACTTAATTTCCAGCCAATCGGAGATCATTTTAACAAAGACCTATATTTGTGAGGAATTTTCTGGTTTGAGGAGGAGCCGAGGCACCTTTTACGGATATTTGTAAATAACGCAAATATTATCATGTCAAATTTCTATCGGAATAGTGTGTCATTTTTCATACACATTGCAAAAATTAAGCCCTCTTAGTTGACATGGTCGAAATTGGGTGTTGGCATGATGTAAAAAACATGGTGTGCCCATGTGCGAAAAAAATGTCCTCAGCAAGATGAAGATTCAAGGCAATATATATTGTGTGCTTCGAATTTTCATTTGGTGTGAATACGTCATCATGTGTACGTACGATCACAGATGTGCAGATGAACCGTGTTTTACTTACATCATGTGTGTTGGCATTGAAAACAGAGAACGATTATGTTACAAAAATAAGTCGTTTGTCGATACGTTCCAAACATGAACGATGAGCGGGAGAATTTTTGGAAAAACTCTCAGTTTCAGAAATTTTGAGTTCATATGTTACTTCTCGAGAGCACAATATATTCTCTGCAATAAGGTTCCAATACTATGTTCACGGGATTTTCTTGAATGAATCAGTTTTGATATTCTCCTATTTGTCCAACTATTTCGAAACGGAATATTCAATTTCATCATTCTGTTGAATTTTCTTTAGTAAAAGTCTTTATTGGTAAAATTAAAAAAAATTACTTTTATGCCTTCAAAGTGGATAAAAAACGACAGATAACATCGCATCTAAGATTCCAAAGTCTATGCGAGCACTTTCTTTTTATTTGTTGTTGCTCATGACCAGAAACAATTTATCAAACGCATGTATATTCCGCATTCCTCGGGAGTAGTAAACATTTGCAGCTACGGAGACCGAGATTTAAAATTTCAATATTTATTACTCCATAAAATATGAAAATTTCATAAGCAACATAATTGCATTAATAAATCTCTTTGGATACGAGTGGCATTTTTCATATATTGCGTGATAAATGCAAAGTTATTTTCATTACGTAGGTGAGTGATCCAGCTTATATCCAATAGAATTTTTTTTCCAGTGAAAAAATTTATTCAGTTAACATATAACGAAATCATTGAAAGTAGAAAAGGCAGGTAGTAAGGGTTACCCTACCAAAATTAAACCGATAGTGCATTTTCTACGATTATTTTGAATGAAATAGTTGGCTAATTTGTCTCATGGTAGTGTATTGAATGAGTATTGAATGTTTCAGTAAAAAAATTCATTAAATTTCCACTAAGAAATCATTGACTGACGTGAGGTCAGGAGCTTTTATGCACTTGTTCAAATCCTGACCATTAGATCAACACGAAATTTTACACCTAGTTGCGGGTTGGTAATCTCCACCCGATTACAAAGTTTCAATATGTTTGCATCTGAACTTCTTGAGATATTGCGGAAATAACGTTAAAATTCCAAATAACAATGAAATTTGGCACATATTTTTTTCTTATATATATATATATTTATATATAATGTATTAGATAATGATCGCTGGTAATATTATAGTATTAGGTTAAGGGATGTCGATCAATAATTAACAAGATATGTTCACTCTTTATTCATGTAGCCAAGCTTTCGAAACCGATTAGTTTCTTCCTCGGGGCAACTGTAAAACAACATCACATTTAAAATCAGGAACATAAACAATCTACATTTACTCACTGAATGCGAGGTTAATCTTTAAGTCGTCTACACTTAACAATTTCAAAATAAAATACATATAAGTGGCAATTCAGTCATCCAGGATAAAAAATTTTCTCTACAATTCAATCAAAAATTATTATGTTATTTACGTTAACTGTCAAAGTCACTCATCTACTGGACCATCGAAAAGCGGTTTATTCGAATACTCTAGAAGATATGAATATATTGGGCTTAGATTTTGTGTATCCGTTTTTTTGTTGATTTTACTATTTTGTTTTTTTATATTGATCTTCTCCAAAATACATCTTTTTTTATAATTCATATTCACATCTAGAATTTTCACATTTTCCAAGTCAATCCTGTGTGAATATTTGTTGGCATGGACAGATAGGGCACATCTTGGATTGTTAGTTGTGATGTCACTTTTGTGTAAGGTCATTCTATTCTTAAGCCATTGGGAGGTTTGTCCTACGTAGGTTTCGCGACAGTCTGCACATTCCACTTCGTACACCACATTAGATTTTAGGTTTTTTGGTATCGGATCTTTTAATTTTGAGTACAAGTTTGACACTTTCTTTTTACACTGCGGTACTATTCTTATGGTTTTATGATCGTTGAAACACTTTTTGATCTTGTTGGTGAGATGAGGGATATTCGCTCAATCGCAAGACCATTTTTGGCTAAAAATTCGAAAATTACTGACATCGTGACGAAATGATGACACGCTGTTCCCTACAACAAGCGCGTAAAAATATTTTGAAAGGTCAATCAACAGAAAATGAACTCAGCAACTGAAACTTATGAAAATATTTTTTTTTGTACCAAAAAAATTCTCAAAGGATCACTCCGATTCGCTGGAGGTTCCTAAGAATTTCCAACCAATTATTGTGTTTTGATAATCTAGTATTCAGTTAAAGGTATGTTAAATTGTACGGAGTCTTCAAGTTGTACTCTAGTTTCAGAGAAATATTCCTCCTATTTAATAAAACACATTATTCATTCTCCACTTTTCCATATTCGGCGAAAAAAACAGTGGTTCTTTGGTAGTGAAATGGTTATTCCAGATTGGATACATCCCTGTGAAATTTTCCAGGCTGGTACATATTTTTCAAATATTCATTTTATCCTTTTTCGAAAGTTATAGACTCCATTGATTCATAAAACTATAAGAAATTAGCATAAAACATGCAGGTATAGTTAATCCGTATTCTTAATAAAAATCCTCATTCATTTCAGACAACTGAATTATTCCACCGTGAAGAGCATAATTTTTGAGATATCCAAGGTTGAATATAAAATCTGATGAAATTCGAAAATATATCGTTTTTTTATGAATCGGTTCATGAGCTAGAGAGGCCTTGAATCAAGATCCACACTATTTCATCCAGACCACAGAATAGACAAAGTTATTTTCTTATTTTGTGACCACAGATAACGAAGCTCTAAGTGTCTAATCTGTGAATTAAACAGTTGAGAAAACTCATAGACTTCAATGAATGTTCAAACTGATTGAGTGATTCCATATAAGACATAAATAAAGTTGGTAAGAATTAGGATGATAATGAAAATGAACGAGAATGAAAAAGTGTGTAATCTTACGGAAGAATCAAATTGAAAATTGCACAAATGTTAAGTGGTCAGTTTTTCAATCTTCGAGTGTTGTGAAATAATTTCGTGAAGATAATACTGCAGAAATAATCAGATCTCAAGAATTAATTGGGTGAATGAGTTTTCCCAATCAAGTTTCTTGAAATTTCGAGCAATTCATAAATTATTCTTTACTTCAGATTACAGTAAGAGATTTGATCATTTGAAAAAATTGTAGGAGTGTACTTTCACATCGAGAAATACTTGAATGCTTATGGCTGTCTTCTTTGTCGAACATCCTGTATGATAACGATATAATTCATGACTATGTGGAATCATCAGTCAGGCGGATTATACTCATTCATTGATTTTATCGTCATAACAAAATTCCAACCTGCTCCATTAATGTGCTCTAAGTATTTTTTCCTGAAATTTTTTGTGTTCACGATTATCATCTAGGATACACAATATTTATCGAGTATTAGGAGAAGTCATTTCATGAACGTGTGTCCGTGTTGAATTCAACCAAGCCTGAGAATCTTCCTGAGTACACTGTTTTTCTTGAATTTCATCATAGAAAATTTATATTGCATATTCTTGAATGATAAATCAAAACGATCTCATCAAAAAGAATTCACAAAAGTCAACATTCAGTGAAGAGGAAAGTCAAGGCAGATTTCCACGCAATCATAGAAAAGCTGGTTTCTCAGAATCAGCTCAGCAAACAACAGCGAACAGGTGTTGGCTCGTTTGGCATTCCGAACGTATCTCGCCACCATGCAGGCAAACTTGAAATGCGGCAGATACAGCCAACTCAGACAAATTCAATCCGATCTCTTCCACTGCCGAAATGAATAATTGGATTAACTCACTCTCTCTTACTCTTTACTTTTAAATCTTTGAGCTACGCCAGAGGGAACTTTTGATATCTACATCACTGATCGCTCCAGCAACTCCACATGAATAATGAATACTTTGGCGTTTCTACAAGTTCCTAATGAATAAGGATGGAAGGAGCTTCGAGCAAATATCCCGGTATGTTGAAAGCTCCTGTCTGTACTACTTGGGAGAATAGTTTCCCTTCCGTGTTGAATCTCAGACCATTTAAGTCAGACTCTGATTTGATGTCTGTATCGATTGAAGCTTATTTTGGAAGGATTTTCCATCATTTTGTAGTTTTTATTACATTTTCACTTCTAATTACTGAAACAGAACAATTTAAAATTAAATGAAAGCTGTTTTTCATTACAATCGCCCTTGCGGATGGCAGGGTTGAACTAGTTTTCGAGGGTAGTTTCTTAGGAACCATACCGAAACAATACCAACGATAAATAAAGCGAACCTTGACGTTTCAGAGTACAAATCTGACTCCTTCATCAGACAAACGAGAAAATTTGCAGAATTATTTTCTTCCAATTTTCCGTTTTGTGCGACACAGATTCACTCGATTTGAAAGTTGTCAAATTCTGCCTCCTTTTCAAATGATAGAACCTTTTCAAATTAGGACGAGAAACTTCTTTTAATTCTAAACTAAATCAACAAGAACAATAACAAAACAACCATCATGAACAACCAAATTTTTTGAATATAATTCCTTAATTTTGCACATTGTTCTGTAGTAATGAGCCATATTTGACAGAATTCTCTCAAAAAAAAGAAGAATCAAAAAACTTCCAAACCAGATGAATCTTTGTTGCTGTGGTTTCTTGAAAATGTCAATTTGATAGAAGTCCCCACACAAGGGCGTTTTCCATAAAGAACAATTTCTATTCAATTCCTAATAGCTCTGTTCCAGATAGAAGATGGATGGTAGATGATTACTTTTTCCGAAAGTTTGAAGTGATGAAATAAAAGGTATCTCTACAGAAAAAAAAATGGAAAATAAAACCAAATGCTGAATAATGACGATCTCTCCAACCTTCCTCCAAAATTAAATAATTGGCTCTCCATGAAAAATTTTCAAATATAGTTCGAATAACGTCAAAATCTTTAGGTAGATGATGTGTATGATGTGTTATCATCATTGCTCAATTCCGATGATCTACGTAACATGCCTTATATTGCATATATTCGAAAATAATATTTTTCCCGGTAGGATTGTATATATATATAAAAATATTCTTGAATGAAATAATCTTTCCCCAAAAATAATAATTTGAAATTGACTAATATACCTCTATTTTCAACTCATTTTGTTGTTTGCCTTTTCACATGAATTTTCTTGAATCGAATTCAGTTGAACCAAGACATACGTACTCTTCACTTCAGAAAACAATTTTACCAACCCATAGTTCTCTCGGATCAAGAATATAATTTCTTATTTAATGTGTTCTGATGACGAAGGGACGTACACATGACCCCCTCGACCAATGAGCGGTATTACTGCTGAGGATGCGTGGTATGTAGAATCGCAGACGGCAGAACATAAGGATATTTAGATAGGAAACAACTAGTGATGGGCATAATCGAATGATTTCAATAATCGAAATATCGGCATTCGAGATATTTCAATAATCGAATGATCATTCGAATGATCATTCGAGAGGTCCACCCCAACTAGCAATTTCATATTTTATAACTGTTGCAGAAACGTTTTCAGACCAATGCTTATGTAATATTTGTCTTCTCGGAAATGTTTCTAATGCGTTTAAACAATAACTATAAATACAAAATTGGCACATTTTATAAAACAATTTTGCGATCCTCTAGATTTTATAAAGCCTCTCGTGAAAGTTACAAGAAAAATATAAAGCAGCTTTAAAACTGTTTTATAGGAACTTCATAAGGTTTTTCACATGCCTGTTCTGAAATAAGAGAGTAATCTGGAATGTTATTTGAAAAATAGAAATACTTCTTAATTATTTCTTTCAGTTGCAAGAAACAATTCGGAATATGACAGTCGATGGGAAAATATTGAACGTCGCTTATCTTTACTCTTTAGCAGAAATCATTTTATTTATACGTTAATGCACTAAGAGTCATAGTTCCCGAAATTGGGAACGAAAATATTGATGCGAATTAAATTTCATTGTGAAATAAAGCATAATATTAGTATATCATGAACGCGCTTCCTATTTTCGAACGTTTTCCATAAATAAATGAACAAACATTAATATGCTTCGTGGGTCTTACAATTTTTTTTTTCATCGACAAATGAACCAATGTTTGCGACACATCATTATCAAGCCAATTTTTTTCTTAGGTGATTCAAATATCAACACGGATGCAAATTTCAGTACTTTCAGAATTCGTCATTTTTTATCATCATAAATACTGCCATCTTTAATTGCGTCATCTTATAAAATAGATTTGTATCTTTATAAAGCTTTCTGTAATAATTTAGCTACTATACAACTGCTATGAAACATATTCAACACTATCGCCTTGGTGACTAATGGAAACATACACAGGGTCCCCAAATCGCAGCTATAACCTCTGTGACATATTTCTCAATTTCACTTTGGCGAAAAACGCAGCTGATTTGATATAGGAAAAGTGTAGTTAGAATCAGAAGCACGGCCACGCTCTGACTTCTCATTTTCATATATTTCCCAAACTCCAGTGAATGGATATGTCTCACGAAATCATTATTGAGTTCCAATTCCATTAATAGATTTTTACGAAAACTTTAAACATGTTGATTCGTTCGTCGTGACGAAATATATATATCTTGTTAATTCATTCCAGTTTTTTTAAAGGGAATAATTTATAGGTTTCACAGTACATACTTGTCCTTGATTTCAAAATTTTCACACCTTGACACGAAATACATATTTCTTTGATGAAATGTGATTTTTCTTTTATATATTTTGAGATTGTGTGATTTTTTCAAGGTGAATTCAATATGTGCCGGTCATTTTAGAATAGATAATGTCGATTCTGAAAATTGCTCATCATTCAATTAAAACAAATTTTTAAAAATTCACTCTTTTTTTTCTTCAAGTTCGGATAAATCCTGGAACATTCCTTGTTATAATTTTTTTCCGTCTTGAAGAACGGAGAATTGCTATAATACTAGGGAAAATCCAGGAAAACAGAATTACTACTCAATCATATCTTGTCCTTGCTCTAGAAATACTAAAATTGGAATCGATAAAAGCATTTAACGACTTGAAGTTGAACTAATTGCAAACGCATTTCACTTCAAGTGACAACCATTGAATGTTTAAAGCTACTCATCAAATTAGTGAAATACATCAATTACTAAACTTAATCAGTAATACCTATGAGATGCGAAAGAATCGTATGCATCGATTGTTAAACAGTTGAGTAAACCTCTAGGATGTGAGCTATGTTCTTAACATACAAACAATCGACTCAACACCGAGAGGTTTCATTCATTCGAGAGATCAAAAACAGTAATCCGAAATGCGAGAGAATCGCTAGCCTCGATTATTATTTCGAATGAATCATCGACCAATAATCGACGCAACACCGAGAGGTTTTATTCATTCGAGAGATCCAAACTAGTAATCCGAAATGCGAGAGAATCGCTAGCCTCGATTATTATTTCGAATGAATCATCGACCAATAATCGACGCAACACCGAGAGGTTTCATTCATTCGAGAGATCCAAATTAGTAATCCGAGATGCGAGAGAATCGTTTGCCTCGATTATTATTTCGAATGAATCATCGACCAGTAATCGACGCAACACCGAGAGGTTTCATTCATTCGAGAGATCCAAATTAGTAATCCGAGATGCGAGAGAATCGTTTGCCTCGATTATTATTTCGAATGAATCATCGACCAATAATCGACGCAACACCGAGAGGCTTCATTCATTCGAATGATCATTCGAGAGATCACAACACAATCGTTGCGTAGATTGTTGGTTCGTCAATATTCGGACTCCTCGGCAGTGACGTACCGATCCCACCCGAAGGGAGAGAATCATTCGAATGATATCATTCGGATGTTTGAAAATATCTCGAGATAATCGAGAGGTTTCAATAATCGAATGAATCGATTATGATCATTCGATTATGCTCATCACTAGAAACAACGCCATGGCCGCCATGGTGAATAGTGAACACTTGCGTTTGTATTTTTGATGGTGCATTATGAATTTTTGATAAATGGAAAACTACTTATCGAGATCGAGGAAGTTTTTCGGGAACTGAGTTTCGAAAGTCAAGAAGAGGAGGTTGGTTTTAAGAATAAGCTTGGTTAATCGCGAACAAACTTTGATTTGAAAAATGTTTGTATATGTGGGTGCATGCCTACATGTACGTGTGTTATGCACAAACATCGTCACATGTATATGCGTGATCTCCAGACTACACATTTCAATTTTATGTTTGGAGGTCGTGAATATACATAGTAACCGAGCGAATTGTTACAATATACTTCTGCTCTGTGATCTTCAAAATCCTGTTCCCAAAAAACTTTCTTGTTAGAAGGTGATCTTCCATTCGCACCTAATTTAGAATTGACATCTTCAAGAATGATTATGAAAAGCTTTTTGAGATACTATACATTTTGTATTTGAGAGCCGCTAACTGCAGCAAACATATGATATTCTCTTGGCAAAAATTATTGAAATCTGGTTAAATAATATATAAATAACGAGAAATATTACATTCGTATAAAAGACATAATATTTCAGAATAATAATATGAAACATATTTAGCAAACACATCCAGTAATTCTTGTTAGTTTTCTCATTTGGATCGAACGTGATTCCGCTTGAATCAAGAGGATCATTGTTCACATAGGTCAAGAGTATTTCTTCGGAGAATCAAACTAATATTTGGTTGGACCTATTCAAGAGTAGCATTCTTTTGAAAAATGCGGTTACAAATCGATTTAAGAGAACCTTTTCATCTGTGCTCCAATGCATTCTATCACAAAAAGGTATATCTGATAATAGTTGATTCAATTAACCACCTTCGAAATGTCAGGATTCGAATTATATATGTTTTACGCAATTTCACTATTGTTTTGACACAAGAATAACTCAACATCTACAACTTTCAACTTCAATTTAGTTTTGGATTATGGAATTGTATAGTCCAGTTCTGATTTAACTTAAAAAAGCTTAGTCAATCCGAAGGTGTTAATTTCTAATATGAGTATCTTCAGCATTTTAAAATAGGTTATTGTTAGTTTGAAGTTTTCAAATCTCCAAGTTAATATGACAAATCTCAATTTGAAGTTGAAAAGACATGGTGAATGAACGATCAATTTCTCCTCTCGAGAAGAAAACCACTAGACAAGGTTTAATTGACATATTATCGGTCGGTTTCACAAATTTTCATTCTATGGATCGACGCATTTAAACTTTCAATCTCCAATTTTGTCAATATTGACACATTCATTTCACGAATATGCTGATTCATTATGTCAATTTACACATTCAGTATATGGATAAACACATTTGATCGGTCACTTGAAAAATGAATTCCTCAATTCACACCTCCTATATGTCAATATTGACAGATTGAATTTGTTAATTGACATATCCAATCAGTCAAAACTAGGTGCTGATCCCACCGTGCTGGTTTAGCTGTTATCCATAGAAATATTAAACTCTCTGGACACGGCGTACGAATTTATTTCTAAAGAGTCGAATGACGATGAGGCAGTGAGCGAGAGTTCCGAGAGAGATTGAACTGGTTCGGAAAAGATCATAGACAATATACACGAATAAAATGATGAAGAATGATCTTACTTATACAATATGACGTAGAACTAGAGATAAAATCGAGCATTTACTTAAGCAATCTCGAGGGAAATGACTTCTTGGTATGATTAGAATTGAAGAGTACAGTTAAGAAGATGGGTGATTTTTATTTGGAAATGAATACTGAAAATCATTAATTAATAACAATATTTGATGAATGACACTTTTTCTTTCGAATTCCCTTGCGCCGATGGTTTCAGGACGGTATTCTCAGCTCCAAATAATTTTTTCTTGAGCAATGTACAGACACGCGAGCTCAGCGACAAGGTAAACTACCTTATGAAATTTCACGTTTTCTCCTTTTTCATATCTTCACGAACAATTAATGGCACAACACGAATCTACCAATATTCATTTACCAGTGAATCCGCTTTAGAAAGAAGAGTGTCAAATTCTATTGAAAAAAAACTCACGAAAACACGAACAACACGAAAATTATATCTTATATACAGTCTTTGTACTTCAATTCAAAATGAAATAAACAAAATCTGCTCTGAAATACTTCTGAAAACATAAATATGACTCACAAAACTCTTGAAAAAAAATGTATTTCAAACATAGACTCACATATGGCGTTGCATGTGTCTATGAGTCCAAATTGATCTGTCTTATTTTTGACGTATTCTATGGTTTTGGCAGAACTAGTTCTATCATTTTTACCTTGCTTCCTCTATCTCTAAACCATGTCCATACGGTTACATAAGCCTATGCTGTTTCCTGATTATTCCAAATGCAAACCATCTTTTTTCGGCAGTATAGAAAAATTAGGGGAACTATGGTTTTCTTAACCTCAGGCTTTCTTTTCAGAACAAAAAAAGTTGCTTCAGTGGTAAATGAATTCGATCGCGAAGGATTTCGAGATAATATATTTCGTTGGAGCTGCTGCAGAAATAAGTTTAGTTAGACTAGAATTTGTATCAACTACATCAACTTCAAACGAAGATTTTATTTGTGAAATGACTCTGAATTTTCGATGTGATCAAATATGTTTCTTCAGAAAAACTGGTGAATCAATTTCTTTTCCTTTCATGGGATTGTTATCCACACAACTCTCCGAACTTTCATGGATTTTTCTAAGATAGAAATATAATCCAACGAAATGCCCTGGGCGCCTATTCTTGAAACCGGGAAAGAGAACGATTGATCGAAAGGGGGCGTGTCTACGAGTTTTTCAGGTAAACGGTATTCTTGAAATGAATGAGTGCTTCACAGAGAGCGAGCGATGTTTCTCTTACGATTTGTGATGGAACGATACATAGAGGACGCTAATTATGTTTCGGGTATTTGATAATTTTGATCTGTTTGGCAATAAGTCTTAACAATCTCAATTAACTTTCACTACAAAATTTCTGTTTTCACTCGGAAATGGACATAGCGAGTGCAATTATGTGGGAAGTACTGAATGAAAATGTGGAAGATGCAGAACAACAATACCAAATAGGCCGCCTGATGCTTCCCTGATAAAGGTATACAAATGTCAATCATTGAAAGGAAACTATAAAAATGGACAAGAAAAAATTGGGGGATTTACTTATGTGGACTCAGCAGCTTTTGTACGGATGACATTCTAATACAGAGTGGTCCCACATCTAGATATCACCTCCATTGAAACCTACCTGAATTTCAGATTTGAAAAATTGACAAGAGCCTCCTTGTGGTTATTTCTCAACTATCTATGGACTGTGGACTTCCAATTCAATTGGATAGATATTTTCGAGGATGTACAACATATAATTACTGTTGGTAGATCAGAACTTTATATATTCGGTTCAATGTTGTCGATGGTCTGCCGAATTCGAACATGAATTCAATCCACATCGTCAAGTCTGATGAAATAATATTTTCTTCTATTTCGGCTCAGGAAATATCGGATATTGAAACGAGCGCGTGAAAGCAATCTTCCAACCACATTTGCTGTTTCCATTTCTTTCAAGATTGATTTTTTCATTCAACACTGAATTAGGACATTTTTATCTGCAATTCATAATGAATCGAATTTAATTAGACTACTGCGTGAATGAACGTACTTGTGACCATTTGTATTCTGAGAAATTCTCCCATTATATACTTTATAATCCGACAGGATATACATTTTATCTCAAATTTGAAAGACTATCCGTGGGTTTCACAAAGCTTAATCCCCTGATCAACGCCTTGATATTCTGTGGTATTGCTAAAAATGAACTGAAATTGAACATAAAATTGTCTTGATCAGAACAATCAAGTTAATAAGAGCTTTGTGAAACCCGCTGTATACTTTTTCTATCCTTTTCATGATCTGGTGGCCTGCATGTGGAATCATGAAATATGTCATTTTGTGGACTCATGAGACTTTCGGGATAATTCGGTGGCTTACAAAATCAAAGAAAACAATGTCTAGAGGACGAAAAATAATCGTGATCGAAGCAAAATCGAAGGAAAAATTTCTAAAATGAGATAATCATGTATTTATGTTTGAATCTGTGAGCCAATGTACAAATATCCATCAGAACTTGTTAATTCCCCAAAAACTTTTGCCTCAACTCCGACTAAATCACCAGCTAAGCCCTATTTCTAGATTAAAAACATCACCCTAAAACTCTCCTACGTCAAGATTAACAGAAAACTTCCAAACATCCGACCTGGAAATCTGTGTTAAGTACGAATAAGCATTACGTTCCGACCTACCTTTCGGAGGGTTCACAGGAACGGCGGATCGATACAGGGACTCCTCATCCAGCCAGACTTCGTTCCTTAACACCGTTTTCGCACTGAAGGATACCAGCACCGTAACAAAGCACACGACCAGCGAGAGGCGGTATTTCGTATTGTTCCACACCGAAGAGAACGCTAATCCCAGCAATAAACACCAGCCTATGCTCGGAATGTAAAGCACCCGTTCAGCCACCACGAAACCGACGTAAAAGAACAGATTGGTAGCTGGCAGAAAAGGCATCGCCAAAAACCCGATCGATAGCAGCACCACGTGCGACGTTTTTAGATTTCTGGTATCCGAAGTCATTTTAAAGTGTCGCGAACACAAACACGATAAGTGGCCGTTCACACTGTTATTATTGTTGTTCGTGCGACACGAACTGGTGTGGCATTCTGCGATGCAATGGTTACACACTGTACACGGTTTTGTCCTCCTCGTATCCTTCTTTCTGTGGAACTTGCTGGAATCGTCATAGCTTTCCGTGACACTGTTCAGGCAATGTTTCAATGTCACTGCAATTATGATGTAAAACATGATTGTGAGGAAGCTTCTTGGGTCAGCTAATGACGATATTCTTGGTATGGCATCCATGCTCCAATCGAAACTGAGTGTGGAAGGGAAGAGCAGAAGCCATATGTTGAAGACTGGAAGGTAGCTGAATGTAAGAAATCTTGTCAGAAACTTAGGCTCTTTCGATGTTGGATTGTCGGCTGTTGAGAAGTTTGGGGGCTTGTTCTGGAGCCTCAACATCAGGATGATTATAGTTGATACCATAAGGGGAAGAGCTGTTTGCCATTTTTTCTGAAAAAAATAATTGATTTGATTTATTAATCCTCAGAACACAAGAGATTAACATGCCATACAGGATGGAAAATCATATATAATACGATTGCATACTTGAGAATTCCTCAACTGCAATTAAACCATCAAAACTCAAACTAAGAGTTGAAATACAACAGTTGTTGGGAGATGAACCATTATTCGTAATTAAAAATAATTGATAGCGATGCTGATTGATATTTGAAAAATACATAAGACTCTCAGATAAGGAAGAATAGTATTATGTTTACAGTGACCGTCGAAACAATAGGTTGACTATATGAAAATACTATTCATAATGTACGTTAATATATACCATAGAGTCCATAGACGGAAGGTGCAGAGCTCTCGCATTATCTTTCCACAAAAGCTCATTTGTGAACCCTCCAGAGTTCTGTGTGGTAAAAACCTCCTTCTTCGAAGTAAAAAGCTTCGAAAGAGTAGAATTTTCTTTGAGTGGTATCAAATTTTGCGAAAAATTAATTTCCGAAGTTTACCCCTTAAATATCATTTTTTGGAGAGGAAAGACTTTCATTTGTCAATGAACCGCTAGACGAAGTCGAATAGACTCGAAGTAATTATATTCCAAATAGTCAAAGCTTCCTTGCAATACATGTCTACATCAGTTTATAACCATATTATTTCATGACTTGACAGAAATCTATTGTAAAGTGGTTTATCAAAAGGAATAATAAAAGGAGAATCTTATTCCTCACTCAGTATGCCTCATCTATTGTGATCCATGTAACTACATGTTTCATTCTTTAATCCTTCCGATAAAATTTCAGTCTCAAGTGTTAAATGCTTCGAGACTAGGGATGACAGGCCGAGAAACCATTACTCATCGAAACTCGGAAGAGAACGGACATAAAAATTCAGATTTTCTGTTCATATACATTTGTCATCACACTTCCAGACGTTGAATCATCGTTTTTATTGAATTTCGTTTTCTATAGCCTTGAAATTACTTTCGAAGTGTTCAAGCAGAACACAACGAACTCGAATTCATTGAGTTCTACGTCATCTAAGTCGTAACGGTGATGTTGATTAGATAAGTCTATAAAAGCCAGAGTTTGATATCCTCAATTGGTAACGGTACAAAACGCTTCACTGCCAATTACAGTTTCAAACGAGTAAAAATGCTTCACTGCCAATTTCAATTCCAATCGCAAGAAAACGCCTTACTGCGATTCTAATATCAATCGCTAAAGAACGCTCTCCGCGTTGACGGTTGAATTTGTGTTTCTCATGCGTTACCGTTCGATATCAGTTCGGATGATGGACACATCTTTCTTTCTGGTATGGAGAAGCTGAAGCTTCAACACCTTGCTAGAGTTTAGCAAATTAACGTACCTCGTAATTCATAAAGTCGTTGAATTTTGAAGTTTTATTGTTTCTTATAAGACGTGTATTCAAAAGGCGGTAAGTACTACGTAGATCCCGACAAAGATTTATGCTTTTGCAGGTGCCAAATTCTTATTTCTGATTTATTTAATCCTCTGCAGGTTACACAGGTTAACATTTATATAATATTGTCCCTTTGATTATTATTATTATTATTATTATTTACAATATAAGAGTTAAGGATAACCTATATAACTCATAGAACTTAAATGAATTACTTCAGTGTGAAGAAACAATTGTTAAAAATAAACTCAATATCACAAAAAAAAAAAAAAATTCTATTCACCACAACACAAGGAAACAATCACTAGTCACAATGGACCACCAGCTCTCCACGAGTCCCATCTATTTTTGAAGCCATTTACACTAGTTGCGTTGACTACACTGCTAGGCAACATATTCCATATGCGAAAGACCCTATTGCTCAGGAAATTCTCTCTGCTCCTTGTGAAAAACTTCTCTCTACTGAGCTTGTAATCATGCCCTCTCAGGTGGTTATTATTAAGAGTAAACAGGCCCGACATATCCACTCCAAAAAAACCCTTCAAAGCTCTAAATGTAGTTAGCATATCCCCTCTCAGCTTACGATTGGCAAACGTATCCAGAGCCATAAGTGAAAGCCGATTTTGGTAATCAGGTACCGTATGGAATCCGAGTAGCTCTCCTCTGAACTGTCTCCAGTAGATCTGCATCTTGGGCGAACGTGGGATGCCATACTGGACCGGCAAACTCCAGTGTGGGGCGCACATAGGTCTTGTAGAGCGATGCTAATGTGTGGTAATGACAGCGGTTGAAGCATTTCTGAATAAGGTAGAGGGATTTTTTGGCTTTATTCGTCGCCTGCAATATATGTGACCTCCACAGCAAATCAGAATCCACTGAAACTCCCAGGTCAACGTGAGTTGAGCATGATTCTATTGGACTCCCGTTCAGATAATAGATCTTCCTCGGGTTGTTGCTACCCAAATGCAGCACTCGACACTTAGAGTAATTGAGAGGTAATAGCCAGTCGTCAGTCCACTTTTTTATTATATTGCAGTCATTCTGAAGAGCATTACTAGACGTAATGGGGTTATTGTAAAATTTCATATCATCGGCATAGGATGCGCTGTCAGAAGATATCAAACGTGGCAGATCACAAACATAAACCAGAAACAGCAGAGGGCCCAAAACGGAACCCTGCGGGACTCCACTGCTGACAGACGCGAAGGAAGATCTCTCCGAACCAACCTTTACCGAAAAAGTACGCCCCAAAAACAATGCTTCGATCCATTTCAAAAGGGGGCCACGAACTCCATAATGTTCCAATTTATGGAGCAGACGTTTAATTGGCACCTTGTCAAAAGCACGTGAGAAATCTAAATAGACTACGTCTACCGGAATCTTCTTATCCAGAGATGTAGTCCACGAACCAACGCACTTCAAGAGATTCGTCAAAACTGATCGACCAGGAACGAAACCATGTTGTTCAGTAGGAATGACAGAGTTGTCCAATAGGAATCCAGTGAGTTCCGAAGTGATGATTCTCTCTAAAACCTTGAGTGCAGCTGATGTTAAGCTAATGGGTCTGTAGTTTTGGGGACAGTTTTTATCGCCTTTTTTGAAAATCGGAGTAACGGAAGATCGTAACCATGACTCTGGAAATTTACTCGATGATACCGATAGTTTATAAATCATCGTTAGTGGTGAAGTGATGGAAGAGGCACAACGTTTGAGCAATGTTGTGGTAATGCCATCAAGCCCAGGGGACTTTCCAGCAACAAGATTTTGTAGATGTTCGTGCACAATTTCCTCAGTTATATTGACGTTATTAATACTGTCAGCTATTCTTGGTTCGCTCATCTGTGGCAAGGGAGTATCTGGTTCGATGGAAAATGCTTCAGAAAATGTATCCGCAAAAGTTTCTGCAATCTTTGAATGGTCGGTCAGCAAAGTATTGTCATTGGTCCGCAGTGTTGGTACAGAAACAGTTGAGTTGAGGGTGTTGCGTACATACTTAAAGAACTTTTTCTTATTCTTGGACTGCCCCAGCTTGAGTTCAAATGATTTCTTAGCATTTTGGATGGATTCAGAGAGTTGTTTGGAATAATTT
The DNA here is from genome assembly GCA_958510865.1 of Myrrha octodecimguttata. Lineage (NCBI taxonomy): Eukaryota > Metazoa > Arthropoda > Insecta > Coleoptera > Coccinellidae > Myrrha > Myrrha octodecimguttata. The sequence continues at coordinate 46,418,037 of OY294058.1, read as the reverse complement.
CGATGATTTTGGTAGTCTTGAGAGGACCTACTACGCCAGAAACGTTGCCACAGACTTCGTTTGCACCGAACCATTTTAAGTATCCTGTCGTTGATCCAGGGCTTCGTCGGATTCTGTCTCACGATTTTCTCACTAGAACAATCTTCAATCGCCCCCCGTATCTTCGACATAAAAAAATTCCATGCATCGTCCACATCGGTGCTGTCTAAGATTGTGGTCCAGTCACACCCGTCCAAAATTCGGTTGACCCCATCATAATCCACGAATCTAACCCTCCTCGCCTGATTCCGTGTTTGATTGGTTGATCTCAGCTGAATTTTTGTAGACAACACTACGTGATCAGACTTCGCAACAGGTGGAAGATAATTCAGATCAGACACAAGATCAGTATCATCAACTAGAATGAGATCGGGTGTAGTTGGAGATTGGTTCAACCTATATCTAGTAGGTTCTTGCACAATTTGATTGTAGCTACATCTGCTTAGCATCTCGACAAAGGGAAAAGATGGAGAGCCAGGAGATGGCATCTTCTGTGGAGGCCACTCTCGAATATCACCGAAGTTGAAGTCACCTGTTATGAGCAGATTTCTTCCAGTCTGAGATATGCCTTCCAAATGATCAAACACCACCTGATCATACAGTGACGGACGAGGACGATAAATGCAGCCAACACTGAGTGAAACGTTCTTTGATTTTATATCTAAAAAAATATTGTCAATGCCAGGCGTATTGAGCGAATACTCGGATACATTGTAAGAAGAGAGTATAGACTCCGAAAGGTATATACATACACCGGCATGACCCGGCGTTGTGACACTGTCACAGCGATACAGATGATAACCTGGAATCTTATAGCAGCTATCAGGAATCCCAGGGTGTAGCCAAGATTCAGTCAGAAAAATTATTATTGGTTTGAGATCCTGTACCAACAAAAGAAGTTCGTTGAATTTAGCAGGTAAAGATGCGAGATTGGAGTAAAAAATCGGCCATTCAACTGAAAGTGGATCTAGTTTTTTGATGCTCCTACCGAAACCGAGGCTGAACCCGCGTCCACAATACTTGGTATTCCCCTGATATATTTTATGGTTAGGTTGGTCTCACCACTAGAACGTCGAGATTTCAATTCCGCCCGAGCAACCTGCAACTCCCTTGATTGATATGGTGTCTTATCATCAGATATATAAAGTCTGTTATAGTCTTTATGAGCGGACAATAACTTTTTGTTGCGCAAGATTTTTCGAGAGCAGTTACTATCTTTGAATTCGACCTTTACCGGTCTCGGATATCCATCTCTAATGAGCCCTACTCGCTTAATCGCTGTAACGGCAGACACCAGGGAAATATCAACTTTCCCCACAATATCCAGTACGACTGATCGATCAGAATCGTCATTCTCGGCCTCGGGCAAACGACGGATCAAGACATTATTAGCTCTTCTCATGCGCTCCAGCACCTCGTTTGAACTGATCATGGGGGTTAAAGGTGCTGAGATGGGAACCGGAGGCGATTCTGTAGGTTTTTTGATCTTCAAACCCTCAATCTCAGTATCAAGTCTTTTTATGGAAGAAACAACCTCCCCAACATTGAGAGACTCAAGTTTAGACTCTAAGTTGTTGATTTTCGTCTTAAGATATTCATCCGAGTTCTCGAGGGCCTGAATATCCCGGTCATGTGATTCCAGGCTTATTGTGTGCTGGCTCAGCAGCTCCCCATGGGACTCTAGAGATTGCACGCATGCGCTTAATTGTTTGCTTAGATCACTCTGCGCCAACCTTATGGATGCAACATCCTCGGCGATAGAGTCTAGAATAGACACCTTTGCCAGAATAATATCGAGTTGACTAACTCCCGCTGAAGTATCTCGTACTGAAGAACCCGAGGCACTACGGAGATGTCTCGCCGAGTTAGTTGGTTGAGTAGACATTTCAGATAAGACAAAAAAATTTTTTTTTTGATTTGCGAAGTTGGTTCGTGAAATGAGGGATAGGTAAAAGACACGGGGATTACAACCTTCACTCTACTGTGGCCGATCAGAGAGACTTCAATAACGAACACAGGAGGCCGAGAAGAAGAGAGGGAAACACAGAGGTAAAAGAACAAAGGAATATTTCAATCACCCTCGTATATTATTTTGCTTGTCTCATTCTTACGATAGAATAACGTGCTCTTATTCCTGGGTTCTGAATATTTCATCTCATACAGGAGTTCCCCAAGGCACTGTTTTGGGACCGTTGTTGTTTCTCATATATGTAAATGATATGCTCGCGACTGTACCCGACGATTCAGTAATTTCTTTCGCAGACGACACCACTGTTGTGTCGACTGGTAATAGTTGGAGGGAAGTTGAAGACAATATGAATGAATATCTGAAAGAAATCAGCGCTTGGTTGTCGTCAAGCAAACTCTCTCTGAACATCGATAAGACGGTCTACGTAACATTTGGGAATTATTGTATTAGCGTTCCGGAATCTCTAAATATTAATATAGATGGAAAACTAATAACTAGGGTAGAAACAGTCCGGTACTTGGGAGTAATCTTTGATTGTAACATGAGATGGGAAAAGCATATCGAATATTTGCTGAAAAAAACGAAATACATGGTTTTTATTTTCCGCAAACTTGCTGAAATGATGCCTGGTGAGGTTCTTCGAATGCTCTATTATGCACTGTTCCATGGTATTATAAGTTATGGAATTATTGCATGGGGGGGAGCTTACTCTAACTGTCTGAATCTGTTAAAAAATCAACAAAAGAGAATTTTGAAGATAGTTAATAAAAATGAGATTGTTCGTAACGGACCTTTGACAATGGAGCAACTTTTTTCACTTGAATCACTGAAATATCATTATGACGTACTTAAAAATGAATTTATGAAATCAAAAAGCATCACTAGGAACAAAAGTATCCAATTGCCTATAAGATTCAAGACAGTCAGTGGTAAAAGTAGTATTGTGAGAGCAATTAGTGTGTTTAACTTACTTCCTAATGAGCTAAAAATTTTGAACAGTGGATATTCCAGGAAGAATAAATTGAAGAAATGGGTTTCAACAGGTTTGTGATTAGGCTCAAAATTCGTATTATTATTGTTTTGTAGTTGTGAATTGCGATGGGGGTTGAAGGTGTGCATATTCTGTGGTGTTGTGGATTTCAATTTCTTTTTTCTCTTTCGGTTTTTGTTAGTTTTGAATAGGATATGATGTATGATTGACTTTCTACACCGAGCTCACAAACAGGTAACTGATTACCTCTGTGAGCTGCACATATTGTAATTAATTTTGTGTATTATCGGTAATAAATAAATAAATAAATAAATAAATAAATAAATAAATAAATAAATAAATAAATAAATAAATAATATTTATTACCTTGTATATTATTTCAATAATGTCTAGAGTCACTGGGAATGAGACCACGTGTAACAAGCACTTTCTTATAGATTTGAAATTTGCAGTCTTAGTACCGGATTTTCTTAGTACGGGAGTTAAGTCTTACTGGAATCTCTGACTAACGGAGCTAACTCTTACTAGAACTTCTTAGTACTGGACCCAAAATTTGGTTGGATTATCTTAGTACCGGAGTTAACGCTTACTGGAACATCTCAGTACCGGAGCTAACTCTTACTGGAACAACTGGATTATCTTTGTACCGGAGCTAAGTATTATTGGATCCCATTTGTAACGGAGCTAATTAATACTGAAATTTTCTTGTACCAGAGCTAATTATTACTGGAATATCTTCATTCCTGAGACAAATTGGACAACCTCCTTAGTAATGGAATATCTTAATTCTGGACTTCGCTTTGGATGGGAGCTCTAAAAACCAGAAGACCTCCTTGAATACTACATTTTGAAAAAATCATAGCGCCGGATCCTTTACCATCTACTACATACCATCACACCAACCACTAAGATAAGTGCTCTTCGAATCCCGGATCTCAGATTCACTGTAAATTTTGTGTTTGTAAATAGCAATTTCAATTGTAAAGTTGAAATAAATAGATAGTTAGTACGAAGTCTCATCTTTTCCATCAGGTTAACGGCTGGGGATAAATTTGGGAGTAAATTCAATTTCACTGGCTTACTATGAGGCATTTTACTCAAGTTAGGTGTTTCATGTGCGGACGAAGAAATTGACTAGAGAAAATTACTGAGCACTGAGCAAGCTAGTCTATTTGATTTCAAATTTATTAGTAAGAGCATGCAAAACAAGCCGAAACCATTACTAAAATATACCACTCGAAGTCAAAAGACTGCAAATAGTTCACAACAACGCCTTCGGACCTTGATGTGGACATAATGTTAAAGTTTTCTTCAATTGCCTCTTGAATTACAAGATGAATTTAATTTATAGTCTGAGTATCGCAATTTGCTTCTTCGAGAAGTGGAATTTTTTCAATTTAGGAAAACTAAAGCACCATCGTTTGTACTCTTTCATGAAGCGAACGTCTGATGGTATCATCAAATAGAGGTTGTCAATAGCATATATCTAACGGGTGTCTTCAGTTGGTCATTGTGTGTTTTCAGTAGGTTTGTTCTTGCATGATTTTCAGTGAACTTTCGATAAAACCATAAAACTTATTCCTAAAAAACACTAGAAATTCAAACCAATTGCAGCTATCAAATTAATCATTGCATAATGACATCAGGAGCAACCAATAGAACACGTTCGGTGATCATGGTGATCATACTCACATAAACCATGTCGTTGTATGACGCAATGAATATTCAAGCCCATTACTATCAACGACCACCACAAACGTTATCTGCACTTCATAGCCACTCGACCAGAGAAATCAATGATAGCATTTTCCAATACAGCAGGCACCAATTTATAACGATTCGCTATATAGGTATGACCTAAACAATTTAAGGGCCATACGGACCAGCAGGCCTTCACAATGTGCAATTTGAGTACACATGAATATTCATGATAGTCACCATTTGGATCAACAACAAACCCAGCGACACGACTGTAAAACCGAAGCAATTATCACTCCATTCATGGCGACAACATTTATATTGAATTGGTGTCCGCGCGTGTTCTTGATATGAACAACGAAGAGTTTGCTGGAATTAATTGATCTAGGTCTGAATAACGTGTTGCGGAATTCAACCTCATCTCTAATTCGAAAGCTGACCTGCTGAAATTGGATGAAATCAAGAGCGTCATTCTATATGAATGGAAATCGGAATCAGTAGTATTCAGCTTGAAAATACATCAAATCAAGTTATTGGATGAGGGACGGTCCGACATGAATAATCTGATAAAGTTTAGGTTGTAGTCGGCATACTGAATCACTCTAGACGCTTTTATCCAGCACTGCTATGAGATGAGTAGAGTTAAAATACAGATACCCGTTGAAGCATAAAAAACTACGTTTATGTTCACCTTCAGTGATTACAAGCATTGACTATTTTCAATAAATAAATGTCTAATAATAAATGTCATGATTGGTGGGAACAACGGTGAAGACACTGAAAATTCTCTGGCCATGACTATAGGCATTTTGCTTCGACGTTTTCATTGCGAAGATATTAGGTGTGTTTTCAATAATTCTCTTAATTATTTATCACTCAGCAACAATTTCAATTCCTTGGTGTTATCTCGATCATATAAGAGGTAGTCAAAGCGAATTCAATTTTCAGCAGAAAACTTCTGAGTTCATAATTGACACTTACCAATGCTTCAACAACAACAGAAGAAATATGTACCCTGAGGAGTAAATATATCAAACGAAACGTAATTTTCAACATAAAATTAAACTTGAATGATATAACAGTGGCTAAACTATTTGAGCAGATTATATATAAAAAATTGTCGGCAATAATGAGGAGTAATATATACCAAGAGCAGCAAGGATTCACACCGAGAAAATCCACCATGACAAATATGTTGTAATTTTGTCATGGTATTACGAAGATCCTGGAAAACAACATCAACAACGTAATTCATTTATTTCGAAAAATCATTCTCACAATCCTCAAAATAACAAATGAAATACGAAATATGTCGAAAAAACACATGCAATCTTTGCATACAGAAATAAATCAAATACATTTCTCGGAGTTAAAAATTCTGAGATGTTATAAGGCTCCTTTTCTATTAAGAGTTTGAACAATTTTGTTTTGAAAATTTGGAAACACAATATTTGGCTTAGATCATTTGGGACTGAATAAAACAATTTGATTGCCATATATGTAGACTCTTTCGCAGTTGAAGAAGTTAAAGTTTATGTTTGGGATGAAAAATATTAAGAATGACGAGTATCATAAGTCTTCAAGCTCTTGAACTCGACTAATTTTTCAGGATGTTGAAAGGAAAACTGTGAAAGTTTATGAACATATAAACCTGTTAAGCTAAGATTATTGTTTTTTAAATGCTTTTACAAGATTGAATATATCTCAATCCGAAGATACAGCGAATTTTCATCTTTTGAACCCTGAAAATTGATTCAGCATGTGTACTATTTTCCCAGAAAATTAACCCATTTGTCGTGATAAAAAGTTCGACTAATATAAAGCCAACAAAAATGGAACACAAACATCTCCTTCCAATACTCGAAGAGCATTAACTGTGAAATTCAATCTACCAATGACGTTTTCTGCATGCATTAGCCAATCTGAGGTTTTTATATATTAAATCCTAAGAATCTCGTGTGATCCACATACTCAATCTGGAAATCCAGGGGGAAATCTGCGATTTGTCAATAGTTCTTCTGCTGTGAGTAAAAAGAACGCATCTGTTGTGCATGAACAAAACTGTAATGGTCCACTTTCTTTCGGTGACAAATTTCATCAGGTACCATCGTCTCAAGGTAAATGAGCCATGACAAAGTGCACATACTGAAAACCCCTTTGAACTAACTGATTTCCCAAAAAAAAATTTTTTTTTTTAATTTCTGCACGCCTGTAAAGAAGATACAAAGACCTTGCCAAAAAAGTACCACATGACCTACTTTTCCTATTCAAAAAATTTGGAGGGTTGATGGGGATGGCACAGGGTGCAACAAATATGCTTCAAAAATGCATATAAATTTGGTAAAAGTGAAACAAAAATTGACCTGTTTCAGGGTTTTGTTGCCGAATATCTTTCTTTTAAGAAAATGAATTTGTTCCATGATTTTGACGAGCACTGTATATTGACTAATAATTGTATTTGATGAAACCAACTAACGAAGCATTTTTTGTATTTGTAACATAGTGATCTATAGAGTATAGCACCCGGACCTGACCAGGTATGAGCCAGAATTTTGATTTATTCAACGTAGGTTGAAGGTTCTGTTAAAATTCTCACTGATTTCATTTTGGAATAGGTAATTCTGTCTTAAAGAAGGTGGCAAGTGGTACATCGTCACACTCGTGCCTAACATAAAGAATCATCCAGGTTCAACCAGCGCTCAGGATTATCTTTGTTGACCAAACATTTCGAAAAATTCCTTTGTACTGCCACTGAATTCAATGCAAAGCGACATGAAACATTTGAGTTGAATTCTTTTCACGAAAAATCCTTAGATATCCAATCCATATGGCAGCAAAACCAGCTCACAAAGAACGGAACAAAATTGTCGATATGAAAAGGAAATAAAATAAAAGGAACGGAATCCTTATCATCCGCCCGAGGAGTCATATCAAAGGTATAGAAAGAAAGAAAGAGATACAATATTGCTGTCGTATCGAGATATTAACTTGGAGGATTTTCCATGGTCGCAGTTGGAGGCGAGATATACTTCCTCCTTCCCCCCCTCTCAATAGAAAATTATACGAGAACGCACAGCTGACTCGAGAAAATCGAACTTCCATCTGGCTCTTTTCAATTATTCGAGGAACGAGTATCGTTGGGAATATTTGTTCAAACAAGGGGAATAATGTTTTGCAGATTTCACACGAGAAAGTTTCAGGTCGGTTTTAATATATACTCAGTGACATCAAAAACGTTACATCAAGAAAGAATAACTTTGCGAACTTCGTTTTCACGCGCATTTTCTAGGAAACAGCGCGTTATCATTTAGTCACGATGTCTGTTATTTTCGAATTTTAAGCCGAAAATAGTCTCAAACGATTGAGTTGAATTCCCTGAAGAAAAATCCGTGGTCAAATTAAATTATGACCGTCCGACCGTCCGTCCGTATGTGCTCTAACTTTCGGAAGGAAGGACCTAGAGTCTTGAAATTATCAGGTTAGGTTTTCATCCTGAATATCTGGGCTAAGTCTGTTAATGGTAAGAAATGGTTGGATAGTTTCAGAGTTAGGCAAATTTGAAATTTTTAAGTTAATTCCTCGATATCTCATTGAGTATCAACCCGATGAAAATGAAAAATCTTGGTTAGTTTCGTAATACCAACGCTCAATTTAGGGCAAAATTCCATGTGAATTCAGTTACTGGGAAATTTCGAGAAATTTATTCGGAAATTTTCGAAATTTTTGATGGAAAACTTTTTTTTCTCTAAAAATATTGATTAAATTCCAATGGAATTCGGCACAAACGTTGGAGTTAATATTTAACAACAATATTCCGAATTTCAATTCTATCCGATATCAACTTTCGGGGATATAAGGAAAAAAATGTGCCCAATTCCATTGTTATTTGGAAATTTAATGTTATTTCCGCAATATCACAAAAAGTACAAATGCAATCAGATTGAAACACACATTTAGGTGCAAAATTTCGTGTTGATCTGATAGTTAGAATTTGAACAAGCGCGTAAAAGCTCGTGTTCTCACGTCAGTGCTTTTTTAGATTTTTTGTCATCTGAATGACCAAATTCAGAGCCAGTTATGGCACGAATATCCACGTTTAAGTTCGCAAGAACAAACTTTTTTGTTATTTTGGTTATGAAAAACCAAGGAAAGCACTGACGTGAAGTCAGCAGCTTTTGTGCGCATGTTCACTTTGGGTGATATCCTTTGAAAGCTGCTGACTTCACATGTGTGAAGTGCTTTTTTAGGTTTTTTTTCGATGGAGTACTGGATTTCAATTCGATCTAACATGTATTTTTGGAAACTTTGGCAAAATGAAATTTTGGATGAGTATATCTGCGGAATCATTGGGTGGATTTTACTCATTCACGAAGTAGACCTTCGTAATTAAGGTCCAGACCTACTCTACTAAATGGGTAAAATCAACCTGATGATTCTGCAAATTTTATTTTCTCAATATTTCCGAAAATACTAATTGTATCTAACTAAAATCCAGTATTTCATCGAAAAATTACAGTTCGAAGGTTCAAACAGAATTAAATGGGGATTGTATTATCAAAAGATCAAAAAATATTGAATATTTTAAAAAAAAAATTTTTTTCGAATTGCTTTTATGACACGATCATCACGAAATTTCGCACAAAGTTGCCCATCAGCACTTTCAAACAAGTAACGAAGTTTCGTTAAGATGGAATCAGAACTTTTTGAGTTATTTCGAAAAAACAACGATATCGAGAAAATATCCACGAAATGTTACATATTTTTCCCAATATCCCTGGAAAGAATAACCTTATCGGAGTGAAATTTGGTACACTGCTGTGAAATATGAAGTTCAAGGTATGCCCTAAATTTTCCTCAAATGTAATAAATAGTTTCCGAGAAAATAAATTTTCAAATTCACTGACACAACGATCTCAACGCATTTACGCAAGAAGTTTTTTGCGAGTACTGATGTTTCAACTAGCTGCCATGTTTCAATTCAATCGCTTCAGTAGTTTCCGAAATATCAGGGAAAATAACTTTCAATAGCAATAACTCCGAAACCATTCGGTTATGGTTTTGCCCATCAACTAACTTATTCTTCGCATTTTGAAATACAGCCAATCCTGGAATTCGTTATAGTGCGTACGGCCGGTTGGCTGGCCGGTCAGACCGAAAATATTTTGACGCCGGATTCGTCATCAGTGAGTCCAGCCTAGTCGTTTGGGACCATTTTCGGTTCGAAATTCGAGAATAACAGACATTTGGACAAAACATTAGCATGCTGTTCTCCTAGAACATGCGCGCGAAAGGATGAAACCTAGAAAGGCAGTTACATTTAGTTATTGCCTGGCAACACACTCGTGTTGGGCAAAAGTTGAGCGGAACCAAATGCCTCGAATCCGAAGTCGTCAGAATTTTTACTGTGTGAGTGATTTTGACTGGGTAGAACGGATTTTTGCCCCTATGGGATGTTGGTTTATTTACTCACGAAAATAACCGTCGTTCTCATTGTATTGAAATGACAGTAATGCGTGTTTATAGGAACACGAATAAGACCAACGAATCACCCGGACGTACCAGACAACGTCAAGATAGGTGCTACAACGCGTCAATTTGCTGATCAATGGTTCGAATAAGAAGGTTTTCTTTTACAATACCTACACTATATGGCCGTATTCGAGCCAATGCATTCCGTTTTCGATGAGTGCTGCCTTTAATTAAGGTATAATGCCGTATTCAATGAAGTATCCCAGTTATCCCTAGGCATGCAGTATGGTAGTACAAGTAAGAGCAATTTGATTTGTAGTTTTCATTGTCTATGGTTCCCAAACACCACTTGTCTCTTGTCACTTGTTCGTGGTAGTATGGCAGCTGGGCGTTACATTGACGAAATCCTACGGAACGCACTAGCTGCTTCAGAAAGACGACGCTTGTCTCCATGTTTTTTTTGCAAGTTTCTTACTGATAGAAGACAGGTGGTGGCTTTGGAGGGTTGCTTGAGTGGGTGCAGATCAATCGATTATGGTGTCATCCAGGGCTCAACGCTCGGACCGCTGCTCTTCCTAGTCAAAAGAAACAAGATGCTTCACCTACGTTTGCCGGCTAGACTGTATCCTTTTGCGGATGATGCTGGTGTTGTTGTAGAGGGAAGGGACTGGCGTAATTCATTCACCGAGGCTGAATACGCTCTGAATGTAATCCACAGCTGGCTAAAAGACAACATGCTGACACTTAAACCAGAAAATCTAAATTTATAATTTTTTCAAGCCCAAAAGATTCTGAATTACGGGCCGATGAGCGATTAAAGATACACTTGGACTCATGTTGTCGAGGTCCCTGCTCATGTAGTTCTCTTCAGTGTGTGACGGAATGCAGGTACTTCGGAATAACCATCGACGACTCCTTGACCTGGGAGCGGCATATCGGCGTGGTATGTGGCCGACATAGAAAGTTCACCAGTCTTGGATATTGAGCATGTCAAGACTGTATATTACGCATTGGTGCAGTCGATCCTACAATACGGTATGCATGTGTGGGGTGGAGCTGTAAACGCTCAAATCGAAGGTCTGCGTGTTCTGCAGAAGGCGTTCATAAAAACTATGTTCAGAATACCTTTCCGTTTTTCATCTGCGCGACTCTTCAACAGTACCAAGCTATTCTCCCTCGACCAACTGCTAGCGAAGAAGTTAGTTATATTTTTTCCTAAGCATCCAGAGCTTATCTCTTCCCAACATGTTGTGTACTCCACCAGATTTCGTATGCTGGGCAATGTAGTGAATCCGAGGACCCGGTTTGGCCCTCACCACGAGAAGTACACTTTATATGCTCCATACTGTGCACAGGTATGTTACCCAGGAAATGAGAGATCCCACGAGCCATTCGAAGAATGCATCTAGGAAAAAAGTTTTGTCTTGGATCATCTGGAGAGGCACTGAGGCTGGTAGCTCGGATTGTTTCAGAAGTATTTATACATGAATTGCATTTTTATGTAGTATTTGGTATTTAATTGATCTTGGGTTATTATTGGGAAGTGAGATATCTCATTGATAGAGTAAGAAATCGAATCTTGTCCAACAACACAGGCCTAGCCTGAAGTTGGACAATATTATTCAAGTGAAATATTTAGTTCGACGGATTTGTAGATTCTCTTTCATTCATTCATTCATATTGCTCGTCGAACTTTCTGGAGAAGCCGACTTTGATGTTTTTCCGTGGCCACTACCACATTGCCGAAAACTCAAGTTCCAGATATTATTCTTGTGTAGTGTGGTAACACTATTTAATACGGTGTCTGGTAAACAATGGGACAGCTCCTAGGATTATGGAAAATCTGAGTGGGGAAATGGTATTCCGACTAGTATTGTTTCCGATATAGAGGGTTTTTTCCGGAAATTACACACAGTTTTAACTCGTGAAATATCCAATGGGTTTTGATCATTCTCTGAGCGTTTTGAAGTATCACGAATTTGGATGAGTGAACAAAAAATAACATGACTGAAGCTGCAGGTCTGTAATCGAAGTGTTCGATAATTTTAAAAAGTTCGAAAAAACAGAAAATATGCGCTCAGATTCTTTCATTCGATAGATTGACACAAATTTCGCAATTTCCTAGCGTCATAAACGCCTAGGAGGATAAGCGTCTCAAACGACTAGGTTGGACTCACTGATGAATAATCCGATGTCCGGTCGGCCGTCCGTCCTTCGGTAAGATGACTTGAAAACAAAAAGAGCTAGCGGCTTGAAACTCTTAGAGTAGGTTACGAAGCAGAATGCGCCGGTTATGTTAAACGATATTTCCGTAATATCTCATTTTGCAACTTTTCGATTAAAATTGTTTGGTCGAATTCATCAGATATCAATGAAGTATCGCATAGACCTTGGACTCAATACTTCACTACAGTTCGATCACATTTTAATATTTGGAGATATTGGAATGAATATATGTCAAATTTCGTGTATTTTTAATTACTCGAAAAATATCAACCATATCAAAACCTGCAAACAATACAAAATGCCGATGCACAACTTGGAAATAATGTAAAATCATCAGTGATATAACCTCACGAAATTTTTTATGATGACAGCGGTCATATTTCAAAAAATGACTACTGGATTTCAATTCGATGCAATCTATGTTTTCAAAAATATGAAAGAAATAAAATTTTGAATTCGCTTATATTATATATAATGAATATTTGGATATATTCACAAATTCGGCCTTCGCAACACAGGTCCAAACTTCCTCTACAAATGTCGAGTTTTCAAGTTGTTCCTCAGTTCGATCGTGCATAAATTACCTCTCAAAGGAAACGATTTACAGAATCAATATTTGTAGAGAAGGCTTGAGGCTTAACTGCGAAAGTTGAATTCGTGAATGTGCAAAATCAGCACAATCAAAAATGTTTTGAATGAATAGAATATAAATGAAATTGAACGAAATTCTCTCACTATTTTCATACATACAGATCAAATCGAATCGAGGTCTGGTACTTGATTGAGAAATTGTGGCTTGAATATTCATGCATGAGAATCATATGAAAAGAAGAAAGCCAAATCTTTCCATCAAGAAGCAATGCTGAGTTTGGCGAGTTCAATACGTGAATAGGTGTTCGCTTTGGCATCAAATTCAAACAGGCGTAAAAGAGCTACAGACTTAAGGTCAGTAATCTTTCAAAATTTCCTATTAATATTATGTCATCTCTAAGTTCCTCTGCAATATTTCACTTTTCAGTGGACAAAGCTTACAAGAGCGGTCTAGTTGGTTCATTTCTCGATAACTTCACTGTCCTATATATCGACAGATAGAAAGGCGCATAGTTATTTTCTGCCAGCGTGAAAGAAAGAGACAGTAATATTTTATTGAATGAAGCGTTCTCCGAATTTTCTGAATCCAAATGACAATTGAATATGTCATTTCCATGTTTAGTATCCGAGAAACAGGAGAAGAAAATGGAAGGAATAGATCGCTGTGGCATATAAGAAAATGCGGAAAGACCTCGTATATCTGGGGGAAGGACTTCCCCTCCGTGGAACTGAATAAGTCCCCGACTCAATATGCGCCAATCTTTCAGACGAATGAGGGTTATGCTCCGAGCTCGCTTTGGAACTTCTTCTAATCCGACATCAAATATATATCAACCGTCGGAGATTCATTTTATGAAACTGTTACACGCCCAATTGTTTTCCTTATACCGGCAACGTTGGCACAGTCTGGAATTCTGGAGACTTGGAATTCCGGAGACGTATCAAGCAATCTAGCACCAGAAGAGATAATGCCCTGCTAATGGAAAATGAAGGAGATTAAATATATTATCACGGTGTGAAAATTCGAAACCCTACAGAAACGGTTGAAAAAAAATTGTGGCTTATATTTCTCAGCTTTCAGCAGATCAGTTTGTGTTGGAATCATTGATTTTTCGTGATATTCTGTTTATAAATTTGATTATTTCTGTCTATTCTATTTGTTCTTGTTACAGCTATTTCGTCATATCATGACTTCTTCAGATGAGTTTAGGAATTTGCTACTTCCAGAAATGCAAGGGATGTTCTTGAAAAGGGAGGGTTTTCCACACTGGAAAGCGGTTATTTATCCAAGTCTGTCTGGTCATTTAATGATTTTTTTATTGTATCTATTAATTTCCAAGACTTCAAATCAATAGACGACTTCGGCCGAAGTTGCCAACCCACAATTTTCTTCACAAATTTACTATCACTGAGGAACAGGAATTTCAGGACAAATTCGACATGATGAGGTTCGCGTTTTTCATAAATATCCGTAAAAGATGCCTAGGATCCTCAAACAAGATAATTCCTTTCAAATATAGGATTTTGTTAGGATCATCTCTGATTGGCTGAAATTTAAGTTGGGATTCCTGATTTCATGTTCATAGTGTCAAATTTATAGGGATATGTTCCGCAAATCAATACGGTTATTTCGGTTGCCGGTTTTCCATTCCGTTTATTTGAAATATTCGGTTGGTTCCTGAAAAAAAGATTAACTACGGAATTTGATTGATGAAAAATCGTTCTTTCTGTCACCAGAACGACAGTCAATGTTCTATGGTAACATATCCATAGAATAGAACAATAAGAGGCATCAATAATGGAAAAATTACTAGGTATAGTCTATGGATCATAAGGTAAATAAAGATTGTTCTATGCTATGGATATTATTATTATTATTATTATTATTAATAAACATAAAGAGTAGGGGTTTTCACCCATAAAAACTCAAATTTACAAAATTAATTGGAATTCATAAACTACAAAAGAAACAATAGAGAAAACGCACATATTCACAGTCACTCAATGATTGTTCTGGTCTCGAATGAACTTGTCGAGTCGGTTCTTGAAGGAATTCACCGAAATTGCACCAACAACACAATGCGGCAGCCCATTCCATCCCTCGAAAACTCTATTGGAAAGAAATATTCGTCGCTGTGTGGTCCTGAAATTTTCTTTCGCCAGTTTGAAGGCATGGCCACGGAGTTGTGTGCTGCTTCTCACCATAAAACATTGATTGTCGTTCTGGTGCATAGACTTGATATGTCTATGTTCTGGTGACAAAAAGATGGCTTTTTTTCATGAAACAAATTCTGTAATTAACCTTTTTTTCAGGAACCAACCAAATATTTCATATTTACAGAACGGAAAACTGGCAACCGAAATAACCAAGTTGATTTGCGAAACATATCCTTCATATAAACTTGACAATATTAACATGAAATCAGGAATCCCTCCTTAAATTTCAGCCTAACAAAAACCTATATTTCGAAGAAATTATCTTGTTTGAGGAGCCGAGGCATATTTTACGGATATTTATGAATAACTCGAACTTTATCATGTCGAATTTGTCCTGAAATTCCCGTACCCCAGTGATAGTATATTTGTGAAGAAAATTGTGGGTTGGCAACTTGGGCCGAAGTCGTCTATTCAATCTGAGGTTTTCGTTTTGGTTTACTATTTGATAAAATCAAATAATAAACCTTAGTGATTGACCAATTTTATATGTAAAATTGTGAAATTGTTGAATTTTATTTGGTGTTGAGAGAAAAAATTTTATGCTCCCTCATTCTTGTTTAGAATGATCTGTCTGTCTGGCCAGCATAATTATGGAAATGTACTACATCTCGTATTCATTGTTTTTTATTGATTTTCCGGAGGCGTTAATAGTTTTAGATTTTAATATATTTGTTTCTCCTCAGGTATCTAGCAACTTGTTCAGTTTTTGGACCTTTGTAGGTAAAAGTGATATATTTTGTTTCATTGGTGATTTCAGGATATTTCGATGAAATAAAATATATCACTTCAACTTATCTAGAATAGAAAGATAGACACTTGAGAGGAAACAATTATATTGAAATCTTTTATAAAACAATTAATTAACTCGAAAAATTTTTAAAAACAATTAAGGCAAAATTTTCAAGAACAGGAGATCAGGAGTTGCCCCTCGGTACATGCCCATACGTATATGTTAGCCAGACAGAAAGATCATTCCAGACAAAAATAAGGTATTATGAAAAATGATTTTTCAACACTACAAAAATTCAGCGAATGCAAATCATTTGTTAGACATAGGCCAAACATCCAATAACAATTTCACAATTTCACACATGGAAACAAAAAGCCACAGTCTGAATTTATCAGAGGCATCGGAAATTGATAGATACAATAAAAACAAATTTTAATGAATGACCAGACAGCCTTTTTCTTTAATATGTTTGGCTGATACCACTGGATTTGTCAACCATTGGCGTCAATTATCGTGGCTACTTGATAAGAAGGTATATAAGGGGCAAGTGATAAGGATGTTGGGCGAGACAGGTTGGCAATAACATATTTAAAATCTAAGCTGGTTCGTGTTGTTTATGGAAAGTGGTTTTGTTTGAACCCTTCTACACAGAAAAATGTTTCGAAATGTTTAGTTCTATCGATTAGAGTTAATTGAAGACATTGAATAATTAACATAATTACAGGATTCTACGCACATCTAGGAGAGAACTTTGGCACAAGCTTGGTGAAGGTGATGAGAAGTTAACAGGCAGTGATAATTAAGTTGGCAAGAGCCACGAAGAAGACTTTTAGGTGAAGTCAGTGGGGGTTGTTTTTGAAAAAGTCGTTCTGTTCGAACCGCAGACCTTTCTCCTCCAATATACTCTCACCAAAACCGAAAAAAAGGTCCCTAACCATGTTCAGTTCTATGGATGAACGAACTTTTCATTCGAAACCACTTCGGACCGATCTCGATACTATGCAAGGTAGTTGATAAATGATTTCAGAGAGATAGGTTGCTGACGATATAATGGGTTCAGCATTCATCTATTGTCTCATTTGACTTCAATTCTTCCAAGTAAGGGTTGATTCTCACTATACGTTCCGTAACCATCCAGTATCCTTCCCGTAAAATATTATAAGGTGTAAATGAATTGATGTATGTACACTATACTTCCCGTTTACGTTCCGTCTGCCTGACATTTCTGTCTACTGAATTTTGACATAAATCATACGGAAGAGATACTGGAAGGTTACTGAACGTAAAGTGATCGTCAACATTTACGCTTCATTATATATATTCTTTTGAAAATGAGCATTATATTCTTCAGCATATCAGAGTGATAGCAGAGCAAATGTAAACGGGGACCATACATGTCAACATATGATACAAGAGCACAGCTAAAAACCACAGCAAAAACTTTGCCTCCCCGTATAAGTAGTGTGAAATTGGAATTCGTTTGAAGAACATGGATTTTAATGGAGCATTATTTTTCGTCACGTGAAATTTTTTCTGACAAACTATCTTGACATAATATCCGAAACAGAAATAGGGACATCAGAAAGCATTAAATAATACAGGGTCTTTCACGAGGAAACTCACCCATATTTATACGGGAAACTAATGAACGTATTTTCATGAAATTCAGCACTTATAAGTATTTCACGATGCTGATGAAATCTAAAATATTTTCAAGGCATGAGCACCTCCGGTTTTTCCGGAAATGACGTCAACTTCCGTTTTTCAAAATAGAACACCATTTTTTTATTGCAGAAATGGATTCCTTAGAAAATTTCAATTTATTTTGATGTAACATTTTTCAGTTTTGGTTGGAAAATTCTCTCTGAGCGGGAAAATTCGAAAAAAAAAAACGAAAATAGAGCTCCGCTGAAACAAGAATAACTTCGAGGTTTTTGGATGGAAAATTTTCATTTTTGGGATTTTTCAAGATGTAAGATCGATGTATCCACTTTAAAAATCGAAATCGCGATTCATGATACAGGGGGTGAAAAAATCGCTTTCAAAGTTAGGGATGACAAAATCGTGAAAAATCAATTTTTTCAAATTAGAACCCCATTTTTTTATGGCAGATATTGAATCTACGTTAAAAAATAATGTGAGTGTATGCATCACACCCTTGCCCTAAAGTGGATATTTTCTGAGTTATTCACAAAAAACTGTTTTTCGTCTTGAATTTTCAGCTATTTCTTTTCCCTTCACGCCAAAAAGATGACATTTTCAGGAACTGTTACTTAAACCATGTTTTAGATTTTACTACCCTAATATGCAAGAGAAAAAAGTTACAGGTTGTTCCTAAATAGATGGCGAATTTGGATTCGAATTTGTATCGGAAACCTCTTTATTTCAACTAATCGGCCATCGGTTTTCTCTCCAGTGATAAATAAATAATTCCTTATGAACCATATGCAAAAACTTACCATGTTTTACATTATTTTTTTTTAATGATAGATATCATTAATTACATCTGCCAGATTCCTCTTTATTCAGTAGCATTTTGTGTTTACTATTAATTTGGTGATAATTCGTATTAAGTTATAAAATCGATCACTATGCCTAATTTCACCAATGAAGATTATTTAAATCTCATTCTACTTCATGGAGAATGTAATAAAGTTGTAGATAGAACGATTCGACTGTTCATTGAGAGGTTTCCTGACCGACCCAGACCAACGAGAGATACCATTAACAGAACCATGACAAACTTGAGAAATGTCGGATCTTTCGTTAAGAAAACTACACACAGAGAAAAAAGTGTAGTAGAAGATGAGAACAACGAAATTACAGTTCTTGCATATTTTCGTGTGAATCCTCAAAATTCTCTCAAAGATGCCGAGATTGATCTGGGATTATCTCAATCGAGTGTTTGGAGAATATTAAAAAAAACATAAAATGCACCCATATAAATTCAATAGGGTACAGCATTTGAAGGAAACTGATTTCGTCAGGAGAACAGAGTTTTGCGAAGCTATGATGATTCGATTTCAAGAGAATGAAAACTTTTTGGACTGTATAATTTGGACAGATGAATCTAAATTCACAAAGAATGGTTCTTTCAATAGGCATAACAGTCATTATTGGGATGAAGAGAACAACCACCACTTCAGACAATGGAACTTTCAAGAGACCTGGAGTTTCAATGTTTTTTGCGCCATCAAAAATAATGCAATTCTCGATGTTCACATTTATGATGGGACTTTAACTGGTAAGATAGAACACTACACATGTTTGCATTATTTAAAGAATGTTCTCCTTTAGGAGATAGATATTCTGACATATTGACTCAAATAATTGAGCCGCTAGTACAGAACCATAATGACTTATGGTATCAACAAGATGGCGCGCCTCCACACAATTCACTCAATGTGTCAAATATCCTCTACAGGCTATTTGAAGATCGATGGTTGGCGAACAATGGTCCACATCTTTGGCCACCACGTTCTCCCGATTTAACTCCTTTAGACTATTATGTTTGGGGTAGGATAAAAAATATTGTCTACTCAACTCCCCTGACTGATAAAGAGGACTGCATAGAGCCAGTCAGAAATGCGTTCAGGTTTGTTTAGATTTTTAGATTCATAGTTTTGAAACTCAATTTGGTTTTTGAACACTTTCGCAGATCTCTTCCTCCCGATGAAATAAGAAGAGCAACGCACGAAGCATTCCTGAGACGTATAAATAAATGTCTAGAAATTAACGGTCAAAACTTTGAGCATCTTCTCTAGTTATAACTGCGAGAGTTTGCCATGGTTCTCCTAATAGTAACTTGAAGTCGGTTTCAAGAAGGGGTGAAAAATCTACAGCATGGTTCAAATAACAGTTCCTGAAAATGTCATCTTTTTGGCGTGAAGGGAAAAGAAATAGCTGAAAATTCAAGACGAAAAACAGTTTTTTGTGAATAACTCAGAAAATATCCACTTTAGGGCAAGGGTGTGATGCATACACTCACATTATTTTTTAACGTAGATTCAATATCTGCCATAAAAAAATGGGGTTCTAATTTGAAAAAATTGATTTTTCACGATTTTGTCATCCCTAACTTTGAAAGCGATTTTTTCACCCCCTGTATCATGAATCGCAATTTCGATTTTTAAAGTGGATACATCAATCTTACATCTTGAAAAATCC
Source organism: Myrrha octodecimguttata (assembly GCA_958510865.1). Lineage (NCBI taxonomy): Eukaryota > Metazoa > Arthropoda > Insecta > Coleoptera > Coccinellidae > Myrrha > Myrrha octodecimguttata. Next base: position 46,397,940 of record OY294058.1, on the reverse strand, counting down.
CAAAAATGAAAATTTTCCATCCAAAAACCTCGAAGTTATTTTTGTTTCAGCGGAGCTCCATTTTCGATTTTTTTTTCGAATTTTCCCGCTCAGAGAGAATTTTCCAACCAAAACTGAAAAATGTTACATCAGAATAAATTGAAATTTTCTAAGGAATCTATTTCTGCAATAAAAAAATGGTGTTCTAATTTGAAAAACGGAAGTTGACGTCATTTCCGGAAAAACCGGAGGTGCTCAGGCCTTGAAAATATTTTAGATTTCATCAGCATCGTGAAATACTTATAAGTGCTGAATTTCATGAAAATACGTTCAGTAGTTTCCCGTATAAATATGGGTGAGGTTCCTCGTGAAAGACCCTGTATAGGATGACCACGAAAAACATTTACATTTCAGAAATGAAAAACAATATTCCTTTTTCAAGATACTATTTATTTAAATATTCACAAACATTCACTTTACGTATTGAGAAAATGATATCAGAAAGGTGACGTCCTTTTTCCCTGAGGCAATTTTCTATTCTGTACAGAAAGCTCCGCCACACTCCTTCCAGTGTATCATCAGCGATCAACACCACCTCAGGGTCCCTATACTTGAATCGGGGAAAGGAGAAAATAGACGTGTCGACGCTGTTGTCAAGGAAACGCGGTGCATTTTTGAATGAAAGAATAGGGTCCCTGTACGTATCGCCATCATCCAAAGTACGGGAAGCATGTCGGTTAACTTGCTCTTTCAAATGTCCTAACAAATAAAAATCACTTATGTTAACGTCCGGAGATCTAGGAGGTGTTGTAACCACAGCTGTTTTCACTCTCTCAATGTTCTCAGGTGTCGGCACCATTTGTGGAAGACCTGCTGATTGTTTCTTTATTATGTTGCCCGTAGTTCGAAAATATTCAACCCAATTCATAATGGTAGGTCTGCTAGGGACTGCTTCATGCCAGCCGATGTTGAAATGAAAGCAAAAAGCTCCTTGAGCTGCCACCACTGAGTCACCGTTTTTATTATACATATCGTATGTAAACACGTGTTGCTTTACCGACCACTACTCCATTGTGACTGAGAAACAAAAATGGCCTTTCTTTGGAAAGCGAATAAATGCTCCAACCACCACGCCATAAATCTCCACTTCTGAGTACAGTGCCATCCAAAATGTAAATGTTTTTCGTGGTCACCCTGTATAACCTAAATTTGCTCTCTGCCCAAAGGGCCTTTCGGACCACGTTCGGTCCTCTAAGCGATAATATTTCAGATCTTCAGATGAACGAAGAACGCTACAGGCCCTTCACATTGTGGAATCATTTCCCATGGATCTATAATTGGTTAGTTTATACTAGAAATCTAATAAAATATTGGAAACTAACTGAAAAACTTGTGCCATATATTGAGTCAGGATGACAAAGCAATACTCCATTTGATTTTCCTGATAACCTGATGTACTATCCCACTAGGGCACTTTTCAACCTAATGTTCGAAAGGAACACAAGAATTGCCTGCATTTTCACAATCACTATGAGAAACATTATTATCATTTTTCTGTCGTGAATTATCCAGAATTGTCCCCTCAGAAAAGTTGATGATATTTCTGACATATTCTCATCTTATACTCTTATAGTTGCATCTCTTGTTACAATTAGTAAAACCACCTGTTTCATCAGCAAGGTTATTCAAATCAACGCCGTCGCATGGCTTTTCCATGAACATGTACACTTCGGGCCGAAGAAAGAGCTAAGTCATCTTGTCTGATTCAATGAAGAAGAAAGGAATTAAGGTTGTAGCTATTAGTGAAATCTCCAATTTCTGTAGTTCGTTTCACATTTTTAATGCGGAGAAGGTGCGTTCAGTATAGAATAGAATAATTGGAAGAAACTATTTGAAAAATTCTACTTATTTCCCTTTGAGGTGAGATAATCAAAACTCTATCGAAGTACTGCTCTTCCTACTATTCTGTGGACCAATACAAGATATTATTTTCTGGATGATATGTGAAAGTTATTTTCTATCCAAACGTTTTCTGTGAAGGACTAATGACCACAGCACCATCAATCGATAATGAAATATAAGGTTACTCTACAGGTTTTCGTTATAACACATGATAACTTTAGCATTGTGTATTTATTTGGAATGAATATGTCTGTAACTAGGGAAAATGAATAATGCATTTTCTATGTAGGTTTATATTCATTAATGAGTTTGAAATAGACACAGCATACATATTCCTATGAATTCCTAGGCTTGTCACTTCCTGCAATCGGAAATAGTTAATGTTCTAAATACGCTCCTGAATATCGAAGGCATCCGAGCATTCGCATATTGTTATTTAGGTCGCAGTCCTGGGCGCAACATTCCGATAAAATCTTCTACAGAGAGGAATTAGGACTAAATCGGGAGGCGATTAACGAACGGATGAGAGTAGATAAGAGCTTAGTTCCTCATCCCTCTGCGAGCGTAGATCAATATGAATTATCCTCTTCATTCATCACACTCTGTTCGCGAGCCTTAGGGGGGAATATGTGGACTTTTCTTCTTTGCGGATGAATTCGAGGAAGAAGCGCTAAATCTGCGCTGCGTCAGATGGAGGTTCATTGTGGATTTTGCTTTGAAGTCGATGCAGTTGATGAAGTTACAATCCGATGGGGAACTATCCCACTCATTCTTTCAGTATTTCTAGGCGTTATATCCTCGATTCCTACTTTCACGCACTGAATTTTTGGGTCGAAACGCGGTTCTAGAGAAATCAAATAGTGAACTACTTGGCCAAGTAAACGATGATGGCGCTAAGAACGCTTCGTAAAGCCCATATAGGCAAACGTACCTATAAGAAAGAGTTTTTGGAGAAAGAACAAAATGAAAGAGGGGCACCCTGGAGGAATTCTCCAGGAATGGAACACTCTAAAAAGTTCCTTCGGAACTTTGAAATTGCTAGATCCAAAAATCATCTGGATCTCAGTAAGAATAAGTTACGCCTCCTCACTGGTTTCCTCACAGGACACTGTCGCCTAAGGAAGCACATGATGAGAATGGGCTTATCAGAAACTGACGAGTGCAGATTTTGTGGGGAGGAGGAGGAAACCACTGTTCACCTGATCACAGAATGCCTCGCCATTGTGAGCCTGCGCAAAAGATACCTTGGACAGGAGCATTATAGGAGGAATGAGAACCTAGCCTCCTTGAAGCCCTCACAGATATTAGAATTCATCAGAGCTCTAGAGCTGGAGGGCGAGCTGTAGGTTGCGAAAACAGCTCTGACAAGGGGGCACAATAGACCTTAAGGTCGCAGTGGAACGTAACCCCTTACCAACTATAACTATATAACTAAAGCCCATATAATTAATTACGCCGAATAAAATGAATTGGACTATAATCTATTAGATCTGATGAAATTATTACCCAAAAAATTAAATTACATTAAATAAAATAATGGATAATAGGAGTATAACAAATGTCAAACATCTACTCTTTAATAATTTGAAATACTTATAAGGGATAAAAAGGAGTTATATAAGGTTCATTGTTAGATGATTTTCAGGTATACAAAAACTCATTTCGGAGTCAAAACAACGTTAAAACGCAGATTAATATTATCTATCGATTTATTCGATAGTTTGGATTTCCTTTCATGAAAATATGGTTTTTGAATTTTGTATATACCTATAAATACAGGTATTTAGTTATGAATTTGTTATATAATTGGCGAAATATTTCTTTGAAATGTTCGTGTTCATTATCATAGAAATATGAATTATTCACTTTGCCGTTCCTATTCATACGAATTTATCAGTAGATTTTCAAACCCGATAAATTTATCGTAACATCTCTAGTGTTTCAAATGTTTCTTATAGGTATTTCTGAATGCGCAACTCTGAAAGATGCCTTCTCCATGAACAAAATGATTAAATTATAAATTCCTTTTGTATTCAAAAATATCAACTTTCAGACTACATTCAGAGACGAAAGAAACCTTCATATCTGAATGAAATGAATACTCATAACTTAAATTGGTCAAAGACAAATCATTTTCGGGAATTCTTGAAAATAATGTATGGTCTGCCAACTCGAAACCAACTCGACAGAGGGACACGAAATATTCACGTTATTGAATTCAACGTCCAATAAAAGGTTGGTTCGTTGTACCCACATGAACGACACCAACTCAACTTACTTCCAATTGTCCGTGCAGCTGATTTTTGTTGAGTGTAGTCACAGATAATAGAATGAGTGGAGTTAGTGTAGTTCAATCTGTTCTATGAGTCTCACAGAATACGAATATATGACAGATGATTTTACACCGAGATGACAAAAGTCTATGCGTCTTTCGTTTCCACTGTGATGTGGATCTGTCGTAAAGTTTTTCTAAAGTCATCACGGAAAACATTTCCATTTTGAAAAACATTACAATGAAAATTACTTTTGTCTAAAAATAACCACACATACAGAACAAAACGCGTCCAACTAAGGAACCAGAGACAAGAACAGATGTCTGTGATCATGAATTTTATTCAGGCATAACCATCACAGAAGATATCCTCACTCTTTGCACTGCACACGTAATATGTGACAATACAAAAACTCCCAACATCTTCGCAAGGAACAGAGTGCAAGTTTACAACAAAACACACCGAGCAGTATCAGTGGAGTTAGTGTTTTTAGTGTAGTTCATGCAGGTACCACGAATCAACCTATAAATTATACTCTTCACTTATAACGCTCGGCTTGTGGACCTTAATGTGAATATGTGGACTTTCATTCTCTTCGGACGAATTCGAGGAAGAAGTGCTTTATGTCAGATAAAAGTTCATTGTGGACTCCGCTTTGAAGTCGATGCAGTGGATCAAGTTACAATTCCATGAATAACTACCTCACTTATCCTCTCAGTATGTCTGTGCCTTGAATATTCGTTCCAGACTCATTAGTCGAATATATTTTTCAAGGCGAAAAATTTTGTTCGAGTGCGTGTCTAAACCTAATATTATAGATCTTGGAGAAAAAATGTCCAGAAATGAGGATTCAGGACATCCACTGAAATATTCACTGAATGCTCATCAAGATTCTCATGAATTGAACACCCACCAAATAAAGTGAAAAAAATATAATGTTATTTACGTTTCACAACAAATACACAGAATACAGAGTCTCTTAAAAGTTTTACAGATTTATCGTTTCTCGAATTTGGGATTTGGTTTGAGTCGAAGTGATAATGAATGGGGTTACAGATAAGCAAGAAAAAGTTTTTCCAATTATTTTGTTTTGTTTGTTTGTCTCATTGGCTGGGTTCGAGACATATTTATTTATGACCAAAAACCGAAGTTCTGAGATATTTGAGTTCTAGTGATTTTCCAAAGATTTTTCATCTTTGATCATTTTCAGTCAATTCTTTCTTCTTTGGCCGAATTTGAACACAATTTCAAATTATGAAAAGAATGAAATATTCATGGAAGTAGCACAACTTTGATATAATTAAGATGTTGAAGAAAAACTAGTATGATTCGAAAGGTGGTATAGTACAAGGGAAAAATGAATTTTATATTAATTTGGCTACCACTCCCGAATTCCACAATATCTAGGTATGTGCCAAATTTATTTAGGAAAATCATCAAACTCCTTCTCTTTTCCCTTGAAAAGTTTCGTTCCAATGCATTCATTTGTTTCAGCAGAATTTTTATGAGCAACCCCTTGAATGTCTGGCCTGAAAAATTATGAATTTGTTATGAAGAAGGATCAACATCCCAAATGTAATCATACTAAGGTGCAGGATCCAAAAAAACGTTTTCGATTCAAGATGTGCGCCTACTCAGACAGTGTCACGAAGGGACCATCATTGCCAGATTGGGCAATTAATAATAAATATTTAAGCAACCTGAAATAAGATTCCTTGTCGAATATGAGAGTATTCCCTAGCCAAAGCATGTAAGCCCTTGTTGAAGCTGTGGTATGTAATTGTATGGCGCACGGCCTTCGAGTTGAGCATGTTGGCAGGAACCTTAAAACATTCATATTATTCACTTTATAGATATGACATTTTTCTGGTACATCATTAATACTCAATCTGGAAATGTTTGTGTCTGCATGACACTGTCGATGCATGGGCACATCTTGGTTTGAAACAGACTTGTGAATACTGCACTTTTACCCATACTAATTATTTTTCAGCATCTAATGAAGCATTGCTTTTTTTTCATAGATATCACTTTCTGTCCTGATAAAATAACCCGAAATTATTACCAAGGTCCAAAATTGTCGAAAACTGGTGAGGAATATTTCAAAACACTGCAAATTTCATTATGTATCATTCACAACACAAAAATCAATTCCATAAAAAAATTCATGTGAAACATTGGAATCTCAATGAATACTTTTGTATAATAATTCAAAATAATATTTTGAATGAGAAGAGACGTTCCACAGTCGTTTCACCTCTAAAACCATCTTACTCTCTTCCACACCACCGACAAGTTGGAGTAATAGGTGCGTTTATTTTTGAGGTGGTTTTTCCTTCAGGCTTAATCCACATTGAGGTCGTATTAAAATGAAAATTTTCTGAAAATTCGGTGGATCGGGGGTTTTCCAAAATTTTGGTTTGCGTAGTACATCAATGGTCAAAATGCGAATTTTCTTTACTGGATTGATATCCAATATTCTTCTTACAGAGACTTTGAAATAAGGGTGGATATAAAAACTAGTGGACATGGATGATAAAATATGACGCTATAAATACCAACAATTTGAGTTTTTCGGTTTGTTATTCTTTTTTTGCGTATAACCTCCAATTTATTATATCATATATATGCTCATTATCTTCATATTCACCCTTATTTCAACTTCTCAGTACCAAAAATATTGAATCTCGATTGAAATCAGTGACGATGATTGTACTACGTGAACCAAAATTGATGGAAACCGAAATTTTTTGGGCATCTTCATTATTTTAAATTACGCTACTCAATTCGCGTTCTCCATGTATAAGTGTTATTCAGTTGTACAAGAGTATTTATTGAGTTTTCAATGTTTCAAATGCATTTTTTCATAGAATTGGTTTTTGTGTTGTATAAATTATTTATGAATAAAATATTAGTTTTTTTCAAAATATGAAGGAGCTTCATAATGAAATTTAATCTTAAATCTCGTGATCCGCAGAGTTATATCTATAAATGATGATTTTATCCGATGTTTAGTAGTTATGTTTCAGATATTGGGAGAGAAAACCAAAAAATATGTAATTGGGTTTATTAACGATTATGAAACTGTTAGGAATCCATGGGGCATTTGCAACATTGCGTTCATAAAATAATGAACAAATCAAATAAAATTTCGATATGTGTTGAAAATTTGGTAATCAATCTTTTCATCTACTTTGAGATATACGATTCTGGATGAAAAGTTAACCGATTATTCCACTGAATTCAAATCTTAGAACCGGATGCGATGGTTCATATTCGGGATTATTGGGAATTCGGAGCGTTTCTGTTCATAACTCAGGGACCACTGGTCGGAAATCATCCGGGTGAAAATTTTTAGGTTGAATTATGCAACAGCGATCAACGTTGAGAGTTTCATGGAACTCGGTTTTCAAAAAAATATTTTTTTTCTTTTCTATCCCCATTTTCGAGCTCTTGGATTACACTGATTCTGCTGAAAGCTTGGAGGATCGATATCGAGCGACACAAGATTTTCCTGCCAAGTTTCATGGATTTCGGTTCAGTACTTTTAGAGAAAAGCCCCGGAGTACGGACGGACGGTTTTTTTTTTGATTCATTCAAATCTACATACTTCGAACTGTAAAATGTGAATTTTTTCTTTTGATCGAACGCTAAGGTTTATAATTCGATTTTATCAAATAATAAACTGAAATCACAAGAACCCATATATTTCGGAAATTGCTGATTTACATTTATCAATTGATATGGCTCAAACGAAAGCAAGTGATAATTTTGAAAGGATTTTGCATAATTTTTCAGGGTTTTCTGGGTTTTCACACCCAGTGTCTGAAACAGAACTATTAAAAAAGGAATAAAATTGTTTTTTTCATAAAAAGCGCCCTTAGGAATTGCATGATTGAAATATTTGTCAAGGCAGCGTTTTGGAAAACAGATTGCCCAGTGAACAATACCGGAACAATACAAACGACTAACGAAGCGAACTCTGACGTTTCACATAAATACGGCCCTTTTATCAGACAAACGAGATATTTTGTTTTTATGGTTCGGTTACAGATATTGGTAGTGAAATTTCAATAAAAACCTAAGCACCTCCTCAAATGCTCACATCATATTTGGAATCACCCTGTATATCCAATGATAACCTGAAAACCAAGAACATTTATCTGCCCCAATATGAAAACCTATCCACAAAATCAATTCAACCGCTTGAATTCTTCATCCGGTTGAAAAAACTTGTTGATCGCATCGGCACAACCATTAATCAAGAACGTCCCAACTCCGAAAAAGACATTATTCAACGTTCAGCGTAACCGCTCAAATGTTGCCACTTTTTTATATTCTCCGTGTTAATCGGAAGTCCGGTTGATTGAATTATCTCTTGAGGTGTATCAATGCCTGCGGAAGCCCCGAAAAGCAAAGCGAAAGGGAATTTATTTCTATAGGAGGAGATTCATCTTGAGGAAACATTCGATTAAATCCGTTTCATCACCCTATCAATCACTTGCAGAGCCTTTCGAAGACGTAAAAAACCACTTTCCATTTTTATAAACACGGGAAATAAATCCCGACATATGTTCTCGGGAAATAGACATAATCCATAAAATGTGCGAGTGCATTAGGGACATGAACATAAAACACTTCACGCCAATTCCTCGGAGTTCCTGAAGGGCGCAGTTGAATGAAATTGGAAAAGGATAAACTCGGCAACTTATGCATCTTCATCTCGATAGAAGTTTTCTAAAACTCTCATGAATTTCTTTCGCTTACATCAGAGTTTTCAGTGTTCGGAATGTTCCGAACAAATTTCGATAAATCTGTATAATCACCTGATGCGAATACATTCATGAATTGATGATTCAGGTACGGACAGATTCCTCATTAGTTCATTTTGACGAGATTAATAAGGATGAAAGCGAAATGCACTATTCAGCAGTCATTGGCAAATAGTAAAAATATTTTGGTACCTCGGCAACTGATGTATCTATATCCCGATAGAAGTCTCCTACAACTCTCATGATCTTCTTCTGCTTATATCTGAGTTTTTATGATTGCAGTGTGTTCAAAAAAAGTTTCCATAGATCTTTACACCCACCTGATGCAAAAACGTTCGTGAACTGCTGATTCAGGTCAGGTGAGGTTGAATTCATCACATAGTCAGGAGATTAATCAGGATGCAGGTGAAATTACCTTTTCAGACGTAAAGAATCACTTTCCATTCTTATAGACACGGGAAATAAAACCCGACATATGTTCTCGGGAAATAGACATAATCCATAAAATGTGCGAGTGCATTAGGGACATAAACATAAAACACTTCACGCCAATTCCTTGGCTTTCTGAAGGGCGCAGTTGGATGAAATTGGAAAAGGATAAACTCGGCAAATTAGGCATCTACATCTCTATAGGAGTTTTCTACAACTCTCATGAATTTCTTTCGCTTACATCTGAGTTTTTCTCTGTTTGGAATGTTCCGAACAAGTTTCGATAAATCTGTATAACCACCTGATGCGAATACATTCATAAATTGATGATTCAGGTTTGGTTAGATTTCTCATCAGTTCATTGTCAGAAGATTAATAAGGATGAAAGTGAAATAACCTCATCAGTATTCATTGAAAAATAGTAAAAATATTATGGTAACTCGGCAACTTGATGCATCTTTATCCCGACATAAGTTTCCTACCACTCTCATCATCTACTTCTGCTTATATCTGAGTTTTTTTGAGTTCGGTTTGTTCAAAAAAAGTTTCCATAAATCTGTACACCCACTTCATGCAGAAACATTCCTCAACTGCTGATTGGAGTCTGGTTAGGTTTAATTCATCACATAGTCAGGAGATCAATTGGGATGCAAGTGAGATAACCTCTTCAGACGTTCAGAACCACTTTCCATTTTTATAAATACGCGAAATAAATCCCGACATATGTTCTCGGGAAATAGATATAATCCATAAAATGTGCGAGTGCATTAGGGATATGAACATAAAACACTTCACGCCAATTCCTCGGCGTTCCTGAAGGGCGCAGTTGGATGACATTGGAAAAGGATAAACTCGGCAACTTATGCATCTTCATCTCGAAAGAAGTTTTCTACAACTCTCATGAATTTCTTTCGCTTACATCATAGTTTTCAGTGTTCGGAATGTTCCGAACAAATTTCGATAAATCTGTATAATCACCTGATGCGAATACATTGATGAATTGATGATTCAGGTACGGACAGATTTCTCATTAGTTCATTTTCAGGAGATTAATAAGGATGAAAGCGAAATGAACTATTCAGCATTCATTGGCAAATAGTCAAAATATTATGGTACCTCGGCAACTGATGTATCTATATCTCGATAGAAGTTTCCTACAACTCTCATGATCCTCTTCTGCTTATATCTTAGTTTTTCTGAGTTCAGTGTGTTCAAAAAAAGTTTCCATAGATCTTTACACCCACCTAATTCAGAAACTTTCCTGAACTGCTGATTCGGGTCTGGTTAGGTTGAATTCATCACAGAGTCAGGAGATTAATCAGGATGCAGGTGAAATGACCTTTTCAGGCGTAAAGAATCACTTTCCATTTTTATAGACACGGAAAATAAATCCCGACATATGTTCCCAGGAAATAAACATAATCCATAAAATGTGCGAGTGTATTAGGGACATGAACATAAAACACTTCACGCCAATTCCTCGGCTTTCCTGGAAGGCGCAGTTGGATGAAATTGGAAAAGGATAAACTCGGCAACTTAGGCATCTACATCTCTATAGAAGTTTTCTACAACTTTCATGAATTTCTTTCGCTTTCATCTGAGTTTTTCTATGTATGGAATGTTCCGAACAAGTTTCGATAAATCCATATAACCACCTGATGCGAATACATTCATAAATTGATGATTCAGGTTTGGTTAGATTTCTCATCAGTTCATTGTCAGAAGATTAATAAGGATGAAAGTGAAAAAACCTCATCAGCATTCATTGGAAAATAGTAAAAATATAATGGTACCTCGGCAACTGAAGCATCTATATCCCCACATAAGTTTCCTACAACTCTCATGATCTACTTCGGCTTATATCTGAGTTTTTTTGAGTTCGGATTGTTCAAAAAAAGTTTCCATAAATTTGTACACCCACCATATGCAGAAACATTCCTGAACTGCTAATTCGGGTCTGGTTAGATTGAATTCATCACATAGTCAGTAGATCAATCGGGATGCAGGTGAGATAACCTCTTCAGACGTTCAGAACCACTTTCCATTTTCATAAACACGGGAAATAAATCCCGACATATGTTCCCAGGAAATAAACATAATCCATAAAATATGCGAGTGCATTAGGGACATGAACATAAAACAGGTGCGGCCAATTGCGCAACAGCAGTAGTGATTTTTCGAAGTCTTCACACATATTGCTATGAAGTGGATGAGATCTCATTTGAGAAAACAAGTGAATGCAATTAAAAAAAAACCCTCAATACTTTTTATCAAAAAAAAATTGCGGCTGGACCGTAAACACAATAACTTCCGAAAGAAACTACTTAGAATCTCGAGATTTGTAGAGGTGGTTTGGACCTTGATTACGAAGGCCGAATTCGCGAATGGGTGAAATCCACCTAATGATTCCGCAGGTATACTCACACAAAATTTCATTTCCCCAATATTTCCAAAAATACAGATTAGATCGAATATAAATCCAGTACGAAATTTTGCAGAATGTTGCTATCAACATCTTCGAACTAGCTGCGAAATTTCATCATGATAGAATCAGAATTTCTTGAGTTATATCGAAAAAAAAACGATATCGAGAAGAAAACCACGAACATCTACATATTTTTTCCCAATATCCCCAACGAATAGCCGTATCGAATTGAAATTTGGTACACTGCTGTGAAAAATGAAAGTCAAGGTATAACTGAATTTTTTTCCGAATATGAATAATAGTTTCAGAAAAAAAAAATTTTCGAAAAAAATTTGGAATTTTTTTTAAAATTGAATGACTATACGAATTCAACGAAATTTTGCTCAAAGTTGCGCATCGTTATGCATCAACTTACTGCCAAGTTTCAATCCAATCGCTTCAGTAGTTTCTGAAATATGAGGGAAATAGCCTCAAAATTTCAAATGGCTGTAACTCCGAAACTATTTGGCCGATTTGGCCCATTAACGAACTCAAGAAATTTTTTCAGCGTCCACTCGCAATTAGTTGGCGGGGCATACTTGTTAATCACAAAAAGTCATGAGTTTACAGAGCTCCAGTTGAAAAAATCAACATAAGCAGAATTACGACTATTCATCGATAAACCAACAAAAATTCCATTTTAATTCAAGTTTGTCATGTAACTACCCAAAGCATTTTAGAACAGAGAATTGGCAAACTCTGATCTTAATTATCACCAGTTGAGTTCTCTTGGCTGACCCTTGTATCCTTTACCGCAGAGCATTAGAGTTCACAAGGTTGTCATGAGATGGCGCTATACTGCAATTATGTACACAAAGAAACCAACCAACATGGCTTCATTTGCGAGAACTCTTTAGATGTCCACCAGGGTGAGTCTGGCTGATGAACGATCACACTTTGAAACTGCGAATTCGTTGGATCAAAGCTCAGAGTTTCTTGTTTCATTTTAATTCGAGTCTTTGCTTAGCAGTATGCATGAATGGAGGTTTTCGACCAGTCCGAATGATTTCAATTATTTCATCAGAATCTTTCCAGAATCGTTTAAGTGAAAAAATTCGTCAGGTTTCTTTCAAATCGATTGATTTCGAGAGTCCCATATTGTGGTTGGTGAGAGAGATTTTCCTTCCATATCATCTCAGGCACAATGAAGTCGAAATAGGGATAGCATCATTCCAGGATATAATGAAATTGCCGAAAGGCAGGGGCTACAATATCGGCTGTCCAAAGATCAATCAGAAAATATGATGTAGACCTTTTCAACCGCGATATTAAGAGTTCGAATATCGCTCTAACGCTCCCTCTTCTAGCCAACCACAACGCTATTTCTTCACCGAAAAGCCATTGAGTGGCGCTAAATGAAAATGAAACAACTTCTGTCGATACCGAGAAGAAGTTCGCAAAATAATTGGCTGAATTTCTCCTCGTCGACTCTCGCCTGATTCAATTTATATTTGATTGAAAAAGTAATCAAGTTTGAAATGGAGTATAAAAGAGACTGATCGCCGTACCCAAATGTTTTATATCGATCCTGTAATAGTCGTGCACAATCCCGTTTATGGCTTGGAACGTTAAGGACGAACGAGATATTCGACTTCTTGGCTCAGATGTTGGTTAGCAGGATAGGACTACTATAGTTTACTCCTGCAACCTACGAGTGTTCGATTTCTATCTTTGTTTCACGTTAGAGTTTTTGTAATTGGAATCATGGTACTGAAGGTCATCATTCTTGCTAAAGATTGGTAATTTCGGACGAATCAATTGGGATGACGGTAAAAACTACGCATCAAAGTAATTTTTTAAAATTGCGAAATGCCTCAGGAGCGGGGATCCATTTTCAACATTTACTCAGGATAGTCAGATTATCTCATTTTTTGCTCATTCTTTAGATCTATTTTTCAACATTTGCTTAGAGAAGTCGTGATTCGTTCCAAATTATTCTAGCTTGAGTTCAAGCTCGTTTCGATTCACATCTTATTCAGTTAATTGGGTGTGAAATTGAAAATCGAAGATCTGTTGAATATGCCAAGCTCTGTTATCAGGTGATTTTCGAACAGCTGTGTAATGCTCAATGGCTTTCAACTTTATGTATAACTCTCACAATAGAGTGGCTAAGTTTTGGGATGTGAGGTTTGATGGGAAAATGGGGATTTCATCGAAATAATATAAATGGAAGTATAAATAAAGTATGCTGAACGATATTCAAGCATAAAGTGTCTAATCAAGTCATCATATTCCATGCTTTTACCCGCTCGCTGTATCAGAAACTTTTTAGTAATTATTTCAAGTAGGGACAATTGAACTCTGCATATTGTCCTTCTGCATAAATGTTTAGTTAAGGTTTGTTTTTAATCTTCCAGGAAAACCAGATCAGACATCTATGGTGACAAGGTTTCGACCGTCTGAGTATAAATTCAAGCGTATTCTAATCTGGAACTGATTCCACTGAGAAGTCAGTAAATAGTTTAATATAGGTTTATTAAAATATCCAGCGACATTAAGGAAATTATAAAACCTCTTGAATCAGAACGCTGTACACTAATATGAACCTGAGACAATACTGAATATCTCTCGGTGAGCTTGGTTTGAACACAACACTCACCATGGTTATTGACACTCCAAGGTCTTTGAGAAGAACATGTTGTTGAAACCTCTCTTTGTGGTTGCACAACCATATGATGAAGCAAGGTCAGCAACAACAAAAAAAATGCAGGCTTGATTGAACTCATTCTGAATGAACCACTCTAGTGATAGGACTGAACAGAGGTGATTTTTGCTTTGTAATGCAAAACCACCATTTAATCTTCCAGAAAAAAGTCCTCAAAAATATATATTGTGCAGAGCTGAGAGACTAGAAAAGAGGTCCAGTAAACTTAAATATAATTCGATGAAATGGCACTCTTACATTTCGCCAACTCGTTTCGAGAATCTATCGACTACTAACTCTCACCAAATACCAGAGACTCTGTCAATTTCAAGTTCCAATTCCTATCAATCATTTTCCATGACAGAAATCAAATTTTTTTCGTTTTTCGGGCATTTTGGAATAATTCTAGAAAAGCACTGACGCAAAGTAGGTTTTTTGATCGTTTTGACTCCGCCAAACGCAGCACCACTTCCTTATTGAAAGGTTAGGCGATTCTCTTCTCATGAGATCCTCTTGAAAGTCTGCAAAACCGAGTGCAAAACCTTCGTTTCTCAATGGAGTACTAATTTCAATTCGATCCCGGCCTAGGTAAATCTACGGATTCACTTGGCAGATTTCACCCATTCCAAAATAGTTTTCATATTATTTCTTTCGGAAGTAATTATTGTATTTAGGGTCTAGCGATCAATTGCGAAGCATAAGTGGAAACGAAATTCGTTCAAATCATCATATAGAAATAAACTCTTTCAAAAATATTCAGAGATAGTTCAATGGAAATTTTCGATTCGTTTTTAATCATAGGAATTTTGGCTATACAGATTTTTTTGTACGATTAAATACATTCGTACTCATAATGTAAATACCATGGTGGCTCATGTGCATTCAATAGTGACATCAGCAACAAGAACATTGAAAACACAGAATGTATTTTCTCTGAATCTTCCTATTACTGACGTAACTTTTGAATGCACACTAGCACATTAACATCATGCGTATACTCTTGTCCATTAATTTCAAAATATGGTACTTACGTATTCTTTGTTATTCAAAATGTTCGCAAAGCCTGATGTGAACAATCTTGAGATGGATTTTAATTGAATGGAATAATACTTATGAAAGTTTTTAGGTTTGAAGTTCATTATTCCTTGAAGCTATAGAATTATCCCTCTTCAAATAATGCTGAAAGGTGGAACTTTACATAGAGATTATTAATTATCGACTCTTGTTTGTACATGTTTTTATATTCATTGAGTTGTTGTTCTGCTCAATATTTTGGCTTTGACAATTTCAAATGGCTGTTTTCTTCGACAGAGGAGGCCAAAACTGGTAGCAATTGATTTTATTTCACTTGAAGATACATTGAACTTTTTTAAAATTCAAATACAGACAGATAAACTAAACGTAGCAAGATATACCAATTATGTTCATATCAAGCTTTTTGTTCATTTTGAGCTTCAGACTAAATTCCAGATGTTCCATTGTTTACTTACAAGACAAATTTACATTGTGAGTTTATCAGATAATTGCATCAAATAGGAAATTCCTTGTGACCAAAAGTCACCACCAAAATTAACATCAAGTATTAATTTCTATGAATTCAGATCAAACCGATCTGGTATTTCGTTATAATTATGGCTTGAAATTCATATGAGATTTCAAGGAAATCGTATACGTAGAAATATAACTATTTGAGTTCACTGTGGATACAATACTTATAACAAAACAGTGAATACGTAGAAGCTTCAAATGAAAAATAGTACAGTAAATCAATTCCATATTTCACAAAAGGATTTTTCGTTGTACCTACATGAACTACACTAATAACACTAACTCAATTGTAACTGTTCGGTGTGTTTTATTGTGAATTTGCACTCTGTTCGTTGCGGAAATATTGGGAGTTTGTGTAAATACTGATTACGTGTGCAGTGCATAGAGTGCTGTTATTTTCTGTTATGGTTAAATATAATTCATAATCATAGACATCTACTGTTGTCTCTGGTTGGACGTATTCTGTTCGGTATGTATGGTTATTTTTGGACGAAATCGATTTTCATTTTATTGTTATTTCAAAATTAATTTTTTTTCGTGAAGACTTAAAAAAACTTTACGACAAATCAACATCACCTCGAAACGGTAGCGAAAACAAAAGAAGCATATAATTCTGTCATCATGAATTTGCGTAGAATCATTTATCATATATTTGTATTCTGTGAGAATCAATGAACAGATTGAACTACACTAACCCTAGTCATTCTGTGACTACAATCAGCTGCACTGAGCACTGAAAGTAAGTGGAGTTAGTGTAGTTAGTGTAGTTCATGCAACGATCAAACTCAAACCAGCAATAAGAAGTCAACCAAGTGAATTTATAAACGACAATCACAGGAAATTCGCCTTCTTCGAATCACAGATGAGGGCCTGACTTCCCTACGCCGGATCTTAGACTATTCGAATCGATTGACAAGCATGGCTGGTATCGAGTTTGAGGTAAGGGTTCCAGCCGCGAAATCAATTCAAGCAGAAGTTGGTCCGATAACATCTAACAGCCCCGTTAACACGTCCCTCGCAAGTCTTGACTAACGTGTATATGTGTAGGTCTATAATACTTGACGTGCCCGATATCTCCCTTCTCATCTTTGAAATTCGTTTTATCGTCGTCGAGAGAAGCTCACACACCGACCCTGATCGTTATTTATATCGTAACCTTCCGTTCTCTGCTGTTTATAGATCATATTGACGAATTTGACACCTATAAATGGAACCTTTCTCGCCTCTCTCTCACGATCCGTTTTGGACATGTGCTGAGGCTGAGATATGAAGAATCGTTGCTATTATTGCATGCGCATGGAAGAGTGTTACGATTCGAATTCGTTGTTTGATTGTTTCAGAATTTGCATTTTTGTAGTGACATTATTAGCCCGTATAAGTAGAGAAAATGTGAGCGCCCTACTATACGTTTTCACGTATGATACAAGATAAGATGGAATCCTCAGCAGAAACTCTATTTCCCCAAATAAGTGTTGTGAACTTGGAATTTAAATGAAAAGTGAGATGATATATTCATGATAAATAGCATGTTTTTCCCTAGACTATGAATTTGTTTTGGCAAAATATCTTGAAATAATACATTAAACAGAAAGAGCGACAAAAAAAGGAAGCAATTAATGATATTTCCTACATTTGTTCTTCGACCCAACAAGCCTTCCGACCTGTTCTGGTCTTCCAAACGCTGATATTTTAGATCTTCAAGAGAAAGAAGAACGCTTCAGGTCCCTTATAGTGGAAAATCATCTTCTATAGACTCACAATTTATTACTTCCTACTTAAAGTTGACAAAATTTCGGGAATAATCTGATTTCATTGAGCGGAGTGTGCACATTTGGTGATACCTGAACCACAACTAGTTTACCCCAAGAGATAAAGGAAAAGGAATGGTACATGGTTCATGAAGCACATATTGAAGACATAATCTTGATATCAAAAATCCATTCCACGTAATAACTTGGATAACAAGACAAGATAAGATGAGCAGACAAACTGGAAAATTTTCAGAATTACTTTCTTTCGATTTTTCGTTTTGAGACTTTTGTCAAATTGAGAAAAAAATGTTTTTCTTATGATTGGATACATCTGTTTCATTTCCTTGATTTCCTGATTACGCGATAGGGAACAGCCAAAGTGAAAGCGAGATTGCGATATCGCTAGACAGCTTCTCGCTTTCAAAATGTTCGTTTTGACAATTTAGGTAACGACAACGCGAGGCGTGTTCATATAACAGGTAGAAGAAATCCGATAAAACTAGAGAGAGAAAAAATTATTTCTTCACCTCTAGATGCTTACAGTTTCATCACTTGGCGAGACGATGGCTCACCATATCGTAATCTCGCGTGCCCTCTGACCTTACCTGAAGGCTTATTCTGAGCATTAGATACAAGTCCATTTCTCTGGAACCTCAAAAATTCCACACCTTGTGTCTATATCTTGGAAACTTTTCAAAGAAGGGTGATGTCCTATAAGAAAACGATGATGAGCTAGTGGTTGATGTAAATCATTCTTC
Organism: Myrrha octodecimguttata; assembly: GCA_958510865.1. NCBI lineage: Eukaryota > Metazoa > Arthropoda > Insecta > Coleoptera > Coccinellidae > Myrrha > Myrrha octodecimguttata. The sequence continues at coordinate 46,379,420 of OY294058.1, read as the reverse complement.
GATTTTTGTGCACGTCCTGGGGAACCGGGTGCTATCGTTTTGACTGAATTTGATTTCAGAAGACTAGGTTGGAGCATAACAACACACAATTTCCAAAAAAACGAAACTCGTTAACTGTTCGAGAATGCTGATTAACAACTTTGTGCAAAACTTCGTCCTGATCGTCTCGTTAGAAGAAATTAAGAAAAATTTTCAAATATTCAATACTCTGTGATCATAGTGTCCTAACGAAATTCTGTATGTATCTTTGATTTGTCTTTCTTCAATTCAGTATCGGATTTCAATTCAATGTAATCTATAGTTTTAGAAATATTGGGAAAATAAGATTTGGAATATGTATTTCTGCGGAATCATTGGGTCGATTTCAAGTATTCACGAATTCGAGTTTCTCACTTGTTACCTACTTTCAGAAATTTTTTTTTCGACCGGCCATTACGATAAACGTGAACACAATATCTTTCGGAAGAATTGATTTGGAAACTCAATATTTGTAGAGTAGATGTGGAGCTCACTCACGAAGGTTGAATTCATAAATGGGGAAATCAGCCTAATGATTTTCTAGACATACCCATTCACAATTGTTTCTTCCAAATATTTCCAAAAATACAAATTGGATCGAATTTTGTAAGAGTAAGTAAGAGAGGGTAAATCTACGGAATCATTGGGCAGATCGCACCCATTCTCGAATTCAACCTTTATAATTAGGGTCCAAACTTACGCTACAAAATTCGAGTTTCTAAGTTGATTCTTTGGGAAGTTCTGGGATTCCGCAGATATACCCATTCAAATTTTTATTTTTCCAATATTTCCAAAAATACAGATTTGATCGAATTAAAATCCTGTACTTTATCGAAAAATGACATTTCGAATGTTCAAGCAGAAATGCATGAAGATATTATGATAAGAAGATCACAGAGTAATGAATATTTGAAAAAAAATTTCAAGGTTTTCTCAAATTTTCGGATGACACGATTATCACGAAATTTTGCACAAAGTTGTCCATCGGCATTTTCAAGATAGCTGCCAAGCTTCACCATGATTGAAATAGTATTCTCCGAGTTGTTCTGGAACAATAACCGATATCTTTAGAAAACTACGAAATTTGGCATATTTTGTCACCATATCTTCGTATCGAACTGAAATTCGGTACACTTCTGTGAAAAATAAAGTTCAAGGTGCGACTCAAACTTTACCCAAATGTAATGAGCAGTTTCCGGGAACTAAAATTTTTTCGAGAAAAATTTCGAACAAAAAGGTTTCAAAATTTACTGACAACACGATCCCAACAAAATTTTGCGAAAGTTGCATATTCTTATGTTCCAACTAACCGCCAAGTTCCAACCTAATCGCTGCAGTTGTTCTCGAAATATCAGGGAAATAACCTGGAAACATCAAATGGCTATAACTCCGAAAACATACGACTGATTTTGCACATTAACGAAGTCAACCTCCGCATTTTAAATTCAGCCAACCCTGAAATTTTCAAGTCGATATATGTCTCTGTGCGCCCGTAATCGTGCGTTCGGACGGCCGGCAGGACAGTATCGATTTTGACACCGGATTCGTCGAGCTCAACCTAGTCGTTTAGGACCATTTTCGGCTCAAACTTCGAAAATTACAGACATTTGGACAACACGATAGAACGCTGTCCCCCTAGATCAGACGCGCAAAAAGTAAATAACAGAGAGCACTCAACCACTTCAGGCTAATATCAGTGCTTCACTTGAAAGTTGAACCCAAAATGTAAGATTAAAAATAAGGAATTTCTCGTTCAATGTGACTTCTCATAGTAAAATTTTCGTTAGAAAGTATCCTTCCACGGAATTGATTCTACACAAAATTCGACCCTTATCTTAAACGATACCTCAGAAAACTGTAAAATATTCGATCCATCGGTCCCAGGAAATTGAGGGACCGAATCCTACGCTCTAGTTTCGTATGAGAACGTAAGAAATAACGATAATCCTTGGGATATTGAGCGATATATATCTGATAGGACCGAACCGAATAGCACCCCATTTTCATGTGAAGATGTGAGTGACACTTATTGGATACGTATATTTTAACGGTTCCAGAGAAAGGTATGCGTTCAATAGGGCCGGATTTCAGGACCTCGGGAACTGATTTGTAAGGCGATACCGCTATTCCAGGAAAAGGGTACTCGATTTTGTGAAACGTATATTTATTCGGCGAATGATTACAGGGTAGGCTTCATGAAAACTCCTGGTCAAGATCGTCAATATACGGTGTCAGAAAAGGCATTCAAAATCTGTAGGACATATGATAATGTAATGAGGTACAAGTATGTTCTACGGAACATACGGATTCATGTCAGGTTACTATTTAAGGAATATTCAACAATTTATTGCCATTGAAAGCTATTAACTTTTGCGGGGCTATTCCAGGGAACATGAGCGTTGTTATTTACGTGGAATTTTATAATTTCGGGCTGAAAATGATCCCAAACGGAACAAACTTACAGCCTTGGAAATTTAGGGAAAATTTTTAGCCTGAATATACGGTTGAGAAGATCAATGATCTAACCCGCCCAACGGTTTCGAAGTTATAGTTATCTGAACTTTTGTTTTCCCAATGAATGAAAAAATCTGATCCGACCGCATTGAAACGTGGTTTGCAGTGGCAAAATGACAACATGAAGATTTCTGCAAAATTTATTGCACATCATGTCACTGGAAAATTAAGATAAAAGTTGTTTACAAACACTTATCTGAAAAATATTTCTCGCATAATGCTGAAATTTTGATTAAACGATTAAATCATCTAGAAAATATGTGATATTCATCTTAACAACTGTTCCATGTGATTTAATATAATACAGAACGACATGGAGCCAGTAAAACTTTTGGGAAAGCTAGTTAATTGTTTTGTAAATACTTTTTTCGGATATTTCAGACAGGATCGGAGGAACACGAAGAGGTGAATAGATAATTGTGAGAAAATGGTGGAAATTATGTACAATTTACTCTTTCAACACAATCTGCTGCTGATATTCAATGGTAAATATCGAATGAGTAACAATCCCGTTCTTCAAGCTCATTTTTATCATTTTCTGTTTTGTTTACGTTTTTCAGAAATATCGTCTCCAAATTGGGAGAAAAGTTCTAGGAAAATTCAATATATCGTATGTTTATATGAAGTCATGTAACTCCTCGAGGCGGAATGTGCTTCAGAATATCATCCCGGACCAACAAGATAAACCACATCCTTTGCAGAAATGACGTCTTTTCTACATCGAGTAGAAACAACAGGGATACCGTTCAAAGAAAAACCAACTGTCGAATGGATTAGACTGCTTGAATTTTAACCAACTGAATGTGAATCTAGAGAACATTTCTGTGGAAATACAGATCAAATTGTTTATTTCTTCAATGTTAAATGAAACGAATGTCAGCAAGATAACTTGCCATCTTTAGGTATATGCACGAAGATAAAGGTCATGAATTTATTTTCATTTGTTGACATTTGATTTCGTGCATATTTATACCTGGAGATGAAAAATCATCTTGTTGGAATGTAATCTTAAGTGGAGAAAGTTTTAATAATTCTAACCAATAAACAATTAACTAAGAGGAACTGTTAACCGAAGACAATCAACAAAAATCTCAAATGTAAACAATTCAGGTATCCCGAAAAATAATGAAAAAAACTGAGTTGAAATCACGAATATAGTGTGAATGGCCAAGCGAACATGAGGTTTGTACAGGGTGATTCGTTAAGGGTGGCCACCGGCCGTATCTCGGAACTCGTTTATCCTATAACTTCCGGAAAAAAATTCTGATGATGAAATCGGCCCCTAGAAAATGATTGAAAATATTTTCAAGTTCATAGTTCCCCACTAGAGGGCGCAATCTATCACTTGTAGAATATAATCTCATTTTTTACGAAATATTCTCCAGCTAACAGTGGTGAAGGATAATAAAATAAGAAAAAACTCTTCCTATTCAACAACTTTTGTTTCGGTAATTTTTCTATATTTCCTTTTTTTTAGTGGTGGGATGGAAAAACTTTTCTTCATGAAAAAAACCTCTTACTTTTGTATGCGTGCACCGATTTTCACGTAATTTGATTTCATTCGAAGGCCATTAAGAGCAGATCACAGAAAAATATGACAACAACATACAGGGTGATCCAATTAAAAACTACAGGCTGTTTTATGTCAGTTCGCACTATTTGCGCGTTTTACTGGAAAATTTCAAATGCAATGTTATGATTCTAACCGACTGAGGATAAGCTGAGCATTATCACCTATTGACTTGTTAAAACAGCAGACAGATATCTCGGGTCATTCCGAAGATATTAACATTTTTGCAAATTTCGATAAGTGTTGATCCACCCTGTGAAATTCAGGGGGAATTCAGTTGTTTCATCATCTAAACAATCAAATGAAAGAAAAAACGTATATCACTCACAAAACAAGCTGATCTAGGTACAGTAAGCTTTGGCTTTACTGTTTTTTCTCGGTTTCTATAGCTGTAAACTTTATTTAGATCGATTGCAAACTACTAGTTTATGATGCCTCATTATTCAAACGAAAAAGCATAATGATATGCTTAATGTTTATGTTGAATGTTTAGAAAATGCCGTAGCTGAAAGGGAATACCCGATACGATATCCTGAAAGACGTCGTCATTCCAGAAAGTATTCAAAAAATTGACACGAAGAGTGCCAGAAACTGGTAAGGTTCAATTTATTCGAAGAAAAAAAAGAACACGTAGAAACCGTAATGAGGGTAGTTCATAAAAGTTTTGGCTTATGTTATTCTGAACCACATTGAAGCATCCGAAAAATTGCAAGAGATTTGGGATCGAATTATTCGCTAGTTCAAAGGATACTAAAGGACCATAAACTGCATCCATATCATGTTGTCTTGCACCAAGAATTGAGAGAGACGACAGGACTTGGTCAGCAATTGGTTGAAAGGAATGCTGAACGGCGAACCTAACTTACTTCATAGAATATTAGGGACAAACGAGGCTACTTTTTCTAGCATTGGTAAAGTAAATTTACACAACAGCCACTACTGATCATATTGGCAAATAGAATTCAATAATCAAAACCGCTGGAGTGTTTACGTGTGGTGCGGAATTTTTGATGGAACAGTTGTCGGACCATTTTTCTTCGATAGTATCTTAACGGGACAAATGTGCTTGAAATTTTAACGGAAAATTTTCCAATTTTTTTAGAAGATATTGCTATTTAAAGCAGGTTAGATATGTGGTATCAACAAGATGGTTGCCCGGCGCATTATGCTGCTAATGTTAGGGATTTTTTAGATAATGTCTTCTCAAAGAGGTGGATTGGACGATGGAATATTTTTCCAGCAAGATCATTCGGCCTCACAGTATTAGTTTTTATTTTTGAGGGAAAATTAAGTCTTAGTTTTCCGAACACCCCCAACTACAAGTGAGGATATGAAAGATAGATTTCGACAGGCAGCTGGAACTTTTCCTCATACTGAAATTGGGGCCAGTATCAACTAAAGAAAGACTTAATTTATGTATAGAAAAAAAATGGTAGACATTTTGAATATTTGGAATGATTATGTACGAGGGTTGTTTTTTTTTCAAATATTTTCGTTGTTGCTAATTTTTGTTTCATTTTATCGTATTAATGTTATTTCATGTGTGTTGAGTATTTTGCTGCGTTGTCATGACGAATAAAGCCACTTCCTTGTTTTATCAAGCTCACAGGTTTGATCAACACTTATCAAAATTCACAAAAATGTTAATATCTTCGGAATGACCTAAGATATCTGTCTGCGGTTTTAACAAGTCAATAGGTGATAATGCTCGCTTATTCTCAGTTGGTTAGAATCATAGCATTGTATTTGAAATTATCCAGTAAAACGCGCAAATAGGGTGAAGTGACATAAAACATTATTTAGTTTTTTATTGGATCACCCGGTATGTTGTTGTCATATTTTTCTGTGATCTGCTCTTAATGGCCTTCGAATGAAATCAAATTACGTGAAAATCGGTGCACGCATACAAAAGTAAGAGGTTTTTTTCATGAAGAAAAGTTTTTCCATCCCACCACTAAAAAAAAGGAAATATAGAAAAATTACCGAAACAAAAGTTGTTGAATAGGAAGAGTTTTTTCTTATTTTATTATTCTTAACCACTGTCAGCTGGAGAATATTTCGTAAAAAATGAGATTATATTTTACAAGTAATAGATTGCGCCCTCTAGTGGGGAACTACGAACTTGAAAATATTTTCAATCATTTTCTAGGGGCTGAATTTGTCATTAGAATTTTTTTCCGGAAGTTATAGGATAAACGATTTCCGAGATACGGCCGGTGGCCACCCTTAATGAATCACCCTGTACAATACGGTTTCGTTTGAAATGCACATCGGTACCGATTCGGTATTTATTTCTCTTTTTGCATCTTAAACTTCCTGATTTATTTGGTCCCAAGCTATCGCATTCGCCATATGCTTTGAGTTTGAAAGTTGATGTAGTAGAACACACGCTTTAACACACCCAAAAATAACCGAATACAATACCTAAGAATGGGCGCTTCCTGTTTCGTTCTCTCACAATTATTCATAAAGGATACATCGATTGCTCTCTGGGAGATCAGTGTTTTACTGTTCGATTCGAGAATGACGTTTTCTTGGTAGGTGTACACGTCCAATTTCTTTCATTTGAGCTTCTTCGAGGGTTTGAAGAGTCGCTACTTGAATGGTTTCAAAACTTCAAAAACGCTTACTCACTAAGTTTTGAGATACCGATATGCTTTGAGCTATTTAACTAAATCCATAAGAATTCGACTCAGCCTGTGCCTGTATAACATAATGATTTCTCATTATTCACTCAAGCGTCTCTCCAGCCTGCCCTTCTGAGAAAACAAATTAGACCAGGAATCTTCTCTCAGTTTTCTTGCCATTACGCCGCCTGTAGAGCGGCGTCCATAAATCTCGCCGAGACGACGGCATCGCAGCCAATGCCTGCTTGATAAACATGTAAATAGAATCTTGCAGGGTGTCGTCAGTGTTGCCGCTTCATATTTATGCGCGCATCAAATTACAATAATTCATTAGCGAAGGAGGCCCTCCAGGAAATTCGATTTGTGTCAGTATCAGATGTTGGTGAAATACGAGCTTGAGGGTTCTAGTAGACGGCAACCCTAAGATGTCGTCACGGCTGGGTCAGCTCTCCGTTTACGGTGTCAGGTTCAAAAGATGTAATAAGGGGTCGCCTTTAAGCGGAAACAGTTTTCCCTTTCGGACACTGATTCGCTCGTAGTTATAGGAGATTTAGTTGTTTCTTGCAGTATTCAAGACATTAGGATGGTAATGGGAACTATTTCAGTCAGACTTTAAGCAAATCTGAAGAGGAAGCCTTCGATTCTGAAGGTCATCAGGCAGCCCCGCTCATTCCATGAGGTCTGGTTGAGACCAATTAAAACATGCTACCATAAGGCTAGATTGGTCGAACTGAAACAAGCATTTCATATACAAAAATTATATATTATGTAAATCAAGATTCCCTGAACACCCGACTAGAGATTCTAGTTTTGCTCTTTTCCTCACAAATTTCAGTCATTCTTGTTTGGTAGACTCAGTATCACATGATGACTACGAATTCGAAAATAATCCTCAAAAAGATCAAATTGGCAATTATTTTTCCTACTCGTTGAATGAATCAATCATAAAAGTATACTATTTCATTGAAGGATGCGGCTCCCAGGAAATTCAATTTTTGTCATCATGAGGTATTGAAGAAAAACGAGTCCGAAAGTAAAAGTAGACTGCTACCCCTTAATGTCGTCACTAGTGGGTCAGCTCTCAGTTTGTGGTATCAGGCTTGAAATATGTAATAGGAGGTTGCATTTAAGAAAAAACATTATTGCTTTCGAGCTTTTCGAGTGTTAGTGGCTATAGGTGTTTAGGTTGTTTCTTGGACTATTCTAGACATTAAATTGGTCTTTTCAAATAGAAACTATTTGAATACTTTCGAGACGTCCGCGATCAACGATTTGTAAATCTGTGATGAAAGCATCCGATGCTGAATGTCATTGATACCATGATACCAAATCACATGAGCAGAAAATGAATGATTTGATACACTGATTTGGTATCGCATAATGTATACTAGGACGAAAATTACTAGCAAAAGGATTCATATAGGCGCTTCATTTTCCTACTCGTTGGATACCTCAGTCTTCAAATCCTAGCTTTGACAGTATTTAATGTTGACGAAATATGAGCCAATGGATTCTAGTAGACGGCAACCACAAGATGTCGTCACGGCTGGGTTAGCTATCCATTTAGGGTATCAGGTTGAGGAGATGTAATAAGGATAGCGCTTAAGATGAAGTAGTTTTCCTTTCGAGCACTTATTTGCTCTTGGTTATGAGTGTTTCAGTTGTTTCTTGGAATATTTCATTCTATTCCAAATAGGAGGTGCTTTAATTAGCTTCTGAAAGGTGACCACAGTAACGGCTTGTTGACATGAGATGAAAACTGAAGATCATTAGGGGGTTAAACATATTCAATGGGGTCTGGTGAGGACTTCTTCGAATCAGCAACCGTAGTACTATATTCGTCTCGCTGAAATAGGCATTATATGTTGCCAACCAATGCAAATTAAAATTCTTCGAGTCTGGGAGTTCTAGTAAGGAGATGTTCTCGTAGTTTTAGGTGTTTTGGTTGGACCTTGGTATATTCTGGATCTAAAATTTGTGTGATGATCTTTCTAATTTCGAGCTACTGTAATTCGAATTTGTACGGTTAGTTCCAGACAAACTGCTTGTTGGTCAAGAAGATCACCAGTAGACCAAATCCTTGTAATGAAGTCTGTTTTCAACCAGTTCCGAACATATGCGCGTGTATTTTGAGGTCAATAAAATAAACAAGACAAGGTATTGAGGATATTCCCTAGAGCCTATAAATCAAAGTAGTTGCATTCTGTATAAGTCGAGTTCTGTCCTAAGCAATGAAAATCATGCGATTTCAACAGTATGTACGACGCTGTGGAATGAATCAAACAATATCGTGATGGAGAGGATCTGCTTCACTAACTTACTTACTCTCAACAGCGAAGATAATGAGATGATGGTAACGGTTATTTCCTGACCATAGTTTTTAACGAAGACAGTTGAGAGACTGCGTTTCACTACTACAAATGATCCAACGTAAGGAACTTGAAGGCAGGCCATCGTGACAAATCAAGGCATAGTCATTTGGGACAAGATCTTTGAAAATCAAACTGTTTCGTTTTCCTTGTCCGTCCCCTTTCATGGCTTGATTTCTTATTTTTGTTCACGTAATGTCTTAAATTCTGTTATGTCGTCATTTTCAGTTGTCCCTTCTCTTATTTCAAGGAAAAACCAACAAATTACTGACCATTGCGTGATGATGATTTTAGGGTCATCGAGAGAGTGTACAACTCTCAGATGTCGGTCGATGTGCTGACTTTCGATAGGTATGTTATAATGCAAGATGTTGGATTTTGAAATGCTCGTTCTGCCAAAGCGTTGATTTGCATTTTGGCACTGATGAATTCATTTTTTAGTGCGAAGTGAAATATGTTCATACGATTTCCGGTAGGTTTGAATTTGGTGTTTCAACTCCACCCTCTTTTCCTGGTTTTCATGATAAGGATGAATTCGCTATTAGTTTATTCACGCAAATATCTATGGAGATAAATATATAATAATATATTTCGTGGGTAAAATACAGTAAAGCTGGTTTGCTGCGTTAGGTTTACAACCGAGGAACAAATATAACTGTTTAATAGAATATTTGGGTCCACAGGCGACGCATATAACAAGAAATGAATGATGGTTCTGAGTGAATAGGATTTTTCAATTGGTTTGCCATAAAATTATATACTTAACAAGATTTTCGATCACAAGCAAACTATTGTATAAATTTGCAGTTCAAGTTGATCCTTAGCTTACAGCATATGGTCTCAGGATACCCAACTATGATCTGACAAGCTGCAGCTATTGAGATAATTTCTCATCTGTATCTCCTGACAGATTCAACTAAGACTAAACTTCGGGTAGAAATACTTAAATTCTGGAGCTTTCAATTGAAATAGCGGATATCAGCAAATGTGGTTTTTTTGAAATTGATCCAATATTATCGATAACTATTACTTTGGGAATTGGGTACGAACTCAATTAACAAAGAATGGTGAGAATATTTTTTGAAATTAACTACATGAATACAATGTGTTTAAGCACCTCAATCTAATCTCATGACAAAGTGGCTCATAACTTTTGATCTTTCGAACAGCTCTAGAGAATGTAGGAGCAGGAACTACTATTGAATATAGTGTTAACCACTTTTGTGGTGTAGAAGAATGATTTCCAAGTATTGCACCAAATCTGTAACCAAGATGTTACCCAACTCGGAGTCCTGAATCTATGCAGTATGTTCTGATTTTGTCCGAGATTTCAGTTATCTGAAAGTCTGCAGTTACCATATGGCTTCCAAACGAAAGCTAGAGAGAAGAGGATTAAATCTCCAACCTTTAAATATGCAAATTTCATCCACTAACCATTATCAACTGTCGATGTAATCATAAGTAATCGATTTATCAAGCGTCAAGTATGTTCTTATTAGTTCTTAAAAATGAATGAAATGAGTAAATACTCTCCTCTGACGAAGTATATGTTTGGAGGAAAGAGATGAGAAACAATTACAAAATGTCAATTGAAAAAACTGAGAAAATATTTATCAAGCAAACCCTGGCTACGATGCCTTCGTCTTCTGAGATTTATAGATGCAGCTCGGCGGGTGGCGTAATGGCACGAAAACTGAGCGAAGATTCTCGAGCTAATTTGTTTTCAGACGGAAAAGGCCGGATGCTGAACTAGAGGAGCTCGGATCACGGAACATTGCGCCAGAAGTGCAGCGAGTCAGAAGGGTGTTCCGTCCAGACGTTCAGTAAATCTGCGACTGCACTAGCCAGGTTATCAATCACTATGGTTTCCGATTGAAAGGCCAGCAAATCCCTCTCGAGGAAATATTTTTCTGTTGCAATGCCTTTCCACCCGGCGGACTTACCAACCATTCAATTTTCGGTGTTTTTCTTCTGACATTTTTTCGTGAGAATGGTCATTCGTAGTCTTCCCCGGGCTTAGAAAAGTATTTTTTTTTCGGTTAGGTAAACATGCTACAAAATCACTCCGTATTAGCGCTTAAATAAACTACAGTTTTTTTGAAATATTGAACTGTTCGTGAGACACGAGAATGTTACTCACGCGTGACTATGTCGCTTACTTGCTTTCATCATCAATTCAGTCGATGCTAGAATGAATTTAATAGGCGGATCATTTTCCTACTGTAAATGGAAAAAATACTAGAAAAGCACGATCGTGAAGAAGGCGAGTTTTGCGCGCAAGTTCAAAGGAGATGAACGCTTTGGCAACGAACTTGAACATGCGCGCGGAAGCTGCTGCCTTCACGTCAGTGCTTTTCTAGGTTTTTTTTCGATAAGGTACCTGATTTCAATTCGATCGAATCATTGGGGAGATTCTACCTATTCACGAATTCGACCTTGGTAATTAAGCCCCAAATCTTTTCTACAAATATCGAGTTTCTTAGTAGTTCCTTCCGGAAGTAAGTCTGTTCACGGTAGGCCGTTAGTTATTTATTCAAAAAAATTCAGATAAGATCGAAAATTTACGCAATGTTGTCCTTCAACATCTTCGAACTATCTGCGAAGTATCATCACGATTGAATCAGTATCCCTTGAGTTATACCGAAAAAAAAACGATATCGATAAGGAAACCACTTATCTACATATTTTTTCCCAATATCTCCAGAACTAATGGCCGTAAAAAAAAATTTGTTCGAAAAAAATTTCGAGAAATTTTTTTTTTAATCGAGTTATCATTATTATCATCGAGTAATCAAAGGATTTCGACCAAATTCTGCCAAAAGTTGCGCGTCGTTATGCTTCAACCAACTGCCAAGTTTCAATTCAATCGCTTCAGTTGTTACTGAAATATGAGGAAAATATCCTCAAAATTTCAAATGGCTATAACTCGGAAACCATTTGGCGGATTTGGCTCATTAACTATCTCAACCGCGGCATTCCGATGCGCGAACTACCCTGCAAGTTTCGAGTCGCTTATCGTGTCCATGGCCGGCCGGACAGAATCGATTTTGACAACGGATTCGTCATCATTGAGTCCAACCTAGTCGTTTGAGACCACTTTCGGCTCAATCATCGAAAATTACGGACATTTGGACAAAACGATAGCACGCTGTTCCCCTAAAACATGCGCACAAAAAACAGCAAAATTTGACAATTTTTTTTTCAATCTCTGAAAATCATAACGGTATCCAACTGAAATTTGGCACACTGCTGTGAAATATGAAGTTGGAAGTCGGAGCGAAACTTTTTCCCGAATATTAGAAGCAGTTACCTGAAAAAAAAAATTTCTGAAAAAAATTAAAAGAAAAAAATTATTTACTGACTGTACGATCTCACAAAATTCTGCAGAAAGTTGCGTGTCATTTCACTCGAACTAACTGCCAAGTTTCAATCACATCGTGTAAGTAGTTTTCGAACCATCACGGAAATAATCTCATAATTTCAGATGGCTCTAACTCCGAAACCGTTTGGCCCATTTCACCCATTAAAGAACCCAATCGTTGCATTCCAAATGCAACCTGCCCTGAAAGTTTCAAGTCTATAGGATTATCCGTACGCCTGTAGTAGCGCATACCGACAGCCAGCCGGCCAGCCGGCTGGACAGAATCGATTTTGACACCGGATTCATCATCAGTGAGTTCAACTTAGCAGTTTGATACCAATTTCGGCTCAAAATCGAAAATTACATCAACATACATTTGGTTGAAACGATGGCACGCTTTCCAGAACAGAAACTTACTTATCCAGATTTTGTAGTTGTAATTTTTCGGCAAATACAATTCGATACTATCAACGTGTGATGTAGTTAAGGTTTTGTTAACTGTGGTTAGGTTTTCGGTATCTTAGTTCTGATGACAAGTAAATAACTTGTCGATTTTGCGCCTTCGACTCGATTGATACAGAGTAACTTCCAAAATTGATTAGGTATGGAACTTTCGATTTTCAATTCAATTCATTTCCCTCAAAATTAGAGTGCAGATTCATCAACCATATATTATTAGTCTTAAGAATAAATTTCGATCAACACAGGGAAAAAGACGTCAAAACGATGGTTAGTTTTTTTCATATATAAAAGTACTTTCAATTAAATGTTGTATACATACAACCTAATGTTGATTACTGTCGCATAACTCAACCCAAAAATTTTCACCCGGATGATTTGCAACCAGTGGTCCCTGAGTTATAAAGAAAAGCGCTTCAAATTATGTTGTGAAAAGCCAATGAGTTATGAATAATATATTAGTTTCATTCAAGATATCAATGATATTGGGTTACTTAGCTGAGAAAATAACAAACCCTTGTATAAAATTTCCAGCGTTTTTTCTTTCTCTTAGCATGAGTAGAAACCCTCCAACATTCATAACCTCAACCTTCAACTTTTCATATTAGTTTTTCCGAATATCCATTGTACGAAAACGTCTGAAGAGATCATGAGGTCAATTCTTGAATACATAAAATATCTTATAATAATATAAAACATTTACATTTACTGAAGTAAGTTTGTATTCGGACTGATATTAAACACTGTACCAGAAGTGCATCGACTCACAAGTGTGTTTCTTCCAGACGTTCGGTATATCTGCCACTGCACTAGCCAAGTTATAAATCACTCTGTTTTCCGATTGAAAGGCCAGCAAATTATTCTCGAGGAGATATTTCTCTGTTGCAATGTCTTTCAACCAGACGGACCTACCAACTATTATATTTTTGATGTTTTTTTCTGACATTTTTCCGTGATGATGGTCATTCCTATTCATCCCTATATGCTTCGGAGTATATTTCATTGTCGATTAGGAAAACAGGCTGCTATCCCTATATGTCTTCAAGTCAACCTAAGAAGTGTTTCATTTTATTTTTTGTAATATTGGAGGTTCCATGAGACATGACAATATTTCTCACATGCGACTATGTTTCTTCTTCTTTCTATTCAATTGAGATGCTAAAAATAATTGAATGGGTGGTTAATATGCCAGCCATATATGTGGTAGTATATTCAAAATAATCGTCTCACCTGTGAGATTGTGAGAAAATTTTCTTGACACCGAATAACTGTTGAGTTAATGAATTATAAATAAAGTACATTCAACAGTTTTTTTTTGTTCAAATTTATTCTTGTAATTATTTCCCTGGAATTTTTTAGCTGGAAGTCTCTTCGTCCCGATGTTATGAATGTAACTTGTCAGGAAAATCTGATGCCGTCATCTAGTAGTTTGGTTGAGCTTTTGTTCACTGTGGTAAGACGTATTTGTGTTAATTCTGACAGCATCTTGTGCCAAATACAGAATACTTGTCGTTTTTATCCCTTCAGATCGATCGACTCTGTAACGATGAGAATTTCCCAATCTTGTTTAGAATAAAATAATAAAATCTTTTCTTGAACGGATAAGGTTGGATTCTGAATTAGAGACGGTGGTCGGGTCACAGAATATTGCGCCAGAAGTGCAGCGAATCAGAAGGGTGTTCCGTCCAGACATTCGGTAAATCTGCGACTGCACTATCTAGGTCATCAATCACTATGGTTTCCGATTGAAAGGCCAGCAAATCCACCTCAAGCAGATATATTTCTGTTGCAATGCCTTCCAACCGGACCGACTTACGAACCATTCAATTTTTGACGTTTTCATTTTGATATTTATCCGTGAGAATGGTACGTATTCGTTTCTCGGCTTGGAGGAATATTTCTTTGTCGATAAGGAAAACATTCTGCTAACGCTTTATATCTTTCACTCAACCCAAGAGGTGTTTTATATTGTTCTTTGACATATCCAAAGTTTCATGAGACGTGAGAATATTTCTCACTTTTCTCTGTCGCTTATTTTTACGCGCTTGTTCTGGGGAAACGATAAGGCGCTGTATCGTTTCGTCAAAATGTCTACAATTTTAAGAATTCTGAGCCCAAGATGGTCTCAAAAGTTTGGGTTGAACACTCTGAAAAAAAAATTCGTGCTCAAATTCAATTATGTCCGCTCCTCCGGTCAGATGTGCTCTAACTTATTTCGATGGGACAAAAGGGCTAGCGACTTCAAATTGTCAGATTAAGTTGAGAGTCCAAATATCCCGGTAATGTTCGTTGACGGGTGAACTAGGTGAAAAAATTTGGAGTTAGGCTCATTTGAAATTTAAAGGTTAATTCCTCGTTATCTCATGAAGTAATGACTCGATCATATTAAACATTTGCATATAGTTTTCCTTAGAGTAGCCGAATATGTATAGTTGAATTTGGGGATTCATCATATTCTCTTTTACAAAAAAAAGAAGTTTGGCGTTCGGAATGGAATTCGTGTAATGTTTTCAACAAAGGTTTGATCAGCGATCCTTCAGAAAAAGTTCATGGTTTCAATCTTCCTAGAAAAATTTGGTGCATTTTGAATCGACTTAGAACCGGTCATGGTCGCTGTAATAGTTTCCTCTTCAAATGGAATTCGATCGAAAGTCCAAGGTGCGAGTGCGGAGAAGAAGAGGAAACAATAGAACATTTAGTTAATACTTGTCCAATATATAAATTTGACGATAGTTTCGAGGCAGTTCATTTGGTGTCTGATTCTTTTTTGAGATGGATCGCGAACTTCAAATTAATTTAATGAGTACTAAATCATTTACTAGTTCATATTAGTTTTTTCGTCTCCTTTTTTGTTTTCAGGTATGATTCCAAGATTTCAACCTGCATCGCATAGGAAGGAGGAAATTTTGTTGATGAAAAAGGAGCCCTTCAATAAAAAACAATAATTTCATTACACTTATACGGGGAGACAGAGTTTTTCCTGAGGTTTTTATCTGTGCTCTTGTATCATACGTAAAAATGTATGGTACCCCGTTTACATTTCCTCTGATAATACTGTTATGACACAAATTGTTTGATATAAAAAAAATGTACTGCTCATCCCAAAAGAATATATAATATATATATATATGTATACATATAAATTGAATATCAGAGTCTGTAGTATTGATAATGTATTGTTTTCAGGGAGTAACGACTCTCGTTGTTGGAGTAAAAGGAAGTACTCTTTTTTCTAAACCAATCTTTCGCAATTTGTTTATTGCTTCTTCAGGGTTTCTATAATACAGAACATCTATCAATAAATTAAAAACATTCACAATATTACATGGTTCCTCACTTTCGGTAGGAACCATGTAATATTGTTTCTGTAAATTCGGTTTTTTACTATCCAAAATCTGTGATCTCGATCGTCATGAAATTTTGCATGAATCTGAATGAAATAAGATTCAATTCAATCGTATTTTTATGTGATGAAAAAATAAGATTTTGGGTGGTTAAAGCTCCGAAATCTTTGGGAGGATTCTTCTGAAGGGAACTCAATTAAGACATAATCAGGGTCAAAACCTTCCCTGAATATTCAAGGACTGTCAATAAATTTTTTCGAAAATTAAATTCCATATGAAACGACGAGTGGTCAGATATTTGGAGTGCACAATGCATTCTTCTCTAGGAAGTCCAACCTGACATTTTGTCGAAATTTTTGATGTTGATTATCCGAGTTTAATGAGTTACATACTTGTTTTCACTTCAAAGCCAATACACTTAATAAAAAACATATTCGAGGCTGGACCAGAACAAACTCACATTTATCTATTTCAGTATATGGCATGACCTATTTTTAAGATTGTACTTCTTTCGTCCACCCACACAGGTCACACCTGCGCAGGGCTGGGCAAAATACATGCTTGGCTCAATTGAAATCCAAATAACAAAATAGTTTCTTGCAGGTATTTGAAATACAAAATACGAAATATTTTCAAGTAGGGTATTCGAAATATAAAATACAAAATACGGTGTTTCAACTATTTTATTTGAGATACAAAATACAAATCACGAAACACATTCAAATGTTACGTAAAATGTGAAAAGAGTACAACTGATTCAGCTCAGTCAATTAATCGCTGAGAGTCTCAGAAAGGAACACAAAATTTTCGAATGTGGTATCAGAGAAACAGCCTCTTGTTTGGGAATGAATAAAACCGGCTAAAGAAAACAATCTCTCTACAGGTCATGATGAGCACAAACTTGTTTTATATTAACACATTTTTCATATTAGGATAGTGTTCAAGGATGGTAAGCTTTTTGCTCTTATCGTTTTCGGAAGCTGACTAACTCTGACTCCAATTTGGAAGTCTGTGGTCAATTTTGAATTCTCTGATTCTCATCTGTTGTGATGATTTCTGGCAACCAATGCTTTTTCTCGCTAGGATGATAACATGATGCCAAAATGGCTCCATTCACTTCAGATGACATTTGAAAAAACCCGTCGAAGCTTCTTTCTGAATTCTCTTTCAGTCATGATATAATAACTGTGGAATGTCTCGAATTGGAATCCTGCAGCTGAGCTAATCTAGTTCTTATGGACATTAAAATGGGTAAAAATTGTTGCCCTGATTATCTAAAGAATGTACATTTTCATTATCATTGTTGGATTTGTTGGACTTTTATCGCTATTGATCACTGTGAAATACTTTCCACTTAAGATTAGCGGATGCGTCCCCGCATTCACCCACAAGTTCAATGGAAATAACCGTTTGAGAACAGACAACAAACCTTACGAGAAGTTATAATAAAAAATATCATTTAAGAGTTACCTGTCTCTATCACAAGTATTTTGGAAATGAGCATGGCACAGGAACTTTATTTCCTTTCCATGTGCCGGAAATATGATTGTTAGCTGAAGAACTAGACTTAGCAGATGAACATCACACCATCTGAAGGGAGGTTCAGGGACTATTTTCTGTAGAGCGCTAAATGTATTTGTTCGAAAGTATTTCGGAGAAAAAAGTATCGAACTACAAAATAAAAAATACTTCAGCATCAGGTATTTGGAATACCAATTACAAAATACATTCTCAAGAAGTAATTGAAAAACAAATACAAAATACGTATTTGTATTTCAAGTAGGTATTTCAATTACAAGTAATTGAAATACTGCCCAGCCCTGCACCTACTTCACCGTAACAATCGCTAGGTGGACCCAAAAGGTCATATCGATAAAAAAATGTGTGCTTTCATCGAATTTCTCCATTGTGGCCGTATAGGGTGACGAACTGAGACATCGGTGTTAGATCCAATAGTAGTATCAGGGCCATTCTGATGAGTCTACCAAATTCAGCCATAACTCTTCAAATCAAAGTATTATTAATCCAAAGATTTATAATGAACGCATCCTCAAAGTAGCAATCCATTCAGTGTACACGAAAATATGGAAGAGAGAACATTTTCAACATTCGTTCTTCAGGTATACATACCTAAGTATCGATTTCCTTTCTCCACCTCGATTCGGTACTGAAATAATACCACAATATGTTGGAAATATCGTGTATTCAACCGGAAAAAAAAGAAAAATATCGTCGATAGTTACATTCCCCAGACGGTCAAGTAATTTGAACTTTCGATCTAAGAAATAATGGAGGGAACCGTCGGCAACGAAAATATATTAAATTTTCTGCTTCGCTCACGGAAAACTCATTGATCAAGGCGACAGCAATAAACCCTACAAGGCAATGGAGGAGGATCTCCCGGAGGTACGTGCTTATGTGACACGTCTTCAGTTGTCTTTTCCGAAACTTCTTCGCAACCACAACTCACATTAACGGGCGGAAAAAGAAAATGGAAAAACCGAAGGACGTGAAATTTGGGAATAGTTGTTCTAGATATAAATTAGATCACTCACGCAGGATACGAAAAAATTTTGGAAACCATACATTATATTTGTTATTTCTATTGTGTCCTTTATCATAGTTATTTGTTTACTGATTTTTATCGAATGACACTTTGCACCCTGGTTTTCAAACGAGAGTTTGGAAATGGGGGATTAACATTAACAAAATTGGTATTTCATTATTTTTTCAGATGTTTTCTTTGAATCTTTGGTAGAGAATCTTCAGATGGAGTTCAACTGAAAGAAAGATTTTATTCGGTTCTATCGATCAAAGCTCATCTTGGATGATTTTCAACTATGATGTTCAGTTCGCTCTGTTTATCCTTTACATTATTCCTGTATTGTTCAGTGCGCCATCTGTTTTTCAAGAAACTGAGAGAGATACTTGAGAGAAAGTTATGGGCACTTTTATTTCGTTTATTTCAGAAAATTGGAAGAACCATTTAAAGAACTATCACACACAGAAAACATCCTTTCCCTTGGTTCCGCAATTCCGCAGATATGCCCATTCAAAATGTTATTTTCCCAATATTTCGAGAAATACAGGAGATAAGACCACCCAGCAGATTTGGCCCATTAACGAACTTAACCGAGATATTCAGGATCTTAACGTAACCTGGAAATTTCAAGACTCTAGGTCTTTTTTTTTCGAGAGTTACAGCGCACACGGCCGGTCGGACGGACAGAATCAATTTTGACCACGGATTCTTCATCAGTGTGTCCAACCTAGTCGTTTCAGACCAATTTCGGCTCAAAATTCGAAAACAACAGACATCGTGACGAAATGATAACGCGCTCTTCCCCAGAACAAGCGCGTAAAAATGACAGTTCGAAGATTCATATTGAATTTCATGAGGAAAATATGATCAGAAGATCAGAGAATATTGCCTTTTTGCTAGAGCTAGAGATGTAATCGCTTCGGTAGTACCTGAAATATCAGGAAATAACCTAAGAAATTTCAAATGACTATCATACTCCGAAACTAATTAGCCGTTTTTATCTGTTGACGAACTTAGATGTCGTATCTCGAAATGCAACCTACCCTAGAAGTTTCAAGTCGACAGAATTCTCCGAACGCTCGTAATCCTGCATACGGCCGGACAGAATCGATTTTGACACCGGTTTCGTCATCAGTGGGTCTAACCTAGTCAATGATGAAGAAATAACCACAGAACTATTCGTAATACTTCGATATCGTTCCAAAAATACTTAACTATACAGGATTCCGGATGAAGGAACAAAAATTAAAGAAAACTTCTCACATGCAACGTTTCGACAACTTCTGTTTTCTTCTTCAGGCTGGAATCGAAAAAAAAATTCCATTAAGTCACTATCTGGTTAAATGAAAAAACTGTTGTAAATAAAAAACACTACCAAATTCTCCTTTTCGAAAAAAAACACTCGAATAGAGGACAATACTTAATAAAACCTCCAAAAGAGGTCCTTAAAACTGGACCTCAGCTGATTTAATAACTATGAGAAAATGATCACTTTCTTGATTCTCCCTCGATCGTTGAGTTTTTGGTAGTCCAATTTGTGGTGGCATATTTTATACACCTTGAAAGTTTGTTTTAAGGACCTCTTTTGGAGGTTTTATTATGTATTGTCCTCTCTTCGAGTTTTTTTTTTGAAAAGGAGAATTTGGTAGTTTTTTTTTATCAACAACAGTTTGTTCATTTCATCAGAAAGTGACTCAATAAAAATTTTTTTAGATTCCAGCCTGAAGAAGACAACAAAAGTTGTCGAAACGTTGCATGTGAAAAGTTGTCTCTAATTTTTGTTCCTTTATTCGAAATCCTGTATAGTTAACCACAGAACTATTATACCCTTTCGTTTCGAGTTCTCGGTATTTCATAACCACATAAGATGCCACAAAATAACTGAATCCTATAATACAACAAATATAATCCTAGTCACAGTGCTCTGTTTCTTTCATTATTATTATTATAGAACCACTTCATCTCACTTCAACTGTGAGCTCGATCTAAAGAGTCTGAATGCGATGAAAGACAAAATACTTAAAATGAGCTCTCATATATGTCTTAGAATGCATCATGTTAGAGGTAGAGGTTCAAACATGACAAACCGCATAAAATATGCAGAAACATAGATTATAACGAACTAATAATACTCTTTCTAAATTCAACCCAGAAAAATGAAGTCTCATTGCTGATATCTTGTTTCATAATAACAACAATTAATGATAACTTTAATCTGAATTTATATCTATTTTAAGTAGTACTACGAAAATATAGTCCGGTATAGTTCTCAAATCAAGATCGATTATTGAAAAGATTACTCATCTGTTGCGAGACTCTTAATTTCGTATATGATAATATGATAAGGATTTCTTGACTCCCTATCGAAGCCTCTCCCGACGCCTTTTGGTATAACACACCCCATTTTCCGGAATATCAAAGTATAAAACAACATTTACATCCTCGTATCCTCATGAAAACATTCCTGCGTTCGCTGAAAAGAAAATGTTTGGGAATAGAGTGCAATGGCTCTGATGGAAAAACTGTATCTTTGACAACTCGATTAGGAAGTTTATTTCAAATCCTGTTTCTCCCATGAAAACCTTTCAAGGATGAAGAAGAATTTGCCCAGTATGAATTTATTTCAGTTTGGTTGTAATATGAATAGTGATAGCTACTCAATTTCATCCTTTCGGTATAAGATACAACGATTATCACTATTCATACATTATTATTCGTAGATTCTCATCTTGATTTGATTCCAAAAAATTTGGGGAAAGAATAAACATACTTCTGTTTTGGACATCTAATGATGCTTTATCTAAAGAGGAAATCAACAAATCTTTACTCAGCTTACATCCCTTTTCAGTTTACAGAGAGACCTCTTCTAATTATATTGTTGCATTTTGTGCAGATTCCTGTAGTAATCATGACGGCATCTCGAGGTGAATACTTGAGATGAAAATATGTTCTGTTTCGATATGTTCCCTTGGCCCTCTAGATGGGGATAGATATACACTGTGTCATTTTGAAAAATTACCACCGTTCATATCTCTTCCCCGAGCAAAATCAGAAAAAATGCAAAAAGTATAGTACCTAAATTTTGGTACGGAGAGAGATATTATATATGATTGGTAACAATCAATGCGAACCAATTTGATCCATGTAACGTGCTGGTGCAACAGCATTAACGAAGTCAACTTTCTGGTTCAGCGCTGTTCAACTGTTCATCATTGATCAACTCGACCAGAACGAATAAAAGCATAATGGCCACCAAGGAGAATAATCCCGAAAAAACCCAAGCAGGAAACTGCACAAGTCCATCATATCAGGATCAATCTGACTTCCAAAGAACGTCAGTTCTTTGGAAAAGGTATGCAGGGATTCAATCGACGTTTCCAAAAAAAGGAGCTCAAAGTTATGGGACCTGTTCGTATGCCAACTAAGACTCTCCGGATCACAACCCGTAAAACACCTTGTGGTGAAGATTCTAAAACTTGGGACAGGTTCCACATAAGAATCCACAAACGAGTAATTGATTTACATTCTTCTTTAGAAATT
Source organism: Myrrha octodecimguttata (assembly GCA_958510865.1). NCBI lineage: Eukaryota > Metazoa > Arthropoda > Insecta > Coleoptera > Coccinellidae > Myrrha > Myrrha octodecimguttata. Next base: position 46,357,076 of record OY294058.1, on the reverse strand, counting down.
GTTGAGGAAATTACATCCATAAACATCGAGCCTGGTGTAGAAGTTGAAGTAACTATTGTTGATGCTTAAGTTCACTGAAATATGAGTTCAATTCTTTGGGTGTGATGACAGGCAAATCTGAAATCTTAAAAGGCAGGAAGAACTAAGTGATACCCTGTTTCTAGGTTGGTTCGATTGTCTTTTCAGAAATGACATATACTCGACCTTATGCGTTAGTATTCCATAAAAATTTTAAAAAATTGGAAATGATAATAGTATATTATTCAATGGGCATATAATGACTGCTATTATTCACGATTATGGAGATTCGACACGAGCCACAGGCAAATGATAATCAAAATTGAAAGAATTCTTCATCTTCAACATCTCTAAATAGAGTTGTCAGAATGGTCAACTGAATTCTCTGCTGAAAATAATCAAACTTACAAGAAACGTCCTAGCTTCCACTTGATCTATGCATGGATTGTATAATATTCATTATGGATGTCTATAATCATCAATTAAGCCTGTGAAAAATAGGCGTGTTTAATGAATATAATACACTGCATGCATAGATCAAGAAAAAATTCTCACGTTTCTCGTATAAACTTCACAATTGTCAGCAATTACAGAGAAGGAAGTTGACGGTTTTGACAACACTATTGTAGGTTGTTGAAAATATAGACTAATTCCAATTTTACCAATGAAGTCGTTGACAGAGTATAGAATCGCATTCGCATTCAATTGCTATTGTATGCTGATTGAATTATATAATATTCACTAATTTGTCTAATAACAGCATTTCCTAGAATACAGAGGATCCCATAGGTAGAAAATAAAAGAACTTTCAGGTTCCGTAATAAGCATTCTTTTGGTTTCGTCAGTTATTTTTTCACTCCTTTGGAATAATAAATTAGAGGGAACTAACAGAAAAGGTCAAGTGTCGGCCGTTTTCAGAAAAGTCATCGAATTTCCTTCAAAACAGGGCTTTGAATGGGTGGTATCTTCTTTAATTGATACAGTACATGTAATCGATAAAAATGCAGATTTTCCTGTAATACCTTCAAAATTTATCTTTAGATATTGATATCTTACGATATACTTTCATTGTCTTCAACGTACCACGTATGAATGACAAATTAAATTATTTGATCAACTGACATATAACGATCGAAGTAAATCTATGTACATGCGCATTTTACAAGCTAGCCAGAGGTTTTAGATCTGATTAATCCGTTTGTAATCAGGTGTAAGTTGGTACCACGAGGTGAGATTTTCACTTATAATATAGAATAGACGCTACTGAGGATTCCTAATTAGAAGATAGAAGATGAAACACTGTGGCAAGTATTATTTTTGTATTGTATTTTATTATGTTACCGTTTTCTTAAGCCTTTTATTTCAATCGTTATATATTATGTCATTTGGTCAAATAACTAAATTTGTCATTCATATGTGGTACGTTGAAGACAATGGAATTATATCGTAGGATATCAATAATAAGATATTATGTACAGGTACTACATAAATATCTGTATTTTTATTGATTGTGTTATCATAACCTTTATCAGGAAGGGTTGTCCTAATTCAATGTAAATGAAACAGTACATCTAGGTGAGTTAGGAGACTAACAGTCTGTTCACGAATATTTGTGAGGGAACTTTGAGTCAGGTGAAATTCAAAGGGAAAAGTTGCTAGAGAGTTTGATGCACTAGACTTCTGGATAATGTCAACAAGGCTCTGTGGGTATTTGTAAACAAGTGTTCGAATGATCCATGAGAATCGATGCGCACCTACATTGTGTCATAAACCTGGAACTATAAATAAAAACAAAATCCCTCTGGTATATCAGGAATCCAAGTTTTTCCGTAACGTGGAAAATAATATCCTTCAAGTGAACATTTTCCATTTCCTGTTTTTGCGGGTGAAAATATCTCGGTTAAACATCTCACTAAAGCAGCTTCGCCATCGCTTCAAAGCTAGATCCGGGTTATGAAATATCTGAATAGATCTTTCGCTCTTTCATCTTCCATTCGGAGGCCGCAAAACTTTTCGATACCATCACATCGGTGGCGTACTTATCTATAAGACCGAAGAATATGACCAAAAGGATCCTTCTCTTGTGCACTCCGAGGAGTGTACTCAAGAGATAATGGCTCAGTTGAATGAGACGTCCTAGAAGGGTTGAATTATATGAATTCGAATCAATGGTATTCTTACTACGTTTTCTTTTATTCGATTTGGGAGAATGATATTGAACGGTTTGGGTTGAGAAATTCAGATTGTTGTTTGTTTTCATAGAGAATTCGAGCAATGCACTAAAGCACGATTGTTTATCTGCTCTTTCATGGGTTTGAGTCTCCCTGCAATATCGAGTCTTAGGAAGGTAACAAAGCTATGCAGTGTGTCATTTTTAAAGAGTACCATCCTTTATATCTTGGCCACCATACAAAATTTGAAAAAATGCAAAATGAAGTGAGCTTTGCTTCGTTGGATCGGCCCTCATGCAAAACTAGAAAAATGCACAGAGAAGTAAACTTTGATAAGTAGGAGGACATTTATTTATCACGGTTGATTTCATTCGACTTGTTTCCACGCTGTGGGCGTGATGATAGCCACTAGAAAAATCTTGAATGGAAAGAAGGGTTACAAAGGAAATTCAAACGTCTTTCCAAAAATGCCCTACACTGTACCTTACTTAATAAAATAATGAAAAGAGTAGAATAGTGAAAAAAGCGAGAGTTGCAGGGCATCATGAAAATGATATTTTTTTGACCAACCGCCGACTGCGTAAACACAATAACTACCGAAAGAAACAACTAAGAAACTCGATATTTGTAGAGAAGGTTTGGACCTTAATTACGAAGGCCGAATTCGTGAATGGGTAAAATCCACCCAATGATTCCGCAGATATACCCATTCAAAATTTTATTTTTCCAATATTTCCAAAAATACAGATCAGATCGAATTGAAATCCAGTACTTCATCGGAAAATTACAGTTCGAATCATACAGAATTGAATGAGGATGATATGATAAGAAAATCACAGAAATTTTTCTTTCGAATTTTTCCAATGACATGATCATCACGAAATTTTGCATGAAGTTGGTTTTCAGCATCTTCAAACTCACTGCGGAGTTTCATTACGATTGAATCAGTTTTTCGAGTTATATCGAAAAAAGCAACGATATCGAGAAAAAAACCTCGAAATTCGACATATTTCTTCCCAATAACTTCAAAACTTATAATCGTATCGAATTGAAATGTAGTACTCTGCTATGAAATATAAAGCTCGAAGTCTGAGTGGAATTTTTTGCCAAGTTTGAATTCAATCGTTTGAGCAGTTTCTGAAATAAAAAATAAATAACTTCAAAATTTCAAGTGGCTAAAACTCCGAGACTATTCGGCCGATTTGGCCCATTAACGAACTCAACCACGAAATTCCAATGCACGACCTACCCTAAAAATTTCAAGTTGCTAGCTCACTACGTTCGACAGTTATCGTGTCCACGGCCGGCCGAACAGGATCAATTGTGACACCGGATTCGTCATCAATGAGTCCAATCTAGTCTTTTGAGACCATTTTCGGCTCAATCATCGAAAATTACAGATATTTGGACAAAACGATAGCATGCTGTTCCCCTAACATGCACGCAAAAAAACAGATCGTCCAGATGCCATGATGAACATTGATTTTACAATAATACTGAATTTGTTGTTGCATTCAGCAGTTACTGGTTTATTGTTTGATAAGATATAAAATAAATAAAATCAAATAATCAACCAAAAAAAACTCCCCTTTGTGAAACGGCGCAGTTTGAATGTTGAAGTTTGTTGATTTGAATCAACTCATGAAGAAAAACGCTGCGAATTTTACACATGGGTTTATGTGTTTATTATTCAGTTAAATAACCCAATACCATTGATATCTTAAATGAAATTCATATTTATGCATAACTCATTGGTTTTTCACAACATAATTGTGAATAAATGAGTAGCATAATTTAAAATAATATTTTGAATGAGAAAAGACGTTCCACAGTCCTTTCACCTCTTCAAAAATCCTATTCTTTTCAATACTCATTGAAATGTGTGTCGTAATTCTACAATTAAATATGAAGTTCAAATGGTGACCGCTATAGAGCCAGGATTACTGACTTTTTCGTTCCTCAATTGAACAACCTTGACGTGCAGCAGCTGTGGTTTCAACAAGATGGCGAAACATGTCACACAACTCGTGCCATAATTGATTCGCTGAAGGAAACGTTTGATAACCGCATAATTTCACCTCCGGTCTCGTGAATTTGCCTCCAAAATCGTGCGATTTAACGCCGCTAGCCTTTTTTCTTGTGGGTATGTGAAGTCGCTAGTCTATGCCCATAAGCCCAAAACGATCGACCACTTGGAGGACAACACTCGCCGCGTTATTACCGATATACGGCAACAAATGTTGGAAAAAGTAATTGAAATTGGACCCCCAGATTAGATCACGTCCGAGCCAGCCATGGCGGTCATATGCCAGAAATTATATATTAACATAGTCACCAGGACGAATATTTGTCGATAAATCCACAAATATTCCACCTTGATCAGAGCTAATCATCCAATCAACCAAAACATATACACCGAAGAAGCGGACCCAAGGAGAATGACCACAGCTATTTCACAGTTATTACTGATCGTCAGGACATCTTACCTTGGATAAAACCGCTGAGTAGGGAATTTGGATACTGGTCACTTGTCAGATGGAATACGTACATCATTAAAATTATAATGCCAAAAGATTATATTATCCTTGGAATAAAGTAAATTTCACGTCAATTTTAAAAATTCATCCTTGTTTATTCCATTTCAAAGTTCTATACCTTTGATAAAAACACCCGTTATAAGATATTCAACGGCTGATCCACTCGTTAATTTCAACTCGGATTTGATGGATGGGTTCGATATAAACTGTAATAGAGCACAGAAAAAATTAACAAATTAACTCCTGAATGTATCCTGAGTCGTTAATCTGGTGATAATGATGCAACCTCTTACTCCCTATCTATTTATTTCAACTTTTCAATTAAAATTGCTATATACACACACAAATTTAGGTAAAGTGAATCTGAGATCCGGGATTCGAAGAAGCACTTATCTTAAGGATAGGTGTGATGGTGTGTGGTAAAGGATCCTTCGGTATGATCCTCCGAAATGCAGGTATTATTACTCAGGTCGTCCAGTTTTTACAGATTTCATACAGAGCGGAGTCCAGAATTGAGATATTCCAGTTATGATTAGCTTCGATACAAAGGTATTCCAGCCATAATCAGCTCCAGTACTAAGATAATCCAGTAAAACTGTGGGTCCGGTACTAAGATATTCCAATGGGCGTTAGACCCGGTGCAGAGATAATCCAGTGAGCGTTAGCCCCGATAAAAAGGAAGTCCGGTGGGCGCTAGCCCCGGTATAAAGATAATCCAGTAGGCGGAGCCCCGGTACAAAGACTGCAAATTTCAAATCTATAAGATAGTGCTTGTTACACGTGATCTCATTTCAGGACTCTAGCCGTTATTGAAATAATTTACAAGTTAATATGAGATGAAATATCTAGAACTCAGGAATAAGAGCACGTTATTCCATAGTAAGAATGAGACAAGAAATCAAATGCACAATATCATACAAAGGAACATGTTGACCTGTGTAACCTGCATGGAATAAAATAAATCAGAAATCACAATTTGGCATTTACAAAAGCAAAAAATATTGGTCGGGATATATGTAGTACTCACCGCATTTTGACGTCTTATAAGAAATAATAAAATCTCAAAATTCCTCGATGTTCATGGATTACGAGGTACGTTGATTCGGTTAACTCTAGCAAGGTGTTAAATCTTCAGCTTCTCACCGCCAAAAATGAAGATTTTTTTTCCATCAGCTGGACCGAGTTCGAAGGGTCGGGCATGCGAAACACACACTTAACCGTCAACGCGGAGAGTGTTCTTTAGCGATTGATCTTAGAATTGCAGTAAGGCGTTTTCTTGCGATTGCAATTGAAATTATTAGTATAGCGCATTTTTTGCGCTGGAAACTGAAATCGACAGTGATGCGTTTTGTAACGTTCCAATCAAAATTAATGATGAGAATTGATAATGATGCAAATGAAAGTAAGTTTCACGAACCGGAAAATTGCACAATTCTCGGTTTGTTTTTGTGAATACATTAGAGGGAGTCAAAGATTTATAACTGCCTAGTATAACTCCCGAAAGAGTTATAACCATGTTTATAGTAACGGTAACTAAGGCTTCATTCGTCTATATTAGTTGAGTTCTGATAATCCTGGCCAGTACTGGGCCAGTATCAGTAATTTCGAAACGCTTCGTACTGATATGAACAGTTACCAAAGCAGTGCCAGTAAAATCAACTGTCAAAATTTACTGGCCAGTACTGGCCAGGAATATCGGAACTCAACTAATGTATTAATATGGAATGAAAGCTGTTCACTTCACGTCAGTGGTTTCGTTAGAATTTTTTTCATTCAATCACTTAAATTCATATCAGAGGAAACATGGTATATGACAATGTAAAATTTAAATTCTGTAATAATGCAATCCATTGTTTCGACGTCTCATCGGAAATCAAATAACCAAATAAAAGTACCAACAGTTCGCCAGCATATTGCTGACCAGAATCATTTGGCAGCAATCCTAGAACTGTTATACCCGAAATAAATTCGTAAATGAGACAGTTTCCAAAACCTAATAGCCTTCCACTCAATAATCCACAATGGCACTTTTTGATTGCCGCCCTATGTAGGATTCATAAAAGCCCAACTTTTCCTATTTACATAATTGAGGCAGCGACCGTATCGGAATGTATAATACTGACATTTTTCCCGATATCATTTTTATGTCTTCCTGGATGCACAATTCACGGTTGAACTGCACGGATTTACATGATTCGCGAATATAAGATTTCTCGTTGTCCACGGTTGAAATCATTGGTTGGACAGATGGCTATGGGATACCACAAATCTAATTCAATATCTCGATTCTGGGAGAATGTATTTGAAGCAATAGTTTCCTCTTTCGATCCTTGCAAAAGTTGGGACATTAAAGTAAAATGTAGTCGTGACAATTCAAGGAGTATCGGATATCTCAAATATTGCATGGTGACTTGCGAAATATTTGTACGATACGATGGGAAGTTTCAATATGGAGATGAACTACATAAAAATGCTGAAAAAACATTTGGACTAGACATTTGGTGAGTTGTCGAGCCCGGACGTCCATCCCCATGTGATCTTACTTTCGAATGAAAGGACCTAGAGTCTTGAAATTTCTAGGTTTGCTTTTGAGCCAGAATTTATCGATTGAGTTATTGGTGGATAAAATCAGACTAAAAATTTTAGAGTTATACCGGTTTGACATTTTAAGGTTGGTTGCTCAATTTTTTTGAACAACTCATGCGATCAGACTGAAGCTTCTTAGTTGATTGGAGTAAGCCAACGGACAACTAAATTCAAAATTTCGTGGAGATTAAGTCGTTGGGTAATCTTTAAAAAAATTCTGAATTTTTGATGAAATTTTTTTTCTCGTAGACTATGGAAAAGATTCCAATAAAATTCTTACATCTTGAAGTCAAAGATCATCAACAGTAGCGGCTTAATTTTATTTCAATTTGATATTCATTCTAGGAGATAAAAGAAAAAATATAACAAATTCTCTATTATTTGAAATTTGGAGAATATTTCTTCAATATCCCAAAAAGCTCTGATGTGATCGAGTTGAATCTGCGTAATTAGTCGCGTTAGTTGATTGGAGTAAGCCAACGGGCAACTAAACTCAAAATTTCGTAGAGATTAAGTCGTTGGGTAATCTTTAAAAAAATTCTGAATTTTTGATGAAATTTTTTTTCTCGTAGGCTATGGATAAGATTCCAATAAAATTCATATATCTTGAAGTCAATGATCATCAACAGTAGCGGCTTAATTTTATTTCAATTTGATATTCATTCTAGGAGATAAAAGGAAAAATATAACAAATTCTCTATTATTTGAAATTTGGAGGATATTTCTTCAATAACCCAAGAAGCTTCAATGTGATCGTGTTGAATCTCCGTAATTGGTCGCAAGAAACCAACGCACAACCGTTGAAATATTCAAAACTTTCGTGTGGTCATGAATAAATCCCCAAAGAATTCGTATTCGAAAATTTTCTGAATTTATGTTGAACTTTTTTTTTCTAGAAGACTATCAATCAGATTCGAATGCATTTTTGCACAAACCCAGAAGTTAATTTTGAAGACAATACTTCAAATTTCAATTTTATATGGTATTTATTTTCATATATATAGGGAAAAAGTATGTAAAATTTATTTCGTTTTTATTTGAAATTTTTGGGTAATATCTCGATATCTCAAGAACTACTGACACGATGAGATCGTCGAAACATCGTAACTGGTTGTAGAATAACAAACAGCACAACGCTAAGCAGTGTCCTGAGTATAGTCGTACATGAGGAAAATGTTTAGAACAAATTCTTACGAAAATTTTCAAAACTTTTCTTGAAAAAATTGTTTTTTTCGGAAAGAAATATGTCAAATGTCGTGGTTGTTCAAAATGTTGAAAATATTTCCTCAATATTTCAAAGACAATTTGGGCTATCGAATTTGAACTTCGGAAGTAGTTGTTGATTACCCATACATAACTTTTTGTGAGACTTGTGCTTGTCGAAGACGAAAAAAATTTTTTCTCATCCAGAACTTTCCGGTTTTCATGTAAAAAACTTTTTTTCGTAATAAATTCAGATTCGCATGAAAGTCAACACAAGCCTCGAAGTCACACAGTGTTGAAAAATTCCAGTTTCATCGTATATTGATCTTTGGAGATATTAAAAAAAACGCTGCAAATTTTACACAAGGGTTTATTATTTTCTCAGTTCAATAACCCAATACCATTGATATCTCAAATCAATCGTATATATTATTTATAACTCATTGGTTTTTCACCAAACGAAAATCAATTCCATGAAGAAATTCATGTGAAATATTTAAATTCAATAGTAACTAAAAAATTATCCACGTCGAAACCAAAAGTACCTACATAACTCCTAGAGTCGTTAGAAATCAATAGGTACAACACCCGCAAAATCCTATTGAATGAACAAACAGATGTGAATAGCTCTCCACTACTGAATATTTTTCTGTAACCTAAAAACTCTGTGGAAAACCCCAATTTATACCTACTCTCACTTTAACGCTTTTGTATAATTATTTAGGCACGTTCCGGACCATATTTAAACCTTGTTGTACTACATACCATCAGTCAGTAAAATGTAGATACCTGAAGAAGATTTTTAGCAACTTTCTTCGTGTTTTTCGTGATTCCGTAGTATTACTATGAGTGTTGTGAATTCCCCGCCGAAGTCCTTCACACCGTTAGGATCTGGCGTCTAGGAGGTTCGAAAGTTTTCAAAATCAAACTAAACGGTTAAAAAAAAACACACTTTAATTCGATTCCTAGTTGAAAAATGAATATACTACACTAGTGCCGATACGAAATAATCGATCGTGTGAAAATATGAACAAAAACGTAAAAAACCTATTTTAAATATTTGAGCCGAGCCTCGGCGTTTTCGACCTCAAGCTTATCGCTTCCAATTCCGATCCCGACTGACTTATGTCTGGAATTTTCAAATATCCCCAAGGATAAATCTTTCATGCCTAAATATGTCTATGTTTATAATAACGCACAAAACCACTTGAAGGGCGAACCGCCTTAGCTCGCTCGAAAAGTGAGACCAATGCAGGTGGCCGCATAGGGCCCTATTCCCTAGTTATCTGGGCACAAATCTGTCGAGTTACGACAATGAGATGGAGTTTTTATGCCCGACTGATCATCAGAATTATCAGTCCTGTCACCGATATAATCAATTATCGTATCCATGTTGTCTGTCTCATCTAAATATATTCCCGAAATATGGTAGATAAACCTATTCACTAAGGTATCAACATATAACGAAAATTTTGCTGGAAAGAATTGAAAGAATTATTTTATAATTAAGCCTAGAGGATGTTATTCATAAAAATCTTAAATATTTTTCATTCCAAATCACATTTCCTATGAAATATTGGAGTTGAAGAGAAAATTATCTTGGTGTTGAGTTTCTTAAAAAACTACTTTACAAAGGTCAAGTCACTATGTTGTTTCTTTCGTTAAAGTTAAGTTAAATTTCCGAAAAATATTTTTTACTAATATTTTGGCAGTACGATCTTCACGATATTACTTATTGAATTGCGTGTCGGTATTACACAAATAGAAATGAAATTCAAATCAGAAAGCGTTTGCGTCTTTTGACATACAAGGGAAATAACCTCAAAATTTAAAATGGCCTCAAAATTTTCCGCCAATATCTCTGCAAATAAAAATGATTACAAAATGTTGACTAAGACCTGTACCAAATTATATTGAACTTTAATGAATAGCTTCCGAAAAAAATTTTTAGAAAAAATTCAATTTTTTTCCAATACAATTCTCACGAAATCATGCATTAAATTGAGCGTCGATATTTCACAACTAGTTATGATGTTTCAATCTGATCGCGTTAGTATTTCTTGAGAAACTTTCGGGGAAATTAACTTAAACTCTCAAATCAACAATAAATACGTAAAACAAAATTCAAGATTTTCCGCTAATATTAAATGTGTGGATGTGATTCCTACTAGGATTCAACTTTGTTCTGAAAAATATCAATGAAATGAAAAAAAACTCACCCGTCCTGTGCAGCTTATCTGAAAAAATTTTTTCCACAGTGCATATATCCGATTAGAGTTCACTTGATTCACAAAATATCCGATACACAAACTGAAGACCTAAAGTTATTTTCAATAACTTTTCTGTAAAAATCAAATATATCGTGAACCTCTCAAGGTTGAATTCGACTGAATAATTCTAAAAGAGAAATTTCGTTCCGTATAGTTGTCAGATACACTCAACTAAGAGGGTGTCAAATCCCAACGTCTGTTTAATGTAAAAACCTTCAATTCAAACAAGTAGTTTGCGGACCACCAGATGTTGAAACATGCGGAGTATTCTTGTCTACGGTCCCCAGTACCCTTAGTATTAGATTCTCGACAATTGATGAGATTTCCGGTTTGTTAATTGATTTGTTTGCATATATCCTCCAATTTGTTTTATCAAATACATGCTCATTATCTTTTATATTCACCCCTATTTCAAAGTCTCAGTACGAAAAATATTGGATTGCGATTGAAACCAGTAGCCGATATCCACATGTTGACGATAATTATCGGAAACCTCCGATCGACCGAATATTTTGGAAATATTCATTATTTCAAATAACGCTTCTTAATTCGCGTTCTGCATGTGAATGGGTTATTCAGTTACACAAGAGTATATATTGAGATTTCAATGTTTCAAATGAATTTTTTCATGGAATCAGTTTTCGGGTTGTGAAAAACCAATGATTTATGAATAATATATAAGTTTTATTTAAGATATAATTGAGCTCCATGAAGAAATTTAATGTTTCATCCCGTAATTCGCAGGGTGATATCTATAAATAATAATTGTTACCCGAGTTTTTGTAGTTATGTTTCAGATATTAGGAGAGAAACCCCAAAAATATTTAATTTGAACTACTATCGATTATGAAATTGTCGAGAACATCGATAGGGCATTTGCACATTGTGTTTATAAAATAATTAACGAATCCGTTCGAAATTTCTCAATATATGTTGAAAATTTGGTAACAATCTTTTCATCTACATTCAGATATATCATTCTGGATGAAAAGTTAACCGATTATTTCAATGAATTCCAATCTTAGAACCGAATGCGATGATTCATTCTCGGGATTATTGGAAATTTGCAGCATTTTTCTTTATAACTCATAGACTAATGGTCGGATATCATCCGGGTAAAATTTTTTAGGTTGAGTTATGCAACAGTAATCAACGTTGAGAATTTCACAAAAATTCGGTGGTAAGTTTCCGAGAAATGATTTTTTTTCCCTCCAACCCCCAATTTTAAGCCCTTAGGGTACACCAATCCTGCTGAAAAGCTTGGAGCATCAATTCCGAGCGACACATGATTTTTCTACCAAGTTTCACGGATTTCGGTTCAGTACTTTCCGAGAAAAGCTCTGGACAACGGACGGCGGACGGACGGATTTTTTTTTATTCGTTCATTCAAATCTACATACTCCAAAACGTGAACTGTGAAATTTTCAGGGGGGGTTAAAATTTTTTTTTTGTTGGTCGATCACTACGGTTTATTATTTGATTTCATCAAATAATAAACCAAAATATGTCAGAATTATTAGTTATTTACTGGTTATAGTTGTTATTCCGAAATACCTCGAGGAATACCGACACGATCATGACGGTACTTGATACCGTTTGGCAAATACTGACGAGCAAGTTTGTGCGAAATTTCTTGATGATCTTTTAATTAGATCATTAAAAGAATCACCAAAATCAAAAATTTTTTCAAATATTTTATAGTTGGTGGTCAACTAACCATGTGGTTTCCGAAATCAGATCCACAATAAACCAAGTACTCACTCCATCGAAAAATGGGGTCCATGTGAAATTTTGTGAGACAATTTTTTCCATCAGGCAGTTGAGATGCGTTTGGCGGGCTGAATATGTGAAGAGCTGAACACTTCGGCAGCATGAGCTTAAGAGCTTCTAAACTCACGTCAGAGCTCTTCTTAAACTCGAAAAACATTTTTTTTTTCAGAATTCTAGATGAAGTTATACATAAGTTTTTCATATCAAGATGTTCAGGAGAACATTTGAGTTTGCATATGCACCCTATATAGGTGTCGGTAATGGAAATATATATGAAATTTCTCCAACAGGAAAGAGCTACTGAAATTTGTTGAACCAGATCCATGCCCAGGAGTGAACATCCGAATATCATATTCGATTATACCCGCAATGAATTCGCCACGCTAGGTATTAGTCCATCCTGTAGAACTGCAAAAACAACCTAATCAATCCCGAAATTCATCTCGAATATTGATCTGGGAATAAAATTTGAAACGTATAACGTAATGGAGAATTGAATGAAGGTTTGCTGTAGACCCGAACGGCCAGAGTATTCATTGGATATGGAAATTTGAAACGAATGTTTTGATTGTATCTGAATAATTCACTGGGCGCGACAAAAATTGCGCATACGAATGGAAATTAGTTGCTTTCAGTACGTCAAATCTCCGAAATAGATTCATGGAAAAATTCACCACAGAAAATTGTTTTTTGCGATTAATATCGTCGATTTCAGTTTTTGGAACATGCGTTCAATTTCCTCTGAGTGAAATGTTTTCCTGGTTCCCTTTGAAAATTTTCACTGATGTGAAGTCGAGAGCTTTATGGTACTCATCGGGATTTCATGGAAAGTCACTTTGTAGTAGATAAATGCTGTTTTGGAATATTCGATAAAATTTGCATCATTCCGGATAAATCTATACAGTAGACATTTTTGGTTGAAAATACGGAATAAATACTATGACCTAAAGGAATTGTATATGTTCGTCTATTCAAACCACACTCACCACAAAACTAAACCATGAATTCTATAGACTCGAAAATAATTAATCAACCGTCAGTATCTTCAATTTCATGTCTCTAGCACATTTTGATCCAAAATCATAATAACGACCGCCATCAATGTCTGGACACAATACTAGCATGATGTTCCCTACCAACCAAGATTTCGAAATGAATAATATATTTGTTGTTCTCCACAAAACTTTTGATTATCCATTGAGTCTAGACAGCCTGTATATAAAATATTCCCATAATATTTCCTCCTAAGAATTATTTGGTGCACTTGAATGACAGTTTCGTTGATATTTCACATAGAAACAAAAAACATGATCCAAATTCCATCCTAGGTTGGACGTATTGAAATGAGATAAATCAAAAGGATCCACTTCATCAAACAGTTTGAAAATGAAATTGAACTGAATCTAAACCCACATCGGTTCTGTGAGGAAACATGTTCGACAATTGCATCGATTTGGTTTAAACATTTATTTTATTGATGACCACAATTAGAACATGCGAAAAAGTAGTGTTGAGAGTAACATTCCAGAAATTATACAAGCTGAAGATAGTATGGTTACCTTGAACTGTTGAGTGTGTTAATCCCGAATATATAAGAAAAAATAATATAATAGTTGGATTCGGATCAAGGAAAACGTTATGTTGCATTCAATTCATAACTGATATAATATTCAGGATCATTCAATTCCTGTAACCATACTGTATGAAAATGTGAACCTTGAATTTTATTTCCGAATAATTTCCAAAATAGTTTAACAGACTTCTCCGTGTCGCATTTACGAAAACAAATGCAAAATGGCGAATGCGCCAGTAATAACTGACACTGCTTTTAAAGGTATTAAAATCAGCTCATCGAAACCACAATTAGTCAAGCCCCATAAACCAAAATAAATAACTGTCTCGGCTCGACTGATTCGCCGAATCCTTAATTGCCAGGATGAAGTATGCGAGCAAAATTGTTTTTTTTTTATATAGAGAATCAGGATTTAATGAATAATTCTCATATTATGTACGATAATGTTGATTTATTTCAATTCAATTGAAAATCAGCCAAAATATTATATAAGAACTATTGTAGGAAAATGCAGTAACGTTTCTCAGGAATTTTACAGTCTATTATTAGAATCTATTACTACTTTGTCAACGTTTCGAACCTTTCGAGGTTCTTTTTCAAGGCTCGTATTTAATTCCATTCAGAATGTGTCTGATAAAATAAAACATTTATTTTCTCTCTGTGATAGACAGTCGAATAATCCTGATTTGTATTCCGGTACTTCTTGAAAGTCAAATCGGAGTTTTTCAAATATCTGTCACAGAGAGAAAATGAATGTTTTATTTTACCAGACACATTCTGAATCGAAATAAATACGAGCCTTGAAAAAGAACCACTAAAGGTTCCAAACGTTGGAAAAAAACAAATAGATTCTAATAAATTACTGTCCAAATTCCTGAGAAATTCTATTGCATTAATGAACATGGACGTAAACCAACAACAAAATTGTAGGAAAACACTGACATGGAGTCATGCTTGTTTCCAAGAGGATTCGAGCAGAAAAATAGAGATTGTAAATTATTGAAATAGTTCGAGTATTTCAAGAAGGTAACTGACAATTGAGATAGTTCCAGATGGAAGTAATGAGCTTCTGTGTGGTGATCTCGAATTGTTTTTTGTGATGTTATTTAAAGTCGTTCAAAAAAAGTGTCAGATTGCCACTCGATTATATCTACAGTCATAGAGATATGTGGGAAACAAATAGATTTGTTATACTATCTCCTCTCTTCAAGTCAGAGGTTTTCCAGTATCTATTACGACGAAAATATTATACTGGTGACTACTGTCGGTATAAGTTAATAAATCCATGTTGAGATACCTTATACGAAGGAAATGTCAAAAGTGTATGATATATGCGTGACGTATTCCACTAAGGAAAATTTATTGCTGAAGAATTAATCTCTCTTCTCCTAGTTTCGATATTCAGACAGAATGCTCAGGATACCTGAGCTCTTCATCCAGCAGGGTATCTGAGAACTCTTCGTGAATTAGAAAGAGCGTTCAGATTATATCAGGGTAATTCATATCCATTCTGCATAAAGTTAGTTTGGAAACAATCAGCGCAGTTCGAATTGTTTCATGAGAACGTTCATGTTTTCTTGTGATGAAGTTATTCCTGGAGGATTCCAGGGATATTTTCATCGGTGCCGACGGGGTAAACGTACTTTTAAAAAGTTTCGGAATCTCTCACGAATTGATTGGACCTAGTTCTGGATATCGAAGTTAAAGTGCTTCACTGTCGAATGGAACATGCCGGAAATGAATTGATTTTCTTTGGGAAGTTTGTCCGAAGTAACTTATCTTTATAATTAGTTAGATTTATGTGGTAATACCTTCAGAGGTTGAGAAAGTTCGTTGCAGGGTGGAATTCGATTTACTTATTCATGCCGAGGAGTCATCTTTCTGGGAATTACATTGCACAAAATTTTGGCACACCTTGTGCGCTTATCCTTGATAACAGAATAGACGTTCCCGTTTCTATTTTTTGAGGTTTTCATTTCTAACATTTCATGGAGATATATCCAAAATTTAATGAATGTATTATTTCAAGGAGAAGCCCTCGCTGATTGCGGGAATCAAAACGTTCGTCAAGAAAATGTTCTCAGAAAAATGTTGCGAAGTGCTGAACAATATCGGAAGAACACGAACTGCAATAAAATTCTTCAGGAAATTATTCGTTATCGCCAACGTTTCGAACCTCTCGTGGTTCTTTTCGAAAGCTGAAATGTTAAATGAAAATATTATCAATATAAACAACTATTGAGATGGACCCGTCACGCACCTCATATTTAATTCGATTCGGAATATGTCTGGCAAAATGAAATATTCATTTTTTTTTGTGATAGACTATAGAGCAATTCCGATTTGTCTTTCTAGAAGTATTTCGATGAAACATAATATTATATTACAGCGAGAGACAAATCCATCTTCCAGAATATTCAGTGACCTCAATATGTGCACCATAAATGAACAGTCCGTACATATCGATATCCTTCTATGAAATAATTCTTAAATATTTTTTTATTGAATTCAATTTTAGGTGATGCCTTTGCAACTTAAAATATTTCTATTAAATTTGACTTCCGAGTCCGAGCAACACTATCATTCAGTATCAAGTTATTGTAAATCAGACTTAGATGTTGGATGTCTTCTCTGAAATTCACTGTTTTATTTGATCTTATGTTGTTGAGTATAACGATTCAGAGTCTTTATCTGACTCCTTCAAAAGACAAGAGTCTCGGTATTCGAAAGAATTGCAGAAAATATTCCTGTAAATTTTGTCTTTTGTCTGATGAAGGACTCAGTTATATACCCTACAACATTCACATTCACATGTTCGGCTCAAACATCCGAAAATAACAGACACTTGGGATAACGCGCTGTTCTACAGAACATGCGCTTAAAAAGGTTATTACAAAATATTCAATATTATACTGCGTATTTCATTCGAAAAATGTTCTGTTTCCTTAGTCTTGGTATATCTAACATAATCTCTAAGCCAATTCTTCGCTCATGTTTCGAAAATAACAGACATTGGGGTACGCTCATGCTCCCTAGGAGCAGAAACGTGTGAAAAACTAGTGTTCTATTACTTATTGTGAATTATATCTTCAATGTCAGTGGATATAAGCTGGTAATTATTAACAGTAGAGCGAATCGATGAAAATTGTATTTTTCCTGGAAAATGGCTCATAATGCTCCATTCGCAGTAGGTTATGATGTCAATTGCAACCTGATCAACATATTCGTTTGTTCAATCTGTACGAGATGAGAAATTATGAAACAATGCCTCACCATCAAAACTCTATATTCATTTTATAGACAAAAGTTGTGTTAATTCCGACATTCCATTAACGTAATTGGTTATTGAACCAAGCATCTGAACTCAATTGTCTGGCATACCATCCCCACCTATTCAATATAATCGGAACACAACCACAATGTAAAATAAACAGAAACGAGAACTATGCAATTCGCACATCACTTACCTTACTCGAAGCGGAAGAATACACGAAATCATACAGCAGGCAAACTCCAACGACGGTTATTCCAGTTTCCTTGCTCAACATGGAAGCTGTAGCGAGGACAATGGAAACGAACAAATACGTCCATGCTTTAAGCCTGTTCATGCTGTATTGCTCGCAGTCCTCGCTCTCACTGGGAGCGTACACCTTTTGGACCACACAATGGGCCTCGTATTTCATTTCTCTGCTGTACCTTCTCGTCCAATGACAGCTTGTTACGTTTTTATGGAGAGAGTGGACAATTTTTTGATACTTGAAGTTTAAAGGTTTCTGTTGCCCGTTCTTCGATGTGCTCTCTTTATTTTTATCCTTATTATTGTCCCTTATTTTAACATGTTTCGAAAAGGCTAGAAAGGCTAACAAAAATAGGTTACATGCAGCAAGATCGGCTCTGCCAACGACACTTGCAACCGCTTCCGTATGTATTGGATGTGCTGCGAATGTCAAACCTGTAACTGCAGACCCTAATTCTTGTTTGGATTTGGGTAGTAATCTTCTGGACACTTTAATGAGTAGTAGTGTCGCTAAGCAGTGTAAAACTATGTTCACTAAATGATAACCCAAAGGCTGAAATCCGTTGATATAGTAATTCAGACGGAATGTGAAGACGCACAAGGGTCGGTATGAGCCATGTGAGCCAGATTCGTTGAGAGGTGTACCCCAGAAGTCGTTGTAAAAGAGCCCAGTCCATGGGGTTTTCGGCAGAAGATCTCTGTTACCCAGAATGGCACGCCTGCAACAAAAAATTTGAATATGAGTTTTCATTGCCAGAAATACAAAAAATTATTTTAGAATTTAGTACGGTATATCTGAGCGACAACCTCACAAATTGAAATAGATGTATGAAATGTGATATGGGGTAATTTTGCATCGTTCGAAAATCCTCAAAGCTTCGACTAAGGTCATTGAATGAATAAATTAGGTTATCTTATGAATCTGTCATCATGAAGGTTTAGAAGACAGATTTCAACGAATTTTCATTGAATACACAGCCTCCTTATTTGTTCAAGCTTGCTCTTCAACCAAATATCAGTAAAATTTTTGGTTTTTGTGAAACAAAAAAGGTGATTACAATGAAATCACTCCTGAAGGATTCTTGCTGGATGGTACTTCTTTATGTCCATCTGGCATACTGGCCGTAAAACCGCTAACTCTCGAAGAGTGAAACCTATCTCATAGTTTTGCTTATTTTTTTGAGGAACCTGTATCTCAAACATTTTCATGGTGAAGGTAGAATCATATTCGTATGCACGTGCAAATGTACTTCATAATATTGAGTTATTAGAGAGCCAAAGAAAGTATGATTCCAGATATTCATTATTAATAATAAAAATGAATATCTATTTAAATATTCGGAATTACTCACTGCATCCTTCATTTTTGCGCGCATGTTCTGGGGAACAGCTTGCTATCGTTTTGTCTAAATGTCTGTAATTTCCGAACTTTGCCCAAAATGGTCTCAGACGACTAGGTTCGATTCAGTGATGACAAATCCGGTGACAAAATCGATTCGAAGATTTTTCAAAATTTTTTTCGAAAAAAATTTTTTTTAGGAACTAGCGATTGCATTTGATGGAAATTTCAGTCATACCTTTAGCCATATATTTCATAGCAGTGTTTCAGATTTCATTTCGATACGGTTATTATTTCCGGAGATATCGGGAAGAAAATTGTAAAATTCGAAGTTTTTTCTTGATATCGTTGATTTTTTCGGCATAACTCGAAAAATGCTTATTCAATTGAGATGGACCTTCGTTTCTAGTTTAAAAATACTGATGGACATCTTTCAGCAGAATTTCGTAATGTAAGTGTCATCAGAAAAATTCGAAAAAAAATACTCTGGGATCCATTATATAATCCATCCTCATTGAATTCCATATGAACCTGTCATTTTCCGAGAAATTATTGGATTTTAATTCGATCTCATGTTCATTCTCGGAAATTTTGGAAAAATAAAATTTGGAATGGGCATATCTACGGAACCATTGGGCGAATTTCACTCAGTCACGAATTTAGTTTTGTAAATTAAGGACTAAGTTATACTTATAACTTCCGGAAGAAACGACTCAAAAACTCCATATTTGTAGAGTAGGTTAAGGGCTCAGTTATGAAGGTCGAACTCGTGAATGGGTAAAATCCACCTAATGATTCCGTAGATATAACCATTAAAATTTTATTATTATTGCGGGCACGTTCAAAGAAAACCAACAAAAGTGAACATGCGTGCAACACGAGTGGCTGACTTCAAATCAGTGCTATTCGTTAGTTGAAGGATAATTTCAGGAAGGATGAATTCATAGGGCTTTTTCATTGGAGATTTTATATTTTTGATTCGACTTACGAATAATAATTTGATTTCACATTTTCTATTATTTGATTTCGTTGTTCAAATCGAGAGAGAGCACTCTTTCAAGTTTCTTAGCTGAGAAGGGTTTATTTCCTGCCGTACTATCATGTGAATTTTTGGAAAATCCTAGGAAATCACAGAAGTGAATATTTTAAAACTTATAAGTTTATTCGATCCCTACTTTTTGCTGCTAAGTTCGAATTTTGCTTGGGTCCTTTAGACTTCGAAGTTCAGTTCTGCGCAAATCATTTCGTATTAAATTAGTGAAGTAGAGATCGAGTTTACTGTATCATTCAGAATTCTTGAGGTTAGTTTGCATTTTTTGTTGACATATAATATTTTTGTTTCGATCATTAATAGTTTGAGGAATCAATTGTTTCAATTCTGCCTTCTACTATGAATGTTTGGAGTTCAAACCTGTTGAAAATTGGATTTCTCCTTGTTTCAGTTCATATTGAAGAAACTCGGTTTCTTGTGGTGTTACAGATGAAGGCACTATACAGTATTCCTCATTGAAGTAAGTTGATTTTGTGAACCCTTGTAAATGAGTGTTCTGATAGGTTTCTATTCGAATAAATAAGCTTCCTTTTCCTCGTGTATACGAATGAGAAGAGTAATATCTTCTTCGACTGCAAATATTCATCAGCCCTCGTCGCCAAGTAATACTTCACAAAACGTTTGTGATTCTTGTCGGTATTGATTACTTTATTATCGCCGTCACACTAGCGTTTTCCCGACAGAATCTCATCTCGCTTCCAAACCCAATACAATGCTGAAAGGAAGAGCGAAGGATATATATGATGTTTGCAGAGCAAACGATCAAACCCCGTTTTCGTATAATGATAATCTCCAGACCCGCCGGTGCTTCATTTCGTCACCAAACATAATATAACTTTTTGGAGTTATATATGAAGTTTGTAAGCCTCGCATCTAGACTCTAGGCGTGCTGTATACAACTAGTGCATGCATTCGGAATTTTAATCTTATGGCTGGCTTTACAGAAATGCACCAGTGCAGGAAAATGTAAATGAATATCGTGTAGCAGCTGAATGTTTGAAAGTTTTTTCTAATGGGGGGATTTATGAAAGCGGCAAGGAACCACAAGCTTTTGAAAAGTAATCATGTTGATATACAGGATGTTTCACGACAATTTAACTCTACATGTCAACTATCGTGGAACCACTTTTTTGAATGTTTGTACTCTAGGATTTTTGATATGATCTTCTAAGCTGAAATATTTTTCGTCTCCTGCAGTTCCAAGTTATAAAGAAAATGTATCTTGACATTTCAAAACTTTGCACTCCTGGGACACCTTCCTACTTTATATTCAGTTGAAATAACCCATGATGACTCAAAAACTATTATACAGGGTGATTCATGAGTGACCTAACATACGTCAATGGCGGATAGAGGACTTCAAGGCGAGTCAAGATCCGCTGAAAAAATTTTTTCTGTTCATTGGTTACGAAGTTACAAGGTGTTTTGTATGTTTGGTATAAATCTTTGATTAGCGATATTCATGGAACGCTTGAAGCTGTTTCGTTGAAATTTGCTAGTAATATTTCTCGGAAAGAACTTGTCAATATGCAATTCTGAATTAATTAAAATCCAGGGCCGGCTGGAGAATTGTAATCTAGAGTTATTTGTTGAAAAAAATCATTTTCTGACCGCTTTTTGGAAGAACAATTATTGGGTTCGAAAAACCAAGGAAAAATGTTACGATAATCTCCTTTCAATTTGGATGGCACATCTGAACCAACAGAAAAAATTGGCAGAGAAAAATTTGTAAAAAGTTTGCTTTTGCGACGGGACATACATCAATAATTGTTGATTAAGGACTCCAAGGCAAATCGAGATCCACGGAAAAAAATTTTTTGTTCATTCGATACGAAGATACAGGGTGTTTTGCCAATTCTTTCGTTGAAACAGTTAAGGTGTGTCATCCAAAGTGAAGAGCGATTATTGTAGCATTTTTTCTTGGCTTTTCGAAGCAAATAATAGTTTTTCGAAAAAGCAGTGAGAAAATGAACTTTTTCAACAGATAAAACGATATCCCAATTTTTCCTGACCGACTCTGGATTCAAATTTACCGAGAATGGCATATTGACAAGTTCTAACAGAGGAATATAGCAAACTTCAACAGAATAACTTCAAGCATTCCAGAAATATTGCTCATCAAAGTTTTATACCAAACATACAAAACATCCTGTATCTTCATAACCAATGAACAAAAAAAATTTTTTTCGGCGGATCTCGAGGCGGATCTTGACTCACCTTGAAGTCGTCTTTCTGCTATTGACGAATGTGAGGTCACTCATGAATTACCCTGTATAAAGACCAGTGGAGGCCATTTATTCAAACTTGCGATAGATAATCTTTTAGGAACCAATTATTTGGGATGTAAATGCAAAAATTCTATCGTGCCAATGTTTGAACTAGTGGTGCCCATAACTTTTGTCAAGAGTTGCAGAATACTTTTTCCATTTCCAGAATTTTTTCTGAATAACCGAAGTGGTCGAAAGATCATTTTCCTCAGTTTACTTGCTAGCTTTATCACGCAACTTTCCCCCAAAGATGCGAAACGTCAACCGGATTTTTCTCTCTTTCGTGTTAAAGCTCTTCACGATTAATACCTCATTCAATAAATAGAGTGAAGACTGAGGCGTGTCAACTCGAAATTCATTGGCAATTTCAGAATTGTACACAAGGAGTTCTCTTCATGAAATGAAGTAGTATATATACCGAGTTTTATATCGAGAAAAAAATAATTCAGTCAAAAAAATTTTTTGTTTTTGATTCGTTCAGTTCCATGTGAAGCGTGAGCCTTCTGCTCTAACTCTAATTATATTATACTTAGTCTAGATTTCTAAAATTTTTCACGCATAATCTCTGGACATACAATATTTGGATAGAAAAATAATGTCATTTGATTTCCAACCATGGAGCAACATTATGAAGGACTTACATGACACAGGGACGAATATCTGTCGAGTAGTGTGCTTAGTTTATAATGAATGAGACATATTTCCCTATAATCCATTCCTTTGATTATAAGGGACATTTTTTCCAAATTTCGATAGAGCATTCGGATTCTTATCTTTTTCCACAAAAAATTATTGGGCGATTACTCATATTATTAATTTATCAAGGGTCTGGTCGATCAAAGACTATGAGTGCAAAATTTCACAATCCTAGACGCAGTGTAATTAAAATTAGAGCAGAAGGCTCAACCCTCGCAAAAGACTGAAACAAAATATCTGTTACTTCGGCCCAAATGATAAATTTTGAATGAAATACAATTTCATCATTTTCAATCAATATATCCAGAATTCCAATTAATCCGATTGCAACGTAGTTTCATATTTGCAAATGGCAACCTTTTACCAGAGAATGGATGTGGGTTTTATATAATCCAGAAAATATCAAATATCAAAAACAATGATTCAAATGAGGTTTGCGCCACTTGATTCTATCAAAAGCAAATGATAATAATATTAAATCATATATTACATGAATCAATAATCGATTGAAAATCAAAAACAGACAGTCTCACTTGTAGGTGGAATTTAATGAAAAACGACGAGATTTTCTGATGAGGTGATATTTTATAATATTCAAAATAAATGGGGATGTTACTAATCCTTTAAAGCTTTTTTTGGGAGGATTTCAACGCACTTGAACAAGGGAACTGCGCATTATCATTTCGTCATGATGAAAATGCCGAAAATGGTCTCAAGCGATTGGGTTGAACTCCCTGAAGAAGAATCCGTGGTGAAATTCAATTATGTCTGTTCGTTCCTCCATACGTCCGGACTTGAAATTACAGATTAAGTTTGGAGTCCAAGTATCTCGCCTAAGTTCGTTAATGGGTGGAATCGGTTGGATAGTTTCGGAGTTTGGCCCATTTTAAATGTGGGGGTGGATTCCTCGATATCTCATGAAGTAATGAGATCAGCAATGCGCAACTCAAAGCAAAATTTCGTGTTGATTCAGTTAAATTCAGAAAAAAATGTATTCGAAAATTTTCAAAATTTCTCATGAAAAATTCATTGGCAATTTCAGAATTGTACACAACAAGTTCTCTATATGAAATAAAGTAGTTTATATACCGAGCTGTACTTTCACACAAAATGGCTTCAGCTCGATGTATTTTTTGTATGATGATTGTGAGGATTGGCGAAATTCAGGAGAGTATATTCGAAAATTCAGAACAATAACCAAATTCTAATGAATGAACCTCAGGCAGTAACAATTATAACTATTATATGTCCGGCAAGAGCATCAGCACATTCATTGCCTCCGATAAAACCCTAAAATCTACGTTTTCACGTATGGAATTAAAAGAAATTGCAACTGGACGAACACGCCCGTTTCAATCCAAAGATTTCCGAAATGCAATATAACTTTAGTAGAAAATTCAATGAAAAATATTCCCAAAATTCTGATTTCAACTTTGTTGATCTCAAATCTCTTTTCAGGTTTACAACCAGATCGACAATGAAAAATCTGCAATGACTCTGATCTACCACGCCACGATAAGATAAAGATCAAGAAATATGTGGACAACGATCGCCACCTTGAGGCCGATTCTTGAATCTCGATTTTCTAAGTCGAATATAAACAACGAGTAGACATGACCTGCGCATCGAACCGAATGTCACTCGACAATCGAATGATATATCTCCTATTCTCCGTACCACTCGTTGCTGAGTCGGAGGAAACGGTATAAGGTTCGAAATTTCTCGAAAATCACTCAATTTATTTCTTGAATATTCGCATGAAAACATAGTGGAAATGGCGAATAGAACTCTAACAAATTTTGCAGATGTTCGAGAAAATTCTTGATCGGAATTCAAGAACTGGTCTCCTGTGTTCTGTTCGAATTGTTATTAGTTTTGTAGTTCAAATGAATCTATTTGGCTACAAATTAATCTTAATTGATTCCAGTTGATGGACATGGAATGGAGAGAGGACGACTGTGATTTCTGAATAGAGAAATATCTCGAAATATTCCAAAATAAAGAGTGGAATTTTATACCGTAATACAATGTCGAAGATAAGACAAATTTGATCGAGAAAATCGAAAGTAACGTCCATTTCTGGTTGAACCGAAAGCCATAGACACATGTTGTTCACCACAGTCGATGGAAAACAAAATTAATTTCGATCCGATGTCCTGTTAAATAAAATTTTTTTTGGAGGTGAATCTGATTCCTGTGACACCTGCTATATTTTCGGTACAACTGGAACTGCTACTGTAGATACTTCTTAAACTCAGGAGGAGTAGTATTAATGAGTTGGACATGAATATATTTTGAATAAGGTCAAAGTTGGTGGCTAGAAGAGGTTCAGAAAGAGTACCCGTAGAGTTATTTTCTCCACTGCAACATGTTTGTTAACACAAACATAATATATCGTTGAAATATGTGCTTTTCAGTTCTCAACATAGATGGATAGTAGATCTTGTAGACATGAAAAATCTTGAGATCATCACAGAGGTGCATTTACAATACACGCCCTTCACATACACAAATAATATTGTTTTGAAAAGCACTTTTGTGCTAACCACCATAATTTTCGTATATCAAATATCTAGTGAAATGAAGCATGATTGGTACAAATACTGTACTTCATACTATATTCATATGACGCCATTCAGACCTTTCTTTGAGAGGAAGTAGAGCACGAAGATCAAGGCGGCATTATTAGTTAAATGTTTTCCATAAGGCCTTAAGTAGTCTGTTTTCTGTTGGATCGCTAAAACCTGAAATGTCTGGTTCGCGTTATTGTTGAATAACATGTTATCAACTGAGACCCTAGCCTGGGAAGATGATAGGAATGAAATCACATACCAAGAGGCACCCAATTTGAGCTTTGGTCCAACTATTCCCTTCTAATAATGGAAATGGCTAATTAATTAATCGTATTGAGATTCTGTGGTATAATCCCGATTCCATTCTGTACAACGGTAAGAAACAACTATCATGTCCGATAACATTTCATGCACTTTCAACTGAAAATTATATGAATTGAATCTTCAATCGCAATCCATCGGATGTCATGATGGACATCCTAGGGACATCCATTGTATATCCACACATTGAGCAATGAATGGTTTGCTCTTCATCGGTTAAATCTTCTCAGCGTGAAGTGCATTCGACTGTATTTCTGATGGGAAACTATTTGTAAGCTGAGTTTTGGACTTAACAGACTTTTGTTTCACCCCAAAGTTTGTTCAACATGTTTTCGATAATTTTTTTATAGCTTCTTCCATTTCATGAAACTTTTTCTCTTTATTGTGTGACATTGTTTGAAAGTTTGAAGGCTGTCATGAAGATTTCAATAAATGGCTGGGTTTTTTGATTCACCAAGTTGGTGTGGTGGAAGAGTGATGAATCCACCAAACCTTTTTTTTTATTGTTGGTTGAATAAAGTGAATGTCAAATTATCTAGTCCAACATCCACCATTTATGTTCTATATCCACCATACTCCACCACAACCACTCCAGTTTGGTGAATTAAAAAACACGCCCAACATGTTGAAAAATGCAGTACATCCATTGGAAATCCGGATTATCCCACATATTCTGTGCTATTGTCTGAAAATTCGTGAGAAGGAATTGGAAAACTATTATGTTTGAATTTCATCAAGTTGTCTCTATTTCGTCGTATTCAATCTTATTCAAGACAATGAATCTGAAAACTTATATTAAGCAAAAGAATTCCTCTGCAGAAGGTTTTCTATGTGATCACGTTTCCGCTGAACATCAGACTCATAATATATCGAATAGTAAGATAACATATAAATGAATAAATCATAAATGGTCCTGAAAAACTTTCATATTCTCAACTGTTTGTTTCGCGCCAAACCTGGTATAAATGAAGTTTGATTGGTTGCTCGAGTGGGCAGTGATTATTTCACTGCTCTACGAAACACCACTTGAAATCGAGCAAAATGAAAATTAAAGACCAAACGTATTGGAAACGCCAAAAACAGCGGAACAAAAAAGTTCACCAAGCGAAAGATATAAATCAGCCGGAAGCAATTTTGAACAAACGGTTTTTATCGAACGCAGTATGTAATTGGGAAAGAAATATAGGGGCAGTCAATCTGGCATTCCAGTCATCGTAAATACAAGCAGTTTTTAATAAAACTGGTGATGGTGGTTTTCAGTAAAGAATGAATTGATGCTTGGACGTGAAACGCCTTCAACATTTATAACAATCGGGGTTTTTCTGGTTTTTCAGAAGTTTAATAGGAATGTCAAGTCAGTTTATGCGTCGAATATGTGTCAGAATCGATAGTAATGGAAATTCGGTAGGGGTTTCATCAACATCAGTCTAGTTTAATGGGAAATGTCAGTGTGCATAAACCCTTTATGACATATGGAAAGTACACGATTGCATGCATAGTGATAAAATGTTTTATATGAATGATTCCTGTATTGAATTATATTGACAGGATAGTAGTTAAATACTAGGAGATTTGTGTTTTCAACTGAATAATGTGTAGGTATATGAAAATATTGATATGATGTACACGTATAATATTTCAATCATAATTACTTCCGGCGGTACCAGAAATTTTAATGAATAATACCAATCCATTTGCCGTAATGGAACTGAATAATATTTTAATTCAACTGAAGTTCATTCCATGAAATATTGTGGATATTTCAAGCAAACATTGCTCACAAAGTAATGAATGCTGGTAAATAGTTCGTTTCGATTATAATGACTCAAAATATATCTCAATATTGAATATTCAAGAATATTTTTGGCTTCCAACAACTGGAGAAAAATATTAACACTTAAGGAAGGTGACCGTTAAGAAAACTAGTTTACTAGAGCTAGCTTGAACTCCGACTCTCCCCGGTTCAGAATCATTCTACAATACTTTTGAGTGAAGCTCCGTCAACTTAGTGAAGCTCTTTTCACAGATAATAATAATTTATGATTGATAGAATTTTAAGAGCGTCATATTGAGGTATCTGTTAACAGATTTCATATCACGAGTAGGATGTGAATCTATTTTCATAATTCCTTTTGACTCTTGATAGATATTTAGGTTGTTATAATTTCAAAATCAATCAAACATAGTGTCACGAGAAACAATATTATTTCATCAGGATAAAAAATACTGTTTTTGTAGCGAGAATTCGAAAAGGTTAAATGGATGGTTATCACCATCCATTTTTTTCATTGTAAATCGAAAATGTCCGAGAAAATGTCACACGAACGCAAAGTGTCTCAAGATAATAATTCCCAAAATGCTTCTCTTCTTCACGATAACGATTACCGAAGGTGATGTGAACAGGGGGAGCGTATACTATAAATAGTAATATTCGCCATTTTGTAACCCTAGAACCACTCATACCAATATCATTCCATAGGTTTTGGTACTACATTCTCCATTGATCCGTCAAAATTGAAAGAGATTTTGCAATTCATCAATTGATGGTGTCCACTTGTTCATAAGACCAACTTGATGAATTCCGTCAAAAAAAAAATTAAATTAAGAAAAAAAATTTTAATCGAAATTTTTTTTTGTTTTTCACTTCGGTCCTATTTCAAAGCTCATTAACTTTATTTGAAGAAATCTGTTAAATCAAATGGCACAACAACAATTCTATCATACACAAAGTTAATTATAATAATTGTTCTGCTCAAACAAGGATACAAATTCACTCTTAAATCCTAAATTTTCTGGAGAATAGTTTGATTCGTCATCTGAACTTGGCGTTTATGTGCGATCGAAATTCCAGTATTGAGCCAATTGGTGTAATACTCCTTTACCTGCGCTGAATGAATAAATGAATGACAAAGATCAATGATACAAAATCAAAAACAAAAAAGAAACAAAGAAAAGAAAAAGGCCGCAAAGTGAAATGATCCAGTGAAGCTGGAAAAAAAGCATTCTGCTCACAGTGAGCCACGAAGAAGACAACCACCCAATGTATGAATGCGGAAAGGAGACGAGACCAGAGCGCGAATGCAGAGACGCGCAGCCTACTTCATTTTATTTTTTTTCCCTCTAATTATTTTTCCTTCGTTTTTATTTTTTTATATTATTATTATGCATATTTCTCTATTTTTTTCCTAATTTCATTTTTATTTTTCGAAAGCCGAACACACTCTCATTCACTTACTGAAAAACCTTCGACAATATTTCCCCATTCAAATGGGTGTAATGTTTCAGTTTTAATGTAAAAGATCTGTAAGATGCTGTACGAATTATCTCTCTTGGCAGGAGATGATAATGCCTCGGCGCGAAATAAAGCACACTTCTCTGAGTGAAGTTTGACCTGCATAAAGGTATATCTCAGGGAAGTCCGGAAGTTTTCCTAACAGTCAAGACATTTGCTTCCTTATGAAAAGGGTCAGTTGGATACAGGCGATTCTGTTTTAGAATTACCCTAAGGATATTATTTTCCGCTTTTTCTGATGAATTCAAAGCATTATTATAACGTCCTCCTCATGCAATGACACAATATCTGAGAATAGACTCAACAAGAGCCTTTTATGTAGTGAGTAGGTGTTTTCTCTACAGTATGTCTCTCAATATGTAGAATTTGTAAACAAGAAATCTAAGTTTTTTACACAGATAATTAATTTGCTCTTTCCAGTTTCAATGCTGATCGCACTCCACTCCAAGGTAATTCACAAATAAATTTTTATTTATATGTCCACACGAACAAGGCGCAAAATTTTTGCACACAGCGTCGTGCACCCTAAGCAAACCCACCTCCGGCTGGTCCGAGATTTTAGCAGAAAATGAAAGAAATTTTGTTTTATGTATTTTCAGGCTCAGGAGGCTCTGACTCAGAAATATTTTGACTCTCTCATACCCAATCTTGCTGTTTTGAGTATCTTGATGTTTAAATTTCTGTCGTTGTCACCACAAATCATCAAAATTTATTCCCAGTAAAAATTGACCTCTTGGACGAAAGGTACACGAAAATTCTGTCAGTCCCATACGAAGTGTGAGCATTCAACTCTTACTCTGATTATACTGGGTCTAGGTTCATGAAATGTTGCACGCATATTCCTGATCATACAGTATTTGGATAGAGAAATATTTTTTTTAATGTCCAACCGAA
Organism: Myrrha octodecimguttata; assembly: GCA_958510865.1. Lineage (NCBI taxonomy): Eukaryota > Metazoa > Arthropoda > Insecta > Coleoptera > Coccinellidae > Myrrha > Myrrha octodecimguttata. Next base: position 46,326,998 of record OY294058.1, on the reverse strand, counting down.
GAGCAATATTATGAGGTAATTTTTCCCACATTACATTTTGATGGGGCATTCAATTTCTCACCTCTTTTCACACGAATATCATTTGACAAATACTGAAATTATTTCTCTATCAAATTACTGTTCGAGCCGAAAGTATGAGTTCAGAACTTCGTAAACCCAGAAGTAGTGTTATTAAAGTTAAAGCCGAAGGCTCACTCACCCCTCGCAAGCGACTGAAGCAAATAACCTGTAACTTCTATAGAAATGGTGCATTTTGAGTGAAAGAAGGTTTCAGTAATTTGATATTATGATGAGAATCAATATATCCAGAATTTTTATGAATCCGATGTCAAAAACAAATAAAAATTTCTTCGATTGATTTTTTTTTTGTCATGCTATTTTATTGCGACGAAATTCCACTCAGAATTCCGCGAATGATTCGAATATGCAAAAATACATTACTTCATATGAGAAAATCAAGAGTTACGTCGACTTGCGGTAAAACCGGAAGTTAATGACACATCTAGTCGCACGTAGTTCACCTCAGTTGATGGAGAGTAATCTATATTATCAATATGCAAAATTTCAATCCGAAATCTCGTAAAATGAAAATTCTTCATGGGGTGAACCTGATTCATGTGATACCCGGTATGGTGAAATATAGAGGGTATACAAAATGCATTGAATTCTTCGTCGGGGCACCGATTTTAATCAAGAGAATGACATTTTGTTACGTACGATATAATATGTATGGAACAATCTACAGGGCTTTTTGAGAAAATAATTCCCTCTGAGTCGAGTATATCTGTTTCTGCGGATACAAAATTATACTACAAGTTTTCAATATGAATCTCAATAATGATGTCAGCCCCAATCAACTAGAGACATAATTTTTGTTCGTGCACTTTGAAGTATAACGAAATATTTTTCGTAATATGTCAGCAATTCTCAGTTATTTTTATATTTCAAGGAAGAAGGAAAACTAAAAAATAGACCGACACTTTGAATTGGCACATGATCCTTCGTAAAGAGTATAAAAAGCTCGTTGGTAAAAGCAAGTAAGAGCTCTCAACAAGTCACAACTTCTCGAATGGAAAAAATTGCATTTTCTTTGGATGAACACACAAAATATTCCATCTTCCTTTTTAACTCTGTAGGAAAATATGAAAGGTGCAACCGTTTGTCGTTAGAAATTATTCATCAGTCTTGACTGAATTGTTTCCAAGCCTATGGGAATTAAATCTTGATCAACTTGTAAAAATAGAACACTATTTTCACTCATTCTTGTTCATACTCATACATTTCGTTATGTGTTATGATTTTTGATTGAGCATGTCTTTGGACAATTGAAATAATCTCATGCATTCTAAAAATATTATTTTCTTCACCACAAAACATAGCTTCCACGAATTCGGAACATCTGTATAATGTTTCCAAATATGCAACTTTTTTTGTCCACATTGTCTAATTTTTCCTAAAAAGACTATTCATTCTCCATGGTTTCCGAACACAGCTTTGTGGGAGTATCATAAATCTCGACATGTTTTAATGAGTTAGGTTCTGATTTCAGATGGAGAAATTGAACTATATAGGATCTTTTCATTCCCTTACTTACTATTTCGTAGATCAAGGAAATTTGTCTAAATGACAACACTCCACACGGAATGAAATCTCTTGTAAATCGATAAACAGCAGTGAAATATCATGAATAAATAATTCCATGGAAAAATAATTGTATATATTTGTTTACAAGCCCTCAAATCACAACATTGAATTTTTCGTTGAGGAATAAGCATTGTCTCCTAAAATTTTTCATCTTTGTGCAGTCTTTGTTAGGGGTTTACTTCACTTCATGTTCCTTTAATTCTCACATCACTATAACGTAAGTGCAAAAGCGTGATTGATCTTCTGGAGAATATATATACTTCCTGGTTTCAGTTAGTTTTCGAAAGTAAGAATGAATCTTCCTGGCTAGAAAATTTTCGGTAGTAACATCCCTAGGACATTGATCATAGACCAGATAATTTTATGATAATCGAAAGCTCATTCCTTGGTGACAGCCCGAAGCCGAAGACTGAGGGCTGTTACCAAGTTATGAGGTATTTTTCAATGTTCAAGGGATACAAGGTGGACATTTTTTTGATAGTTGGCAAACTCAATCGTGTTGTCCTATAGTGATTAATAATTGCACTGAATGCAATTATCAGTGTTTCGTTGACGTGATATGGTGGAAGGAATTCACATGACACAAAATGACGAATCTTAACTGGATGTTAAAACTGTACAAAATTTTCGTCACAATTCCTGTCGAACAGCATTTATTTTCCTCGAAAAAGAAAGAAATTTTTTTCCAATGTTCAGAGGCTTTTCACTGGGATTTTGTACAAGGATGAAAGATATCAATCTCAAGATGATGTGGTATTTTGCTCACTCGAATCATTTTAGGTGGGATAAAATGACAAAAATAATGCCAGGAAACTTGTTTTCTTTTTTTTTACCTCAAGCTCAAGTCAATTCTTCTAAATTCAGAACTGAATATTTTCTAAATGTAAACCTGAAGAATGAACAGAGGTGGAACAATTTTTGTTAATCCGTAACCTAGAAAATGAGGTTCCAACAAAAAAAAAACGAATCAATCGAATATACCTATCTGAAACTGAGCAGGTAGTTTTTTTCTCGAGAATTTCTCAGAGTAAAATTCCTGATTTGACAGGAAATGAATGGGAGTACAGCGGTCGTTTCCAGGTTATTATGCATATTATTCTGGACGTATTGCACCTTCCATCTCATGTTTAATTTTTTGTAAGTACGCTCATTACGCCCCCCAATCGAAAATCTAATGGGATGATACCATGTGAAAGCAACAAAATCGATCAATCTTCCACTCACCGGTCGTCGTAGACAAAACCGGCATCCAGCGTGTTATAATAAAGCAAAAATGCGACCAGACAACAAATCAAGCCGGCTGAATCCATCCGGTTGACGATCCGGAACAGAGATCCGGTCATATCGGCATCGGTCGAAAACATCTCTATGTACATCTAGTTTTCGGCGAAAAACCGACTTGTTGCTGCCCCGCCAGATCTCCTATTCGTCCTGTACACCACTGATTCCCGGAAAATATGTCCGAAGATTCGCACCTAACGTGATCGGAATCGCGAACGTTACATCGTTAACTTAAAAAAGTTTGAGAAGGGTTTCTAGATAAGAAGCCGAGGATCTCAGGGAATTATCTCGGATTGCGAGGTTTTTCCGCCTAATGACTCCGGGGATGTAGTTAACTCCACGGAGTTTTTATTTGGGTAGCCTCCGGAACATTTCCTCACAGTTATTTCCGCAGATTCCGGAGCTCAACTTCACCGCACGTCGCTTGCTCCGAACGCGAGGTTTAAAAAAAATTATTTTTTTTTCCTTGAGATTTCATGGTCGTTTTCGAGTGTGGACGAGATACGTGGTAGGTAGCAGGGTACCTGTAGCATCTGACTGGTCAAGAGATGCGAATGCGACTGATAACGCGAAATGATAACACCGCGTTATATAGCCCGCACAGAGTAAGCGCCGATACTGATGATCGACCCTCTGCGAAGTTGTTTTACGCCCCGCTTCTAACCAGCGCATGGCAGAACGCGTTTCTTCGTACAGGTGGTAGCCATGAAACTATACGGCCGGTTAAATGATGCGGATCAAAATATGGAATTAATTTGATCAGAATCCTGGCGAGTGTGGACCATTTTCCGACTAGCGTTCATTCAAGAATATCGGAGTGAATAGTTGATGCATTAATTCGTTGAATGAAGAGGAATGAGGAGTTTTTGAGCATTGTGTTGGCCGTACTGTACCTCTTGATGAACTTTGAGAGTTCTTGGTTTTCTAACATGAGTATTGTTGAATATTTAGAACTCTTGATTTACCACGAAGCTAATTGAATAATTTGGAAAGCAGTTCATGGTGTTTACTTTCTAGCCTTACTTGTTGATTCTTGATATATTCAGTATTGTGAGCCGAAATCTCCCTGATGAAATCGATTTGGATATCGATCAAGAGATGTTTCGAAATTATTTTGTATTATTTTTCAATTTAATTCTTTTGCTTCCGCAGCCCATATCTGAAAGAAATGAATTATTGAAAATTGGAGTCTATTTTTATTTATGGGAAACGCCTCCGTGAATTGCGAGATTTAAATGAACTATTTATCAAGGACACCACTTTCTTGAAACTACCCTTGCCTAATGGACAATATCAGAACGAAAGTATTGCAAGGAAATAATTCTGAAGATTTCCAATTCATTGCCTGATGAACGAGTCAGATATTTACTTTGAAACGTAACAGTACCTTCCGTTTTAAGTATGCTATTCTATATCAACTCCAGTAACTTGAACCATTTCAAACTTATCTATTGCAGTTGTGTTTCATAATGTTATACAGGGGTTTCCTTATCTACGGTAAGAAACTTGCGAGTCATGAAGATATGTCCAGAATCGCTCAGCATCTGAGATACGTGAAAAAAATTTACGAGAAACTAACTCGCCGAATATCCGAGATACCGGAAAACATTTACAAAATATTAACTAAGGTTGGAAATTTTTCGGAAATCACAAGACTTTAAATTTACGGAAAACTTTTTATTTCTTCAATGATAATGACTCGAATGATGGCAAATATCTCATTCTAACACTTCCTCCAAGGTTTACTTCTAGTTTGGATTAATCCTGCTTAGGTGAATACCATTCACTTCAAAGCTCTAATAAAAGATTCTCATTGAAATTGATATATACTCGTTGAATAAGGTACAAAACTTTCGGCATTTTCGGTTTGCTTCGACATTTCTGACCATTTTTCAAACCATAGAAACAGGGACTCAGTAGGAAATCACTCCCGTATCATCCGCCATTTTGCAATCCCAAATGTTTATCCTTTTGGCCTATACTGACCTGCTAGGTCAGTATAGAGAGTCAGCTTTGACTCTCTATTCGTTTTTGTTATCGAAGGAACGCTGAAATCTCGACTGTATTCTTTCCCACGGTATATTTTAAGAACGGAAATTGGTCCTTCAGCCAGTGGAAGTTGACGAATGAATATATCTGATATTGATATTTGGAAATGTACTGATAGACCCTAGTAGAACGTAAAAGAACTGTGATCAAGTGAACCAGACGTAGCAAAACTACAGATTGAAATATTTATTATCTGTGGTTTAAGTTCCAACTAAATAAGAGTTACTAATATTCCGAAATCGAAGTTCAGTTCTGCCTAGTAATGGGACGAGTCGTCAATTTCTCAACTCGATCTACTCGAGTTGAATCGAAAGCCAACTCGAGTTGCAACTCGAGCTGACTCGACTCGGTGCTTATGCTACCGCGGCTGGCGTTCGCCAGCGATTCGCCTTCGTATCGAGTCGAGTTTGGTCCCCTCGAGTCGGGCCTCGACACCGATTCGTTCGCCGGCTCGAGGCTCGATGCCTCGATGTCGATCTACTCGAACTGATTAGGAATAGAAATTGGAAAGAATTGTAGCATCGGGACTCGGAAGTTGGAACTTTTATGAGTCTCGCTAACAGCTGACTCACATATCACGGATTTTATTACACTTTACTTTTATATGAGGAATAATTTAATTGAAGATTAAGGGTTCAAATGTTAGTGCCCAACTTTAATATAAAACGAATTAATTGTGAAAAAAGTTCTAAAATATCACACCTCTCAAAATTGACTATAACATAATATTAATATCGAAAAGGGGACCATTGTCAATAAATAAATGAATAAAGTTTAATCAATCCAACTCAAGTCTTAAATCACCCCGTTCACGACGCAAAAATATTTTCGCTTATAGGCAGTCAATTTTAATTCATCCGTAATAGAACAACACCCTGTTGAGATCGATTCAGACTGCACTGAAATAAAATAAAACTGAAAACTGAATCGAGCAGATCGAACTATTTCCGACTACGACGGCCGATCCACTACTACCAACACCAACCAACTCAAGCTGTATCGATTGACATCGACGACAAGAGCCACCCCAACTCGAGTTAATCGAGCTGGATAGCTCAAGTTGCCCATCTCTAGTGTTCTGCCTGGCTTGAGTGCTTAAGCTGGACAGATGGAACCACTAGTCATTCTGTAGTCAAAAATCAAGATTTCTGTTGTTGAAATGAATAAAAAAATACTATCAAATCGCGTATATGAACCCCTTTCCCTGCAGAATTATCTATTTGCATTTCGTGCGACATGAGGGCCCACCGCTCTATCAGAATTAATCAGAAACAATCAAGGAATGATATTTGTGTTATTATTACTTTCCACATAAAAGCATGATGTGATTTATATATTCAGATATATCACTTTGTATATTTATACAAATTTTGATAGATGTTATGAGGCAGAGTTTGTTTATACCGAGTTTCACAAGAAAAATCTGTAGAAAATAAAACCTAAAGAATTCCTTCAGGCAAAGAATCATCGGTGACTGTGGGTCAATCCGTAGAAATTTTTTGATAGCCTCGACATTGTTAGGAGATGAGCAGCGTACATTTGATATGATTTAACATTCTGATTGATTTGGAATGAATTCAATAAGTTATTTGGTACATTTCAGGCGAGATGCTTTCTTCCATTGTTTTTATAAATTAGTCATACTAACCTCAATATATAAGAATTTCAAATTGCAGGATCTATCAGAAGCTATAATTATATACATCGTTGAGCTTTCTTGAATTCCTCTTAAGGATCTAAACAGTACCATAACCGTATATGATCATGTCCATGAGCTAGTTTATAAATAAGAAGGCATACAATCCTTGATAAATGTGGATGTGCACTCACCATATATTTCATAATTCTCTGGTATGATATTCAATCGATATTCATAAATCGTCAAATTTAATGAACACTTTCATATTCACGAAACGATATAATGAGTTATCGGAAAATATCCTGAAATCAATTCGAATAAATGGGTACCTACAATTCATTATTGCTAGATGACATAAATTGATGAATTATTGTTTCTTGTGACATTAAAAACAAATAGTATACTGAACCACATAATTCTTCCTGAACTTGTTTCTCTCCAAAAATAATCAATATTTCAAGGCCATGCCACTGATATCAATTTTTTTTAAACTCAATGGTCTACTATGGTCGATTCAAGAAAAATATATTCTCTGCAAAAGGTAATGATCTTTCTGAAATACTTGGCTGTTGTGACTGTGGACTTGAGGACGTCTTCTTCCTGGAACGTGTTTGGTGAGCAAACGCTTCCCATCAGCTAGTAAGTCCTCGATTGATTGTTTCAGTAACCAATGATGGCTGGACTTTCCATGTTGATATTGTTTGGTTTTTATCAGTGAGAAATCTCGTGATTACTTTCAGATCGTCTTTCGAAGATACAAGCTCATTACGTTTCATACTTGGGATAAGAATTCAGCACAAGATATTCCTTTTTTCGCCTACATATTATGAGGAACATCATGCTATCTTTTTTCCAATCGATCGATATTTTCGAATTGGAACCCAAAAATGGTCTGAAACTATAATGTTATGGACTCACTGATAATCCTTCCATATCCAAATCGATTATGTCCGTCGAGACTTCCTTTCGATAGCTTGATAACGAAAAGAATGAGCGACTTGGAACTTTTAGGGTGGGTTGCGCATCAAAACACACCAGTTGAATTTGTTAATGGACCCAATCGGATTTATACTCATTTGAATTTTTGAATTTATTATGGCCGAAATATCTCAGGAACTATCCTAGAGATCGAGTTGGAACTTGGCAGGATTGTATTGTCGATAATTCGAAACTATTTTCTCGAAATTTTCCAAATTTATTCTGAAAAATTTTTTTTTTCGGAAACCATTCATCAGATTTCAATGGGATTCTCCTTGAACCTTGAAACTAATATTTCACAACAGTATGCTGAATTTCAACTTATATATTTGTATATAAATCGAGTGGTTATTTACTTGGTATCGTTATTTCCAGACTAACTCAGAAAATACTTGACCGATCATAATGAATTCATTATATGTCTTTATACTCAAACTATAATGAGATCAGTCAACATATCAGCAACAAATTTGAACATGCATATGAAACCTGACTCCACATCATGATTTTGTAGGGTTTTCTTGTTGGTCAAACTCTGTGATAGTCGATTTGAGTAATATTCAATACATGGTTTCTGGTCGAATGAAGGAGGTTTTTGCTACTTTGGTTGCGATGGCAACTTCTTTGTTTTCACCTTACTATATTGGTGACCTTGAGTTCAAACAAAAACTACAGTTTGTTCTCGTTTGTCAGTTCTATAAGGTGCCTTCCATACCTCCAGATAGTTTCTGACATGCATGTAACTACCATTGATGTCTCAATGCCACAATTCCTTCAGAATCTATACAGATTTCTTCATGTTAACTGAATGCAGACTTGGACATTATTTCCTACTGTACTATGGAGAAAAAGTCCTCTGTTTTGGTTCCTCTTCGAGAGGATCTCGATCAACCGATTTTTTTGCTTTAAATCTTACTTGTGAAAAAGTTTCTGTTATGAAATAGACGATTTTAGGTTTCAATCGACGATTTGAATATCATCAAAATGATCTCTCGAATTCACAGGAAGCTGCTGTTGATTTTTATTCTCCGACATTCCCCCTGAATTTGTGAAAACAAAGACTCTCCCTTCTCCATTATACACTTCATTGCCCTAATCGTTGCGATGCTCAGGCAGTGTATGCTCCACCATTCTCTGAGACCACACTTATATCCAGATGGGCCATCAACCATCATTTGTTGCAGAAATTCATTATACACTGATTTCATCAAGCTATTTATTTTAGGGGGAAAATACAGTATCATGGAGGTGAATAAAAGCAAGTGAGCCTCCTGGTGCGACGCGATGATGCAGTTATTAAAATTTATCGAGTCAAACGTGGTGGGTATCTGGTTGCGTCCTTCCCTAGGTAGTTACTCATCCGTCTTCATTTACGGAGCTGAGAGATTATTGTTTGTTTTTATGTTGCAGAGGGGACCGTGACTTTATTGATTATTTAAGTTGAAAAAGGAAGAGAAGGTGTAATAAAAAACTGTTATCTGGAGAACTTTGTCGTGTCTATTCTCATCATTGAATCGAATCATAATCGAATAGTGAATAGATTTTAGAACGGATGCACGACAAAAATATGTTTGTTATGAAGTTGATACCCAAGAAAGTATTGTGCAAATCTGAATGAATAAATGAGATTGCTTCCTCAAATGAGTCGGAGCAGTAGGAATCATTTCATCGTTTTAGTGATCAAACTGAAACAGGTCTATCCGATATTCTGGATTTCTGTACAGATATATTTTATAAAATGCACAACTTCAAGCAGAGGTGACAGAAGATGAATCACAGTTACTGCACAGTAACTAAATTCTATTGAAGTATCTGAGTTATTTTATCTTAGTGCCTCCATTTTTTGGCAAGAAGTATCTAGAGTCATAGATACTTTTCAAAATAAAATCCATCAGATAATTCAAAGAAGTATCTTGGATAGTGAAAGGTATCTCACATACCAAAAAGAATCTTAGAAGAATCTAGAGTCATAGATACTTTTCAAAATAAGATCCATCTTGTAATTCAAAAAAGTATCTTTAATAGTGAAAAGTATCTCACATACCAAAAAGAATCTAAGAAACCAAAAATTATGTTAGATTTCGAAAAGTATCTCAAATACCGAAAAGTATCTCAGATACCGAAAAGCATCTAAGATACCGAAAGAGATCTTAGAGACCGAAAAATATGTCAGATACCGAAAAAGATCTTGTAAACCGAATAATATCTACTATACCGACAACTATCTTCGATACCAAAAAACTTCTCAGATACCGAAAAGGGGCTTATATTTCGATTTCATGTAGTTATTGTGTTTACCTTAAACACAATAAGTTCAGAAAGAAACTCGATATTTGTCGAAGGCCGAATTCGTGAATGGGTAATATCTTTCCAATGATTTCGCAAATATACCCATTCAAAATTTTATATTCCCAATATTTCCAAGAATTCGTATTATATCGAATTGAATTCCAGTACTTCATCGGAAAATGAATTTTACGAGAATAATACGATCAAATAATATTGAATATCTGAAAAAAAATTGAATTTTGTTTTCAAATTGTTCTAATGATACGATCATCACGAAATTCCCCTCAAAGTTGTCAATCAGCATTTTAAAACTGGCTGCCAAGTTTCACTATTATTGAATGAGTATATTTTCAGTTAGTCCGAGGAAAACAACTACATCCAGAAAAATGTAGAAAAGCACTGCCGTGAAGGCAGCAGCTTTTGCGCGCATGTTCAATGTAGATGACCGCTTCGGCAACAAATTTGAACATGCGCGACTGCCTTCACAACAGAGCTTTTCTAGATTTTTTTTCTTTAAATTACTGGATTTCAATTCGATCTAATCTGTATTTTTGAAAATATTGGAAGAATAAAATTTTGAATGGGTATATCTATGGAATCATTGGGCGGATTTTACCCATTCGCGAATTCAACCTTCAATATTAAGCCCCGAACCTACTCTACCAATATCGAGTATCTAAGTCGTTTCTTCCGGAAGTTATTGTGTTTATGGTCGGCCTAAAGGCCGACTGCGTAAACACAATAACTTCCGAAAGAAACAACAAAGAAACTCGATATTTGTAGAGAAGGTTTGGCCCTTATTACGAAGGCCGAATTCGTGAATGGGTAAAATCCACCCAATGATTCCGCAGATTTTCATACCCATTCAAAGTTTTATTTTCCCAATATTTCCAAGAATACATATTAGATCGAATTGAAATACAGTACCAAATCGAAAAATAACAGTTCGAAGGTTCATTTCATTTCATCAGAATTTAATGAGGATAATATGATGAGAAGATCACAGAATTTTAAATATTTGAAAGAAAAAATTTAATTTTTTTTTTATTATTCTGATGACACGATCATCACGAAATTTTGCATAATGTTGTCCTTCCACATTCACAAACTAGCTGCGAAGTTTCATCACGATTGAATTAGTATTTCCTGATTTATACCAAAAAAAAATAACGATATCGAGAAGAAAACCACGAAATTCTACATATTTTTTTCCCAATATCTCCAAAACTAATGGCCGTATCGAATTTGAATTTGTTACACTGCTGGAAAACATGAAGTTCAGAGATAACTGGAATTTATTTCGAATATAAACAATAGTTTCAGAAAAGAAAATTTTTTTCGAAAAAATTTTCAGAAATTTTTTTTTTTAATTTGGTAACCATAGAGTTTCAACTAAATTCTGCTGAAAGTTTGCGCGTCGTTATGCTTCAACTAACTGCCAAGTTTCAATCCAATTGCTGCAGTCCTTTCTGAGATATGAGGAAAATTACCTCAAAATTTTAAATTGCTATAACTCCGAAACTATAACGCCGATTCGGCCCATTAAAAAATTCAACCTTCGTATTTCAAAATGCAACCCTTCCTGAAATTTTCAAGTCGATAGAATCCTCCGTACGCCCGTTATCGTAGTGACGGCCGGCCGGCCGGACCGACTCGATTTGGACACCGGATTCGTCATCAGTGAGTCCAACCTAGTCATTTAAGACTATTGTCGGCTCAATCATCGAAAATTACGGTGTTACCCCAGAACATGCGCGCAAAAAAAAACATGAACTTTTAAATATTTTTTCCAATATCTACAAAAATGGAAACCGCATCGAATTGAAATTTGGTACACTGCTGTGAAAGGAGAGAGCGAATTGTTTTTCGAATTTGTTGAATGCTTCCGTGGAAAAAATTCTTCCGAAAAGACTGAAAAATAATTTTTTTCTAATTTACTTACAGCACGATCATAACAAAATTTGGGAGACCAGATTAGGCAGACTTTTCCCGTTAGCGATCTCAACTGTCGCATTTCAAATTGCAACCTAATCTGAAAGTTTCAAGTTGATAGGATTTTCACTATGCCTGCAATCGTGGAGGCGGCCGGCCGGACCGAATCGATTTTGATACTGAATTCGTCATCAGTGATTCCAACCTAGTCGTTTGATGTAATTTTCAGCTCAGAATTCAAAAATTACAGAAATTTGGAACAAAATTACAGTACGCTGTTCCCCTCGCAAAAAAAAATAATTTTTTTTCAGGAAAGATAATTTTTATTTAAGTGCTGCTCTTTAACAGTGACTGGATACCTACACAAAATACCTTCGAACACTCATCAAATAGTGAGCAGTTACTTTTCTTAAGTCTCTTTGGCAACGTTTCATTCAAATTTATTGAAAAAGGTAGCAATACACGATACGATAGATCAGTTTTGAGGTTGCTCGTGAAATTTTCTATTTCATTATTCATTATCGCGAAATCTTTAGAGCGTCTGTGTTAACATTAAAGCAGATAAGAATGGAGTTGATGTGGCAGTTCGGCTTTGAAACAGCTTTTCTACATTGTGGGCTCCACCCATTCATCCACTATTCTCTTTATCAGTTGGAGCGTCAACAGGGGGGTCCCGATCCAGTGAATTAAGATTTTTTTCATAAGGGCATTTTTTTTCGTTCCTTCGAATATGCTTTGTTGAACTGACAGCAGAACGAAAACTAGTTCGTGGATTGAAACCAATTGAACAAGAAGCTTTCACATCAGCACACGATTTTTGATTTATATGCCCTCGGTGGCTCCGGATTTATGATATTTTTGAGCGCTCATGGAAGAAAGTGCGATATGAGTTAGCCCAAACGTAACTCGATGTCGAATTCGATTCTTTCGTTCGTATGAGTTGAAACTTTCGAAGAAATATGCTACTGCTCTGCAGAGCAGAGCGTTCATTTCTGGACTACTCTAGTTCATGGGTGAAATCGGTCGTATGATTTCGGAGTTGAACTCATTACAAATTTGGAGGATATTTTCTCCATATCACAAGAAAAACTCATAAGATTAAAACTGTTATTATTTCATAACATCGAGGCGCACCTTAACGCAGAATTTTATCGGTCGAATAGATGTAAGGAAAAAAATATAAATTCCCAACATTCTCTTTTTGAGAAATATTCATCTGACTTCTACGATATCTAGCACATACCTTGAAGTTGACATTGAACAGAAGTAAACCAAATTATAGCTTTATCCGAAGCTCATTCATTGTTTTCATTTCCTCAATAACTCGTGAGATATTGCTTTGCAACGAATTTGAACAAGCTCATGAAAGCTCTAGGCCTCATGCCAGTGATTTTCTAGAGTTCTTTCTCATTATCGTCATTCCGTTTGTGATAAGTCATTCATTATGTGGTCAGCAGTAGTTAGTTAGAAATATGTGTCATACATTCCTGGGGAAACTAAAATATGGCGATTGACGGACATTCAAAAAAAGTCGATGAAGTTATTTCAAATATAAGATTATGTTATGTTATTTTGAATCAAAATATAATATATATTGTTTTGAAAAAGTGCTATGACGACATCGATATATTTTTAGGAGATAAATCCAGAATGCCCAATAGCTCAATATGCAGATTGTTCATTTGTACCTCGAAGAGTAGTATTGGCGGAAGATTTAGGACAATTTGCCACACTAAACGACTGCCTACTGGCTTCTAGGTATGTGCTGAGATTAATTATAATCTGAAAAAAATTGGAAGAGCAGAGGTTTAGTCAAAACGCAAAATAAATATAGGAATTTCATGATATTCATGTAACAATTCCACTATTAAAAAATCGTGCGAATTCTGGTAATTATTTGGTTCACTGTTGACCGTAAAATTTTCTTCCGAACTGTATTGAATTCATCTGTTATTTGTCGTGTTTAGTACAAAATATGAGGCGGAATATCTTTTATGTATTACCAATATTTTCATACCATTAACGCCATGATACAGCTGAATAAAGGTTTCATGAGATATTCAATTAGCTATCTTTATTGACACAGTATTGAGAAGCAGTGTACATAACTCATTAACTCTGGAACTGGGGTGAATTTTATGTGCGATAGGCGTCCCCCTCAAAATAATACAATAGAGGGTGACCCTTGGGGTTCATTATTGTTTGAACACCATATGGGGGATTCGAGTATGTCAGACCTACCCATATCACACCCTTGCAATTGTGCAGATATAGTTTTTACGACCTGAGAACAATTAAGGGAGCATGAAATGGATTTCACATCCAGTATCCAAATAAGGGGGCTCCCTATCTGAATTGTGGGTGAAAACGGTGAAGTAATTCAGTGAGAACTCGAAGAAAGTGTTGATGAATTTTAGAATTCGAATAGTTTGGGACATGATCATTTATATTCGGAGATATGTGAGATGTACGTACTAAAAAAGGTGTCTATTCGATACGCTTATCAACAGAGAATGGTGGATAACATATCACTAACGGCCGATGACTAGGGACAGGCCTAAGTGGAGGGATTGGGGGTTTGGGACGATCCCCCCCAATGTTGAAATGAGTTGGCAAATTTTCAAAGCAGTTGGCAAATTTTCAAAGTATCCGAAAAACTTTCAAGGCTGTTGAAAAAATTTCAAAGCAGTCGGAAAAATTTCAAAGCCTTCGGCAAAATTTCAAAGCAGTTGGAAAAATTTCGATGGATGGGGTTGAAAAACATTTTTCCAAGAGAATTCTGAACTATGAAGGAATTTGAATCTTTCAAAAATAAAGTTTGCGATCAGTGCTTAACAAACTCACAAACCGAATGAAAGCATGCAGTGAAAGAGAGAGAGAGAGAGAGAGAGAGAGAGCGGGATAACATGAAATAACTCCAAGATTCAGGGTTTTTAGTCGGATATGTATAGCCGGCAATAAATAGTATTCATCCTAATACCACAGAATAGGGAAGTATTACTTAATAATACTTCTCTATTCTGTGCCAATACCAAGTGTTTGAAAAGATGAAACCTTTTTCTCCTTCTACGTTAACCAGCAGCAGGTACCTAGTTGTAGATTTTTCAATTACGTCGCATGGACTTTGTTATCGAAATCCATCTGGTATCATCAATTTGAGCTGTTTTTATCAGTCGGGCAGAATTCATCATTACGCTCTACGTACATTGTGTTCTAGTTTTGCGAAATAACAGCGTGAAAATAAATTGAAAATGAACCGAAACGATTCACTCTGGCTCAAAGATGTAAATTAGGAGCAGGCACTTCCTCTTCGAATCAGATTTTTGTGCGCATGTTCTGGAGAACAGCGTGCTACCGTTTAGTCCAAATGTCTGTAACTTGAGAATATTTTCCCGAAAATGTTCTCAAACAACTAGGTTGGACTCACTGATGACGAATCCGTTTTCAAAATCGATTCTATCCGGCTGGTCCCTCGTCAGTCTGGCCTATCACACGCTGACTGTCGAACAGAGCAAGCTAGCGACTTGAAACTTTCAGGGCAGGTCGCGCATCGGAATGCGGCAGTTAGGTTCGATAATGGGTTAAAACGGCCAAATTGTTTCGAAGTTGCAATCGCTTGAACTTTCAAGATTATTTTCCTGATTTTTCAGCTACCACAGCGATTGCATTGAAACTTGATAATTAGTTGGTGCATAACTACGCGCAGTTTTCGAGGAACTTTTGTTGAGATAGTACCTACTGTTAGTGAATTTTCAGTTTTTTCTTCGGAAGCAATATCATAGGTATTAAAAAACAATTTTTCTCATCCCTTGAGCTCCATATTTCACAGAAGTGTACTTAATTTCAGTTTGACACGATTATAATTATTGGAGATATTGGAAAAAAATTATGTCAAATATCGTGGTTTCTTTCTCGATTTTATTTTTTTTTTTTTGAATAGAAATTCAATCATGAGGAAACTTGGCAGCTAATTAATTAAATGCTGATATTCAACTCTGTGCAGACTTTCGTATTGAACGAGTCAATAGAAAATTTTCGAAAAAAAAATTTTTCATCCGACTATTCAATATTTGGCGATTTTCTGTTCATATTATCCTCATGAAATTCTTCATGAACCTTCAAGCTGTCATTTTTCGATAGAGTACTGAATTTTAATTCGAACCAATCTGTTTTTCCATAATATATGTTTCCAAACATAAAGATTGGATCGAATTGAAAGCCAGTATGTACTCGATTGACAAAAGGATGACTTGAAGGCTCATGCAGAATTTCGTGAGGATAATATGATTAGGGGATCACCAAAAGTGTGTTTGGTGGGGTCAATACGTGAAAAGATGACTGTTTTAGCAACGAATTTGAATATGCGCTCAAAAGCTTCAGTGCTTTTTTCATTCCAATTTTTCTTTTAAATATTTCGATAGATTACTTGATTAATAAGGTACCATACTTTTCATCTCAATGAATGGTGAGTGATTCAGCTATTTTTCACAAGCTTAAATAGTCCAAATTTATTCCTAAATATGGCACCTTATATATAGTAATAAACGTCATTAAATAACCTTCAGTTATCTATTCCTTTAAAGTACAGTTGGAAATTTTTCCGATGCTTTACCACCCCCCCCCCAAAAAAAAAGGCTTTGGCCCGTCCCTGCTGCTTCGAAGAGAGAGATTTCATATTTTAAGACTAATCATCAATAATGGCCTAAGTGATATGTCAAATATTGAGTTTTATTTTTTTCACGTTCTAGGTGCAAATGACAGCATCATGAAGCATACAATAGATGGACTGGTAGGTTCCTATGTGCCAAATCGTTATGACGGGCTATGTACCACTCAGAGGTTCAACAGAACAAAATTAACCTGAAACAGGTACATCTTTAATGTGGCATTCTTGATTGCCTCTAGTTTATTTCCCTATTTTGCGCGCATGTTCTGCGGAATAGCGTTTTATCGTTTTGCCCATATTTAATTTTAGAATTTTTCCCGAAAAGAGTCACAAACGACTAGGTTGAACTCACTTAAAATTTATCCAGTATCAAAATCAATGACCGATGATACGATAACTGTCGAACAGAGCAGGCTAGCGACTTGGAACTTTCAGGGTAGGTCACGCAAAGGAATGCGGCGGTTGAGTTCGTTAATGGGCCAAATTTTTTTGAAAATTTTTTTTTTTACAGAATTTAATTATCATATTTACAATGATATTCGGTGATGCCTTGAGCTTCATATTTCAGAACGGTATATCAGATTTCAGTTGGATACAATTATAATTCATGGAGATTTTGAGGACAACCAAGTCGAATTTCGTGTTTTTCCCAGATATCATTATTCTATTTGGAATAACTCAAAAAAAGCTGATTGAATTATGATGAAACTTGGCATCCAGTTTGAACACATTGCTGAAAAACCTAGTGCAAAATTTGAACAACAATTTGAAAAAAAAATTCGAATTTTTTTATCGAAATTTCAATATTCTGCGATCTTCTGATCATATTATCTTCATGAAACTCTGTTTGGACCTTGACGCTTCCATGTTTCTGAAAAAATATTGGATTTCAATTCGATCTTATCTGTTGTTTTGAAAATATTGGAAAACTAGTACTTTGGTTCAGAGTAAATATCTGGTACATTTTACGCATTCACGAATTCGCCCTTTGTAATTAAGGTCCAAACTGACCCTTCAAATATCTGGTTTCTGAGTTCCTTCTCTTGGAAGTTTTTGTGTTTACGATTGGCTGACAGGACAGCAGTGTTAGCACAAAACAAAATTAGAAACTTCATTTTGACACCTCTTACGTCTATCATTAACATATCGTCTAAGAGTAAAAGTGATCTGCAGAAAATGTTAACATTTTTGAAAATAGAATATCGGCCATTCTGGGAAGATCTAATTTTTTGAGTACATTAAAGTTCCTACCTCATAAAACTTTTTTTCAATGATGTCAATATTCTGGAACTTTCCACCATTTTCGCAACAATACGAATGACACTTGACCACTCTCATTTTTTTAAATTTACCTCGTATTATTTTAGTTAAGGAAACAGATAAATATTCCGATATATTTTTCATATCACGATGTAAGTTACCCTGTAGAATGAATGAAATTATAAATTGACAGAGGCAAATAT
This sequence comes from Myrrha octodecimguttata, assembly GCA_958510865.1. Classification (NCBI taxonomy): domain Eukaryota; kingdom Metazoa; phylum Arthropoda; class Insecta; order Coleoptera; family Coccinellidae; genus Myrrha; species Myrrha octodecimguttata. The sequence goes on along the minus strand of OY294058.1, from coordinate 46,309,057 downwards.
ATAGAACGCTTCACGCTCTGCTATACACTATACCTACGACTTGTTCAAGTATAATAATAAACTATACATTTGAGGATCTATTCACAAAATCGAATTTTATAATTCCGCTTTCAACAATCACTAATTGTTTCAGTTTCTCTTGAATCATGAATATAATGAAAGGAGACAAACCCAATTTGTGAGTCTTTAAAGCTGAATGCTCTCAAGTTTCATTTTTATTGTCAAACTAACTGAGTGATAACCTGTGTGTGTATGTGTTCTATAACATGTAATATATACCATATTCCTATTATATATCACATTGGTCGAATTAAGAGTGTTTCTCTGCTTCTCTGACCTCTCCAGTCATTTTCAAGATTATTTCAAAAATTTAAGGTCAGTAACCGACCAACTACTAATGTTTTTTTTTTTTCATTTCAAAAGTTCTTACAAATAATGTAGAATCCTACTACAATAAACATTAATCGATATAAAAAAGTTCTTTCCGATAATCAGTAGTCAAATTGAAACTCAAAAATGATTTAGGCACAGAAAATTCGCATATTCAGCTATTCATTTCTTAAGATTTGAATGGCTGCCGACTTGACAACCTTTCTTTATTTCCCGATTTGTAGACGCCCTCCTGAAAAAGTTTGAAAAACCCATCTTCGAACCTTCGTTTCTATATCAATTGCATATCTCCCCTGATGATATAAGATAAGTTTTATTTTTTTTTCAAGGGGGCCAGTTTCGTGTCGTATTCGCTGGGTCCACGCCTATGGTGAAACCGAATTGTTATTTGAAGCGACGAACAATGGACTTGAGCATAGAAAACGACGTTGATTGACCAATTAAGTGTTTAATTGTCCGACCAACCACTGGTGAAACCAGTCAATAAACAGAGAAATCAACATTTGCATTTATCTGGCTTATAGAGTAGACATGCAAGTTCGTGAGTTTGCTAAATTCACTAACAGGATACCAAAAAACACATCATATTCCCAGGTTACTGGACCCAATAAGATGTTTTTAACCAAAAGAGAAAATCGTAAGTATTTATGGATTCTATGAATAAAACAAGAGTTTATTCTGATAAACCAGAAATTCTTTCAACTTCATTCACGAAATTAAGCTGAATGATCTCCATGTCCCATATATTTTCTGTGATCCTGCATAGTGCCATTGATTCTGACTATAGTATGGGGAATCTAATGAGGAATCTCTAGCCTCCCATTGTTTCTCAATATTGTTGAATACGAATTCTCATGGGTATTTCAAATACGGACAAAGTAGGAAGATCAATAATAAGACACAATCCTAATTAAATTCTCAGTTGAATCCTCCAGACTCCTTCGAATTCGTTATTTCTTCTACAGACAAAGGAAATATAATGAAATTGGTGGCATCCGACTAATTGAACGCAGCTTATCCCTAATAAGGAGCAATTGCTCGTAACTAATCGAAAATTAGAAGGCACTGTCCATTTTCCTTCCATAATTCAAATTTGATCTCCTTTCACAATGCAGTATTGAAATTTGAACAAAACACAATCTTCTTGACTTAAAATCGCTCATATTGAAGTGAAGGAATCCTTTTAAAATTGGTGCCATTTTCTAGAAGATGAACATTTCACAGAAAGACAACCCAAACGCTTCAATTATTTAGGGGTTGAAGATTTATTTCGAATTACAGCGAAATCTGAGGGCTGGTGTCTAAAATATTAATGTTTTGAAATAAAATTGTTTGTTATTTCGACGAACTTTTTGTGAGGAACTGCGCGTTATCGTTTCGTCACATTGTCTGTGATTTTAGAATTTTGAGCCGCTAATGGTCTTGAAAGAGTAGGTTGGATTTATTCATGGTCAAATTGAATTATGTCCGTCTGACCCTTCGTCCGGCCGTCCGTCCCTCTATGGTCTCTAACTTTCGAAGGATAAGACCCAGCGACTCGAAATCATCAAATTAGGTTTTGAGTCCAAACAGCTCGGTTGAGTTCGTTAATCCATAAAATCGGTCAAATAGTTTCGGATTAAGGACCATTTGAGATCTTCTCGATATCTCACGAAGTACTGATTTGATCAGATTAAAACATTGTTCAAAGTTTAAGAATATTAAAGCGAAGCTAAGGGCAAAAGTTCGTGTTGATCCAGTGGTCTAAAATTTTCAACAAATGTTCATTCGAATATTTTTGAAATTTTTTTTGAAAACGTTTTTTCGAAGTTGTTCATCAGAATTCAATTGAATTTGGCACAGAACTCAGAGTTAGTATTCAACAAAAAATTTCAATACTATCCGATATCTCCTTTATGAGATATAAGGGAAAGAATATGTCAAATTTCATTGTTAGTTTGAATTTTCACGTTATTGCATCGATATCTCAAGGAGAACAGATGCGCGAACAGGTGACTGCTTTGGCAACGAATTTGAACAAGCGCGTAAAAGCTTCTTACCTCGAGTCAGTGATTTTCTAGAATTTCGTGATGTACGATATACACGAAATTCTGCGAAATAATGCGCTTTGGTACTTCACAAACAATGACCATATAAGTAGGGTCCGTGGTTTTAATTTATCTCGAAAATGAGCCTATAATTTCAGAAGATAACTCTGAAACCATTCCACGATTTTATAATAAGGAAAAAGTTTTCAGTAGCTCACCTTCGACGACTCGTATAAGGATCTACTGAAGAATAGAAGAAAACAAAATTTCCTATTATTGCCATGTCCCGATTAGTGAACAAGCTCATTACGATTCATTACTGACTGCCTGTTTTAATTAATCCAATTGGTACCAAGACTAATGCCCCTATTATACGATGTTGTCTAATTGTGGAAGAGTGGACAGATGTTGAACCTATTAAAACAATTACAGTTAATGTGAATGGGAACTCCCATCCGTTGAGTCTGTTAGATAAGGATTGTTTGAATCCCAGAAAAATTTCATTGAAATGAGTGTCATCAATTGAATTTGTAGAACAACCGATTTACGTATAGGTTATCCTAGATAATTTTCCTACGAACTATTAATGTTTGAGCTCCTGTTGTGCCGTATTCGAGCTGTGTTTGGCCATTATTGTATTTTATGCTGCTTCAGGACCTAGGAAATTGTATGCGTTACAAGTTGCTCCTTTTTTGTTTCCACATTGATGTAAGTGTTCTCTTTTATCATTTGTACTCTCATCACTGATTAATGATGTAGTTTCTTAATAGCCCTGAAGATGGAAATGACGATTTCCGAAAGCAAGGCAGTATACAATAAGGAAACAGTGATCTTCGATTCCATTGATTGCTTACCCGACTACTTTCTTACATAATTATTCTAGATATTTAAAAAGGAGGCTTGCAGGTTAATACTTCAATGATTGGATATTTCCGAAAATATTAATCTGATAGAATTCAATTCTTGTAGGTATTCGAAAAACACCGGCTTTCACGTTCATATAAGGTTTGATCGGATTTTTTTTTTAATGTTATGTTTGCCTACTGTTACAATAATGCAATAGAGCAGTTTCAGCTGACGTCACAACATGGCCACTGAGGGGGCAAACAAGGAGTTTGTTATTTTTATTGTAAACTGAAATTTTTGTTATGCTGCTGCAGGTTATTATCTATTTTATGAGTTTATATTGTTTTTCTGTAGAATTTCAGTTGTTGGCAAACTTTTGAGGCTTGAATTGAACATAATCTTTAGGATAATATACTGTAAGATTCCTTAATTCCTTTGAAGAATCAAACAATCCGGTTTATATTATATCTTTCAGGTTGATTATTTTGGATGATACATCGAAGGATTTGGACTGGAAATATAATAGCAGGAGATTTGCAAATGAAATGATGAGTAAATACATTAATTCTCATGAACTTGCCAACCAAGCTTTCTACTGATTGAGGGGAGTCTATTCTCTGTATCAGTGGTAAGACATATACAGGAGAAACATCTCGGCCGTTTGATACAAGAAAGCGAGAATACAAAAACAATCTTAGGAATCGAGACAAACGAAGATCCAAAATAGCGAACTATCTATGTCTGACCATTGGAAACCACATAGATAGATGGGGACAATAAAAAAATTCTGATGTCAGAACCAGATAATCTGAAAAAAAATTGAAGAGTCACCCTGCATTTTGTTGGATGGGGAGAGAAAATTCGCTCATTATTCTGTAGAAGTAGAACATATTTGGCTGAATAAAAAAAAAAGAAATAGAATTGAAATAATTTCATACCAAGCGAATCTATGCTGCTGTGGTTTTTCAAAATTGGCGATTCGACAAATGACTCGAAAAAAAATTCCGCAAGTTTTCTCGTTTGAAAGAAGAAGAAGTTGAAGAAGAAGTCGAATTTGTACTCTTAAACGTTTCAGTTCGTTTCATCCATCATTTACACTGTTTCAGTATTGTTCTTCAGCGTCTTTCTTCTACAAAAAATTTTTTTTCACTTTTTGCTTGAATGTTCTGGGCAACAGCCTGCTTTCGCATTTTGAGCCGAAAATGGTCTCAAAGTACCAAGTTGGACTCACTGATGACGAATTAGGTGTTAAAATCGATTTATTCCGTTTGCACTATAACGAGCGAAGGAGGATTCTATCGACTCAAACATTTCAAGGTTGGTTAGATTTCAAAATGGGAAGGTTGAGTTCGTTAATGGGCAAAATGGGAAAAATTGGTCGAACGGTTTTGGAGTTATAGCCATTTGAAGTTTTGAAGTTATTTCCCAGATATTTCTCGGACTACTGAATCGATTAAAATGAAACTTAGCAATCAATAGGAGCAAAGGACTTGCAACTTTTAGCAATATTCTGTCAGTAAATTGGAAATGAATTGTTTTCAAAACTTTTTTCCAAAAATTTATTTTTTCGGAAAAAATTCATTTATTCGAGAAAAATTCCGCTCATACCTTGTGCTCCATATTTCACAACATTTCGATACGATTGAAATTTAAGTAGAAAAAATCCGTTGTGGTTTTTTCTCGGTTTCGAAGTGTTTTCCATAATAATACAAAAATTAGAGATAAACACTTTATATATAGGATATAGATGGTGGAAACCCACAGAATTATATTTTTATATGCCCAGAAATCTGCTACTGTTTTTTAATCATATCAAATTAAGATTCGATCTCAACCGAACAACATTTGTGTGATTATTTATGGGTGAAAATCACGATGATGAGTGTTCAGCCATTAATTTTAGAATATCTGCTTATATTCTTGCCTCCAACTCATCTCGAAATTGAACAGAGCATCTATAACACAATGTAAATTAATTATGAGGTTCAGCGAACATACAACCTTACATTTTGCTTCTGTCAACTTTTCCCTGAAAATTACCCTATTATATCTACAAACTAATCACGAACAAAAATAATCAAACTGACCGTTCCTGGTATGAGAAGCGATGAAAATTATTGTAGATACAATATTATACTCCTCAAAGTGTTGTTTCACGACAACCAAGCGGAAAATGGGTATCTACTAGTGGTCGTTTCATCATATAGCGATTATCCAATACAAACAAGGGAAGATAATTATAATGCGGGTGCTGTATATATATAGATGAAGCTACGTACTGGGTTCTCCCGAAGCCCATGTTATCTGAAATAGCCAGCCCCAGGATGTGACCACTTTGAAATTATTAATTAGTACGAACATTAGTCTGATAGGCGATATTCAGTTAGTTGAACAGGATCAACATCAAAGTCGCAGAGATATCTACCCGAACATACGCGGAACTACCAGCCGATTTACTGGAATCGGTTTAATCTTGTTAAGAAATTCCTAGTACAGATTGTCCGGTCACATGAAGGATAGAATACACAAAAGGGTCAACTTGGATATTGCAAAGGAAAGTAGATTTCAATAAGATTTAGATATTGAACTCGTGAATTTAAGAGGAAACAATACCACGTGGTAGTAAATAACAGCTGGGCAACACAGCCTCATTTGAATGTCATCAAACCTCTCTTTCATCTCAAGGTCAGGCAGCTGCACCCGGGTTACATGCTTAAACGTTGCCTATAGGCGCGTGAAATTTTGGAATTCGGGGAAATTTCGATTTTTATAGGAGAAAACGGGGTGTCGTTCTGCAGGCTACAGTGAGTATTTTATGGAAATTTTTTTTTTCGGGAAGAACTTAATTCTTTAGCGAGAATGCGCAATGTTGGTTATTTTTCCATTTTTCACTCCATTTCCGTTTTTATTTTCCCAAAAATTCTTAAATATAAAAAAGTGGCAACTTTACGCATTCCTATGATTTTTTTCAACCATTTGTACAAAAGAAAAATTCAAAATAAACCAATTCTTGCCTCCAGAAGTCACCCTGTTATATTAGAGGTATTGTTTGCTCTTAAAGATACTTGCGCTCAAGCAAGCGAGCAACTCTCATTAATGACAAATGGATATCTGTGGAGTCTTCTTTTAAGCTTCCCATTATTTCTTGAAAGGTTTGATGCTTGTTTGTGGTAAATTGGATTATTAACTATAATAATAGATTAATGATCATTATTCAGGACGAATACATACACAAAATTTGGTATCAAAAAGGGATACTGTTCAGCTTGAGCTTCAAGCCTTCATGCAACACCTCTCTGTATGGAATTTCTCTGAAACGACATGGAGACATATACAGCCCATTTGTTCACTCGAGTTTCAAGGATTCCGTCAGCAAGATGATGGCCTATAGAAGCGATACATTGACGTAGGTGATTTCTGAAGTTTTCAATTGCTCTCTGGCACATATCGACCGGAATCGCAAATGACGAGGCGCGCAGAAATCAACTGCCGCAGTTTTGTCATTAAAACCTGCACTGTGTAGGCCGTAGCCTCGTCTTATTGGAACCAGACATCCCCAGTATCTTTTTCTTCAGTCAACCGTTCCAATTCTGGCTCAAAAAAATTTACAAGTATCGGAACACAACGCCGAGTGGTGACGAGGTGACGGTTGTTGTGCGCCCATCCTCATCGAAAAAGTATGTTCCAATGACCCAAAATTTGAAAATGACACACCATATAGTCTTCTCCAAGAAATTTGAATTTGTCGTGGGTTTGTCGACCAACAACGGCAATTTTCTTTACTTATGGCTTCTGACAGATGAAAGTGTTTTGGTTTTATCGCTTTTAGAATCGTTCTTAAATAGTTCAGAATCGGGCTACAAGAGCGCATCGATTCTACGCAGTTCTAGAACTGTCCTAGGACAGTTCTCAGTTTCGAAACCAGAACAAACCTAATATGTCCACTCCCAGGTTTCCATCCCTACCACAGCTGATGTAATCACACATCAAAATTGCGCCACTTCAATTGCCGCACCATGTGCGTCTTCCGCGCAGATATACTCCAATGATATCTTAAATTTTCACAAGTTTTGCATGAATAAACATGTGAACAAACAAGAGAAAAAATTGAGCAGGTTTAATGGAGTTGAATGAGATGAAAAAGGTTCAACTCAGATTGAAACCAAGCGCCTAAAGAAACATATTTTTATTGCTGGGATCGAACCAATTCACTCATGCCTCCTTTATGTCACGAATGCAATACATCATGATAGACGACTAATTATACACTTTCGAGATTTAATTCACATCATAACTCAGATATACACATCTGATAATGTTGGAAATTGGTCATCAGCTATGAAATAGCGGCTGGTATGTTTGTGTAAAACTCAAACATAGTTTGCGAGATGAAAATGTTTCAAAAAAATTTTCGTTGATTGACTATTCGAAAAATATTTGTATAAATCTTTATGTTGATACTATGCATCAAGTTCCAAGTCTATCAAATGAATATTTTATGAGTTGTAGGACAAACAAAATTTTAAATTGTTATAACACTAGAACTGTTGGTCGGATTCAGCTCATTAACCAACTCAAGACTCTAGGTATTTCTCGAAACTAAGAGTGTTATAGGACGGACAGACAGAACAGACAGTATTTGATGGGTTCTTCTTCATCAGTGAGTACAACCTAGTCGTTGAAGACCAATAACAGTCATTGTGACGAAATGATAACCCCTGTTCCCCATAACAAGCGAGTAACATGAGGTGTTCAGCCTAAGTTTCAAGCCATAGAAATTGCACACGAGTTCTTTCAATCCTCCATATTTCATTTGTGTGTAAAAGTTTGAGATTTCCACCTCGATCTCAAGATTCGAGAAATATAGATACTCCAACGAAACTGTATCTCAAGAACTCCCTAAAAGATGTACGTAAACAAACTCATCGACATTTCGAAGCGCCAGAAAATTCTTCATGATTTTCTATGGAGTCAGCAATGGTAGAACCTCTGGGAAATAGGTTTTTGGTATCTCTTTGAAGTTGCGAGGAGAGCAATATTTGACGAATATAAATCCGGGCATTTTCACTATCTTTCTAGAGACATTCGGGAAAATGATTTAGAAGTTTGGAGCTTGCCTTGAAGCCCCTGTGTGTTGGTCAACAGAGATAGGGAATTTATTTCCTTTGTAGCTGTATTTATCGCCTTGGAAACAGCCCTTACATTTGACACATCTTATTAACTCCGAAATTGGGGAACGACGTCATGATATTATATCTCATATTTATTGCTTTCATCAAAATTTACGACTGGAGTCCTTTGATCCTCGTAATTATCACATTTACAGATTCTAGAGCTGATTCGTCCTTTATGGAATTTTCTTATTCATTCCTTAAAATCCATGGTTAGATAGGGTCTAACACCATGAGGAAACACTCAATTTAGTTTAATTTATTCAGTTCTTCGATTCAATTCAAGAAGATAGTAATAAAAATAAATGTATGAATAATGAGAGGGCTTTACAATGAATCATATGAAAGATAAGAAAGTGAATTTGATGAAAAACAATATTATAACATTCTCGAGCAAAAAACAAACTGTTGAAAGACTCGGAGATGTAACAAGTTGAACAGAAAATTGATCACAAACTAGCACTTGATAAGTCTCAAATATAACGAACAAGGTATCAATAAAAATCGTCAATACAAAAAAAAATTGAAATAATTTTGATACAATTGACATAACTTTGTAACATCGATTTCTATTTTACAATAAATTGTTACTCACACTGTCAGTTGGTCTCCCTTGTCACCTTATCAATTACATAAAATTCGGATGGAAAAATACCAATCATGATGTAACACAGTGTAGTGAAATATGTCAACAAAAAAGACTTGTGGATACTACATATAGAATGTAAGGTTAATTATTAATTTATCTATCAGACATCGGGAAAGAGAACTGAAAAAGATTCATGTCGAGGAAACGAACTGTTTAGATTAGTTGGATGTTTTTTTTTATTCTCTGAATTAGGTCTAAATAAGCTGTATTAAGGTTGTCGATATTACTCCTTTTATTGAGAGAGTTAATTTCCTTTTTTTGTTTCTAGCATTCCACAAAATAATTTCTTCCTCAATCAAAAGAGTGATATTGTCAACCTTAATTAAGCTTATTTCGACTTAATTCAGCGAATAAAAAAATAATATCTAAATAATCTTAACAGTTCTGGCACAGCCTGTCTTACAAGGCCACACTCACTGCATACCTTCTGCAGTTGACATAGGCAGGTACCAGAGGATTCGTCCCATCTGATGAGTCCACCTCTGACACTGGGATGAAACAACCCCCCAAATCTCCTTCAGGTGTTGCGCACTCGCATGTACTGCCTCCAAATAATCGAAAGGACCTTTTTCCGAATATCCAAGAGGCCATGCTACAGCTAGGGTCTCATACTTAACCCTTTAGTGCCCTAGGGTACTCAAAAGTTCCACAGCAAGTAATCGCCTATATTTCGAAGTGTTCCTCAGTTCTGACCGCATGCTCGTAGGTATCGACGAGTACTATGTGTGTTTCCCCCACCGTCAAATGCACCAGCTGATACATCGCGCGCTTGGCGCTCTTTCAGCCAGTATGGACGAACGCTTACGTTGGGCTCCGTGCACGTATGGAAGGTAGGTTCATATCCTCAGAAATATTAGTTCTTGTGCTTCAAAGTCATGAAAATAATATAATTTGACATAGTGGGTGTTTAGTTTATATAAATATATAGTTAATAGATATATAAATTGGATGATTAGTTTCAAACTAGCCCCATTTTGCAGACACCTCAGGAATTATGGATCCAATAAATAAATCTTGTTGGAATAAGAGACCTCTTACCGAAGAGGAATTGCACCTAATAGCCGATACCTTTGCTGTTGAAGATTTACCTCTAGACAACAATTCACTGACCAGCGATGAAGAAGATGTGGAAAACGAAAAGACAACGAAACTAATTTTCCGTCTACATTTATTGACGTTCAAATTCCAGAGCCGTTCATTCATGCTAGTCAATCTACCCCGAATGGCAGTTTCGAAAATTCAGCAGTATGGGTGGTTGACGAAAATGAAAATTTACAACCGCAGTTAAATAATGACGAAAATATTATTTTGGCAAAAAATTCCAGAAACACGCGGTCGAAACAAATTTTAGAGGAAATTGAAAATTCTTTTTTGGAACAGACCGATAAAATCACAAAACCGGTTGAAATACCCGACCGAATTTGGAAAAAAATTAATAAAGTTACCTCCATACCTGATTATATTCATCATCATGGTCCAGTTTCTGAAAAAATCGAAGATTGTAGGACTCCTACTGATGTTTATTTGAAGATTTTGGGAAATTCAATTGATAGTATTGTTTTTCAAAGTAATTTATATGCAACACAGAATAACAAAATGCTAAATTTGACAAAAAATGAATTGTTGGTATTCATTGGTATCAATTTTATGATGGCTTATCATCAACTTCCGACGTGGAAGCAATATTGGAACAGTAGCCCAGACTTAGGCGTGCCGCTTATTACCAATGCAATGACAAGAAGGCGGTTTGAGGAGATTCTCAAATTCATTCACTGCAACGACAACAGCGCGATACCTAAAGATAACAAAGACAAGTTATACAAGGTGAGACCACTATCTGATAAACTTAATTATAATTTTAAGAATTTATACAATCCTACGAGATTTATGAGCGTTGACGAAAGTATGATCAGATTCAAAGGAAGAAGTACTTTGAAGCAATACAATCCACAAAAACCTATAAAAAGAGGTTATAAGCTTTTGTGTATTGCGGATGAAAATGGTTTCATTTCAACATTTGAGGTATATCAAGGAAAAAATTAAAATTTAGAAACAGAATTTCAGGAATTTGGTCTCGGAGAACGAGTCGTGCTATCGCTTAGTAAAGACTTTTGGAATAAGAATAAAATAATATATGCCGATAACTATTTCACATCCATAAAACTCATGGAAACACTGAAATTACACAACACTTTAGCATGCGGAACAATTCGCAATAATAGAAAAGGATTTCCAACAGGACTTATGGAGGACAAGTCTATGAGAAGAGGAGATTATGATTGCAGGGTATCTAACACAGGCGTATCCATTTATAAGTGGAAAGACAACAGAATTGTATATTTTGCATCGAATTTTCATGGTTCTGAAGAATCTAAAGTCAAAAGAACTCAGAAGGATGGTTCACGTGTTGAAATAAAATGCCCATTAGTTGTCAAAGATTATAATAAATATATGGGTGGAGTTGATAAGGCCGATCAATTCCGGGGTACGTATGGGATGAACAGACGTTCGAGAAAATGGTGGCACAGGTTGATGTGGGGATTTTTGGATATAGCATTTATAAATGCATATATTATTTATTGTATGCAATTTGAAAAAATATCCACTTTAGAATTCAGAAGATCAATTAGCCTTGGATTCATTGCTATGAACAATGATCGTCGCAGAAAAACTGAATTGAAACCAATAGCAAAACGTCGAAGATATAATTATAGTGTAGCTGAAGATATCAGATTAGGAAACAGGGGAAGCCACTGGGTAATATTTGAGGCTTCAAGGGTTAGATGCGAGATGTGCAGTTCCAAATCAGTACAATCGCGACCTCACAGCAAATGCTCTACTTGTGGAATATTTCTGTGCTGTAATGGAAATAAGAACTGTTTTTTAGAGTACCATGAGATGGCATAATAATTTTTAGATTTTTTGACACTGTGCAAAAGAATAATATTTATGTTTATGGCCAGAAATGTACGATAATTATGCCAAATAGATAAAAAATATAGGTTTTAAGTCTTTTAATTTGTTACTTTGTTGAATTTTTATTTATTTTCTGTTAACAATGGTTTTTAATTTTATAATAAAACTTGACCAAAATATCGTTTTATCCATCATTTCAGTCTTATTCAAAATTATATCTCAAATCCTGACGGTACCTATGAGTACCGATTGTTCTTAACGACGTTACAAGTACAAAAAAAGTTTCAGATTTTTTTAAATATTTTTTTCGTATGTTCTTATGATAACGGAAGCCAAAAAATATAATTTTGATGAATATACCGCGAAAAAAAAATCTTGGGCACTAAAGGGTTTTAAAGTGAATAAATTGACAAAATTCTTCAAGTACGTAGGGGTCTAAAAGTGAATAATTAATAACAGTATATGAAATGTATGGAGTGAACTTATGCTTTTTTTGAACAAGATAGAATATCAATTACAAGTTTATGTTGATGATACAAATGTAAGCATTGGTGGAAAGACAGGTCATCTATACAGCAATGAAACATTGGCAAGCTACGAATAAACTTATTGCTAACGAAATGAAAACAACGAAAAGGTACAGAAGAGAGGAGGTGGATGGGGTGAATATTGAAATCGTAAACATTGTTTAATGTTTATTGAGATTCATGTAGAGGAGTATTCAGGAAGGACAAAATGTTGGCTTTGAGTGGTCTCCATTGATTTTTTGAAACTGTTGTACAAAATTAGATCCAGTTTTGAAATATATGTAGATGACAGATATCCTGCAAGGTTAATGGAAATTCAATATCCACAACATCGTTCAACACTTACGGAAAAACACCCTAACTAAATCCGTGCAGAAAACTTTCTTATAATATACCACCACAGTTGAATATTTTCGGATCTTATTAAGTGAATGTTTGAAATATAAAATAATTTTGGTAGAATTGGAATCTCAGTTTTCAAATCGATGATGTTTCGTCAGAAATAGGTAGGAATATGTTTTGGGTTCTTTTGGACGTCATTCTTTGGCATACTGCATAGCAAGGTTTTGCTATGAGTAATGAAGAATTTTGGTTCAGTTGTTCATTTTATATAGGCAGCCATATGCGCCGGCCTATCTCCTGTGGGCTTTTAACTACTTGAAATTGAGATTCTATGCCACAGAATGCGTCTCTCTGGCAGCGAATTGTCGACGAATATAGCCAAATCATCCTAGAATCCAAGACGAAAGTAGGGGTAAGAATTTATTCTATTGCAAGGAAGTTCAATTCGGGTATTTATTTTATTAAACTCATTCCGTTTCATCATTTTGTAGGTTTTTCCTGAGTTTTCACTCCCAGAAAAAACCCACAAAATTATGCAAAATCATCCCAAAATTAGCTTTAATTGATATTTATTTCGTTTTGCTGAATGAACTTGTCCTCCTGCATTGTATCTTTGGAATAAGTTATCATCTTGAATTCTCCAGGTGCGACATTTCATCCTCAAAATCGAAAAATGCGTAAGAAAAAGATCAAACCTCAAAAAAATTACATGTCATATTATGAAGGAAAAGGTCTTTTTGCGCACAAGTTCTAAGGGAACAGCGCCGTATTGTTTCGTCACAACGTCTGTAATTTTCGATTTTTGAGCCGAAAATGGTCTCAAACGACTAGGTTGGAATCACTGATGACGAATCGTAAGCACGATTACGGGCGTACTGAAAATTCTATTGACTCGAAAATTTCAAGGTTGGTTGTATTTTGGAATGCGAAAGTTAGGTTTGTTGATGGGTAAAATCATTCGAATAGTTTCGGAGTTATGGCTATTTGAAGTTTTGAGTTTATTTCCCTGATATTTCGAAAAACACTGAAGTGATTGGATTGAAATTTAGCTGTTAGTTGAAGCATAAGGACTCGCAACTTTTCGCGAAAATTTTGTCGGAATCGTGCTGCCAGTTTAACAAGAAAAAATATGTTTTCAAAATTTTTTCGAAAATGTTTTGTCAGAAACCATTAATTTCGTTCGGGCAAAATTTTGCTTATACTCTGAACTTCATGTTCCGCAGTAGTACACCAAATTTTAGTTCGATGAGATAATAATTTCTGGAGATATCCAGTCAGCAAAAATGTCGAATTTTCGTTTTTTTTTTTCGATATCGTTGTTTTTTTCAAAATATCTCAAAAAATACTGACTCAATCATGATGAAACTTGACAGCTAATTTAGAAATGCTCATGAACAACTTATGCGAATTTTCGTGATGATCATGTCATCATAACCATTTTAAAGGAAAATTAAGATTTTTTTTCTCGAATATTCAGTATTCTGTGATATTCTAATCATACTATGGGCCTTTGAACTGTCATATTTCAATGGAATTCTGGATTTCAATTCGATCTTACCTGTATTTTTGTAAATATTGGGGAAATGAAAGTTTGAATGGGTATATCTGCGGAATCATTGGGTGGATTTTACCCATTCCTGAATTTGGCCTTCGCCATTAAGATCCACACCTTCTCTACAAATATGGAGTGTCTTAGTTGCTTTGTTCCTAACGGCCGTAAACCGTAAACACAATATCTTCCGAAACGACTTAGAAACTCGATATTTGTAGAGTAGGTTAGGGACTTAATTACGAAGGTCGAATTCGTGGATGCGTAAAATCTGCCCAATGATTCCGAAGATATACCCATTCAAAATTTTATTTTCCCAATATTTCCAAAAATACACACTAGATCTTGAACTCCAGCACTTTATCGAAAAAAAAACCAAAAAACACTGACGTTAGGGCAGCAGCTTTAACGCGCATGCTCAATGGAGATGACCGCTTTAGCATTGAATTCGAACATGCGCGCAAAAGCTGCTACCTTCACGGCAGTGCTTTTCTAGGTTTTCTACTATAATGTATCGCACCACTTTCGTTTTCTTGCTGATCGATGAAAAAAATGATATGATGTATTCTTTCTGAAAAATTACCTCTCTAATACCTACCAAATTGACGGGTCGGAGGCATTAAACCAAATATTGATTTTTCTACTGGAAAGGACCTGTGTTTCCTTTCCAATGTTACACCCTATATAATATTTGATGTTATAACATCCCCTTCAAAGTCAGAAATACATCCAAATATTTTCCGACGATCTAGTTGTTTCAACATAACCACCATTTTCGTCCGTAAATTGAATAGGCTTCATCATGCACCCCCGTTACCCTGAAGATATACGAGCTGCCCGAAATTCAGCATCCAAGATTAATCTACCTGCTATCTAACATTCCGTTTGTGATGCTCCATATTTTATTACACGAATCCGAATTACGGTCTCATACAATCTAATATATATTCAATTAATTATGAAAGGTCCAAGCACATGGGATGACCCTCCTTTGATGCTCGTGTTTTTGTTAGAGCAGCCAAGTTAACCCTCCTAATTAGCTTTCCGTGGCTACCTATGCAAGTACAAGCATGAAGAGCTAACTGACTGAATTCCTGCTTGTTTCGAGGGAGAAAGGTTCAATGAATCTGGGAAAGGAAATTATGAATATGAATGAATCGAAACTAACAGCCTTTAGATCAGACCTTTAATACGATTATATATATTATATATAGTATCACTAGAAAGATTTCAAATTTGCTAATGAAACGAAGCAACTTCATTTTACGCTGATTCTAGTGAATCATAGCACATTTTGTTCACTGAAATTTAAGAAAAGGACTGACATTTGTCACCATGAAGCTTTTGCACACACGTACAAATTCATTTCTACGCCAGAAAAGGACTTTATAACAATTTAGTACTGTCGATTCGTTGGGGTACTCGATACATAAAATAAGAGTTTTGACTTGTGAAATTTTTACGAAAGGTTTTCATTTTTGTGAATATTGGGATGACAGAATTCCAAATGCTTTAATCTACTTAGTCGTTGAGCAGATTTTGTGCATACCGAACTCGAGTTTCCTATTCAAGCTTTGAACCTGTCCCAAAAAACTTATCGAGTTCATTACCACCCTCCAGCCTGCATACTTCTGAAAAATATTGAAAAATTTCTCTGGCAATCTGACCAGAACAAGTCAGCACAAATGTAACGCAACTGAATAAAGCAATAATCGACTGAGATTTTTATGGCAGTCCAAAACTCCTCCCCATCCAACTATCCCATAAGAGAGCTGAAAATGAACCAGTGCATCATATAATATTCGGAGATGTTTTATAGATTTGATGTTCTGTTGTATATATCGGAACACCCCTCAGCTTTTTACTCAGGTGAAACATGTGCTCATCCCATTTGAGATGTTCATCTATCAGTATTCCAAGGTACTTGAAAGAGTGCACTTTTTGAATTCGAAGTTCTTTGTCCACTTCCAGATTCTCAAATTTTGGTAGTCACAACTTATTTGAAGTAAATGTCACAAATTTTGTTTTCTCGTCATTTAGGGTGAGTATATTCAATTGGAACCACAGTTTTAACTTCATGAAATCTTCCTTCACCTTTTCTTCGAGCTGTTCCCAGATTCATCTACGAAACCTATAATTTGACCACTACTATTCATTTCAAACAAACTATTTATATACAAAATGAACAATATTGGTCCGAACACAGTACCCTGTGGGACTCCATAAGAAAGCCCATTTCGTCTACTATATTCCCCATTAACTGACACTTTTTGGGTTCGATTTGAGAGGTAACTGCTAATGAGGTCGTATATCCTTCCGCGAAATCCGTAATTCTTCAGCTTCTCCAGTAATCTCTAATGGTTGACGGTATCGAAAGCTTTTGCCAGATCTATTGCAATTGCCAAAGTTGGAATGTTTTTATCTATATTGTTGTATAAAATTCCGTTTACTTTTCTTAGTGCATCTTCCGTCGATATTCCCTCTCGGAATCCGAACTGATTGCTTGATAAAATTTTATGTTTATCTATTAACGCAATCATACGTACTTTAATTAGTTTTTCAAACACTTTGGCTATATTTGACACAGGAGTAATAGGTCTATAATTACACATTTCACTTTTGTGACCGTTCTTATACAAGGGTTTGACGATTCCTAACTTGAGGGTTTCCGGAAAACAACCTATTTCGAAACAGGTATTGACCAAATGAGCAAGAGGTTGTGATATTTCCTGTTTTATTTCCTTTAATGTTTCTGAACGAATATAATCAAAACCGGCAGATTTTTTCGATCTTAGACTGCTTATAATTTCCTCTATTTCATTTGAGTCAGTTGGAAACAAGAAGAAAGACTTATCTCGTTGGTGAATTTGTTCTGTGAAATTTTCAGGAATTTTTATTTTGCTAGCATAATTTTCTCCCAATTCACTGAAGTAATCATTGAAAGCATCACATATACCTTGATCATCTTCATATGACAGAATTTCGTGAAAGTCTTTGTGGCACAAGTACGCACAAATAAAGAAAGAAATTTTTCTACTCGTTTTGTGAAGGGAGAACAAAAGTACTGGCCCTCTTTCATTCTTTTTGGATTTTTCTGAAAATTTTAATAACTTCTGGAAAACTTCGAACTGACATCTCCGCGTATGTATAGCATAATCCACTACAGCCGTTGAAATAGACTCTTTCAAAAAGTGCTGGGGTAGCTTATGTCTAATATTTTGTGGAATACCTCGAGAATCGTACGAAATAACAAAAAAATAAATACACTTTACTCCAGTACACAGGTGTCCCGAAAGAAAGTGTCAAGCAGAAGTCCAGAGATAGAGCACCACTTGGTTTATTCCAATCAACCCCATTGTATGTTTTGTGATTTTTCATAGTTCACGATTTCATGTCCTTCAGCCTATACTCATAGTTTAATGAAATGAATCAGCCTGCTAGCTCTAAGAGGTAGAAACAGGAGCGCCGGCTACTCTGGTCAATAAGATCTTACAGCTGGCTGGAAAGGTCACAGGTGTGTTCGACTAGGAGCAAGACTGACCGACGGTTTCATAAAACTTTTGACGTCTGATTAACTCGTTGATTAAGGTTTGCATTCGATGGTTGGGTTGAAAATGAACTGAAATCGAGCACAGAATTTACTGTTGACTGACAATCAAACCCTTGATCGGGCAATCAAAGTTTTGTGAAACCGACCGCTGGAGTTCCTGAAAACGAAAGCTTCTGAAGGACGAGTCATAAAAAAGGTAAAGAATTAAACACACACTCGCTTCGATCAATCTAACCTATAATAACCAACCACAAGAAACCACTGGTAATACAACTGATTAGCACTACAAGATAATATATATAAACTATGAGTATCAGAAATGACTTCGCCACTGTTCTGAATACTTAAAGATAAGACAAACTTAGCAAGTTGAGTGATCTAGGGGTCTTGCAAAATGGTTCAAATTAGATCTGATGAGATTACAGTACAGAGTATACAATCATAAAAGTCAATAAATACACTCAATTTAATGTATAACAGCGTGGGCTGCAACGGTCAATCTCCAAGTGTTGAACAAATTAGAGTACTCACTGAATTTCCGTGGATCTTGAGTAGTTTTCCAGTATCGAACCCTCTAACAGGGCTTCGTCAGAATCTTACAATGTAACGACTGAACCATCTAGGTTTTAACACACTCCTCCAGACAGTAAGAACTTTCAAACGAACAGGACACCAAAAGACTGTTGTAGTAAGAGGATGACCAGGAGGCAAATCCAAAACGTACGATATCCAATACGTTGTTACAAGGTTACAAAAAAATCAGATAGCTTGCCAATAACCAGGATACCCAGTATAAAACGCTGAAAGGTACAAAAAGACGTAATTTACAATAGTCACAAGATAATGAACTCACGTTTCCGAAGTTCGTCGCTGATATTCAAGACGCATTAAGCGATATGGAAAAAATACTCCAATATATTCCTCCTCTATCAACTCGAAATTCCCCGATTCAATCCGAAAGAGCGATTGCTAATATTTGTAGAGAAACTTTTCAGATTTCTGAAACCGTCTCAAAATTCAATAGACAAATTGACGGCGTTCCTCGACCGACATCAAAATGGGCGCCGGATATAACCACAGATCAACCAGATAAACCACTCGCCTCATTTACTTAGGAAATCTATGTCAACGCAGATATGACCCTGAATCGAGCTAATCAGAATTTCAGTAGGCGTTTGGGGTGCTTTGGGGTGCCAATCAGATTGCAGGAATAGGATTACGTCACTCGCGCCGCTTTCGGACTCGCTTGAAGAGGTTATAAACATGTAAACAATCTGAAATGAATTTTTCATCCTATTTATTGATGAATAATTTCGTAACTGTTCCATTTTAGAATATAATCCAAACAGTTTTTTACAACCAAATCAATTGTTTAGTCATCTTTGAGGTTCTATTTTATGATGACAGCCCCCATTATATGTTTTAATTATACGACAAGAATTGGAATCGAACTTAGGTGGACTCATTCATAATGTTCATTTTATATAATATAAAGGAATCGCAACTGAAGAAAAAGCATTACAACCTCCATTATTCAATTAAAACGATGGGATGTCTAATAAAATTGTATATGATTGCACAAACACTAGGATTGGAATCCAACAAAGTTGGTCTATTCATAGTTTGATTTTATATTGAAATGAATCTCATTTGATGTGAAACTACAAAGATTCTCTGATTAAGGTAAACGGGTTTTCCATAACATTTTTCCAAAATTTTCATTTACTCCAACCGAGTTCTTCTACAGGAGTTTCAGATGTGACAAAACACTCGCTTTGGTATTGGAAATTTGCTTTTCAAATGGTTACATCGAAAAATCTTAGTCTGATTTTGATTTTGTGATTCCTGAATGCCGACAAATCCGTTTAACATCTCGATTTCAGATATTCCAAAATCAAGTATTCAATTTGACAACTGTTTCGAGAAAGAAGAAAGTGTGGTTATGTGTGTTATATTTCTCAAGGTCGTAGAGACGCGATTCCCGCAAACGATGAAGTGATTTGTCTTGTTGGTCTGTGATATAACCTTCGACAGATGTCATGAGTGGTCACAGAAAGAGTTGAACTAAAGCCCACTTCACACGATGAAAATTAGAAATTTGAAACCGTGACACCGATTTTTGCATTTATTTCGTATCTTCGAAAACGTTTGCCCTGAACAACTCAAGAAAATGTATGAAAAGAGGAGTGGAAAAGATTCTGTAGATCAGTATGGTCGTTCTTATCAACGAATTCTATATATCAACAGTGAACTCACAGTCAAACTATCACCGATATGTTATGAGCATAAAAACCAGCAAGGGCGTTTAATTATATTCGAACCGATTTGAAAGTACAAAAATAAAGGAATCGTTTTCACCGATTGCTTAGGAAAACAATCCTGCACGCCAGTGAATCGTTTATATTTAATTTCAGCTTGATGGAGGAAACATTAAAATAAGTATCTGGAGCAGTGGTATATGGATTAGATTTCGTTGTTGTTTTATTGGTATCGTAAAAGGGATGGTGTCATAAAACGTTATTGTTACGTACCAAATGTATCGTTCCCTAAGGAGAACAAGTAATGGTATACAAAGTTAGTGCGAAATATCCGCCAAACTGGCCATCTTGGATTTCTTATGGAATTGAAGTAAAATGGAACGTAGTTTGTTTCAATATTCTGTACTATATTCTGAAGGATATCAGTTTGCAAGATTCTTTGGATTTTTGAATAAATTAAGAATTTCAATTTTCAAATATAGTTTGGACGTAATTCAATAATTGTTTTACTATACTGTGGCTTTTTCAGAATCACGTTTTGAACTGATTGCAAATGGGGTGTACATGAGTTTTTTCGGATTTACGAAAGAAGTAAAAGTGAACGATATCCAAAAGGCGATAAGATTATTGGGGTATGCCGGTATGTAGACTTACATAGTTTTGGTTGAAACATTGTCCGAATTCTCTGAAGAAGTTATTTGCATAATATATGTGAAGAGTGAGGTGTCCGTTGTGTAGCTTTTCTGCTGGCGTATTATCATCTTATAAGATCTTTACGTATGGCCAATATAACAAAATCATGGGACAATAATTACAGATTGAATTGTAGACTCAAGATGTATTGTTTTGTTAAATTCCCTAAATCATTGTTTGTTCTGAAGGATACTCAAAAACAGGGACTTTCTTTGAAATAGTCAGAAATTGTTTCGCAGATTTTCACTGTCTTCAGTTGATGTGATATATTTTGGAATAATCCCGTTTTTTGAAAAGTGTACGTAAGACGAAAGTTGAGTTACAACCGTTTTTGAGTAACAACTATTTAATGATATTTCGCTCGTCAGACAAGTTATCGTGATTTATAGGAACATTGATCGATCTATGAATCATAATGTCGTATGATGCTTTGTTTAGGCTTATGGGGTGGTTCCAGGTTTTGTGGATAATGATATCCGTTTATTCATGAAAGAAACTGAAATTGAGCTTCTTATTTAATTTTGAAATTGATAGGTCGGGAAAACCTATAGTTCCGATTTTTCTCTTTTTCGAAGGAAGAATTATGGTGGGTAGCCCTGTATGTAGAGGGAAATGGGGGAGGTGGAAGAAGAAGGTTTAGGACCATACAACATTCAAGAGAATCATGAAATACAAGATGAAGTGGAGCCAATAAATAATGAAAAAATGGAGCATACTGAAGATAAACACATTTGATGAAGTGAAGCAAAAAAAACATTAGTTGTATCAACAAACGAACTTTTTCAATAACTCCACATAAGTATAAGTCTAAGCCAAGAGACGAGCAGGACTGCAGCACGCTGTCGACGTCAGGGTTGAGGAAAACCTCCCCGTTACCTTAAAACTAGATATTTCTCGCAGGAAAGTGATATAGCGAGACTAATTGTTGCTCTCATTATGAAACTTAGGCAGAATGAGATTGAGGCTCTATGAGTAACGATACTGCGAATAACCTACCCAGCAAACACTAAAACGCAGCAAGAGTACAAAAACTGTACAGCGTTGCTGCACTTGAAGTGCAGCGATGGTGGTGCAGTAACTTTATCGAAACGGACCGTATATGTCCCGCGAAATTGTATCGAAACTGTACAGCTCAAACTGCATTCGAAGTACAGCCACTATACAGCAGTTGTGGAGGAGCTATGCCTCGTTGTAATGCAGTTTGTACGTGGTAATAATGCACCAACTGTGCAACTTCGATATGAAGTTTCTAAGCAGCAACAATGCAGCAGAATGCTGTATAACGAGAATCACAGGAATAAGACTCACTGCCGAAGAAATAATTATTTTTTAAGAGATTGAATTGAAACTTTGCACATTGATACTTAATTATTAACCATCGACAGATGTGAAAAAAGAGGGTCTATGACTTTCAGTTTATTCGAAAATTGCCGAATAATTTTTATTTTCTTATATGATGTGATGTATATATTTTTGCATTTTCGACATTTATGCTTTACGGTAGAAAAAATTCTGCAATTTTTTCTGTATCTAGATATTGATTATTTTACAGAAAAAATATTCAAATTATTTAATTTTTCACATTTCACCAAAAACTCAGCATGGAATTCAAATATATAAAAATATACACAACATTCTTTGAAAAATTCGTTCGGCCATTTCCGGTTGAAGCGAAAAAAAATAAAATCTATTTACCCTCAGTCGATGAAAGACAGTCTGTAGTATGCATGTTTAGAATTTCAATGTGATTACTTGAAAAATATAGGTTTTTCGGAGTTGAGCCTGATTCCTGAAACATACCGGCTGTCTTAGGAGTCGGGTTAACCTAGTTCATGTTGAGCATATTACGGAATATGTTTCATAGCAAATTCAACTAAATAAAAGAAATATTGCACTAGAAACATGACTTTAATAGAAAAAACTAGAATTTACAGAAATACCGGCGATGTCAAACATTATAAATATAATATATTATTGGATGAAAAATGTTTTACCTTGTGTAAATAAAATACCTAAAATTCCTTCATTGATGTTAGTACTTCGAAATTCTGTTTCTTAGTTGGCCTTATCCAGTTCAGGTAGAGACCCAGATGTTCTCTACTATTGTCCATTTATTCCAGTTCCGAAAGAAACGGCATCATCTAAACTGACTTAGCCGCACACCTAATTTGCCTTATTTCGTTTTTTCGGGAATTTATCATGACGATACACTTGTTTTTCGCACTTGCAACACAGTCAACTTGAAACCAACAGTCAGTTCAAATAGTTTGAATCAAAAACGACACAAAAAACAAATTTCCGTTACAAAACAGCATGGCCGACGACGACGATTGACAACGGCTCAACCGACATAGTAGGCACAGATTACAGATGTTAGAATCTCTTTGTAATCTGTGATAGTAGGTGTGTGGTATAGCATCAAAGACATAGACAACGTTGTCTCATACAGCAATTCGATTTTGTTGTACAAAAGCTGTACAGCAGTTGTATTCAAAAGACTGCATTTAGGAAAGCAGTATCACCAATGCAGAGATTGTGCAGTTTCAATACAACATTTTACGTACTGCATTCCGGTGGCACTTGTAATGCAGTAACTGCACAATTGCTGTATTTTGTGTTTGTTGGGTAATGGTTATGAAAGCCACATATAAGGCAGCTGAGAAAGACCAGGTTCTTGTCGTGGACAAAAAACATGGATCTGTTAATTTTGCTGGTTGGGCTCCTGTGCACATAAATGTTTATTTTTTCAAGCTTCGCGAACTTAAATTAACCAAATTGATATAATCAAATTAACGCTTTATTCTTACAGGGTTTCAAGATTGTGCCACCATTGGAAAACTAATTCTCATATGGATTTCCACCAGATCCAGGAACATTGTGGGGTCGAAGAAGTGAGGATAGAATGGAGTTTCGCCTGGTCCAAAGACGAAACACGAGCGGAACCGATTTGCATCATGACCATGATTAGTTTTTTGTTCATGCATGATTTGTTATAGACAAAAATTTGGCAGGTGGAAGACGGGCGTCCCATGCTCGTTCGCCTGCTCATAATGCAATTAGGTATCCCTCAACAGTCCAATGCGCCTCGTTGAGTGGAAGTGGTCATTCAGGCCTATTATATTTGCAATTAGCAATATTTGCCAGAAAACAAAAATTGTGCTTCCAAAACCAGATTCCCCTGGTATCATCCATTCTGCGCAATATATGAAATCTGTCAACTTAACGAGAAATTCGCTATCAATATAGCCAAGCTGAATAACGAGATGAATCAGAAGTAAGTGCCTACGAAACTGTGTGCAACTATACTGTAGAATATTTTAACTCAAGGCAAGTTCTTGTCTGAAATACCGGCATAGTAGAGAAATCAGCATTCAGTTGCTGCATTTGATTTCAATCAATATTCAATTCGTTTTCAGACAGTTCTTTCAAAATCTTCGATTTGTCCTTTACCATTCTTTTTGTTTCGATATATGGTTAAATTTTGTAAAGGGAATAGTGATGTTTACCTGAAAGAAGGAACCCGTATAGAGTGGTTAATGCAAAAAAACAGAGAAACCATAGAAAACTAATCTAATGTTTATGGAGTGAGTTCATTTGCTACTTCCTTGTCCGTTTTCAGTCGTGAACATGATGTAAATAACATGGTGTGCTCATCTGCATTTCTGTGGTCGTTTTTACCAATGATGACGTACTAAGAAAGGCTGGGGGAAAGAATTCGTGTCGTTTCCATAATGGATATAATCTCATGAATTGGTTATTCTGATGCTGTTTATTCTCTACACACACAATCACAAACAAGTTAAATCTAGAAAGTGCTTGTTCAAATTCCATGCGAGAGTGTTAACCTATTAACGTTCTTACCTTCGAAAGGAACCTTTACTCCGTAATGAATTGGATTAGAGTTCGTCTGGATCATAACACTAGAAGATCGCAGCACTTTCTATCGATATTTGCAGAGCAGGACTGAAGCATAATTGCGGAAGTCAAATTTAGGACCCAAAATCACTTGCAAGCTTTTTTTAAGGATGACTTCTTGAGATTCTTTCCTGAAAATCAAACATCCACTGCTTTTCACCCACGTGCCGTATAGCTAAAATAGGAAAACATAAACTCAAAATGTCACTAGTTCATCATAGTAAAGGTTTCCAACTCACCTCATAATTCTGTGAAAATTTCAATCTGACCAAATTTGTTACTACACCTTGTCATACAGCAAACATAACCTATCTCTTATTCGAAATATGAATAACGTTGGAGGTAAATTGAGATGAGAACATTTCCACCACGACAAACAGAATTTTTCAACTCAAATTATATTATGATGTAAAAAACATCCTATCATATCATGCAGACCCTGCAGTTATGGTGCCAATGAAGCGCACTTGAGCATTTCTACTTGTATTCTGTGAATCTGAATATATTTGCTATGAATTTTAATCTTGCTGATGTCACCCTTGAATTCAGATGAGCTCATCATGTTTACTTACATGATGAAATACAGTGAGGTCAGCTCTGAAATCTCCGATTCTGGCAGTTTTTCATAGAAATATTGCAAATACAACATTCATAACCAACGTTGCCATTGCACTTGTAAGAGAATACGTAGTATCATGATCATGTTGTTATAGATTAGTAAGATTGCAATATGGCTTGAAAAGCAAGATTGATAGCAATACTCAAACAGAATCAACTTAATTGTCGGACGATGAGATTAAGGGATGGAATATGAGTATTTTTGTGTTCATTTTGTTCGTTTTTTTTTTATTATATGTGTAGTGTTGGTTATGTACGTTCTGATGTTTAGATCTTCAAGTTATTGCAGTATATTTATTCACCATGTGGACTTTCTTTGAATTGGAATAATTATGTAATAGTTATTTGCCCTCACATCATAAATTTTACCTTCAGCATTTTCGAGATGGTGTTCATCGAGCTAGACTACGTTTCAATTGCACGTGATGTTTCCACTCTCACCCCTTTCCCCATTGTTTCGACAAGGGCACTGTATCCGATATTCAATTTATTCTTGTGGTTCATACAAATTTACACGAAGTTTGCTGCTGGTGAGAGTTCAATTTCACCGATTACTTTCGGAAGATTGGTTTTTCTAAAAGGAAGGTGGTTTTTCGCTTGTTTCAGTAACCCAGGGCATTATCATTTTGCTTGAAGATGAAGTCCATTCATTGTCATAATGTCTCTCGTACGAAATGAACCAGTTAATTGGTTTTTCCATGGTGATCTCGAAGCTAGAAAAACATATAAAGAACAATGTTTTTTTTTCTGGACCTATCTACCAGAGTATGTTGAAATTTCCTTCGCAACATCAGGCCGTGAAATGAAAGGATATTCGTCATTTCAGGACCGCTTTGAAAAGGCATAATTTTTTTGAACCATTTCTTTCAATATTGAAAAACATTCACGATTCTTCCAATGGGGACAAACTCTAAAAGAATGTTGGAGAATAGTCAAACCACACTCTTAAAAATTTGCTATCACTTTTTGTGCGACTAAGAAATCAATTATTTTCATAACAGATTATACGATTTCGAGTCGCAACAATGATACCAGAACATCAGGAAGTTCGGACATATTTGTGCACATTTTCTAGGGAACGGCTTGCTGTCGTTTCGTCCAATTGTCTGAAATTTTCGAAATTAATAAACTGATGACGAATCTAGTGTCAACATCGACTCTGTCCAGCCGCTCGTTGAGGACAATTTCGAATAGAACTAGCTAGCTCATTTTTATTTTTAGGGTAGATCGCGCATTAATATTCGTGGATTTCGTTCATGGACCAAATCGGTCAGATGGTTTCGGAGTTATTTTATATTTGTACTGACATTACTTCCTCGATATGTCAGGAGCTACTGGAGCGATCTTATTGAAACTTGGTAAGTAGTTGTAGGGGAATTGCGCACAACTAACAGCCATATGTTATACATACAATAATGAAAAAATCAAATTTGATATTTTTGGCAGACCAAAGAATGGTGAAGGATGTCATTTCCGTTTATAAGATCATTAATAGCTTAGATTTTTATGAGCTTGTGAATTTACTACCTTTCAATGTGCCTACATATTGTACACGAAATAAGTTCTTATTCCACATCAACAGAAGTTCAACCAACTACCAGCTTAATTCGCCCTTGGTTAGATGCTGCAGATGGTACAATTCTCTCAAAAATTCAATTGCTTTAGATCCATTTTGGACTCCTTGAGAGTTTTTTCAAGAACTTTGAGAGGATTTTTCGCGAGACATCGCTGGAATGGTACATTTCGTTCGCTTTCTGGGAGATATTGTATATGTATTTTGGTTTTTGGATTTTTTGTGGTTGTTGGTTGAGTATGGCATTAGACCTTGAGTATTGTATTATTTTATTGTTAGATAATAAGTGAATACATAATACCTGGGTTTTTCCCGTCATGTATTCGATGAAATAAATATATATGTTCTTGTGATTATATGGTTCGTAAAAAATTCTCGTAAAACCAGTTTTTTCCAGAATCTATCAGATTCCGACCACAATACAAATACCCGTTATGCTATTGCGCATGGAGATAAAGATTGAGAATGATCTCACTCGCAAAATATGACAACTTTGGACATGAAATGGTCTCAAACGATAGGATTCAACTGGATATTGAAGAAGTTTGTGCCCAAATCTTTTCTGCGCGGGATTCATAGCAATTAATGAATACATTCATTTGATTTTCAAGTGCTCTTTTCGAATGAATATATTTTTGAATTCGTTGTGAAAATGGTCTCAAGATATCATGGTTAGACTAACTGATAAATGATGTTCGTTTTCCCATTCAAATCTTCTCGTTTTAACGCGCTTTTTCTGGGGAACAGCGCGTTATTTATCAAAAATATGGTTGGTTGATATAGAATTAAGAGTCGAATATGCATACAAAATTTTTATTATTCAATGCAAATGTGTATATCATCAATTATAATTGATGATATTCTGGATGGTTGAATAATTATTCAACCATCCAGATGAATAATATATTTTATCATATAGAATTAACGTCTGACACAGCAAGAAATCATTCGAAAATACGGCAGACAATTGATATCAGTTCGACATTCTGCTCACACCGAAAAGTATCCACGAATGAAGTGAACACCTGAAAAGTCCATAAGCAGGCAGAAAAAGATCCATTTAATATTTGTGTTGGTGGCTCGTGTTATATGTCTGGGTATTTATATCGTGATTCCGATGAAATTTCGCGCGTACCTTAAATATGTATTTCACAACAATGTATTGAAAACTGATTACAAGACACAAATGCGGTTGGTTTCTAAAAATGAATAAATGAATATAAACCAATACAGGTACAGAGATATTACCAACCGGTCAATCATGGCAAAACTATACGAAATGTTCTATTGAAAGTGAGTTCGATCAAGATATCTGAGAATTATGTGGAATTTGTTTTTTTTTTCTTGTCATAATTGTTATTACCGTTATAACTCGAAACATACTGATCCACTGATGATAAACTATTGACTGGTTCATACTTGTTAAAAATATTGCACAAAATTCCGTGAGATTGGAACATGGAAAAACAATATTTCCCAAAATAAAGATCAAGTACTTGATCGAAAAATGGAAGCATCCGGTTAAGTTATTTGTATCGTTATCTTTTATCGCTATTATTTCTCATTACGGAACTTGTAACCATGGAGGTAGAAAAAAAAAATAGAACTCTGTGTTAGATAACTTTCCCAACCCTTGCTTAGGGCCGGTATTATAAAACTTAACTGGAAGTTATCTTTAACTTTAACTGACAGTTTTGAAAGTTATGTCCTAACACAACTGTCAAAACTGTTAAAGATAACTTCCAGTTAAGTTTTATAATACCGGCCCTTACTATCATCAATTTTATGTACCTATAACTAAGCCATCTCGTGACGACTTGGTACGAGTCGAATCAATAAATACATTGGTTACCACGAATTTGTATATTTGTAACACCCAACTCATAAATATATTGTGTTTAGTAAAAATAAATATATCAGAACGAAAAATAAATATATGGGCGCACGAATTAATATATTGCTGCAACTAATAAATATATTGGGTCGAAAATACATCCAGTGTGTCCACGGATTGGGTGCCGGTAAGGTGTAAATGACGTAAAATTTTCGAGTTAGACTCTGATATTCTGGAAATCGCTCCTGTTTATTTTCAAACTAAGATGTTGAGCCAAATCAATTAATATACATGGTGGTTTAGAACTGATTTAATGAAAATTGTTAAGAATGAAGTGCCTTTGTTTCAAAAGATATCGAGAATGTTCATTGAGAAAAGTTGTTTAGAATCAAAAGACACGGCTAAATCTCGATTCTCAGATAAATCCACTTTGATTTTGTAAATAGGTTATGAAAATAATTGATAATATCCATGGTTACAAATGCCAGACGCGACTTAAAACGTAAATATTATTCGTCATAAACGAAAATTTTCCAGTTAAAATATGTCGACCATAGAACAAAGAGTGTTTATTGTGCAGTGCTACGGTTTAGGTGCAGACATTTCGTATCAGCGAGTAATAAGACAATTCCATGAACGCTGGCCAAATGCGGCGGTATCACGTAACCCTGTTAAAAAAATTTCAAAAAGCACTGCCGTGAAGGCAGCAACTTTTGCGCGCATGTTCAATGTAGATGACCGCTTCAACAACGAATTTGAACATGCACGCAAAAGCTGCTGCCTTCACGGCAGTACTTTTTGAAATTTTTACTGATAAATTACTGGATTTCAATTCGATCAAATCTGTATTTTTGGAAATATTGGAAAAATAAAATTTTGAATGGGTATATCTACGGAATCATTGGGCGGATTTTACCCATTCACGAATTCGACCTTCGTTATGAAGCCCCAAACCTTCTTTACAAATATCGAGTTTCGAAGTCGTTTCTTCCGGAAGTTCTTGTGTTTACGGCCAGCCTAACGGCCGACTGCGTAAACACAATAACTTCCGAAAGAAACAGCTTAGGGACTCGATATTTGTAGAGAAGGTTTGGACCTAAATTACGAAGGCCGAATTCGTGAATGGGTAAAATCCACCCAATGATTCCGTAGATATACCCAATCAAAATTTTATTTTTTCAATATTTCCAAAAATACAGATCAGATCGAATTGAAATCCAGTACTTCATCGAAAAATAACAGTTCGAAGTTTCATACAGAATTTGATGAGGATGATATGATAAGAAAAATCATAGAAATTTTTTTTTTCAAATTGTTCTGATGACACGATTATCACGAAATTTCGCATGAAGTGGTCTTTCAGCATCTCAAAACTAGCTGTGAAATTTCATCAGGACTGAATCAGTATTTCTTGAGTTATACCAAAAAAATAATCGATATCGAGAAGAAAACCTCGAAATTCGACACATTTTTTCCGGATATCTCCGAAACTTATGATCGTATCGAACTGAAATTTAGTACACTGCTGCGAAATATGAAGTTCAAAGTGAAAGTGGACTTTTTTTTTGAATATGATAAATGGTTTCCAGGAAAAAAAAATTTTTGGAAAAAAATTTCGAAAAAATTTTTTTTTTTAATTTACTGACAATATGATCCTGACGAAATTTGGCTCAAAGTTGCGCGTCGTTATACTCCACCAAACTGCCAAGTTTGAATCCAATAGCTTGAGTAGTTTCTGAAATAAAAAATAAATAACTTCAAAACTTCAAGTGCCTATAACTCCGAAACTATTGGACCGATTTGGCCCATTAACGAACTTAACCGTAGCATTCTGATGCGCAACCTATCCTGAAAGTTTCAAGTAGCTAGCTTGCTTCTGTCGACAGTTATCGTGTCTACGGACGGCCGGCCGGCCGGCCGACCGGACAGAATCAATTTTGACACCGGATTCGTCATCAGTGAGTACAACCTAGTCGATTGAGACCATTTTCGGCTCAATCATCCAAAATTACAGACATTTGGACAAAACGATAGCACGCTGTTCCCCTAGAACATGCGCGCAAAAATAGTGTCAAAATTTGTATTTTTGATCATGACGAAATATCTCACGTATTGGATTAACAAAATGTTCATGACCAACTCATAAAGTCAAGGTAGGCTGATTTAACTGAAAATTGAGTTCCTGCAGCAGCTCGTCATTCCGAACAACTTTTCTCAATAAACTTTCTCGATATTTTTTTGAACAAAGGCACTTTATTCTTGAAAATTTCCATTGCATCAGCTCTAAACCACCCTGTATATTAATTGATTGGCTCATTTTCTCAACATCTTAGTTTGAGACCAAGCAGGAGCGATTTCCAGAATATCAGAGTCTAAGTCGAAAATTTTTCGTCATTTACGCCTTATCGGCACCCAATCCGTGGACACACTGTATATTTGAAAACACACTTTTGTCCCAAACGGCGCCTCATACGTGTGGCGGAGTAAAAGCAACATGAAAGTGATTGGCTTGGCAATGATATTGAACAGAAGCGTAAAACCTCGTGACCTCAGTGCTTTCATGAAATTTTCACTAAATGATATTGCTCCTGTGTCTAGAAACAAGCACGCAATCAGTTTGTAATTCAGTCGAATATTCGAAAGAATTTCAGTTTGCCACAATTGTCGAGTGGTGAGGTTCTATTCGGGCAGCTTCAAATAATTGCCCTATCCACAGCATTCTTATTCGTCAGTTCTGCGAGTTTTCGCATAGGAGAAATTTCCTCATTATGCGCTTTCAATCTCTGCCCTCGTGTAGCTGCTTTGAACAGTTTCAGTACAGAGTAATTTGAATTCTTTGAAATTTATGGCACTCAACTGCTCGTAATCGTTTTGCTCTACGGCTGTTGAAAGCGCAATAATGTAAAAATGCGACGCCTTAGGTGGAATCCGAAATGGCACTTGCGGAATTCGCGCAATCAGGGTGCAACCATTTCAAGTATTAATAACATTTTTGTGCATTTGTTACGGGAATTTTTCATTCATTTGCGATGGATTGTGTGAGCTTCTAGAGAAACTGAAGTTCAAAAGTATTGACTAGTGAAGTTATAGCAAACACCATTCTAAATTGTTTATTCTGGCGGTGGTTATACTCTCGTTTTCGAACAATCCATACGATAAGAAATTCATTATGAATAGAGAACTTGTTAAGTAGTACAGACCTAAAACAATATTGCTTTTGATGTCAATTGGAGCATGTACTTATTGTGTAATTATGAATTGAACTGTAATGATTTCGGAATAACTCGATGTTCATGACATCTTATTTGCTCTGTGAACATAATTAGCACAAAAATTATGCAAGAAATTGAATATTCAAAAATATCTTTGCCTTTGAGAAAGAGCAGAAGATTCACTTTGTATTTGTTGAATATTGAAACACTGCGAAATGTCCATTGTGATAACTAATCCGTTTAAAATTGCTCATTATGTGTTGAAATTTGGTAATCAATATATTCATCTACTTTTATTTATAATTCTGGATGGAAAGTTAACCGATTATTCCACTGAATTCCAGTCTTAGAACTGAATGCGATCATTGATTTTCAGGATTATTGGAAATTTGCAGCGTTCTTCTTTATAACTCAGGGACCACTGGTCGGAAATCATCTGGGTGAAAATTTTTAGTTTGAGTTATACAACAGTGAGCAACGTTGAGGGGTTTCATGAAAATTGGGTGGTAGGTTTTGGTGAAATATTTTTTTTCTTTTCAACCCCTAATTTTGAGCCCTTAGGGTACACTGATCCTGATTAAAAGTTTGAAGGATCAATCCCGAACGATACACGATTTCTCTACCAAATTTCATGGATTTCAGTTCAGTACTTTCAGAGAAAAGCCCCAGACAACGTACTGCGGACGGACGAATTTTTTTTATTAGTTCATTCAAATCTACATATTTCAAAATGTAAACTATGAAATTTTCAGGAGCGGGGGTTGATTTTTTTGTTTTTGGTCGATCACTAAAGTGTATTATTCGATTTTATCATTTTCATCATCAAAAATATAAAAGGAA
Source organism: Myrrha octodecimguttata (assembly GCA_958510865.1). NCBI lineage: Eukaryota > Metazoa > Arthropoda > Insecta > Coleoptera > Coccinellidae > Myrrha > Myrrha octodecimguttata. Next base: position 46,276,147 of record OY294058.1, on the reverse strand, counting down.
TATAAGAACATCCATATTCACTGAAAATCTGGGAAAGCACTGACCAAAGGTGGAATTCTAACTATTATATCAACAGGAAATGTTGCACCTAGTTTCGTGTTGGTGATCTCCACCTGATTACGAAGTCCCAATGTGATTGCATTTGCACTTCTTGAGATATTGCGGAAATAACGTTAAAATTCTCAATAAGAACGAAATTTGGCACAATTTTTTTTCAATATGTCTCTGAAAGTAAATATCGGATCGAATTGAAATTCAAAACGTTGTTGTTAAAAACCCACTTCGAAGTTTGTGCCAAATTCCATCGAAAGCTGATCAATATTTCCAGAGAAAAAAAATATTTCATTGAAAAGTTTCGATTTCTGAATAAATTCTTTTTTAAACTCTCTAACTTGGAGGAAAAGTACATATGTTTTCACGAGGAAAAACCAAAAAAGAGCTGTTTTTGAAAGCTTAAAAATTTTAAGACATAAAAGGATTTCATTCGACATCCCATATGAATTCTATTTCTATAATGTGTAATGAACTGAAATAACTGACTGTTAGATTTCTAATGTTTTTAAAAAATTTGATTTGATCCGTATTTCAGGAAATATTTGAAAAATAAAATCCAAATGGGTATATTTACGAAATCATTGGTTGGATTTTACTCATTCACGAATTAGCCCTTTGTAGTTATGCCTTGACACACTTCACAAAATATCGAGTTTCTAAGTCTTTCTTCCGGAAGTTATTGTGTCACGGTCGGCCTAACTATATTTTCAGAAATACAAATTAGATCAAATTAAAATCCAGTAATTTATCGAAAAATTACATTTCGAAGGTTCACAAAGAATTTCATGGGGATAATTTGATCAGAAGATCACAGATTATTGAATATTGAAAAAAAAATTAAATTTTTTTTCAAATTGTTCTAGTGATACGATCATCAGGAAATTCCGCATGAAGTTGCCTATCAGCATTGTCAAACTACCTGCCGACTTTCATCATTATTGCGTTATTCTATAAAAAAACGATATCGAGAAAAAAACACGAAATTTTACATATTTTTTCCCAATATCTACAGAAATTATATTGATATCGCAATGAAATTTGGTACACTGCTGTGATATATGATTTTGAAGGTAGGAGCGTAAATTTTTTTTAATTCAATGAACAAAATTTTTTCGGAAAAAAATTCAGAAACAAATTCTTCGACAGTTTGATCCCGAAGAAATTTTGTGAAAAGTTGTGCATTATTTTGCTTTAAATAATTGTCTAGTTTCAATTAAATTGCTTCAGTAGTTTCTGAAATATCGGGCAATTAATCTCAAAATTTCAAATGACTATGTATAACTCAGAATGCATGCTACTGATTTGTCCCATTAACGAACTCAGCCGCCGCATTTCAGTTCGACAGTTATCGTCTCTTCGGCTGGCTGGACAGAATCGATTTTGATGAAGGATTCGTCATCAGTGAGTTTAACCTAGTTGTTTGAGACAATTTTCGGGAAAAAAATCGGAAGTAACAGACATTTGGACAAAACGATAGCACATTGTTTTCCAGAACATGCGCACGAAAAACCTCATTCTCGATACTTGGTCTTTATCGTAAAGTAAGTACACTTACGACAGATTACAATTTCATTCATGGTATTTTCATTTTAAATTAAATATTTAATTGTAAATGCACAAAACATCGCGAATGAACTTGAAATAGAATCATAATATTTCAATGAAATCACATGAACTATTGATTCATTATATGATAGTCTTCAGAATCAAGTGTATCAGTCAAAATAAAAATCGAAATGATAAGAACAAGTTATAAAAATTCTCACGGCAATAGTGATATATTCTAAATTGTGTGAAAAATAAATATTAAAAGTTCATAAGGAAATTTATCAATACTTCCCTGTAAATATTGGATTAACATGAGTTGTTTTACATACCACCAAAACATATTTCGACATTGTTGAATCACCCTGAAGATACGAAATAGGTATCATTCTGAAAAAATCTTGACTTGCATTCACCAAAAAAAATGGCTAACAACTTATTTAAAACCCTATATGAATTATCTCAGCGAAAAATAAAAATGACACAAGGTTCAACAAACACATCCTACCCTGGACACAACAGATCCATATATCGATTTTATATCAGTCTCAATGTTCACCCCCCCCCCCTCCGCCACATGATGTTCGATTAGCTTAATTCTAATCCTATATGCAATCCTCTATAACAAATTACAGGCAGATCATGTTTCTGAAATCACTTCAATTCCTTTATAACCCCGCTTATATATCCTGAATTGTCGGTAAATGTTATTCATTTGCGTAACAGGTACAAAAGTGAAAGATATTTTCTTGCAAGATGTTGAACAGGGCTCGTCAGTCGACGAAAAATCACGATTCATCACAAGATGGTGAATGGTTTTATAAAATCACACTTTAGAATGGGTCCATCGACAGATTTATTCTGTTAATTGCCAAAATTTTTCTGGCAGTTGACAGAATACATCTGGCAGTTTCAGATGAGGAAAGAGAATACATTCAAATTCGTGTCTGAACCGTGTTAGTTCGTGAAGATGGCTCGGAATTCGACACACTTTTTCCCTATATTTCCGAAATAGACGGAGACGGATAATGGGACAAGCAGATACGGTTATCAAGGATGTGGAACACAGACAGCTCTCTTGGTATGGCCATGTACAACGTATGCCGGATCACAGACTGCCGAAACAGGTAATGAATTGGATTCCACGTCGAATTTCGATTTTTGAAATTAAAATATTACGGATATAATTTTCTTCCGGAAATTAGTAATCAAACCTTCAGAAAGATTCATAGAACATGTGTATCTGCTGTAATAGACATACAATATCTTAAGCTACCTTTTGTGCTACGGAGATTCGGGTATTTTGGTAATCGGAGATTCTTTCCTATTGGCCGTCGACGATCACGTGATCGTCGTCAGCCAATAGGGTGAATCCCACGACCAATAGGATGAATCCCCGATTACCCAAATACCCGATTCTCCCTCGAACAAAAGGCCCCCTCAGAAAATTCATTCCATGGAACACTTATACGATTAAATGGAATGAACAGTGATCAGAACTGCTTGTAAGTTTTTATTTATGCCGAGAAAAGTATCGACTATATCGAAATTTTGCAGGAGACTTCTCTTCTCCAGAATTGAATGGAAAACCATAAATTTCGAAAATCTATCCCGCGATAACAATTTTTGAAGGAAAATCATGAGGGGTTGTTTTTTTCAACCCCTAATAAAGTTAAAGATCTAAAAAAAATGTTTGAGTGACATCTACCATTGTATAAAGATAATGCATCTACTAAGTGCTTCATATTAGGTGTAGTTTTATGGCTCAGTGTTTTTTAGAGTAGTAAAAAATTTAAAAACTGTCATCGCCTTCCAAAGGCTGTATCTTGGAAGGGAGGTCGATTTCGAAAAAAAATCATATGAACTACTCCTGCTTATTTTCATTGAGGACTCATCTCCCTGAATACTTTGCAATTGTTTACCTGTACATATTTCCGAAAATAGAATCGAAGCAAATTGAAACTTGAGACATTGTTGTTTGATACTAGGAATCTTAGTGACAGTCTGAACACTAGATATAAGTACACGAATTTTGCAAAGAGTAGTGTATTCTTCAACTAACTGGGGTGTTTCGATTATCGCATTCTTCATGAGATATTGAAGAACTGACATCAAAATTTCAAGTTGCTATAACTGAGAAACTGTTCGGTCGATTATGCCCGATAATACACTCAACTGATATTTTCAGGCTCCCAACCAAACCTGAAAATTTCGAAACTCTAGGTCCTCTCCTCCGGAAGTGAGATCACACACGGCTGGACGGTTGGACAGAATTGAATTTAACTACTGATTCTTAATCAGAGGTCAAGCTGATCGTTTTTTCGGCTCAAAAATCCGAAAGTAACAGACAATTGTGTGAAACGATAACGTGCTGTTTTCCAGAACATGCGCGTAAAGAGATCATTCCAGATAATTCAATTATAAATTACGTATCTCATTAAAAAAAATTTCTGTTTTTTGCCCTTCGAGCTCTGTCTTCGTCTTGAAAATTTCTGCACGCCTGTGAAGAAGATACAAAGACCTTGCCAAAAAAGGACCACATGACCCACTTTGCTCAATCAAAAAGTTGGTGGGTTGATGCGGACGACACAGGGTGCAGCAAAAATCCTCCAAAAATGCATAAAATATGGTAAAAGTGTGTGGGGTCGTGTGTCCTGTGAAATCAAACACGCAATTAAGCAAAGGGATTAACCTCTTTATTTTACTCTCGAGTGTTACAACGGAAGTGAATTCGAAAGGCAATAAAATTCTTTTTGTTGGAAGACACAGGCTAACAATTCTTGTTGTGAATCTCCTTGAGTGTTGACAGGTAGTTCTTCGCTGACGCCGGGCAGGGGTTGATCGTGGTGTCAGGGGCGCTTCCGTCGTCGAGGGTGGTAAAAAACCAGATGTTGAGTCAGGAATGCAGCTTATAGAATATCTTCTTAGCGGTGACGTAAACGGTGGATGCAGATGGATTGGAGTCATTTTTGAGAGCGGAGCGAAATATATTTATACGATTTTTCGGATATTTGAATTTCTTGTTTCGACTCCGCCCTTTTTTTTTTGCGTTTTTCTTGAAGTGGATAATTCGCTACAAGTGAAACAAAATTGACCTGTTTCAGGATTTTGTTGCAAAATATTTTTCTTCTGAGAAAATGAATTTTTTCCATAATTTTGACGCGCACTGTATAATAGGTTCTTCTCACCTGGAGTCACTTTCAGATGATAGATTCAGGTATGTTGTGAAGGAGGGACTCCTATATATGCCTGTGTACTCTATTGAAGAATTTCGTTCTTGTGATTCTAGTAAGTTTTAAGTTATTTAAATTTGTCAGTTATTTACTTGAGTTTCAGTTCGACGGAAGCAAACAAGACAATTTTACCAGGAAATAAATATATGAATATGAATATATGAATACGAAGCATTTCGTCGAATTGCGTTCAGCTTTCCGTTTGCTTTTTTTTAGTTCTGGGATACAGCGAGTTATAGTTTCGTCACAATGGCTATTATTTTTCGCATATTGGGCCGAAAATTGTCTTGAAAGATTGAAGGAGAATCCGTGCTCGAATTCAATTCTGCCCATCTGTCTGTCCGTTCGTATGTGTTCGGTAATGGGTGAAATCGGTCGAAGAGTTTCTCAGTAAGACCAATTGAAATTTCAATGTTAAATTCTTGATATCTCATGAAGTGAAAATTCGATAAGATTGAAACTTTGCGTATAGAAATGAATTAGCAACGCGCAAATTGCCGCAAAATTTCGTGTGGATCCGAGTGTTAAAAAATTTAAAAAAAATATATTCATTCAAAAATTTTTCAAATTTTTGTTGAAAAATTTTGTTTCATGAATATCGTCTAAATTTCAGCGAAATTTGGCGATAGCCTCGAAGTCAGTATTTTACAACAACGTTCCAAATTTCAATCCGATCGGGTGTTTACTTTCGGAGATATAAAGAAAATAATATACTGTTCTTAGTTGAAATTTTAACGTCATATCCGCAATAGCTCAAAAAGTGCGAATGCAATCAGATTAAAACTTCGTAAATAGTTAAGGAATACCAACGCACAACAAGGTGTATATATCGTGTTGATCTAATACTAATAATTCGAACAATCACGATTTATATTTTGAGGTCTACTTATCATATGGTCCTTACGAAATTCTTCATGAGCCTTCAAACTCTGTTTTTTGGCAATTCACGAATTCGGCGATCGAAATCAAGCTCCAAACCTGCCCAACGATTTTCTAGTCTATCGGCATATTCTTTCAGTTATTGTTTTAACGATCCGTTTTCAGACTAGCCGCAAACAAATTTGATTCTGAGAGAAATGGCTTGTAGACTCTATATTTTTAGAGAAGGTTCGCGGCTTGATTAGGAAGGTCGAATGCGTGAATAGGTGACCCCTTTGGAAACTCATTCAAACAAGCGCTTAAAAGCTCCTGACCTCACGTCAGTGCTTTTCTAGATTTGTTTTATAATAATTCTCTGAAAAGAGTTATTTAGGAACTCGAATTCATACACAAATTTTTAGATTTATCTTTTCTACTTGCCAGATTAAATCTGTCAATTACTAGATCCAATTCGTCAATTGACAGATTTTTATGTTCACATTGGCACTTATTCACCGTCGTGAAAACAACCATAAACTCTCAGAATTATAATTTTCAAATTAATGCTTCTGGAGTGTCAAAAAATGAAAGAGGAAATAATTCATACGTGTACATTTCTCATCAATTACGGAGCTCCATTATTCTTAAATCCACCCAGAAGCTTCAAATACGAATAAAACTCCATTTCGAAACTGATAACGCTATAACCTTATCCAATTCACCCCGATACAATTTCCTGTTCGTCGAAAATATAAATTTTCGCGTAGGAAGTAATATCAAGTAACCAAAGAGCCAACCCAGAATATTTAATTATTCGAAGTAGTTAATGGAGGGACCTGGCTCGCCAATTAAAGTCAGCAATTTCCCATCAAACCGGAAACATCGAGGAGTCACATAATTAGAGGGAATATTCCTCCTCGTTGTTGTCTCTGGCGAATTTTTTTTAAAGAAGAAATGGAATATTATCCGTTGGAGGAAACGAGTGGAATTCTAATTGGGTGGATTCCTCCAGGAATTCAATCAATTAATTAATTCCATGCTCTGTATTGATTCGATCGACATGACCCTTTCCAATCTGGCGATAAGGTGCTTCATCTGGTGTATCTTCAATTCATTCGACGAAGGAAAAGATACCCTAGAATTCATTCACCTAATTTTCAAGAATCCATTTTCATGTAATGTATAGATGGGCTTCGTTCAAATATAAATGCAAAAAATTCATGGTGCCGACACTCTTTGACATATTCTGGAACGAAAGGTCGGTCTAAACGTCATTCTTATACATCGTTGTTCTACAGTTTTCGCTGATATCGGAAAATCGGATATCGGATATCGGAAAATCTGAAATATTTCCGGAGGCTCCGACTTGTCATAAGGAAACTAGTAAAATAAGAGATTTTTCCATTTTCAAGTACCCAGAGTATTTTCGAGAACCTCCAAAAATGAATTCATTTTGACGAATTCAAGATATGATGATTCATTTCACTCAGAATGGTAAGAATATATATCAAGGTTTCCTTTGGCTCTTAACAACATATTGAAATAATTCATTTTCCAATAATAATGAACATGAAGATTTCCAGAAAGTATATTTACAAGTATGCAACAAATGCATAGCCTACATACAAAATTTATAGAATCACTTTTTCATGAAAGGAGATCCAAACCATCCTATAAAATTTATGAGTGATATCTCCCATTTTTTCATTACCGTTGTTTCGGCTTTCAAATTACTCCTTATACCCATGAAACTCTTCTAACAAGAAATCCCATTTGCTTTTCATTTCTTTATACATATTCTTTTGTGTCTCCTATATATACGTTCGATCTACCGCATAATATAAGATCCAAGTTGGCAATTTTCGCAGATGACACAAAAATTTTCAGTCATGCTCTTGATTACAGGCAAACTCTGCAGAATTACTTAAACATTTTTTTACGTTGGTCTAAGAAATGGCTCTTACCCCTGAATCTGGAGAAATATTTGATTGTTCACATGGGCAGAAATAATCCTCGTTGCTGTGATAACTAAGCAGGTCATGAGCTTCCATTGGAAAGAAGCCACGGAGATTTGGGTGTCACTGTGCCGGAGGGTCTGTCCTAGCCGGAACATATAAATAATATAGTTAGCAGAGCGAACAAGTTACTGTACATACTTCAGAGGTCATTTCACGAATGTTCTTCATACATGTGCTAGTTACATATTAGAATCCTCCATATTCCTATATAAATAATATACATGTATCATCTTAATGTATCATATTGCACTGATACTAGGAATTCATCCCACTAGAGGGGAATAGAAGATTACTCGCTTTGTTAATTAGGTTAGTCAAACCATTGTTGTACTGAATGTCGTGACTTTAACATTGTCCACTTCGTCAATAATCAAATTAAACTTTTTAAAAATCAAAGTTCTTTATTCACAAACATAAGTGGCGCAGTCGGTAGGATACCCAAAACATTTTTTTCGACTAAAATTGCGGAAAAAGTTGTGTTCGTTTCAACGATTAGTTGGGTATTCAAAATTTTTTGGCGAACCTTGGCCCAAAAATCGACCAAGTTCAACCCAGTGGTACAAGAAAACCAGCGAGTGGAAGTCAACATCACAGAAGCTCATAGTTAAGAAAACCAAACCCGATCAACAGCTTTCAGGAGGAGAAATTATAGTTTGGTACGGAGTTTCTGGAACGAAACTGCCTGCTATAATCGCTGTATCCCCTGAAGCAGAAGAAAAAGAAGAAAGAAGAAATCTTTATGAAGCCAATAGCGTAAGTTTCACATCCTTTTTCCACATACCAATCACCCCATATCCCCAATTGATTTTTTTTTTCACAATATATTGAATTTTATTTTTCAACTAAATACTTGATTTTCTCTTGAATTCGTCGAGTTCAAATATATAAATTATAGTTTAAAAATCTTATGAATAGTATAAGAGATCGTAGTCCTTTAAGAAGACATAACAGGGAAGAAATAATGGCAGTCCCTCAAATTCATAAACACCACATTGATTGTATCCCAGAATATGATGGGAATCCAGCAACTTTGGCTATTTTTATTCAATCTAGCGAGTATTTGATTAATAATTTTTCTGATCAAAACAACATTGCCAACCCACAGAATGAATTTCTGTTACGAGCCATTATCGGCAAACTAACGGGAAGAGCACTAAATTTGGTAGGCAGTAGAGGAAATTTAAGAAATTGGTTATCGATCAAAAATTTATTACTCCAATTTTTTTCTGATCAACGCGATGAAAATTGTTTAGTCGGTGATTTGATGCATTTAAGACAGGGAAAATTCGAAAGTCCGGTTAATTTTGGATATGGATGTCAAGATCTTTTGAGTTTATTACTCAATAAAATTCAACTCACCGAAGTTGACCCAAACATAATAGAATTGAAAAAGAATTTATTCGAGAACCAAGCACTAAACGCCTTCTTGAGAGGTCTTCATTCTAATTTACCAATTAGATTAAGAAATCCACAAACCTTAGAACAGGCTATTGCATTTACTATAGAAGAACAAAATTTTGCTTATGCTAGGCGGAATTTAACATACACTTACTCGAATAGACCTCCAAATCCTCAATTTACACATTTTTTACCCACCAAACAAAATCTACAACGTCCTCTGTATCAAAATGTAAGCCCGATTAATCAAACACCGGTTACTCAAGTCCGTCAAAACACAACGAATTTGAACCGAAATAACCAAAGAAGTATGCAGATTAGAAATTCGCCCCAAACGCGATCACAACCTGTCCCTATGGATACGTCGTCAAATAACACAAGGTATACAGGTAGACCACAACCTAGTAGACAGATTAATCAAAGAAATTTCATTTCGGAAGAACTTTTTCAGCAAAATATCGATGAGTCCGTGAACGAATTTGATCAAAATGATTGTTACTATGATGATTACCATACCACGTCGGAATACGACCCAAATAATCAATACGAGTTCGCAGACTTCCCCGAAAATAATCAATATTTGGAATTACCTGCTGAAAATTTTCACAGCACAGCAAGCAACCAGAATCCAACGTAATAAACATCACTAATATTAATAACTCTACTTTGCCATACATAAGGATTCCGGGAGTCAATTTTAAATTTATGATAGATACAGGAAGTTCGAAAACCTTAATTAGTCCCCGAATCGTTGAAAAATTTTATCAAAAATATATCAAATATTCACCATTCAAAATAAAGACAGCACACAAAATTACGTTTCATAAATATATTGCACACATACCACTTCCGAAAATTTTCAAAACTGAAGAATATTTTAATTTTCACATATTTGAGTTTAACGAACAATATGATGGATTGATTGGAATGGATTTACTTAAACACTTAGGTGCCAATATCGACCTCAAGAAAAATGTGCTTTACACCAAAAATGGTCCTATTCCTCTATATTTTCAAAGAAATTCCTATTCATATACTTTACCACCTAGAACCCAGAAAGTCATAAAAGTACCTATACACTCTAACGAAGTCAATCAAGGTATCATAGAATACATCAAATTAACGGAGGGAATCGAAATTCCACAGTGCTTAGTGAAGGTTGAAAATAATGAAGCATACGTAACAGTAACGAATAGTAATGAGTCAGAAAAACAAATTGAAATAAATCCACTACAAATTCTTGAAATCAATGAATCGGACATAACTCCAATAACGATAGCTCAAAATGAAACCAAAACTGACAAATTATTGAAAGAAAATATGAAAAATCTCCGCTTAGAACATCTAAACAAAGAAGAAAAACAAGCAATTCGGAAAATCTGCTTTGAATACAGAGATATCTTTCATAGCAAAAAGCTACCTTTAAGTTTTACTAATGTAGTTAAACACGAGATAAGAACCACGGATGAAACACCGATATTTCAAAAAGCATATAGAATGCCAAAAACACAAAAAAGGGAAGTCGAAAGACAAGTGGAAGAACTTTTGAAAAACGACATAATTCAACCGTCCAGTAGTCCATGGAGTAGTCCAGTGATCGTAGTTCCAAAAAAGATGGACGCTTCCGGAGAACAAAAATATCGTCTCTGTGTCGATTATAGATTACTCAACAAGAAAAGTATCGATGATCAATATCCACTCCCAAACATTACAGAAGTATTAGACAAGCTAGGTAAATGCAAATATTTTTCCACACTTGATCTAGCATCAGGATATCACCAAATCGAAATGCATCCTAGAGATATACCGAAAACAGCATTCTCCACAGAAAGAGGGCATTATGAATATATGAATACAAAAGACTTCCTTTTGGATTGAAAAATGCACCAAGAACATTTGAAAGAATAATGGATAATATTTTACGAGGCATAATGAATGAATCATGTGTAGTGTACTTGGATGATATAATAATTTTTTCAACATCACTAGAGGAACACATAGAAAAACTCCGTAAAGTTTTTGAACGTCTGAGAGATGCAAACTTAAAAATTCAAATGGATAAATCAGAATTTCTTGAGAAAGAGGTTCAATTCTTGGGTCATATCATAACACCGGAAGGTCTTAAACCTAATCCTCTGAAAATTGATGCAATTTTACGCTACCCAATCCCGAAAACACCAACTGAATTAAAAGGATTCCTCGGACTCACAGGATATTATCGTAAATTCATAAAGGATTACGCAGAAATCACAAAACCTCTGACCGTCTGTCTAAAAAAAGGAAGAAAAATAGTTCACTCCGATGAATTCACAAAATCATTCAACAGATGTAAGGAAATTTTGACGAATCCTCCAGTTTTACAATATCCGGATTTTAGTAAAAATTTCATAGTAACAACAGATGCCTCAAACGTAGCAATTGGAGCTATTCTATCACAAGGACCGATCGGTTCAGACAGGCCAATATGCTATGCATCAAGAACACTCAATCAATCAGAAGAACGATACAGCACCATAGAGAAAGAACTATTAGCAGTTATCTGGGCAGTAAAATACTTCAGACCATACCTATATGGCAGGAAATTCACCATATGCACTGACCATCGACCTCTTATCTGGTTGGATAAACTGAAGGAACCAAATTCGAAATTGCAAAGATGGAAAATACGATTAGAAGAATATGATTACGAACTTGCATACAAAAAAGGATCCATCAACAAAAATGCCGATGCATTATCAAGAATACAACTTAATCATACAGATACTGATTCTCTAATCAATAACGTAGATGAAGACGAAATTGAAAAAATATTGGAAGATGCATCATCAGTCGAGATGTCAGAATCAGATTTAGATGAAATCTTGAAAAGACTTGACAACGCAGATGATGGCTAGGAAGAAAATTCAGAAAGTGATCTTGATACGGTACATTCTACGAATACGGAGACGGAAAACTCATCACGAATAAAAATATCCAACGATATTATCGATTCTAAGCCAAATCAGTATTTTTTCCAGGAAGTCTATAAACAACCGAAACCTGTGAGAAAAGAATCCATGGGAAACATAAGGAAATTTTATGTCCAAATCAGCACTTCAAATAACGAAGACGAAATCATCAAATTCCTCAAAGAATACACAGCAGATAAGAAGAGATATTATTTTCACTTCGAATCTGAGAACATGTTCAGAACATTCAGCAACGTTGTAAACAAGCTGTTCAACAGAAACGGACCTGAAATAATATACTGCACTGAAAGAAGAGAAGTGATTCAAGATAGTGAACTTATCAACCAGGCGATAAAATTCCAGCACGAAGGGAAAACAAATCACAGAGGTGTAAATGAGACTCTCAGGCAACTTCAGCGAAAATATTATTTTCCATCCATGAAAGAATACGTCTCGAACTATATAGCGAACTGCGAAATCTGCAAACGAAATAAATACGAGAGAAATCCTCCAAAAATCGAAATGATGTTAACAGATACGCCCTTCAAGCCTTTTGAGAAAATACACATAGATATTTACACTTTGGAGAATACTAAATTTCTAACTGTTGTTGATGCGTTCACGAAACTAGGTCAAGCCATCCAATTAAAATCCAAAAATGCTGTAGACATATTTCATGCATTGTTGAATTATTTTTGTTTTTACGGAACACCATTACGAATAAGTTCAGATCAAGGAATGGAATTTTTCGGACATATTATAAAAGAACTATTTGAAACTCATAAAATAAATATTCATTTCACAACAGCACATCACCCAGATTCTGACGGAATCATTGAGAGATTCCACTCGACAATAGCGGAACATTGTAGAATTTTGAGATCACAATCTAAAGACCCCATAGAAGTAATTATGAAATACGCAATAATAGGGTATAATAGTTCTATTCATTCAACCACGAAACTAACTCCACTTGAACTTACATTCGGCCATACAAAGCTGAAAGATCCTCTAGATATTCTTTACGATAAGCAAATGTATAGTGACTATCTACAAAAGCATAAACAAAAATTAGCGTTAGTCTATGATAAAGTCAATGAGAATATAACTTCACAAAAAAATAAAATTGTTCAAAAAATTAATGAAAATACGAGGAACCCCTTCAAAATTGGTCAAACAGTTTACGAAAAAAGTTATAAATATGCTCGTAACAAAAAAGGACGTAAATTTAGCGGACCTTTTATTATTACAGAACTGTTACCCGGTAATAAAGCCCTTATCCAAAAAATAGATGGTAATAAATCAAAACAGAACATCGGTCGTACAGTTCATTTGAAAAATCTAAGACAACCTATTGTTACAGACTCATCACCGTCGCAACAATCTTCGGATACATCATCTCAGAATGCACAGAAGTAAAAATTACTCAAATTGTAGACAACCCTGGCATATTACCATTAAAAAAGGGAATATCCCAAAATATCGTAAACTATTGGACTATAATTCAAATTTTCGATTTATCCAACATAACGTCGGAATTCAATAAATTGATATCAAACTATCGAAGCATGAATACATCATTTCACACTACAGAACACGGAAAAAGTTACTTACGTGAAATCTCCAATCACAAATACATCTTAGAGTATAAGATCGATGATACTCAGAAAAAACTCAAGCAACTAACGCCGACCCCCAATAACAGAGGAAAGAGAGGTTTGATAAATGGACTAGGTACTATATGGAAATCAATATCAGGTAATTTAGATCAGAATGATGCCGATAAATACGATGAAGCTATTCAAAACTTGAAAAACTCGCAACAGAAATTGATTGATGTGGCAAACTCACAAATAAGTTTAACAGAAAACTCAATTACTGTTTTCAATAATTCGATGAATGAGTTGCAACATAATCAAGCACTTCTAGAGAGTAAAATCAGTCAAATAAACTTCTGGATGAATACATCAGCCATAAATTCTTGGGATGATTTCAATTTTATTGTTCTAAACTCAGTTTTCACACATATAACTCTAGCAATAGATATCATAAACAAAATATTGAGTGATATAGAAATAGCCATTTCATTTGCTCAAACAGAAACCCTCCATTCATTTATAATTTCACATGAAGAATTAAAAAAAGAACTTTTCAAAATTCAGACTAAAATCAAAGATAATAGATTACCATTTCTAATCAAGGATGAAAGTATCAATCAATATTATTCTTGCACCAAAGTTAAGGGATTCATAAGTGAAAATCAAGTTAGATTCATTCTCGAAATTCCTCTTACAGAAACTAATAATTACAATTATTACGAATTATTTCCACTTCCAATTCTGAAAAACAATCAATATCAAATTATCAATCCCACCACAAGATTCCTTTCCCTATGTGAAACAAAATACGCTCTATTCAATCGACCATGCAAAGAAGTTTTTCCAACAAATTTCCTGTGTGAGGGAAACACAAAGCCTATATTATCTAGCAACCCATGTGAAGTCGAGCTACTTAGTGTCACCAAAAATTACACAAGATGTAACCCAAAGGCAATAAACTTAAGGGGATCCAGTGTCCATCAACTAGCAGTCGACTATTGGATGGTCATCACAACCCAGGAGAAGATCGCCAGAGTGAAGTGCGGAGATAGTGCCGAAAAAACAGTGTTGTGCGGAACATATGTCATTTTCGTTCCGTCATGCTGTGAAGTGATTGTGGACAATCATATTTTGAAGAACTGTAAACAAAGTTCCTCAAGAATAAAAATTGTTGATTTACCAAACATCAAAATCCAACAAATATCAAAATCAGAATCTTTAGAAAAAATTGATCAAGTTCCAATTGAACTGGATAATATTGAACTTGACGATCTAAAGAATATAGAACTTTTAATTGAACATTCTAAGAAGCAAATTCTTTCCATGAAAAGTACAACTTTTCATTATGATAATCTGAGTATTTACACATTAATAATATATGTGATGATTGTTCTTATAATTTTATACTTTTTAATCAATAAGTTTAATAGAAGCAAAATAGAAATTATTCGAAATAAAAATAATCCCTTGGAGGATATCGAGCTCAAAAATTAGAGTTTCTAAAAAACCCCAATTTTTTCTCTTAGGCGCGGAGGAGTTACATATTAGAATCCTCCATATTCCTATATAAATATACATGTATCATCTTAATGTATCATATTGCACTGATACTAGGAATTCATCCCACTAGAGGGGAATAGAAGATTACTTGCTTTGTTAATTAGGTTAGTCAAACCATTGTTGTACTGAATGTCGTGACTTTAACATTGTCCACTTCGTCAATAATCAAATTAAACTTTTTAAAAATCAAAGTTCTTTATTCACAAACATAAGTTGCTCACTGCTGATAGAAACCTACATACCTATACTTGAATTCGCTGAGCCAGTTTGGAGTGTGAATTGCTGGAAAATGTTCAACACTGAGCAACTCGTATTCCCTATGGTATGGTCCAACCTTCGTACAAGGAAAGGCTCTCCATTCTCCGTCTCATCAAATTTACCGCAAGGCGAGCCCGTGGAGATCTTATAAGTGCATATAGAGCATTCGATGGTCTATTTGGTATGAATATATCTCATACTGGTTCCTTGAATGAGGACCCTCGATTGCGTGGACATGGGTTCAAGCTCAGGAAGGAGAAGTTTCACCAGAAATGCAGGCAGAATTTTCTATCTTATAGAGTGTTTGAATGTTGGAATCGACTTCCTGCCAGTGTTGTGCAAGCGTCAACGGTCAGTTCTTTTTAAAGTGGACTAGATGCATTTGTTCAACTGCGTGATGTGCTTTGAGACTCTTAAAGTGTGCATTATTGATATCCCACAGTTTCACTTTTCTCGTTGAGTTTATAATTCGTACTTGAATTTTATTCGTTCAATCATAATAACAATATTTTTAATCAGTAGAGAGTAGAGTTGGTGTTTTTATTTAAATCGCCAAATTGAGTACCTCTATTTCAACCTGCTCGATCTTCCAACAATTTCCTCAAAAAGATTCGTCCATAATTCAAACTCAACTTGTTTCTCACATGTCTACAGTGAAAAAAATTTCATCCACAATTGTTGGAATCTTTCAAGGTTGGTGGCGTTAATCTGCAGTGTTGAATAGGATTTGTTCTGATCATAAAATTTCCGATATCATTAGTTCCGATTGTGGAGAGAGATCGATTCCCACTAAAGTTTCTTTTTCAAATTTGATTTTGTTGATAAAATCATATTTCTATCCAGGTCATTCTAGAGTCCCATTAGCATAATTCTGTTCTCCGTAAGGCTTCCTGTGTTTGAAATAAAAAATATTTAAGTACTTCGAGTGGAATATTTGAAAAGCTACGTAATAAGAACCAAGCGATATTTTTTTATTCTGTTTTCACACCAGTATTCATAATGGACGTTAGTTCAACCTTGAAAGATTACAATAATTTTGGGTAATTTTTTTTGTTAAAAAGAAGTTGAGTTTTAATCTTGGAGAGAATTTGTGACGGAAAACCTTATGAAATTAGTACAGAAAAATAATGCTATCCAATTTGGAAATTGAAAATGAAAAATTCCAACTTAGCTGGTTTTGAGCAATGTAATTTTTTTTTCCAGAATTTCACACCACAATTGAATTGACCACCAAAGCATACAAAGATGTGACCAAAAACCGTTATTTTAAAGGTCACGCATAACTCGCCACAGATATCAGAATATTGCTCTCAGTTGACATTAAACACCCTGTATCTCGCTTTTGCTTCGAAATCAGGGTATATGTCGTGAGACAGAAATGGCTTTCCCATTGTCATCTACTCGGCTATTAATGTTTGTACAGTTTGTGGTGAAATACCCTGTATATACGCAGGAAAAATCACAACCCTTAGATATTACAAAATAAGAATAACAAAAAAAACCTAAATAAAAGGGGAATATAAAGATCTCTTATAGCGAATAATGTATGTTCGACCATTGGAGATCAAATAATCAATCGGGATAATACAAAAATACTGATAAGGGAACCAGATGACACAGAATGAAAATTGAAGAGGGAAACAATTTCGCCTACTGCTTCAAAGAAAAAGAGCATATGTGGCCTAGTTCACCCAAAAAAAACAATAATTATTAATTAGTTTTTTGAATAAATTTGAAAATAATTTTTGAAATACGAAATAATGGCGAGAAAATTCTCTTATGAAGGTGTGAGATATATACTCTGAAACGTTAGAGTACCAGTCGTAAATCCTTACATTATCCAAAAATTTCATCTCGCAAACTGAAAAGGTGATTTCTATAAAAAAATAAATTTCAATTGGCCGACGTCCCCTGCGCTTTCTTAAATTCCAAACATGAAGGATTCGAGCTCACTTTGCAGTTTTTTAAAAATATCGAACAGAACATACGTGAAGCATCGATAAAATGTCGTTCTTCTTCTTGAGAGTGAATTCTTCTTGAGTTGAGCACAATATCCACACATATTTGAAAGGTCTGGTATACCTTCATCCTAAATATCGCGAAAACTACTAATACGATCAGATTTGAATGTGGTTATTATTCTTGGAACTCAATCAGCATAATTTTTTGGAAAAATTGAAATAATGAGTTTTGTAGAAATATCCGCAAGATTTCAGGGAAATTCTGCAGGAAACTTTGAAACGACATTTCAAAATGGTCTATGATTAAGATAGTATTTTTCGAGTTATTTCGGAAGGAATAACAATATCCTGAAAAAAAACACGAAATTTGACATATTATTTCACAATATATTCGAAAATTATGAATGTTTCTAAGTAAAATTTGGGACAATGCTGTGAAATATAAAGTTCGAGCTACGACCGAAATTTTTTCCAATGTAATGAAGACTGTCCGGAAAAAAAAATTTTTTTCGAAAAAAATTTCTTTCCAAATATACTGACAGCAAGAACTGATCAAAATTTCGCAAAAAGTTGCGGATCTTCATGCTCCAACTAACTGTCAAGTTTCAATTCAGTCGCTCCCAGTCCAACGTAGTCGTTCGAAACCATTTTCAGCTCAAAATTCGAAAATGACAGACATTTGGACAAAACGATAGCACGTTGTTCCCTAGAAAATGCGCGCACAGAAAACGCGTTTGACGGGATCGATATATCCGGGAAATCATGACCGCTTTGGAAAAGAATTCAAATCACACGAACATCATGAAACTCTATACAAGGTTGTGCATCAGTATTTTCATCTAGTTAGTTCATGATTAGATCAGTATTTTCTGAATTGTTCCGAAAATGACACCGATATCGGAGTAAAACTCACGAAATTTGACATATTCTTCCAAATATCTCCAAAAATGATTATAGGATCAAAATGAAATTTGTTACTCTGTTGTAAAATATTGGTTTCAAGCTCTGTGCAAATTCATTCGGAAAGCATTATTTTGAGCTGTCTTCTATACCACGATGACCACGAAGTTTTGCACAAAGTTGAGAATTAGCGTCTTCAAAAAGGGCCGCCGAATCATGATTAGATCCATAAATCCCAAGTTATTGCAAGAATAACAACGATACAAAGGAAAAAAACACAAAATAAAAAAAAACCCTCTGATTAGGATCCGGACCTGACTGAAATTTGATTGTGTTGTGAAATATAGAGTCTGATATGGTTGCCCTATTTCGTTGAAATCGGATGAATTTTGAAGAAAAAGGTTTTCCAATTTGCTGATCATACGACCCATACAAACTTCAACTATTAGTTGCGTGTCAGTACCTAACAATTAATTACCAAATTTCACTCCAGTATTTCTCGGGACTTGAGGAAATAATTTCAAAAGTTAAATGATTATAACTATGAAACTATTTGGCGCCGCTTTTGCTTCAATGAAAGACTTGAAAGAACCTTTTTTTTTTAATTCAGCAGATGTATGAGGACTTGTTCTACGATTATATAGGTCACTCAAATTAGCGCCGAAATAGAGGCTGAATGAAATAAATTTGTGTTTACATATTGATACAAAAAAATCACACTTAGTCTCAGTCAAATACCTCTTCTTTCCATATTTTATTCACTCAGCATAGTCATACTCGTTCCATTCCTTCAAAAGAAATTTTATCCCAGCTTCTGCTCTTGAAGGGGTACGTTACTGGAATTTCAGTCCTTGTGTGAGCTTTCTTCCACAAGAGGCGGTATTCCCCAAAGTTAAATTCCTGAAGAAATTACCTAGCAAGACCGTTGGCTCATTCTTGCATTAAATTGCCACTCATATGATATATTCGTAACGAGATTTATATAAAGAATGCTTTTTCACCATCGCGGGACAAATATCAAAGTAAAAATCGTACCGCCCTGTAGACCTGGCAGTTAATGAGGAGTCTGGTCTCGTGTAAGTTTACAAGGATTGTCTGTCATATGTACGACAACTGCATACGGTTGTCAAGGATGCTAGGGGCATCATTATTTCGCAAACTTGAGAGAACAATGCTAGGTGTTCGGTACAGAAAATGAACCTATTCCAAGGAAACGTGCTTAACCTTCCTGTTGATTCTCATGCTCTAATATTTCGATGCGTTCAACAGAGGTTTTTTATTAATGGAGAAGTAAAAATTATCGATCACAGATTTGATATCATGCAGTTGGCACAAATTTAAATGTTTCTTGGATTCTGTATACCAGGCGACGAATTTGGGTTTAATAATAATTAGTCCAGAGATTGTTTTTGAACCTTCGCACAATTCAATCAGAAAAATCCAAATATTGTGTCAACTCACTAACATTAGATCTAACTCATTTTACCCATTCATCACTGACCATAAATGTAGCTGGATTCAATAAAGAATATTATATCATTATCTATCTAGATTATATTTTTGGCCTGACTAGTATTTCAAAGAACTGTTTCCTTTGAAACCTCCACATGATATCTTTTGAAATCTTAAAAATTCTAATTAGTATTGAAACATGAAGAGTGTATATCAAGTTTTTTTCCCAATGTCTGAAACAGAACTATAAAAAATTAAATACGATTGCTTTTTATGGAAGACGTCCTTACGGATTGCAGGATTGAACTATATTTGCCAAGGGCTGTTTCTTAGAAGACAGATTGCATGATGAACAATACCGGAACAATACAAACGATAAACAATGCGAACTGTGACGTTTCAGATTACGAATCTGACCCTTTCATCAGACAAACAAGAAAATTGTCAGAATTATTTTCTTTTGATTTTTCGTTTTTGAGAGTTTTGTCAAAACTCATTGCTATATGAAATATTCACACAATGAAACATAAGTGCAGAACTTCAAAACTAAACTTATTCTGATTTGATTCCATTACTTTGAAAAGGTAAAGTTTAATTCTTAAAAACTTCGGAATAACTTTATTTTTTCTGGATTTGCACATGAATGTAGGGCTGTTTTCTGTGTGTGTTGGTTTCTTATATAATTTTTTCAATTTTCTCAAACAAACGATAAAAAATGCTCATCCCTTCCTTTCAAGTATGGATTAAGCCTGGCCGTCCACTGGAAGCGATTTGGGGATTTTATGAGTTACGCGTTTTACGAGCACCGAGGAGCTTTTACGACCCAAGCGGTCTCAGGCTTCGGGGTCGTCCACTGGCAGATAGTTCGCGAGATTTTGGTTCGTTCTTGTTCTTGCGTAGCAGAGGATTTTTAATTCAGATTTCCGTGTTTATTGAAGAAATTGTGATACGGAATGGATTTAGAATTAATAATTCGTTTCAAGGATAAATCTCACTTGATCAGGCGTATGTTAGCTACGGAATGGGGAAAATTTTTGACCTAAGGTAGATTCAAATTTAGAAAAAATGAAATTATCGGGAAAAATTCACCATCTTGATAATGAATGATTATTATCGTATACTCATTTATAATACTGGAATGGAAGTTGAAGTGTGAATGTTGATGACCTGGATACGTCGAAAACAAAGGATGTGGAACTTCGAAATTATGGCTGATTTGAATTTTATCTGTGAAAAGTCAGCTTCAGAAGGTAAATATGTTATTGATGTATCTAGAACGTGACTTCAAATCTTTAAAAACTGCAAACATCGGAAGAAATGGTGGTGACACAGATATTCAGAAATTCTTGAAATTTTGCAGAAGTGCATGCGTATTTTAGAAAACAGATCACTAGTAAAAATCAGTAGCGTTTTATAAAGAAAAAACTGTGTTTATTTTGTGATCTAAAAGATCGTTCTGCATATGAGATTGATTGAAACTTAGTTTAATCATTACAGTACGTATGGGCCAAAAACACTTGAGCATATAGAAAAATGTTCGGAATAAAATTGGTCGAAGACTAAAAAACAAATTGATAATAGATATTGAGATAATAAGAGCTATAAAACCCGAGATAATGGCGAAACACGCTGGATTAATTATATTTGGAATGCTATACAGCCGATTATTGCCAAAGAGTCCAACTTCAGGTAGGCTACTTTGCACCTAGGTACCAGGTCTGGATGTGAGTTTAATGTTAGAAAAAAGACGACATTCATTAACCTTTCAATCTGATCCATCTAAAATTCACCAACAATAAACAAAGAGCTTCAACAAATATTCCGTTCACAAACCATACATTCCACTTGCCGACGGATAGCTCCTCTTTTCGAGCGTATAGACGCGGCAGATCCAAACTGATCGGGATACGATTGCGCCGCTCGAATTCTCTCGAAATCGCCCATATGAACTCGCTGCCAGTCGACGAGGGTACTACCTAGAATTCCATTCATTTGGATCTGTCGCGCAAATTCGTTCATTTACGCTCCTATCGCGCCTCTCGAAATCGCGTGCAGTGGACGACCAGCCTAAAGCTCACTTTGGGAAGATTTCGTTCAATTTTTCAGTTTTTTCTGGCTTTCATGCAAAATCCTCCTAGAATTAGCTCTAATCGATATAAGAGGAAGGTATGGGCCTTTTCTATAGTTTGTTTCAGAAAATCGAAAGAATTATATGAGAAAATCTAACAGAAAACAGCCTCGCTTTTATGTGCAGATGCAGATATAATAAAGTATCTCCAAAGTATTCTCAGTCGAAATAAGGTAATCATCCAACAAGATTCATTACTATTAGAAGATTTTCCGTAGACGATTCTGCACATATTTTTTTTGTGTGGATATTTCATATACAAATGTATTTTTACAAAAGTCACAAAACGAAAAATCGAAAGAAAATAATTATGAGAAGTTCCTCGTTTGTTTGATGAAAGCGTCAGGTTGGTACCCTGAAAGGTCACAGTTTGATTCGATTATCGTGTGTATTATTCCGGTATTGTTTATTAGACAATCTGTTTTTCAAGAAATTGCCATTGACAAATAGTTTATTTCTGCAATCAGCAAGGGAGTTTGCCGATTCTCTATCAAGTATCCTAAAATTCTTGAAGGTTTTTGAAGGTATTTCACAACAGGCTATTCGTCGAATAAAAAAGGTGTGAAACTGTAGGCAATACTGTTCTGTACTCAAGCTTATGACAAGGTTGTCAGTGATTTCATTTCAATCTCGTTCGAGCGTATGGAGTGTTTTTGATGGTGGAATTTTATACTTGTATAAATAGACCATCGATTGTCCCCAACGATGTTTTTCCCTTTTTAGGCAGATGAATTGGGTTGCAAGAGCAGAATAAATCAGATAAAGAAATAGTCACTGAAGTTTTTTGTTGTTGCAAAATGGCGCAGCATACGGGTTCGATCACTTTTTCAGTAGTTTTTGAAAATGTTTCAAAAATACTCGGAATTGTCGTCATATAATGTTATTGAGTTCATTTAGTAACTCTTTTCCTCAAAATTTGAACAGAAAATTCTTGATGTTATCCGATTATTTATATTTTGTGTTTAAGCTGTCCTCGATTTACATCTCATTCAATAAGTATAGTAAATAAAAATACCGATGATTCTTGATCGTAATATCACGACGAAACACCGTGTTTGGTATTAAGTTCGTATTGAATTCTTTATGTCATCTCGTACTCAAGCTTTCGACCTCACTTATTGTATGACAGTAATTGATATGATTTTAGTTTTCAAGTTTTAGTCAGTCTTACGGCGATTCTTTCAAACTCAACTATCGACATCACGTCAATATGCTTTTTATAATTTCCTCTATTTGAGTGAAAAAAATATTAAATAAATTGAGATCATCGTCATCAGTTTTGAATGATGTATCAAGTCCATTCAACATGGATGAATCGAAGTCTGCACTGGAGTGTACGAAATCTCGGAAACTGAGTTCATAAAACATTAGGGAAAAAACGCTTTATCTTTCTATAACAATATTTTCTATTCTGGAAATTTTAGACACCTGCAAAATCAACTATGAACTTCCAATAGGCAATCGAAATTCAAATACTGTCTATAATGAAACTACATTGAAATATATATTTACCTTCTATATGAGCCACAGATTAAGGTATATACAAATGGGATAAATTCACGAGCAAAACATTCTTCAGATGTAAGACTTGACTGGCGCCACCTGAATGATGGTCTGCAAGACTTCACATATTTCAGGTTGATTATTATTTTACCTTATGCATTGTCTGATCTTATATGATGGGGTTCAGAGTTTGGAACCTTTTGCTAATTTGATAAAAATGATTTGAAATGTGGTACATTTCAGCCACCACCATGCATAGTGGGTCTGAAAATATGTGGTTCTTAAAATGAACCATTATACTTGAAAGAATAAACGATTTTCTCCATTTCAATCAATGAGACAAAGAAATTTGGCGTTTGGAATAAAATTTGGGTGATGTTTCCAAATTCCAAAGCTTTGATCAGCGATCCTCAGTTAGATTCGTAGTGATCTGAAAAAATTTGTATATTTTGAATCGAATTAGGACAGGTCATGGTCGCTGTAGTTTCCTCTCCAAATGGAATTCAGTTGAAAGTACAAAGTGCGAGTGCGGAGAAGGAGAGGAAATCATAGAGCACTTTGTTAATAGTTGTCCTTCATATAAATTCAACGATGGTTTTGAGTGTCTGATTCTTTCTTGAAACGTTTAATGAATAAAAACATTTTTTACATCAAACAACATGCTGAACATATTGACGAATTAACAATACCAGAATTTGATTGTCATGTCATCTATGCAACAAAGGATTCCCAATTTTGTTTGAACGCAAAATTATTCATGTAAAATTCCTGCGGCATCATGTGAATGAAACTCCACGTCCAGAGAATGAATTTCCGGCCTGTGAGGCATTCCATTTCATTGTTACATGACACTACCAGTAGTATTAACAAGAACAGTAATCGTTGTGATAATCCCAACTCGAATATAATGCCAATGTGGTAGTATGGAAAGAACTCATACATACAGATGTGACTTCATGCAGAGCGAACATAGCTTTAGGAAAAACAAACTGAGCCGCAGGGCATATTTATAAATATACTCTAGTTCAATTCAGAATTCAGGGTTCGTAAGTAATAGAGTGTGGAATTTATCCGTCCTCAGGAGCAATTTTGTATTATGAAGAGGACATAATTAAACAAGAAAAAAGCACCTAGCTGGAGATGGCGGCTTCTGCACGTCCGTACAATTACATGCTTATTCTTCGTAATTTTTGCACATGTACACTGAGAGAAAATTTATTGAAATATAATGAAGTTAGTTTATATCAAATCAATTCCTGATTCGGTTGTAGCGTATTGAATATTTATTCTCCATAAATGATGGATTCATATGAGTTCCATATATAACTATTTATTATTCAAGAATAAATTTTATTAATGTGGAATAAATGATTGATCCGTCAATGAAAAAGATTTTTACGATTGGAATTGATGTATTTCCATCAAATGACGCCTTTATTATTCGTTAAGATAGTTGTTATAAATATCATCATCCATTTATAACGAACAAACATAAATTTAGATTTGATAGAAATTTCTTTACATACCAATAAAAGGAATTATACATATGTTTTTGTTGCATAACGAGTTCAGTCGTCATGAAGAAAAATATGTTTTTATTCAATATTGAATTATTAGCAAGGAATCATTGTCATTTATAATTTATTTATCGATTAAATGCTTTTCGACTGAGTAATTTTGGCTGGAATTTAAATGTTTTTTCCTTGAAAAATGTTTTTTCCCAATGAATATGATTATCAATTTTCGTTTTGAAAAAATGTAGATTTCAGTTTATAATCTGAAATCCGCTATCATCAGTACCATGAGTTCTACTGTTATAGTTATTTTAGACACACATTATAAAGCCACTGAAAGGTGGTGCATTTGCTCAAAAATGAATGAGATGAATAACTGCGAATATAATATTTATTTATAGAGCTTACAAACAATAACGTACAATTCATGAATAAAACTTCAAAAACATTTCATATTCAATAAAAAACTGAAAGTACTTTTTCAACAATGGCATTTAAACTTAAATCTTTTGCTACAAGTAGTATACACTTTTTAGTGTCCAATCAATATTCATTATTTATTAATAAATTTATATCATGATGATTCAACACACAATCCTTTGAGATAAATAGCTGCAGTTTGCATCTTAAATAAGATTTTATTAGTGAAAACAAATATTTTTATGGCTAATACTCTTTCCTAAAATTATTTCCTATAAAAAAATTATTTTTCGGTAATAAGCGCTTCTTATTATGAATAGATATTTACTCAGTTAATCAGATGTTTCTCAGAAATGAATTAAGAATACAGAGTTTTCAATTTTGAATAACATTTTCGAAGAATTAATGAATTTTTTCAATAATCAATGTAACTGTTCCAAATGAGTGAATCTTTATTATTAACCCTTTCATTTCTCGCATTGTACATACATCATCATGATTGGTACAGTTTGTCCTCGAATTTTATGATATAAGCAGAAAAAATGAAGAAGATTTATCATATGGGGTTTTCGGCAACTTACCCGGTCACGAAAACAGGTTATAGCCACTTTTTATATTCAAGAATGTTAAGGAAAATAAAACTGAAATTGAGTGAGAAATGGAAAAATAACATACATTGCACATTCTCACGAAAGAATTAAGTACATCCCAAAAAAAATTTAAAAATACTGATATCATTGAAGCGATACTCCGTTTTCTCCTTTTTATGTCGAAATTCCTCCGAATTCTGATATTTTTGCGGCTATTGGCAACATCAAAGCATGCAGGCCGTGGGCAGGTGCCTGACCTTGAGATCTTAACGAGGTTTAATGCAATTCGAATGTGGCTGTGTTTCCGAAATGCGCGAAACCGTAATTTACGAGCACATGGTAGTGAAGCCTTGAAAGCTTCGCCCATGTCCATTCGGACCACTAAATAAAAATAGTTTTTTGTCTACTCTGTGACCAGACCATGGATATGGAGACATATAGTTCCAATTGGCTGACTTCAAATATGACTCATTTATAAATTATGAGATTTATGGCATTTTCAATATGAAATAAGGTAGTTATGAAATTATGTACAATCTTATAGCGAAAAACAATGAATACTGCTGTGTCGAGTGGAAAAGAAAAATTTCAATGATCTAGTGAAATGAAATATTTTCGTTACAATAATGCTGCAATAAGCATCAAATCATGATAATCAAGTGAGTTAATGAGTTTTACTAATAAAGTTTCAGGAACTTTCGAGCAATTTCTTTTGAGATTATCTCAATAGACAGACGTGACATGACTCATGTGGAAGTGAGTTGACTAAATGTTAAATTTATCTAGTTCTCCGCAGGCAATTTCATGTTTTAGGTTGATTCTTCGTTGGATATTTTCATCCTTTCTGAAAATAACAGAACACAAAAATAAAGTTTTTTTCTTCTAGAGAATGTTATTGTACACTTTAATCCTTTGATGTCTTCCACTTGTCAGCGTGTATGAATGTAGTACAGTGTTCACAGTTTGTTCGCTCATTCTTTGTACATCAAAGATAAAATAACTATTATATTGAGTAGAAGAAGGTATGAAACCGACGGATGTGTTGTTCCATGCACAACAATTTGACAAGCTTGCCAGACAATAGAAAATGAAGCAGTGCCCGTAGTATCATTTTTGTGTTCAACTATTTAGTGTTCCCTTTTTTCAAATTGTTGACTTCTATCAGGATATGCCAATTGAAATAATTTCAAATTTTGTCGCTCAAGACGTACGTAAGATATCAATATCGAAAGATGTTATCTTAAGCTATCATAAATGTCTAATGTGTAATACCTACAGATTATGTAAATGAAATTTTGCAAGCTGACTCGTTCGAATTCATTATTTATTCTTCAACATAAAAACGAAACTCTTTCATATTTTTGATAAATAATGACTCGAATTTTCAGCTCAAATCCTCTACAGTAATTTTTTCTCTTCAACTTCGCATTTTCAAAACATGACGAATTGAACAATTTCAGCCAACGCCTCGGAAAAGGCAGCTCTCTGCTTCTATGGCCATCGTGCAGTAAAAGTTACTGAGGCGGTAGAAATTTCAACATTCTTTCGCTAACTTTTTCACTTTGAAAGTCCGAATAGGGATATCTCTGGCATTTGCGACCATACTTTGTCGCGAGCTGGAAATTTCGGAAAGTCGTGGTTGTTAGTAGGGAATAAAAGCTGCCTCTAAAACTTCACAGAGAAACTTGTTATTAAAACTTTCGACAGTGAATATTCTTCCGGGGATATTTGATTAGATATTTCCGGATGCGGTTGTTCCGGCATGAAATGGTGCATTTCAACTTAGATGAACTCTTCGTTATTTTGGTCGGATGATATTAATTTAGTTCCAGAAAGATACCTGACGTATGTTTCTCTCGAAGTATTTTCAGAGAACTAGTCGATAAATCAAAAAATACTCTACCTCAATCGGAGCTAATCACCAAATCAACAAAATACTACACAGAAAAAATATTGTCCGAGAAATTCTTTCCCTGAAGTTTCACAGTTTTATCTATCATCGATCGACTCAGCTTGTCGTATGCCGAAAGGTTTTTAGATACCTACCTAATACTTCTTGGCTGTTGCTTTTGTGAATGCGAATTTGTGTTTGGTATCGCACTCCTTCAACAAATAAGAAATCATTCTGAATGTGTAATACGGTTACAGCCTAAGTGCACATATAAATCATTCATATTTCGTGCTGGGAACAACTTCTCTATCATGTGTGTTTGACTTATTGAATGGCTCACTTGTCAAATATGTCAGCCACTTTTCCTCTCATAGTCATGTTATTTATGATGGGTTGCTTCCGTCTGGTGCTGATTCAGGGAGCCATTTCATTCAGGCCAAATATTATTCTTGAAATTTTTGTTAATAATGTTAATCAACTGACTCGTCAATAATATAGGGTAAATCATATTGTTACTGTCTGGCTAGCCGTCTGTCTGTGAACACTATCGAAAGTCAATAACTGTCGAAAAATCAACTTTGAATTCGGGGTGTGAATGCGCCGGCTAAGTATTGTAATGGGCAAAATCCACATAATTGTTTCCAACATATGACATTGATGGACGGATGGAAGTAACTGCCAATGCATTCGTCATTCGATGGTTCGTTCATACGTCAAATTTACGGAATTCACTCGAATCAAACTTTGATGCTTCTGAAAAATCAAAACAAGAGCCGCATTTTTTTGATGTTAAAAATGATGACATTCGTGGAGCTGAGATTTTTCGATGCAAGGTTTATAGATACACAGTAACTGTTCCTACTACAGATACAGTGCACAATATTCTGTTTACAGAATATTGATTCATATATCAAATCATTCTGTTTACAGAATATTGATTCATATATCAAATCATTCACCAAAGCAACTGCAAATGTCTAAAATAAAATCACAGAATAAGAACAAATCGAAGCCAATGTTTTTCCAAATAGTGATATTGAATTCGATATAATGACTGACATATCCAAACTTTATACACTGACGAAAAAAACATTTTATTTCATACTATACTGTGATGTGCTACTTCCCGGACTCATTCGAGTCCGGTAAATGATACATTACATCACTAGGCCGGTAAAGTAACATTATGTTTTGTTTCAGGATTTTCTCCACATTGTGAGTTTTGAGCCATTCACAGAATATCTCGTATTTCTTTTAATATCATCTGGGAGACTTGGCCGGGATAAGTTTCACCGTCGTTTCAGAAATTTTTTCAAAATCTCTGCATCCATTTTATTTGAAATTATTCAAAACCAAAAATTCAAAACGATGCTGAACTGACAGGCAAGACAATCAATTGAAAAAAAATTTTGTTACTGTAAGTAACCGATTCAAAGCATACTACATTATCGCCCTATCATAATGGATAGTTTGACATCATGTACTGACACATTATTGACACCTTCAAACCTGAGTAGAAAGTTCAATTTTTGTACCAAAAATTGGACAAAAATATTGAGCAGTATGAAATGAAACGTTGTACGATACACGACCGTGAAATGTCATTAAAAAGCTCGTCTAGAAACATTTAGAGTCGTACTTCAATGAGCCATTTCCCGGCCTTGTAACGTAAATTACTATTAGCGCTGTATCAAATTTGAATTTTTCGAATAATCACAACGTTGATAGATTCATGAAAATTCAACTGTTCTAACAATAATATATTGCATGGTTATTAAGTTAAAGTTGAGTAAATAACGAATATCTTCCAGAGAAGATAATAGACATAACTCAATATTTGAGGTTCAGATAAGTTATTCTAATAATGAGTTGAATATCAACGATATTACACAATTTTTGGCTCTTGTTTTCGGTTCCTTTTGTTGAATTGGTTTTTATCAGATAGAAAAGACTTATTCTATGGATGCGCTGAAAGGAGACGCAAAAATAAAATATAATTTCCATTTCAGACTAACAATTATAGGTCATTGTCAGTTTGAACTTGTAAGTATGGCTTATTGCCAGTTAATCTATAATCGCCAGTTCGGAACCTACAATTTATACATAATTGCCAGCTTGATCTGACAATTAGAGTTAATTGTCAGTTTAAAGAGGATTGTCAGTTTAAACAGGTAACTATGTCTAATTTTCACCTGATCTATAATTCCTAGTTTGAACCAGAAATTACTCATAATTACCGATTTGAAATGACAATCATGGCTAAGTCTCAGTTTAAACTGGCAACTATGGATGATTTTCAGATTGAACTGGCAATTGAATATCATAGTTGCCAATCAAATGCAGGCTGATAATTATAATAATTTCATATTCCGTTTATTTTCACCTCCACCCTATTCTATTATTTATTATTTTAGTGAAAATAGCTTTGTTTTGGTTCCGAAATTCAGTTCTAGGATACTTCTATAACTGCGCAGAATCGATGTTCTGTTGTTTATTAGTCATGTCTCATTTTCTGTGTTATATAATTAATGTGTCCCTTTCGCATTTTTATGAGGATTTTTTCATTTTTGGGGACATATATTGCGACCATTTAAATTTTTTTGTTGAAAATGATTTTTTCGAATTTTTCTTCAATTATTTATATTACAAAATGAAGCAACAGTCTAACAGTAGGTTATTTAAAAAGACATTATCGATTCATATAATAATGAATTTCATGATGAACGTAGGTATCTCAAAAATCTGCGTTTTGAAGAAAAAATTAATTCGAAACATCATTATCCAATAGGAATAGGAGTTTTAATTAAGGGGTAGGTATATACATCCCAGGAGTGAACAATGGAGGTAAAATCCTTTAGTTTAACATGGGAGGTCGAAGCGAAGGAACTATCCCCAATAACAAATTTTCGAATTTGGCAGCTAACCGTGTCCTCATAAAACAACTAAATACCAAATCAATACATGACGCTGTAATGGTAAGGTAAATCGTTGACAGCCACTTTACGCTTGTGCGAACTACCAGATTCTGAAGCAGTTCGGACTCTTACGTCCGAACTCCGTTCACAGTTCTGAAACAGTGTCGATTCTAAAAATACAAATTGAACGGGTTCACCCAAATCCTGATCCGGTTCTGAAATCCTGAAATCAATCATGAGAAAGAATATTCATTGAATACTCAATTTTTCCTATGGTACATTTTGACTATTCCGGCGAGCGCGAAAAACCGGATTTCAGCTGTGTTATCACTTTGTCATGATATTTGAAAATACTTATCACAGCGCAACTGCGCATCCCCACTTTAATTGGAATTGTACCTGCTTATTGAAGGAGTTGAATCAAGATCAGTAATAAAATTATGTTGTCTGTTAATTATTACATGGCGCTGATATCTATTCAGTCTTATCAAATCAACTTGATATATAAACGTGGTTCGAATCTTCCTATGGCTGTACAAAGGCATTTACCTGTGTCAAACAATAGTTTGGATAGCTTAAAATACGAGACAAATATAGATCCAATTTTAACTGAGATCAAAACATTTCTTCAAAATGGGTGGCCTAATGGTGGTAAAAAAGACCAAAATCTTTCCCCGTATTATGTCATTAGAAATAGCTTGTCTCATTCAAATGGTTTATTGTTTTGGTTTATTATTTGATAGAATCAAATAATGAGCCCTAGTAATCGACCAAAAAAAAAATGTTTAACCCCCCCTGAAAATTTCACAGTTTACGTTTTGGAGTATGTAGATTTGAATGAACTAATAAAAAAAATCCGTCCGTCCGCCGTCCGTTGTCCGGGGCTTTTCTCAGAAAGTACTGAACCGAAATCAATGAAAGTTGGTAGAAAAATCGTGTCTCGCTCGGAATTGATCCTCCAAGCTTTTCAGCCGGATTGGTGTACCCTAAGGGGGGGGTTGGGGGGAAAAAAATTATTTCTCGAAAACTCAACAACGAATTTTCATGAAACTTTGAATGTTGATTACTGCAAAACAAAATCAAAAAAAATTCACCCGGATTATTTCCGACCAGTGGTTCCTGAGTTATAAGGAAAAACGCTCCAACTTTCCAATAATGTCGAAAATGACATCATCGCATTCGGTTCTAAAATAGGAATTCAGTGGAATAATGAGTTAACTTTTCATCCAGAATCATACATCTAAAGGTAGATGAAAATATTGATTACCAAATTTTCAACACATATCGAGAAATTTTTAATGGATGCGTTATTATTTCATAAACACAATTTGCAAATGCCCCATCGATGTTCTTGACAATTTCATAATCGTAAGTAGTTCAGATTAAATATTTTTGGGTTTTCTCTCCCAATATCTTAAACATAACTACTGAAAATCGGATCAAATTATTATTTATAGAAATCACCCTGCGGATTACGGGATTTAAAATTAAATTTCTTCATGAGGCTCGTTCATATCTTAAATGAAACTTTTATTTTATTCCTATAAATCATTGGTTTTTCAGAACACTAAAACCGATACCGTGGAAAAATTCATTTGGAACATTGAAATCTCAATAAATACTCTTTTATTACTGAATAATACTCTTACATGCAGAACGCAAATAAGGTAGCATAATTTAAAATAATGCAGATCTTCAAAAAATTCGGTTGATCGGAGGTTTCCATCAATTTCGGTTTGCGTAGTACAATTATCCTCAACATATGCAAAAAATCAATAACAAACCGCAAATCTCATCAATTGCCGATTGTCGAGAATCTCATTCTGAGGATTGTAGCCTTAGACAAAAGTAAGGAGCCGATGATCTATCTACCTGTTCTAAATGGGGTCTGTACCGGGTCGTGACCTAAGACAAGGGATGTAGCGTAGACAAAAATATTCCGCATGTATCATCATCTGGTTGTCGGCAAACTACTTGTTTGAATTTTACGTCTTTACATCAAACAGACTTTCGGATTTGACACCCTCTTGGTTGAGTGTATCTGACAACGATAACAACGAACGGAATTTATAATCTAGAATTATTCTTTCGAATTCAACCTGATGAGGTTCACGATATATTTAATTGTTACAGAAATGTTATTGAAAATAACTTTAGTTTTTCAGTTTGTGTGGTGGACACTTCGTGAATCAAGTGAATCGGATATCTGCACAGTGGAAAACATTTTTTTCAGATCAATTGCACAGGAAGGTTGAGTTTATTTTCATTTCATTAGTATTTTTCCGAACAAAGTTGGTTCCTAGTAGAAATATCATCTACACATTCGATTTAGCGGAAAGTCTTGAATTTTGATTTACGTATTGGTGTTAGTTCGAAAGATTGAGTTTATTTCCTCAGTATCAAGAAATAGGAACGAGTTCAGATTGAAACATCATTACTTATTGTGAAATATAGACACTCGATTTAATGCAAAATTTCGTGAGAATTGTATTGGAAAAAATCGAATTTTTTTTTAAACATTTTTTTTCGGATACATATCCATCAAAGTTCAATGGAATTTGATACAGGTTTCAGAGTCAACATTTAGAAACAGTGTTTCAAATTTCAGTTTGACTGATACATATTTGTGCAGATATTGGCAAAAAATTTCGTGACCATTTTGAATTTTGAGGTTATTTCCCTAAAGGCTCAAAAGGCTCAAAAAGGGCAAACCCTATTTGATTTGAAGTTCATTTACAGTTGTAGAATACCGACACGAAATTTAATAATTGTGGAAAATAGTAAGATTTTCAGAGAGGTGAGACGACTGTGGAACGTCTCATCTCATTCAAAATATTATTTTAAATTTTGCTACTCAGTTAGCGTTCTGCATGTGGAATTGTTATTCAATTATACCTATGTGTGTATTTATTGAGATTTCAATGTTCACATGAATTATTTCATGGAATGGGTTTCTGTGTTGTGAGAAACTAATGAGTTATGCATAATATATAAGTTTTTTCAGGTATCAATGGTATATTGAGTAATTTAACTGAGAAAATAATAAAACCTCGTGTAAAATTTGCAGCGTTTTTTGATCATAGGATTGTTGTCTCATCAAACCTAAGGAAAATTATTTTGTCAAAATAACATTCGAGTCATTTAGGAAAATAAAAATCAAAATATCGTGCAAGAACTTTGTTTTACTGGCCAAACATGTCACGTGATATCGATGATTATATATCTAATTATGGATCATGTGCAATATTTTCAAAAAACCCACCTAAAGAATCTTTGATAAACCATAATGTTCCAACGAAAGCATGGCAAAAGATTGGTATTGACTTGTTTGAGTTGAATGGTAATTTTATCTGATGGTAATTGATTATTTTTCGAAATTTATGGAAGTGAGGAGTTTATCTGAGAATATAACGTCATTCGATATCATTACTGAATTGAAATTTTCTCTCTTTTGGGTATATCTGAGGAAGTTTTTTCTGACAATGGTCCCCAACTTTCTGCCAATCTATTGGAAGAATTTTCAGATATGTGAGGGTTTCGACATAACACAAGCAATACTCATATTCCATAGTCAAATGGACAGGTAGAAAGAACCATTAGAACCATAAAATCCGTATTGAAAAAGTGTTTGTTCGATAACACAGATTTTCACCACGCATTATTAGAACTGCGAAATACACCTCTTGATCATAATTTATATTCCCCTGCGCAATTACTTTTTTCTAGAAATTTTAAAAGTATATTACCGAGTACTGAACAGTATCTGCAACCGAAAGTTGTAAGCAATAGTTTTCATCGAAAAAATCTGAAACAAAAACAGGCAAAAAAAAAAATTTATTTCGACCGAAACACAAGAAATCTTGATGGTTTGAAGAAAAATCAAAATGAACTCATAAGGAACAAAGGCCTCTTCGACGTTCCCGGCACTATTGTAAACATGAATAGAAACCCCAGAAGTTATGATGTCAAACTAAGAAACTCCAACAGAATTGACACGAGAAATCGTCGTCATATAATATTGGATCCATTAATAAACAAAAATTCTTATCAATCTGTAACCAACACCTATCAAAATAATACAAATGCATCTCAATCACCTATTCAACCCTACATTACTAGATATTGAAGAACTTCTAGACCCCCAATTCGTTATCAGTCTTGAACATGTACATATTGTGTAGCTGCTAATAAATTCGTAATACTAATAGATGTATACTGGCATATGTGGCCAATACTCGAGAGATTATGTGATTGGAAATGCGTATATTCGATAATCCTATTCATCATAATATCTTGGAGAATATTCTTGTACATTTGTGTATCTGTTGTATCATCTTTGTTGAAAAGGGGAGATTTCATGATATTCGAAAATACTTATCACAGTGCAACTGCGCACCCTCACTTTAATTGGAATTGTACCTGCTCATTGAAGGAGTTGAATAAAGATCAGTAATAAAATTATGTTGTCTGTTAATCATTACACACTAATTTCCTGTAGCCAAAACTTTTACTTCTCAAATCTCACTTATAGATGGGAAATATTCCATCGAATAAAATCCCTTTGGTATCAGACCATCGGAAGCTCTCCTGATTATTCCTCGATTTCTATCTGCGACTTCATCGAATTAGCCAGTTCAAACGAGCCGACAACAATACCTCTGGGCAGGGTCGTTGGCTAAACTTTTCTGAGAATACTAACAAGGAATTATTCTCCCCCATTTAACTTCGCAATCGTCACCGTCATTCTTGCCGCTCTATATCCCTTGGTCTCAATCTCTCCAAGACAGCTGAATACTTATGGGAGCCATCCACAAACTTCCGTTTGTTTAATGAGTAAACAACTATCGGTTACTTTTAAAACATTCGCCAATTATTTGACGTCGATGAAACTTCATTCCGAACGTCGGTGCTCTCTATGTTGATTCTTCGAGTCCCAATTTTAAGAAACTTTGCTTTGACTAGCCGCAATTCGAGTAGGCCATTAGGAATTTCATTGGAAATAGAACGACAGAGATATTGATCTTTCCGTGGTATTTTACGGTTGTAGTGTAGCATATCTATCTAGATTTTATCTGATCTGATTTACGTTATGGTTGGTTTTTCCGGTGTACTTCGAAACGGGGGAGGGGGGTTATTGTTTATGTTATCCTGAAAAAAATCTAAATAAATCGATATCAATATGAATTTGATGAAAATAGATTTTCGGAAATTTGCTTTCATCCATCTGGTGATAATCTCTTCAGGCAACATTACAATAATTTCAGCGAACAAAGAGAATATGTGTTTTTGCGCGCATGTTAGGGGAGCAGCGGCTATTGTTTTGTCCAAATGTCTGTCATTTTTGAGTTTTTTCCCGAAACACCATAACGACACCATAACTTTCGAAAGAAGCAAGCTAGCGACTTGAAACTTTCAGATTAGGTCGCCCGTTGGAATGCGGTGATTGAGTTCGTTAATGAGACAAATCAGTCGAATGGTTCTGGAGTAATGGTCATTTGAAATTTTGAGATTAATTTCCAGATATTTAAGGACCTAGTCCTGCGATTGAATTGAAACTTAGTCGGAGCATAACAACTTTAAACTTTTCTAATTTTTTTTTCGAGAACTGTTAACTGAATTCAGAAAACTTCAGCTTATACCAGAAAAATTATATTTTACAGCAGTGTAACAATTTTCATTCTGATACAACCATAATTTCTGGAGATATTGGAAAAAAAATATATGAAATTTCGTTTTTTTCTCTAAATCGCTGTTTTTTTCGGAATTATTCAAAAAAACAATTCAGTCGAAAAAAAGCTTGGCAGCTCGTTTGAAAACGCTGATAGGCAACTTCGTGCAGAATTTCGTGATGATTGTATCATTTGAACAATGTAAAAGAAAAAATTAATTTTTTTTTTTCAAATATTCAATATTCTTTGATTTTCTGATCATATTTTCCTCATTATATTCTGTATAAACCTTCGCACAGTCAGTTGTCGATGAAATACTGGATTCCAGTATGATCTAACCTGTATTTTTGAAAATATTGGACAACATAACCTCGAGCTAAAATCAAATACTTTTTACCCTTGTATAATAAATAAATATTAAAACATTCGCCAATCATTTGATGCCGATGAAACTTCATTTCGAACTTCGATGCTTTCCATGTCGATTGTTCGAGTCCCAATTTTAGGACACTTTGCTCTGCCTAGCTGTAATTCAAGAAGGCTATTAGAGATTTTATTGGGTATAAAAAGACAGAGATATCGATCTTTCTTGAGTATTTTATGGTAATGGTGTAGCATATCTGTATCGAGATTCCATTTACCTTATGGTTGGTTTTCCTAATGTTATTCGAAACGGAAGTCATTTTGTTTATTTTTGTTTTGGAGAAGAATCGAAATTAGTTTATATCGACATGGATTTGACAAAATTACACACCTGTTGGCGATGTCCTACAAACTCCTCCACTGCCTTGTTGATATGGTCTTGTCTTCTAGACGTTTTTTTCAACGCGTCCCCACATCGCGCGTCCAGATACAGACTTTACCAAGAAATTATTAACGTTTTTCTGTGGCCATCCCTTTTTCTGAATTTAAATCCCATAGTACATGTGTGAGATATAATGAGCAGGATATGGTTCAATTTGCATCAAAACTAGTTGTCAAAAACGGAGATCCACTATCGTATTTGGCCATTACCAAAGGAATGTGGCGCCATTTGGGACAAAAGTGCGGTTACCAATATATTTATATTCGGGTCAATATACTTATTAGGTGCGCAACTAAGTTCTCGCTGTTTGTCAGTAGATGGCTCTAGCAGTAAGAGCTAGTCGATTTTGACATATCCAAAACGTCATGAACCAAGCTTAGACATATGGTAAACAAACCGCCGCGACACATAAGTGATTTTGTTTTCGCATTATATACTTCTGGTTAAGTGAAAATGTCGAATTTCGTGCCAAACAATCGTCATTTGCGGGAAGTGTTGATTTTCTTTTTTCATTCGAAAAAAACGGCAGCTCAAGCGCATCGAGAGCTCCAAAAAGTGTACGGAAACGCTGCACTAAGCGAAACAACATGCCGTGATTGGTTCCGTCGCTTCAAAGACGGTGATTTCGATGTTGACGACCGTCCACGTGAAGGAAGACCCAAAACCTTCGAAGACGCTGAATTGGAGGCATTGCTCGATGAGGATTCGTGCCAAACTCAAGAAGAGCTTGCTGCAGAATTAGGAGTTACCCGTCAAGCCATTTCCAAGCGATTGCATGCATTGGGGATGATTCAGAAGCAAGGAACTTGGGTTCCTTATGAGTTGAAGCCAAGAGACGTTGAGCGTCGTTTTTTCGCCTGTGA
The DNA here is from genome assembly GCA_958510865.1 of Myrrha octodecimguttata. NCBI lineage: Eukaryota > Metazoa > Arthropoda > Insecta > Coleoptera > Coccinellidae > Myrrha > Myrrha octodecimguttata. Next base: position 46,238,066 of record OY294058.1, on the reverse strand, counting down.
ACAACTGCTCCAGCGGCAAGAAAGGAAGGGTTTTCTTCATCGCATCGTGACGGGTGATGAAAAATGGATTCATTACAGCAACCCAAAGAGGAGAAAATCTTGGGGACTACCCGGGCATGCTTCTACGTCGTCGGCTCGGCCGAACATTCACGCTGCGAAGGTTATGCTGTGCATTTGGTGGGACCAGGTCGGTGTTATTTATTATGAGCTGTTGAAACCGAGCGAAACCATCACTGGGGAACGTTATCGAACTCAATTGATGAGATTGAGCCGAGCACTGCGCGAAAAACGGCCACAATACGAGCAAAGGCACGAAAAAGTGATTTTACTGCATGACAACGCTCGGCCTCACGTTGCCAAACCTGTTAAAACCTACTTGGGCACGCTCAAATGGGAAGTTCTACCCCACCCGCCATATTCCCCAGATATTGCGCCGTCCGATTTTTACTTGTTCCGTTCGATGGCACATGGCCTGGCTGATCAACAGTTCCACTCATATGAAGACATCAAAAAATGGCTTGATTCGTGGATAGCCTCAAAAGACGAACACTTCTGGCGTCAAGGTATTCGAGCTCTACCAGAAAGATGGGAAAAAGTTGTGTCTAACGATGGGCAATACTTTGAATGATTCATTTGTAACCATTTTTTTATAATAAAGTTATATTTTCATCGAAAAAACAGCGAGAACTTAGTTGCGCACCTAATATTTTTCATTCTGATATATTTATATCATTCGAAACACAATATATTTACGATTTAGAGGTTTCAAATATCCAAAATATATTTATCAATTCGATCTATCAAACAACATTGAGAACAGTTTTCCCTCAATCCAGAAATTGATATGATCTGTGAATATTTAGCATAAATCCAAATAATTGTATTGATCTACTTTTGTAAACTCAGGTGTCAGTCCAAATTGCTGGAAACTGTATACTGGAAACTGCAAGCTCCCACCATGCCATCTCTTGAACTTATTCGGTAGAACGAATTAATAAATATATTGCATCTCACATTTTTGCGCGCCTGATCTAGGAAAACAACGTGCTATCGTTTGGTCTCAATGGCTGTAATTTTCGAATTTTTAGCCTTAAATGGTCTCGAACGAGTAGGTTGGACTCACTGATAACGAATTCAGTGTCCTGCCGGCCGTCCGGCTGGCCGTCATCATGATTACAAGCGTACAGAGGAAAATTTCAGGGAACGTTGCATTTCAAAATGCAAATTTTAAGTTCGTTAGAGGGCAAAATCGGTCGAAAGGTTTAGGAGTTATAGCCACTTGAAGATTTGATGTTATTTCCCTGATATTTCGAAGATCTACTGAAACGATTAGGTTGAAACATAGCAGGTGATTTGACCATAAGGACTCGCAACGTCTCGAGGAATTTTGTTGATATCGGTGAGTTAAAAAAAAAATCCAAACGGCCGACCGTAAACACAATAACTTCCGGAAGAAACGACTGAGAAACTCGAAATCGGTAGACTAGGTTTGGGGCTTAATTACAAAGGTCGAATTCGTGAATGGGTAAAATCTGCTCAATGATTGCCTAGATATACCCATTCAAAATTTCATTTTCCCAAAATTTCCAAAAGTATAGATTAGTTCGAATTGAAATCCAGTATTTCATCGAAAAACCTAGAAAAGCACTGTCGTGAAGGTAGCAGCTTTTGCACGCATGTTCAAATTCGCTTCCCAAAATGAGATCATCTCCAATGAACATGCGCGCAAAAGCTGCTACCTTCAAGGCAGTGCTTTTCTAGGTTTTCATATATCCAAAACTTCCAACTCGTAAATAAATCGTGTTTGATAGAAAACAAATATATCGGAACGAAAATAATGTATTCCTGCTCCGAGGCTGCCACTAGTAAATATATTGACTTGAAGAGAATACAATTTGGAAGCCCATCTAAGTCTCAAGCGGCGCCTCATACCAAGACGTATGCAAGTGTTAATTGAGTTGCGGTGTGGTCAAACACATTTTTTATTTTCTTTGACACAATGTTCAATTTCCTGAAAATGTTATCATGTCATTTTTTTTTCAGTCCACCACGTTGCCAAAACCATTCTTTCAGGTGAAATACTCCTAATTTCAGTTGAGTATCTCTTAACACCCGCACAAAAAACGGGTTGTGCTCGCCTTTGAGAATTTTTCTCTGCTTCTGCTTTGAAGGTTGTTCCCAAACTAACGCTTCGTTGAAATTTTCATTCTGAGGAAAACTGTGAGAATGAAATTCTGAATGGTCTGATGTCGAAGCGTTCATACATGGCTCAAAGAAATGGAGAAGACAAAGGTTCGATCAGAATTTCTTGACGATTTCTCGAAACTAAGCAGCTTCGGAGGTGGTAAGCAGCTATTTGAGTGATGACTGTACTAAAACATAGATTAACTAAATTTCAGGTGAGACACTACTATGCAATTTATCCAAAAACGAACTAAGTATAATTCGAATATAAACGAAAAATAATGAATAATAATAATGAAGTTACAACTGTTAAACTTTAACACAAAACTTCACGGTTTCCAGATTTTACAGTTGAAAAAAACACGTAAATTGGACACATTTAGAGTCTTGTTCCATGAGCAAGTGCCAAAAGAAACTACTCTCCAATAAAATAATTCAAAAAATACCTAATCGATCATGATAAGGCGGGGTAACTAGTTGGCAAATGCATACACCATTTTGTGCAGAATTTCGTGATGATCGTGTTATGCGAACAATCTGAGAAAACGTTCATATTTTTTCTAGGACATACGAATTTTAGCATGCAAACAAAGGCAGCCACCTTCACGTCAGTGCTTTTTAATATATTTTTCTTTATTTAACGTGTCGTCCTGAAATCAGAACGTCATCCCCACCATTTAATAAGCTGAAAATGCTGCTAATAGGTTCGAAAAATCGATTCAATCCAAATCGGGTTAAGTTCCATGCGATTGAAATATTCCATTGTGTGCTGTTTTGAATGATTTTTCACCTAAATATTTCCATCGGCAATGGTGTGCGCAGGTTTAATCCTCTCGAGAGCCACATGCTTAGCCAGGAACCACAAAATAATATTCAATACATCCTGCTGAAATTATACCGAAATAACTCTTCGGATAATCTCGATCTAATCGATAAATCGAACAACGTTCACTGAAAAAATTATTTTTAGATGGCTCACGTTCCCTTTTGAAATCCCGTTTCCTCATTCTCTGCAACAAAGGACGCGTAGCAACCAGATTTGCATACGAGTTCATTTTACATATTTCCCATTTTCGAGTTTTCGCCCAGAAGTGTTGTAATGTGAAAAGCGGTAAATGGAAATGAGTTATTTTCTCGCTTAATACATTTTGCAATCCAGCAACTCCGAGCAGAGTTAATTAAGACTGACGTGTTAGATAATATTGGATGTTGCCTTTATGACTTTGTGATTTTGGTGATATTTCTTTGCAAGATGAAGCTTTCATTAAAAGATTCATTAAAACGGCGAGGAACGTAGGAGACATGCTTTGTCAGGAAAATGACTGGGAGGCTCCTTATTAGTGAAATAGGGAACTTACATGACTATTGTTTCTATTTCATTCAATAGCTATCTCAGTCTTGAAAAAACGTTTGAAGGAAAAAATATGAATTATTTTTCATTAGAATTCAGAATTCATCACTAGGCAATGAAAAATGCATCGAAAAATCAAAAATTTTATGTAAACTGATATTATTCAAATGGAACACCCTGTATTTCATTTTTCTAATCGAGAGAGCTCTTCTTATGATTTAAAATATATGTTTATACTTTATTTATCGACGTTACCCTTGTCAGTTCTCGAGAAATATAGATTGTTTCTTTTAAATCTAGGGCAACTTCTAACGACATTGCTTCGAGTTTTTTTGTATCAAAGTAGCCCTGGAAAATAAAACGACCGCAACTTGTTATATTCATTCATTAGTTCTTCGAAACGGTCCTAATTCACTCCTTTGATACCTTCTTTTCATTTCAGTTGTTTCTCGATATTTCTGGTTAGTTGTTGGAATCAATTTCTTTCTCTATTCTGTTTTGAATATTTTCATAATTTCAATAAAAAGATATCGATTGTTTGTAGAAACAAATGGGCATTCTGAATACTTTAATTAAATTTGGTCAGTAAATGAATTAAACAAATATCGGTTGTTTTTATATCCACGGCTACTTTTAAAACAAAAAATCGCAGAATTACGCAGTGGCGTTCTACAGCTGTTTGAGACTATATCGTTAGTTTTCGTAAATTGACAAAGATAACCTTAAGTAAATATATATTTGAAATCAGAAGAGTGTGTTCCATTTGAAAAACATCAGTTAATACATGAAATGCTTAAGTTTTTGATTTTATCGACAACCAGCTATTTCTTTACTGTACAAAATAGATCAACACCTACTCAAAATGACTTTTTGGAATGGACATAAATCTATAGATTTATTAGAAACCGTGTTATTCCAAAGCTCTGCTCTTAAAAGCTTTATTTTGTGAGAATAATAATTATTTAGTTTTCAGGATTTCGTTAACTGAAAGAACTCAAAGTTAATACCAAAAGGCTGTTGAGTGGGAATACATGTTTATACCATTCAGCTTATTCTGTATGTTGAATCGGATTATTTTGTTCTCTTCCATCCCCGAGGGTTGAAATCAGGGCGTAGCCAACTATGGATCAGTGTCAAGAACAGCAATTTGTAATGGAAAATTCATCCTGTTAATTTTATTTGAATGCATTCAGATTTCATAAATATGAAAACTCACAATTCCTTTCACTGCAGTCGATCAAAATTTGATGGATTAACCTATGAACCTTCACTGGTGGAAGATTAAATTCGATGCCATTGATTTCAAAAATATCGATCCACTCAATTGTGGATTTATTTTTTCGTTTTATCCCCACCCTCATCATCTTGTCACTGACATTTTTGAAACTGATTAAACCTGAAGAATCAACCTTCCAGAAAAGGAGAAACCGACGAAAACTTCTGATGAAATTTCTGCTGTTATTCGTCGTCATCTGCGGAAATAATAGGAAATTAGCGTAGGTATTTCTTGAATTCGTAATTCGTTTCAATTGAAACTAAAAAAAACTTATAAGTGAAATAATATTACAGGTACCTAAGTAGCATTACATACAAATTATGGAATTGTTATGGAATAATTGAATTGTGTGTTTGTTTCTTGAAGAAAATCGTAATTTTTGCATGACCAAGATAGAACGCCAACACTATGGAAAATCATTTGAACAGAAAAAAGAATACGTGTTAGCGACCAAAAAAAATTATTATTTCTAGAAAACATTCTTCCGGATGGCGGGATTCGAACTATTTGTCAAGGGCAGATTCTCGAATAATGTTCTCCCAAGAACGACTAATGTTAACTATCCAAGAATTAAATTGCCAAGTTTCAAAGTCTATATCTAACTCTCTCATCAGACAGTAAAGAGAAAATTGGAAGAATTTTTTTTTCTCCAGAAACATAGACCGAATCGCTCTTTAATGAAAAATGCCACCTTGAAGTTTCAGCCAAACAGGGTCCACAGAACAATGAGCCACAAAAACTCAAAGAGTCCTCCTGCATTTTGTTGATTGGAAGGAGTTATTTGTCATTGTTCTGTAGACCCCTTTTGGCTGAAACTTTGAATGGCATTTTTCACTGAAGGGCGATGCGATCTATTTTTTTGAAAATATCGGGAAACTGAAATTTTGAAAGGGTTCATCTAAGGAATCATTTGATAGTTTTCACTAGTTCTTCCGGAAGTTATTTTGTTCACTATCAGTGCTTAGGCCAGCCGTACACACATCAACTTTAGGGAGAACCGAAATGAGAAATATATTTGTAGAGTAGGTTTTGAGATTAATTAAGAAGATTGAATGCTTAAATGGGTTCCCAGCAACACTAAAACGCAGCAAGAGTACAAAAACTGTACAGCGTTGCTGCACTTGAAGTGCAGCGATAGTGGTGCAGTAACTGTATTGAAACGGACCGTATATGTCCCGCGGAATTGCATCGAAACTGTACAGCTCAAACTGCGTTCGAAGTACATCCACTAAACAGCAGTTGTGGAGGAGCTATGCCTCGTTGTAATGCAGATTGTTCGTAGTAATAATGCACCAACTGTGCTACTTCGATATGAAGTTTATAAGCAGCAACAATGTAGCAGAAGCTCGGCTGTATAACGAGACTCACAGGAATAAGACTCACTGCCAAAAAAATAATTATTTTTTAAGAGATTGAATTGAAACTTAGCACATTAATACTTAATTATTTTCCATCAACAGATGTGAAAAAAGAGGGTCTACGACTTCCAATTTATTCGGAAATTGTCGAATAATTTTGATTTTCTTATATGATGTGATGTATATATTTTTGCATAATCGACATCTACGCTTCACGGTAGAAAAAATTCTGCCATTTTTTCTGTATCTAAATATTGATTACATTACAAAAAAAAATATTCAAATTATTTAATTTTTTAGGTTTTTCCGAGGTGAGCCTGATTCCTGACACATACTGGCTATCTTAGGAGTCGGGTTAACCTAGTTCATGTTGAGCATATTACGTAATGTGATTCATAGCAAATTCAACCAAATAAAAGAAATATTGCATTAGGAACATGACTTCAATAGAAAAAACTAGAATTTACAGAAATACCGGCGATATCAAACGTTATAAATATAATATATTATTGGGTGACTCTCTCTCGTTCCTTTCTAATTCCTCTAAAATGAGTACATACTGTGATGGTTGTTTCAATATCGGTTGGTGAATCATTTTTGCTCCCTTTGTTTTTGCGTACAGCCACTTAAAGTGAAGCAAAATGAGTTAATAAACAAAAAAAGTTTCACCTCGTGTGAATAAAATACCTAAAATTCCTTCATTGATGTTAGTACTTCGAATTCTGTTTCTTAGTGGGCCCTATCCAGTTCAGGTAGAGAGTCAGGTGTTTTCTACTATTGTCTGTTTATTCCAGTTCCGAAAGAAACGGCATTATCCAAACTGACTTAGCCACACACCTAATTTGCCTTATTTCGTTTTTTCGGGAATTTATCATGTCGATACACACAAAGAACAAATTTCCGTTACAAAAAAGCATGGCCGATGACGACGATTGACAACGGCTCAACCGGCACTGCCTGTGGTATAGCATCAAAGCCAGAGACAGCGTTGTCTCATACAGCATTTCGATTTTGTTCTACAAAAGCTGTACAGCAGCTGTATTTAAAAGACTGCATTTAGGAAAGCAGTATCACCAATGCAGAGATTGTGCAGTTTCAATACAACATTTTATGTACTGCATTCCGGTGGCACTTGTAATGCAGTAACTGCACAATTGCTGTATTTTGTGTTTGTTGGGTTGAATTTGCCAATTATTCTTCAAGAAAGTTAAGAAAGTTATACCCATTCAAAATTTTGGATCGAATCGCAATCTAGTACTTGATCGAAAATTATAGCTCGAGGTTCATGCAGAATTTTGTGAGGACCATATGAAAAAAAAATCTGCGTTTGTCAGGGTCAATACTTGTATAAATGACCGCTTTGGCGATGAAACTAGCGCGTAAGAGCTCCTGACCTCACGTTAGTGCTTTTCTAGATTTTTAACGATCAGATCATCTCAAAATTGTGAACAGGTTGCGAGTTGGTATTCTTCGAGTTGTTACGAAGTACTTATCTGATCTCAATTAATTTTAGAAAACCCCTCAAATTTTCAAATTGTTATAACGCAGAAACCTTTCAGCTAATTTCACCCATTAACGAACTCAACCGAGATTTTCAGACTCCGAGTATAAACTAGAAATTTCAAGACTCCTAAGAAAGTTAGAGCACACACGGTTGGCAGAACAGAATTGAATTTAATCACGCATTCTTCCTCAGGAAATCCAACCTAATCGTTTAAGACCATTTTCATTTAATATTAGATAATAACAGACATTGTGATGGAACGATATCAGGCTGTCGCCCAGAACCATATGATTAAAAGATATAAGGTAGTGATTAACTAAATCTCTGAATTGTTCAAATGAAATGATCGAGAAATTTGGCACGAATTTGCTCGTCAAGTTCCAAGTTTCGTCATAATCGGATCAATATCTTTTGAGTCATTTCGGAAATATCAATTATTCTCAGAAAATCAGCACGGAATCCGCCATATTTTTTTCCAATATCTCCCAAGACGAATGTCTGATCGAGCTGAAATATGAAACAATGTTGTTGAGTAGTGACGATTTCGATACACTGCTTGATTGACGATCTACTGACGCTACTTCCCTGCATATTGTCACAGTAGGATCCAGTAAATGCCGTGAGAGGTCGAGTTTCCGGTGTCGATTAGAATAAAATTTAAACGGAATCGGGGATATGCTTTTTGAAATATATGAATTTCTGAAATGAATTCTCAGAATCTTTCTCTTGATTTGTTCCTCAGAAAAATCATGAGATCTGATTGGGCTGAAATAATGTACTCGGTTATGTAGTGGCGGTTTGGAGATTTCATTGAAATTTAAATGAAATATAAAAATTTTCGAAAGAAAGAAAATTTTTTTTAATTTCTCTACAGAGAATTCTTCATATTGCTACTGTTCATCTACCAACCAAGTTTCATATCGATCAGATAAATATTTTTCGAATAATTGAAAAATCAAAATATTAATTGGCTATAACAAAAAAACCATTGGGCAGATTTGGCCCATAAACGATTTTAACCGAGATATTCAGGATCTTATCCTAAAATTTCAAGACTCCAGGTCTTCTCTTTCGAAAGTTACAGCTTACACGGCCGGCCAGACGGGCAGAATCGATTTCAACCACGGATTCTCCATCAGTGAGTCTAACCTAGCCGGTCGAGACCAATTCCGGCTCAAAACCCGAAAATAACAGACATCTTGGCGAAATGAGAACGCGCTGTGCCCCAGAACAAGCGCGTAAAAAGAAAAAGCATGTGTACTTTTGGTGAAGTTGCTAGCCTTTATAATGCAATTGACAGTTGAAAAATTCTACCATCCCCGAAATCTTCATTATACCATAATTTGCTGCGCACTGTTTTTCATGGAGGCCATGCAATATACTGGGTATTAGATCTCTATGAAGTGGTCCACAGGGGCATCCTCGAAGGTTACATATGCCGCTTGCTACGTCGGCGTGGGCATATGCGTTAGTAGGTCTTCTGGGAGAAACTCGTCACTGCTGTACTAATTTACGTCTGTGTTACAGTTGGTGCCATAAATTAGAAGGGGGTGGATAAAAAAGCGAAAACGTCCTTAGAGACGAGAAACGAGCAAATGAAACCGAATAGGGCTCCACTGTGAAGACCAGAATTTTTGTTTTTGTATTCTCAAATGAAAAATTTGAAGTGATTTCTTCAGCGATGCGAGGATAGGCAGGATCTAGTTGGACACTCTTGAATCGATAGTCCTGTTTTTACCGTAGATGTGATGAATTTCATATCGGTATGTGTAGCTTGAATTCAAAGATATTCGATAGTGAAAACTGCATTTGGATAGATTCGATATTTTGAAGGCACAGGATGTTTTTCATGAAGATTCATCAAGAAAAATTGTTAAATTTTTATACTTTTCGTTTGTGCTAGAATCTCTCGACCGCTCTCTTTCACAGGATTTTTCTGTGATCTCAGGTATATCAGGGTATGGCCACTGTACAAAAAACAATCGACAATTCGGTAAAGTTATGCGATATATGTACTCCGGAGCCCCTCTAAGTCAATTATCAATTCAATGTAAAAAATTCATCTCTACAAAAATAGGAATTGATTTCACGGAGAAGAAAGAGGTCCAGATATTATAAATAATATAATCACAAGGACGAATAAAATAAATCAACAAATATTCCCCCTTGATCAAAGCTAATCATCCAATCAACCAAAACACCTACACCGAAGAAGCGGATCGAAGGAGAATGAGTACAGCTGTTTCACAATTGTTATTGATCGTCAAGTCAACCTACCTTGGATAAACCGCTGAGGGATCTCTCGATACTTGTCACCTTTCAGATGGACCGCTGCAGAATAACAACGTACAGTGCGCCATCTGCCAGGAGCATCTTGCGAGTCCCACCTTCGAGTGCAGTATACTTTGATCGATGTGCATGACGTTCATCCTTTAGTCTTATCAGGTCGCTGTAACTGCGATATTGCAGCTTTACGAAAAACCATCACGACATTGGAAATACTCGGTTCATGTGGTTTCCCACAAGACGAAAACTTCAAACATCTAACAAAGATAGGAACTGGTTTCACGGAGAAGAAAGAGCACCAGTAATAATAAAAAACATAATCAGAAGGACGAATATCCGTCGTTTAATCAACAGATATTCCCCCTTGATCAGAGCTTATCATCCAATCAACCAAAACACCTACACCGAAAAAGCGGATCCAGGGAGAATGACTACAGCTATTTCACAATTGTTATTGATCGTCAGGTCAACTTATAATAACAATTGTGAAACAGCTGTAGTCATTCTCCTTGGATCCGCTCACCTCAAGAGCATCAAAGGTTTTGGAGAGAATAATCAGTGACCATAGTCTTGCCTTTGCTCTGAATCACCTATATTGTACCTGACAGCAGCATCGATTCTTGCCTGGACGGTCAACTTTGACAATTTTTTTGAGTCCTGCAGTGGTTTGAATCCCTTTTGAACTGCCGTCGTTTTTGAGTGAGGCTCTCTTCCCAGTCGACCTGACCAGCAGTGTCCCACAGAGACTGCCTGAGTCCTATCTTGTTTCTATTAAATATAGCAGAACTGCTTCGTGTAATCTCCACTACTAGCGCCACGACTGCTGATGAAACCAAGTTATATGTCTACAGGGTGATTCCGGAGGAGACCGTCAGATTTTGGTATAAGTTCACACTTGTCAAGACAGTCTCGGAACAATGTTTGGTTTATGGTTGGGTGTCTCTGTTTACTTTCATTGATAACTTTGGTATGACTTATTCGATTTCAATGAAATTTTCAGGGTACTACAAATATTGGTGAGAAGATTCATTGATTCCAGAATTTTCCCTTGAAATGAGCGGTTGTTATTGTGATAAATCCAGATTAATTGTGCAGGTAGAAAAAACATCCTGTACATCGCGTTTCCTAAACTACGCTTTTTGTTTACGATTCTACTATAATGAGTCATTATTTGAGAGTTTCTAATTTTTTTTGCACACTCCTAGTGTTCCGAGAACATTTTTTTAAAAAAAGGTAATGTCGAAATTTCGCTCAAATTAATTCTACTTTAATCGATAACTTTGGTATGGCTCATCCAATTTTGATGAAATTTGAAGTGTAGAACAATCTGAATGAGTACATTCAATAATCGCAACAATCCCTCAAAATACAGGGCTGTGATTGTGATAATTTCATAATTTCAGATTAATTGTGCAGTTGAAAAAGAAACACCCTGTACATTGCTGTTCCAATACTTTCTCATTCGTCTCAGATTCCACAATAATATGTCCTTGTTCCGAGGTTTTTAATTCCCTTGGTACACCTCCGCTTTGCCAAGAAAACATTTTTTGAGAAGAGCATAATCGAAATTTTGCTAACAAGCAGTGAGAGTATTGCGCACTAGGTAGGAAAGCTGTATCGTCCAAGGATGCAAAGTTTTTCGGTACTTCTAGAATATTTTTTTCAAATTCGAAATATATTCTGAATTGAATGATTGCATACAGAATATAAGCAATTAAAGATGAATTTGTAATTTGAAAAGAATATTTTAAAACTTAAGAACTGCTTCGCATCCTTGAATAATACAGCTTTCCTATCTAGTGATGAATAAGTTCACAAATTATCACAAGTACATCCCTGTACTTTTAGAGGCTGTTACGATTATTGAATGTACTAATTCAGATTGCATACTGCAAATTTCATCAAAGTTGGATGAGCCATACCAAACCTATTAATAAAAGTAGAATCGATTGGAGCGAAATTTCGACATTGTCTTTTTTCGATAAAATTTTCTCAGAAGTTTTCTTTGAAGTGTGTCAAAAAAATTAGAAACTCTCAAATAATGACTTATTATAGTAAAATCGTAAACAGATAGCGTAGATTTGGAAACGCAATGTACAGGGTGTTTTTTTCAACCTGCACGATTAACCTGGAATTATCACAATAACAACCGCTTATTTTGAAAAAAACTTTCGAATAATGAATATGCTTATCAATATTGTACTTCGCTGAAAACTTCATTGAAAACGAAGGAGCCATGCCAAAGTTATCAATAAAGTAGAATCGGTCGAATGGGACAAATCACCCTGTATATTCTCAATAGAGACCCCCAACCATAAACCAAGCATTGTTTCGACACTGTCTTGACTAATGTAAACTTATCCTATAATCTGACGGTCTCCTCCGGAATCACCCTGTATAATCTGAGAATTCAAGAGACGAAATTCGAAAGATATTGAATTGGTGTTCACACTGACCCCTACAACTTCACGTTGAGAAATGTTGTGTTATTCATATGGGTAAAAAACCTGAACGGGATGTATTCGATTAACGGCGAAAACTTCAAGTCTGTTGATAGCTGCAATGATTTCGGTTAGATTGTTTTGAAAAATCTGAGCTGGGCAGATCACATTTCATCAGTCTCCTCCAGAGCTAGACAAATGACATACCAGATGCAGAAAATGTTTCCTAGGTGCGAGAAGACATTTTGCAAGCTTCTGTACACAACCTACGTTTTCGTATTCTTAATATGCGGGTCCTGATGCATAGTGGTGCTCTAAGAGGGCTGAGTCGGATGAGCTGGAGTCTATTCAACGATGGAATACGAGGATACCTTTTGGTAATGTGCGTCCAAATTACGAATCAATTTGTGGTCATCATTTCAACACTGATGTCTCGAACAGCCAGCCGAAACAGGGGAAAGATGCCGAGGCAGTCAACACCTTCAAAAACAGATTGGATAACTGGATGCGTCACTCCCGGAAAGAACATCTGTGTTTTAGAATTTTATTTATTTACGTTCTCTAAAAGCACTGTAGTGTCATTTTCTTTTATTTTGCTCTGAGTTATTATGTGTACCTCAACTTTTGTTTTTGGTTTAATAAATATATTAATAATTTCTCCGTATTCTGGGTTTTCGGTCCCAGTATCTGAAACAGAACTACTAAAAATCCAATAAATTATTTTTATTGAAAATGCCCTTGTGGATTGCTGGATTGAAATAGTTGTCAAGCAACCAACCTCGACAAATAGGCCTTTAATTACATGATTTTAAAGTATTCTGCTCTTTCTTCAGACAAACGAGAAAATTTTCTCATTTGTCTGGTGAAAGAGTCAATTCGTACTCTGAAACGACACAGTTCGCTTTGTGTAATGTTTCTGTTGTTCCGGTATTGTTCATTTGGAAACCCATATTCCAGGAAACTGCCCTTGACAAATAGTTCAATGCTGCAACTCGCAGGGGCGTTTTTCATGAAAAACAATTTTCATTTAATTTTAAATAGTTCTGTTTCAGATATTGGAAATGAACACCCAGAAAAAACCTAGAAAATAAAGTTTCGCATATCACTTTCATTCTCCTTCACATAAACGAGGCATCTGAATATGAAGACAGAGACAAGTGTGAGGATAGCATTTTTCAGGAAAAGGGCGTACAGCAAGGCCGCGAATCAGCTTTGAACATCATCCGTAAAATTTTTTCGAATCACAAGCTACCTGTAGAAACTATAGATCTTTCGACATACCGTATAGATATGAACATACTTATTTATTATGATGGTCATTTTTGAGTGAGAAGTGAATAATTTCAGTTCTATTGACATTTATCATGAGCGCATTCACAAGGCTCCATTCCACAAAGCTTCGCAACAATTGATCACCCATATGAATATGGTGGGCTGTGTCTCATAACCTGTATATCACAGTTTGAATTAATATATATCGTTTGATAAAGTAACCAATGCACAATATTTGACCAGTAACAAATTCCAATGGCACAACTCAATGATTTGAAATGATCTGAGAGACTAATATTGAAGAAATAAAGACATGTCAGGCGAAACATCTTGAAAATTGTTAATCTTTTCGACTTCAGAAGAATAAAGAGAATCTTTCATTTTTCATGTAGATACAAAAAAACCTAAGGAAATTCACTGACGTGAGGTCAGGAGCTTGTTCCGTTGGCAAAGCGGTCATCTATAAACGTATTGACCTCGGCAAAAGCAGATCTCTTTTTCATATGGTCCTCATGAAATTCTGCATGAATCTCAAGCTGTAATTGTCGATCAAGTACTAGGTTGCAATTCGGTTCAAAATTTTGAATTATATAACTCTCTAATAATTGCATTTTAGGTTATTGTTGGTAATTCAGCCTTTCAACTGTCAAAGCTGATCGCCACTTAATGGAGATTTCATTTTATTTTCTAATGATTCAAAAAATACAATTCTGATCGGCCTGAAATCAAGTACGCGATTATGAAATGGTGACTTACAGTTTTCAGTGCAATTTCAATGAAAAAAAAATTTCGATAATTTTTTTTTAATTTATCTGAAATAATAATAATAATAATGTTCATTTATTCCATGAGTCCAGAATACGTCCATACAAGCAGGATACATATTAAAATATATAATACTGAATAATTCACATTACACATCAAAAGGTTTTCACAAAATTACAAAATTCCTCAAGGGTATAAAAACAATTATCAACAAGAATCTCCTCCAGTGTCTTACTAAAGTGTTTATAAGACATATGCGCTAAACGAGACGGCAACATGTTAAAAAGTTTACAACCCGAAACATTCGGAGACCTTTCATGAAAAGCATGAAGTGACCCCTCCTCACAGAAACGATATTTGTTCCTGGTCTCATAGGAATGTACCTCTTCACGTCTGAGAATTCGAGAGCTTCGCTTGTGGGTATATATTGAAATATAAAAATATAAATAGATGGAACAGTTAAAATGTGATGGTGCTTAAAATAATCCCTACATGACACTCTAGAGGGTAGATCAAATAGTAGTCTCACCATGAGCTTCTGTAAGATAAAAACTCTTTCCCAACAGATCGGCCCCAAACTATAATATTATACCTCAATGTAGAGAAAACATTTGAATAATAAAACGCCAGGGCGCTGTCATTGCCCACCAACTTCTTAATGTGAAATATAGTGAAATAATGTTTATGAAGTCGCTTACAATGTTATCAACTTCAGAATCCCATCTGAGATGTTCATCAATCACCGTGCCGAGAATATTTACATGTGACAAAAACTTCACTGGAACGTCATGAAAAATCAATCCGATACTACTTCTCAGTCTCTGAGGAACATGAAACTCCATAGCGATCGTTTTCTCGTAGTTAATCAACAGATGCTTTTTCTCACACCAACTACTAAACCCCTCCAAAACCAGGTCACATTTTCTCTTAGGTTCGTCTGGGCATCGGT
Organism: Myrrha octodecimguttata; assembly: GCA_958510865.1. Lineage (NCBI taxonomy): Eukaryota > Metazoa > Arthropoda > Insecta > Coleoptera > Coccinellidae > Myrrha > Myrrha octodecimguttata. The sequence goes on along the minus strand of OY294058.1, from coordinate 46,222,680 downwards.
CACTGATCAAGACGTTCACATCATCAGCATACATGAAAAGGAGAATCCCCGATAAGAACTCCAACAGAAACTCACCAAGATCGTCCACGAAAACATCGAATAACAGAGGACCAAGCACGCTACCCTGTGGTGAACCAAGCAGAATATCAAACAAATCGGACGAGACTGCATCTCATTTCACGACCATTTTTCTATTAGTCAGGAACGATGTTAGCCAACTATTCAGAACTCCTCTAACTCCAATCTTCTCCAATTTTTCGGACACAAATGCAGGTTTCAGGCAATCAAATGCTCTTCTCAAATCGAAACAGAGAACAACCACGTACTCACCCTCATCCATTCGTGAAGATATGCCCTGGACCAGCTCAGTCATCAGAGTATTCGTTGAGCACCCTGGGCGAAAACCGTGCTGGGATTTGGACAGTAAATGGAAGTCCTCAAGATAATTTATCAATCGATGGTACATTATTCTTTCAATATCTTTAGAAAAGACGCTCAAAATGGACACTGGTGGATAATTATCTGGGACTTAAGGGTCATCCTTCTTATAAATTGGTAGGGTCCGCGATACTTTTAACACCTCCGGAAATACACCGACGAAGACAGAAATATTCACCAAATTAGCCAAGTGATCAGCAATAATATGCTTGCAATTTTTCAGCACATTTATAGGAATTTCGTAAATTCCAGCAGAAGCCTTATTTTTTAATGAATCTATAACTTCGATAACTTCTATGGCATTTACTTCTCGAAAAACCATGGAACTACTTGGTTGATGTTTTTTCGTCGTACAATGAAAACGAGACATCCGAAAAGAGCTATTTATTCTTTCATAGAACTCAACAGTTTAAAATCTCCCGAATGCTTCACGTACCTCAGCAGCATTTTCCAACACCTCCCCATTCACAGATAACCTGATTGAATCCCTTCTCACCTCCTTATTCCGAACCTTTCTTATAATACTCCATACAGTCTTAATTTTATTATCACTATTCCGTTTCATACTCAAATTATGTTCTCGTTGGGACCTCTCTTAGAGTGATCTAATCTGCGCCTTCACCATTTTTCTTTCCTCATCAATCGAAGTCGAAAATCCTGGAACCCTACTCGACAGCCAACCAAACAACTCCAACCTGCTCAGCAGATACCTTACCTCAATAATAAATAATTATTCTTATTGATACTGTTCATCAACCCAACAAATTTAATTTCAATCAGATGAATATTTTTCGAGTTATTGAAAAATCAAAACTTCAAATGTCTGTTGCACAAAAACCATTCGGCATATTTGGCCCATTAGGTAACTGAACCGAGGTATTCACGATCTTAACTCAACCTGAGAATTTCGAAACCCGTTTTTTTTTTAAATTAAGAGCAGACACAGTCGTCTGGCCGGGGCGCGTAAAAAGGGATTAGAAATATAGGTTACCAGGTGAAAAAAACCTATAGAAGCACTGGCGTGAAGTCAGCAGCTTTTACACGCTTGTTCACATTGCGAAATGGCGATTTGGAAATTTCAGTGAAACTTTAATGAAATGTGAAAATGTTCAAGAAAGAAATTCTTCAAATTTTTCCATGGAGAATTCTTCTTATCGACAATGTTCATCTTCTAACAAAGTTTCATTTCGATCAGCTGAATATTTTTAGAGTTATTAAAGAATCAAAGTTCCATATGGCTGTAACACAAAAAACCGTTTGGCAGATTTGGTCGATTAACGAACTTAACCGAGATATTCAGGATCAAAACCTAACCTGAAAATTTCAAGACTCTAGGTCCTATCTTTCGAAAGTAAGGGCACACATGGACGGCCAGACGGACAGAATCAAATTTTATCACAGATTCTCCATCAGTAAGTTCAACCTAGTCGTTTGAGACCAATTTCAGTACAAAATTCGAAAATTACAGACATTGTGACGAAACGTTAACGCGATGTTACCCAGAACAAGCGCGTTAAAACCAAGTTGCGACCCACTTAGAAAAAGGGAACACTCTGTGTGTCTCAGGATAGTCTTATTTCGTCAAGCTCGAGCAATAAGGTAACATAATAAAAAAATTGATTTACTGAATGGGGATCGACCACAGCGCCACTGTTGCCAGACCCTGTATTTGTACATGGTAGTTCGTAACAAGCCAAACTATCCCCTTCATTTTCTGACTGAACGCTTTCATTTCCCAACAGGAATATCGGAGGGCTAATTAAAACAATGTTTTCACATAGTTCCAATTCTGCTCCTATGTATCTCCCATGCGAGAGATAATAATTGGTTAAAGTTGATCCAGGATTGTTTAATTATATTTTCATGGTTCACAGAACCGCGAACGTGAGTTCCAGGAAAAAACTGTCCAGTTTGAATATGTTTGTGTAATATGGTGTCAGTGCAAATATTTTGCGTAGCGAATTCATTTGGGAGTTTCATGAAAATTATAATTGGTGTGAAATTAGGCACAGATAATGAACTACGTTCGTTCCATGGTGTTTACACTTCGCAACACGCTCCATTTTGTAATTCGCTTGACGTGAACATGAATACTAAATTTCGAAAATTGTCGGTTGAATGGAAATATCAGGATGAATATCGGCATTTAGTATCGATAATGATCAATATTAGCATGGCAGGATGTTGAACTGAGGGGTGATGTGAACTTGAAATGAAAAGGAGCCGAGAAATTCGAAATGTTGTCGACGAAAAACAAAGATATAGGCTGGGCATGAAACAATTAATTTCAACTAAGATAAATTTTTTGGTGATACTCCTACAAAATATCATTGGATATTGATATCACACCTCATTGTCCTCGAATATACCACGTCTTGAATCACAACATTAAAAATCATATCAACTGGCCTATTAGGATTGAAGTCAGACAGAAATAATGCTATACACAGAGTTTTTAAGTAAGATTGAGACAAAAGTCTCGAATCGAATCAAAAAATCAAAAAAAAATAATTCTTGATATTTTCTAATTTGTCTGATGAAATAGTCAGATTTCTACTCTGAAACGTCACAGTTCTCTTTCTTTATCTTTTGTTTTGTTCTTGAATTTTTCATAAGAAAATCTGTTTTGCAAGAAACCCCACTTGACGAATAGTTTGATACTGCAATCCGCAAGGGCGTTTTTCATGAAGAAAAAACAATTTTTATTAAATTTTTAATAGTTCTGTTTCAGATAATCGGAGTGAAAACACATAAAAAACCTATAAGATTGACACAGTATTCTCAGATTATCAATAGCATATATTGTTTATTATATGCCAAATTCTCATACATGGGTGCCGCAAAACGCGATTTTAATCGAACGAGATTGGTCTGCAACTACCCACAAGCTTGTTAAATGCTTTACATAAATCAATTATTACAGTATTACTATTAGTTCCACCCCTCATTCTTCCTTTGATGGATGAACTGCTTATGACGATTTCCTTCCGTTGAAATCAACTTAGTTTTAATTTTGACATATAGAACTTATTGAGGGTGAGTCTTTAAGTGGTACATTTATTTTAACCATAGAGTCCTCTCATCAGAAAAAACACTTTTTTCATTCACCATTTTTCCAGATTCGGCTCTGGTGAAAAGTTATAAGCATTTAAATATTTCTCAATGTGCTAATACCCTCCTGCACTTTGTTTGCAAGTTCAACACATCACACACTCACGTTGATTCGTATTGGAGAATAATCAATCCATTGCTTGAAATTCAGAAAAATATGATCGGCTGAACTCATTTATTCACGCAATTCTTATAATTTGGTACTTTTTGCAGTAGTATTGTGGAAAAATTTTTTTACTACATTTGATCATTGGAACACTAATCTTCCACTTGGAATTTGTGCGATATCTATTTGTTTCCATCATGAGATTCTACACAATTCCAATCTTACCTATTCTTATATTGAAAATTCCATAATTATTCTAATTTTCATAATTATAATAAATTACTAAAATAACATACAAATATTAACAGAATTCTATAGAAAACCTGGTCCATAGATATGGACTATATCTGTGGTCTGGTCACGGAATAGCATAGACCTAATATTTGGTCTTGGTATGCGAAGTAGATAAAATCTCTATGTTCCGGGTAAAGGTGATCGTAGCTTAAGTCACAGACTTTACCAGCTCAAGGGCGGAACCACGAAAATAGAGAAATGTCCCGAAATTTTATCAGATTTTATAACATTCAACGTTGAATATCTCGAAAACGGTTAGTTTGAGGAGAAATAATGAAGAATGATTATTCTGAAAATATTATAAAATAATTGAGGATTCTTGTAATGAATTAAGATTACCTTCAGCTGCATTATTCATGTTAATTTCTTATATGAATCTGGGAATCTATAACCAGAAAACTATTTGAAGTTAGATGATATTGATAACTGTAGAATACGAGTCGTCATCATAGAGAACTCCACACCAAAATTCATTTCATTCAGAGGAACCATGTCAAAACTACAAAAAAAAATGTAAAATGTTTTTTTTGGGACATTTCAACAGGCTGTATCTTTTTTACCGGGGCTGAAGCAGGAACAATGGTCAATAAAAAAAGTATTTTATTTGATGGGAGGAATCTAGGGTTGAAATTTATGTACAACTCAAAGACTCACTCTGTATATGCTAATGATAATGCCAAATTCGAAGTTAGGAAATAAGACAGTGTGTTCATAATCATTTTTGTATTGTATTTTTTGTTGTCGTTTCCTCAAGGTTATGACTTCAATCATAAAATGCCAGTTATATAATTTTGAAGGTTATCATTAAAGACCTATTTGTCAAGGGCAGTTTCTTGACAAATAATTTAATCCTGCAATTTGAAGGGGGTTTTCCTTGAGATAAAAATTTTCATTTAATTTTACATTTCTGTTTCAGATATTGGGGGTGGAATCCCAGATAAAATCTACAAAATGATTTGAGGATCCTTCAAAATAAGCTTTAGTCGATGCAATAAAGTATGTCGTAAGATTTCAATATCGAAAGATTCTATGTGACACTATTATAGAAAATTTTTCATTATTCAATGAGAAATATTCAGTTCCCATTTGTGTATTCTTCTGGAATATCGATGAAAATTATAATATAAACATTTCACAGCCTGCTCCGTTTTGTAATTCGCTTGACGTGAACATAAATCGAAAGTTGTCGGTTGAACAGGAATATCAGGACGGATATCGGAGTTTAATAGCGATAACATTGTATATCTCTTTATACTATGTCGATAATGATCAATATTCGCATGGCAGGATGCCAACTGAGGGGTGATGAGAACCAGAAATGAAAAAGAGCCGGGTCAATTTGAAATATACATGACGGCCAAAAGAGTATATAAATTCATAGGAGTGAAGGAGGATATTGATAATATCATTAAATAATACCTTCTTGGGATCAGGGAAAGTGTTCTATTTTGGATTTTCTATCAAACCGTACCTTTCAAGTTAGAGTCAATCCTTCTTTTTCTTGTCCGGATAGACCTATGACGTCGGGTGTCCTCCAGGGTTCCGGTTTAGGCCCTATCTTGTACTTATTATACACCTCCGATCTCCCTGAACTTCTCCACTCAGCTTGCTCAATGTTCGCGGATGACACTAAAATTCACAATTTTTCTTTGTCCAATTTCGAAACATTTCAACGGGACCTGAATGAGATTGGTGTTTGGTGTGAAGACTGGTTACTTCCTTTGAACGTGGACAAATGCTCATTGCTACATATTGGTGGAGACAACCCGAGAAAGGAATACATCATCGATGGTTTCACGCTGCGCAGTATATCAAGTCACTGTGGCCTGGGTTTGACTGTTACCGAAGACCTACGTTGGTCTAAGCATGTTTCTTCTATCACTGCTTGGGCGAGACAATCGACTTATGCCATCCAGAGGACATTTAGCGGATGTGACATTGCCACGTGTAAACTCCTTTGCGCGAGTTACATAAGACCATTGCTGGAATATGCTGGCCTGGTTTGGTGGCCCTCCACCCGTGCCAACGAACACCATCTTGAGTCAGCGCATACCATACGGAATAACTCGCCCTTCATACGAGGACAGAATCATTGTTTTCGGGTTGCCATCTTTTCAATCACGATGGGAAAGGAGAGACTTAATATTCTCCTTCAAATCACTCCGTGGTGACTTCGGTGATCGTATTCGTGGCCTATTCACTGTGAACAACAACAATCTGAAAGGACATCAGTTCAAATTGTCGAAGGAAAACTTCCCAACGACACAGTTTTCTGACTAACAGAATATTCGAGAGGTGAAACCGTAGGCAGCTATACTTGAGGGCTTTGTTGATATATCATCACCGGAATATCAGGGAACAGGACCGCATTTCGCATAGCTTTAACACACGGTATAAGCAGGGATCTACATGTGTCCCACAGATCAATAAGTCCATAGGCCAGCGTAGTTTTGTGTTTCTGGGTTCGAGTATTTATAATATGTTGCCTGGTGTACTTAAGAATATCAGGTCTGCGAATGGGTTTGGAAAGGGGGTGAAGGAATTTATAAGGGCTAGCAACAGATCCTTTATACGCTCACTTGTTAAGGTAAAGAACTTCTGATCAAGGGATTTTGTTGGTTTCTACATTTCTGTATGGTTGTTATTGGAATTGTGAATTCTTACTTGGATGCATTGGTAAACTGTTCAATTATATATTACCCCTCGAGCGGTTATCCATGAGGGGAGAATTTCTATTTATTTGTGTTTAATTTTGATGTGGAATATCTCGTGAGAATTTATTGTGTAATTTTGTTTTATTCCGAATAAATATTATTATTATTATTATATTATATTTCAACTCATAAGTAACTATGCAACGTTAATGAATATACAACTCTGCAACTTCCATCTGGAAAAACTACCTGAAGGTGAATAAAGAATTCTGCAGGTGAAGCTGCTCGAGCTGCTGAGCTATTGCAACAAAAACCAGTTTCTCATACATACATTCACCACCAACCAGTGACTCTAATCGTTTCAATTTTAAATATAGTCACCTATCAGTGTAGAATGACTACATGGATGTGGACGGTACACTTGCAGGCAGGAATGAGTGGTATTTTTTTCATTTCTGATTTTAGAAACTAGACAATAATATTATCACGAGATATTGCCATCTTGTGGAATAAACCACAAGAACTAGGAGTTCTCTAGTGGTTACGTTAGCAGATATAGCTGCCTTGAACGAGAAATGGATGAAATTCATTCACATTGCTCTAAGTTTTCTGCACAGGAAGGTTAGGGTTTGTATGAGGCTCCTGAGATGACACGGATGAAATTTTGCTCACAACTGATTTTAAGTATCTAGAACCCTTTCAGCTAGTGTAAGGTAAGGTGAGTCAGACTGATGACCGTGGATAACTGTGAAACTGCAATCACAAAATATGGAAATTTCAATATTTCTCTGTTATGTGCTATAAAATATACGAATTCCTTGTACAATTAATTCCAGTGGAGAGGCTAGGGTTGACTATGTAATTAGCTCAGATAAAGGTAAAGCATTTGCTAATTGTTAATTCAAAATATTATCATTTCACTAAGGAGTCACTGAATTTCTCTGTCGGAGAAACTGTTGAGTCTAAATATTACCCCGAAATATCTGGGTTTTTAAAGTCAGTTTGTTCGAGAACTGTACTTTTTACTGGCTGTATGATTTGTTTTCTATTTGAAGTTTCTTTTAAATTGATAAGCAATAAACTGAAAAAATTGATTTATAAAAAACTGCAATACCATGTACATAAAAGGGCTCTTTCGAGGGGTCTTCCAAAAGAATCATTCGATTACGTTTGAATTGTAAACGAAATCTGCCTAAAGTAAAACAACAAGGTTGAGTGCGTGCGTAGAGGTAATTTTTTCGCGAAAACTCAATTAGGCCAAAGTTTGGCGACAGACTGGAGGTAGGTGATTACACGTATCTGATTGAAACAAAATAAATACTTCACAACTTGATTGACCTATGTTACATTCGATTGAAGCCCAAATGAATTCTCTCAAACAATCGACAAATAATGAAAAGATCTACTCGATCTGCCGATTTCACGACTCGAGTGGTTTTCATTGTCGATTATGAACTTTGTGATTATTGGTGTTGAAATATGAACTGAACTGGCCGCGATAGACTCAACAACCTCTGAAAATTTTCACCCGACACATATTGAACAACATCGTTGATATATTGTACCAATACTGGGACAACAATTCGATTAAATTAGCGAGCTTAGTTTCTCTTTACTAGCACAATAAAAATGGTGGACGAACAATCCAAACCAATATTATATACCAAATAGTGAATATCGATATAGTTCAAATATTTCATGTATGTTGGCTCAATATAAAATGCATACCTTATTTCATGTTGCCAATACTGGATATGCATATAAGGTACACACTATATAAGTAGAAAGGTTACATTTAACACTAAAGACCAACATTGGAGACCAATAAGCCATCATATACAACTAATATTGACCTGCTAAAAATATTAATATTTGCAATATTGAAACAAGATTGGATTTCATTAATTATTCACTATAGAACCTTGGTTCAATAAAAATGGTTGACAATTGACATATCGGGTACTGATATCAGCACAATAACAACCCAGCATTTGACAGCAACGTTGGCCCAGTATACGTATCTGATGTAGGACATTTGTGCGTGTTTTGAAAATATCAGTTGAATTCGTCTTACGATTCTTGATTTATCTACACAGCCAAAATTGTAGAAATTTAAAACGGCTGTAACTTCAGAAAGTCTGAACCGTTTAGAGTTCAACCAAGATGTGGCATATTGTTGTAAATATCACCTAACAAGATAACTATTGATGTCATAATAAAGTGGGTATGCTAGAAAGTAGTAGACTCTTCACAATGCAATCGGCATCGACCTTAGACAAAGGAAAGATTCTGAGGTATCGACTCAAATCCAAGGTTTGAGTAAAAAAAGTAATTTCCCCTTTCAAAGTCAGCAGGAAAATTATACTTGATGATGCATCAGAATCAACAACCAAAACTACAAAAAGATTTTTATTATCATTGACCCAATTTCATTTACTGCCTTGCTGCATTTACCTGAAATAAACTCAAGCACGCCATTATCACTAGCTTCAACATATCAACCATCAGAAACATTGCCTTTTTATTTCTTGACCTGTGTAAATACGACACATAATACCGTCGATAATATCTTTCACTGGGTCGAAGTATTGTTTACTCTACAATTTCTCACTTGTTTATTGAGCCGACTCATGCTAAAGCTGGCCTTCTATAATTAGTTACCTAATACATTGCGTGAGCGCCGCCACCGGAAGCATACCACACGTACTTCCCTGTAGTGTAGATTGTCAGTTTCGATCGAATTTTCATCATTTTATTTATTACAGACCTCTGTACGTGGGGTTATCAAATTGAGCTGAGCGCAAAGGTGTTGATAGCCCAAGAGTTCGCTTCACATTTGAGGGGGAAAATAATTTCTATTATTTGAGTATGAGAAGTAGAGGGTTGTCGTTTCTTTGACGTCTTTAATCAGCAACCTTTGATTTAAAAATCGCCACAAGAAATGATTTAGATATATTGATAAAGAAGTCGTGATTTGAAATGAGAAGTTTCAATCAAATATTGAAAAATTATGGTTAATCCGCAAATTTGATATTGATTAGATATTTACATAAATGTCAGCAGTGTGATTTCCTGAGAAAAAAAGCTTCAGTCGAAACTAGGTGGTATCAGGGCCTTAGCTAGGGTACGGCAAGGTAAGCCAATACCCTTCCCTGAAACACCATTGACCTACTTTAAAGAGCAAAAGCTTCATATCTGAAATTCAACGAGCTCAATGAAAATTTTCATTGCCCTACCTTCACTGTCAATTGCTTTTCCTTTAAGTCAACTGTAGCTACGGCTCTATATGAGGCGCCGTTTGGGACAAAAGTGTATTTTCATATATATGTATTTCCGAGCCAATATATTTATTAGTTGCAGGTTGCAGCAATATATTTATTTGTATGCCGATATATTTATGTTTTACAAAACACAATATATTTATGAGTTGGGTGTACCGAATATGCAAATTCTTGGTAACCAATATATTTATTAATTCGCGCCGGCAGTGTTTGGTACAGCTCTGGGCACTTGACAACATGGCGTAGTTATTAATATATTTGTCGCTCACAGTAAGAAATAGTTGGGAAAGTTATCTAATTAACAGAGTTCTATTACCTTTTTTCTACCACCATGGCCCTAGTTCCAAAATAATAGCATAAGTATACTAACCGAAACAAGTTTGAGTTTACTATTTCGTTTGTGCTACTGCAAGAAGTGTTCAGTATGATTATGAATGAATGATGCATCAATTGGCCATAACACTGTGTAAAATCGTGATTTCACATTTCCTGCCGTAGAAAACTTCCAACCGAATGAATTAAATTGTACTCTCGTGTTTAGACACCAACCAACTATATTCCTTAATATAATAATATCTACTTATCTACAAGATAGGTTACGAAGAAACATATCTTTGGTTATGTTTTTATAAATGGGCATTGATTGTTACTCATCTCATCATACACAACATGCTACAAAAAGTAAGTTTTCTGCTTTCAATATCGACAATCTATAAGCCATCTATCTATCAGCCAGTGTAGTACTACACTATTAATATCCCTAGGACATTGATCATAGACGAAATAATATGACAAACAAAAGCTTGAAGAATTTTTCATAAAAATATGAGGCTTATTGGGGGGATATTTGGTGAAAAATATTTTGACAGCTGTCAGACTCAACCGTGTTGTCATAGTGATTGATAATTGCACTGGATGCAATTATCAGTAGGAATACCCCTAGGGTCTCGAAAATACTGTTTTGTCATAGAGAATGCTGAAAGCGTGTTGCTTCATAATATTATACAGGGTGAGTCTTTAATTGTTGTTGTTCATTAATTTTAACCATAGATTCCTCTCATTGAATTAAACACTTTTTTCATTTATTATTTTTTTTAGATTCGGCTTCAGCAAAGAGCTACAGGCTGTTGAAATTTCCAAAAAAAGATCAGTTTTTCTTTTGTAGCTTAGATATGGTAACTCCGAATGAGATGAATTTTGGTATGAAGTTTTCTATAACTATTACACATATTCTTCAGTCAGCACTTTCATCCTACTTCAAATAGTTTCCGAGTTATCGACTCGCCGATTCATAAAACTATACGAGATATCTGTGGTGAACTTGCAAACATAGTGCAGGATTGTATCAGCACATTGAGAAATGTTTAAATGCTTCTGACTTTTTACCTGAGCCGAATCTGGAAATATGGCAAATGAAAAACTGTTTTATTTGATGAGAGGAATCTATGGTTAAAATTTATATACAACTTAAAGACTTACCCTGTATATATATTTAGGCAACACGCTTAAAGGATTCGTTATGACAAAATTTTGAGAATTTATCGAGGCTCGAGGGGTATTCGAGAAGACAATTTTTACTTTGTAGATTTCAAAATATTGATTGTCAATCTGACGTTCGATTTAAACTTGATCATCCTCTTTGTCGAAAACACCCAACTGAAAACACCACATGTAAGGTATTATCGCTGTAATCCATAGGTGATTAGATGAAATTTGACACAGGACTCAAAATCAAGAAATTTGGTAGGGTACTATCGTGAGTAAAAAATTATTAGTGTAATGTAGGCATGATTGGATAAAATTGTTTCATATGACACAAAATGAGAAAATTGAATTGGTTATTAGAACTATCATAAAATTCTCCGTAGTAGTATCCCTAGGACATTGATAATGGACTAGATAATGTTATGACAATCAAGAGCCCGTTTCCTGGTAACAGCTCTGTAACTAGGCAATGAGCCTGAAAAATTTGTCATAAAATGATGAGACATTTGCCAATGTCCGAAGGATATTCGGCAGAAAATTTCAAACATGTGATTTATAACCAATCAGAACGTGTTTTTCTGACAGATCACCATCGCAACGGATGAACTTTAGTGGATTTTTTTTCTCTGGGGTAACCAACAGCAAATTATACTGGAAACTGTTTTGATGTTTAAAATGAAAGAATATTTTTTCAATTCGTCTACTGATAGTGCGGATGAACTTACTTTTCTCTTGGGTGGATCTATTTGTATCTTCCGACGCTAAACATTTTTTGAAGCTCTCGTGTTGACAAATTTTATGTCAGAAAATATATTGAACTTGCGATTATACCTTTCGAAAAAATATTCCTGCAACTGCTTGGCTGTAGAGTTTCATAGAACTTTGAAAACACTCTCCTTGTAGTCTTCGGAGTTCTGTTTTTGCATGTTGAAGGCAAAGTCTTCAAGAATAAGCGCCAGTTCTTCCACAGGTATATCCGCCCTGACGAAATCATAAGCTTTTTCTGCGCAAAAATTTATAAACTGCTTCCATACAGTTGCCTTCGATTTCCTAGTATTAGCGGGTTTCAACTGCTTAATATTCTGGTGAATATTTCCTTTACTTTCTTGTCCGAAGCGAGAGATTTTTCTACGTCGCGCTGTTCTTCACAAATTCAAAACAGAAATAGCTTAGAGTTTTACTGGGTAGCCATGGTAACTGAATAATCAAGTCGACAGTACCTTCTATGTTTTGCAAGTACTTGATGAAGACGAAAATTTATGTTGTTGGAAATACACATATTTGGTGTAGGATTTTCTTACTGAATACCACACGAGGTCAAATTAAATCCGGAAAATAATGTGACCTCTAGTGGTATTACTAGTGAAAATTTTTGAAAGTTATCAAACTCAATTGTGTTGTCATAATGATTGATAATCATTGTACTGAAAGCAATCATCAGTGCAATATTGAGATGATTTAGTGAACTAGACCCAAAAGTACAAAATTTGATTGGTTATTAGAACTGTAAAAAAATTTTATTGTACTCAATTCATTCCAAGTTGAAGAAACGCACTATAAAAATCAAATCCAAGAATGAGAAGGATTATTAAATTATCGTTAAAAAATAAACCCGAGATTACTCAACATTAGATCATTCCTAATTTGAGAGTTCTGTATAGTATATAACTCATACTCGTATTGATAAAAACCTAAAAAAATTCACTAGTGGTGCAATTGAAGAGGTTCCTTGAATGCACACATGACTGAAGGAAAAATTATACCAAATGTTCCTTCTAAATGTTCATATAATGCTCCAATCAAGTAGAGTGCTTACGCGTGGAGGGTTAGACCAGGAACGCACATGCGATTAGCTGTCGCGCGATCGTTTAGTCGCAAAAATGAAACACATACTCCTAAATAGAATTGCGCGCATAGGCGACCAAATAATCGCTCTCTTGGCGATCGCGAATATTTAGTCGTGCGACAGAAAATCGCATGTGTGCGCCTAGCCTTATAATGACATAATTATAATAATATACCTTGAAGAACATCATAATCATGAAATCATTAATTTATCTTCTCGACCAGAGTATTTTGTGGACCTATTATAGTTCCGCTACGAGTTTATTCATGACCTTTCCGATACAAATTTCATACAAAATATTTGATGAGAAAAAAATAATTTTTATGTCTTTTTAATAAAGACTTTTGCTGAGAATGTTTGAAACAGGTAGATACAAAAACAATTCAATAACAATTTACTGCCGATACAGATCATTGCATCGATATTTCCACATGAGAATTCCCTGTTCGGGATACATGTACATATTTATTTTGAACTACGTTCAGAACTGATGATGACTCGTGCCCCAGTTTTGGCCATTTGAATATTGGTTTTCCAATATCACTGATTTGATCGAGTTCAAACTTGATAGCTGGATATGGAATGCCTATTTACAAACGACCTTACCAGTTCCAGAGTTTGGCCTTCGTAAACCTGTTCTTCAAGTGCCTGAGTTATACAACCGTTTTTTGCTTCCAATGTCAATACTGATACGAATGAAATGAGGCCTCTTTCTTGGTTTGGAATAAAGTTCATTCCTGTTCTGCATATTATAAAATTGTACAGAAGGGTGTATATGTGGGTTTAATTAATAAATAATAATTAATTGGCACATAACACAAATGAATATTGTTTCCGGAATTCTTCATTCAACTATCAGAATACGGAGTTGAGAAACTCCAATCCCAATACAGCCATTCTAGGCTCAACCTATATACTGGAAAAAAATTAGAGAATGTCTCTTACCAGATATACTGCCGATAGCGAACATTATGTCCAAATTTTCACATGACAGTACCGTGTGCCAAACCGATTTCATCCATTCACGAGTTCGTCCTTCGTAATAGACGTAAATCTGCTATTTAAATGTAGAATCTCAAAGTTATACGATTTCGAAATATATCGAGTTCACAATCGGCCGTTAGGTCGATCGTTGCTCTTAATAAGTACTCAATACAATACAATTAATGTATATATTTATATATATTCTTTTGAAAATGAGCAGTAGGTACGTTTTTCAAATCAAACAAAATTGTGTTATCACAGTAGAGCAAAGGATAAATGAGAACGGGGTACCGTTTTGACCAATGAAGCAAAATTTCTTCTTTCTTTTCGATGCAGGTCGATGTCTCGTTATCATACCTGGAAACAAAAAAAAGACAAAAAACCAATAGGACCCAGTAACGTGGAAACCACTCGCGACATGTTCTTCCACTGATTGTACCATCACCATAAGTGCTTGTAAGGATTTGAAATGCCTCAACAGATTTTCCTGAATTTGAACATAGAAGTAAAACTTACCGCAAATGTCGAGAATTCGGCGTATAATCTGACATTTTTAACAAATGACAATCTTATGATTTACTCCGAAATCGGCTCAAATTATTGACGGGTTATGTTTACAAATGTCAAAAGTGAATGATTGACATCTGTAGTCAATTTATTTCATCAACTACACTCTATTTCCGCACCCGATATGAAAACGGCGGGAGCAAAGTTGTACACCTAATATTATTCTTAGATTTCAACTTCAACCGCAAGTTTGAAATTCAAAAAAGAATCTTATTTCACCCAAGGATATTCAGGAGTTGAATTATGTTTTAGAACGGCATTATTCAAAGTAACTTTCGAAGTATTAAACATCTGTTGATTATTCGAATGGAACAAGAAACTTCTGTTTTATTAGGACTTGGACATAAGCGGCACTCAATAAAAAAAATTTTCAAAATTTTTAAACGTGTAATTAAAGTATTTTCAATAATTTCTGATTCTCTCGGAATCATACCCGTTTCGTATGCCTACGAAAACTGTTTCTTCTTTTAATCAGGGTAAGCACAGGTAATTAAATATCAATTTACGTCAGATAAAGGAAGATGCGTCTATATTTTCGCATGATAGTTGCGTGATCGGAAAACAGGTACATTTTCATGTCTACCTACATCTTTGACGGAATATATTCAACTACTTTCGGAACTGAGGACTTGGAATTAATCGATAAATTTCGTAAAAATAAACAATAAATAAATTGTGTGTTCCCGGAAATTTGTATTTGAATATCAGAATATGGTATTGATTAATCCCCATTCCAATACAGCAATTCTGAGCTCAAATAATTCAGAGAATAATTCGAAAATGTCATTCTCCAGTTATTATTCTCGTTTTGTATGCCTCCAGCAATGTGTTTGTTCTTTTAATAAGGGCCTTTGCCAAGTATCTCTGAAACAGGTAAATACAAAGACCATTCGATATCGATTTACTGCCGATACAGAAACTTTCGTCCATATTTCCACATGAGAGTTCCGTGTTCGGAATACAGGTACATATTTGTCTTGGACCTATCAACAATTTTTCGCGAAATTTATTCAACTGCGTCCAGAACTGGCTCGTGCCCTACTCTTTTATGTCAAATCTGTGTATTATATCGTTCCAGCGTTGTCGGACGGGAGAGTTTTCTGTCGCTGATAGGTTTCCGTGATTGGATTTTGATTTATGGCACTGTTTCGAAACCTTTCGACGGTTTTATGGAAATGACAAATTGAATTGGGAACGGAATTTATGTACTGAGCTGTTTCAGTATGGCAGATATTTATTTTATATCGAGATGAGGTTCCTTCAAATCAGTTTTTGAATTGACGAGTCGAGAAAATGGAATTATGCTCGGAAATATGCTTAATATGACAGGGGGAAATATATTCTGACTGCAACTGAGAGCTTAATTTTATTTAAGTGGTGAACTACTTGTAATTTAATGGATATTTAATGGTTGTCATATATATATATATATATATTCTTTTGAGAACGAGCATTACAATTCTAAGATATATCACAGTGTTGTCATATGAACCGAATTAACCACATGTTATACAGGGTGTTTCACCATAAACTGGCCAAACATATATAGCCGTATAGGTGACATTGGGACAGTCATTTTTGCCTTATGACATATACCCCGTTTTCGAAGCATAAGATACAGGGTGTTTAGTGTCAACTTTGAGCAATATTCTGATAACTGTGGTGAGTTATGCGTTACCTTTGAAATAACGGTTCTTGGTCACATCTTAGTATCTTTTGGTAGTCAATTCAATTGTTGTGTAGAATTCTGGAAAAAATATTTCGAAATGGCGGAAAACCTACATAGTTAGAATTTTTTGTTCTCGATTGCCAAATTGTGAAGCGTTATTCCAATGTCATCAATTTTTTAAGATTTTTTTTGAAAAAATTTTCCCAAAATTCGAACTCAACTTTTTTTTACATGTCTACAGTGAGAAACAAACTATTCACCCGAAATTGTTGGAATCTTTCGAGGTTGGACTCACCTTCATTCTGAACACTGGTGTGAAAAGAGAATGAAAAAATATTCATTGGTTTTCAGTTTATAACCTTCCAAAGATTCCGCTCGGATTACTAAAATTATTCTCATGTAAGAAACTGGTGGCCCTACAGAGGCCGAAATTCTGCTACTGGGTTCCCAGAATAACCAGGATAGAATTATGAATTCACCAGAAAAAATTTTCAAAAAACTTTGATGGGAGTCGAACTCGCTCCAATTACGGACAATAGAGTCGCGTATTAATTGGATTTATTCTGATTATAATGACGTCCGTTACCAAGCAACTGTAGTTCATCGAATTTTCCCCTATTTTCCGAATGCAGAGAGAGTTCAATTCCCCCCCTTAGTTTTTTAGAAAATATATTTTTTATTGATATATTCATAATTCTATCCAGGTCACTCTGTTGGCCTATAAGCATAATTTTGGCATTTGTAGGGCCACCAGTTTCTTAAATAAAAATTATTCAAGTACTCCGAGCGGAGTCTTCGAAAGGCTATGAAATGAAAACCAACGGATATTTTTTCATTCTGTTTTCACTCCAGTGTTCAAAATGGAGGTGAGATCAACCTCGAAAGATTTCAACAATTATGGGTAATTTTTTTCACTGCAGACATGTAAGAAAAAGTTGAGTCTGAATTTTGGAAGAATTTTTCACAGAAAATCTTAGAAAATTGAAAAAATGCTATCTTATGTGGGGGCGTCTGTTCTGTGGATTCAAACACACAATAAAGAAAACAAATTAGCCTGTTTATTTTTCTATCGAGTGTTACACAAAAGTGAATTCGAAAGGCAATAATTCTTTTTGTTGAACAGGCAGAGTTTAACAATTCTTCGGCGTAGGTCCCCTGGGGTGCGGATCGGTGGCTGGCGCTCGAAGGGTCGATGACGTCGAAAAGGGCTGCTGTCGTCGAGGATAGTGAACCGGATGTTGGACCTTCTGGAATTTCTTCGTGGCGCCTCGTAAAGTTGAAATAATGCAGATCAGGAAATGCGGCGTCGGGACCGAATATCTTCGTAGCGGTGATATGCAGATGGATTGGAGAGAGTAGTCGAGTCAAGCGAAGTGAAGTGATTTTTGGAATCCGACCGAAGTGTATTTATACGATTTTTCACAGATTTGAATTTCGTCTTTCGACTCCGCCCTTTTTTCCGTGTTTGTTGAAGCGGATGAATTCGCTACACACTCCCCTGCCAGTGATGAAGTCACGAAAATCCTGCTTGAAGTCGGTCCGGAAAATGAACTTTTCTTCCAGAGCGAGTTCGTCTTTCCTGATGGTTGAGGTCCTATTGTGTGGGTTGAATTGGCCGTTCTTTAGGCTGGTTGTCTGGTTGAGGTTCTGTATTTTCGTCGTTGATGATGTACGCTGGTTTTACTCTGTCGATTGTAACAGTCGTTTCCTTTCCATAGTAGTTGACGGTGAAAGTTTTTGGACTTCGTCTCACTACTTGGAATGGTCCATCGTACGGTAGTTGTAGGCAGGCTTTTGGACCGTCGTGACGAACGAAGACGTATTCTGATGTGGCCAAGTCTTTGAAAACGAAACTTTTGCGTTCTCCATGTCTTGTTCCGTTCGTGGGCCTTATCTGTTTGATTTGTTCTCGCAAACTCCTTACAAATTCCGAAACGTCGTCAGTTCCAGTTGTCTGTTCGTTTGTTTCGAGAAATTCGCCTGGTAATCTTAGTGGTTCACCATAAACCAGTTCTGCTGAGGTGGATTTAAGATCTTCTCGCCATGCTGATCTCATTCCGAGTAGGACTGTTGGAAGTGTTTCAGTCCATCGGTCGTTTTGATGGCATTTGATCGCTGCCTTCAGTTGGCGATGGCTCCTTTCTACCATTCCATTTGCTGCTGGGTGATAGGCGGTGGTTCTTAGGTGGTTAGTGCCAGTCAACTTATTCAGTTCGTTGAATAGGCATGACTCGAACTGTCTTCCTTGATCCGTTGTTACTCTGAGGGGGGTTCCAAATCGCGAGATCCATTGGGAGTAGAACGCTTGGGCGACTGTGGTTGCTTCTTGGTTCTGAATGGGGATTGCTTCTGGCCATCGGGTGAATCGGTCGACACAGGTAAGGCAATACCGGAATCCTTCAGAATGGGGCATTATTATGATGTCCAAATGAACATGCTCGAATCTTCTAGGAGCTTGGGAGAAATCACCAAGTGGTGCTGCTACATGACGGGTGACTTTGGCTCGTTGACATGGGAGGCAGCTTCTTGTCCATTTTCTGCAGTCGGAATTGATTGAGGGCCAAACGAATCGTTGTTTGGCTAGTTTGACTGTTGCGTTGGTTCCTGGATGTGAAAGACGGTGGACGATATCGAAAGCTGATCTCCGAAATGGCTTCGTGATGAAGGGTCTAGCAAGTGGTGTGGAGGTATCGCAATACACTGCGACGGTTGATCCAAGCGGCTTGACCATTTTCAGTTGAAGTCCCGTGTTGCCATGTAGAAGTTTCTTCAACTCATCGTCGTTTTGCTGGGAGTTGGCCAATGCTGCGTAGTCGAGGGCGGTTGAAAGTTCATCGACTCGTGACAGGGCATCGGCGACGATGTTTTGATCACCTGGTATGTAGCGGATATCAGTGGTGAACTGCGAGATGAAGTCGAGGTGGCGGAACTGTCGAGGTGAGCACTTTTCTGGCTTCTGTTTGAAAGCAAACGTCAGGGGTTTGTGGTCCGTGAAAATGGTAAAATTTCTTGCTTCTACCATATGTCGGAAATGCTTGATGGCGAGGTAGATGGCAAGGAGTTCTCGATCATAAGCTCCATAGCGGGTTTCTGCTCCTGATAGTTTCTTCGAAAAGAAAGCTAGTGGTTGCCATTCTTGATTGTGAAGTTGTTGCAGAGTTGCACCAACTGCTGTATCTGAAGCATCACTCACTATGGCTAGGGGTGCATCGTCTTTGGGATGTGATAGGAGAGTTGCTGTAGTCAGTTTCTTTTTGCACTCTTCGAATGCCGCTGAAGCTTTTGGAGTCCAGTTGATTTTGGCCTTCCCTTTGAGCTTCGGTACCAGTAGGTCGTTGAGGGGTGATTGTGTGTCTGATATTCTGGGTATGAAACGACGATAGAAGTTTATCATACCTAGAAATCGTCGGAGTTCCTTGGCTGTGGTTGGTTGAGGATACTCCAAAATGTCGGTAACTCTATTTGGTAGTGGGCGAGTGCCTTCAGCGGAAATGAGGTAGCCTAGGAATTTGACTTCAGGCTGGCCGAAAACACATTTGGATGGGTTTAGTGTCATCGAGTGTTCCTGGAATCTTGCGAAGACGATTCTGAGGTGTTCCATGTGTTCTTCTTCGGATTCTGAGGCGATTAGTACGTCATCGATGTAGCTGAAGCAGAAGTCAAGTCCTCGTAGTACTTCGTCGATGAAGCGTTGGAAGGTTTGAGCAGCGTTCCTAAGTCCGAAAGACATGAATGGAAATTCGAACATTCCGAAGGGCGTCGTGATGGCTGTTTTGGGAACATCCTCTTCAGCAACTGGTATCTGATTGTATGCTCGAACAAGGTCCAGTGTGGTGAAGATGCTCTTTCCTTGCAGGATGTGGGCAAAGTCTTGAATGTGCCGGACTGGATATCGATCTGGTATTGTTCGTGCGTTGAGAGCTCGGTAATCTCCGCAGGGTCCCCAACTGTCGGTTGACTTTTTCGGTGCTAGGTGTAGTGGGGATGACCATGGACTTTTGGATGGACGTGCAATTCCTAGGTTGATCATAGCTTCGAATTCTTTCTTCGCTGCTTTCAGTTTTTCTGGTGCCAGGCGTCGTGGTCTGGATGAAAGTGATGGACCAGGAGTTGTTTGGATGTGATGCCTTGTATGGTGGTTGATGTTCATCGGGACTCCCTCAGGTCTCGTTATGTTGGGAAATTCCATGAGGAGGTCGTGGTACTTGGATGAACCGCTGATTGTTTTGATGACCGGGATGTTGCATTGTGTGGCTTCCCCTCTGGTGGTGAGCTTGGTGGTTCCGTCCAGGAGGCGCTGGTTTCTCACGTCCACCAGTAGATTGTAGAAACTGAGGAAATCGACTCCAATGATTGGCTTGGAGACATCTGCTACGACGAATCTCCATGTGAAATTGCGACGTAGTCCCAAGTTGAGCGAGAGGTTGATTGTACCATATGTTGCGATGTCTGTACCATTGGCTGCTGAGAGGGTGTAGTCGGATTTCTCTCGTCTTCCAGAAGTTGCACTGCGAGGAAATACGCAGAGATCGGCGCCGGTGTCTATCAGGAACTGCCTCTTGGATTCCCGGTCGGTGATGAAGAGACGGCGCGGTGCTGGGCTGGGATCACTAGCCGTCATTAGTGATTGCCCCTGTCGTTTCCCGACTGGAAGGAACAGGGTTGTGTGCACTTTCTGGAGTTGCTTCCAAATTGTAGGTGGTACCAGCAGAATCCATTGGTGCGTTGTCTGCTGTGGCTTCGGGACCTGGAACGTTCACGGTGTCGCTGTTGTGTCGGTCGTCTGCTGAGGGCTGCCACTTCTGCTCGGAGTGCTGCGATCTCTTGGTTCAGTCCCAGGGTGAGCTGCGCCATGTGGACGTTCATCATCGCCTCGAGGGATTGCGTCGACGTCGTTTCAGCGATCTGGGATGCGGTTGGTTTGGAGGCCTCGGCGATGTTGTCTGCGTGGGCTGCCAAGTCTTCGAGCTCGCTGTCCTTGACGATGGTTAGGGCTACTTGGATCTGCCTGGGTAGTCGGCTCAACCATAGGGTCTTCATCAGAGCGTCGGGTACGTTGGCATCGGCTAGGCTCCTCAGATGTCGGAGGAACTGGGATGGTTTGCGGTCCCCAATTTCTTCCCGTTCGAGGAGGCGGCGTGTCTTCTCTTCCTGGGATGTGCACAGCCGTCGGATCAGCTCCGTCTTGATTTTGAAGTAGGCCTCAGACGGTGGTGGCTTCAGGATGACGTCCTTGACTTCAGTTGCGAACTTCGCTGGTAGGGCCCCTACTACGTGTCCGAACTTCGTTTTGTCCGAAGTCACGCCGGCACTGGTGAAGATTCCTTCCACTATAGCGAACCATAATTCCGGGTCGGCGGAAATGAATTCTGGCATTCGGACTGCGACTCTGGAGATTTGTGCTTCGTCGCTCTGCATTTTGCTTGTTGAGGTACGTTCTTCCTTCCTTCAAGAATTCGGGTCGGCCCTGATGTCGTCTACGCCACTGGAATTCCTTATTGCGGTCGTCGGAGGTCACCAATTTGTGGGGGCGTCTCTTCTGTGGATTCAAACACACAATAAAGAAAACAAATTAGCCTGTTTATTTTTCTATCGAGTGTTACACAAAAGTGAATTCGAAAGGCAATAATTCTTTTTGTTGAACAGGCAGAGTTTAACAATTCTTCGGCGTAGGTCCCCTGGGGTGCGGATCGGTGGCTGGCGCTCGAAGGGTCGATGACGTCGAAAAGGGCTGCTGTCGTCGAGGATAGTGAACCGGATGTTGGACCTTCTGGAATTTCTTCGTGGCGCCTCGTAAAGTTGAAATAATGCAGATCAGGAAATGCGGCGTCGGGACCGAATATCTTCGTAGCGGTGATATGCAGATGGATTGGAGAGAGTAGTCGAGTCAAGCGAAGTGAAGTGATTTTTGGAATCCGACCGAAGTGTATTTATACGATTTTTCACAGATTTGAATTTCGTCTTTCGACTCCGCCCTTTTTTCCGTTTTTGTTGAAGCGGATGAATTCGCTACACTAATTTGGCAATCGAAAACGAAAAATTCCAACTTTGTAGGTTTTCCGCCGTTTTGAAATATTTCTTCCAGAATTCTACACTTCAATTAAATTGACCACCAAAAAATACTATTATGTGCTCAAAAACTGTTATTTCAAAGGTCACGTATAAATCACCCCAGTTATCAGAATATTGCTAAGAACTGACATTAAACACCCTTTATCTAGCTTATGCTTCGAAAACGAGTTATATGTCATGAGGCAAAAATGACTTTCCCAATATCAGCTATACGGCTCTATATGTTTGACCAGTTTATGGTGAAACACCCTTTATCTACAGGCTGGTTAATTACGATAGTCTGTTAGAGTTGTATGTGCTGAAAATTTGCTTGTGGAGTTTTCCATAATGAATAGTATTTTCAGATCTCTGCAACTTAAAGTTATACCGAAAACAGCCTACTTATTTTGAATTTCAAATGCAGCACACCTAGCAGATTATTGATTTATCAGAAAGCTGAGTAAAGGGAAATTCACAACAATTCGCAGTACATCCAATGACAACTCAAAGGTTCACACTTCTTTGAATATTTCTGCAGAAGGGGTGCTTTTTCTCAAACTCTTTTTCTCAATTCTGGTAATTGTAAATATTATTTCAATGTTCATTATCCGGACCAAAAGAGGTACAGAGTTTTCATGAAATTTTTCTTCGGTGAATTCGAATGATTCAGAAACGGTTGACTTTTTACGAGAAGAACAGGAGCTATCAGATTTAAACTATCTAGTAAGTTGAAGAATATAATCGCACGACTTAATGCAAAATTCCGTGAGAATAGTAGGGGTAAAAAAAATGATGAAACATTGTTCAAAAAGTTGGGACATTTTGTTGAAAATATTTCTCTAGCGGAAACTATACATCAGATTTCAATGGATATGGCAAAACCTTGAGTCAGTACTTGACAACAGTGGTTCGAAGTTCAGTTAAATCCGATATTCATCGTCGGAGATATTGGAAAAAAGTGTAAATTTTCTTGGTTATTTCCTCGGTACTCTTGCTATATACATAGTTCCCATAAAAATACTGAAATAATAAAAACTTGAACGGATAAATATGCGGAATCCTAGGATGATTTTACTAATTCGCGAATTCGACTTTCGTAATCGAACCGGTTCAACAAAATATTCAGTCAGGATTCTCATTTTACGGTTGACAGTTAGGCAGACCTTTACCTCACTAACATCCGAAGAAGACGACTAGAGCACTCGATTTTTGATAGCAGGTTGAATTCGTAGAAACTCACAATCTCCCCAATGATTTCGTAGACTTATTCGAAATTTTATTTTCACAATATTGCCAAAAGAAGGTATGATCGAATCGAAATTCTACATTTGGTTGAAAAATGGCGTAATGGTTTATGCAAAATGTCCCGAGGAAATTGGTTCGACTGTGACTATAGCGCGTGAAAGCTCCTGATCTCACGTCAGAGCTTTTCTAGATATTTTTTCTATAACCATGAGAGTGAATTGGATTTTCAATCACGATGTCACAATTTTATTCTGTCATACACAATTTCACATGGTTACCAATAACAGATTCCTCGCAATATCTGAAAGAAGAAATGAGAATTCGGATGAAGTTGTCATTCTATTCTCGAACGACAATATAAAATCTCATAACAGTCGACAGAAGCTTCCAACATGATCGCTTAAACAATCAGGTTGACATGAAGCAGGCACGAACGAGCGGTTAAATTGGATATTCCTACATTATTATTACCCGTAAAACGCTTCAAGGCGATGAAAATTTTATGAAGTTTCTGAATTTAATGATAACACAGAGGCAGACATCGCCGATTTGATACTGGTCGAATCAATCAGAAGGACTTAAAAATGGTTCCTGTTTTTCAACAACAATTAAATACAGATTTTTCTGTATAACCTTTACATATTAGGTGCGCAACTAAGTTCTCACTGTTTGTCAGTAGATGGCTCTAGCAGTAAGAGCTAGTCGATTTTGACATATCCAAAACGTCATGAACCAAGCTTAGACATATGGTAAACAAACCGCCGCGACACATAAGTGATTTTGTTTTCGCATTATATACTTCTGGTTAAGTGAAAATGTCGAATTTCGTGCCAAACAATCGTCATTTGCGGGAAGTGTTGATTTTCTTTTTTCATTCGAAAAAAACGGCAGCTCAAGCGCATCGAGAGCTCCAAAAAGTGTACGGAAACGCTGCTCTAAGCGAAACAACATGCCGTGATTGGTTCCGTCGCTTCAAAGACGGTGATTTCGATGTTGACGACCGTCCACGTGAAGGAAGACCCAAAACCTTCGAAGACGCTGAATTGGAGGCATTGCTCGATGAGGATTCGTGCCAAACTCAAGAAGAGCTTGCTGCAGAATTAGGAGTTACCCGTCAAGCCATTTCCAAGCGATTGCATGCATTGGGGATGATTCAGAAGCAAGGAACTTGGGTTCCTTATGAGTTGAAGCCAAGAGACGTTGAGCGTCGTTTTTTCGCCTGTGAACAACTGCTCCAGCGGCAAGAAAGGAAGGGTTTTCTTCATCGCATCGTGACGGGTGATGAAAAATGGATTCATTACAGCAACCCAAAGAGGAGAAAATCTTGGGGACTACCCGGGCATGCTTCTACGTCGTCGGCTCGGCCGAACATTCACGCTGCGAAGGTTATGCTGTGCATTTGGTGGGACCAGGTCGGTGTTATTTATTATGAGCTGTTGAAACCGAGCGAAACCATCACTGGGGAACGTTATCGAACTCAATTGATGAGATTGAGCCGAGCACTGCGCGAAAAACGGCCACAATACGAGCAAAGGCACGAAAAAGTGATTTTACTGCATGACAACGCTCGGCCTCACGTTGCCAAACCTGTTAAAACCTACTTGGGCACGCTCAAATGGGAAGTTCTACCCCACCCGCCATATTCCCCAGATATTGCGCCGTCCGATTTTTACTTGTTCCGTTCGATGGCACATGGCCTGGCTGATCAACAGTTCCACTCATATGAAGACATCAAAAAATGGCTTGATTCGTGGATAGCCTCAAAAGACGAACACTTCTGGCGTCAAGGTATTCGAGCTCTACCAGAAAGATGGGAAAAAGTTGTGTCTAGCGATGGGCAATACTTTGAATGATTCATTTGTAACCATTTTTTTATAATAAAGTTATATTTTCATCGAAAAAACAGCGAGAACTTAGTTGCGCACCTAATAATATCTTTCGATATTGATTTGATATCTTACGATAAACTTTTATGTCTTCGACGTACTACGTCTTCAATGACAAAATTATTATATCAACTGGCATATAATGATCAAAGTAAAAAACTTGAGAAAAGTGTGAAAAAATGAAATACAACCTAAAAACAATACTAGACACAGTGTTTCATCTTCTA
The DNA here is from genome assembly GCA_958510865.1 of Myrrha octodecimguttata. NCBI lineage: Eukaryota > Metazoa > Arthropoda > Insecta > Coleoptera > Coccinellidae > Myrrha > Myrrha octodecimguttata. The sequence continues at coordinate 46,196,836 of OY294058.1, read as the reverse complement.
TCTTTCGATTTAGAATCATCAGTAGCATTTATTCTATATTATACATCAAAAACTCACCCACGTGTTTTGTTACGACATACACTTCACTCCAATAACGGAAATAAGCAGGTTTAAGTCCATACGCATGCTTGTTAGAATTGTGCATAGAAACAATAATGCCACAGATTTTACTTACACCTTCTTCTTTCCTTGACAAATGAAATGCGGTAAAAAACATTTTCCAAAATATTTATAACCTCAAAAATTAAATGACAGTTGATATTGACCCTTGAAAACTATAAGTTTTCATTCAAATATTAAATTCAAAAAAGTTACTTGTTGAAGGCTATTGAAACAACAATTAAATACAGATTTTTCTGTATAACCTTTACATAATATCTTTCGATATTGATTTGATATCTTACGATATACTTTTATGTCTTCGACGTACTACGTCTTCAATGACAAAATTATTATATCAACTGGCATATAATGATGAAAGTAAAAAACTTGAGAAAAGTGTGAAAAAATGAAATACAACCTAAAAACAATACTAGACACAGTGTTTCATCTTCTATCTTTCGATTTAGAATCATCAGTAGCATTTATTCTATATTATACATCAAAAACTCACCCACGTGTTTTGTTACGACGTACACTTCACTCCAATAACGGAAATAAGCAGGTTTAAGTCCATACGCATGCTTGTTAGAATTGTGCATAGAAACAATAATGCCACAGATTTTACTTACACCTTCTTCTTTCCTTGACAAATGAAATGCGGTAAAAAACATTTTCCAAAATCTTTATAACCTCAAAAATTAAATGACAGTTGATATTGACCCTTGAAAACTATAAGTTTTCATTCAAATATTAAATTCAAAAAAGTCTACTTGTTGAAGGCTATTGAAACAACAATTAAATACAGATTTTTCTGTATAACCTTTACATAATATCTTTCGATATTGATTTGATATCTTACGATATACTTTTATGTCTTCGACGTACTACGTCTTCAATGACAAAATTATTATATCAACTGGCATATAATGATCAAAGTAAAAAACTTGAGAAAAGTGTGAAAAAATGAAATACAACCTAAAAACTATACTAGACATAGTGTTTCATCTTCTATCTTTCGATTAAGAATCATCAGTAGCATTTATTCTATATTATACATCAAAAACTCACCCACGTGTTTTGTTACGACGTACACTTCACTCCAATAACGGAAATAAGCAGGTTTAAGTCCATACGCATGCTTGTTAGAATTGTGCATAGTTGTTTTTCAACGCATATTTGTGAATATTTGTTTTTATTTCTTTAAATGGTAGAAATTGGTTCCTGAGAAAGAAACGCGAATGCCTAAAAATTTCTTTACACACTTCAGTTTCACATTCAACTTCATGGCCATTATTTTGCCTTTTTTCATAGTTTTCTGTTGATAAGATTTTCTCTGCGTGATTCTGTTTGTGAGTACGAAAATCCTATATACTTGAAATTGTCGGTTGCATTTTTAAATGCAACGGTTGAGTTGGTTTACGGGCAAAATCGGTGGTAGAGGATTGTCAGAGTCATTCGAATATTCTTGTTTGTAGTATTTCAGTATTTGAGTATTTATATACATCTCGAAAGTCGAATCTATAATGAAAACGATGAAGAACTCACCGTATCTGAATAACACCAAAAAAGGCGTGATTCTATGATGAAAATTAAGGTGGGTATGGGTATCAATTTTTTTGACGAACCTCCGCCCGAAAAAATTGCATCCCTCTGAAAATAAACAAAGAAAAATGTTTCCAATCAATATTTTTCCTGCATATTAAACTGAAGACATGAAACTTGATGAATATTGTTCGTCACTAAACTACACATTTTCAAATTTTTTCAACCCTGCAAATGTACTTAGAAGGGGTTGAACTAGTCAACCCCTAAGATATTTTTTTTTAAAGCTTGTTTTTCGATGAAAATTTTCCTTTGATGAAACATGGCTCAAAAGCCCAATTCATTCACTAAATTTTTTTATCGCTACAAGTTTTTTGAAAAACTCAAGTATTTACGAGAAAAAATATCGATACTCTGCGATACCGTATTGTAGCAGGGCGTGAAAAGATAAGGAATTAAGCAGGCATATTTCATCGCATACGCATTTCAATGGGGAAAAGAGTAAGTGCTTATTTCGAGCTGAAAGCAGACATTTCCAACATTCCTTTCAATTGTATTGTTGATATTCGCCCGGTTTTTGTTCATTGTTCGCTATTGTTTTAGTTGTGAAAGTCTAAGCCTAGTAGAATCATAATTTGGTAGCCTGTTCTTCTATAAAATGCTATTTAAGCATTGAGTTTCCGGATGTAGGGATGAAAAATTTCGTGAATAAATTGAATTTTATCCAAAAAAAAGTTGTAAGAAGAAATATCTCAGTGGTTGACATTTTCAACCCCTTTTGAGCATACTCCAGGGTTGAAAAAATTCCAAAATGTGTAGTTTCATTGACAAATAATATTCAACAAGTTTCGTGTCTTCAGCTCAATAAACAGGAAAAATATAAAGTCAAACTAGTCGCATCTAAAAACTCTAAACGAATCTTTAGATCATCACTGAACTCCAAGGTTGGAGCACCGTCGGTCAAGAAGCTGGATGGTAGTATGTGTGAGAGTTCAGTCGAGTCAGCGAATGTTCTCGCTGAGGTTTTCTTTGCGGCTTTCACGTCTGAGCCACCTGGTCCCATTCCAATCTGTTCGACAGAACGTTGTTCGCAAAGTATCTCCAAAATTTCTATTGACGAAGAGGTTGTCGAGAAATACCTATCGAGGTTAAAACCCGACTCTTCTCCGGGTCGTGACGGTGTTACCACACGACCACCGTAACCCCCATCTTCAAAAAGGGTGACAACTTATCACCAAAGAACTATCGCCCAATCAGCATGGTATCTTCTGTTGCCAAGGTTCTGGAGAGGATAATATGTGATCAAATCATGGAGTTTTCGTTGACACATTCTCTAATCCCGCCAGAACAACATGGCTTCGTCCCAGGCCGCTCCACTATAACAAACCTGTTATCCTGTTTGTCTGATTGGACAACGTAGAACAATGTGAATGAGGACATTCAGTAATCGCAAAACTCTCTCAAAATACAGTGTTGTAATTGGGATAATTTCAGAATTTTAGATTTATTCTGCAGTTAAAAAATAAAACACCCTGTACATTGCTTTCCCAAAAATTTCTTATTCCTTTCAGATTCTACAATAATATGTCATCAATCAGAGGTTTTTAATTTCTTTGGCACACCTCCAGTTTTCCTATAAAACATTTTTGAAGAAGAGCATGATGATGATGAAATCTGGCTCACAAGCAGTGAGAGTAGTCCGCACTAGGTAGGAAAGCTGTATTGTCCAAGGATGCAAAGCAGTTCTTAAGTTCTAAAATATTCTCTTCAAATTCCAAATTCATATTTAATTGCTAATATTTTGTATGAAATCATTCAATTCAGAATATATTTCCAATTTGAAAAGAATATTTTAGAATTGACGAAGAACTTTGCATTCTTGGACGATACAGCTTTCTTTCCTAGTGCGGAATACTCTCACTGCTTGTGAGCCAAATTTCGATAATACTCTTCTTCAAAAATATTTTATAGGAAAACCGGAGGTGTGCCAAAGAAATCAAAAACCTCTGGATGATGCCATATTATTGTAGAATCTGCAACGAATGGGAAAGTTTTGGGAAAGCAATGCACAGGGTGTTTTTTTTTTCAAATGCACAATTAATCTAAAATTCTGAAATTATCACAATTACAACACTGTATTTTGAGAGATTGTTGCGATCATTGAATGTACTCATCCAGATTGTTCTACACTGCAAATTTCATCAAAATTAGATGAGCCATAGCAAAGTTATCAATAAAAGTAGAAACGATTGGAGCGAAATTTCGACATTATCATCTTTTGAAACAAGAAGTCTGCCAAAAAAATTAGGAACTCTCAAATAATGACTTATTATAATACAATCGTAAACAGATAGCGTAGTTCAGGAAAAACTATGTACAGGGTGTTTTTTCAACCTGCACAATTAATCTGGATTTATCACAATAACAACCGCTTATTTCGAAAAAATTGAAATCAATGAATGTGTTCAACACTATTGTACTACGCTGAAAATTTCATCGAAATCGAATAAGCCATACCAAAGTTATCAAAAAAAGTAAAATCGTTCGAATCGGACAATTCCCCCAACCATAAACCAAACAGTGTTCCGAGACTGTCTTGACTAGAGTAAGCTTATCCCAAAATCTGACGGTCTCCTCCGGAATCACCCTGTATAACGGTTATACTCACAGCTTCAACTGTGTGTTGAAAATCTATGCAATTCGACCTGACCACTTTTATTTTTCATTCCTGCCACACAGCAGAATGGTATCAGTTTTGAATTCAATATAACACATCCTGGAATTCAAGAAGTAGTTGGTAGTAATGATAAAGAAATAATATATATATTTATTCGTTTGAGATGAGCAGTTTCAAATCAAACATCATGTGTCATAACAGTATTAGCAGAGGAAATGTAGACGGGGTACCATACATTTTTACGTATGATACAAGAGCACAGATAAAAACCTCAGAAAAAACTCTGTCTCCCCGTATAAGTGTGAGGCAATTGTTGTTTTTTATTGAAGGGCTTCTTTTCCATCGACAAAATTTCTTCTATCCTATTCGATGCAGGTTGAAATCTTGGAATCACACCTGACAACAAAAAAGGGGACGAGAAAACCAATATGAACTAGTATATGATTTAGTATTAAATTAATTTGAAGTTCATGATCCATCTAGTAGAAGAATCAGACACCGAATGAATTGCCTCGAAACCATCGTCAAATTCATATAGTGGACAACTATTAACTAAATGTTCTATTGTTTCCTCTTCTTCTCCGCACTCGCACCTTGGACTTTCGATCGAATTCCATTAGAAGAGGAAACCTTTACAGCGACCATAACAGGTTCAAAGTCGATTCAAAATGACCCAGATTTTCCTTGAAGATTAAAACCATGAACTTTTTGTGAAGGATCGCTGATCAAACTTTTGTTGAAAACATTACATGCATTATATTCCGAACGCCAAATTTTAGAGAAATAATCAAAAGAAAACAACGGGGATTAACAATCAAGTCCTACTTCAGAGACTGAAAAAAAAACAGAACATTTTACTCATTTGCGCATACGCCTCGATAGTTGGCGACTGCGCAATGTCTGGACCCTTTCAAAATGGCGATTCGTAAGGAATCGGCTTTAATGAAGGAGTCTCCAGACCATGGGGTAATGTTGTCCATGCGCATAACGAATTTGAATTTTACTGATTTCTTGACAAAAAATTAAGTGTCCCTATTCTTCAATAATTTCGACGCAACAAATTCACATTGGAATGTGGTGCTTTTCGTGAAGCAATAAGGATCCAACCACTATCCAGATGTTATCGATTGATATACGAAAGATTTCTCCAATCAACCTTTCTTAGAAAACTTGAAAACTTACCTTTCACAATTCGTCTCCAAGCTAAGAGAGACCTTAATTACTGAGCGTCAAACTATTAATTTCGGGATTGCGGACCACCAACACTCCAAGCATTCATTGCGTCAAGTAGTGGTCTCGTAAGCCCATCGGAAACATTATATAACCAGCTGGAAATGTTCCTACTGAGAAACAATCTTCCTTAGAATCGATTTCCGGAACAAGGAAAGTTTCCGCTGTCATGTTTTTAATCCCCCACTGTCTGGAGTGGTTTTACTGCACTGTAATTTGAATTCGACCAAATTTATGACGGTTTGGACGTTCTGTCGTTAGGGAGCTTGAGGAATCGTCAGAATCTTCTTGTTTACTAGAAAATTGTTCCTTTTGGATAAAATAATGGCCCATGCCAATTCTGGATTTCAATCTACCATCCTGGTGAAATGGCTCAAAAGATCTAATGATATTATTCAGAATAGAAATAAAGAATAGGGATAAAGAAAACAAAGAACTAACGGATGTTTATTTTGCGTTTCAATTCTGACACTGGTTATCTTGGACGAGCTTCAATGGAAATCGAATTTAGTACTAGAAAATTTTATTTTCGCGCGCTTGTTCTGGCACGCAGCGCGTTATAGTTTCGTCAGAATGTCTGTAATTTTCTAATTTCTATCCGAAAACGGTAGAGCCTTGAAATTTTTAGGGTAGGTTTGGATCCTGTCTCAGTTGAGTTCGTTAATGGGCTGAATACGATCCAATAAATTCAATGTAATATGAAATTTTGATTATTTGATAATATCATTTTGAAGACTTAAGGTTGATTCTCACTATACATTCCGTAACCTTCCAGTATCCCTTCAGTATGATTTACGTCAAAATTCAGTAGGCAAAATGTCATTTGGACGGAACGTGAACAGAACGTATAGTATGCATACATCAACTCATTTACACCTTATGCGATTCCGTTGAAATTCCACTCAAATGTACGAGCCGCCATTTCATAACGGATGACCAATTTTCTGCATGATCAGATGAATATATTTTCAGTTATGATGAAAATCTCGAAAGTAAATCAATATATACTAAGTATATATGCATGTCTTGAAGTTTAACTGTGTAGGCCCACTTGAGTGAATCGGTTAACGCATTCGTTAAGCTCAATTCGATATTTTTTAGAATCGATTTCCGTAACGAAGAAAGTTTTCGCTGCTTTATGTTTTATCCGCTACTGTTATTTTCAATGCATTTACTGCATCTGAATTTTACCATATTTATGATAGTTGGGATGTTTTTTTGGGAACTCAAGGAATATCCTTGCTCTCTAAGAAATTGTTCCTATTACACGGAGTAAATAATGGCCCATGCAAATTCTTGTTTCCACTTCACAAGAGCACTGAAGTGGCTCAATGAATCTCGTGTGTACAGTCAGAACCTAAATATAAAGAAAATAGAGAACTATCCAATGTTCGATATTGAGTTTCAGTCGTATAGTTTAGTGGTTGTTCTATACAGAAAGAAGCTTCTGCCTGAATTTCATTTTCTATCGGCTATTTTTAAAAATTCACATCTAAAAAGGGGGTTCACAATTTATAGGTTGAATTAAAATTTAAAGAATGCAATTCACCGTCTTTTTGACGATTTTATACTTTAAAGACGGTGAGTTGCATTCTTTGAAATTCAATTTAACCTATAAATTGTGAACCCCCTTTTTAGATGTGAATTTTTAAAAAAAACAGTGAAATGTTCAAATGTTTGTATATTTCTGTTGTTATATGTCGTTGTGATATTGTGATGCATTTTGTATTTCAGCTGGCCTGAAGATGGCGTACGCCGAATCCAGTATAGCCAATAGAATAAATTTTGAAAAATAATGGTCGTATCGAATTGAAATTTGGTACACTGCTGTGTACCAAGAAGTTCAAGATATTACTGAAATTTTTCTTGAATATGAATAATACTTTCAGGAAAAAAAATTCTTTTTTGAATTGAGAAACCATACAATTTCAACAGAATTCTGCTCAAAGTTGCGAGTCATTATGCTGACACTAACTGCCAAGTTTCAATCCAATCGCTCCAGTAGTTCCTGGAATATGAGGAAATTAACCTCGAAATTTCAAATGTTATAACTCTAAAACTATTTGGCCGATTCGACCCATTAAGGAACTCAACCTTCGTCTTTCGAAATGCAACCCTTCCTGAAAATTATTATCATATGGCGGGTTACCGATAAGTCACGCTCCGAACTCGCTCCCAATAATATTCGAATGAATCGTATAATACTTAACGAAAAATTATAAAGTTGGGGTAGATCCAACAGCGATCGAAAATACTCACTACCTATATCAGAAAATTTCAATTAAAATGGTACTCACAAGAGAAATTCGAGAAGCAATCGAATCTTCCGTCAATCAAGCGATAAGCAAATCCATGAAGAACGAGATGTTTATAGGTGAGATAGTCTCGACCGCTGTTGCGAAGAGTATAGAAGACACATTGTCGAAAATGCAGACAGCAGTGGCGGAACTAGAGGAACAGTTTAGGGTTAGATTAACTGTATTGGAGGCTGGAGAGGACAGAACGTGAAAGCTTCTCTAGCAGAGAAGATGGATGTTATTGATAAAACTAGCCGACTGCGTAATTTGAGAATATTCAACGTTAAAGAAATACCTAGAGAAGACACCAGGAAGGAAATTCTCAGGATGATGAACTCACAATTGGCAATGAATTTGAACGAAAACGATATTGAACTATGTCATCGATTTGGTAAGAGGGGTAAAGATGGAAGAAGAGGCATTTTCCTGAAACTTAGCAATTATAACATAAGGCATAGTATATATTCCAAGAAGAAGTTATTCAAGGGTACAGGTGTAGTTATTAGAGAGGATTTAACCAATACCAGACTGCAGTTGTTAAGTGAAGTCATAGAGAAAATAGGAATTAGAAATGTTTGGACAATCCACGGTAATATTCATTTAAGTATAGATCATAAGGTCAAGATTGTTAAAAATATGTCTGAATTGAGTCAAATACTTGAGGAAATCTTGTGAATTTTTGAAAAGTGATACTATCCGTTACATTTTCTCTTTTTGGTAGCTCAATGTCAGGGTACACTTTTTTTTTGTGTGTTTTCAGCTGTGCTGGGATATAATGAATCTGTTGTTTTCATTATGTTGTGTTTTACTAATATGTTGGTCTACTTCACTTTTAATGTTATGAATAACAGAAGAATGTTGTTATTTGTTGATCTTTTTACTGGGGGTGAGTGTGCTAGGAGGTTTAGATTGTAGAACCGGTTATCATTTCATCTTTGTTTTTTGTGGGATTATGCTTAATTTGTTGGAGGAGTTGGATCGTAATATTGTTATTAAAAATGAAATTTATAACTGTTTTACTGAGTATGTGGGGCGAAAGTCTCTTGGTTCTGAACGTGGTTTGTATATTGCCCATTTCAATGTTAGAAGTTTAAAAAAACACTTTGATCAGCTACTGTTGTACGTAGAGGAGGCGGGTGATTTTTGGATATAATTGTCTTATCGGAAACAGGAATTATATCTAATCTCGATGATTTCAGTATACCTGGATTTAAATTTTTTTATAATGAATCATCATTCAATAGATGTGATGGGTCTGTAGTATACATTAAAAATAATATAACGGCAAGTGCAGATGTTGTGGATGTGAATGATTTGAAAGTTTTGAGAGTAAAACTCTATACGAATTCAAAGAATGAACAATTAAAATGGGGTCTCAGCGCGATATACCGTTCACCGTCAACTAATATAAACAACTATATGGAGGATATCGACCCTTATTTGAGCAGTATTGACAAGGAAGATTTTGAAATTTATTTGGGCGACATTAATATTGTTTTGCAAAGGAGTGACTCACCGATTGTTAATGATTATTTGAATGTTTTAAATACAAGCGGATATATATCGTATATTAACAAACCTACAAGAATTACTAAGACCTCTGCTACCACGATTGACCATATCTGTGTTCGTGTACGGAATGATTACATAAAAGCGACAAATATCGAAGCATCCATATTTCATACAGACATGACCGACCACTTCAGTCCTTTTATATCTGTCTCATTTGCACTTGGATGCGAGAAGAGTTGTAAAATCGAAAACAAGCCAACGAGAGTTAACATTGAAAAATTGAAAAAAATATTGGCGGATGAAGATTGGGAGGGAATATTTTCAGAAGATCAAACACAAAAATCTTATGATACATTTATGAATAAATTACTTTTTATATTGACACCTCTAAAGAGTATATAAAGAGTACCGTAATAAACTTAATAATCTCATACGAATAACTAAAGAAAATTTGTATAAAGACAAGTTAACTACCGCTGATGGAGACCACAAGAAGACTTGGGAGGTCTTTAAAAATATAACTGGCAGTAACAAAAAAAGGAACCTTCTCGAAAATACACCGATAGTCGATGAATTCGGCTCCGTTCCCACTGATAAATTAAAAAAGGCCAACTTATTTAATGATTATTTCACGAACTTGGGGAGCAATATGGCTAGAAAAGTTCCGGGAACACCGAGACCAAAAGGACATTCAAGTAATGGTTGGGTCTCTCAGTTTATGTTTCTCAAACCAGTCGATAAAAATGAGATTATCAGCTATTTCTCCAAATTAAAGCGTAGTTGCTCTGCTGGGCCGGACACTCTAACAACAAACTTATTGAGAGGCATTCACGCATATATAACGGATCTGTTGGTTCATATTATCAATTTATGCCTCCTAAATGGTGATATGCCTCTGTCTTGGAAGCGTTGTCTGGTGACTCCGGTATACGAGGAAGAAGATCCCACTCAAATGGGAAATTATCGACCGATATCCCTTATTGATAATTTGGCGAAAATTTTCGAGCAGGCAGTAAAGAGGAGGTTGATTGATTTTTTGGGAGGTAACGGTGTTTTGTCCGGGAGTCAATTTGGGTTTATGGAAGGCTCAAGTACCGAAGATGCCATTATGGAGTTTTTGCAACATCCGGTCAGAGCAATGGATGGCTCAACCAAGTGCCTGGCAATTTTTCTGGATCTTGCAACGGCCTTTGACACTGTTTCTCATAGCCTATTACTTGAGAAACTGGAATGATATGGAGTCAGAGGTGTGGCGTGGGGACTGTTTGCGAACTATCTTGGCATCAGGACTCAAAGAGTGAAGGTGGCTGGCGTGTTGAGCGACGAGTCAGTGGTTAAGATGGGTATACCACAGGGAACCGTACTGGGACCAATTCTCTTTCTCCTGTTTATGAATGACCTACTTGAGATGGAGAATTTGGGTGGACACCTAATTTGTTATGCGGATGACACTGTGGCTGTATTTACGGGTGAATCTTGGGAGGGAATTCATGTATTGGCGGAGGGTGAACTTCGTAAGATTGACATATGGTTGTGTAATAACTCACTCTCTCTAAACATCAGAAAAACTGAGTACATGACTTTCGCGCCTAATATCACCCATCAGCCCATTTCAAGTCGGTTGCGTCTGCATCTCCCACTCTGCCAGAATAATTCTGGCTTATGCTCTGAGATAGAGAGAGTTTCTTCCACTAAGAACCTAGGAGTCATTGTCGACCAGCGTTTGCGGTGGCATGAGCACATTCTGCATCTGAGTGATGATGGTGTATAGTTCTCTAGCAGAATCTCTCATAAGATACTGTATTCCGGCTTGGGGTGGAGCTTTCTGTACAACAATTCAAGTTCTACAGGTCACACAGAATACTCTACTGAAAATAATATCCAAGATGTGTAGACGATTTTCAACTGATTCACTATTTAAAGAAGCGAATGTTCTTTCGGTAAGGATGCTCTTCGTCTATCAATGCTTGATCAGGGTTTAGAGAGGTGGTCGAGTTGAGGATATGAGAGATGGTCGTGTGACACGTTCAATGGTTATTCGTGACTTGTACGTTGATTTTTTCAGGAAATCCGTCACACAAAGATCATTCTTCTTTTTCGAACCAAAGTTGTATACTATATTGCCTGGAGAACTAAAACAAGTTACTCAACACAAAAAATTCAAAACTAAAGTTGAAAAATTTTTACTTGAAGGTTCGGAACAATTCCTTATGATTTTGTCCCAATAGTCTACCTGCCGCGTGTGCTGGGATGACGGCAAGATTGTGTATGTATATTTCTTTGTCCTTGTTGATTTTTTTTTGTGGTCATTTTTGGTGGATAGCCTTTTTCGAACAATTTTTACTCGCTCTCAAAGTTTAATGTACAAATTTGCAGATATGATAGGATAGAGCATGGCAAGACAGGCTTTGCCTAGGCCTAATGCTCTGAACTTTCATTCTGTGCCTTATATATGACCTATTCCTAATTGTGAATATCGATGTACTTCAAGAGAATAAATTAAACTTTATTATTATTATTATTTATTATAATTTTCAAATTGATAGAAGTCTCTGTACGCCCGTAATCGTGCATACAGACGGCCGGAGGGCCGGCCGGCTGGACAGAATCGATTTTGACACCCGATTCGTCATCAGTGAGTCCAACCTAGTCCTTCAAGATCATTTTCGGCTCAATCATCGAAAATTACAGACATTTGGACAATTTTGGGATAGCGCGCTGTTTCCCTAGATCATGCGCGCGAAAACGAAGGATACAAACTCAATTTGTAACAAGGTAATGTTTTGTTGAAATCCAGGAATTCCGCAGTAATTCCCGAATGACCCCTCATCGAACTTGCAAAAATCTCAATATTCAGGAATAGTTTTTTGAATTTTAAAGTAACAGGTACAGGTACTCCCTCGAGAGAGCCATTATATGATGAAACAGATGAATACCAAACAACCAAGTATTTATATACTCTTTTTCAAACGTGAGTATCTCTACTTTTATTGGATGCTGATGTGAACTGGTTGACTTCTTCAGACAAAGTTTCAAATGAACTTTGGGTTTGCTTTTGAAACCTAGGCAGTCATGTGTGGAAGGTTGAAACTCCCTGATCTATGAGCTTGGATTTGAGATTTAGCGTTGACTCATTCACCTCGTAGGAAGAATTTGTGTTCTTCCACCGGCCGAAGACCTGATTTAGGTCTCCTTCCAACTTATAGAGGTAGTATGTTTGAAACTTTAGACAAGGTTAGTTGAATTTTCAATATCAACGGAAGATAAATATGGCCAATAAAAAAACAGGCATCAGTTTGAATGAAGATATTGGTTCATGGAGAAAAGAGAGCTACAGCAGTTTTGATATCTGAAAATTCTTTATACAAACAAATTTTGAAAGTTATGAGTGGTTAGTTGTTGGGGCGACATGAATTCGCAAACTTCTCGAACGCTTTCTGAATGAACGTCCTCATCGAGATCGTTGAAAAGGTGTTGCTTGTGTGGACAAAATTTGAAATTTCCGAATTCGTCTGGAAACTGGTTGCTTCGACTCACTTCATCAAGGTTATTCATCCATCATGACTCCATAAACAATTAATGTAAGCTAGTTTGCACTAGAAATTCCTCCTTGAACTACATGATCTGGTTTCTTCATCTCTTGCGACAACTCCATGCAATATTATCGATGAACGAAATGGCCAAGTAATTGCCCAAGAAAATTGCAAGTTTGGATTTTCAGTGGAAAATTAATGAACTGAACTCGACGCCGGAGAATAGCTCAATTATGACAATTAATTATATATTCGTCAGAATCTTATAATCCAATTTATTTTACTTATACCTCATAAGTCGAGCGACTCTGAATTTATGCAGTAGATTTGCATAATGTAAATTACCGTAATGGAAAAAGCATCTCCACTGTATTATTTTGAATTCTTTCGGCTCAATTCGACAGTTTCATCTCAGAAATTACTGAGTAAGTCTTCTCTCGAAACGACTCCAGATTTTATCCCAGCGAGACGAGAAATCCTCTTTAACGAAGAAAATCGCCTTTTACAGAATCTTGACCTTTCGTCCTGATCTTCTCACAATAAAGATGCATTGGAAGGTCTAATTCTCCTTAATAACTGGGGTGATTGAATTGAGTGATTTATAACTTCTGAGTTCTTTAATTGCATTTCGATTCATTAGGGGCCAATGGTTTCAGATGAAGAATAGGCATCTGAAAAGTTCCTGATTTTGATTTCATTACAGGAAATAAGCTTCTTGAGTGAAAATGCCTTTTATAATGAGGGATTCCGATGAAGGTTTCGTTATAAGTTTACACTGGTCGACAGTTTTGAAACAATGTTTGGTCTATGATTGGGAGTCTCTATTGAAACTACAGGGTGGTTTGTCCGATTCGATCGATTTTACTTTTATTGGTGAATTTGATTTGGCTCTTCAAATTCTGATGAAACTTTCAGTTAAGAATAATATTAAAATTTTGAAAGCATTTCTGATGACAAAATGATACAAGGTTGGAATTATTTCATCATAGAATAATTAACCGACTTACGGCCGGTTTCACAAAACTTTGATTGTCAGATCAAGGGCTTGATTGCCAGTAAACAGTAAATTCTGTGCTCGATTCCAGTTTATTTTCAACCCAACCATCGAATGCAAACCTTAATCAACGAGTTGATCAGAAGTCAAAAGTTTTGTGAAACCGACGGTTAATATTGCATAATCAAACAGAATATACTAAGAGGAATATATTGCCATGCGTTCAAAAACGAAAAACCTGGAAAAGCACTACCGTGAAGGCAGCAGCTTTTGCGCGCATGTTCAATGGAGGTGACCACGTTGGCAACGAATTCCATTTATTCCGTTAAATTACTGGAGTTCAATTTGATATAATCTGTATTTTTGAAAATATTGGAAAAATAAAATTTCGAATAGGTATATCTACGGAACCATTGGGCGGATTTTACCTATTCACGAATTCCACCTTCGTAATCAAGCCCCAGTAAGTTTGGACCTTAAATACGAAGGGCAAATTCGTGGATGGGTAAAATTCACCAAATGATTCCGCAGATACACCCATTCGAAATTTTTTTCCAATATTTCCCAAAAATACAGATTAGATCCAATTGAAATCCAGAATTTTTTTGGAAAATGACAGTTCGGAGGTTCATATGGAATATCATGAAAATGATATGATCAGAAGATCACAGAGTATTGAATATTTGAAAAAAAAATTGATTTTCGTTTTCGAATTGTTCTGATGACACGATCATCACGACATTTTGCACAGAGCTGCTTATCAGCATTTTCAACCTAGTTGCCAAGTTTCATTTCGATTAAATCAGTATTTTTTGAGTTAATCCGGAAAAAACAACGATATCGAGAAAAAACCCACGAACTTTTATATATTTTTTTCCAATATCTTCAGAAATTATGGTTGTATTGGAATGAAATTTGGTACACTTCTGTAAAATATGATTTTCAAGGTATGAGTAAAAGTGTTTTTCACGTTCACTGAATAGTTTCCGAAAAAAAAATATTTCCCTCAACGAAACACTGGATTCGTTATCAGTGAGTCCAACTTAGTCCTTTGAGACCATTTTCGGCTCCGAATTCGAAAATTTCAGACATTTGGACGAAACGGTAGCATGCTGTTCCCCTAGAACATGCGCGCAAAAAGAAAGATTTGCGAGATGGAACCAATCACGTGAAAAGAAAATTATTGACACTCGAAATCTTCAATGCAATGGTATTTCTCCATGGTTATGTGAGGAATCAATTTCGACAATTATCTGTGGTTTAGGTTTCTTGATCATGAAGAAAGTTGAATAGCCATACCTGTATGATATGTTAAGCCTAAGGAAGAGAACAAAATTTCTCGAAACGTCGCTTTATTGAATGAGCCTCATCAATTAGTTCCTTAACACTGATAATATTTTCTTTCTGCAAATTTGGGAAACTATTTTATACATATCTATGAAATCTGAAACTTTCAGGGTTGGTTACGCAACAAAATCTCGAAAATTACTTATCGAATCACATTGAAACTCTTAAGTTAGTTAAAAAAAATAATAACATGCAGCCCAATACGCGAGGATGGATCTGTCGAAAATTTGATTTTTCAAAATTTTCCCATTTTTTTTTTAATGTTTTTTTCGGGAAAAACTAGTAAGACTTCGATAAATTTGATGATTTTGAGATACAGAACACCGGCGTGCAACTTCATGCGGAGTGCAGCCAGGATCGTACTGGTAAAAAGTTCTCAAAAAATATTTTTCTGAAATTTTCCAAATAACGTTGAAAAAGTTTTACTTCGGCGAAGACCTTGAAGTCATGTTTGTAGATGGTCAAACAAATATGACGATTTTCTTGCTTATTCAGTGGTGATCGTTTCTTTTGAACAATTTGAAAAAAATTTTCAAAATTTTGTTTTCGAATATTTTATCTTTTGCGAAATGGTCCCCACAAAATATTCGAAATCGATAGAGCAGCGGCTCCTTCCGAAACAACCAAATTTCAAATGAAGTATTAAGTGTATAGTTTGCATATTATGCCGAGTATACAGAGTGTAACAGCCAAATGGAATGAATTCGATAACGAATAAATGAGGGCGTGTTGGGAAAAACGCTCGGACACATCGATTTGTAATTTTAAATGCGCATATTTTTCAAGAAAATAATATTATATAGGGTGTTCCATGTGACAGTGGTCAATACCAACTTTCTTATTTCAAATGCAACCCCCTATATATTATTTATTTTTTGGATTATTCAGAGAATTCTAGACACAATTCATGCACAATGTCCTAAACCTATCTTTAACTATTTCGGAAATATTGAGTGTTTTCAGATTTAGTGCAAAAATCATTGTTCTAAATAAAAATTATTTTATTTAACAAATTCGGTACATTACACTCAAAACCTAATAAGTAATACTGATTATTTCTTTATAATTAAAAAAAAACAAAAAAAAACATTAATATAAATGTAGGAAATGTTCAAAATGCTCGCCGCGAACGTATTGGCAACATGCTAATCTGGTGTCTTCTAACGTTACTCAACATTTCTGAAAACACTTAATATTTCCGAAAAAGTTGAAGATAGGTATAGAACATTGTACATGAATTATGTCTAGAATTTTCTGAGAATCCAAAAAATAAATAATATACAGGGGGTTACATTCGAAATAAGAAAGTTGGTATTGGCCACGGTCGCATGGAACACCATATATAATTTTATTTTCTTGAAAACTATGCGCATTTAGAATTACAAATCGACGTGTCCGAGCATTTTTCCTAACACTCCCTCTTTTATTCGTTATCGAATTTATTCCATTTGGCTGTTACACTCTGTATAATGAATTGGCTGCATTTATACGCACTTCTTTCAAATGTAATAATGCTGCTGAGGTCAGTAAATTCATCGATTCAACTCTACATTCAAGAACCATTAACTTCGAAAATCCAAATGCAAAATTCAGTTCCTACGTCATTCTGAATCTTAACCAGCGAATGAACTAAAAGCGAAAGAAATCTGATATTTCAAAAATAGTTCTACATAAAATCTGCTGTCTTAAAGTGGATATTCTGTATACATAATGCATAATTTCCTTTCCATATTAGCTTTACGTAACGATGTTCTCGCCATATAAGCTTAGAACTGCGGTTATAAAATTTAATAATAGGAAAACGGTTCCACTGTAAATGCGTATTAGCATAGTTATATAAACTGCTTGCTTCGAGTATAGCTGAAAGTTTCGAAAATTCATTGTATGTGAAATTGGATACCGCAACCTTAGTTTGCCAAGTGGAAACTGCTCAAATGAATTCATGAATGCATTCGACAAATATTTGGTTGACTTCAAGTGGAGAAATGTGCAGGTAGAATTTTGGATAGGGGACCAATTAACGATCTTTCAAAATTATCGAATAATTCTTGTCTGCATGCATCTTTGGTTTGATCTAACCGAATATGTTATACACAATCGTGTGTCTCAGCACACATAATCTATTCGAGAGGTTAATTGAGTTCACACTCTGAGTATTTTCACCAGGATGGTAACCTCAGGAAATATTCTCATTTGAGTGAAATATGAAAAGCGATAATTTTCGATCGAAAGTGGTCTTGCTGGGTATGGAGTCGATTGATGCATTCTTTCTGTTTTCAAGTGAGTATACCGAGTTGATATCAGTCATGCGAAATTGAAAAGTAGAAACACTTGTGCAGAAATTTGTGGGGTCGTGTGTCCTGTGAAATCAAACACGCAATAAAGAAAAGGGATTAGCCTGTTTATTTTACTTTCGAGTGTTACAACAAAAATGAATTCGAAAGGCAATAAAATTCTATTTTTTTGGAAGACTCAGGCTAACAGTTCTTCTTGTAAATCTCCTTGAGTCTTGACAGGTTGTTCTTCGCTGACGACGGGCCGGGGTCGATCGTGGAGCCAGGGATGCCTAAGCGCCGGTAAGTACTGTCGAGGGCGTTTCCGTCGTAGAGGGTGGTTAAAAACCAGATGTTCTGGGAGCGCTGAATCTTCTTGAATGTCTTCGCCTTGACAAGGTTAACAATGAATGCAGATGTCGAGTCAGGAATGCAGCGTATAGAATATTTTCTTAGCGGTGACGTGAACGGTGAATGCAGATGGATTGATTTTGTGAGCGGAGCGAAATATATTTATAGGATTTTTCGGAGATTTGAATTTCGTGTTTCGACTCCGCCCCTTTCTCTGTTTTTCTTGAAGTGAAGTCGCTACAACTTCAATGCAATTTTTTCACAATTATTTTCTTATGGTGCAAATTTCTTGATCATTCGGGGTGTGTTCTTGTAAAAGTATGTCTTTTATAGAGTTATTACCAAAAATGCCACTTATAGTAAAGTAAACACTTCTAACGGTTCTCATCACGGTTCTCATCACAGAAAGACATTCAATCAAAAAAAAATTAATAGAATCCAGTGCATTGAAATAATTATATTTCGATTCGTCATTGATATTATTTACAGATGGAATCAAGAATGAAACCATAGAAAGTCACTGACTTAAAGACAGCATCGTTTGCGCGCATGTTCATTTTTGGTTATATTCTTTGAACATGCAAAAAGCTGCTGACTTCACGTCAGTGCTTTTGTAGTGTGTTTCGATGAAATATTGGATTTCAATTTGATATAATCTGTATTTCTGGAAATATTAGGAAAATAAAAAGTAAATAGTCTAACGGCAGAGCGTGAACACAATAACTTCCGGAAGAAACAACTTACTTGATATTTGAGAGTGGGTTTGAACCTTGAGTACGAAGGATTAATTTGTTAATGGGTAAAATCCGCCCAGTGATTCCACAGATATACTTTATCGAAAAATAACAGTTCGAAAGTTTATACAGAATTTCATGAAGACAATATGATCAGATGATCACAGAATATTGAAGTTTTTACAAAATCAAAAATTTTAAAATTTTCTTTCAATTAGTTCTGTTAACATCATCTCGAAATTTTTCGCAAAGTTGTCAATAAGGATTTTTGAACTAGCTGCCGAGATTCATTGCTTTTGCTCAAATATGATGAACATTTTCGAAAAAAAAATTTCTCGAAATTGTGTGCATGTTTTGAAATTTAAATGCAATTTGTCCTTCAAGTCATGGTATGTATTGAAGACAATAAAAGTATATCGTGAGATATCGATATTATGAATAGCATGTGAAGGTATTACAGAAAAATCTGCATTTTAATGATTGTTTCAAAACTTGCTCTAAACAATTCCACGTTCAAGTCATCAGCTTTTCAAATGATATAAAGGTCCCAATGGAAAATCATGTTGGGTAACAGTTTTTTTCGTTTCGAGATAACCGCATTCGAAAGTTAGAAACGTCACTGCAAATTTGTTTTGGTTAAGCACATTCCTATCTTTTTGGTTTACTAAACGCTCAGGTTTAGACGATCTATATATAAAAATAAAATATAAATAAAGATAAAATGGGATAACGACCAGAGAAATTCTTCATGTTTTAGACTTACCATTTTCATTAAACGTGTTAGATTTGAGACTTATAATTTTGAGGGATTTTTTTCAAACGTTTATAGGGCTATAGTTCAACCCATTCTCTAACAGATGGTATCATTATCTCGTTATGATGAATACGGACATAACAAGATTATCCGTTGGAGTCTTCATATAACAGAATTAAAATGAATTTCTTTTAGAATTTTTTAGAACACATTAAGACATTTACATCAATTTTTTCTAATTTTATAGTGAAATAAATATAATATGACTAGAATCACGAAGTAACGATATTTCGAAGCCAACTGCGATGTAAAATCATTAATGAAGACCCCTCTGAAATTTGCAACATACCTAAAGTACGAGAATAACCAACACATATGACGGAATGGTCTAAATGTTTCAAAACTTCGAATAATCTGAAGTTCAATCCATAACATCTCAGTGTTCATAAACTTTCTGAATTGTCTGCAATATATTCCTGTATAATTTTTCTGTATTAATATAATAGTTGCCCATACGCCGACATGTTTAATAGTTTGAACGGACATCCACATATTTCAAGAAGATATTTCGCAGCTCATCCCTCAACGCTATATTTTCTGGAAAACAGGCAATATCAGGTTTCCAGGATTGCATTGCATGTCGTACCAGGATTTCCCAGATTACCAGGAATATTTCACCCAAACATGCCGGGAGCATGGTAATATATCTGAAAAATGACCGAGCGTGGTGCGAAATGTTTTCTGTCTGGCTGAGTCATGGCTGGACTTTGCCAACTAAAACAATTTTTAATCTAGCAATGTGTGTTCGCTTAACCGAAACCAGAATGGACTTTTTGTTCCCCACGCGGGGAGATTTGCGGTAGACGCACACTCCGTCGATTTTCCCGAATTTACGCCATTCGGAATATTTGCATTCCGGTCGAAAGCGACTATTCAGCCGGAATGAATCGCTGATAAAAGAAAAACGCTGCGAATTTAACATACAGGTTTATTATTCATTCAGCAAAAAAATCCAATTACCTCTTAGTTTGTGCCCAGATTTATTAATTTTCCACTTTTTTCTGCTCCCTTTATGGCGAGAAAGCGAAGAAGTAAAAATTAATCAACCTTTCGATTCAGATTATCGCTCTTCTCCTAATCTACACATATTGCGTTTTTGTGAGCATATTCTAGAGAATAGCGTGCTACCGGTTTGCCCATGTGTCTGAAATTTCCGATTTTTTTTCTCAAACGACTAGGTTGAACTCAAGAATGATGAATCCAATGTCAGAATTGATTATGTCCTGCCAGTCGAAGGCACGAGAAGCTTGAGAAACGAAAACTCATGCGACTTGAAACTAATATTGATAATAATGATACACTTGTTCCTCTCAGATATTAAATAATGTAGAGCTCGAGTAAAGTTACAACATTTTGTGACTTATATGAACTAAATCACTAAGATATCAGAATAATATTCGTTTACAGTGTCGAAGCGTCCGATGAATAATCCTGATTTCTTTCTTGAACTTATTTGGATCCAAGATTTTATAGAAGATGGTGAATTATTCTTCTTAGTAATATATAGGATAGAGAAATGGCAAACCCAGTTGGTACAAAGAAATATTTACATCCGCATCTTCTTTCATTCGGTGACAAATTTCATCAGGTACCATCGTCTCAAAGTGAATAAAATAAATCACATACTGAAAACCTCTTTGAAGTGACGAATTTTTCAAAAAAAATAAGATACAAAGACCTTCACTGAAAGAAAAATCTCAGTTATATTGAATAAACCTTTGTTTCTTCCGAATTTGTTAAGAATAAGTAAATAATATTCACAATCAATATGACCGAATCATTAAAACTGTTTGTTATATGTTTTGACATTATCTATAAACAAAGCATTTGTTACAGCGATATTCAGTTATTACAAATAAAAGAAGTTAACTATAAATAATTTGTCCATTACAAAGATTCAGATATTTCTCATCAATAAGTTTTGCTAACTATCAATAAATAATTGGGTGGCTAATAATAAATACATATTCACGTTTATTATGATTCGGGGCTGTTCAGAGTCACCTCAGATCGTGTTCAGACTCGTCCATTATCGAGTGTGGTATCAATAATTTATAGTATCTGATGATCCATAGGGTCTGATTTTTGTGTCAAGGCAGAGCTGGATCTGGGGCGTGGCGAGGGAGGCATTTGCCACAGGCGCAAACAAACTAGAGGCGCAAAATTATGATTTTTTTTTTCTTGAAATGATGTTTTTTCACCTCAAAGTCTATTCATATTTTAGAGCGGTGCTATAGTGCATGCACCTGTTGTACAATATGCGGCGACAAGTAGTTACCAATAAATTAACAGATGATAAATTTACACTTTTCGGTCGCGTCCAGATGTTTGTTATTCGAACACTGAAGACCTCAATTAGCGGCAAGTTCAGAGGGAGTTCAATGGTTCGAGCTAGCGGCGGTAGCGCTCCGTCTAGGGCGGTTTCATGACGGCATGACAAAGAGATTAGGACCGTCCACATTATTCGCCGAATCGTTCATCACACCGGCTTTGATAAGGGTAATGTATTTCGAAGACGATTACGACCGATAGGCTTGATGAAATCACGCCAGTCATATTAACACTACTTTTTTTCTCGCATGTGGGCCATGCAGCGGCGCAGTTGATGTCATCAATAAGAAAAATAGGAACCAGGAACTTATCATTATATTTTATATTATGTGCAATACCGCAAATAACGAAATAACGTGATCGTGCAAGCGGGCCGGGAAATTATACGTGCTGGAAAAAGTTTAAAAATTTCAATCAGGTATGTTTGTATGATTCAATTTTGAGTTGAGGATTTTTGAGCGCTCGGTCAAATTATATTCTGTCCGTGTATACGAGAGTCAATCATTTTCGAAAGATATAACTTAGAGACTGCAAAATTTATAAGGTTATGTTTGGGTTGGGAATATGTCGGCGTTGTACCATAATTACACGAGTTTTCATATATATATATAAGAAGAAGTTAGAAAAAAAATTAAAATGTTGAGAATAATACGATAAATTTATCGTATCTCTAGTATTTTATTAATCAGCTTCTTATACAGGGTCTTTCACGAGGAACCTCACCCATATTTATACGGGAAACTACTGAACGTATTTTCATGAAATTCAGCACTTATAAGTATTTCACGATGCTGATGAAATCTAAAATATTTTCAAGGCATGAGCACCTCCGGTTTTTCCGGAAATGACGTCAACTTCCGTTTTTCAAATTAGAACACCATTTTTTTATTGCAGAAATAGATTCCTTAGAAAATTTCAATTCATATTGATGTAACATTTTTCAGTTTTGGTTGGAAAATTCTCTCTGAGCGGGAAAATTCGAAAGAAAAATCGAAAATAGAGCTCCGCTGAAACAAGAATAACTTCGAGGTTTTTGAATGGAAAATTTTCATTTTTGGGATTTTTCAAGATGTAAGATTTATGTATCCACTTTAAAAATCGAAATCGCGATTCATGATACAGGGGGTGAAAAAATCGCTTTCAAAGTTAGGGATGACAAAATCGTGAAAAATCAATTTTTTCGAATTAGAACCCCATTTTTTTATGGCAGATATTGAATCTACGTTAAAAAATAATGTGAGTGTATGCATAACACCCTTGCCCTAAAGTGGATATTTTCTGAGTTATTCACAAAAAACTGTTTTTCGTCTTGAATTTTCAGCTATTTCTTTTCCCTTCACGCCAAAAAGATGACATTTTCAGGAACTGTTACTTAAACCATGTTTTAGATTTTACTTCCCTAATATGCAAGAGAAAAAAGTTACAGGTTGTTCCTAAATAGATGGCGAATTTGGATTCGAATTTGTATCGGAAACCTCTTTATTTCAACTAATCGGCCATCGGTTTTCTCTCCAGTGATAAATAAATAATTCCTTATGAACCATATGCAAAAACTTACCATGTTTTATATTATTTTTTTTTAATGATAGATATCATTAATTACATCTGCCAAATTCCTCTTTATTCAGTAGCATTTTGTGTTTACTATTAATTTGGTGATAATTCGTATTAAGTTATAAAATCGATCACTGTGCCTAATTTTACCAATGAAAATTATTTAAATCTCATTCTACTTCATGGAGAATGTAATAAAGTTGTAGATAGAACGATTCGACTGTTCATTGAGAGGTTTCCTGACCGACCCAGACCAACGAGAGATACCATTAACAGAACCATGACAAACTTGAGAAATGTCGGTTTCAAGAAGGGGTGAAAAATCTACAGCATGGTTCAAATAACAGTTCCTGAAATTTTCATCTTTTTGGCGTGAAGGGAAAAGAAATAGCTGAAAATTCAAGACGAAAAACAGTTTTTTGTGAATAACTCAGAAAATATCCATTTTAGGGCAAGGGTGTGATGCATACACTCACATTATTTTTTAACGTAGATTCAATATCTGCCATAAAAAAATGGGGTTCTAATTTGAAAAAATTGATTTCTCACGATTTTGTCATCCCTAACTTTGAAAGCGATTTTTTCACCCCCTGTATCATGAATCGCGATTTCGATTTTTAAAGTGGATACGTCAATCTCACATCTTGAAAAATCCCAAAAATGAAACTTTTCCATCCAAAAACCTCGAAGTTATTCTTGTTTCAGCGGAGCTCTATTTTCGATTTCTTTTTCGAATTTTCCCGCTCAGAGAGAATTTTCCAACCAAAACTGAAAAATTTTACATCAAAATAAATTGAAATTTTCTAAGGACTCTATTTCTGCAATAAAAAAATGGTGTTCTAATTTGAAAAACGGAAGTTGACGTCATTTCCGGAAAAACCGGAGGTGCTCATGCCTTGAAAATATTTTAGATTTCATCAGCATCGTGAAATACTTATAAGTGCTGAATTTCATGAAAATACGTTCAGTAGTTTCCCGTATAAATATGGGTGAGGTTCCTCGTGAAAGACCCTGTATATGGGTAGGACTACAGAAAGAGGATCAAATGTCGATCAAATGAATAGTATGATTCTTGAGTTTGCATCATGAAACCTTTTTCTGTCCTCCTGACATTTGTCGAGCATTGAGACAATTCAGATATGAATATAAGCGAGCGCGCAAAACATTCCGATTCGACGTCCATGCATTTTCAGAATCTTTTATAATTTAAGGTTGATATAACCAACTGAAATGTCGCCCAAGAAACTATCAGGATCGCAATCTCGGAAGATCAGGGATAAAAAATTATTAGACCTAAAAAAAATACTAGTAATATCTCAAGTTACTTTAAGAACGATGCGGGTATTGTTTCGACAAAAAGTGGTTCCAATAGCGAAGCCCATCATGTAGCGGAATTTCCTTCTACTTCTTCAAGTACCAAGCCTATCGTATGAAAGTATTCCATTTCGGATAATTCGGACAAGGAAATTTCTTTTGACGAGGAATCAGGACTTACTGAGGTTAAACCTGAACCAGTTGATTTTAATGACACTACATCATGGCGAATTACAAGAAGTAATATTAAAATACTCGTTATGACCTTTGTTGGCATGCGTGTTCTCTACTGTATTTCAGTTTTTCAGTTACACTTTCATTTATTATTTTTTGGAAGCTCTGAATACTTATATATTATTTTGAGAATAAATTATTCTATTCGCTTCCTCTTTGTTTTTTTCATACCCTCATAATCGTATATTAATACGTTTGTGAGTTCTCTTCACTACCTTATAAGATACATGGGAGATTATAGTAATTTCTATACACATATTGTTTGATATACCTAAGAATCTAATGCTCGTTCTGAAAAGAACATGATAATAGTAAAATATCCTAGGAATAGAATAAATACTATCATTCATGAAGAGTATATGGTCATTGAAAAAAAAATTTGAAAAGGGCGCATTTCGATAACTTGTCAACTTGTAACCAAACTGTTCTTTCAGTGTTGCCAAAAAAGTACCACATTACCTACTTTCCCCTTTCAAAAAATTTAGAGGGTTGATGAGGATGGCACAGGGTGCAACAAAAATCCTTCAAGAATGCATATAAATTTGGTAAATGTGGAACAAAAGTTGGTCTGTTATCGGAATGGAGAAATGGCAACCTTACTTGGTACAAAGAAATATTCACATCCGCATCTTTAGACTGTCCACGAAAAAAACAGAGAGAAACCATCTCAAATTACTGGAGAATCTACACAATTATTCAAAGCTTACACAAAGGACGTCCACGAAATCATCCGAAACTACATCAAATGATGGTAAAAATCAAACGAAGATACCTTTACATAAGTAAATTCAAAATGATAATTACTTTCAATTATTATTGACAGGCGCTTGGTTCGAGTGTGAACTTCTACTCATGGCCCCAATTTCGTCTTATGATTTAGTAGGAAAACTATTGAAGGACATGAATTAATCCTATAGCGTAAGATTGACTATTTTGGACATTATAACTAAGTAACAGATATCGGCATCTCAGTAAGAATAAGTTACGCCTCCTCACTGGTTTCCTCACAGGACACTGTCGCCTAAGGAAGCACATGATGAGAATGGGCTTATCAGAAACTGACGAGTGCAGATTTTGTGGGGAGGAGGAGGAAACCCCTGTTCACCTGATCACAGAATGCCTCGCCATTGTGAGCCTGCGCAAAAAATACCTTGGACAGGAGCATTATAGGAGGAATGAGAACTTAGCCTCCTTGAAGTCCTCACAGATATTAGAATTCATCAGAGCTCTTGAGCTGGAGGGCGAGCTGTAGGTTGCGAAAACAGCTCTGACAAGGGGGCACAATAGACCTTAAGGTCGCAGTGGAACGTAACCCCTTACCAACTATCAACTATCAACTATCAACAGATATTGGCATCAAAACCATTTTTCAGAGCAAAAAGACGCAGGACCTGGGAGTGATTTTGAGAATTTCCTTAGAAAATAATCAGTTTTTCAGAGGATCTTGTTTAATCCTACCAGATACTTCCATAATTCGCACGAAATTGTCTATTTCGAGTTTTAACTTGCCACTTTTCAGAACTTATTCAATTAGTACACAGTGCGCGTCGAAATTATGGAACAAATTCATCTTCTCGGAGAAATATTTGGCAACAAAATCCTGAAACAGGTCAATTTTTATTTCAGTTTTACCGAATTTATATGCATTTTTGTTCCACCCTGTGCCATCCCCATCAACCCTTCAAATTTTTTGAATAGGGAAAGTAAGTCATGTGCTACTTTTCTGGCAAGGTCCTTGTATCTTCTTTACAGGCGTGCAGAAATTTTCAAGAAAAAATTTTTTTTTTTGAAATATCAGTTACTTCAAAGAGATTTTAGTATGTGCACTTTGTCATGGCTCATTTACTTTGAGACGATTGTACCTGATGAAAGTTGTCACCGAATGAAACTCGACCATCACAGTTTTGTTCATGCACAACTTTCAACCCCCTCACGTGAAAATTGTTTTCTTCTCCATTAAAGGGTTCGTAGGGGTTGAAAGTTGTGCATGAATAAAACTGTAATGGTCGAGTTTCAATCAGTGACAAATTTCATCAGGTACTATCGTCTCAAAGTATATGAACCATGGTAAAGTGCACATACTGAAAACCTCTTTGAAGTAACGAATTTTTCAAAAAAAAATGTTTTTCTTCAAAATTTTCGCACGCCTGTGAATAAGATACAAAGACTTCGCCAAAAAAGTACCACATGACCTACTTTCCCTATTCAAAAAATTTAGAGGATTGATGGGGATGGCACAGGGTGCAACAAAAATCCTTCAAAAATGCATATAAACTTGGTAAAAGTGGAACAAAAATTGACCTGTTATCGGAATTCTTCTTTCAGTTTTCAGCTCATCGGATAAATAACCCTCACGAAGACGTTTGTTTATAATTATTGAGATTGGCATGGCTACTTCTTCGCTGATGTTCTTCAAAATATCAACAGTTACATCATAAATATCAGCAGTTCTCAGATTTCAGAGATTTCATTATTTTCTGGACCTCATGTTCTGTACAGTCGAATAAAAAGCAAGATCTTTTTTTTCATCGTTTCGATCGTTTACTTTTGGCATTTCAATTGTTTAATGGGCTTTTGTTCTCAGTTCTTCGAGAATCTTCTTGCCAATACAAGTAAAGTGTTCGTTTAGTTCATCGACTTGTAGGTTCGTCATCGTGTTCTTCTTCTTTCATTTTGAATCATTACCTTTCATTATCTTTCATAATACTTTCTGTTTATTTTCAGTCGAGCTCAGAAATTCCCAATTTTTTTCTTTTATTATTTTTTCTATTTCATTTCTGTTTAATTTTTAATATACTTTATATACCCTGGAAGATGTTTCATCTGCCCTAACTACTACAATTTTATTCAGAGCTTTCAGTTTCCTTTTCACATCTAGTATCTGTTGAGTTTTCCATTTCAAACTCTTATGATTTCTCACTATGACTTCTGCCTCTCTTACTGGCATTATGTGGTATATATTCTTCAAAAACTATTCATGGAAACAAGAAAAAGAATTCTTTATGTCCTTATGTCCAAAAAAAATATTCCAGGATACTTTAAAAACATCCTCTTTCAGTAGGTTGATATTTTCTTGACACATGATTCTCATTTTGATCATTTCTTTTTTATTTCAAGGTCCATTTATGCGAGCCGGTAAATTAAGGGTCTGAGCCTGGTTAATAGACAAATGAAGCTCCATTGTTTTCCCTTTTGTATCCTGAATTCAAATATACATTATCGACGCAAGTGTTTGTTTTTCTGTTGATTCTTGAAGTTTCGAAAAAACTCCTCCTGAAACCAAAAGTATCAAACCAGTTTTCAACCAGTTTTCGTTTTCTACTGTCAGAATATTTCTGTTGAAATCTTTTTCGTTCATTATTCTCTTTCCAAAAGGTTTATCATTCAAAAGTAGAAGTACTTTCGATATTTGTTCCAGAAATACATCTACTGGACTCGAAAAGGATCTGTATAAACCCACTTCAACTGTGTTGATACTTCCTGAAAATAGACCCGCAAATTCTTATATTATTTTCAATGCATAATTCTCTTATTTCTTTTATTGAAATTGCTTCTATCAACTCTCTTCGTGTTTTTTTATTTCCCTGCAATAATTAGTCTTCACGTCGTAACTATGCAAATTTATGCACGCCGCTAATTGATTTTTTCTTAGCCATGTTTCTGTTGAACGAATAATATCTATTTTCTGTTCATAACGAGGTTTTTCAACCTTGGTATTGGAAATTCCCTGGAGTGGACCTTGTGTTTCGAAAAAACCTGAAGGGTCGCACCAATATTATTATTATTATCATTCTTACGCGCTTTTTCTAGAAAACAGCGCGTTATCATTTTGTCACGGTGTCAATTCTCGAATTTTGAGCCGCAAATGGCCTTCGGGAGTAATTCAAATATAATATGACCGAATTTTTTAATCCAGCCATTTTCTAGAAATGAGAAGGATTTTGGATTTTTCAAGTGTAAACTATAGTCGAAAGTTCTCTCATCTTGCTTCAAAATTTTTGCTGATTTCAAAAATGTATCATATGTCGCTATTTACATGAATATAACATGAAAAAAAGTTCAATACTTTTTCCCGCTTTTCTATTCACTGTTGAATTATTAAAAGTAGTCTGGCGTTACCATAGCGACCATTGAATATGCATTATATATATTATTATATATGTCATTCTGGATATTTCTCGAGAAAGCTTCCTTTGAAATTCGGCTATTTCCATTTGCTTGAATATAGCATACCATCTATGACAAATTAACCATAAAAATATTTATTCAGCAATCGCTGATTCCAATCATAGAGGCGCAAGTTCACACAAAGATAATGCATATTCAATCATCGCTATGGTAACGTCAGCCTGCTCATAATTCAACCTTGAATAGAAAAGCACGAAAAAAGTATTGAATTTTTTCTCATGTAATATTCATGTAAAAAGCGACATATGATACATTTTTGAAATCAGTAATAATTTTGTAGCAAGATAAGAGAACTTTCGACTATAATTTACATTTGAAAAATTCAAAATCCTTCTCATTTCTCGAAAATGGCTGGATTAACAAATTCAGTCATATTATATTTGAATTACTCCGAAAAAAGTGCCTGTAGAATGTATCATTAGATTTCGAATACGAGTTCAAACAAGCGAGTTATTCAGCATTATTGAAAATGACAATTTCTCAATTTTCGCTCATAACTCAAGTTCTATAAACGAAAAACTGGATCTGTTTTAAGATTCGAATTAATCAGGAAAAAAGAGCTCGAGGATGTGTTATCAGTTTTCTCCTAGCTGCTATAGTTCTCGAGATCCCTTTAGTAGACAACGAATTTTGCCCATCCTGTACAAGCAAACACTGTGAGAAAATTATCGTTTCTGAATAAGCCTCTTCACGATTCTCTATATTGGAGACCGAACATAAAATCCTCGGGACTTTTTCCTGCGTAGAGGAGATTTTATTAATGCTCCTATTCGACACATTAAAAACAATACATATCATCCTTGATTCAAATTTGGATAATACTCTGATGTTTCAACATACTCAATGAGGTTGTTATTTACATATTCTTTCGGTGTAAGATATTCATTCATTAAGTGTTATTCCTGAGAACTAAGTGGCTTAAAGGTTTATTACTTGATTTTCATTTCTTATCATACACTATGTCTCGAATAATAGTTTCTGAAGCACATAATACTAGTTTTTCGTGTTAGGATTCAATTTACCAGATTTCAACCATTTTTCTATTTCGCCGAAAATTTTTGTTTTGTTGTTCGAAGTTTTTTGAAATTTTGTTAAAGAATGCAAATGCAGTGGACACGTCCATATTTTTCCATTTCTTTTTCCAGATTTTAAGTAATGGCGACCCAGAAATTTTTCATCATCCCTAGAAATGGAAATTCGAACAAGTAATCCTCTCGATTCAACAAACGTCAAGTCCTAATCATTCACGACGAGTTCCGCTTTTTTCAACAATAACAATCGTTATAGCAACCCCAATTTTTCCGGAGCAGTAAATTCCCGCTAGCCATTACGGTCATGCCGGCGACCAATCAGAAAGACGAGCTGTCATAAACAGTGCTTCAAATCGAGCGATACAGCCAGTGACAGCTTTAATTTGTTTGCGGGCTTCCATTAATTTGGCCATCGTGTCGCTACCAAGTTGGGCTATTTATTGCGGCAGTTAGCGAAGTTATACGGTCCCGGCTCTAGGAAAGATCAAGCAAGTCGACAAAATGAAAACAGTTTATAGTTTACTCTCAACCCCTGTTCTTATTGAAGGTCAGGGGCGGAATTGAGGTTTTTGGGGTAAGACGAAGACTAGGAGCATACAAATTTCTCTTTTATAACCTCATTTATGGAAGGAATGGAAATAGTTTGAGCTTAAGGATGGAATAATTCTCTTATATGTCTGCTCTTTACTTTTTCTCTAGCTCCTACTACCCCCAAGAAAGTGGAAAGAACATTTTCTTTGGTAAATGAGAAGGTCCCGCAATTAGAAGCTCGAATGATTCAAGGATTATTGCTTTAATATTCTCCATTTTCTGTCTACTATTTTCAGTGAATAGTAGCGCAATTATTTCGCCAAAATGACTGTAATTTTCTCATTGGATTCTGTGAATTTGCACTATCAAATAATTATTTCGGCATATTGAAAAATTATTCACGATTGAATTCAATTTAATTTGTCCATTCTTAGCATTCTTACTTCTTATTGAAAAGGTCCAGAGACTCAAAACTGACTGGCTGAGACTTTTTCTTTTTTTGTATTCGAATATTCATTCGAAAATTTATTCGATTATTCGAATAATTCATTTAAACACATGAATTATTCACAGAATAGTTTTCATTCATGAATATTCAATGAATAGTTGACTATTCATGAATAGTTGACTATTCAATGAATAGTTGACTATTCATAAATAGTTGACCATTCATGAATAGTTTACTTTTCAATGAATAATTGACTATTCAATGAATAGTTGAATATTCAATGAATAATTGACTATTTATGAATAGTTGACTATTCATTGAATAGTTGACCATTCATGAATAGTTGATTCAGTGAATGGTTTTCGTTCATGAATAGTAGAATATGCAATGAATAGTTGAATAGATAAGTATTCAGTGAATAGTTATAGTTACAAGCATTTTAAAATCTCTCTTAGCCCATTTCAAGTAATAACTTCAGAAGCTTATACAAGTTGTTTTACATTAGCCCCAAAAAAATAGTCCATGGGATTTACGTCAGGTGATCTGATAATAAGTGCTAATTTGAGATGAAAATTTATTGATATTAATATACCACTCAGAAGTTATCGATAGGTATGTTTCCAATAGAAATATTTAATCATTCTTGTATCCCCAAAACTATTGACTTCAGGAACAGTTCAGATGTCTGAAGATTAACGAAAGATCGAACCTGCAGTAACGACATATACATTACACAATAAGAAATATCAAAGAATTTGTTCGTAGTGAATCACATGAACTTGTTCCTGAATAATCAGTTGAATGATTTTTCAAACTTTAAATCATTATTTTATCAATGGTGGATTACTCTACAAACTACTAATCAGCATTTCTGAATAAATATTTATGAATAGTACCAATATTTATGGATACATGCACATCCAACTATTCACTGAATATTCATCTATTCAAATATTCAGTAAATATTCTACTATTCATGAAGAGACACTATTCAGTGAACAGTCAACTATTTCATTGAATAGTCAACTATTCATTGAATAGGCAACTATTCATTGAGTATTCGACTATTCATCGAATAGTCAACTATTCAGGAATAAAAAGTATTCATTGAGTATTCATGAATAAAAACTATTCTTTGAGTATTCATGAATAGAAACTATTCATTGATTATTCAACTATTCAATGAATATTCATGAATACATGAATAATGCAAAACCAAATTATTCGAATAATTATTCAATGAATATTCGAATATTCAATTCATTCATTCATGATTCCCAGCCCCTTGTCTGAACCCTACAAGCATAACACAGTACCATATTCCAATCAGGGCCGCAACTAGAGATGACTTTCACGTAGGACAATGGAGATTGAAGGTAGGGCTGTGAAATCTTACGCGATCTAATGAAGTTTTCGAATATCTGTTTTTTTTAAGGTAGGGCAATGGTGATTTTAGATAGAGCGTTACCCTCCTTGATACCAGGGGACTTTTCATTCCACCACGGTCGAACACAGTTTTGTAACAACATTAGTTTCATCTCATGAAGGAATGGAAAGGAAGGAAAAAATAATATTCCGTTCGCATATTTTGATTTGAAGGCCCAATTTCAAAATAGAATTGTGTTATTTTATGTCGACCAAAAACAATTTGTGATTTTATTTTCATAGTTAGGAGCCAAGAATTATGCCTAGTAAATCTTATAAAGGAATGAAAGCTCTATACATTAATAATTTTATAACATATAAATCAACTAACTTCTCTCCCGAAAACATGTGGAGCATTGGAACTGAAACCTTAGAGATAAGCCATCTAAATAAACACTACGAATGTGTCTTCGACCGTAGTGGAATGAAAAGTCCTCATGGAGCTGGTTGGCCGAGAGGTACCATTGCGGGGGTTCTGCGGCAGGTATCGACCACTTGTCAACCACAACTGTTCAACAACTCTGCGTCAAGCAGTGGAACGTGGAAGCGTTTGAGTAGACATGCCACATGCCTCGTAATAGTTTCACGAAGGATTTCGACGAGGAAGCATTATTGCTCTAACGAAGAAAGAATAAACGACCACACTTTGCGTCTATGGCCGAGATGAACCGCAGAAAGTCTGTGTGATATGCGTTTGGCTACTGATTCGCTTCTTACCACAGGAGTGAGCAGATATGTGATCAGCTCATGGTCAAAATGTGGTACGTGTGAGTTATGCTTTATATCATTCAGAAATCCTTCAGTAGCTGCAGCGTTCAAATCAGGAAGGTTCTGAGCCAAATTTAAGTATGGCCAATTATGGAGTAAGCTGCACCTGCATGATGGTTTGCCTTCCAAGGTGATTCAAAATGGCTAGAGTCAGTCCAGAGGTGGTTTACGAGGATTTCTTCGCCTCCCAAAATTGACCCGACTAGAAACCCTGACACTGGTTTTTGGTCTGTTATAATTCGAAGAACGTCCTGAAAGAGACGATTTGTTTGTTGCTTTCCAAGCTATGAGTGTTTTGGTGTAGATCTGCGATATATGTTCGAATTTAACAGAAATAACCTGCTCGGACATAATCAACTTGCTAGCGATTCAATCCAAACCGATATACGTAAACATTTTTGGTCGAATGGGGAATACGTTCGAGAGAATGGTTTTCCGGGATCTCTGGTTGCATCGACATTTTCAATGCGTTCAAGAATAGTTACGCTAGATGGAGAGTTCGCATGCTCTGTGAATTGTGTAACTCATAATTTTGACATTCTGTACTTCTATCTTTCATATGTGTTTTTTCTTTATTTTTTCTTTTTAGAAGAAGAATGCTATTTTATTGTCTGTTTGATAAGAAAGGTTTCTACTCAACTTTGTAACTATTTTCGATAATATTGATAATCGAAAGAGTTTAAATATTTCCACTTAACTTCGTTACATTTTTGAATAATATTAATAAACGAAATAAGGTAGTCGATGTTGAAATACTCTACATTATTATACATGGAATCATGAATTTAGTGAAACCCTAAACAAAATATAAAAGCATTAAGTCTATCTTGCTCGATCTCTACGACCCCCGAGTACTCATCGGAACTTAGAACTATAGGAAAATATAAAATATAAATAAGACTTTCACGGAGACGATTTAAATTATGAATCAACTGAAATTCAACCAGTGATTATAACTGTTGAATTCTTGTAGATATTCATAAACTACACTGCACAAATAATGAGTTCAAAGAAGACCGCTTGATAGTCGTTTGTGATGTGAAAAAACTTTAGAAAAGCTCTGACGGAAACCCAGCAACTTTAGTGCACTGATTTCCAAGGCGTTTTTTTTTAGAGTGAGTTAGGAAATAATAACGATTTAAAAAAAAAATCAATGGAATTTCACATATTTTACCCTACTATTTCCAAAAATAAGGATCAGATCGAGGTGAGATTAAGCACACTGCTGTTGTGTATCAATTTCAAGGCTTGTACCAAATTCTACTGCAATCTGGTGGATTTTCATTGAAATATTCAGCTTTCACAAAACAATTTCGACAGACTTGTTTTTCGAATTCGTTAGAGAAGGATCTTGGCTAATTTGTGCACGAAGTTGTGCTTCAGTAGTCTGAAACTAAATACCAACTTTCTATTCTATCCCTTCAAAAGTTCTTGAGGCATTGAGTAACTAATTTCAAAAATTAAAATGAGTGTTACTCAAGTCATCTTGTCTACGACCTGTCGGCCGTATAGTAAGCCCAAACTATTCTGTCGAGTCCATTTTTGGAGAAAAACTCGCAAATTACAGACGTTTGGGAGAAATTATAAAAGTCCGTTCCCTGAAACATGCGCGCAATAACTTTCTCGAGTAAAACTGTTAAAGACATGTGGTATAGATTTCGACATAACCATTACGCCCTTGTTCAATTGAACTCTTTTTCAGGGAAACCAATAGTCGAAGGGAGATAGGCTTAATTGAACTCTCACCAGCAGCAATTTTCGTGTCAATTTGAATTGAATACCGGAAATAGAGCATGGGGTCGGGTTGAAATGTCAGACACCACTGACGCATATACTACTCGATCGAAACCAATGTTGAAAATGTAAAATTTGAATTGCTGGATACTACTAATTAAGAAAAGGTTTAGTACCTGCACTCCAATCTACGACCACTCTTTGTATTGAATCTCCAAGCCATAGATTCTTTTTTTCAGCAGATCAATTAAGCCGGCTCCTTGACTTAGCCAACAGATACATAGTGCGTCAATTTGAAAATATACTGCCGTTAATACAAATTCAAAAAAATCAAAAAGGGGTAAGCTTTGCTTCGAATTCTTACGGTTGGTTCCAATCAATTTGTATCAACTCTGAGAGCGTGAAAACAGTTACTCCAACAATCTTACATAAATGTAGAGGTGAATGATTTCTTGTCCCAAACGTTATTCAATTGCCTTTTCAAAATATCAAGTTACTACTCTGGTCCACAGATTTCAGACTAATACATTCGTAATCTGTGGTCTAGACATAAATTAGAAAAATAATTCTTTCTTTTCTTCGGTCTGGATGGATGGATAGCGCTTGATTCGAAGCTTTCACTATCTTATGTTCCAAATCCCGAAAATAATGAGGATTTTTCACCTTTTCATAACATTTAAAATCGAATATTTAGAAACCAGTGCAATGCATGAGGAATTATGAGAAATATTTCAGTTTTTTGTGACAACTTAAGAGGCAACAGTAACGCGGGCTGATAAATAACGGCTTGGTGTATTTCGGCAACGCAGCCACATTCAAGTTTCATAACACTTAACTGACTGCATGCCAATACCAGTGAGAAATATTAGAACGCGTGAAATCTCGACGTTGATAAAAGAAAACGGAGTGTCGTACTGCAGGCTTCAGTGATTTTTCTTTGAAAATTTGTTTTTGGGAGATACTTAATCCTTTTTCGATAATGCGGAATGTTATTTACTTTTCCATTTTTCATCCCTTTTCAATTTTTATTGCGAGCATGTTCTAGGGGAACAGCGTGTTATCGTTTTGTCCAAATATCAATTTCGCTCATATCTTAAGCATCGTATTCCACAGCAGTGTACCAAATTAAAATTCGATACCACTATTAGTTTTGGAGATATGCGGAAAAATATGTAAAATTTCGTGGTTTCCTTCTCGATATATCGTATCTTTTTTTCGGTTTAACTCAAGAAATACTGATTCAATCATGATGTAACTTTGCAACGGGTTTGAAGATGCTAAAGGACAACTTTGTGCAGAATTTCGTGACAATCGTGTCATAAGCACAATTTGAAAAAATATTCGAATTTTTCTACTCTAGAGATATCGAGTTTCTAAATCTTTTCTTCGGAAATAATTTTGTTTACCTTCGGCCATTAGTCCTAGGAAAGCACTGACGTGAAGTCATTAGCTTTTGCTGCATTTTAAATAAAATCCAATATTGAACTTGTTGCCCTACGAATTTGCTCCAAACTATCTTACAAACTCTACAAAAGCTGCTCTCATGTATTTACTGACATGAAAAGTGTAACTCCCAGAAAAGATTTCTTCGTTTTTCGGCAAAATAGTGGTCTTGTATCAGGAATGCAACAATAATATTTTCAAAAAATTGGATTATAATTTATGCTCCTGGTGAAATTGATGATGTGTTTGACGAGTCCGTAGCTAAATACACTCACTTTGTGTCTATGTGTCGCTGAATACGACATTATGCCATTCTAACTTTCACTGCTGCCGTTCTTGGCACTATTTCAACTTTGACGACGGTGGTCCAAAGTTATGAGCAGCACTGAACTTGGACTGTACGAAATAATAGAAACACCCTCGATTCCAGCGAAAGAACATAGGAAAAGAAATGGGTCTACCTTCATTTCCAAACCATAGCTCAGCAATTTGACGAGATGTATCATAACTTTCTTGTAGAGTCAATTGCCTGAAGTGCTCAACACAAGTTAACCGCCATGCAATAACTGAAATTATTCCCAATATTCAGTTTTCATGAACTGCTTTCTTCACGAACAGAATGACAGGAACTGCGTACTGAAACATTAATATCGTTATCACAGCTTGTTTGCATATGGCCATTCTGTTGACAAAAAAATGTAAGTTAGCAATGTTATTCCTTCTGAATGTAACGTGTCTAGTGTCCCTTAGTATAGACAGCTAGGCAAGATTTGACCAAGGAATAAACCAACACTCCTGTGGTTTCGATGATATACCCATGTCTGTGATCAAAAAATCTATTCATATAATTGAAAAACCTCTCATGCACATCATCAACCGAGCGTTCACTGAGGGTACGTTTCCATCTGCACTCAAATCAGCGGTCATAGACCTCCTATTTAAAAAGGGTAATCCTGATGATATTGGCAACTACCGCCCAATCACCCTGCTCACTTCTTTCTCAAAAATTTTCGGGAAGATATCGGTGGACAGATTAATAAACTCTTTTCACAAATTTGGTGTCCTCTCGAGAAGTCAACATTGTTATCTACGTGGAAGGAGCACTGCCACTGCTTCTTTACGAGTTGACGTTTGGGATTATCGAGGCACTTGAACGAGGGGAGGTATCTATTGGACTTTTCATGGATCTATCAAAGGTGTAAACCATGAAAAGCTCCTACAAAAATTATACTCATATGGTATTCGTGACTCCCAACTGGAATTGATACGGAGTTATCTGAAGAATAGATCACAAAGAGTTTGTATTAACACGGGCGATGGCATTCAATTATCTGACGAAGAAATTGTTAATATATGGGTACCTCAGGGTAGTATTCTGGGGCCTCTTCTTTTTGTGCTTTATGTGATAGATCTGCCAAAAACTCTATTATTTCCCATCTTGGGAATGATAAGACTACTGTTGTTTGTTGATGACGCTAATGCCCTAGTGCGTAATAAAGACTTGAGAACGAGCATCGAACAGAACCAGACAGTTTTCGATTCAATAAGTAACTGGTGTTGTCAAAATGATCTTTCATTGAATGTCAATAAGACCGAATGTGTTATATTCAGAACTTCCCAATATAAAGAAGAATTTCCAGCAACTATTGACTTCAACAATACTGCAGTCAGTGCATCATTATCAACGAAATTCCTTGGAATTCATGTTGACTGCTTTTTGAACTGGAACTAACATATATGCGAGCTGAGTAAAAGTCTCAATCGTATTTTGTTCATGATTACAGTACTGTCTCGGCGAGTGGATGATGGGCTTTTGAGATCTATCTATTTTGCAAATTTACAATCTCTGATGAGATATGGCATTGTTGTTTGGGGTGGCAGTTCTGATAGCGGTAAAATATTTGTACTCCAGAAGTCTGCTCTGAGGTCTATGCTAGGTCTAAAGTATCGGTAATCTTGTAGGGGAAGATTCAGAAAATTTAAGATAATACTAACAGGACACGACAGAGGATTCATTTTCACTATCCTAAACATTCTCGAACATTGACAGAAAAGAACACATAGCATATATGCATAAAAATTCACAATGAACTACCCAAATCTATCTCGAATATAATAATTATAAACAATTCAAACGTGAACTCACTGATTCAATTATAGAACCTTATTCTATTTCAAAGTTCTTAAATCATTCTTTTGAAATCTCTAGATTGTAGTTGTTTTTTTTTCTGTGTTAATTTGACGGTTTCTCATTTCCTTGTAAGCAATGATTCTGAGAATAAAGTTTTGTTTATTGTTTATTGTTATTGTTAATATACCGACTTCTTGTACTGCATCCCACATCTATATATCAAAAAAAGTAGGAGAGTTATTACAGTGTATCAAACCAATTTACTATCAATTGAGGTGGAACAGAAAACTATGCGTATAACACCCAACTATCCCTCATCTTCATCCTCTTGAAGTATGCCCGGAATGACCCCAGACTTTCCCCATCGGTGAATACAACTCCCTTGAACTGTAATCTCTGCACTCATTCGGCCGCTAACAAGAATCGTTAGCAACCGGATATAATATCCGAATCTTGCCAGTAAATTGCCCGAAGAACCTCACATCTTCGAGAAATATTACCGAGAAGCCACATCACATAAAGTATTCCAATATTTTATCGATGTAGGGCTTATCAGACTAATATAAGTTTCTTGGGTGAGAGTGCTGCACACGTACGGGAAGATGAAGCTCTTGGGACGCAAGAAGGAATAAACAAGAAATGAACATTTTGCTTTCCAGCATCGCCGAACTGCGACTGAGGTTTGAAAGTTAGTTTGGTGTTGAGTTCGTTTAATCTTCACTTGCCTCTTTGGGGCGGTGAGCAAGGTGAAACGTAATTTAGTCAGCTAGCTGTAGCACTATGTTCTGGACGAGATTTAAAGGGGTTGCAGCTGAGCGGGTTAAAAGGTCATTTGTGAAGCCTTGTGCTGTTCCGCTGTTGTCTATAGTGTACTTCTAACTAATTGAATAGGGATTACATCCGCCATTTTGCAACACTGGAAAATCTAACCGCTTGGTCTTTCGTCCTGCTGACATTGTTGAAAGAGGCATCTATCGCTGGAGAGATATTCCGCCTCATAATTAATTTCTGTACATTTCTCATTACTCGGACATCTTTGCAAAAGAGCTGAGAGCTATATTCAACAGATAGGCTAGATAACGTGATCATCCAACGTTTGCGGGTATTTCAATGAAATTCTTGAAATCGACACAGTGAGAGTTCGATCTGGCTCCTGTGTATTTTTCTTCTCTTCGGAAGATGCTGCCGATGTCTTTCAATAGATTTTCTGCTCTTCTTCTCACTTAATCAATCCAAATTTCGAATTTATCGTTAGGATTAATTGCTATCCTTCACTATCATGGTGTGCTAATGGAATTAAGAAATGAGAAAATACCTCGAATATATCTAGATTGATACTCCACAAAGAAATCATCAAAGAGAAATATTCGAATGGATATACCTATTCAAGGAATCATAGGTTGAGTAATTCGATGATTGCCATGAAGTTTCAAAGTAAAATCTTGATGAGAATTCGATTTGTCCTGAAAATTCAGTGAGTAGGCTGCGGTGGGTAAATGCACCTCTAGTTCTTCCGGATATTTTCCTGATCTGCAGCAATAATCCTTGAAGATTCAGAACTCGTGAAATCATATTCCCTAACAGTACACACACGTTCTAAAAACGTTTATAGGAGTTATCACCAGAATGAACCTATAATCTTGGAACATTCTCACAGGAGGAATGTCATATTGTAAGAACGTTCTATGAACTATGTAATAAGAGAGGAACTCTTATTCTATAGAGGTGCTATGAACGTTTCTCAGAATATCTCAGAACATTCTGAGCATATTCTTGATATTATTTCGCGAAGGTTCCCAGAAAATACCCTCTTTACATTTTTCCAAATATTCCATGAATGTTTTCCCTCAGTTCATGAGATGTTCTCATTTAACATTCATACAACAATAAGAACTCGTTTCTATTTCATTCTTAATGGATGAAAGTTGTAGAAAATGGACAAAATTAGTTTTTACGCGCTTGTTTTAGGGAGCAGCGAATTATCATTTCGTCACGATGTCTGTGATTTTCGAATTTTGAGCCTAGAATGGTCTTAAACAATTTGGTTGAACTCCTTGACAAAGAATTCATGGTCAGCTTCGATTCTGTCCGTCCGACGGATAGTATGTGCTCTAACATTCGAAGGAAAAAACTTAGCGACTTTAAATTGTCAGGTTTAGTCCGAATATCTCAGCTGAGTTCGTTAGTGGGTGGAATTATTTGAATAGTTTCGGAGTTAGGCCATTCAAGTATTGACTCGATAAAATTGAAACTTCCTGGACAATTTCGGAATGCCAACACGCAACTTAGAGCAATTTCGGGCAAATCCACCTGTTAAGTGATTGAAAAAAACAATTTATTCGAAAATTTTTAGAATTTTTGAGGAAAAATTCATTTGTCTCTGGAAAGATTGATAAAATTTCAATTTAATTTGGCACAAATCTCAGAGTAACTTTTTAACAACAATAATTGAAATTTAAATTCGATCCGATATAGTTTCGGAGATATAAAGAACAAAAATGTGCCAAATTTCGTTCTTTGGAATATTAATGTTATTTCCGCAATATCTCAAAAACTACGAATGGAATAAGATTGAACCTTCTTAATCAGATGGAATCTACCACCATGCAACTAGATGCAAATTTTGTGTTGATCTAAAAGTTAGTATTTGAATAAGCGCGTAGAAGCTCCTGAACATACGTCAGTTCTTTTCTAGATTTTCTTATAATATTCATTATACAATTTACTGATTTTATTATCGTACATATTGGGATTCAAACGAAATTCCCACAGTTTTTCTTTCACTAAAAATTGAATGGAAATAAGTAATTGTTGTGGAATTTTCATTTCCACATAAAAACTGAATTTCTTTTTATGTATATTAATATCCAATTATAGGGATATGTTTAAAATCAGAAATCAACAAGACTGTCTGTATTTTCAAATATGTTCATAGAATACATCAGTCCTAAATCTCAACTCAACAAATATTACATTATTTCGCAACAATGGATACAACACAAATATCTCCTTATATCTGAAAATTTCATCAAATAATGAATTCGAGGTTATCTTCTGATAGAATTAAAGGAAAAATTTCATTTTAAACAGAATAAACGAGAAATTACCTCCTAACAAAATATAACGATATTTCGAACAACTGTATTCATAATGGAAATTCATATTTTAACTCCTACTCATTGATATGTCTAGTAACAGGTATTTTTGGATATCGATTGAAAGTGTTATTATTAATACTGAAAACAGTCATTTAATTACTCTTGTTTTATACTACAATTTTAAGCTTGAGGACTCAAATTTTATAATCATTCACCCGAATATTTCAAAAGATCTTGAAGGTGTTCATACTTCCAGATTGTACTTCCCCGAATTGGCCTACATTTGTTTCTAAAAATATTGTTGATGATCTTATTTTGTTATGAAATTTCGATGAAAAACATAATTTTTTGGGCCAGTTCACGCATCACAGTCCTCGTCAGAGTCTCAAGCATAAGATCAATGTTGAACCTGTTTATTCGTTTATTTGAACAAAAACCTCTGCAGGAGTACCTGGTTGCAGATGTTCATGAAAATTAAACGTTTCAAAAGAATAAACAAGCATTATTTGCTCAAAGAAAAAGAAATAACCACATCAAACACCAATACAAAAGCACCCCGTGAAAAACTTCAAGAAATAAAAAACTAAGTAGTACAATAATAATTCAGTCATATGAAGATCACAAATATGCCATTATAAATCACCCGTAAATATGTAAATTTTGGCTCACAATATCAACATTGCTCAAGTTGGTTCTTTCATCACCATTTCCTGGAATAACTTACTATAAACAATCACCATTTCTTTAAATGCAGGTTCTGCTGAAAGTTTTGATCTGATAATTTTGTTTACATATATACTGCCTTTTTAAATTGATCTAATTCTTATCTTTCCTAGTTATATTATTAACCACATATTCCCACGAAGTAGGAAGGAACTTTCTACATCCAAAGAAATGCTTTGGACCCCCTATTGAATACATAACCAACCTCACAATTAAATAGATTTTAATAGACAATTTTTCCTGTATATGGATCACCTCGAAACGTGCAATTACGAGGAGGAT
The DNA here is from genome assembly GCA_958510865.1 of Myrrha octodecimguttata. Taxonomy (NCBI): domain Eukaryota; kingdom Metazoa; phylum Arthropoda; class Insecta; order Coleoptera; family Coccinellidae; genus Myrrha; species Myrrha octodecimguttata. Next base: position 46,154,195 of record OY294058.1, on the reverse strand, counting down.
AGTGATAATTGATTACCATATATCCCTAATTTCCCCCTATAAATTCTAAGGTTTTCTCCCTATTCATCATAGGGTAGGTAGGGCGCTAGGGGTCCCAATAAAGTGATAAAAGAGAACAAACATTGATATACTTATTTCTGGAAAATATTGATGATAGTTACCATTTATTCGTTTGTCATGAATTCAAATGGACCTATTTCAGGTTCTTAATATAACTTATGGTTCATTAAAAAAAAATTGCCGTATCTATACCGAAATAATTGTATTTTCCACGCTAAATTCCTGAACAACATTTGAGATTTATTCTTTATCATATTTTCTGGACAAAATGGAGATATGAGTGAAACCTTTCCAAAGAATGATAAGGAAATAGGTTGACAAATCACAAATATCATTCCCTATTTTGTATATGTATCACTACTTCATTTTTTGGATTCTACTCTAGGTATATGTGTTAAGTTTAGACTATGATCGAACAAGTTTTGAATGTTCGAATTCTTTAAATATTCTTCAATATACTATGAATATCGCTCAAGAATATTCTGAAGATCAAGTGATCTTTTTCCAATATCATGAGAAGCTTGTCTTGAGCAGGTATTTGTATTATTCTATAGGTTTGTTCCAACACCCAGTTCAGTTACTGTCTTGAACTCATTCAGAACTGAATCAATTCACACGTCTGCGCTCATCCTAGTTCGGAACTAATTCTGAATAGATAGTTCGAAAGTGTTGGAAACGAATCATTCTTAGAAATTCCCTTGTTATGCCTTGGCAGTTTGTCACCCGAAAAATGCAGCCCGTCTCTGCCAGATGTGGTTTTATTGCTGCATTCGAATGGCATGTGACAGCTGACCGATTCAATTCGTCCCTCTCAGTTCTTGCCTATAACCAAGAACTGAATTCACCGATCTAGAATCGGTCTGACCTCAATTCATTTCACTTTGGAACACTTGGTTCGGAATTCCAGAATCGGTTCGAATATCGTTGGAACGTTAATATCGATATGCGCACACTCCGCCTGATTCAGAACTGGTTCCAGAGAGTGTAGGAACAAACTTTATATAATCTCCTAAGATTTGTGAAACATTTTGTTCGAATATTCTTAAGTTCGAACGTTTAGAACCTAGAGATCACATTCTATGAATGTTATGTGCTGTCTGGGTTGTGGAGGGCAGATACTATAAGATAAAACTTCAAAAAATCCCAACTTCAAAACCCAGTACCTCGAAAACGAAACATTGGTGATTCCATATCTATGGGAATTTCTCTTCTTAAAATTATGCAAGGAATCTGCCCTCTTCAATTGTATCTGTAATGCAGGAAACCTTGTATTTTACTTTCCCAATATTCGAAAAAATATACGGGAGTACATTCATGAGATCTTGGAGAATGCCGTTACCAAAAAATTTGACCAGTTTCATCCTTCCACAAAAAAAAGAGCAAACGCCACCGTCCAATCAGCTCAGGAGAAGCAAGAATGACGTTTTTATTGCTTTAATCGTTCGCGTGAGACAAATGTCGAAACCAGAGTACCCTGTTGGACTCCTAAAATCTGCAACAGAACTATCCAAATCAAATAAAATCTTTTTTTCATGGAAAACGCCCTTGCGGATTGCAGAATTGAACTATTCGTTAATGGCAGTCTCTTGGAAAACAGATTGCCTTAGGAACAATACAAACGATAAACAAAGTGAACTGTGACGTTTTAGACAAACGGAAAATTTTCAGAATTATTTCCTTCCAATTCTTCATTCTGAACTTTTTCTTAGAAATACTTCTCCTCAGGTACTCAAAGAGAATTTTCAGCTATTTCAACCGCCACTGCTTTCATTTCTCAAAGTTTCATAGCTGAAAGAAAAAGCATATTTTTGAACCAAGGCGAGCAATAGCCTGAAGACTCTCTATCGATTAACTGTGAAAATAAATTCCTTTGAATCCAATACCATTAATTTGGAGCAAACTGGAGATAAAAGTACGGGTATGGGGAGATACTAGACCGCCGTTATCATAAATAAAAAGAATCTACGGGTATTCGGCTAATGGTTACAAACAATTGTCGTATCTCGGATCTCCCTGGAAACAAGGCCGGTTCCTTCAAGAATTAGAATTCCCTGGTGCTTCGGTAAGGGTTGTTCGAAATGTTTCTTCGAACGAAAAATGCTCAGTTTCTTTTCTTAAATATGTTGAATTTCAATCCTCATCAGCTGAACATATTTCGTGCACTGTAGAACTATTGTCAGTCGCATGAACAGTGATAATAGAGTGGCATAGTCTTTATTGAAAAATGAATGAATTGAAACATTAAATTTAGAAATGGTTTAACAGCTAGAAGCTCAGATTCTTCCGCAGCACCAATACTAATAAATGATCATGGCATGTTATGTTTCTCCTCTATTTGATGAACTGAATGCCTTTCCTTGAGGATTTGTAATTTTTGTGTATCCAATTGCTGTTTTGAAATGTTCCGAATTAATACGTCATACCGGACCTAGTGTATGAAGAACCTCGGTTATTTTGATGAAAGCCCAGATACAACTGTTTCTCCTTCCCATTTTCAAAATGTCAAGTTTGTATTGAACATCAGGGAGATATCCGCTGTATTATCTTATTTCTGTTTGACGGACTCGACTGCTTCCTGTAATGAAAGTTATTCTATGGTAGATTCATTTCAGAAATTGATACTTTTTGACTCATCAAGTATTCAACTTCGAAAATTAGATGGAAAATGTAATCATGTAATCGAAATTAATTTCTGCGTCTAGGTTGATGAAATTTTTTGAGCATATACTCCTAAATCATATGGACACATAAATTATTTCAGTAATTTTCCAACCACGAAGTAAATTATACAGAATATTTTTTCTACACTCAGATGGAAAATTCGATTTCCAGCTCTTTAACAAGATTATCAATCGATTACTACAACTAAGATAATTTCTCTTTCCATTTATTATATAATCGGACAGTACGAGTGCTAAATTTCATGAACCTAGAAGCAGCGTAATAAGTGTTAGAGCCGATGCCCAAAATTTCTAATCAATCTGTTCAAAATGCATGAAAAAATAAATTAAATAGTTTTTTTCCTTAGAATGAATTTTATTCGACGACATTCTCCCTAAATTTCAACTTATCATTCGAATATGTAAGAATGAGCATCATTTAATATAAGAAAATACAAGTTCAATTAGGGTTAGACCAGAAGCCATATACATACCCTGTTCACGTCAATTGATGGAAAACAATATTAATATCAACCTCCAAAATTTGAATCCGATATCTTGAAAATAAAAGATTTTTTTTAGTGGTGACACTGGGTACATGGAGAAAAAGGCAGTTAACTTTAGTGTTTTGACTCCTAAGATTTTGAGATCAGAAATTTGCAGACCTCACTGGCCTATAGGGTAAACATTACCACAAAGATGAATATCTGTCGATTAATCAACAAACATTCCACGTTGATAAGACCTTATCATCCAATCAACCAAAACATCCACATCGAAGGCGTCCAAGGAGAATGGTAACAGATGTTTCACAGATATACTGATTGTCAGAACAACTAACCTAGGATAAACCAAGACTTTTGGTTGGTTGGATGATTAGCTCTGATCAAGGTGGAATGTCTGTTGATTAATCGACAGATATTCGTCCTTGTGGTTATGTTAGTTTATTGGAATGTATGTTCCAACCAACAAAAAGTCACTTCATATCTGCAACGATTGTTTTGTATAGATTTTCGTAGAATAATAGGACCATTTCGGTATCCTGAACGGTTTTTGGTGCCTCTATAGGAAAGCTGTCGAAAAAGACTTCAGTAGAAAAAATCAGATGAATACGTTTTATTTTGGGCCGGTCCTCTGTTTTCAGGGACCCACCCTCATTTACAGCTTTCATCGGCAAACTTAGACTAAATGAAGGAAGGATTTACAAAATTTTGTTCTATTACATTTTCTGAATGGGTGAAAATATACAGGTTGGTTCGAAATTTGGGGATAGAATTTCAATAAGATATTCAACATATCCAAAATATTTAGAGTTCAAAATTGGTATTGGGATATACAGCCAATCAAAGAGGAGGATTTATAATTTTTCACCTACAGTTCCGAGAAAGTTGATCTGAAAGGATGAAAATATTCAGATTGCCCAAAATTTTTTGGGAATTGAATCATATATTACATTTATTGTTATCGCTATGTCCTTGAAAGCAGTTATTTATGCAATGTTGAAAATTTTGAGAATTCATTGATAAATTATGTTATCATGATAGTGGAAAATATGAATATGATAATTATATCGAAATACAACCAATCTTCTCATTTCAACTCAATAAAGCGAAGATCGAAATGCTCATTTCAATTCGTCTTCAAGCATAGTACTCAAGGATAGATGAACATAAATAAATTCAAACACGACTTTCTATGTACTTTTTGAATTAGGATTATACAGAATATAAAATTTACAGGAAACTAGTCGAAAAAACTCATTTCATCGTTCTTATCGACATCAGAGAACGTTTAATTCATTTGATCAATAATTGGAATATCATTGATTGAACCTTGTGGAAAATAAAAATTTCTTGTCGAAATTTATCATCATTTAGCTGATCGAAATGAAAACAGATTTACGATCAATTATAAGTCCAGAATAAGATTCGTGACTTGCGAGACTCACGAGATTCTTTTACGAGACTCGAGACGCGACATAAAAGTCTCGCCTTGTAACTCGAAGCCAACTTTGTACATGCTGCTAACTTCATACTTATCCTACCGAAAATAGATCTGTGATATGTTCACTATGATAAACTGTCACTTTAGTTGTGGAATTTCGCTTGAGGAAAAATTTTATAATTTAGAGAAGAGAAGATAGATTCCCAAAATCATTTGGCAAAGTGTGGAAGGAGCTGTTAAGTTGATTAACTCTGCAGACATTGAAATGAAGGATTGTACATTCTCAATCTTATTTCTTTGTGTTTTGATCAGATGGTTCATTGTTCATTGTGCTTTGGGTTTACGATCGGCCGTAAACACAATAACTCCCGAAAGAAACAACTGAGAAACTCGATAGTTGTAAAGTACGTTTGGAATTTAATTACGAAGGCTGAATTCGTGAATGGCTGAAATTCAACGAATGATTCCGTAGATATACCCATTCGAAATTTTATTTTTCCAATATTTCCAAAACATCAGAAATTCATGAGGGTAATATGATCCCAGAATATTGAATATTTGAATAAAAAAAATTCAACTTTTTTTTAGCATGTGCTGATAATACGATCACTACGAAATTTCGCACAAAGTTGTCAATTAGCATTTTCAATCTAGCAATCATCATGATTGAGCCAGGAAAAAACACGATATGGACATATATTTTCGGAATATCTCCGAAACTTATTATCGAATTGAACTGAATTTGGTACACTACTGCGAAATACGAAGCTCCAGGTCCAAACATAATTTTTTTTTGAATATAGTAGATAGTTTCCGCAGAAAAAAATTTTCGAAGAAAAATAGAAAAAACATTTTTTTTTTATTTATTCAAAGCACGATCTCGACGGAATACTTATGGTCGAACCATCTGCCAAGTTACAATCCAATCGCTCCAATAATTCTTGCAATATCAGGGAAATAACCTTAAAATTTCAAATGGCCATAAGTCCGTAACCACTACAACGATTTTGCCCCCTAACGATCCAAACTTTCGAATTTAGAAATGCAACCTGAAATTTTCAAGTCGATAGAATCCTCCGTACGTCCGTAATCGTGGTGACGGCCGGTAGGCCGGACATAATCGATTTTGACACTGGATTCGTCATCAGTGAGTCCAACCCTGTCGGTTGAGACCATTTTCGGCTCAGAATTCGAAAATTACACACATTAGGACTGAACGATAGCACGCTGTTCCACTAGAACATGCGCGCAAAAGCCACAACTGTTGGTATAAAAACGTCGAAATCAACCGGTATCTTTGGATGTATTGCGAGAAATATTTGATGAACCATCACTACTTTTTTCGCTACACTGAAAATATATGTAACACAGGTTGCACAAACTGTACATATTTTCTATTCATTATGTTTGAGAGAATAATTTGGTGAATAATTTACTGTTTTGTGTAACAGCACTTCCCCTCATTTCCTTGAATAATTCTACTGTTACTTGGATTACCTATAAAACACAGACTTCTTCAAAACTTTATTTCATGAAGCATGGAATCCGACCTACCCTCTATACCTGTGTATTTTTTCTAAATGACCTCCAAAACTGGTGGTTGAAAATGCACTGAATTGCTTTCCTACTAATCTACGGAGAATTGAAATATGGAGAAATATCCCCAGACATTGAATTTGAATTCGTGAATACAATTCTGATTTTTCACGAATGAGTTAGTGTCTATGGAGTCTTTTTTTATTTGGAAGCCTTTCGAACTGAGATTGAGAAGTACACAGACATTCAACAGAAATCAAAGAAATGAAGTTGACTATTGTTCATAGAGTTCTGAGCAAGAAGTATTTTTATTATAATTAAAATTAACTTCATAGTGAAATTCTTAGGAATAGTAAGGATCTTATCTGAGATTTTCTATGAGAAATGAATAAAGGGAATTTTTCAACTTCATGAAGCAATCGGAGGCCATCTTCGTCGATTTATACACATCATATTCAGGTCACCAAACAAGGACTTTTTACTGAAGTGAAACAGGCCTGAATACTTGATATTAGGAATCATGAATCATATTCCATACAGTTTCTCGTAAATGTAAGGTGGGGCAATTAATTAAGTAAAGTCGAGATCAATGAAGTCATCTTTCTCCAAGTGATCGATAATTACAATCAACTGTGAAGTTCACCATCATCTTCAAAACACTCATAATTTGTCATTCAAATATTGCCAACTATGAACATTATAGGTTTTTGAAATTCAAAATGATACTTCACTCAAGTGCAGGTTGAATAATTTCGAAATAAAACCATCAATTTCGAATGGGTAAAATAATCGAACTGAAAATAAATATATTCAAATCTATAAAGTCCTTGCAAGGTCAATCAAAACTGGGCCCAACGCTTCAAAATGAAACTGGCCAACTTTGATATTGGATTAACACGATCAATTTGCAATTGAGGATTCACATTTTGAACGTTGTTGAATACCAAGTTGAATATGACAAGTCTCAATTTGAAGTTGGAAAGGTATAGTCATCTTTTTGAGTTCTATCCTTTCATATTATATTGAACTCACATATCTGTAGATAAATCAAAAAATATTTCATCTTGATCTCCAATACTCCATGCACTTTTATAAAGTCTCTCGGTAGGCCATGATTTAGGTCTATCAAGTTTTTTGAATTGAAACTGACGCAGGTTGGCAATCGTGAAATATCGGCAATGTCGAAATAATTTTCAGAGACCAATGCCAATTTCTAATATCAATCTCAACATAATCAACACGTTTGGAAAATAAAAATGCTAAAGGTAGTTTTGAAAAAGCAGAGACAAAATATCAGAAAGTGCTATGTAGAATTGAAATCTGCTCTTTCTCATAGTTACCTTGATAATTTGGAGTCAATAATTTATTACAAGCTATCTAACATTTTCGACGTATGTGAGTCAAAACCAAGGAATCATATTTATATGAATAGATATTTATTTTTTTAGCTGCACATCACCACAATAAGAAATATTTCAAGTGAAAGAGACGATGAAGAATTTCTCTCTATTGGTGCACACAAAAAGACACTGACTGAAGACTTCATTTTGAAAAAAAAACTGCAACGACAAATTTGGAATTAAAACTTGAAAAATTAACACTTTTTGATTGATACACTACTGACTTTTGCAAATAAACATTTGGAATATAACGGAGGAGGGACATCACTTTTTGAAATTATAAAATCAATGGGTTACAAATACAAAAGGTTAAACGAACGCAAAATTTTATGCGAACAAAAACCTGTTGTTGCAGCCAAATTTACTTTCCTACGCAAATTTTTACAGTATAAATCGTTGGATGAAAATCTCAGCTTTGTGTAAATAAACACGGTGAAATATGTCGGGATGTCTTGGCAAACCGGGATAGTTCATAAAAGTTAATGAAGTATAAATGAATAATTATTCGAAGAGACAGAAACATGTATCAGTCACATGAGACTAGTCAGTATTATGTTCCATTTAATGAATCGAAGGAGTGTTTACCCAAGAACTAGAACTATTCAAGAACAAAGTTTGAACACCACATCCCAATCCTACTAGTACAAGGAGCGTCTCACAGACACAGGACATTATTTTCCGAATCCAGAATAGTCCCAATAATTGTCGAGTTTATACAGCCATCTGAGCCGTTCCCATTCGACAAAACAACAGACAACGTCCCAATTTCCACAGACCGGCGATTCATTCCGCTCAGACCCATAACTTAAATCAAAGTAGGTAATATATAGAAGTGTGGTAATGTTTCTAGCAGACGGGCGACCGACTAAACGAGTACATACTTTTCCAATCTATTTTATAGCAGCTAAAATGGTCCGCATCGTTTCTCACTGTACCAAGAAAACTCAATTTAGGACCGAATGGAGGAAGAAGAGTTGCCGAAACTTTGTATGTTACGTTGCATCTTCGTAGGAACATTCTCGAGTTAAGGAATTGATTGATGTCTGTATATGTTTCAACGGATGTGGTCAGAATTTTTTTCGCAGAGTTGCACAGTGGAAATGGGCTAATCGAAAGTTGAAGAGAGAATAAACAACTGGGATGCACCTTTTCACCCTTATCTCATTCTTTAAACAACTATTCTAAATATATCGAATTCCTCGGTTGTTTCTTTCGGAAGTTATTGAGTTTATGATAGGTCATTAGGCCGACCGTGAACACAATAACTTCCGGGAGAAACGACTTTTAAACTCGATATTTATAGAGTGTGCTTGGGGCTCAATTACAAAGGTCCAGTTCATTAATAGGTAAAATCCGCCCAATGATACCCGTAAAATACAGATCAGAATGATTTGAAATCCAGTATTTGATTCAAAAATGACACCTCGAAGGTTGATTCAGAATTTCTTGAAGATAATATATTATGATAATATGGCGGGGTGAATACGTGAAAAAGATGACCGCTTAGGCAACTAATTCGGACCAGCACACAGAAGCTGCTGACTTCACGTCGGTGCTTTCTAGATGGCTTCCCTAATTTGGTTCAGGTTGAGAATTGTGAGTGTTAAAAGTTTTGAATATGCTCACAATCTACCTTAGTTTTTTGTTCATATGTTCAAAATTGAATATCCCTACTGCAAGTTAAATTGTAGAATATCTGAAAGCAGTCATAGGGTACTTGAAATTCAAAGAAAATTGTTTTAAATATCTTCAAAGCTTTTCATTTCTAGGTAAGAATTGATATAATGGAGAAAAAAGAACTCCAGTAATAATAAATCAACGTAATCACAAGGGCAAATATCTGTCGATAAGTCAAAAAATATTCCCTCTTGAACAGAACTAATCAACCAATCAACCAAAACATCTGCGACGAAAAAGCGGATCCAAGGCGAATGACTACAGCTGTTTCACAGTTGTGACTGATCTTCAGGTCAACTTACCTTGGATAAAACCGCAGAGGGAATTTCGATACTTGTGACCTTTCAGATGGACCACTCCCAACTAGAAATTTAATATTTTATAACTGTTGCAGAAACGTTTTCAGCCAAATGCTTATGTAATATTTGTCTTCTCGGAAATGTTTCTAATGCGTTTAAACATTAACTATAAATACAAAATTGGCGCATTTTATAAAACAATTTTGCGACCCTGGAGATTTTTAAAGCCTCTCGTGAAATTTACAAGAAAAATATAAAGAAGCTTTTAAACTGTTTTATAGGAACTTCATGAGGTTTTTCTGTTCTGAAATAAAAGAGTAATCTGGAATGTTATTTAAAAAATCGAAATACTGTCTAACTATTTCTTTCAGTTGCAAGAAACAATTCGGAATATGATAGTCGATGGGAAAATATTGAACGTCGCCTATCTTTACTCTTTAGCAGAAACCATTTTATTTATACGTTAATGCACTAAGAGTCATAGTTCCCGAGGGGAACGAAAATATTGATGAGAATTAAATTTCATTGTGAAATAAAGCATAATATTAGTATATCATAAACGCGCTTCCTATTTTCGGACGTTTACAATAAATAAATGAACAAAACATTAAAATGCTTCGTGGGTCTTATACTTTTTTTTTTCATCGAAATATGAACCAATGTTTGCGAAAAATCATTATCAAGCCAATTTTTATCTGAGGTGATTCAAATATCAACACGGATGCAAATTTCAGTACTTTCAGAATTCGTCATTTTTTATCATCATAAATACTGTCATCTTTAATGGCGTCATCTTTTAGAATAGTTTTGTATCTTTATAAAGCTTTCTGTAAAAATTAAGCAACTATACAACTGCTTTGAAACATATTTAACACTATCGCCTTGGTGACTAATGGAAACATACACAGGGTTCCCAAATCGCAGCTATAACCTCTGTGACATATTTCTCAATCTCGCTTTGTCGAAAAACGCAGCTGATTGGATATAAAAAAAAGTGTGGTTAGAATCAGAAGCACGCTCTGACTTCTCATTTTCATATATTTCCCAAATTCCAGTGACTGGATATGTCTTACAAAATCAAGATTGAGTTCCAATTCCATTAATAGATTTTCACGAAAACTTCAAACATGTTGATTCTTTCGTCGTAACCTCACTCAAAATTCGATACAGAGAATATTTTATTATCGTCACGGCATTAATATAAATTAATGATGAGGAACCCAACTGTTGTAGGAAAAGTGTGGTTAGATTGATTAGTACCACCCCTCATATTTTTTTCTCAACACTAGTGAGTGGACATGCTCGACAAAATCAAATACCTATAACTTTCAATTTCAGATATGGATTTTCATGAAATCTTTTAAGATGTTCATTTTTTCGATATAACCTTACTCAAAATGCGATTCAGTTAATATTTCATTATCGTCATGGAAAATAAAATAATAATAACAAACGCAGCTGTTACAGGAAAAGTGGGGTTAGAATTTTTTTCTCCATTAAGTAAGTGGACATGTCCAACGAAACCGGGAATAATTTTCAATTTTATTTATAGATTTTAAAGATATCGAATCTTAAATCAAAATGCATTTCATATTCGATTATCGTCATGGAAAACAATACTATAAAATGTGCGATCACGAAAAAATAAATTTTCTTATAAAAGCATACTGTTGGTGAAAGTTATTTCATAAAACTATAACCCAGCAAACACTAAAACGCAGCGGTGGCACTTGTAATGCACAATTGCTGTATTTTGTGTTTGTTGGGAATGTAACTTCATACAAAGTAAATTGGAAACTTTTTTTTAATGAATTTATACTGAAGGCAGGAATATCGTAGGAAAATGTTATAAACCCTCTAAAAAACAATTCAATTGTATAAATATTTATGTTTTATAAGTTATTTATAGATCCATTAAGGAATAGTATAGAAACAGTTTTATAAGATATTTTATAATTCGGCCAGATAAACGTTTTCGTGATAAATTTATAAAATACTTGAGATGTCCACAACAGATTGAAATTTATTTAGCATCAATATAATGAATTGACATTTTAGAGAGTTCAATATAATACTTATAAAATGAAAAAGTCGAGAATCATCAGACTTATACGACAACTTTGCTGGTTGGGTCCAACCTGGTCGTTCAAGACCATTTTCGGCACAGAATTCGAAAATTGCAGACATTTGGTCCACGATAGCAAGCTATTCACCTAGAACATGTGCGCAAAAACTGAAATCACTGTTAATTTCAAACCGCTAGAACACGGCTAATATTTTATTTGAACAAAAACTACACTCAAAACTATGTGCCATACATGAAAAAAGTACACTCATACGTAGTATAAGTGAGATGAGGGTCTATTTGTTATGGGGGAACAAGCCCCGAGTTGAGATATAGTCCGTTGTAATTCGCGATGGCGCTTGAAGCCAATGGGGTGCCATAATAAGGGCAATGGTCCATTACGACTGAATCCCAACCTCCGGACTTTTTGGACTCATATTTCCCGTTCTCGTGATTTAGAGATAGTTCGCTAATAAGCCGTAGAGAGCGAGGACCATTTAGATTTATGCATTCGCTTTTCCCCCGCGTTGTCATCAATTTCATTTTCCACCTATACGGGAAAAGCTCTCGTCTGTTTATCGAAAACGTTCCGGATGGAAATATCAGTTTTTGTTCGAATGATTTAGTTATAGAGGGAAATGGACCCGAATTCATTCTGAAAGTTATCATAATTGGAAAATGGGTTTTTCTCGACAGTTCTTGTCCTAGTGTTTCTAGGAGATTGGTGACATTATACAGGACAGTATTTTTTTGCGCTCTTTCCTGAAAACAGCCAATTGTTAAGTATCAAAGAGCTGTAAAAATAAGTAAAAGCTGGAGAAAACCGGTTTCATTTATTCGAATCAGTAGAATATATGGATTTAAGTCTCAAGTTAAAACGAAGAAAGAGGTTTTGAACATCGACCTATTGAACGAAACGGAAACAAGAAAACCAAGGAAAGCACTGCCGTGAAGTCAGCAGCTTTTGCCCCATGTTCACTTTTTGTGATATCCTCTGAACATTAGCGCAAAAGCTGCTTTCAATAAAGTACTAGATTTCAATTCGATCTCATTTGTATTTCCGGAAATATTGGAAAAATAAAATTTTTAATGGGTATATCTATGCAACCATTGGGCGGATTTTACCCATTCACTACCCTAACAGCCGAACGTAAACAAAACAACTTTTGGAAGGCACCACTTACAAACATGATATCTGTAGAGTAGGTTTGGACCTTAATTACGAAGGTTGAATTCAGGAATAGGTAAAATTCACCCAATGATTCCACAGATCTACCCATACAAAATATTATTTTCCCAATATGCCCAAAAATACAGCTTAGATCGTATTGAATGAAATTCAGTACTTTATCGAAAAATCGGAGAAATTCGTTCGGAGAATTTCATTATGATAATATAATCAGAAGATATCGAATATTTGAAAAAAAAAGATTTATTTTCGTTCAGATTGTTCTGATGAAACGATCATCACGAAATTCTGCACGAAGTTGTCCGTCCACATTTTCAAACTAGCTGCCAAGTTTCATCGAGATGGAACCAGTACTTCTTGAGTAATCCTGAAAAAAACAACGATATCGAGAAGAAACTTGAAATTTTACATATTTTTTTCGAATTTTGAATCGAAAATGGTCTTGAACGATTGGGTTGAACTCCCTGAAGGAGAATCCATGGTCAATTTCAATTCTGTCCGTCCGTTTGTTCTCTTTTTTCAGAAGGAAAAGTCTTAGCGACTTGGAGTTGTCATATAGGTTTCGAGCCCAAATATTTAGTTTAGGAGTTAGGCGCAATTGAAATTTTGAGGTTAATTCCTGGATATGTCATGTAGTATTGACTCGATCGAATTGAAACTTCGTAGACAGTTTCGAGGTACCGACGGCAAATTAGAGCAAAATTTCGTGTGAATCCAGTTGTTAGAAAATTTCAGAAAAATGTTCATTCGAATTGTTTTATAATTTTTTTTATGGAAAAGTTTTTTCTCTGAAAATGTTGATTAGATTTCGATGGAATCTGGCACAAACCTCAGACTCAGTATTCAACAACAATGCTTCAAATTTCAATTCGATCCGATATTTACTCACGGAGATATAAGGAAAAAAAAAATTTTATTTGGAATTTTAACGTTATTCCCGCAATATCTCAAGAAGTACAAATTCAATCAGATTTAAACTTCTTTATCAGGTGGAGATAACCAATACGCAACTGGGTGCAAGATTCCGTGTTGATCTAACAGATAGAGTTTGAACAAGCGCGCAAAAGGTCCTGAACTCACGTCAGTGCTTTTCTAGAATTTCATCTTCATATCACATGTGTGGAAATAGCGGAAGACTGAAATTCACGGAAATTCAGTTATTGCAGCTTATTTCACGGTATCCCTCTTCTAGATATTCTGTTTGAATTACTCTCCTTTCTTAATCATATGAATATACTGTGTCCCCACAAGGATTTATAGTTAGGACGAGAATAATGAAAACCAAGACAATTAATACCATACGTTGAAGTTTGTATGGTTGCATGGTTCTCACACTGAGCATGCTGCGGGTTATATACATAGGGTAATTAATGTTTATTGTACGTTCCACAAATTAATTTCGCCAACAGGAGACGTCGTTGGTGTTGCTTAACGAGTTCTCATCCTGTTTCTTGTATCTGGAATTTTCAGCGCGAATACCGGAACGGACAGGAAAATATCGCAGGCCTTTCAATAAATCTGTAGGATAAGCAGGTAAGCAGAGAATATTTATCTGTTTGGCCAAATTTGAGTTTTATCCAGCATTGTTGCTTTTGGGGCAATATCCCTATTATAGCGATCTATCGATCCTTTTTCAGGTATCAGTCGTGAGCAGGATGACCTGGGTACGGAAAATCCTATTGACTTAAAACATTCAAGCTAGGTTACTTTTCAAAATGCGACGGTTTTGTTCATTAACAGGCCGAATCGACTAAGTGCAGTTACAATCTAACGGCCGATCGTAAACACTATAACTTCAGGAAGAAACAACTCCAAACTCGATATTTGTAGAGTAGGTTTGGACCTTAATTACAAGGGCCGAATTCGTGAATGGGTAATCCATCCAATGGTTCTGCAGATATACCCATTCAAAAAAAAATTTCCCAATGTTTCTAAATCACAGATGAGATTGAATTGCTACGTTTCATCATGATCGTATCAGTTTTTTTGAGTTATTCCGAGAAAAAACGATACCGAGGAAAAATGCACAAAATTTGACCGATGTTTCTTGAATATCTCCGACAATTTTTACTGTATCAAAGTAAAATTTGATACACTGATGTGAAATAAAGCTTTCAAGGGCAGAATTTTTTCTGAAACTAAATTAAAAAGTTTTTCTGAAAAAATTTGTAGGAACAATACGATCTCAACAAAATTCCGCCAATGTCATTATGATTCAACTAATTGCTGCATTTCAATCCAATCGCTTCAGTTATTTTCGAAACTGTGAAATTTCAAATTCTTATAACTCCGAAACCGTTCAACCAATTTGGCCCATTAACGATCCTAAGACCGACATTTTAATGCGAGACCTATCTATGCTTTTCAAGTCACTAGCTCACTTCGTTCGATAGTTACCGTGTCCACGGCCAGCCGAAAAGACAGAATCAATTTTGTCACTAGAAAATTTTATTTTTTTTTCCAAATCCTATATTCTGCGATCTTTTTATCATATTTTCAACGCGAAATTGCGCATCGAAAAATTCTCAATTCGATCTATTCTGATTTTCTGTAAATATTTGTGAAATCAAATTCCGCATGGGTATATCTCAGAAATCGTTGGGTAGAATTCACAAATTTACGAATTCTGCGTCGTCATTAAAATAAAACCTACTCTAGCAATATCGAGTTTCTGAGTTGTTTCTTTCGGAAGTAATTGCGTTTACGATCTGCTGGGAAGTCTAAGTTACCTGATGCTCCAATTATTATATCATTCAATAAATTCAGTTAATTATGTTGTATTATCTAGCAGTATAAATATAGTTTAGTGAATCATAGTTCCACAAAGTTAGCAACGAAATTTCCATTTCAGTTCTATTCATTTGAAGTCAACCCTATGAGATTCACGATAGATCTAATTGTTACAAAAAAGATATTCGAAATATACGAATGGAATTTTTCAGTTTCTGTGATGTAAATCAATTGAACTCATATTGAAAAAGTAAAAAAAAGTAGACAAATTGAAGAAACGTTCAGATATTTTATTGGATAAGATGAGGATTTTAAATTCTGTAATTAAATATTCAGGATATGGTTTTCAATCATGGAGTTGAAAAGAAAAGAGTACAGAAAAATGGGTATATTTGAATGAATTATCGAAGAACAATGAAATATAATTCAGAGGCATGATAGTATCTGATGATTTTTTAAATGTAATATATATTTCGAAAGATTGGAGAAATCATAAGAAAAAAAATAGTTTGAGTATGATCCATTCATTTTAGTTTGTTCTGATATCATTATCTTAGGAAAAAATATCAGATGTGGAAATATTATATGGAAATATATATCACGAAAATAGTCATCTTTTGCTTTCTGAAATTCGCATCGTTTTTTATAAGTTTTTTTCCATATATTCCTCATATTGTTGGAGATCAGGTGCCATCTCTGAAAATACCTACCTCAGATATTATTTGAACATTCGTCATAAATTCGGGAACATTGAAATTTCAATCGTAAGTCGATTATATTTATCACTTCTAGAACACCGAAACTGTCTCTCATTTCATCCAGAACTTGGTAAGCCAAACGGACTGCCCCTTAAGCCGAATAAAGGGGATGGGACCCCGAAAAACGCTCCCAGTTTCGTGATTTATTTCCCAATGTCGACGGAGCGGTGTTATTCCCTAGTATATTCCGGATTCTGCTGCCAAATTGAAGACGATCTCTGGTAGAAACTTCATTCCGGTATACTTATGACGTCGCATGTTTTATGCGACAGCGTTGTCTGGCAACAGTCGCCGCAAATTCCTACAGAAATATTCAAATAAGATGCCTTCCGCCGATGCTGCTTTGACGCTTCGTACAAATAGATGAGCGCCGGTCAGTGGCGGAGGAGACATATGCATATTTTAGAGCGACTATAATATAGTTGGAATGGAAATTATGGCCCGTCTTGAAAGCCATTGGAAAAAAACTAACGCTTTTCGATTTGTCTATGAACTATCAGCAACATAAATACTTCTTTTAAGGTTTCAATGTTCAAAAGTTGATGGCCGGTTTCACAAAGCGTTGATTACCACTGGACGGAAAATCAAGTGCTTAATCAGCTGATCAACACTATATTTTGGCTTTTGTATTTCACAGGGACAATTCAAATAATTTGAAATAACTTCCGAATTTTCAGGATTATTTTACATAATAATAATAATAATAATA
Organism: Myrrha octodecimguttata; assembly: GCA_958510865.1. NCBI lineage: Eukaryota > Metazoa > Arthropoda > Insecta > Coleoptera > Coccinellidae > Myrrha > Myrrha octodecimguttata. The sequence continues at coordinate 46,137,168 of OY294058.1, read as the reverse complement.
ATAATAATAATAATAATAATAATAATAATAATAATAATAATATTAATAATAATAATAATAATAATAATAATAATAATAATAATAATAATAATAATAATAATAATAATGTTAGACCTGCCAGTGGTCTCTGATGCTCAAAAAAAGGATCAGTGGGCACGAAAGGAACTTCACGGTCGTCACCATCATGACATTAACCAGCCCAACATCGACAAAGATGCATCTAATCGATGGCTAGCAATCGGACAACTATTTGGCGAAACAGAGGGTTTCATGATGGCAATCCAGGACAAGGTGATTAATACCAACAACTATAAAAAGTTCATTACTGGGGATACAACTCTCATATCAGATAAATGTAGGAAATGCCATCAGAAGTCCGAAACATTTGAGCACATAACATCTGGCTGCATAAATTTGGCCAATACGGAATATCTACATAGGCACAATCAGGTATACAATATAATACACCAGAAGATAGCTCACAAATACGGCCTCTTGGACAACTACACACCGTATTACAAGTACCAGCCACCACCAGTGCTAGAAAACGCTTCTGTCAGGCTCTACTACGATCGGTCTATTATTACCGACAGAATGGTGACGAAGAACAGACCAGATATTGTTGTGTTTGACAAAGAGGCTAAACACGTGTCCCTGGTTGATGTTGCAATCCCTAACAACAGCAACATAACTCAAAAACATCTGGAGAAGATAAATAAGTATGCCGATTTAGCAATAGAAATACAACAAATGTGGCATGCTCAAAGTGTAGAAATCATCCCAGTGATCATGTCATCTACTGGTCTCGTTCCAAAAGCCCTCACTGAAGGACTCAACAAGCTAAGGCTGCACAGGAACACCTATATCGAGATCCAGAAGGCGGTTATCCTGAACACTTTCCGCATAGTCAGGAAATTTCTGCAGGTTTAGTGACCAACACTAACCCTTTTGATACTCATATACCTGGGGTTGGTGAAAAAAATCCAGTCTAGGCTGAGAAAAGAATAAAAATAATAATAATAATAATAATAACAATGATAATAATACATTTCGTTTTATGTTTGGAACAGGACATTCACAAGGAAATTTCCAACCTGTCATACAAGAACTCATGCACAGTATAGAAACTTGAGGTATATATAGTATAGAAGAGTTGAGGTTCGCAATCTAAGAGTAAGATGATTGAATAGCCTGATACCCTGCTACATTGGTGACATTTCGAACTTAAAAGTTTTATGTTTGGGAAGGGATATTATTTCCTTGCTTCTTGTATTATGAGAATGAAAACTAGAAAGTTTCTGAATATGGTTCTCGTGCTCCTTCATGTATATGAGACATCTCCAGATGAAAATGGGGGCCGATAAAAGAATATCATTTTAAATAAACAGGGGTCTACAAGATCTCGGAGCAGAATCGAATATTATACGGAGTATTTTTTCTGGATTATGAAGACTATATTAACTCCCGAGGAATGTCTCCATAGCAGAATATTATAGGCTAGATGACAGTACACCAAGGTGTAAATGTCCTAAATTCTTGCTATTGTATAGTATGAGCTGTTAAGCTTCTTGCACACTGCTTCAACATGCGCACCCCATTTCAGATGTCGGACCTTATGAACTAGGAGAAACCTAATGCTTTTTTTATTTAATACTGGTGCCTTCAAAACGGATCTCAAATCTCCCGGAATCAACATTTGATAAGAATGGAATCAATGCATTCCGTCTTGGCTACATTGAGCATAATAGCATTTAACTGGCATCATTCAGCAAAGGTTCTCACCAAAAGCTCACACAATTCCTGCAACTCCTCCAATGTGTTCGCAGAAATAGCTACGGAGGCATCATCAGTGAACAAGATCATTCTGATAATTTTCAGTGAAGTTGCTATTGATAACACGAAAAGATCCTTTTTCTCTTCAAATAAATTGTAGTGTCGATTATAAATAACAACATCCTTGTGGTACACCCAACGTTATATCCTGTTCACTGGATAAAATCCTGCAACTCTCACAATACACACTCCAACATCCAGATAACTGCGTATCCACTCTAAGAACACCATCAGGCCCCCACAAAAATGGTACAGAAACTTAACTTTCCCCTAGTTCCTTTCCTTCGGAACCCCTTTCTGCTGCCAGACCAGTGTTGACTCGCTTGGGTTTCTTCATCAACACATTGGGGTGTGTAATTGCATTCTAACACGTTGATTTGTTCAATATTCACAATAACAACAATAATCTCAAATTGATCCCAATTGGTATTTGCAATCAATTACCAACCTATTCAGCGGATCAATACTAACCAACTAAGAATTCTTTTTTCACCTCACAAACTCTTATCTATATGTGTAAAAAAACTTTCGTCGCTCATTTCGAGAGGAGAAAAATTCATCTGCAGGTGTTCCTTTATTGGAACACAATTTTATTTCCTCAGCTCTCGTGTCTGTAAGCGACATAACACTATACTATATGCTAAATAATTCGTCGTAAATCCACGATTCGGCAGCACAAGCATTGTCTGAAACTAGTACAGAATTTCAACCAAGCAATGAGAGATTGCATATTTCTGTTCTCTTATTTCTCCAGTTTACTTGGGGAGATCGTCACAATTATTAAGAGGTTATTTTTGGTAAGAAAGACAATCATTAACTGGCCTGATTATAAGAAATATCATAATGCAAATCCTGCAGACGGTGCTCGATTTAGATGCTGATGTTTTCATAGATGCAGTTACTCATGAAGAATCGATCGGTATCAATCTCAACTCCAGCCATCTAGTGGTTTAGGAGATATTAGTTTTTGAAAATTGCATTTTTCTTCCTCCCAAAATGCTTAGAATTCTATGGATCTAAATCCTACTCGACACCTGGTTGCGCTTAAATCCAGTTGTCATCTTTTGTTCGAATTTTTGGGTTGATGGTTATTTACATTTTTTCAAATTTTCAATTCGGAAGTAAGTGGCATTTATACGAGATTGTGAGCTTGTTCCGATTCTTAATAGAAGACACATTACGAATATAACGAAGACATCAGTGGTGAAACTAGGTGCAATTAGTACCTATGAACATGCAACAAGTCTCTTCTGATTGGTATTCCTCGTCCTTTGATATTATACACGAGAAAATATTAAATATTCAAAAAATTAGAGATCAATGTATTTGTTTAAGGAGGACGGTAGAGTTATTCCCCTCATTGGCATCTTGAAAAGGTGATGATATGCTCAAATACGATAATAGTATGGAGAGATTTCAAAGAATCTTTCCGATAATATGATGTTTTCATGACAAATTCAGTAGTAAAAGTAAAATTTCCAAAAAGTATCCCGTAAACTACGATTTTTCTGGATTCGAGACTGATACCGCTCGATACGTCTGAAAGCACTGGATATTATTAAAACCTCGATCAAAATCGAACAGCATCCATAGAACAGAGTATTTGGTTGAGCTTTATTCTGTCATCGATTAGGTTGGGTTAGGTTAGTTTAATTCAGGACAAGGCCAGTCCAAATCAGAAGCGGAAATTCAATTCAGGATTGTGCTTTGAATTTCGTGTTCTGAGTTAACCTGGTTGGTAAGGTAAGGTAAGGTTAGTTTAGTTTGGGTACTTCGTTAAGTTAGTTCAGCTCAGGACAGCGTTAGTTCAAATCTGACGAATAAATTAAAGATAGAATAGTGAACTTGACATTCGTTCTCTGAATTGGTTTGGTTAGTTCAATTTAGGACAGTACTAATACGAAAGAAGGTGGTGCCTTTCAATCTCATCTTTAACTCTTCAAGATCCTTTGCTAGGTGAAGTTAGTTCAGTTCAGGAGGGTGTAAGTTCAAATCAGAAAAGAAAATTGAATTGACGAGAAATCATGGTATTAGGTTGAGTGAGGGTAGTTTAAAAATGTGACAGTGTCAGTCCAAATGTAAGTTGAAGTTAAGCAGCTCTATCAATAATTGAATCATTATGGTTTAGGAAAATATGAGCAGCCGCGCGTGTGTGTTTGATTTTGTCACTATGACTCTTCCGAAATTGATACCTTACAGTTGTCATGAGCTCATTTATATGAAATGAAATACTCGGTACGCGTATTTCAGTATCGACATGAAGTCCAGGAGATTTCGGATACAGATTAGAGACTGATCTGTGATTTCGGAAGAGTCACAAGTGTAGGCGGGCACACTAATGCACAGAATATTCTTCTAAGATTACTCGCAGAATATTTCATGGTCCTTCCAGACGAAGGGACGCTAATAATAAAAAATGCAGTCCATATGTAACGACTGTGGCAAATTCAGTACAAAAAATGTCAATTTCAATAATTAATTTTTTCCAAACTTGAAATTTAACAAGGTCAAGATATGATATTGATCGTTTGCTATGAAAAACTGCATCCACAAAGAATCAGGATCAAAAACGAGCACCATCCGTGGAGCATAGTTCCACCAAATCAAAAAGAGTAAATAGTTCTCATTCATGTTTGGGTTTCAATTTTTTGTGTGTCATTTTTTGACTAGTTTAAATTCTTTCTGACTGAATCTGAGTATTCTGGATACCCCTTCTTTTTCGGGATGGAGCTATGTAGGTCTGCTTTTTGATATTATTGGTCATCAATACCGTGGGGAAGACTTATTATAGCCGAATATATTCCATCAACTCAATGGGAAAATTTTGTTGGATCATCAGAATTTTTCTGTGGGACAAGTGGATTATTTCCAATTAAAAACAAATATTGGTACAATCTGACAGTTGTACCTGTGTAAAGCATAATTGACAATATAATTAGAATCAAGAGATAACTGAAAAACCTTGAGAGCAAGTCAGCAACACCTTTTTCTTTTAGTGTTAAGCCCCAGCAACAAAACTTAAATTGTAAGATTTGGGATATGGAAGAATAATGTCTCAGATATTGTTGACGCCGCTGTTTGCAATGGGAAAATACAAAAAGCCGCATAGGATCAAGATGTTAACTGTTGAATCGAAAAGAATGGCTCTCTATACGGCTAAGTTAAACCCGGGATTACGATATCCATTTCTTTTTAACGCATCTCTGGAAGCCGCAAGGATCCGCGCCGAAATGAGATGGATTTCTTCAAATTCCCATCTATTCTAATGCGAAATTCATATAATAAGGGTTGATTCGGAACCCTTGGCTCTCCTTTCGCCATTAATGGCGTTTTAGTGCTTCCCGCGTGTGAACTCAAAGCTTCGAGATCATGTTTTATTTATTCGCTTTCATTATTCATTCGGATTTTCCGGGTGATTTTTCATTATTCGAAAGAACCCAAGGAATCTTTAGGGGATGATTGCACCAAGGCCATTGTCAGAAATGGTGTGCTGGATAATTGGCAGGCTTTTTCATAAAAGGATGTTTTTTGTTCGGTTCGTACTACACAATATTGAATAGATTCGTAGGATGACTGATATAACCATCACCTTGAGGCATATTTGACTTTTCCATCAACATGGTTTTCCCTAACCCTCCGTTAGTCGTGCCTGGCCTGCGAGACCGACCATCAATTTTTTTTACCACTATTTCAAAATTTAGAGTGAAGGGTAACTAATCTTGGTCTATCTTCTTGTTGGGTTCCAACGAAATGGTAGTACTGATTTCATAATTCAAAGTAGTAACTATGACGAAATATTTCATCCTACGGCCTGAGAGACCGACGCGACTAATCACGTTTACATTTTTTACATATTTCTTGTTCAATTGTAAGGTCAGTGCCACGTCTTATTTTTTGTGTATTACAAATAAGAAAGTAACATTACTTTTTCAAGTCATGTGGTCTCAGGAAAATAGACAGGCGTGATCAGAAAAATGCTAAAAATGTTATACAAAGATAGCAGAGCAAACAATTGCAAACGATGAACATTCAGATAAAAAAGAACTTGATGGCGTGAAAGATCAGCTTGACAACGTAGGCATACGTAAATCCTACTTACTCGCAGACCGCTACGGCTCGAAATGAGCATTGAGGGGATTGCATAGAGAGGGGGGACCATCAGGCCGCCCCTCCACAACGCCTTGGAAGGAAGCCCCGAATGTTTGATTCGTATTTTCCAGACAAACCTCGTATATGCGGAATCATTGGATCACAATCACATCCGAAAAAAACGACTCAGAGACTCGATATTTTATAGCAGGTTTGGAGATCAATTGAGAAGGTCAAATTCGTGCTTAAACTTGAAACTTAAGTCAAATCCCTCCCCTAATGATTTCGAAGATATACCCATTCGAAATGTTATTCCCCAAGGATTAGCAATAACGCAGATGTATTCGAATCGAAATACTCGGTTACAAAATGTCTTGACAAAATGGCTTCGAATGTGAACAAACAAGTAAAAGCTTCTGACCTCTCGTCAGTGCTTTCCTAGGTTTTTCAGGAGAACATGGTGCTAATGAAGAAGAACATGATTATTTCCGAAAACCAAGGCTGGCAATGAGAATATTTCCATGATTACTCGAATAGAAAAATCAAATTTATTTGGAGTAAAATTCACAGAAGTTTTTTTTTTGCTTGCTACACATTCAATATGAGCACAAAATCAATAAGATCAAAGTAAAGCACATGCGAGAACGTACATTATTTACCTCTAACATCCTGTGATATTACAGTACATCAATATCGTGACAATAATATCAAATTGCGTTTACACAACCCGAACCAAAGTTATGATGAAGGGTCATATCCAATAACGTTTCATATCAAAAACATGTTTTTTGTACTATCGAGTTCCACTAATTGCATCTCGTTAATGTTTGTTCTTCCTTCATCTTCGCTATGTCCGAGAGCAAATTAATTAGCTCTCGATCTAATTGGCTTCCATTCGCTTCTACGGAACATCTCTATTGAGTTATGCTCATATATCATATCGGCCATCATCGCTGATATTTTTAGATTGAAAAGACCGGACAAACATTGCCTTATAGCGTATTAGGGCGATGATGATATATTAATGTCTGCAGAGGGTTGATATGGGCTTGTTTGTTCTGGTGGACATCAGACGATATATATTCCAGCAAATAAATATATGTTTAAACGTTAGGCTTCCTATTTGATTGAGTTCGGAATTGAAGATGGAGGCATATGGGGGTTGCTCTCTCAAGTAATATTGAAAAGCAATTCTATGATGATATTTCATTATCACTGAGGAGGTTGTTTTTAAACAGTTCATCTGAAAATTTAAGAAATTATTTAAGTCATTAAGTTCAACATGTCATATTCTATTCAATGGGCTAGCCTGCGAGGAATCAATCTTTTTCAGAATATGAATTCTCTCATCGAGTCAAAGCTCATGCTCTAGAGGCTAAAATAAACAGCCTATATCTTCCCCAAACTTAACTATGATAATGGAATCTAAAGATTATTTTAGGGTTAAACAGTACCCTCGCATAATTTCACCCCTTAAAATGAAGAGAATTTAATTTGAACCCTAGTCATGGATTGGGCAGTTTTCAAAATGCCAGCGGAATCTTTTAATTGGAATTTCCAGTTTATCGATCATTGAAAAAACAGATTTTTCTGTAATACCTTTACATGATATCTTTCCATATTGATATCTCACGATGTACTTTTATTGCCTTCGACGTATCACGTCTTGAATGATGTTATGTTATCATATTATCTAAAGGTATTACAGAAAAATCTGTATTTGTTATGATTGTATTAATGACCTGTATCAAAACAACTCGTTTGATATTAATATCCGGTATATCGGTTACGGTTCAATTCGCTTTATTATGATATCATTTCAACATGCAACTGAAGCCACAATGGTTCCTTTCTGTGCAGACATTTTGATTCACATTTCTGAGGCCGTTAGTTGAATACAATACAGAAAAATTCATAATTTTTTCATTTGTTGAGGCGCATCATTCAATGTTGTAGGTGTTGTCCCAGTCGAGTGGTCATGCAATTACAGAGAAAAGACTTGGCTCAAGGAAAAGGTTAGTTTTCAAAAACTGTTGTCGAAATTGACATGTTTGCGTACCTGTCTGTTCTTGTAAAACTTGTAGTGATTTACAATTAATGAGTTTCCCCAATTTTAAGCATCGAAGCCAAAAGTATTGAAATAATCCATTGATATTTTTTTCGATACAACCAAACTAAGCAACCATTCCTGGGTTCTCACTCGCAATATCTGGAACAGAATTATTAAAAATTATATAGAAATTGTTTTTTTTTTATGGAACACGTCCTTAGGGGTGCAGGATTGTACCAGTTTTCAAATGCAGTTCATTGAAAAATATGTTGCCTTTCATCATACAAACGAGAAAGTTTGCAGAATTATTATCTTTCGATTTTTCGTTCAGTGAGACATCAAATTGACCTTTTTAAGAAATCACAGCTCACAGATTCATTTGGTAAGAAAGTTTTTACATATACACCAAAACCGAAGGCTTGGTGGCAATATGTTGATGATGTTTTCGTTATGTGGCAACAAGGAATGAAAGAGTAAGAAAAATCTCCTGTAAAGAACACACAATAACATTCACATTGGAATTTAAATAGAAAAATGAGATTTCAATTTCAGATGTTTCGGTTGAAAAATATCAGGATCATTTTCTAATAAGTGTCTTCAAAGAGATACATATTAAAATAAATATTCAAACTTTATTTCAATCACCAACTCTGTATGAGAGGAGGTATCATTGAATTTTTTTTTGATAAAAAACGAGAACTCAAGAACCTAAGGAATAGAGAAGAACAGAACCAAAATGCGAACCATGCATGTTCAATGATTGGGAAGCATGATAGATTGGGACAATACAAGATTCTGATATCGGAACCAGATAATTTGAAAAGAGATATTAATATATATTAAATATATCAAACAATTTGGATAGGAGTAGTGAGTAATTTTCATTGTTCTTTAAAAATGGATCATATTTGGCTGAATTTACTCAAAAAAGAGTCAGAATTGAAAAACCCTCAAACCCAGTGAATCTGTGTGGCGATCTGCAAGGGTATTTTCCATAAAAAAGGCAAGGGTATTTTCCATAAAATTTATAATAGTCCTGTTTCAGATATCGGCAGTGAAAACCCAAAAATAGCTTACGAAATGATGAAAAAACCCCTCAAACTAAGCTTTAATCTACACCAGAATGGTGGTCGATCATCAATGGTAAGTTCCGTTTATTAACAGAACATGTATGTTTTCATTAGATAGTGTCTCTTATTTGATTGAATCAGAAGTTTCTTCCGTTTGAATTACCAAGTTCCGTGAATAATTTTTTCGCAAGAATCAAGCGAACCTTTCATATTCACTAACGGAAAACTATAACAGTCAAAATATCCAATTTGATTCACGAAACATTCTTTTCAGACTACACCGAAAAAAGTGACATCCAATCAGGAGCTACAATACAAATTTTAGACAACAAGACATGATCTTCGCAAATGTCGATATTTTGATTCAGTTGAGCCGAAAGGCATTTCACCAATATTTATATGGGTATGATTCAACTAACTGCCGAGTTTAGTCGAATCGCCCGAGTCGTTTCTGAAATCGGATAAATAATACCACAACTACAAAATTGTTTTGCTTTTCTTCATAAACAAACTTTGAAATGTAACCCACCGTGAAAGTATCAAGTCGACAGGATCCTCTTTACTAACGTAATCGTGTCTACGGCCAGCTGGATAGAATCGATTTTGACACCGGATTCGTCGTTTGAGACCATTTTCGGGTCAAAATTCATAAATAACGGACATTCGGATGAAACAATAGCAAGCTGTTTCCCAGAACATGCATGTAAAAATGACAACGCGCTGTGCCACATCTGAGATATCACAATTATCAATATTTTCTGTTAGGAAACATATTACCTAGTTATCTACAGTGAACTTCTCATGGAACTAATTTGACAAGGATAGACAAGAAAACGACTCTTGACAAAGAGAGTGAGGGTTGGCGTGGCTCTCTCCTCTTCAGGTGTCGATGTGACCAGCGGTGTCCCACAGAGGACTGTCCTGGGTCCTCTCTTGTTCCTGTTTTATATTGCAGAACTTCCTCGTGTAATCTCGTCTCCTATCTCCAAGTTTTATGATGATACTGCAGAATATAGAGCGACCTTCGAAAAATATTGAATTGGTGTTCAGACTGGCACTCAACGTCGAAAAATGTTGTGTTATTTATATGGGTAGAAACAACCCAAACGTGACGTATTCGATTAATGGCGTAAACATCTAGTCTGTTGATAGCTGCAATGACTGGGGTTTGATTGTTTAGAAAGATCTGAGCTGGGCAAATCATATTTCATCGGTCTTCTTTGGAGCTAGATGAAAGACGTACCAGATACAGAAAATGTTTCTTAGATGTGACAAGACATCTCGCAAGCTTCTGTACAAAACCTACGTTCGCTTTATTATTGAATCCGCGAGTCCTGCATGGTGGTGCTCTTGGAAGGCGGACTCCGATGAGCTGGAGTCTATTCAACGATGGAATACGATGAAACCTTTTGGTAATGTGCGACCAGATTATGGATCTCGTCTTTCTCAGTTCGGATTGCCTACTTTCCAGGGTCGACGCACAAGAGTTGATTTGATAATTGTCCATAGGGCACTCCACGGTTAGTATGGTGTTGATGTAAACCACATGTTTCCTCTGAACAACAAACAATTGCAATTGAAGTATTCTTTGCTGAACCGAGTTTCGATTTATGGAACAGCCTCTCCAAACACGTGATAGATGCCTAGACAGTCAACAGCTTCAAGAACAGATTGGATCTCTGGATGTCGTCAATTTCGTAAAGAACATCTGTATTCTAGAATGTTATTAATTTACGTTTCATAGAAGCACTCAAGTTCAAGTTTTTATTCCTCTTTGAGTTTATAGGTTTACTTCAACTTTTGTTCTTGGTTCAATAATAATAATTATTCAGAGCAAGTGTCGAAATTCAACAATCCATGGGTAACAATATCCAGTGGACGATGCGCCGTAGAAGAAGTCCGAACACAGGCGCACAAAGCAGTTATAATCTGAGGCTGTCTGAGAGATATAATCTGGACCAACAAAACCATGAGTCACAAAGGGAAGACAAGCATATATAAAGCGTGTGTGAGACCAGTCCACACATACGCAGCCGAAACGAGGGCAGAAACGTCCACAACAACGAGAATGGTGACAAAAACAGAAATGAGGGTTTTAAGATCTATCAAAGGCGTGAAACTCAGAGACCATTTGAGGAGTTCAGATATAAGGGAGGCACTGGAGGTGCAGGATGTCGTCAGATGGCATGGAGCTCGCAGGAGGTTCTGGAGATGCCACGCGGAAAGGATGCCGAATGAATGACAGGCTGAATGGGCGGAAACACAAAAACCTAGCACACGCAGACCATTGGGGCGTCCCCCAAAGCGTTGGAAAGAGAGCAGGAGCTCGATGTCCCAGAAAACAATAACAGGCAGAAGGCAGGAAACACAGGACAAAGTCCTACTCAAAAGTGGAAGAAGAAGAAAAACAATCATAATAAAGAAGACAATATTTTGAAAGCGCACCTTTGACATTTCGCGTGAATAAAAGTGTGGACTCTGATTTAATTCCACCCAAACTCTGCATATATTTCTCCGAATACATCCACTCGAGCTCGATAACATTATCTAAGTCTGCATCGCAACAGTTACGATTTATCAACTTTGCCCATAGCTTTGCAGAGCCCCATGGTGGTTTATTAGAGTAAATACATACAATTTGAAGAGGGGGTGAAATACGATTTTAATTAAAGCTCAATGGTGGCCAGTGACATTCTGCTATGTCATTAGCATACGGTGTTGCGTGCGAATAATATGGAAATCAGATTACAAAAATAACGATGTGGATAATTGTCGAATATATCAAGGTTTCGGGGATGGCATTCAACTGTTTCATGGGTTTTGTGTTCGGACGATGTCTGCAGCAGACTGAAATCACTTTATCCTCTGGCATATCTGTGCTTTGAATTAACGGTGGTTCGGTGAATGGAAATTGATGTTGAAACCAATGGGTGCCATTGACATACACGAGTATTTTCATCCGAAATGGAACACACCGAAGAGGTTCCGAAGACTTTACTCTATGAGATAACGTGAGTCCCTTCAAAAATCAACAAACATACTAATGATGTAAAAACAAGGTGTGCTCATCTGCAAAAAAAGTGACATCAGCAAGTTTAAAATCCAAGGAAGCATAAATTCTGTGCTTTGAATTTGGATGAAGTTTTATACGTCATCATTTGTACTTACGATCACAGATGAGCAGATGAGCACACCATGTTTCACTTACATCATGAATATAGCTAAAAGCAGTCTTGAAACTTCGAGTTTATTATAACCTTAAAGTAATTATCTAGGTGACATGTTTCGGAAGTTGGCTACACTACCATTTTCAAACCAATAATCTGGACATTGGAATTTCGAGGTTACAACACATAAACTAAACGTAGATGTCTCTCTCGATTCTTTGAATTTTTCGATATTGGTCATCGGGAGTACTTCAATATGTAGTTTGTTTTTATATTTATTGTTTCATCTTTTGACCTTTCGATCTTATTTATTTGCTATATGACTAAGGAACCAGTAATTTGTGAGCTTCAAATTTGATATGTTTGTTTGTTGTTTACTCCTACGTTATTTTCGCATAATCTCAAAGCTACTTAGAGTGGTTTTTTCGATTTACCTTATCCACCTTTCTCAAATGTTTTAAGTGTTTGATTGAATTAAATTAATTATTTCATCAATGTTTCAAAAGAATAATTTTTCAGATTTTTGGTTTGAAAATTGTAGTGCAACCAACTACCGAAACATTTCACCTAGATAATTACTTGAAGGTTCCAATAAATTTGAAGTTTCAAGACTGTTGTTGCTTTTCTGTGTTACACTTCAAACATGTGTTTCGACGAAATAATGAATAAACCTACCGTGATCCGAGCTGGTCTTGTCATCACCCAGAGCAATCACAAAGTTGCAAAAAAGTTGTTCAGATTTTCCCGAGCGCGTCGGATTGGGGTAGGATGAGTTAATAAGGTACTTAAAAGTGTATGTTCCAAAAGTCTGACAATTTCCGTTTGACGTAAGTACTTGGGAGGGTTACAAAGTTATAAAAAAAGTGGTTCATCAAATTTTTTTTGAGCGCGTCAGATCAAAACAGGAGGAGTTGATTAGATGCTAAAAGGTTTACATTCCAATAATCTGACAATTTCAGTGAGACGTAAGTACGTGAGAGGGTTACGAAGTTGTGAAAAAAAAGTTGATTATCAAATTTTCTGTAGCACGTCAGATTAAAGTAAGATGAGTTGATAAGAAGCTAAAGGGTGTATACTCCAATAATATAACAATTTCAGTGTGACGTAAGTACGTGGGAGGGTTCAAAATTGCAATAAAAAGTTGAACATCAGATTTTTTCGAGTGCGTCAGATTAAGAGAACTTTATATAACCATAAGATTATGGGTCAGCACTTCTAGGATATTAAGATCAACCGCAAATATCTCAATCTGATGCACTCGAGTATTTCGAAATAACGGATAAGAAAAATTGAGAATAGAAAGAATGCAGAAAATTATGCATGTTGACCGAACAATTATCGATGAACCCTAGAGGAAATAAATGATTTGGTACGGGCATGTTCGAAGGATGGACGCCTCCAGAAAAAAGGAAGAGAGGAATACCTACAAAATGGTTCTATGGAATGAAAAAGGCTATGTCAAAAGAAAATCTAAATCCAGAAGACTGGGAATGTAGGAGGGGTTGGAAATTGAGAACCGAATGGCGTAGCAAGCTATGAAATCGGAATTATATTAATATTTATATATAATCTTTTTTTTTAACAGTCTCAGTATATTGAAGTAGGCTTTTTGATGGGATATAGACTGGTTTGTTAAGAATGAATGAACTACTCTTCTTTTTTTTTAACCTAGCTTTCGAACAATATTTTATTCTTCTTCAGGGTCTTTCTGTAAATACAAATTGCAATCTTTCACGTCACAAACATCAACAATAATGCCAATCACATTTTAAACTTCATTGAAAACACATTTACTCACACGAAATGAGGTTATTTTTATGAGTTCATTTGGAATTTAACTCTTATTTTCTGACTTTTCATGTACTACGCCTTTTTCTATTTCAATAATATCAAGTTAAACTGTCAAATTTTCACCTCCATCCTGTTATGTCAAATGTTTCAGTTATTCTTTTTTCTTTTCTGTCATGTCATCGAACTGTATTCACTGTTTATTCGTCTATTGGTCCCATATATGTGTCTCTTGGAGAGAGAACTCAGGATCGATAATACCAAGATAGCTAGGAAATATACACATACAGTGAGGAAATTGTTCAGAATTCAGTGAATACACCCCTGTGCGTGCCCAAACTGTTCTCATATGGTTATCCAAAAACATTGACAATTTAATTAGAAAACCAGGTGCAATCAAGGCAAAACTAACTTCATTCAAAAAATACATTGATTGTTTACCGGATTTGAATAAACTCACGGGTGAAGTTACTTTAACAAATGTAGCTTTGAAAGAAGTGAAAGAACGATTGGCAAACTTTTCACTTCTCATTGATGAATTCGAGAAAATTCAGGAACTTTTGTTAGAGTCTTATGATCAGAAACTCGAGAAACACACAGTAACTTATTGTAAATTCTTACATTCATCTATTAAATACAGTTGAACGAAATAAACAGTTTTCCTACGTATCATTTTTATACATATTCCACTTACATCTAAGGTTAATTCAAAAACAGAAATTATTCACGAGAACAAAACATAGAGTGAAAGTGCATGTTGTTTATAAAATATCATGCACACAATGTGAACAAACATATGTGGGCCACACATCACACTAGTAAAGAATAGAATCTAAGGACATAAAAGTGACATCAAGAATAATCCGGAGAGATGTGCTTCAGCCAAGCATAGTAATGATGAAGACTTGAAGCTTCGAAGCGAAGACCATAATGGCAAAAAAAAAACTACAAAAAACGCACTTTCTTGGTAATGTACTATATAAATGAGGAGATGAATTCAATGAATAAAAAACTGACACCAATGGATTGAATAATATCTACACTTATCTGATTTCGCAGAACTGGCGACGACCCAGAGAGACATATATGGGACCACTAGACGAATAAACACTGAATACAGTTCGATGACATGACAGAGAAGAAAACAGAATAACTAAAACATTTGACATGACAGGACGAAGGTAACAATTTGACAGTTTTACTTGATATTATTGAAATAGAAAAATTTCAAAAAGCACTGCCGTGAAGGCAGCAACTTTTGCGCGCATGTTCAATGTAGATGACTGCTTCAGCAACGAATTTGAACGTGCGTGCAAAAGCTGCTGCCTTCACGGCAGTGCTTTTTGAAATTTTTTTCTGATAAATTACTGGATTTCAATTCGATCATATCTGTATTTTTGGACATATTGTAAAAATAAAATTTTGAATGGGTATATCTACGGAATCATTGGGCGGATTTTACCCATTCACGAATTCGACCTTCGTAATTAAGCCCCAAACCTACTCTACAAATATCGAGTTTCTAAGTCGTTTCTTCCGGAAGTTATTGTGTTTACGGTCAGCCTGACGGCCGACTGCGTAAACACAATAACTTCCGAAAGAAACAACTTGAAAACTCGATATTTGTAGAGAAGGTTTGGACCTTAATTACGAAGGCCGAATTCGTGAATGGGTAAAATCCACCCAATGATTCCGTAGATATACCCAATCAAAATTTTATTTTTCCAATATTTCCAAAAATACAGATCAGATCGAATTGAAATCCAGTACTTCATCGAAAATAACAGTTCGAAGTTTCATACAGAATTTAATGAGGATGATATGATGAGAAAATCATAGAAATTTTTTTTTTCAAATTGTTCTAATAACACGATTATCACGAAATTTTGCATAAAGTTGTCTTTCAGCATCTTAAAACTAGCTGTGAAGTTTAATCAGGACTGAATCAGTATTTCTCGAGTAATACCGAAAAAATCAACGATATCGAGAAGAAAACCTCAAAATTTGACATATTTTTTCCCGATATCTCCAAAACTTATGATCGTATCGAACTGAAATTTAGTACACTGCTGTGAAATTAGAAGGTCAAAGTGTGAGTATAATTTGTTTTGGAAATGATAAATGGTTTCCGAAAAAAAAATTTTTTTGTGAAAAAATTTCGAAAAAATTTTTTTTTTAAATTTACTAACAATATGATCTCGACGAAATTTGGCTTAAAGTTGCGCGTCGTTATACTCCACCAAACTGCCAAGTTTGAATCCAATCGCTTGAGTAGTTTCTGAAATAAAAAATAAATAACTTCAAAACTTCAAGTGCCTATAACTCCGAAACTATTCGACCGATTTGGCCCATTAACGAACTCAACCGCGGCATTCTGATGCGCAACCTATCCTGAAAGTTGCAAGTAGCTAGCTTGCTTTTGTCGACAGTTATCGTGTCTACGGACGGCCGGCCGGACAGAATCAATTTTGACACCGGATTCGTCATCAGTGAGTCCAACCCAGTCGATTGAGACCATTTTCGGCTCAATCATCCAAAATTACAGATATTTGGACAAAACGATAGCACGCTGTTCCCCTAGAACATGCGCGCAAAAAGGCGTAGTACATGAAAAGTCAGAAAATGAGAATTAAATTCCAAATGAACTCATAAAAATAACCTCATTTTGTGTAAGTATAGATGTGTTTTGAATGAAGTTGAAAATGTAATTTACATAGATGTTGATGTTTGTGATGTTAAAGATTTCAATTTGTTCTCACAGAAAGGCGCTCAAGAAGAATAAAGTATTATTCGAAAGCTAGGTTAAAACAAAAAAGAGTAGTTCATTCATTCTCCACAAACCAGTCTAAATCCAATCAAAAAACAAACTTTATTTATATATATATAATATACTTTTCGGTATGTCAGATTCTTTTCGAGCTACAAAATATAGTTTTGTTGAAAAGCATATAAAAAGCTGATAACTTTTTGCTAAAATTCAAAAAACTGAGATAGAGTAGCTTGGATACTTCAAAGTAACAGATTCACTTCGAAGTAACTGAGATACTCATTGCTGATAGTTCTACTAATTTTCGATGACTCGAAACTTTTCATTATTTCAATGAACTATAATTCCATTTTGAACATAACAAAGCATTTATATGCGAACTACAATGGTCCTACATCAATAGTTACTTTGTATAACGAAGTGAAACTTTATGATAAATAAAATTTTTACTGCAAAACTTGCAACGTGTATACTGTTGTCTTCACTTAGAAACGAGCCCCGTATATGAATTCTCACTTTGTATCCAACCAGTAAACTTAGGATTCTGTCTGTCCCCTTACAAATTTTAGTACTGTTCATAATTGAGTAAAATAGACTAGAAATTCAAGAATTTTCTCTGAGGAGATTTTATGGAGAAAAGTTATGTCACCCAGAGGTTATACGATTCTCGTAAAATCTTTCTGTTACACATTCTTGCCTTATAGGGTGAAATGGACTACCACCGTCATCTTGTTAGTGTGTTCGGTGGAACATATTTTCCAGAGAAATTTATGGGTTTCACCTTAAACGTGCAACGTTCACGATTTTCGGTATTCTATGTACCCCCAAGGATTTCATCTGGAGAATAATCTTTCACTCTAAACTGAGAATTACCTGTATTCCCAATTCAAACATGATCTTTCAATTCATAATTCGAAGGCGCATATTATGATTTTTGGAAATTCATCTTGAATTATGGCATGATTTACCTAACGAAAAAATTAAGTAAGTACTTGTTATTCTTGAGCGAGAGATAAGAAAGAGAGAAAGAGAGAGAGAGACATCAACATCCCTATCGTTTCATCCAAATATCCAACCTTTAGAATTTTTTCCCGAAAATATTCTACAGTGACTATGAACAGGTCATTTATTGAAGTTGAAATCTACAAATAACATTCTTCAAAAACAAGCTGTTTCTTCATGGGGTATGCTGACCCTACCACTCTTCGTACCGCAGCTTTGGCTTTTGGTTTTTTCTGCTGCTGAATAGTGTTGTTCGGTTTGGTTTAATAGCGCTCATGTTAGTGAAGAATCGATGTACAGCTTATTGTTGCTATGAGAATCATTAGTGGGACCATAAGATCTACACCTTTACAGTGGTTACCAGTTCTCTCAAATATTGTACCGCCTCATATTCGTAAACAGTGCAGTTGCAGTGATAAAGTCTTGGGATACATATCATTCCATTCCGAATTTATTCCCAATCAATTCTTATATTCCGGATTCTAAAATTGCTAGATTAAAATCTCTCAAACCTTTATAGATTAACGATTTTCTTTACACTAATAAAAGTGACGAAGAAATTTGGCGTTCGGAATCGAATTCGTGTAATGTTTTCAACAAAGGTTTGATCAGAGATCTTTCAGAAAAAGTTCATGGTTTTAATCTTCCTATAAAAGTTTGGTGCATTTTGAATCGACTTAGAACCGGTTATGGTCGCTGTTATAGTTTCCTCTTCAAATGGAATTCGGTCGAAGGTGCGAGTGCGATTATTATTATTATTATAATATATAAATTTGATGATAGATTCGAGGCAATTCATTTGGTATTTGATTCTTTTTTGAGTTGGATCGTGAACTTCAAATTGATTTAATGAATACTAAATCATTTACTACTTTTTCGTCTCCTTTTTTGTTTTCAGGTGTGATTCCAAGTGTTCACCCTGCATCGAATAGGAAAGAAGAAATTTTGTCGATGAAAAAGAAGCCCTTCAATTACAAACAACAATTTCATTACACTTGTACCGGGAGACAGAGTTTTTCCTGATGTGTTTTACTGTGCTCTCGTATCATACGTATAAAAATGTATGGTCCCAGATAGCACACCATATCCCCAGTATATCCTGTTAATATCCTATTCGTGGCATATGTCCCAGGACATTGGGAGGATATACGGTGGATATACAATTGGGGATATCCCTATGATTTAGAGTTCGTATATACCAAGTATGTCCCTGAGTAACTGCAACCCACATTAAATTTTCGACATTGAGAAGACACACTTGGGATGTACAACTTGGGATATCCCTACGATTTAGGATTCGTGTATACCAAATATGTCCTATAGTAGCTGCGAATGCTGCGATGCAATCCACGTCAAATTTTTCGAAATACGCCTTCGCGTAGATTGCTGGTTCAAATACCAGTAAGAGCCAGAATGTTTATGGATTGGATCTATGTTGTATCATTTAATAACGAAAAATATCCAACTTGAGGTATGAAATCGAATTATTCACTTTTTTAATATATCTGGGTGCATATCTGGAAGCTGAGATCAATGAATATCATTTGTGGATTATGAAAAAATCAGAAATAATCTAATAATACAAGAAAATTCAATGTAGCAATGTGAATAATGTAATAATATATTATTAGATCATTGATTATCGATCACACAGATTAGGAAGTTATAAGTTCATATCACTTTGTGTTCTGTGGTTCATAATCTATGATCGGTCAATCATGAAATTTGACAGATTCTGTGTTGATCGATATTTTTTTTGCTTCTTTTCTTGACTTGGAGTAATATTAATTATGGGCATCACAAAACACATGAACTGATGAAATGGTATACTTTTCGTCTTCAGTTAACTCGTTCTGCATTCGTCCATTTCGAAAGTGGATTTTGGCAGTGATTTTGTGCTATATTTTGTACCCTGTGGTATGTAAGTATAAAAAATTCATTAACTAGTTGACAAATATAACATACGGGTCCAACGACAAAAAGGAGCAATTCAATACAAGAGCTTGTAGGATAGAAACATATATAATTGATACTTCTGAGCAGTCAGTACAGTGAATGGAAAATGGAGGTGGTATGGTTTATGGAACCGACACATCTGAAAATCCCATGAGTTCTTGCAATATAAATGATGTTCCATTATCCTATTATTCTTCAGGAAAAACTTTACCGAAGGAGACTTTTAGTAAGCCATGGTTTGTCAAGGATTGGAATTGTTTAACTACTCTAAGGTGAGTACAGCAGATATTTGTTCTATTTCATTAGCTAGATGGGCGATATATCACAATGTTGGAAATAAAACAATTAATGGAAGGTATACTAATAGGTGTGCATTCAAACTTGTGGAGGGATACCCGAACACTTCCAGGTACAATATGTGTGGTACCAACTGTACCTGTTTTTTCAGGCTTCTATTTATTTTGGGGTATACAATTGTTCACGAAACTCATGAGCTGGTCGGTGCAACTCAGCCAATCAGGAAATCGAAAACGAATTCAAAAGTGAACGAGAACTGGGATGGAAGATCGATCAAGAACGCCTAGTTCATAAATTTAGTTCTGTTCCAATAAGCGTTTGGCCTCGCAATATAAAATCTGGTATAGGACCTAACATATAGATCAGAATATAACATGAAGTTGGTGTTGTTCATAGTTGAATTTTTGGTAAACTCATGTTTGATTCGTTCTATTAATTTCACTGAATATTTTATTGCACTTTATATTATTTTATATGTTTATTCATTTCTAGCTACAAATACAGTGGAACAAATCAAACCAAGGGAATGTGAAATAATATATGCAACAAGCATTGCACACAAAATAATTCGAACATTTGTGAGTTGATCAGGTGCAGTTCGATAAAACAGTATAATATGTGAAACTTTTTAGGTGATCAAAGTATGGTTAAGACTCTGATTACGCAGTGTCACATTATCCTGAGTATTGTGTTGGATATTGTACAAGATGTGAAGAAAATAAAACAAAACCTAAAGGAAGCCCAATAACCAGCAAACGATGAAATATCAACCAATAGGCTGAAGGACTTCCGTCGATGCCCTTTTCAGAGAGAATAAAGAACGGTATTATTATTATTATCATCAACTAATTATTATGTTCCTTTGGATATAACCTTTCCAATGAATTGCTCAGATCTGGAGACATTTAAGATTTTTTTTAATAACGAGCAAATTTTTTATATAGTTGTGTGTCAATTAATAGTTTGAGTTTGTACATCAAGTGATTTAAATGAATTCATGAGTAGAAAGTTCAACCTATGAGCCCGAAGTGTCCATTCATTTTGATGAGGATTTAAATGATAATTTCTTCTCAGAAAAAAAGTATTTTAGGAAATAAGATTAAATGTATTGCTTTGATTAATGGTTGCTAGGTCACTGAGTATTTGATTGCCATCTTACCCTTGATGCTATGGGTTGAATAATGTCCTTTTAAATGGTCAAAATGGGATAAAATGAATCAATTTCAGGCGATGGACCACAAGCTTTGGTTATCGTTCGGTTATCCAAACTGACTTATAGGCAAAGGATAATCTGTCAATTTGGATAACCGTAACTATAATCAATTTCAAGTGATGGACCAAAAGCTCTAGTTATATTATAGTAACGGTTATACAAACTGGCATAGGTGAAGGATAATCTTTCAATTTGGATAACCGGAGGTTTTGGTCCATTGCTTTAAATCACATTTTGTGTTGATAATTACTTGCAACTGTCTGAATGTCATTTGTTATAATGTTAATGTACCTTCCAGACTATTAATTTCAGGCCAAAGAGATTGCACAATGCGGAAGAAACAATAGTTATGAATTTGTAGGAAGGGCAATGACTCCCCCAATCAGTGACAACGGCAATGCAGTTTAACTGGCCAAGAAAATGAGGAAATTTGGGAGATTGTATATTACAAAATTGATAAATGGTAAGCAAAATAAGCCTGCAATTAATTTATTGTTTCAATTTATATATTTTGTTTCAGACGCTGATGAAATTGCGAAAATTTCTACACTGAGAAAGAGGGAAAAATCTGTTGCTACCTGGCGAGAGAGATGTAAGAAGATGATTGAACTCTGTGATAAGTTGAGAAATATGTAATATCTCTTTTTTTTGTAGGCTTTCTTTTAGAATAAAAATTATTGAAATTACGTACATTGCTTCAGTCTAATGACCCTGTAATGTGAAATTCCCCCTCCCTCTTTTCTAAATTAGGGATGTCCTATAGTCAACTTGGAACTATATCCCTAGAATATATGTGTAGACCACTGGGGGAGTTCCCATTTTTCTAAATAAGTCATCCTCAGGATGTCCTCTTGATAGCTTATGGTCTGTGAAGTATATCTTCCGTATATACGAAAACACCACCAGTGGGATTCCCACTTAGTAACATTCTATATCCTCAGTATATCCTGAGGATGATTTATGGACGAATTCGGATTTCCCTGGGATATACTAATATCTCTGCTCGATATCCCTAGAACATTCTCAGGATCTTATTGTGCTATCTGGGGTACCCCATTTACATTTCCTCGGCTTATACTGTTATGACACATATTGTTTGATATGAAAAAATGTACTGCTCATCTCAAAAGAATATATATGTATATTGTCATTTAAAGGAAAGAACTAACCTTTTAAACATTTATGATATGTTGCGTATTGAATCGCACCAACTTAGTGCGTTAATGAGGCTAAGCCAGCCAAGTTATTTCCTCAATATCTCTGAAGTCAGTCATACAATTGGGATTGAAACTGGCTAGCTATCTGGAGAATACCAACACACAAGTGTTCCTTGTTGCGATCGTATCATGACTGTATTGAAAAGAAGTTGGAAAACTTCAAATTCTTGTTGAAAATATTGTACTTCTGGAAATAGTCATCAGATTCCGATGAAATTTCGTACAGAACTTGTGAATGTCACGACAGTGTACCAAACTCTAGTTAGGTCGGATCTTAATTTCCTGAGATATTGGAAAAAACCTAGAAAAGCTCGGACATGAAGTTAAATTTCACTAATTCGGCTACCATAATTAATCTCTTTAAGTCTGGCCCAACCGCTGACCGTAAACACAATAAGTACGGAAAGAATCTGCTCAGGCATGCTTGCTCAAGTTTACGAACAACCTACCTTGAGGCATGCTCAAGCTAGACATAATCATAAAATATCGAAGATTATTCGTTTTCTGTGACTTTTCACAACCCAGCGTTGCTGTTTGTATTATAATCTTGGTGTTATGTACTATGTACGATACCGCATGTACGATAATATCGTTTTGTACGATGATTTCAGAGAACGTACCATTTAAAAATTCAATTCGTCTAAAGTGTCCGAAGATATGAAATCGTTTAATGAAACTGCTCAACTGATTTTCGATAAACAGATTGCTCTCAGGAAATGAGAATGATTTTTTACAAATTCATCATAGTAACTGGAGAACTTAATACGTAGTGAGTGGCCCTGTTCTTAATGACCATCATGCTAGTAGGCACCCCCCTTTTTCGGAAGCAACACAGATGCCATAAATCAAACACTCTGTCGGCATTTTATATAACAGAATTACGGTTCGCTTTATGGGGCGGCTTCTTTGACACCTTGAAGAGATACGGTCATATAATAGCAAAATTCAGTGCGACAAACACGAAAAAGTGAAAACATTCTAGATTTTACCGATATCCATGAACTTCGACGAGAATTTCTGAAGGTTTGTTGAATGGATAAGACCCTTGCTAAGAATGAGTCAATACTTGAGCTTGTCTCAGCGGAGAATTCCTCAGGAGTTCTAGATCGGACTATGCGTACGGGCATAAGTCATTGTAGAGCAGGTTTGGAAATTAATTACGAACGCCAAATTCTTGAAATCCATCGTGTGATCCAGCAGATATCCTTGCAACAAATGATCGGTTTTTTTTTTGAGTTATTTTGGAAATAATCAACAATGATATCGATGAGATTAGCACTAAATTGAACATATTTTTTTCCCACTCTCCCAAGAGTAATATCCGATCAAATTTCAAAATTTGATAGGAGTACTCTTGTTAGAAAAATATTAAATAGTGCCCTCAAGGTCTGTGTCGAACTCCGAAATTGAAGAAATCATCTCGAAATCTAAAATTGATTGTTGTTTGTTTTCAGTAAGAATGAGTCAATACTTGAGCTTGTCTCAGCGGAGAATTCCTCAGGAGTTCTAGATCGGACTATGCGTACGGGCATAAGTCATTGTAGAGCAGGTTTGGAAATTAATTACGAACGCCAAATTCTTGAAATCCATCGTGTGATCCAGCAGATATCCTTGCAACAAATGATCGGTTTTTTTTTTGAGTTATTTTGGAAATAATCAACAATGATATCGATGAGATTAGCACTAAATTGAACATATTTTTTTCCCACTCTCCCAAGAGTAATATCCGATCAAACTTCAAAATTTGATAGGAGTACTCTTGTTAGAAAAATATTAAATAGTGCCCTCAAGGTCTGTGTCGAACTCCGAAATTGAAGAAATCATCTCGAAATCTAAAATTGATTGTTGTTGTTTTCAGTTTCTTTGCAAATAAATATTCGCTAAAACTGAAATTTGAAGAACTATTTTATATTTCAACTTCAAGGTCTGTGCCAATTTTCCTTGAATTCTGTTGAACATTTTTCGGAAAAAAATCAATTTTTTCTTTATGGATCAAGGCCATTTTTGGCTCAAAACACGAAAATCACAGACACTGGGCAAAACGATAACGCTTTGTTCCCTAGAACAAGCGCGTAATGATAGAATATAACTTTTTGCCCAAATTGTTTTATGAGATAAAATGAATATCTGATCGAGTTTAAAGGTTATTAACTTCAAGGTATGTGCCAAATTTCATACGGATCTGGTTAGTAGTCTCTAGAGAAAAAATTTTTTCGAGAAACATTTGTTTCAAAATTTTTTTAAAGGTAAGATCATCTCAAATTTGGGAATAGTTTGCTCGTTGGTATTCTTCAACTTATCACAAAGTTCCAATCTGATCGCATCAACTAATTTTGGAAAAAATCACAAAATTTCAAATTGTTATAACTCTAGAACCTTTGAGCCAATTTTGCTCATTAACGAACTTGACCGAGATTTTCAGGCTTTGAACATAAACTCAAAATTTCAAGACTCTAGGTCTCTTCCTTAGAAAGTTGGGTGGGCCAAACCAACCTAATCGTCTAAGACTAATTTCGGTTAAAAATTCGATAATTACAGACATTGTGATGGAACGATATCATGCTGTTGCCAGAACCATATCATTAGAAGATATAAGAAACCCAAGAAACACAAACTTCCCGGCGAGATATCTGAGAAGTCTTAATCCGGCTTTCACGTGAACTCCTTAAGTGATTTCCTACAGTGATCACCAACACTACAACTCCTTGGAAAGTTGGGTGGGCCAAACCAACCTAATCGTCTAAGACTAATTTCGGTTAAAAATTCGATAATTACAGACATTGTGATGGAACGATATCATGCTGTTGCCAGAACCATATCATTAGAAGATATAAGAAACCCAAGAAACACAAACTTCCCGGCGAGATATCTGAGAAGTCTTAATCCGGCTTTCACGTGAACTCCTTAAGTGATTTCCTACAGTGATCACCAACACTACATGATTTGGGAATTCGCAATGCGAGCTCCTAAAGTTATCGCATACGTAACCAGAATTAGATATTCACAATGCGAGTTCCTGAAGTCATCTCAGATATAACCAGAATAGGAAATTCGCAATGCGAGTTCCTAAACTCATCACAGACATAACAAGAAGGGGAAATTCGCAATGCGAGTCCCTGAAGTCATCTCAGATGGAACCAGAATAGGATATTCGCAATGCGAGTTCCTACGGTCATCACAGACAGAACAAGAAAGGGAAATTGGCAATGCAAGTTCCTTAAGTCTTCCCAGACGTAACCAGAATAAGAAATTCGCAATGCGAGTTCCTAAAGTTATCACAATCATAACCAGAATAGGAAATTCGCGATGCGAGCTCCAAAGATTATCCCGAGTGTAACAACAATGGAAAATTGTCTTAACGTTCCTGTAGTTATCCCGAACATGAGGCATAATTTTTTACGATATCCCTCGTGCGTAGTTCGAACAAAGAGAAATTGCAGATAATTTAATTTCGTTGTCCACTATTTATACATATAGGCAAAATATGTGTTTGATTCATAAGAACGAAATAAATAACTTCGGAGAGGCTTCCTAGAAACCAATAAGATAATCGGCGAACATACCAAAAACAAATAAGTTAAAACATAATTCACATTGACTCTATCATATTTTTTTACTGGCTTTTATGGTGCCGGATTTTCCGGAAGGTTATGATGAAAAATTTTGTGGTACAAAATCAAGGCGTTTTTATACATTCGGTGGAGGAGTAAATGCATTTCAGGTTGAAACCTGTATTAACAAGTAAGAGGTGTCTAGAAAATTTATAGTTCTGTTATTGAATGAAGACCTTCCTTATACAATAGTTTTATACTAAAACTATAGTTATCGACTAGTTTACTAGTTGATAACGAAACGAACCTAATTGAGTAGCATTTATGACTTCATTCAGCGCAAAGAATGCTCCCTTTTTCACATTATCTTATTTCTGTATTTAAACTCAACACCTGCAAACTTGTACAGCATTATGCGAGTGGAAATTACGTTCTCAAATCTGAAGAATTTTGAGAATTCTCGGAAGAAAACAGAAAAGCCAAAATTTAATCGAAACTGCTTTATATTTTTCTCAGATTCGTCAGAATATCGACCAATCTGAAATCCGTTGTTTTTCCTCCAGAAATCATCAACACATTTCTCATTCAAATACTGACAGGGATTCTAAATCAATATTTTGTTTCCATATACCCATCATAGTATTATGGAATATGGATAAATTTTTTTTATAACCGATAATTAATCTCCATTCATTTCTGAAACACAAATCAATATTCATCAAAGCCATCTAATCTCCAGATGTAAGAACCGACAATCTAAGCGCTCATATTACGATTTCGTCTGGTATATCTTATTCACGGATCTCGCCATCTCGCGGATCTCATTCATATCCGAAATACGAATGAAGAGTGAATATAAATTTCGACCGCGCTAAACAATACTCGAAGTCATCTAACCACCGAAAATCCAAACGCTCATATGTTACGATATCGCCTGGATGTTTAGATCAAGGAGCTCGCCATCTCGCGGATCCCTGCTAAAGTAGGTCTGTAAATCCTTGTCTTGGGTATATTACCTGAGGCGTTACTCGTGAGGATTCTTGATCTGTGTAGGCAAAGTATTGTATGTTAATGCTGCTATTCTCACAGAGCAAGTCGGCACTAAATCTATATAATTATCATCAGGAATCTTTCCAGAAATATAATTCACAAGTTAATATCTGTACTTCCGGATATTAAACGTTAGGGGCATTTCCTGAAAATATCGCATGTCATACTCCCTGAAATCGCGATGGGAAGTATTTGAATTTCTTAAACTCTTCGCCATGAGACTGTGTGAGCGAATTTCCCATAGACCTCCCATTGTGGGAAGTTTGAGAATTTCCGCATGCGATATCTTCAGGATCTCTTCGAGAATATCGCTGTGGCGGACATTTGGAGGAAATATAGCACTCCCTGTGACTTCTTAGAGAAGTAGAAGAAGTACTCTCAATGTTCTGAGAAGATATCGCCGGGATATCTTTAAAACCTCTCTGTGTTGCCTGGGTATTCATAAACTAAATCTTTGAATTTTGATTTGTTCCAATGGTCGAGAAATTTTGCACTAATTTGCGCATCAAGTTCCAAGTTTTGTCGTGATCGGATCAATATTTTTTTTCAGTTATTTCGGAAATATCAATGATTCTCAGAAAATCAGCAAGAAACCATACATATTTTTCCCAATATCTCTACAGTATCCGATCAAGCGGAAATTTGAAACACCGTTGTTAAGTAATGACCCGAATGTCTGCACCAGTATGAATTATCATTGGTTGAGTACGGCTTTCGATACACTGCTCATGCGCTACAAGGAAATACCGGTCAAGCTTCCAGGGAATCACCTCATGAAGGATTGAGTGTAAACAGACCATTGTAATACGTCCATTAGCGATCTATTGAGGCCGTTGTCCTACATAACCTCACTGTAGAATCCAGTAATTGCTTCGACTATGCATCAGTAGATGGCGCGAAAGGTTGATGCAAACAAATATTCTAAACTTTAGAGCTTATGTGCAGGAAAATTAAAAGAATACATATTTGATTGGACTGAAACCGAGTTTTCGTTGTCGATTAGAGTGAAATTTCAACGGAATCGGAGAATATCTTTTCGAAGTATATGAATTTCTTAAATGAATTTCCTGAATTTTTCCATTGATTTGTTCCTCAGAAAAATCAGGAGATTTGATTCGGCTAAAATACAATACTCGGTTATGGAATGGCGGCTTGTAGACTTCAGTGAAATTCAAATGAAATATGAAAGTCTTCAGAAAAACTTTTTTATTGAATTTTTCTATGAATAATTATTCTGATTGATACTGTTTTTCTACCAAACCAAGTTTCATTTTGATCAGATAAATATTTTTCCAGTTTTTGAAAATCAGAATTTCAAAGGGCTTTAACACAATAATCATTCGGCAGATCAATTTGTCTCATTAACGAACTTTATCATCAAAACCTAATCTGAGAATTTCAAGAATCGAGGTCCCTTCTTTTGAAAGTTAGAGCATACACGGCCGAACAGCTGGCCGGAGAGAATCAAATTTGCCCACGGGTTCTTCATCAGTGAGTCCAACCTAGTCGTTTGAGACCAATTTCAGCTCAAAATTCGAGAATAAAGACATTGTGACGAAACGATAACGCGCTGTTCCACAGAACAAGCGCGTAAAATTATTCAGTAACCGAACTGTCATCAATCAATCCTAGCTGTAGAAAGCCCTTTCTGGCTTCTTTTCGATTTTGGAAATTCTTCAAAAATACTCGAAATCATTGAGAGATTATTTTCATTCGTTTACATTTGAGCTCCATCTATAAACTCAAGAAAAGAATTAAATAGCAACAAAAAATAAACGCTTGAATAATTCGTTCCGAATAATTTATCTTACACTCATCTCCAATAACTCGACAGAATATCATGAAAGTATCACTTCCTCAATGTGATTGTTCTCAAAAATGAGCAGCTCTTCAAAAAATTCAGAGAAGCATAGAGAGCAGCCTACCTTCTCAAAATTCGAAGAAATCAAACATGTATACGACATGGCAAGATTCTGGTTATCAAAAGCAAACGAATAAAAATTAAATATTATTAGAATAATTCTATCCATACAAAACTATGAACATTTCAGGACATAAATATATTTACCTATTCGATGAAAAGAAGGAGTCATGGTTATGAACTCAATTATTAACTGTGGAGAAAAATTATTGAGTAATATACATGAGGGCTTAAATGATTTGTTTCTAGTATTTTTTCCCACACTCTTGTCGAACATCCAGACAGAACATCATGAAAAAATCTTTCATTCAGAGACTGTCTATTCAAAACTCAGTAACTGATCAAAAACGCAAGAGAAGCATTTTAATTCAAAATTCGAAAAACCACAAATTGTAAGGCCAGGATATGGTTCTTGCTCTCCAGAGCAAGAAAACAAAACTGATAAATTTGAATAATTGGTGGTGTCTTCATACAAAATTGTTATTCTGGCAGGTCAGAAACATGATCCTCTAGAAAATTTAACCTTTGTTTTCATATATCGCAAATACCTCTGTTTTGTTATTTGATGAAATATGTGAGTGTTCACTTCCGATACAGAGCACAAAATGACTAGAGGAAAATAATTCAATTAAATAGAAATAGACGATTGAGTAATTTCGAGTATTCCTTCAACACTAGCACCGAATAAGTTTCAGTCAGCTTCAGTTCTTTCAGAAATGGGCATTTCAACAAGACATCAAGAGGAACATAGAGAGCAATCTGAACCCTTCAAATCTCTTTCTGGGTAGGAAATCCGAATATGGTAAGGAAAGCAAAGATAAGTCCTTGAAGACCATTTCGATTCAAAATTCGAAAAAACAGATATTGGTGAAACAAAATGAGGTCCTTGGCCTCTAGAGCAAATAAGTTGAAATGAAGAATTTGTGGAATTTGTGAGTAAAATTGTTGTTCTCCTCAGACAAAACTGAAAAATTTTCAGATCATAAATATGTTCATCCAGAAATTTTGACCTTGCGATAATATTTTTTGTTTTCTCATTCGATATGATATTTCAGTATTTACTCAGGACAGTCGCGGCATATGAACTGAGCAGAATAATTATTCATTAACAAAATAATGAGAGCATATTTGGTACAGCGTCAGTTATTGCAGAAGTAGGAAGTATATCAAGAAAGAAGGATTGGGACTGAAATTCGACATTAAGGAACCTTATCCTTTTGAGACAAATTGGTTCAAAACTCGAGGAATGATTGATCCTTGCTCCCCGAGCAAGCTGAGACAAATGGAAAAATTTTGGAAATTTTTCAAAATAACTCGAACAAAGCTGTAAACTCTGCAGATAAATAAATTTAATTCTCCAGGAATTTCAACCTTGCTTTGATCTACCGTAATCACGTTGGCATTCTTATTCGATACAATTTTTGAATGTTCCCTCACGATAGGCACGGAATATAAACTGAACAAGAGAATTATTCAGTAACAGATGTATAAATGTTCAAATAATTCCTTCCAAGTATTTTCCCCCCTACTCTCGAATGATTCGGTGCAATAAAATGAAAGCATATTTGATACTGCGTAAATTATTCTATAAAAACGCTGCAAATTTTACACAAGGGTTTATTATTTTCTCATTCAAATAACCCAATATGCCATTGATATCTCAAAAAACTTATACAGGGTCTTTCACGAGGAACCTCACCCATATTTATACGGGAAACTACTGAACGTATTTTCATGAAATTCAGCACTTATGAGTATTTCACGATGCTGATGAAATCTAAAATATTTTCAAGGCATGAGCACCTCCAGTTTTTCCGGAAATGACGTCAACTTCCGTTTTTCAAATTAGAACACCATTTTTTTATTGCAGAAATAGATTCCTTAGAAAATTTCAATTTATTTTGATGTAACATTTTTCAGTTTTGGTTGGAAAATTCTCTCTGAGCGGGAAAATTCGAAAAAAAAATCGAAAATAGAGCTCCGCTGAAAAAAGAATAACTTCGAGGTTTTTACATGAAAAATTTTCATTTTTGGGATTTTTCAAGATGTAAGATTGATGTATCCACTTTAAAAATCGAGATCGCGATTCATGATACAGGGGGTGAAAAAATCGCTTTCAAAATTAGGGATGACAAAATCGTGAAAAATCAATTTTTTCAAATTAGAACCTCACTTTTTTATGGCAGATATTGAATCTACGTTAAAAAATAATGTGAACGTATGCATCACACCCTTGCCCTAAAGTGGATATTTTCTGAGTTATTCACAAAAAACTGTTTTTCGTCTTGAATTTTCAGCTATTTCTTTTCCCTTCACGCCAAAAAGATGACATTTTCAGGAACTGTTACTTAAACCATGTTTTAGATTTTACTACCCTAATATGCAAGAGAAAAAATATACCGGTTGTTCCTAAATAGATGGCGAATTTGGATTCGAATTTCTATCGGAAACCTCTTTATTTCAACTAATCGGCCATCGGTTTTCTCTCCAGTGATAAATAAATAATTCCTTATGAACCATATGCAAAAACTTACCATGTTTTACATTATTTTTTTTTAATGATAGATATCATTAATTTCATCTGCCAAATTCCTCTTTATTCAGTAGCATTTTGTGTTTACTATTAATTTGGTGATAATTCGTATTAAGTTATAAAATCGATCACTATGCCTAATTTCACCAATGAAGATTATTTAAATCTCATTCTACTTCATGGAGAATGTAATAAAGTTGTAGATAGAACGATTCGACTGTTCATTGAGAGGTTTCCTGACCGACCCAGACCAACGAGAGATACCATTAACAGAACCATGACAAACTTGAGAAATGTCGGATCTTTCGTTAAGAAAACTACACACAGAGAAAAAAGTGTAGTAGAAGATGAGAACAACGAAATTACAGTTCTTGCATATTTTCGTGTGAATCCTCAAAATTCTCTCAAAGATGCCGATATTGATCTGGGATTATCTCAATCGAGTGTTTGGAGAATATTAAAAAAACATAAAATGCACCCATATAAATTCAATAGGGTACAGCATTTGAAGGAAACTGATTTCGTCAGGAGAACAGAGTTTTGCGAAGCTATGATGATTCGATTTCAAGAGAATGAAAACTTTTTGGACTGTATAATTTGGGCAGATGAATCTAAATTCACAAAGAATGGTTCTTTCAATAGGCATAACAGTCATTATTGGGATGAAGAGAACAACCACCACTTCAGACAATGGAACTTTCAAGAGACCTGGAGTTTCAATGTTTTTTGCGCCATCAAAAATAATGC
Organism: Myrrha octodecimguttata; assembly: GCA_958510865.1. Lineage (NCBI taxonomy): Eukaryota > Metazoa > Arthropoda > Insecta > Coleoptera > Coccinellidae > Myrrha > Myrrha octodecimguttata. The sequence continues at coordinate 46,104,917 of OY294058.1, read as the reverse complement.
AATTCTCGATGTTCACATTTATGATGGGACTTTAACTGGTAAGATAGAACACTACACATGTTTGCATTATTTAAAGAATGTTCTCCCTTAGGACATAGATATTCTGACAAGATGGCGCGCCTCCACACAATTCACTCAATGTGTCAAATATCCTCTACAGGCTATTTGAAGATCGATGGTTGGCGAACAATGGTCCACATCTTTGGCCACCACGTTCTCCCGATTTAACTCCTTTAGACTATTATGTTTGGGGTAGGATAAAAAATATTGTCTACTCAACTCCCCTGTCAGAAATGCGTTCAGGTTTGTTTAGATTTTTAGATTCATAGTTTTGAAACCCAATTTGGTTTTTAAACACTTTTGCAGATCTCTTCCTCCCGATGAAATAAGAAGAGCAACGCACGAAGCATTCCTGAGACGTATAAATAAATGTCTAGAAATTAACGGTCAAAACTTTGAGCATCTTCTCTAGTTATAACTGCGAGAGTTTGCCATGGTTCTCCTAATAGTAACTTAAAGTCGGTTTCAAGAAGGGGTGAAAAATCTACAGCATGGTTCAAATAACAGTTCCTGAAAATTTCATCTTTTTGGCGTGAAGGGAAAAGAAATAGCTGAAAATTCAAGACGAAAAACAGTTTTTTGTGAATAACTCAGAAAATATCCATTTTAGGGCAAGGGTGTGATGCATACACTCACATTATTTTTTAACGTAGATTCAATATCTGCCATAAAAAAATGGGGTTCTAATTTGAAAAAATTGATTTTTCACGATTTTGTCATCCCTAACTTTGAAAGCGATTTTTTCACCCCCTGTATCATGAATCGCAATTTCAATTCTTAAAGTGGATACATCAATCTTACATCTTGAAAAATCCCAAAAATGAAAATTTTCCATCCAAAAACCTCGAAGTTATTCTTGTTTCAGCGGAGCTCTATTTTCGATTTTTTTTTCCAATTTTCCCGCTCAGAGAGAATTTTCCTACCAAAACTGAAAAATGTTACATCAAAATAAATTGAAATTTTCTAAGGAATCTATTTCTGCAATAAAAAAATGGTGTTCTAATTTGAAAAACGGAAGTTGACGTCATTTCCGGAAAAAACCGGAGGTGCTCATGCCTTGAAAATATTTTAGATTTCATCAGCATCGTGAAATACTTATAAGTGCTGAATTTCATGAAAATACGTTCAGTAGTTTCCCGTATAAATATGGGTGAGGTTCCTCGTGAAAGACCCTGTATATTATGCATAACTCATTGGTTTCTCACAACACAGAAACCAATTCCATGAAATAATTCATGTGAACATTGAAATCTCAATAAATACACTTGTATCATTGAATAACATTTCGACATGGAGAACGCTAACTGAGTAGCAAAATTTAAAATATTTTGAATGAGAAGAGACGTTCCACAGTCGTTTCACTTCTTCGAAAATCTAACTATTTTTTACAATTATTAAATTTCGTGTCGGTATTCTACAACTGAAAATGAATTACAAATCAGATAGGGTTCGTCCTTTTTAAGATATTAGGGAAATAACCTCAATATTCAAAATGGTCACGAATTTTTTTGCCAATATCTGCACAAATAAATATCGGTCAAAACTGAAATTTGAAACACTTTTTCTAAATGTTGACTCTGAAATCTGTACCAAATTTCATTGAACTTTGATGAATATCCGAGTATGAGTATGAGTATCCGAAAAAAAAATGTTTAAAAAAAAATTTTGCATTAAATCGAGTATATATATTCCACAATTAGTCATGATGTTTGAATCCGAACGCGTTCGTATTTCTTGACACTGAGGAAATAAACTCAATCTTTCAAACTAACACCAATACGTAAAACAAAATTCAAGACTTTCCGCTAATATCAAATGTGTAGATGTGATTTCTACTGGTATTCAACTTTGTTCTGAAAAATATTAATGAAACGAAAAAAAAACTCAATCTTCCTGTGCAATTGATCTGCAAAAAATTTTTTCCACAGCAGATATCCGATTCACTAGATTCACAAAGTATCCACCACACAAACTGAAAAACTAAAGTTATTTTCAATAGCATTTCTGAAACAATTAAATATATCGTGAACCTCATCAGGTTGAATTCAAAAGAATAATTCTAGACTATAAATTTCGTTCGTTGTTATCGTTGTCAGATACACTCAACTAAGAGGTTGTCAAATCCGAAAGTCTGTTTGATGTAAAGACGTGAAATTCAAACAAGTAGTTTGCCGGCAACCAGATGATGATACATGTGGTATATTTTTGTCTACGCTATATCCCTTTTCTAAGGTCACAGACCCCATTCAGAACAGGTAGATAGATTATCGGCTCCTAACTTTAGTCTAAGGCTCCAACCCTCAGTATTAGATTCTCGACAATCGACAATTGATGAGATTTGCGGTTTGCTATTGATTTTTTTGCATATTATATCCTCCAATTTGATTTATCATATGAATGCTCATTATTTTCTATATTCACGCTTAATTCAAACTGTCAGCACGAAAGATTTTGGATTTCGATTGAAACCAGTAACGGATATCCACAGGTTGACGATTATCGTATTACGCAAAGCGAAATTAATGGAAACCTCCGATCAACCAAATTTTTTGGAAATCTACATTATTTTAAATTGCGCTACTTAATTCACGTTCTGCATGTAAAACTGTTATTCAGTTATAAAAGAGTATTTATTTATTGAGATTTCAATGTTTCAAATGAATTTTTTCATGGAATTGGTTTTTGTGATCTGAAAAACCAATGATTCATGAATAAAATAAAAGTTTAATTCAAGATATGAATGAGCTTCATGAAGAAATCTAATCTTAAATCCCATAATCCGCAGGCTTATTTCTATAAATAATAATTTGATACGATTTTCAGTAGTTATGTTTAAGATATTAGGAGAGAAAACCCAAAAATATTTAATCTGAACTACTTACGATTATGAAATTATCAAGAACATCGATGGGGCATTTGCAAATTGTGATTATAAAATAATAACGTATGTGTTGAAAATTTGGTAATCAATATTTTCATCTCCTTTTAGATGTATGACTCTGGATGAAAAGTAAACCGATTATTCCAGTGAATTACAATCTTAGAACTGAATGCGATGTCATTTTCGACATTATTGGAAATTTGCAGCGTTTTTCCTTATAACTCAGGAACGACTGGTCGGAAATCATCCGGGAGAAATTGTTTCGGTTTAGTTTTGTAACAGGAATCAACATTCTGAGTTGCATGAAAAGTCGGTGGTAAGTTTTCGAGAAATAATTTTTTTCCCCCCACCCCCATTTTGAGCCCTTAGGGTACACTGATTCTGCTGAAAAGCTTGGAGGATCAATCCCGAGCGTCACACGATTTTTCTACCAAGTTTCACTGATTTCGGTTCAGTACTTTCTGAGAAAAGCCCCGGACAACGGACGGCGGACGGACAGATTTTTTTTACTAGTGTATTCAAATCTACATACTCCAAAACGTAAACTGTGAAATTTTCAGGGGGGGTTAAATTTTTTTTTTTTGTTCGATCACTAAGGTTTATTATTTGATTTTATCAAATAATAAACCAAAAAGCTCATCAAGAAACTAAGAGACACATAGAGAGCAGTCTGCCCTAGGAATCTCTTTCTGGGACTGCAATTTTGGGGAAACTCATCTTTCGAGACCATTTTGGTTCAAACCACGGGAAAAACAGATATTTAGAGGACATAATGAGGACCTTGCTCTCTGGAGTAAGCACCGAAAAAATTGGGAAATCTTTCGAAATAACTCAAACAAAACTGAAGACTATGCAGGTTATACATTTGGTTATATGGGGTTTTTAACCTACCGCCATTTATGCCAGCTTTCTTATTCGATATAATATTCGAATATTCACTCACGAAAGAAGTGTAATTTAAACGGAACAGAAGAACAAATCAGTAGCAGAAAAATAGGAACTCAAATAACTCGTTCCGAGTATTTTCTCTCGAATCAATCGGTGGAATATGATGAAAGCATATTCGGTAGAGCGTCAGTAATTCCAGAAATGAGCAGCTCATCAAGAAAGCGAGAGACGCATAGACAGCAGTCTACCCTAAAAATCCCTTTCTGGGACTTGCATTCGACAGTTTTGGGGAACCTCATTAAGGAATCAAAATTCGAGGAAAACATATTTGAGTGATCATTCTCGATATAAAGCAAAATATTTATTATAAAGAAATATTATCCAATAACAGGAAAATGAACCTTTTATTCGTTCCATGTATCTTCTCCCACACAATTCTCGAATAACTCGACGGAATATCATGAAAGCATCTTTCATTCAGTGTCAGTTTTTTCAGAAATAAGCAGCTTATCAAGAAAGCAAGAGAAGCATAGAGAGCAGTCTACCCTTCGAATCCCTTTCTGGGACTGAAATCCGACATTGGTGGGGATTAGCTTTTGTCTTCGTAATCTCAGAACAATAGCCTGCACATTCTCCCAGAACGTCTTCCATCTCATTATTCCTGCTAAATTGTTGGAGCATCCCTTTGAAGCAGCTTTGCGAAATATTCGCATTCCGGTCTACTGGATGCGTTTAGTTTTATGCATTTATCGCTTGAAACAGGCAAAGGCTTGATTTATTGTTGTCAAGCGACAGTGAATCATACAGAGACTGCGTTAAACCTCCATAGTTCTCGACATCGTAAGTGAATCGTTATTATTTAACATAATCACAAGGACGAATATCCGTCGATAAATCATCAAATATTCCCCTTTGATCAGAGATAATCATCCAATCAACCAAAACATCTACACCGAAGAAGCGGATCCAAGGAGAATGACTTCAGCTGTTTCACAATTGTAATTGATCGTCAGGTCAACTTACCTTGGATAAACCGCAGAGAGATGTATCGATACTTGTCACCTTTCAGATGGACCGCTGCAGTATAACAACGTACAGTGCGCCATCTGCCAGGAGCATCTTGCGAGTCCCACCCTCGAGTGCAGAATACTTCGATCGATGTGCAACGTTCATCCTTTAGTCGCATCAGGTCGCTCTAACTGCGATATTGCAGCTTCACAAAAAACCGTCACGACATTGGAAACACTCGGTTCATGTGAATTCCCACAAGACGAAAACGTCCAACATATAACAAAGATAGCAATTGGTTTCACGGAGAAGAAAGAGCTCCAGTAATATTGAATAACATAATCACAAGGACGAATGTCCGTCGATAAATCAACAAATATTCCCCCTTGATCAGAGCTAATCATCCGATCAACCAAAACAACTACACCTAGAAGCGGATCCAAGGAGAATGACTAGAGCTGTTTCACAATTGTTATTGATCGTCAGGTCAACTTACCTTGGATAAACCGCAAAGGGATCTCTCGATACTTGCCACCTTTCAGATGGACCGCTGCAGTATAACAACGTACAGTGCGCTATCTGCCAGGAGCATCTTGCGTGTCCCACCCTCGAGTTCAGAATACTTCGATCGATGTGCATGACGTTCATCCTTTAGTCGCATCACGTCGCTGTAACTGCGATATTGCAGCTTTACAAAAAACCGACACGACATTGGAAACACTCGGTTCATGTGGATTCCCACAAGACGAAAACATCCAACATTTAACAAAGATAGGAATTGGTTTCACGAAGAAGAGAGAGCTCCAGTTATAATAAATAACATAATCACAAGGATGAATATCCATCGATAAATCAACAAATATTCCCCCTTGATCAGAGCTAATCATCCAATCAACCAAAACACCTACGCCGAATAAAGGTTGATTGGATGATTAGCTCTGATCAAGGGGGAATATTTGTTGATTTATCGACGGATATTCGTCCTCGTGATTATGTTATTTATTATTACTGGAGCTCTTTCTTCTCCGTGAAACCAATACAATATGGAAATAACATTGCATGATGATAATAATAATAATAATAATAATAATAATAGTAACAATAACGATAATGATAATAATAATAATAATAATAATAATAATAATAATAATAATAATATTGGAGTGCGTATGGAGATAGGAATGCGTATGGGGATAGAAAAATGCGCAGTTCTTGAAGTGAAGAGGGGAAAAATAAGAGATACGGACCACCATACAACCCTCATGAATAATGACAACATACCGACCTTGAAAAGCGATGAAACGTACAAGTATCTGGGGGTTAGGCAGGCGCTGGAGGTGCAGACCTCGAGCACGAAGCACATGTTCAGGGAAAAACTTCTCACTAGAATAAAGCTGCTCTTGAAATCTAAGTTGAGCTTTAAATCTCTGTTCACAGCGATAAACATATGGGCAATGCCGTGCATGACGTACTCGTTTGGTGTGATAACCTGGTCGAAAACTGATCTACGGGAACTCGACAGGGCTGTGATGACGATGTTGACGAAAAACGGAATTCACCATCCACACTCGTCAACAATCAGACTCTATCTACCACGACACCAGGGAGGAAGAGGACTGTTGAACCTTGAGAGACCCATGATAAGAACATTGATAACCTTAGAGAATATTTCTTTAAAAACAACTCACCTCTCTTTCAGGCCATTCGCGAAGCTGACGATAATGTCTCTGCATTAAGATTATCTATGCCGGAGTAGAGGCATTCTAGGCGAACAAACGAGGAACTGAGGGAGGATTGTAAGGCCATGGCTCTTCATGGCAGGTACCCTGGTCACCTAGAAAGTAAAGAAATTAATAAAGCAGAAACGTTACACTACTTACGTGCAGTCTATCTCTTCCCGGAGACGGAGGGAAGACTGATCGCTATAAAGGACCAGGTGATGCCTACCAGGATGTATCTGAAACATATAGCCAAGAAAAACTTACCATCAGATCGATGCAGGAAGTGCTCCAATGCTTCTGAATCGATTCAGCATATAACATCCTCATGCTCAATCATGGCTTCCAGGGACTATCTTGGTAGGCACAACGCGATGGCCGGGGTATATCACCAGCAGATGGCACTGAAACTGGGCTTGATTAGGGGGAGGTCGCACAGCACCTGTACTATCCTCAGGCATTACTGGAGAATCACCGATATAAGCTATACTGGGATGTCACTTTGATAACCGATAGAGCAGTTGCGCACAACCGGCCAGATATAAAACTCTTCGATTAAAATGAAAATACTTGCCTGCTGCTCGAAATAACTATACCAGCAGATGAAAATCTTACTAGGGCTTATACTGAGAAGCTTAGCAAGTATGGGGATCTGGCCTTCCAATTAAAGGACCTCCACAAATTAAAGACCATAAGCATACTTCCTCTCATCATATCAGTCAATGGGCTGGTCTAAAAACACCTAGTTGAAAATACTGAGAGACTGGGGATGGATAGGAAAATTTTATCGCATGCACAGAGACACGTTATTCTTCACACAACGCGCATAGTCAGGAAGTTCCTGCAGGATCTGTAGCGGGGCTAACTGCTTTGTGGATTTGTCGTCCGGCAGATGGTCGAATTCCCCGATATATGGTGATAAGAAAAAATAATAATAATAATAATAAGGATAATAAGAAGGAGGAGAAGAAGAAGAAGATCCATCCTATCACATTTTCAACAACGGGTGTAGTATCGAAAACCGTAAATAATCATCTTGAAGAATGGAATCTACCAGAATTTCTCACAGCGAGAATGCAACATTCAGTTATCCTCTCAATGTGCAACCTTTTCCGTAGAACATTGTCCTATATTATCTCTCACCAGCATCACTATTATTTGAATTGGCAACCCAGCCCGCAAATAATAGTTACCCCACCCACGAAGGAGATAACACGAGAATAATGATAATAATAACAATAATAATGAAGAGCTATAAAGAGGTGAAGAAACATTTCAACCTGTGTTATCGACTATAAGAAAGCATACGACTCCATGGCTCATAACTGGATCATTAAAGTATTACGAATGTATAAAATACATCCGAAAATCGTACAATTCTTCGAAGTGGCAATGAACAAATGGCGTACCATATTAATGATAGGAGATGAAAATAACAAAATATCAACAAATATCATCAAGATCCGTCGGGAAATCTTTCAGGGTGGCCCTGAGAGTTGCCTCCTATTCTGCTTGGGACTGAATCCTCTATATACTCTCCTTAACTCAGGATGCACCGGCTTCACCATCACCCGGGCAAGTTTCAAGTTCAACCTTACACATCTCTCATACATCGACGACATAAAACTTTACTCGAATAATGCAAAAAATCTTGACGAAAACATAAATATTGTTGAAATGTTCAGCTCAGACGTCCACATGAGATTTGGAATCGATAAATGCAAAATTCAAAACATCGAAAGAGGAGAGGTGACGAACACACAACCATACATCACAAACGACGGGTGAGGAAGATATTGAAAACATCTCTCAATTCAAAAAACACTGTTAAGGCCATCAACACTTTCGCAATACCGATACTCACATACTCATTCGGAATAATGAAATGGTCCAACACTGACATAGAAGACCTAGAACGCTTAGTAAGAACATCCATGACGAAATTCAAATATCACCACCCAAAGTCAGCAAAGGAAAGAATGAGTATACAGCGTGAAGAAGGCGGTAGAGGCATCATTCGTGACCTGCACAGAAACCAAATAAAATTTCTTTGTGATTACTTCAACACCAAAGCACTAGACTCAACCCTACATAGAACTGTAGTATGCTCAGATGATAATCTAACGCCTTGGAGATTAAAATACGAAATAGAAGCCAATAAGACAGACCAAATAAAAGAATGGAGAGAAAAGCCACTTCACGGAAAATACCCAAACTACCTCAATAGCCCAAACATAGATAAACAGGAATCAGTGAAGTGGTTGACAATCGGTAAGCTTTTCCTCGAAACCGAAGGTGTCATGATATCCATACAAGATAGAGTCGTTCCAACAAAAAAATACGGAAGAGTTATCATCAAAGAAGACATAGTAGACCAATGCCGTAAGTGCAAACAACCTAAGGAAACCATCGAGCATATCAAAGGTGGCTGCACCCAAATAACTTCTACTGAATACATGACCCGGCATGATAACATGGGAAAGGTCGTCCACCTAGAACTGGCTTAAAGGACAACCTCATCAATAGACCATACCCTCCAGATTATCAATATATGCCAGTAACAATTCTCACCGATAAGATGAACGGCATAACATTATATTGGGACCGATCAATCCTGGCTGACTTAACACCGAACAACAGGCCAGACACCATCCTTATGAACGAAAAAGAAAAAACCCACCAAGGTTGGGAAATATCAACAACTAGCCTTCACACTAAAAGAACAAAGGAATCTCAAAGAAGTTATAATAGTACCCATAATAATATCCACCAGCGGCCTTGTGCCCATGTACTTGAAAGAATCACTTTCCAAATTGAACTTATATAGGAATATCATAAACCGTCTACAACACAGCGTCATACTGTGAACGTGCAACATCACTCGCAAGTTCCTGAACCACGTCTGAAAATCTTCCAGTTAATTCACGCCAAATCATGGAGAATTTGACCACATTTAAGTGATCTACTCCCGAAATGCCGAAATTACAATTTCGTGGATCCAAAGATAATAATAATGAAAATAATAATAACAATAATAATTCTGGCTAGTCGGAAGAATCGATTTCAACATCTTATGAGATAATTTTTCGCAAACATTTCGAAAAGAACAGAAATTTGGACAAGCCTCCAACACGTGAGAAAAAAAGACAAAAAGGGAACACAACATTTGAAAGTCTCAAAAATATCTTATCTGGAAAACACTGGTGATGGCCATTAACCTTGATTATAATAATATAGATTGTACACAAAGGAGGAGAAGGAATTCGTGACAGTGAAAATATACACGATATCTATCAGCTCAAATTTCGCGCTCTGTACATTAGCGAAATTAGACACATTTCAGGATTAAACTCTGCTGGAAATAGCAGCAGACTTACGCAGGAAACGATTTCGAAACGGTGAACTCATGGCCCATAACAGAATTCCAGAAACAGCATTAACAATTTACACCACCAATTTAAATAACCTGTAGTGCGGTTGTTTTGTGGTATCGCTGTTGGAAATAATGGAAACTTTTTTTCTGGTAGCGGTATGCAGAGAGACATTATTTATGAATGCTTCATTCATATACCCTCCATATTCTACAATATACGAATCGAGTTTATATATACCTCCTCTTGTTGGCTGATTAATATTTCAGTAACTTTTGAATTTGGAAGCAGTGTGAGCAATGGCTTGAAATAATGCGTTATTTCTGTAACAGTTTTGTTTGTGATGTATTATGCAATGATGTCGCTTGAAGGGTTTTTTTCGGAGGGAAAATTGATGCAGAGTGGAAACTTTGATGATTATATCCAGAATGAAAATTTCACGTTGGAAAAAGTATCGTTGATTGATTCAATATTCACGTCCTTAGGTGCACAACAGGAATAATTTAATGTGAAATCGATTGTCAAGAGAAACAAGGTCATAATGCTTTCAATGTTGAATGATATCATATTCCATTAAAGGGACAGTAAGCAAGAACTGTCGGTATCGCGAGCATTCCGGTCCCATATACGCCATGGTCTTGTGAGCAAAAATCAAGCTTTTTTACCCATATGCTAGGTTTGTGGTCTTATAGGGTTGGGGCTCGAATCTAAAAATTTAATTACCTCATGCATCTTGAAAATCAGTTGTACATGATGAGTGTTTCGTAGGATTCATTTTGTTGCAACATGTCCTATGTATGTTTTTTCCATGAATGCAGTGCCCCTTTTGATGGACGAGATACATCTTTCTTTGTCGTGGTTCATTTCCGCATCTAGCTCTCCTGCCAGATCATTCATTAAAAATGTTATAAATTGATAATTTATGCAGTTTGATGATAAGATGTGTATATTTCTCAACATATCTGATTCTCGAGCTCGAAATCACTTCTGCAAACCCAATTGAATTTTTCTTGGAGTTCGATAAATGAACCGATTTCCTATATGCAGAATTTCAGCCTCGTGTATAATAGTTAAATAAAAATTTTGAAGATTTCATATGACTTTTATTTATTAATCTACTGAGCACACCCAATTTGAGATCTCGGAAACTACATGAAGTATTCTATATAGTTTTGCTAGTCTCAGTTGAAGTTCTGAATTCTGAAATCAAATTAACTCCTGAATGATGAAACCTCTTACTCCCTATCTATTTATTTCAACAGGGAATTCCTCACTTTGTCTGCAACCGAAGCATTTTTCGAATATAGATATTATTCTTAAGAATAATAAGAAAAAACAACTGTAAAAACTTGTAAGAAGTGAAATGAAATGCGAGAAGCGAGGATATTCAGAAGTCAACAAGGGAATCACAGAATTCACAAAATGCAACGAAAATGTTAAGATTACAACTAGCCAGCTGAACAATTCATGTATTTCGCTTCGATCCTGCAAGGCTGTTTCGTTGGTTGAACACACTATATATACAGGGTGTTTCATCATAAACTGGCCAAACATATATAACAGTATAGATGACATTTGGAAAGTAATTTTTACCTTATGACATATACCCCGTTTTCGAAGCATAAGCGAGCTACAGGGTGTTCAATATCAACTTTGAGCAATATTCCGATAAATGTGTTGAGTTATACGTGACCTTCGAAATAATGGTTTTTAGTCACATCTCAGTATTTTTTGGTGATCTCTTCAATTGGAGAATTCTGGAAAAATATTTCAAGATGGCGGAAAACCTACAAAGTTGGAATTTTTTGTTTTTGATTGCCAAATTGGATAGTATTATTCCAATGTACTCAATTCTCTAAGATTTTCCGTGAAAAAATTTTCCAAAATTCGAACTCAACTTTTTTTTACATGTCTACAGTAAAATAAAAATTTCACCCAAAATTGTTGAAATCTTTCGAAGTTGCACTAACCTTCATTCTAAACACTGCTGTGAAAACAGAATAAAAAAATATCCATTTTATAGCCTGCCAAAGATTCCACTCGGAGTACTGAAATAATTTTTATTTAAGAAACTGGTGACCCTACGGAGGCCAAACTTGTGCAAATGGACTCTAAGAATGACCTAGAAATATGTATTTATAAAAAAATTCTCAAAATATCTTTGATGGGAATCGAACTCGCTCTACTTACGGACAATAGTCCGAGTATAAATTGGATTTATTCTGATTATAATGATGTCCGTTACCAAACAACGGTAGTTCAACGAATTTGACCCTATTTTCCGAATGCGGAATTCCCACGAAAGTTTTTCAGAATATATTTTTTTTCTTGATAAATTCATATTTCTATCTAGGTCATTCCGGAGGCCTATAAGCATAATTTTGGCATCCGTAGGACCACCAGTTTCTTGAATAAAAATTAATAAAGAACTCCGAGCAGAATCTTGGGAAGGCTATAAAATGAAAACCACTGAATATTTTTCCATTCTGTTTTCACACCGATGTTCAGAATTAAGGTCAGTTCAACCTCGAAATAGTGAATTTTGAAAAAATTTTTTCACGGAAAATCTCACAAAATTGAGTACATCAAAAAAATGCTATCCAGTTCTGCAATCCAAAATAAAAAATTGCAACTATGTAAGTTTTCCGCCATTTTGAAATATTTTTTCCAGAATTCCACACAACAATTGAATTGACCACTAAAAAATACTAAGATGTGACCAAAAAACTTTTTTTCAAATCTCACGCATAAGTCACCACAGTTATCAGCCCCCTGTATCTCGCTTATACTTCGAAAACGGAGTCATAAGACAAAAATGACTTTCCCAATGTCATCTATACGGTTATATATGTTTGACCAGTTTATGATGAAACACCCTGTATAGAAAGTTTTGTCAGCATCTGGTTCAGAAGACCTCCCTATTCAGCTCGTATCGATGTCCACGTAGCTGATTCGCATTCAGCTCATACAGGAGAGACGTATTGACACCGTTATTATCAGGTCTTTTCTTGAACGAAAATCGGCGAACGAAGGAAGACCCATCATCTGTAGCCGTTCCTGATAACGAGTAAGATTCACTCCAAAGAAAATGCTGTATATTCTCTCATAATGCAGCATCACACAGCGACCACGGATGCATAACCGAACTGACAAATTCAAGTGATGGTCGAGTAAACCATTTATATATAAGGAAGATAACCGTCACAACATTGCCACCAAAAGCATTCTGGAAGATATGTAATGTGCAATATATGTTCAGTCCACGATAGATCACTAGCTATCTCTACACCTAGATCTACTTGAGATGAACATCCAAGGATTTCAACATCCCCAACGTAATACTTTAATTACGGATTGATATAACCTAAATTTAGAATTCGACATTTCGAAGGGTTCAGTGGAATCAACCAATCGACGCACTAACATTGACGTCATCCAATTTCTCCAGCAAGGTTTCATATTTGTTGAGGGGACAAATGGAAAACCTAATAATAATTATTAGTTTCGGGGCCCTTGCTTTTTTTTTGCATATGTTGGCAATGTGACACATTACCAACATATGCCAAAAATAGCAAGGGCCCCGAAACTGCTCCTTGGGGAATGCCACTTAACACGCATCGAAGTTCTGATGTAGCAGCACCATACTTGACCACAAACGACCTGTCAGTCAGGAAGTTCTCAATCCATTTCGAGAGCAATCCTCGAATTCCAAAGTTTTCCAGCTCAGAAGCATATTTATTGGTAGTCTGTCGAAGGCCCTCGAAAAGTTTAGCTGGAACACATCTACAGGATGTGTCCAAAAAACGAGTCCACTCGTTGATGCAAATTAGAAGGCAGGTGACAATTGATCTTCCTCTGATGAAACCATACTGGGTATCAGGTATTTTATGATCCTGGAAAATAGTATGCATTTTGTCATATATCAGCCTTTTCATCATCTCACACATAACAGGAGTGTAGCTCATAGATCTGAAAATGTTCGGACTTTGTTCATCATCACCTTCTTAGGAATGCAGCATACCAGAGTTTAACGATATATAAAAACTGTTTGATATAAGTAGACCAAGAGTATCAGAACATTCTTTGAGTAGGCTAGCGGGAAAACCGTCTGGACCAGGACATGATGAAACATTGGAACTTGCCTTCACCAGAGAAAGGATCGACTTCAAAAAAAGTTAGAGAAGTATTGTATCGAGGAGCATAAGTAGTAGAAAGTAGTGATGTGATGTGTGTGATTCAGACGAGAATGCCATTGAGAAGTTGTTGTCCAAAATTTCAGGTGACAATTTGTGGTCACCTATAACCAAACAATTAGTGTTTGTGTTAAGAGGCAGAGAAGGGACAATATTTGAATTGCGGCGTATGTATTCAAAGGTTTTTTTGTGCTTCGAGCTAGCTAGATAATTCTCAAATTTGGACCTGACTTCACGTATTCTGAGTATCTTATGACTCTGAAAGATACAGGTCTACCTGCTGCGAGCATCGTCTCCTGAATTGTCCAACTGTCAGACTGACGGGCTACACCAGTTCTAGGGTAAAAAAAAATCATGAACTTCATTCACTGCCTGATATACAGGGTACAGGAGTCACCAGGTACTATACATATTCCTACCATGTATAGAAGGTTCTCAGGACAATATTAAATGATCATTTAAAAGTACCTTTTTCTCTTTATAAGTGTTATACAGGGTAATTCTCGGTTTTCAACGAAATTTTCGATCCGTCATAACTTGTAAACGGTTATACCAAATCGATTGAAATTTTCAAAAAATTCAGGTTCTGCTCTGAAAATTATTGTTGTTTGTCAGATTCAATTAAATAATGAAATTCAGTGAATGTTTTCGCTAAGCACTTAATAAAAATTTGTTCAAGAAGAGACAAATCACTAGGACGAGCCCGTCAATGTTTTGTATTCCTGTCTGTCCTTCTCAATTGGTCAATTATGATTGTTAGGCAATAATTTTCTTGAAGTTCCAAATTTCAGGTGATGAATGGATGCTGAATTCACTAAGGTGAGAAAACGTATTCAAAAGAAGCTTAATAGAATAATTCCAACTTTTTTGTGATAATAATAGTCATAAATCCATGAATGAGACATAAAGCATCATAGTTTAAAAAAATTGAACCAAACATAAACGAGGACAACAGTTTTATGAAAATAACCAAAAACAAAATGAACATAGCCAATAATAATCATTTCAGATCATTTTCAAAATGGAATCCTCCAGCTTTCAACCATTTTCGTTGTATTATAGTTGGCGTTTCTGCATACACCAGTTCGTTCAGTCGCCCCCAAATAAAATAATCAATAGAATTCAAATCAAGGGGGACCTTGGCAGAAACCAACCGGAAAATGTGGAGGTGCTCTATCATCCTAAAAAAGAGCTCTCGAACATCAACATCAGCTGATGAATTGGGGACAATATTTTGTGAAAAGTCCAAATGAATATCTCCACTCAACGGCCTTCCAGCTGGTTCTTGACTACCCCAATCAAGGTATTCAACGAATATCTTAATTGAGAGCGTCCTTCGGGGATTGCATGGGGATTTTCCTCGGCTCAAATATACAACATCTTTTGTAAATTGCGCTTCATCGGTACCTTAATGAAGTTCTATAGAGAATGAGATTGTTAATACCAATCAAGATTGCCAATTTTCATGAGCTAGACCGGAAAACGGCACTGAATTTGGAAAATGCTATATGATGTGAAGAGGTGATTTTTTACCCTTGCTCCTTATACTGAATTGAATGGGAAAATCGTAATTCACAACTGAGCGAAATCAATCACTGAAGTTTATTCTTGAATGGAAAATCCTATACAATAATGCAGTTTTCCTACACAATCATTATGGGTTCAATATTCCTCATCAACATAGGGAAAACCATACACAGGGAATGACAAAAACAACAGAAATTGTTAGAGCCGGACCTGGATTTTTTGAATTATTAACGAGTTGGATTCTGAAGGTACTGCAAAGCAATATTCATTGAAAATTTCAATGTATTTGGAATTACTGTTCAAAAGCTATGACGGATCTAAGATTCCGGTGAAAACCGAGAACACAACTTATAAATGCAAAGCAGTTTTAAATGGTCATTTAATATTGATCTAAGTAGCATCTATACGTGGTAGGAATATGTTCAGTTCTCCATGACTCACCCTGTATATATTGAAACCTGCTAAGGGGAAAGCTGCAATTTTCTGGCTACCATATTATTTCACAGGGGACGCCATCCTTTCATCGAAAAGCTTTTTATGAAATTTCGATGTTCGGCTTCACCATAGGGCGGGCATATTGAAAATCGTGATTGATTTTATGGATATAATGTCAAAGCCGGACTCTTTACCGTGCTTGAGGGCATCTCAATGAAGATTGATACCTCTCCAGGAAAATATGCTCCGAGATGAATTCGTACTCCACTAGCAGATGATCCGTAACTCAATTTTCGTGTACCTACCTCGATCTGTGAATGAAGTGACGAAATCTCCTTCGTCTTTTTTGACAGTGACTGATTAATTCGAAGTGGCTTTTCTCGAGTCGGGTGGAAAGGATCTTTGAAATTGAATCACCGGTTTTTTTCGAAACGATCCTTGCATCAGAAGTATCCTTGACGTGTATATTGCCGTTTAAATCTTGTGAACAGGGGAAAAAGCTATTGCCACTTTCGAAGAAAAGTCCATGGGAATTAAATAGGATCTAATTCAGTTTTTCATTTATTGGAAATCAATGTTGAATTTCAAGTTCAATTCCATTGAATCTGGATTTTGGAGATATCTGAAAAACTACATACGACAATTTCAGATTAGGTTCAGGAGTCCATCGAAGGTCAGATTCTAGAATGCTTAAAGTCGATATACTAATTGAAAACTTGTACTTATTTGCAAAATAACGGCCTGAAGGTAAACACGGTTTCGGAGCTAAAATATCTTCCAATGATTTCAGTTTTTCATATTCATGCAATATTCTTAACGTTGGAATTTTACAAACAAATGCCAAATTTCACTTCCACCATATCGCTATTTTTCGAATCATCAATAAAAGGCATAGACTTGAGTTGATTTGAACCTATTTCCTGAATATTTTCATATATAAAACCACCAGAGTGGAAATTTTACCGGCAAAATTTTTTTGCATGGCAATTTCGCAAATGATATTCGTATCACATTGTGGCGAAATTGTCAGGAGTGAAATTGCCGAAAAGCAATGAACTCGAAAAAGTATAATCGAGAAATTTTACCTGCTTGAGTTTTCCTGTTGTGGTACTCAACACGAAAATTTTACGAAAAAATCAGTCGTGAAGTATTATGATCAATTGACTAGTGAACAAATATTTATTTTCAAAGCTGGAATCTTGAATTTCAGAAATGCGAAGTTTTTTTGCCGGAAAACCAACTTGTTTTTTCAGCTGACTCATACGTTTTATCTCTATGAAACTAGCGTAAAGCTATAGAAACTTTTCATTGCAAATAGAATGAACGAAATGGTCAGCATAATATATCCAAAAATACATTTTTCATAATGCTTAATCTTAATCTCGTTTTGAAATGGCCGCTTTGAAACTTGAGGTTACTGATATTTGAGCTGAAATTTATAACTTCTTCCTTGGCTGTTGCATAAAGTTGAGGTCACATATACGCAATCACATGATCACGATCACGAAGGCGTTCACGATGGCGATCAAATAATTATATTGAACTAGTGAAGCAGCACACACTTGAAGCAATCTCTCTGCGACCTGGCAGCGCTCAGAAGAGATTTTTAGCAATCGCATGACGTCATAGAAAACTATGGTTGTTTCTCTGGATATTTTGACATACACTATAAAACCTAACGGCTGACCGTAAACACCATAACTCCCGAAAAAAACAACTTAGAAACTCGATATTTGTAGAGAAGGTTGGGACCTTGATAACGAAGGCCGAATTCGTGAATGGGTAAAATCCACCCAATGATTCCGCAGATATACCCATTCAAAATTTTATTTGCCCAATATTTCCAAAAATACAGATCAGATGGAAATGAAATCCAGTACTTTATATAACATGGAGTTGAAGGTATAACCGGAATTGTTCTCGAATAGGAACAATTTTTTTAGAAAAAAAAAAATTTTCGAAAAAAATTTTGAAATATTTTTTTTAATTGACTTACCCTATGATTTCAACAAAATTCTGCTAAAGGTTGAGCGTTCGTTATGCTCCAACTAACTGCCAAGTTTCAATCCAATCGTCTCACTTGTTTCTGAAATATGAGGAAAATAACCTCGAAATTTTAGATAGCTCTAACTCCAAGACTATTTGGCCGATTTGGCCCAATAATCAACTTAACCGCTGCATCCCGATACGCGAATCACCCTGAAAGTTTGGAGTCGCTAACTGGCTTCATTCGACAGTTATCGTGGCCACCGCCGGCCAGACAGAATCGATTTTGACACTGGATTCGTCCAACCTAGTCGTTTGAGTCCAACCTAGTCGTTTGAGACCCTTTTCGGCTCAATCATCAAAATTACAGATATTTGGACAAAACGATAGCACGCTGTTCTCCTATAACATGCGCGCAATAAATAGTTTCCGAAAAAATTTTTTTTTCAAATTTCCTGATGACACAAATTCTTGCAGAAAGTTGCATATCCTTATGCTTCAACTAGTCGCAAAGTTTCAATTCATGTATTATGTCATCCTGACATAATACATGTCACAAGTTTTTCACTTTATTCCCGATATTTTATTAGATTTCTAGTTCGAAATGAACAATTATGGATCTATGGGAGATGATTCCCCAATAAAGGGGCCTGTAGCGTTCTTCGTTTATCTGAGGATCTGAAAATCATCGCTTGGAGGACTGAACCTGGTCGAAAGACCCTCTCGGTCATGAGCAAATGTAGGTAATA
Source organism: Myrrha octodecimguttata (assembly GCA_958510865.1). Classification (NCBI taxonomy): domain Eukaryota; kingdom Metazoa; phylum Arthropoda; class Insecta; order Coleoptera; family Coccinellidae; genus Myrrha; species Myrrha octodecimguttata. The sequence continues at coordinate 46,086,101 of OY294058.1, read as the reverse complement.
TTATTTACTGCTTCCTTCTGGTTTTCTGTCCCTTTTTCTGTTTTCAGATATTATGTCAAGATATTTTGTCGAAATGAATTCAAGATGACGAAAAAATTATTTTCAAATGAAAAAGATGCCATCCATCTTCTATAAACAAATTACTACACTTATGCGAGGAGACAGAATTTTTCCTGAGGTTTTTATCTGTGCTCTTGTATCATACGCAAATATGTATGGTACCCCGTTTACATTTCCTCTGCTAACACTGTGATATATCTTAGAATTGTAATGCTCGTTCTCAAAAGAATATATATATATATATAATTCAATCGCTCAAATAGTTTTCGAAATATCAGCCAAATAACCTAAAAACTTCAAATGGCTATAACTCCGAACCGATTTTTTCATAAACGATGTAACCTTCGCACTTTGAAATGCAACCAACCCTGAAGTTTCCAAGTCGAAAAAATCTTCCGTACGCTTGTAATTGTGCGTAAAGCCGGGCGGCTGGACAGAATCGATTTTGACTGAAAATGAAATATTCTGAATGAATAATAACTGCTTTTATTCACTGTTTTGTGTGTAACATTTCGGTGATTCAGAGTGTGGAATTACAAAGTTACAAGTCCTTTACATAACATAGCTGTTTATTTGAACTCTTATCGATCGTGTTAGAGATTATATGGTGTTCATATTGGTTGCTAGTATTTCAGAATCAAAATCTTTTGACGGAGAATTATAGCATTTTTCTCACCTACCGTACTAGAGAGTCCGATGTTGTAACGAAATAATCGCAATTAATTCAACACTCAGTTTCGAACACAATCAGTGACTGATCAATACTGAATTCAATTATATATTCAGATCGCGTCAATACAGGTACTCATGCTGATGGAATCGTTCTGTACTAATCGGTTCAATGGCAATTCAAATTGATTAGATATCGGTCGAGTATATTATTGGATGGAATTCATCCCTTTATTGTTTCATCTATTCATTAATTTCTTCTAATATTTCCTCTTCGAATAATATGTGCATTCGTCTATAATTCATGGAATCAATTAGAATATCCATAACTTTTACCTCCTGAGCATAAAAAGACGATTTCTTCAATATCTGAGACAATACTCAATGAAATTCAGAAAGCCATCAAAATGAAGATAACTTGAAATTAATATGAGCATTCTTTGTTCCTTATTTCGCCCTCAGGCATTGAACACGTCGTAGTTAAATGCACAATGGACTATCACTTTTAGATCTGGAGATCTGGAATTGATGCAATAATGGCGATGTTTTTCACTCACGTTTTGTCCGAATGTCTATAGTTTTATATTTCAAACAGAAATGGTCCAAAGAAATAGGTTTAACCTACTGATGACTAATCTGTAGTCCAAATCGATTCTGTCCGGCCGCAAGGAAATCCCGCCGAGGATACGATGAACGTTGATAGGAACGGGCTAGCAACTTTAAGGGTGGGTTGTGCAACAAAATGCGATGGTTATTTTCGTCAATGGGCCAAATGGTCCCGAAATTGTAGTCGTTTGAATATTCGAAGTAGGTGCATGAATATAAAAGAAGCTTCATAAGTGATCAGGTTGAAACTGGAAAGTTAGTTGGAGCATACTGACCCCCCACTATTTGCATAATTCTGTTATATGGTTAGTAAATTAAAAAAAAACAAATTATCTCCAGAAACTCCTCCTTAGATTTCAACAAAATTCTGCACATATCTCCAACCAAATTTCAGTTCGATCTGAATTTAACTTTCGGGGATATTGGATAATATGTCGAAAACTCCTGTTGATCGTATAATTTTGAATTCGTTGTCAAAGCGTTAATCTCTTTACATATTTACCCCATCCAATGCAACTTAACCTGATAGGAAGATCTAGCGATCATTTTTTTATTTGGTCTTCATAAAATTTTGCATGTACCCTCAAGCGTTAGTTTTTCAATTGAGGAGTAAAGTGCAATGTGGATTTTTTTGAAAATATTAAAACGATTAAATTTCGAAAGGGTAGACGGGGCGGAGCGTTCAACCATAAACTGGACAAACATGTATAGCCGTGTAGATATTGAGAAAGTCATACCTCATGACGTGAAGCCCGTTTCAGAAGACAAGCGAAATACAGGGTGTTTGATGTTGAGCAATATTTTGATAACTGTGGTTAGTTATGCGTGACTATTGAGATAATAGTTCGTGGTCAAATTCTATTATTTTTTGGTAGTCCATTCAGTCGTCAATTTCCTAAGATTTTTCGTGAAGACATTCTTTCAAAATTTGAACTCAACTTTTCTTTCACATGCTGTAAAAAAAACTTTCACTCCAAATTGTTGGAATCCTTCAAGGTTGAAGAATCCTATATTTTGAACACTACTGTGTATGCTCCCAAAGATGCCGCTCAGAGTACTCACATAATTTCATTAAAAAAGTTGGTGTCCTCACGAACCCCAAAAATTGTGCTCATGGTCCTCCAGAATGACCTGGATATCTAAATTTGTCAAGAATTTTTTTTTCAAAAAATCTATACAGTAGGACAGTAGGGTGGTAACATTATCTCTGGAGTATGAATTGGATTCATTCTGATCTTATTATTGTCCGTTACCATGCAAGAAGTTGAGTCCTACTATGTTGAGGATGTGTTCACCACGACTTACCATGGTTTTTTTTTACGATAAAAGTATCTTATTCACGTAATCTACTTGATTCGACTGTCGAATTCTATGAAAAACTGCTGCTTAGTAACGGGCATTAATAAGATCAGAATTTATACTCGACAGATAAAGTAACCCTACAGCTACAAAATGAAAACTACCGAATATTTTTTATTCTGGTGTCCAGAATTTTTCACAGCAATTGTATTTACTACTAAAATATACCAAGATGTGACCAATCGTTATTTCAAAGGTCACCGATACCTCACTACAGTTATCAGGATATTGCCTAATGTTGACATTAAACACCCTGTATCTAGCCTGTGCTTCGACAACGGGCTATTTGTCATAAAGCAAACATGGGTTTATTAATTTCGTCTACTCGGCAATATATATTTCTCCAGTTTATAGTGTACCCTGTATATCCGCGGAACCTTTTTGGGGATTTAACCAGTCACGAATTCGGCCGTCGTAATTAAGGTCCAAATGTAAACTACAAATATCGAGTCTCTAAGTTGTATCTTTTGAAGGTTTTTGTGTAACGATAGGCATTAAGGCAACTGAATTAACACACTTATTCACGCTACTCCACAACGCCACAGTTTCTTCCAAGTATGCAGAAAAAATTAACAACACTTTCATCACTCTCGCACGTGTCTCTTCATTGATCACTGGCAAGTCTTCACTATCATGGATGATTTTATTGATATTTTTAAGCTGCATTTTGCTACATTCGTTTTTGAAATCCGAATGAACTTTCACAGATTGACGAAACTATCCATTTACCAGCAAACACTAAACATCGTTGCTGCACTTGAAGTGCAGCAATGGTGGTGCAGTAACTGTCTCGAATCGGACCGTATATGTCCAGCTGAACTGCATCGAAACTGTACAGTTCAAACTGCGTTTAAAGTACAGCCAGTGTACAGTAGTTGAGAAGCAGCTATATCACTTCGTAATGCAGTTTCTACGTAGTGATAATGAAGCCTGTGCCACTTCGTTATGTATTTCCTACGAAGTAATAATGCAGCAGCTGTGCTTCTTCGATATGAAGTTTCTACGCAGCAATAATGCAGCAGAAGCTCAGCTGTATAACGAGACTCACAGAAATAGGACTCACTCCCGAAAAAAGAATTATTCTTCAAGAAATTGAATTGAAACTTTGCGCATTGATATTGAATTATTAACCATCGACAGATGTGAAGAAAGTGAGTCTAAGACTTCCAGCTCTTCCGGATATTGCCGAATAAATTTTGATTTGCTCATATGATGAGGTGTATATATTTTTGCACATTCGAATTCCATGCTTTACGGTAGAAAAGCCACTGCAATTTTGTCTTTCTCCAAATATTGATTACTTCCAAAAAAATAAATATTTACAACGAAAGACACAAAATTTCCTATTTCTCCTCAGTCGATGAAAAACAGTATGTAATATGAATGTCCATAATTTCAATCCGATTACTTGAACAGTATAGGTTTTTCGGAGGTGAGCCTGATTCCTGAAACTTACTGGCTATCTTAGGAGTCAAGTTGGCCTAGTTTGTATCGAGCATAATACTTAAAGTAATTCCTAGCAAATTCATATAAGTGAAGAAATATTGCACTAGGAACATGACTTCAATAAAAAAAACTAGAAGTTACAGAAATACCGGACATATCAACCATTATGCATAATATAATATATTATTGGATGACTCTCTCTCGTACACATTTCTCACTCATAAGTACACATTTCTCAATAGTACCTTGATGGTTGTTTCAATATCGGGTGTGAATAATTTTTTCTCCCTTTGCTCTTTCGTACAGCAACTTGAAGTGGAGAAAATTGAGTTAACAAACAAAGAAAGTTTTACCTATATTTTCCTCATTGATGTTTGTGTATTTCGAAATTCTGTTTTATGTTGGCCCTGTCCAGCTCAAATAGTGATCCAGATGTTTTCTACTTTTGTCTATTTATTGCACTTCCGAAAGAAACCGCATCATCCAAATATTTGACTGAGCCACACAGATCAGTCTAATCTACCATATTTTGTGTTTTCGGGAATTCAATATGTCGATACACTAGCTTTTCACATTTGCAACATAGTGAACTCGAAACAAACAGTCAGTTCAAATAGCGATATTGACTTAGAATCAAAATGTCTAGAAAAACACTGACGTGAGGTCAGGCGCTTTTTCGCGCTTGTTCGAATTCTAACTATTAGATCAACACGAAATTTCGCACCTAATTGCGTATTGGAAATCTCCATTTGATTTCGAAGTTTAAATCTGATTGCATTTGTGATTCTTGAGATATTGCGGAAATAACGTTAAAATTCCAAATAATAACGAAATTTGGCACATTTTTTTTCTTATATCTCCGAAAGTATACATCGGATCGAATTGAAATTTCGAACATTGGTGCTAAATACTGACTCCAATGTTTGTGCGAAATTCCATTGTGATCTAATCGATATTTCTAGAGAAAACAAAATTTCTCATCAAAACTTTCAAAATTTTTCGAATCATTTTTTTTCAATTTCCTGACAACTGAATCCACACGAAATTTTGCCTCAAGTTTCAATTTGATCGAGACAATACTTCATGACATATCGGGGAATCAACCTCAAAATTTCAAATGAGCCTAATTCCGAAATTATCCAACCGATTCCACCCATTACCGAAATTGACCGAGATAAGAATGTATCACACAACAAACACAAAAAAATATCCGTTACAAGACAGACGATTGGCGACGATTCTCTAACGTACCGGCATAGTTGGTCTGTGATACCGGACATCGATGGCTAACTATTAGAACGAAATATAGCATCAAAGACAGGGACAGCGTTGTCCCATACAGTATTTCAATTTTTCTGAACAAAAGCTGTACAGCAGATGTATTTAAAAGACGTAATTTTTAGAACTGTAGTATCACCAATGCAGAGACTGTGCAGTTGCTATACAACCTCTTATGTACTTCATTCCGATGGTACTTGTAATACAGTAACTGTACAATTGCTGTATGTTGTTTGTTGGGTTCCATGTATCTCAAAACAGTAGTGTTTTAATGCTGAAAATGAAAAAATTCCAGGATCTGTATATTTATGCAAGATTTATAAGTACACTGTTTTCAATGCTCTGATATTGATGTCGAATCAGTTGATATTAAATTGAGAGAGAAGCTATAAGTACTCGTGAGTTCACATGAGCCAAAAAGTTATTGAAGATGATACATGAATATTCTTGTCAGAAAATGCTACTGTCTGATCATGTTGTATACAGCCAAAAATCGAATTGTATCGATTATTCGAAAGTCGAATATAATTTGCCATGACATCAATCAAAAATTCAATACAGATATAGTCAACACTAGTGTGAATAAATTGGAAGCTTTATTGGTTCAGCTTAGAGAAGTGTATTCTCCTTATTTTCTGCACGTGTTTCTATTAAATAGGGTGTATATATATCAAATTTATCCAACAAAATGAAGTTCGATTTATAATATCCTGAATAAGAATTCTTCTTCATAAAAGAAAAATGGTTTGTGATAATCATCGATTTCCTCAGTTTTTAGTTCGACATAAAATTGAATCGATGTTTTGCCTGCCTTCCCTTATTCAATTTCCACATTTCCACAAGAACCTATCAGAAAATATTTCCCAGGTATCCCTCCTATCTTTGGATACGTTCAGAAATGATATGCTGTTAATTTCCTACGATGTGTCGTAAGTGGCGAAGATTGTATGCGAGATGTGAAAGAAACTAGTTTAGCTCTTTTGTGGGAAGCAACTCGCCTGTGATGCTGATAATAAGGCGCCACAATAGAGCGGAGGCAGTGCACGCATGGAAAAACTTCTCTCAGTTAGGTAGAGTCGGTTAACTTCGTCCCAGCTAGATAGTGAATTATTTAGGGATGACATGAAAATCCATGGTGGCGAATAATTCGTGAAAAAATGTGTTTTATTCATTTTAGACGATGCTTATTCTTGTCGTGTTTCGATAACCTATATTGAAATAATCGTTGGAATTCTATCGAGCCTCAATTTCTTTTATGGTGAAACGAAACGTTCTCTAACTATGAAGAATATTGCGGATTCAATCCATGCGTCTCGAATTACCATGAAATTTCGGGTAAAATTATGTTTATATTCATTGGAATATAGGTTAAAATTTTATTTAAGGGTTCGAAGAAACTGAAAAACCTTAGAAGAGATCGTTATATTTTCTCTCGTGCAAATTCTTCAATTTCCATTGCAATCTTTGAAATCGTTTCTTCTGTCCATTGAAGGAAAATGGATACAGCCACACTGAAGCGAATTTCTGAGAAAATAATTCAAATAATCTCATCATAATGATGGGAGAAATATTGAGATACGATATATCTATTTGCATACTACGGCAGTACATCGAACCAATGACAAATGAATGAAAGTCATAAACATCCCTCTAGGTTTTCAGCAACTCAAAAAACGATATTCGTAAAGCTTTCCCGAGATGTATCTGGGGGAATTGTATTGGCTGGTTACATACCAGCCAACAGACCTCCCATACCCAAAACTTCTTCAGCTTCGGACAAGGTTCCTCGTGTAAAGGTCGGTTATTCCGTAAAACTGCAGTACAGATGTTGCTGGATCATCCACATCATGGAAATCAGAAAAAAAAGGCGGAGTCAACACAGTACATTTGAAATGTTGGGGAAATTGTATGAATATATTTCGGTCTGATCTCAAAAATCAATTCTTCCTTTCCATCAAAGCCTAGAAGATCATCTACACTTTGAAAGATCCAGCACTTCAGAATGAACCATGTGGTGAGCAAAATCGTAACACTAGAACCAACCGCGTCCACTGACGCCTCTTAACCGGTATTTTCCTCCCAACGTACCGCATCAACAACAAAAAATAAAACTTTTTGAACTGCAGGACCTGTAGCAAAGCAATTTAGGTTCCGCTGAATCGAAGGAATACTGACTCATGTGGATGTCCGATATGTTCTCTGAATAAAGAACATAAGGAAGGAGCATAATGCCTCACAAAGTGGGTCCGGGATGGATATTGCATGTTGCCGTCTTTCCTTTCACTTTGAAGGAAGAACAACTTGTTCCAAGACTTTTTCGTCCAAAGAAACTAACTAACATGAGTCATACGTGGAGGTTCAATATGCGCGCCTATGTCCCACTGATATAGACGAAGTAGAAAAGCGTTATGCTTCTTCCTGTTGTTCTTTATTCAAAGGTTATGTTCGATTACCTATATTGAAGAGATGGGCGTGGTCAAGCTCAGCAGTACTGCTGGGTATAAATTCGCGAGCGTAATTAGGTCAAAGGGGAGTCGATGAAACCATAGTGTGACCGCCAGACTACCGTTTCGACACCGCCGAAGAAGTAAGTAACTTCAAAGGTTCCGCATGGGCAAGGTATAAGGGAAGACCATTTATTTTTCTCTTTGCTGGTATTGTTGTTTTATTCCCCTCTATTATTCCTCACCTTTTCGCATCCTGCATTACTCAAGGCCTAGCTTGAAACGGCCTACATGACTTTAGGGGTCTTAGAGTGTGCAAGGGTGTGTATGTTAGTTTGAAACGGCACATCATGCACCCTTGTATCGTTTCTACCAGCCACCCGAATTTCTCAAGATTGTGTAGTAGCTTGAAACGGCCTGCATGACCCTTTGGATTTATGGGTATACAGGGATGTGTATGCTAGCTTTAAACGGCGCATCATGCACCCTCGTATCCTTCCTATCGTCCGACCGCCCGAATTCCTCAGGATTGTGTAGAAACGGCCTGCATGACCCTTTGGATTCCTGGATATTCAGGGATGTGTTTGCAAGCTTGAAACGGAGCATCATGTATCCTCGTATCCTTCCTACCGACTGATCGCTCGAGTTCCTTAGAGTTGTGTAGCAGCTTGAAACGGCCTGCATGACACTTTGGATTTCGGTATATGCAAGGGTGTGTATGCTAGCTTAAAACGGCGCATCATGCATCCCTGCAGAATCCTTACCGTATATTCACCTACCAATCCCCTCAGTTATGCCAGCAGGTTTCAGGATCATTCATTCACTATTGTCATATATTTTGCCCATGTTGAACCTACTGCTTGTTATTACATTAAATTGCTTTATAACTATTTTCCGCTTGCACTTTCCCGGATTCCACCGCATGATTCCGTATTTAACTTCGCTTGGTTTCCCCATCCATTCCGTAGATTTCTAAAGGTTCGTACCCAGCCACCCTTTTAAAAGCATGTTACATCCCGCTTCTGCTTCTGAACCGTTTGCTCACCCTTTTACCCTGCATATCATCAGCATGTAGAAAAATTCAGCGAATAGAAGTTTAATTATTATTATTGTGTGTTTTATTTTCCTGGATAACACCTTGACATACTCAGAGACAGAAGACTACTCCGACTTCTACGAACATCTGAACCCTGGACATAACCTTCTCTGATTGTAGCTCTCGGACCCCTGTGGGTTACCGCCCACAGGTACCGAGTGTTCTCAACACATTGTGCAGCTAATGACACCTGCCGAGATATACATACGAACAGATTTTGTAGCCTGCATCTCTCAATAAAGAGAGGTATGGCTCTCGAAATTCATCTCTTATTTTCACTGTGAATAGCAAAATAAAACAAATTCACCACATCTCGTTGTTGTATGATCAATGTCACAGGACAATCACCCACACACGAATATCGTGGATGATGCCTCCTCCTTGTTCATGCTATTGGTGGTGGTATAACTAGCCCCGAGCAAGGTGGAATATGGATCGATTTATTGATAAATACTTGAACTTATAGGATAGGTATTGATTCATGGAGAAAAAGGAGCTCCAGTAGTGATACTAACATAATCACAAGAACGGGTACATGTCAGAGCTTATCATCCAATGGTTGATTGGATGATTAGCTCTGATCAAGGTGAAATATTTGTTGATTTATTGACAGATATTCGTCCTTGTGATTAGTTGTGTTAGTATTTGTTTTTATGCTCGTGATTCTGTTGATTATGTTCATTATGAAGAAGAGTTTTGGTAGAGCTGAAAAAACTTCAGTAAATGTGTCAATATAAACACATGAGCCTTTCCTATTCTCAGATCTAAAGAAAATATTCCGGGAAAGAAGATTTGGCTCAGGATAGTGGAGCTCATCGTTCGATAAAGACAATAGCTCACCCTTATTGTATCCTCCAATAGAGAATATTTGTGCAGAAAAACTAATTTAAGACCCCCTCCAGAGCAATTTTCTCACGTAGCAAAATTTAGAATACTAAAAATTATCATTCATAAATGTGGATTTTGCAAAGTTTTCCAAAGAAAACGAAATATCGTCCGAATCTTCTATTTCGGGTTCTAGCTTGACGGAATTCACTCCTTATTCGAATACTGTACGGGGTGGTCCTCGAGTAATTGTACATTATATGATGGTGAATATAAAACAACAATTGCATTTGGGCTGAGGTTATTTATTTTCATACAGGGTAGTTCATTCATTTTTGAAGAACCTTTAGAGCCATTCAACGTGTTCGCTTCAAATTTGGCAGGTATTGTCATCTCTGGCCATCGAACTACTCATATGAATTATACCGAAATAATACAGACCAGGACTTAATAATTCCGATTCCAAATTCCAAGTCTAACAAAACACTCGGTACATGGAATATCAATTTGTCATAACTATCATCTAATTCTGCATAGATTTTTTTTCGAACACTGTTTTCCACGTGAACGGCACACCGAACGATCATTCTCTTTTAAGTCAAAAATAATTGAATTTTTATGATTTTTAAGATTCATTGATTGTAACAAAACTTTCAAATGGCTATAACTTCTGGACCGTTCAACTGATTCGCTTCAGATTCTGCAAGTATTGTCATCCCAGACCATCAAACTGTTTATATAAACCATAAACCGAAAAAGTGCCACCCAGGTCTCAGAAATTTTGATTTTTAAACACCCTGTACAATAAACCTCCACTGGTCATTAATATCATCTGTTTTCGCATAGATTTTTCTTTTTTATACTGCACCACCAACCGTCACTTTTTGTTCATCGAAATTAATTGAACGCTTTGAGACTTCTTATGACCCTGCATAATGGAATAAGAAGTCCCTGATATAATATTCATTCAATCATTTAAAAAATGAAGATTTTTCTGTAATATCTTCACATAATATCTTTCAATATAGATATATTACGTTATACATTCATTGTGCTCAACGTACTACGTATGAATTTTATCAACTGACATATATAATGATTGAAATAAAAGATTTGAGGAAACGGTAACATAGAAAAATAAAAATGGAAATCATACCTAGACACAATGATTCATCTTCTTTCATTCGATTTAGAATCCTCAGTAGCATCTGTTCTATATAATATGTCAAAATCTTACCACGCGTACTCACTAACACCCGATTGCAAACGGCCTCAGTTGGTTTAGAACCTCCAGCAAGCTTGTCGAATGTAAATATTTGTACACAAAACAATTTTGACGACAAGTTCCAAACCATTCACGTCCTTTGATGAATTAAATGTAGTAATCAACACTTTCAGAAATCCGTAACACTTCAAAAATCATGACTAGTAGACTAGTCCCAATTTAAAGTTTATATTTATTGATTTACATGCTTGTTTGACTTGCGAAACTTTGAATGCAGTGGCTCTATCAACTCAACAATGACATATTCATTATCTTATTAATGAAATACACGCCTGAAATGCAGTGATCACACATATATTTTAATTAACATTTCATATCAATAAAATTTTGTTGCGTTGGGTATTAATGAGAAAAATATTCCATCTTGTGAAATTGGGTTATCTGTTCACTATTTAACTCGCCAGGCTGAAGGTTAGATCTAGGTTCAGAAATATTTGAACAGGAACAAAAAACCTTAAATTTCATAGAAATGAGATTTCTGTATGCCAGATTATACCTACAAAAATTATCTGATGGATTCGACAGTAAGTAATGAAAGCATTTCCCAAATATAGATTATAAACCACACTAGTTAATCTCCGAGAATCTGAGGATAGATTAAAACAGTACCACCCTGTAAAGGTGTTGAATTTTCGTTCTCATTTTCGTCATTGATGTAACAACTCCCCTCGTAAAGGAAACTGGATATTGCACCGACATTACGAATCCTCACGCCTGTCATGTCATATCTACACAAGTTCCCCACGGAAACTATCATCAATCTATTTCCCTTCATTCCGAATCCAATGAGCATATTATTACGCGATATTCCTTTTATCAAATCAACCTTGCCTGTCTTGGGTAAGGTGTAGAGATTCTATCAGTTTCCCTGAACGTCTCTTAACCTCATTATAACCCACTAATGTCGAAAGGATTTTGTTCCAGTTCTTATCCTCATCAATATCTTTAATATTTCACTGAGCTAATCTCAGCACTATGTTCCATAACGAACCTGGGCTTTCACGCTAGCTCGAACGCCAGTTTGTACTCGTAGACAGGGGCGTAACTACATAAGTGGCAACCGTTATTATGCTCCGAGGCCCCAAGCTTGTGAATATTTTTAAAAGAACTCTTTGTGATTTGAATAATAATAACAATTTATTTTTTTTTTCTCGAGAATAAACTTTTACAAAGTTTTAGTATGCCAAACCTAAGCATTAGCATATCCTCAAATTCTTTCACAGCTAAATATTTACCCATTTCTATGATTATTCGAAATTCATACTGAGAAGTAAAGCAACATCAAAACGATACGAAGTAACAGCGAATGGTGAACACATATGGGTTCTGTGTATTGAAACTTTTCATTTCATTTCAGCTCCTCTTCAAAATTCTTCTTGAATTGCAAATGTAATCAAACAATTTTGCTCAATGATAGGGTAGACTATGCTTAAGGTAACTTCCGTAGAATATAGGAATTGGTCTTGCGTGATTGTTTCAGTTTTTACGTGTTATATAATTTTCCAAACTTACGTATGTCCTTGAGTATAGTATTTTGAGACTCTTAGACATTAAAATATTTGTAAGAAAGCCTACCCCAAACAGCTACCCCATAACAAACAATTGATAGAACCAATGACACATAAACATAGTCTTAGCCACATCAATTCTCTGACAACAGTTCAAATAAAAAATATAGTCTTTTCATTGTCTTGACAACTTCAGCAACGTGTTTGTTCTACCTTGAATAAGTCCCCATACAGTTCAAGATATTTAACTGTATCTACTTGAACAACAGAAGGGCACTTGAAGTTATTTATGTAACATGTAGGCAAAAGAAATGGTTAATGTAAAATCTGGTTGTCCGCTACAAGTAAATGAAATTGCCACAAATTTTGTTGTTTTTCACATTCTCAGCCCACTTTCATGCAACTGTTCAATTACCGTTATTAAACCCAGAATAGACTCGTCATATAATCTATCCTAAGTAAACTCCCTGAACAGTATGAATCATCTGCATAACTGAAACATACCCAAATAGAGATCCACGATATTTTTGCAATTTTTTTTATGAATGGAAATGTAGAATTCAAAATTGAAACAAAAATATCATGCAGTTGGCAATACCTAAGTACTCCCGACATTCATTTATCCGCTTTTGCATCGTCACAGTTCCAAGATTAATAAGAATATTGTTGGTTTAGGCGAGGTTTTTTTTTGGAAAGCAGTGTTTAATTTTTCTGTATTATCTTTTCTTCATTCTGAATAACTAAAAACACTCCGGAAGAACTTCAGTTTCTTATTGAGGAAGTTTTTTGTTTAAGCATGTTTTTGCATTATTTTCCCCACATCGTAGTCAACAGCTTCAACGTCTGAAAATCCATCTTTGTGTGAGGTATACCACCTAACAATTGCTTTCATCTACAAAGAAGCTGAAAGAACAATGAGCAAACTACAAATAATAAAAAAAATATTTGGGAAATACTATGAGATTAGATTAGATTAGATTAGAGGAGGGGCGATGAGGCTATGCTTAACCTCGCTGACACCTTGACATAGAGATCTATTGTGCAACCCCGCGCTGTTTACCAGTCAAGTAGCAAGGTCTCGATAAACTTTACTACCTTACTGGGTGCTACACCCATTATTTGTTCCGGTTTTAAGAAACAGGAGCCAAGATGCCGCTGCCTTCTCCAGAGGACAGCTTCACATTTGCATAGCAGGTGATCCGCTGTCTCAGTGGCTTCTTGGCAGAAGCGACAGGTATCATCAGGAACCTTCGCCATGTTCCGAAGATGATAATTCAAAGGACAGTGTTCCGTGAGTATGCCTGTCAGTCTATATACTCATACTATGAAATAGCTGGACTGCCACATTTACCGCTGAGAACCAAGCTGCATTGAGTCTAAATTTGGTGGACTCCTTGATTCCTTCGCGTTAAATAGGGCTGAAAAGATGTTACAAATGAGAATGTTTATTGACTTCTTATATATAAGTGACCCTGTGACTAATTAATATGTATATGGATTTATAAATCAACATTTCGACTCATTTCGTCTCATTACCTTGCAAATACATTATTTATTCAACTATAGTCATGATTTTCTCAACTGTAAGACGATGCTCAGGTAAGACATTCGTGCGTATACCTGTACTTACTGTGCTGTGACCCCTCCTGCGATAAAGAATTTATGATAAAGTAGCTTCACTCCTTTGAAGTATTTATATTTCGACTTGATAAAACTGAACAGTTTATTAGGGTGATCCATCATTTTTGCACGACTTGTCTTGACTATCTAGCGGATCTATCCCAAAACAAGTGCTGGTTATGGTAATCTGAGCACTTTTGTGACACTGAGCCTTCTAAAAAATTCTTCGGAGGACTGAGCTGACTCGATGAAGGGCTCGCGAGCACAGTGCTGGGTATTCAGTACTTCGAAGAATTTTTCTAGAAGGCATAGTGCTTAAAAATCTGAAAAAGTGCTCCCGAGCACTACAAAGTGCTTCGGAGCAATATATTCCCCTGAGCACCGCAGAATGCTCCCAAGCACCAAACCACAGCAAATGCAATTATATCCGGCACTTCTTGGTGGGTGAATAGCTTTATACTATAACCTTGAGCAAAGTGATATAGTAGGCAATCAACAAATTATCTTGATGAGCTGTACCCCTCTTTTTCTGCCTCGTTAGTAAACACCATAACAGAGAAGTGCTCAGTGCTTGCAGATAGATACGAATTTCTTTCAGGAAGTGCTTCGTACTCGATAGCGTTCTCTAAATGAAAGGGCTCACGGCACGTTCCACAAAACTTTGACTGTTCCATCAAGGGCTTGACTGTCAATCAACAATAAATTCTGTGATCGCTCAATCAAAGAGTCGATCTGCCGTCAAAAGTTTTGTGAAAACGACGGTTAGTGCTAGAGATTCTGGAGCACTTTTCAATCAGTTCTCAGTGCTTGTTGATGGATGCACTTCTGATTAGTGCTCTGCTCTATAGTTACGCCACTGTATTGTAGAGAGAGAAGTTGCGTGAAATATGGAACACAATGCGAAGGATGAGATGGAGGGCTATTTCAGAATATTGTCGGGTTAGCTATTTGGAGAGATTATTCTTGTTCATCGAATGGAACGAAATGTCGGTAGTCTCCTTTCGTTTTCAGACGCTCAAAACATTGGAGTAATGTCTTGTGCTTCGATAAAGGTTTCGATTGAGTCCTTGGAGAGCGTTTGATCTCTGGGCAGGCTTGCTGAAGGCCTGTGTAATTCAATATATCTGCATTTGATATATTTCAATGTTTCCAAGGAATCATACTTTTATAACGACTTTTTGTATTTTGAATGACTGCTATTTTGAGTGTGACAAGAATCAAGTACGCCCCCAAATCCGGTTAGCAAATTCTGTCAATAACTTATATATTTATTTTTGCATATTTCAATTATTCTGAAATATCGTTGAAGAAAAAGTACCTTGAGAGAAAAAACTTGAAAATTTTTGTTTTTTTCTACCTCGGATAGATTAAAGTTCTGGATATTTTTCAACTGACATTTTTCGCTCAGAATAGACCACGTGGGCAGGGATTAAGATCATGAGTGGATGGATAAATTATTTCAGTAATTTCTGAATGATATTTTTGTGAAAACAGGTAAGAAATCGACTGCTCAATCGAAATGGAAATAATGTCCCTTTTCATATTGCTCTATGATTGAGAAATCATCAAAAATTTTTCCTATTCAGATACTGTAGATCAGAATGTAAATAGGAAAAAAATCGAACCTAGCCGCAGTATAATCAGAGTTACAGCAGAAAGCTCAGTCCTCGAGAGTGACTAATATCATTATGATATACAGGGTGTATCTCACTAACACCGAAACAATTTGAGGTGTGATTCTGTGATGAAAATCAAGGTGAGTATCTGGTATAAAATTTCTTGAAAAACCTCCGCCCGGAAAAGTTTCACCCCTTCGAACATTAACGAATGTTTCTTTTTTGTTCTAGGGGAACAGCGTGCTATCGTTTTTGCCAAATGTCTGTAATTTTCGATGATTGAGCCGAAACTGGTCTCAAACGACTAGATTGGACTCACTGATGACGAATGCGGTGTCAGAATCGATTCTGTCCGGCCGGCTGGCCGGCCGGCCGCCAACATGATAACTGTCGAACGAAGTGAGCTAGCAACTTGAAACTTTGAGGGTACGTCGCGCATTAAAATGCTGCGGTTAAATTCGTCAATGGGTCAAATCGGTCAAGTAGTTTCGGAGTTATAGCCACTTGAAATTTTGAAGTTATTCATTTTTATTTCAGAAACTACTTGTGCGATTGCATTCAAACTTAGCTATTGAGTGGAGTATAACGACGCGCAACTTTGAGCCAAATTTTGTCAGGATCATATCGTCAATAAATTGAAAACAAAGTTTTTGCGGGAACCCATTATCATATCCGAGAAACAATTCCATTCAGACTTTGAGCTTCATATTTCACAGCAGTGTACCAAATTTCAGTTCGATGCGATCATAAGTTTTGGAGAAATTGGAAAAAAATATGTCGAATTTTGGGGTTTTCTTCTCGATATCGTTGTTTTTTTCGGTATAACTCAAGAAATACTGATTCAATAATAAAACTTCGCAGCTAGTTTGAAGATGCTTAAAGACGACTTTATGCAAAATTTCGTGATGATCGTTTCATTAGAACAATTTGAAAAAAAAAATCTTGTGATTGTCGTATCATATCATCCTCATTAAATTCTGTATGAACCTTCGAACTGTAATTTTTCGATGAAATACTGGATTTCAGTTCGATCTGATCTGTATTTTTGGAAATATTGGAAAAATAAAATTTCGAATGGGTATATCTGCGGAATCATTGGGTGGATTTTACCCATTCACGAATTCGGCCTTCGTAATTAAGGTCCGTTAGGCCAGTAATCCAGTAATTCGTCGAAAAAAAATCTAGAAAAGCACTGCCGTGGAGGCATCAGCTTTCGCGTGCAAGTTCAAATTCGTTGCCAAGGCGGTCATCTACATTGAACATGCGCGCAAAGGCTGCTGTCTTCACGGCAGTGCTTTTCTAGTTTTTTTATTTTCCTCGTATAACTAGCTGAAGACACGAAACTTGGTAAATATTATTTGTCAATAAATCTACACATTTCGGAATTTTTCGAGCCTACCTAGAAGGGTTTGAAACGGTCAACCCATAAGATATTTTTTCTTACACCTTTTTTCATGAAAATTTTCCTCCAATAGCAATATGGTTTAAAAGCCCAATTCATTCACTAACTTTTTGATCTCTACAAGGTTTCGAAATTTCAAGCATTCAAAAGAAAAATTTAACTTATGTTAAAAAGCATTTAATTGAACAGCCAACCAAATTACGATTCTACTAGGCTAAGATTTTTATAACTTAAACAGTAGCGAACAATGAACAAAACTATCGAATTTCTACAATACAATTTTAATAATAATAATAATAATAATAATAGTTTATTGATCCTCTGAGACAAATTAATGTATAGGATAAGTCATACAGATAAAGAAAAATATAAATTAGCTAAATCACTATAACATCATTGAGGTAATCGTAATAAATAAATGTTGAAATGCATCTGCGATGAAAAATGCCAGGGTCCCTATTCTTGTATCAGGGAAGGGAGGAAATAGGCGTGTCGACGCTGTTTTCAAGGAAACGCCGTGCATTTTTGATGGAACGATAGGGAACGTTCATAACATCACATTTAAGAATAGGGTTCTGCTGAATGTTTCATGTGTATCCAAAATAAAGTTGTAAGAAAAAAAAATTAGGAGTCTATTACTATTTCGACCCGTTCTGAGCATTGTTGAAAAAATTCCAAAATGTGTAGCTTTATTGACATATAATATTCAACAAGTTTCTTGTCTTCAGCTTAATATACAGGGAAAATTGAGAGAGAAACAATTGTTTCCGTTAATATTCGGAGGGTTTCAGCTTTTTTGGGGGGAGGTTTTTCAAAAAAATTCATACCAAATACCCACCTGAATTTTTATGACGCGACTACCCCTCGAATTTTTTCGGTGTTAATCAGATATACCCTGTTCAATAATAAATTTTATGTTGGTCAAGTATTCAAATGTAAGTAGAAGCAAATTTTAATATTTTGTGATATCGGCAACATTAATATCAAAAACTTCTCTTCCTTTGCTTTGTCGATCTCAAAAAAACTTTCGATAGAGTTCAAATAGCCGACATCAATAATTTACTTCGGGAGCTTAAAGTCGTAGGCTTAAAGCTGAGTCCAGAAGAGTGTAATCCGAACAGCGAATGCAATAAAATTTGATAAACGATTCGGCGAATAGTGTGGACGGCCCTCGAGCTCATCCTCGAATAATCAAATGCCTCGTTCGAGTTGAAAACCGAATCCCGATGGAGCAGAAAGAGCGCTGCCTCGAACCATAAGACCCCCCGTTATTTATTGAATTCGCTGTTTGCATTACACTCATCTGGACCCGGCTTAACATTTGATCAGCTCGATTAGATAATTTTATGCCATTCTAGAGACATACAATTATTTATTTATTACACATCATATCCTGTGTGAATTGAGAATAAGCGGTTTGAGTTCACTGTGAATTGATGATCTATTTTGCCGAAGTTACTCACACATGGAAGGATCCACAAGATATAATATCTATCACAGAATTCGAAAATACCATTACAGTATTTCAATTCACGTTTACACGACAGCCATAGGATAGATAGAGAACGACAACTTTGATAAAGAGGCAATTTGATTAATTCAAATGGAAAGATATTTCCCTACATCATCATTCCATTAAACTAAAATCATGATAATTAATTTTCACACGAATTTCGCAGATAAGTATGCTTGTTCCACGTCCGCGTTATGAACAAACTGAATTTGTACTCAGAGATTTATCGTATCTTACTATTATGTTCATGTTTTGAGGATATGGATTTAATGCACCAGTGTCAACTCGTTCGGATCGAGGAATACGGCAGGTGCTTTTCGGAACGGTAACAATTTGAACGTTCTCTGTGAACTGAGCATTTGCAAATTTTCTAGCTTACAACGCGAATTCATATTTTTTGATTCACTATGGTCTCCTGGATTTTCTGCCTTTCAAACTTGAACACCCTGAGTATTTTAATAATTTGTCAAATTTTTGACTGAAAAATTTTTGTTCTTCGAAAAAATTTATTAGATTTCCACGAAATTTGGTGCAAACCTCAGGGTCAGTATTCAACAACATTTTTTCAAATTTCAATTCAATTCGAATTTTAAATTTCGTCATTATTTGGAATTTTAACCCTATTTCCGCAATATCTCAAAAAGTACAAATGAAATCAGATTAAATCTTTGTAATCAGGTGAAGAATACCAACGCGCAACTAGGTGCAGAATTTTGTATTGTTCTAATATATAATAATAGTTGGAATTTGAACAGTTGCGTAAAAGCTCCTAATCTTACGTCAGTGCTTTTTCCGCGCATGTTCTAGGGGAACAGCGTGCTATCGTTTTGTCCAAATGTCTGTAATTTTGGATGATTGAGCCGAAAATGGTCTCAATCGACTAGGTTGGACTCACTGATGACGAATCCGGTGTCAAAATCGATTCCGTCCGGCCAGATGTAGACACGATAACTGTCGAACGAAGTGAGCTAGCGACTTGAAACTTTCAGGGTAGGTCGCGCATTGGAATGCCGCGGTTAAGTTCGTTAATGGGCCAAATCGATCGAATAGTTTCGGAGTTATAGGCATTTGAAGTTTTGAAGTTATTTATTTTTTATTTCAGAAACTACTTGAGCGATTGGATTCAAACTTGGCAGTTTGGTGGAGTATAACAACGCGCAACTTTGAGCCAAATTTCATCAAGATCATATTGTCAATAAATTAAAAAAAAAATTTGTTTCGAAATTTTTTTACAAAAAAATTTTTTTTTCGGAAACCATTCATCATATACAAAAAAAATTATACTCACACTTTGACCTTCTAACTTCACAGCAGTGTACTAAATTTCAGCTCGATACGATCATAAGTTTTGGAGATATCGGGAAAAAATATGTCAAATTTCGAGGTTTTCTTCTCGATATCGTTGATTTTTTTGGTATTACTCGAGAAATACTGATTCAGTCCTGATTAAACTTCACAGCTAGTTTTAAGATGCTGAAAGACAACTTTGTGCAAAATTTCGTGATAATCGGGTTATTAGAACAATTTGAAAAAAAAAATTTATATGATTTTTTCATCATATCATCCTCATTAAATTCTGTATGAAACTTCGAACTGTTATTTTCGATGAAGTACTGGATTTCAATTCGATCTGGTCTGTATTTTTGGAAATATTGGAAAAATAAAATTTTGATTGGGTATATCTACGGAATCATTGGGTGGATTTTACCCATTCACGAATTCGGCCTTCGTAATTAAGGTCCAAACCTTCTCTACAAATATCGAGTTTCTAAGTTGTTTCTTTCGGAAGTTATTGTGTTTACGCAGTCGGTCGTTAGGCTGACCGTAAACACAATAACTTCCGGAAGAAACGACTTAGAAACTCGATATTTGTAGAGAAGGTTTGGGGCTTAATTACGAAGGTCGAATTCGTGAATGGGTAAAATCCGCCCAATGATTCCGTAGATATACCCAATCAAAATTTTATTTTTCCAATGTTTCCAAAAATACAGATCAGATCGAATTTAAATTCAGTACTTCATCGAAAATAACAGTTCGAAGTTTCATACAGAATTTAATGAGGATGATATGATGAGAAAATCATATAAATTTTTTTTTTCAAATTGTTCTAATAACACGATTATCACGAAATTTTGCATAAAGTTGTCTTTTAGCATCTTAAAACTAGCTGTGAAGTTTAATCAGGACTGAATCAGTATTTCTCGAGTAATACCGAAAAAATCAACGATATCGAGAAGAAAACCTCGAAATTTGACATATTTTTTCCCGATATCTCCAGAACTTATGATCGTATCGAACTGAAATTTGGTACGCGCGCACGTTCAAATTCGTTGCTGAAGCGGTCATCTACATTGAACATGCGCGCAAAAGTTGCTGCCTTCACGGCAGTGCTTTTTGAAATTTTTCACAGTTTAATTGCAGCCGGCCGTCCCTAGGCCTGAGTTGTTGCTATCGAAAGTTATTGTGACAGGGTGCTGACCTTGATTTTGTATATGAAGCTGCGCTAAATGTCAATCATCCGAACAGTAAATGTGCCAATTAGCGTCAAGAGCTAAGAAATCTGACATGTTCATGATAGAGCTCCATCTGATTTATCAGGAAACTGTGTCTTCGATAGTCAATGGGATTCATAACGCCTTGCACCTTATTTATGAAATCGAATGACATTCACTGTTAGCCATGAATTGGATTATGTTCAAGGTATGATCAATCGAGTGGCATATATAGCTGAAAGTCACCTGCATGCATATGGTTCTAATGGTAAGTATAACTTTCTATCTCACATATCTGAAACAAACAATAGGAAAGGAAAATGAGTAGTCCCAGAATTGACCACTGAGGATTTGTGGGCATATATCCAAGCTCACGAATTGAACTTAGGAATTAATTCCAATCGATGGTTTTTTACGGTTGACTGTATTGGTCATGTATCAGAGGATATCCTGACGCCACAACAAATAACCACTGCTCTTGACGCTGAAATGCATTAGTTTCAAACAGAAAATATAAATCCTGTCCAATGATACATATATTTTTTCAATCAATGCTTTTATTTCTGGCTAAACGATTTTCACGATTCTCGCGAAATTTTGCACAAGTATAAACATCGGTGTTCGATTGGATCAGTAGGTTATGCGATGCTGAGGAAGAACGAACAGAACTCCGACACCGTTAGCGGTTTTTTTCAAACATACCAAATAACTTCAAGACTAGATATCTTCTCTTTCAGAAATAATAATGTCACTTTTTATTATAAGACCAGAAAACATTTCGATTTGATCTCTCTTGAAAATAGGCATAGTATAGGCGATTTAGTTATATGAGGAAGATTGTTAGTGGTGAGTTGCCGCTATACCGGATTTATTGCAGGAAGTACACATTAATGTCCTTCTTTTGAAAATTTCCATGCATCCAAAAACTCTCGTTGGTAAGAATGTTCTGAACCTGCAAAGAGCTACGGATTATAGATGTATTTTATTGTGCTTACATCAAGCTGCAACTAAAAACACTTTTTTTTATGCAGTGAGGTTCGCATTGTCGGTTTGGAATAGTGTAAAGGTTTTTGCTGATCTTGTATGTTGATATTAATCTCAATGTAATTTGTGGATAATGTTCATGGGTCTCTAACCTGGATGTGCTAAATGTTAAATTAATAAATAAATTACAGTATGTACGACTAGACACACAGAACGGAAGTTGAACACAGATTCTTAATCAGTGAGTCAGCCTGGTAATTCAAACAATTCAATTTTTCATTCAAAACTCGGAAATAACAGACATTCGGATGAAATGATAAAAGGGCTCATTCACCCTAGAATACACGGAAAAATACAATATCCATTAGAAGAATCTGTGGTTGAATTTAATTCTGGGCGGCCGTCCGTCCACATGTGCTCTCACTTTCGGAGGAAAAACCTTATCAACTTGAGATTATCAGAATAGATTTGTGATCCATATATCTCGGTTATATTTGTTAATTTTCTGAAGTCGGTCGTATAGTTTTGAAGTTAGGTACATTTGAAATTTTGAAGTACCTACTGAAACGATCAGATTTAAACTTTGTTAATAGTTTGGTAATACCAATGCACAACTAAGTGCCAAACTTCGTGTGGATAAAGTCGTTAGAAAACTCTAAAAAGATAAAAAGTTTCGTGAATAACAGATATTTGGACGAAATGATAATAAGACTCATGTCCTCTGAAGAAGCGGATGAAAATAATATCCGTTAGAGGTTAATTGGCAGTTCCGTTGTCCTCCACTGTCCACCAATGCAATCACATCTCTCAAATATATTACTGCTCACGTTTTCAACCATCTCAGCTAATTCATAGTTTTCGCTGATTCAAGGAACCGTTCATATAAAACAACTCCAGAACTGGGTTAACACCGCAAAATTTTGGTTACAGTGGTGGTCTTTCAGAAGTGATTCATGACGTCATAGAACCTAAGCTGATAGAGTAGCCGATTTCACTTGAATGAAATGGTTTACTTCAAAATGGATTGGTGATAGCCACTCTGTTTTGGAAACTTGCTTGAAATCAATTTAATTTTCCTTTACTGTAACCACCACTTGCGTTGGCTTAGCCCAAGTCATCAAAACCAGTGTTAAGAAATCGAAACGAGGAATCACGATATTGTAGTCTCGCTTGCAGAGTGCACGTGAAGTTGCGATATTGCAAGTTGGCTTCCTTGGTGATGAAACTGCAAGCACTTTTTGTTGAACAAATTATATCTCCAAGCTCTAGAATAATTGGATGTATTCTACTCCCACTATTACCACATATCTCGTTAACATTGCCCAAAATTTCAAAACATATTTTTTGAAAGCGAGAAGCCGAATAGAAACAAAAATGCCTCTTCGAGTGCACGTGTGGACGTAACCTTACATCGTCGGGTCAACCATTAGGGAATCCAACGACCTGTCAAAATAATCCCACGTGGCGCTTGGAGGGCAAACAAGTTTGTTTACTTTGTAAACTAGTTCTATTTTGGAAGCTTTTTCAGAGTATTTCACACTGATTGGTGTATAATATCGTTTAGTTTTATTTAAAAATATAGTGAATAGTGAGAACTAAGTGAAAAAAATGCCTGTAACATGTATAATGGTCAATTGTGGAAGCCCTTCAAATCGGGACCTTAGGAGTACCTACTGTGAAAAGCTCTTTGCATTACCCTCAGAGTAACTGTTACTCTGAGGCATTGCCCACATATAAACGATCTTTCAAGGAAACTAAGGGAAATGTGGTTAGCAGCCATCAAGAGGGAAGATCTAACTGAATCAATTATTAGAAACCGAAGGGTCTGTAGCAGACATTTCACAACAGGTAGGTACCTAAGAAGAAAATAGATATTTCTGTATTTCTATATGAGTGTAACTGATGTTTGATATTACAGTTTTATACAAGCTTGATTGATAAAGCATATGTGTGAATGTTGTTCTCTATTTCAGTTTATGTAAAGCATCCTATTTCCAATACAAACTTATAATTTATTCAATTTGTAGGATAATCTAGTGCTTTGAGTGATGAAAATCATCCAGATTGGGTCCCATCACATCACATGGATCATCAATCTAGTCCATTCTAAAAGCAAGTGTGATGTAAATCTAAATTTGCGGCAGACAAAAGAATGAAATTAAGTCATGAAGTATATGGACCAAGCAATTAGGTAATGTCCTAAGGAAGAAGTTGTGATCTGCAAATTTTAGTTTTATAAGACATACGTAATGAAAAAATTTTCTATTTTTCAGTTTGATGAAGAAAGTGATATGGGCGATACTGGGCATAGTGGAAGAACGGTGCTACATAAACAGACGTTACAATGACCATGTTAGCTACAAAACTCGAGCAGCTCAATTTTGCCTCGTTGAAAATTAGATTTGAAAAAAAAGCTAAAAACACTCCCCAGGGACTGATGAGAATTTCAAAATTGTATTTAAGTGGGAATATTTCTATACTTCATACATCATTTTAAGCGTTGTAGTTTCTTGGAAATCGTGATCCACATATAAATCATAATTATTTTTAAGTGAGTTATTCGTTTTGTAATTTGTTTGTAATACTAATAATGTTTATTTTGTTATGGGAGTACCTATGTTTCAGTAATAAAAAAAATATTTGAAAGAAACTAAAATTTGTTGTTCTGTATTTTTATTCACTATTATAAAGATATAATATAAATTTAATTGCGCTCAAGTATTTAATGAATACATTACCATCAAGGTGCTACTTCACCTACATTATAAAAAAAAATCACAAGTTCTGTAGAAAAAGTAACTGAGAGCAGTGTACGAAATCACAGAATATCAAATCAGAAATAAAAATCTGCACTTGGTAATATGAGTGATCAGGTTTTAATGTGATGTTATTATCTCTCGAAACTACACACTCCTAGATGTCTTTTGTGCCATTGGCATGAGGAGCTTCACCTCCAGCGCTCCAGTAATCTGTCTGAAGATGCTCCAAATTGTGGAGGTTTTGCACTAGCAAATACACCTACATCATTAATGGTAAATTCTTCATGGTTTTCTTCCATGTCCCTTTCATATTCTTCAAAGGCAACATATTAAGGTCGTAATGACATGAAAATCATTCAAAATTCTCGTTTCTACTTTCAAGACAAAACCTGCGGAAAAATTCTTGTGAGCATCAAGGGTTTTGTAGGCTTTCATCTGTTCATGAGATTAGAAACTGTGTGCTAACACAATATACGAGAATATATCAGGGAAAGTGGTGGAATGCCATTGATACTTGTCTAATTCACCAGTTGTAAAGATGAATGTGTCCAAATCCAAATTGTTAACTTCTTTATATACCTGCAAACAAATTAGGATTTATTGAATATCACTAGTTAACTGAGTAAGGAAAAAAAGCAATCAAAGTTTCATATTCACCTTTGAACAACGTCTGGGTTTTCCCGCAATAACTTCTCTAAATAAGTACTCTGCATGTTAAAACACCATAACAATTCGATTTAACACTTAAGATGAAAGAATAATTATCCAAAATGCTCAATAAATACAATAAAAGTAGCTTGAAACCTCAGCGCGAAATGCAACAATGTTTTGTTTGCCCGCCAAGCGCAATATTTGAGGTTAAAAAGTCACGTGGTTTGGATTGCCTAATAGCTGACTTGCACTTTTGACAGTTTAGAGAGACTGGAAGGCCACCAATAACTTGAAATACATTGTTGGCCATGGGATAAAGCGATATGGCTTCTGGTTTCGTGTCAATTTGGATATTTTGAACTGAAATATTCACTATTGCACTATTTAGGAATTATATCCAAAGTATTGAATATCTTGTTACAATAGCAGCTCAACTAAATATATCGAATTGTTCGAATAAACATCTCATCAGAGATTTAAGTCCACCGTCGCAACTCATTGCATAGTGAATGGCCACTTATTTCCATCAATAGATAATCTGAAAATATAATATGTAAACAGTAGTAGAATCTTGGCAATATTGGACTTATTTTTGGGGAAGATGAATCAAACCCAATTGAATTTCGTCGACGTTTCGGACATTTATTGTTCAATATTCACATATAAAACAAACGGGGTTGCCCTAAATCATGACTAAAAATAAATATAGCAGGTGGCAATACAATATTATACAATCTCCTCTAGGTAATTACCTTAATCCATTTAAAGTATTTAAAAAATCACATATATATATATAAAATCATTAACATGAGTCAATGCTGGAACAAACCATCGATAAAACCTCACTTCAAATCTTTTCTCGGAAAGACCAAAACACATTCACAGAACGTACACATTGAGTAGACTGAAGTCGCCAATTTGACGTCTGTTATCGGTTCCATTTGATGATCCACAATTGACTGTGATCCACAACAGAAAAGATTAATTACATCAACACAGTGAGGTTTTATTGATGTTTTTTTCCAGCATTGACTCATGTTAATGATTTTATATATATATATGTGATTTTTTAAATATTTTAAATGGATTGAGGTTATTACCTAGAGGAGATTGTATAATATTGTATTGCCACCTGCTATATTTATTTTTAGTCATGATTAAGGGCAACCCCGTTGTTTTATATGTGAATATTGAACAATAAATTTCCGAAACGTCGACGAAATTCAATTGGGTTTGATTCATCTTCCCCAAAACTAAGTCCAATATTGCCAAGATTCTACTACTGATTATTAGAAATGGACATGAACTATCCTACTGATAATATGTAAAGTCTGAAGGAATGAAACTTATTTATCTGGAGTCCATTGAAATTCATAAATTAGTGCAGAGAAATATTCTTGGAATAATGAACTACCAAACAAACTTGTGTAATTTCTAAATTCTCAATGCTTTCAAATGATACCTACACCCTAAAAACTCCCCCAAAAAATTATTTCTTTTAACATCTGCTGCAGAAGAAATTCTTTAACTGTCACTTTATATCACGTCGTTTCACATGAATCTGCATAAATACCCTGTACCATGTGCTCAGAGGTCAGTTTCCTGAATATGAACGAAAGTTCGAAACTAGTCGCAAAAACGTAAACCCCTCATATTGTAATACATGTTATAATTTTTGGTAGTAAAATAAAGTAATAAAATTTGTTTTTAATGAGATATCACAGCTCGAATAATCCTCATCAAATCGATGAAAAATAGCGAAGACTTGTTGAAGTATTTCAATTTGAATTGGTAATATTCGGATGTGAAGAGGAACACAACTCATCTATTTTGAAAGAGAGAAAATGTTTTTCTAGTAACTGCGTTTGAAAACTGAAAAATTAACAATTTACTTTACAACTTGTCAGTTATCCCGGTAAGGACATAGGGTAGAGATTAGACTCCAGAATCGATTAAACTTGAATTTTATAGAATTTATTCAATACGTCGGCATTCAGATATGCAATGAAAATGGATTTTGAGCTGATTTTCATGTTTAGTCGAGTACTATCATCCACAATGTTTTAGTAGGACAAGCTGAATGATTCCGGGTATGAAGTTTGTTAAAAATCGAGTTCCTTATGAGCATTTCCCTATTACTGAAAAAATGCCAGATTTATTCCTGCAAGTATTCAATGCAATGAAATTTTGAGATGATCCTCGTGTTAAATGCATAGTATTATTGTCGACAAAGTTTTTTTTGGGCATTGATTCCAGGTAAGGCATTTTACGAGAAACGTCAGTTTTTGATGATTGTTTTTATGAAGGAAAGGTCCTCATCATCAGTGCTCGGCATTTTAACCATATGTGAACACCTTTCAGTCATATTTGAAAGTGAACACAAAACATCTATTGTGTCAATACACCAGTCCTGTCTACTTCAGCCAGGAATACCTGGCAGTGTCAAGGAATAAATAAGCTTTTAGCCGGATGATATAACAAAATAAACTGCTCCACATGAGTTAGGGATATTGACTTAAATTCCTGAAAAATAACATTAAAATAAGATTTTTGTGATGAAAATTCACATCAATATGATGTTGCAAATTAATTTTAGTCTGTAGGTCTGCAGAATATACAGGGTGGATAAGAAAAATCGAGTAAAATAACGAAATTTTATTTCCAGAGAATTCAAGCATTTTGAGACTATCAATACAATGTATGGCCTCCACGGGCATCAATAACAGCTTGACATCTTCTTTGCATACTACACACGAGGTTTTTGAACATTTCTTGAGGAATTTGGTTCCATAAACGGGGCAGAAGCTCTCTCAGATCATTTAAGGATTCTGGGGTAGGTTGATGATTATCTAATCTTCTTTGGAGCATATCCCATGCATGTTCTATGCAATTCAAATCTGGTGGGTGCGGAGGTATTGGTAAATGTGGAATACCAAGCTCCTCGTGCGCATTCTCAACTATAGCTGCACAGTGCCGTCTAGCGTTATCGTCTAGAAATTGAAAAGTTTCACCAATAGCAGCGTCAAAATTTGGCACAACATTGTCAATGACATGCTCCCTATAGTGTAAGGTGGTCATATTCCCAGGACAAATGTGAAGATCTGTGTGCCCGTCGAAACATATCCCGGCCCATACCATAACACTACCCCCTCGGAATGGATGGATTTCTTGGACATAGCGAAGATTACGGGGTATGCGTGGGATTGTCCATACCCTTATTCTTCGAGAATCTGAAAATCGTCCATATCTGGATTCATCAGTGAAAAGGACACTACGCCATTGATTGTTCCAATTGATATGTTGCCTTGCCCATTCCAGTCTTTGACGCTTATGGTCACGTGTTAATGGGACTCCTCTAAATGGAAGTCTAGAACCTAGATTCACCTCTCTCAAACGTTGTCTGATGGTTTCGATGGGAACTTGGATCCCATCTGCATTTTGAAGAGTATTCCGTAGCATTCTACACGTAGATGTAGGGTTTCTTCTCGCCGAAACGGTGATGAAACGATCCTGAGCAGGTGTTGTTTTTCGTCGCCCACCAAGCCTTGGTCTTTCCAACACGGAACCTGTCTCCCTGAACCTAATCCAAAGTCGAGATATCACACTTTGGCTGACTTGGAGCCTTTCCGCTACAACAACCTGAGTTAGGCCACCCTGTAGCATTCCGATAGCCCTATAAGCCTCAGCGTTTGTTAATTTACGTCTTGGCATTTTCAGAAAACTCGTTTCAAATCGAAGCCGTTGATAAACTGACTTCATTTCAAAATAAGAGCATTCATGAAGTATATGCAAAGAACCAAACTTCAGAAAAAAGGCGACCAGATTGACGAAATGTCTCATACTGATTTCATTGGATCGATTCAAGTTGTTATTGAGTTTTAAATAATTTTACAGCAATTTTCTCGAAAATTACATACTTTTAAAAACGATTGAATACGATATCCCTTACTCTTGTGGAGCAGTTTATTTTCACAATATTTTACTGGCTCATGAAAGTAACGAGGCGCCTGTATAATAACACGAAATACAGAAAGACGGCAACCTTTACTAACGAAAACGTAAGGTCCGGGGGCCGATTCTTGAATCTCGATCAAGAATTGAAGAGTATGACAATTGCCATATGTTTGCGTCGATTTTGGTTTATTATTTGATGAAATCAAATAATAAACCTTAGTGATCGACCAACAAAAAAAAAATTTTAACCCCCCCTGAAAATTTCACAGTTTACGTTTTGGAGTATGTAGATTTGAATGAACGAATAAAAAAAAATCCGTCCGTCCGCCGTCCGCCGTCCGTTGTCCAGAGCTTTTCTCGGAAAGTACTGAACCGAAATCCGTGAAACTTGGTAGAAAAATCATGTGTCGCTCGGGATTGATCCTCCAAGCTTTTCAGCAGGATTGGTGTACCCTAAGGGCTTAAAATTGGGGGTTAGAGGGAAAAAAAAATTATTTCTCGGAAACTTACCACCGAATTTTTGTGAAATTCTCAACGTTGATTACTGTTGCATAACTCAACCTAAAAAATTTTACCCGGATGATATACGATCAGTAGTCTCTGAGTTATAAAGAAAAATGCAAATTTCCAATAATCCCGAGAATGAATCATCGCATTCGGTTCTAAGATTGGAGTTCAGTGAAATAATCGGTTAACTTTTAATCCAGAATCATATATCTGAAAGTAGATGAAAAGATTGTTACCAAATTTTCAACATATATTGAGAAATTTCGAACGGATTCGTTAATTATTTTATAAACACAATGTGCAAATGCCCTATCGATGTTCTCGACAATTTCATAATCGTTAGTAGTTCAAATTAAATATTTTTGGGGTTTCTCTGCTAATATCTGAAACATAACTACAAAAACTCGGATAACAATTATTATTTATAGATATCACCCTGCGAATTACGGGATGAAACATTAAATTTCTTCATGGAGCTCAATTATATCTTAAATAAAACTTATATATTATTCATAAATCATTGGTTTTTCACAACCCGAAAACTGATTCCATGAAAAAATTCATTTGAAACATTGAAATCTCAATAAATACTCTTGTGTAACTGAATAACCCATTCACATGCAGAACGCGAATTAAGAAGCGTTATTTAAAATAATGAATATTTCCCAAATATTCGGTCGATCGGAGGTTTCCATCAATTTTGGATTGCTTAGTACAATTATCGTCAACATGTGGATATCGGCTACTGGTTTCAATCGAAATCCAATATTTTTCGTACTGAGACTTTGAAATAGGGGTGAATATAAAAGATAATGAGCATATATATGATAAAACAAATTGGAGGATATATGCAAACAAATCAATTAACAAACCGGAAATCTCATCAATTGTCGAGAATCTAATACTAAGGGTACCGGGGACCGTAGATAAGAATACTCCGCATGTTTCAACATCTGGTGGTCCGCAAACTACTTGTTTGAATTGAACGTTTTTACATTAAACAGACGTTGGGATTTGACACCCTCTTAGTTGAGTGCATCTGACAACTATACGGAACGAAATTTCTCTTTTAGAATTATTCAGTCGAATTCAACCTTGAGAGGTTCACGAAATATTTGATTTTTACAGAAAAGTTATTGAAAATAACTTTAGGTCTTCAGTTTGTGTATTGGATATTTTTTGAATCAAGTGAACCCTTATCGGATATATGCACTGTGGAAAAATTTTTTTCAGATAAGTTGCACAGGACGGGTTAGTTTTTTTTTCATTTCATTGATATTTTTCAGAACAAAGTTGAATCCTAGTAGGAATCACATCCACATATTTAATATTAGCGGAAAATCTTGAATTTTGTTTTACGTATTTGTTGTTAATTTGAGAGTTTAAGTTAATTTTCCCGAAAGTTTCTCAAGAAATACTAACGCGATCAAATTGAAACATCATAACTAGTTGTGAAATATCGACGCTCAATTTAATGCATGATTTCGTGAGAATTGTATTGGAAAAAAATTGAATTTTTTCTAAACATTTTTTTCGGAATTCATTAAAGTTCAATATAATTTGGTACAGGTCTTAGTCAACATTTTGAAACCATATTTATTTGCAGAGATATTGGCGGAAAATTTTGTGGCCATTTTAAATTTTGAGGTTATTTCCCTTATATGTCAAAAGGCGCAAACGCTTTCTGATTTGAATTTCATTTCTATTTGGGTAATACCGACACGCAATTTAATAAGTAATATCGTGAAGATCATACTGGCAAAATATTAGTAAAAAATATTTTTCGGAAATTTAACTTAACTTTAACGAAAGAAACAACATAGTGACTTGACCTTTGTAAAGTAGTTTTTTAAGAAACTCAACACCAAGATAATTTTCTCATTTTTCAACTCCAATATTTCATAGAAAATGTGATTTGGAATGAAAAATATTTAAGATTTTTATGAATAACATCCTCTAGGCTTAATTATAAAGTGATTCTTTCAATTCTTTCCAGCAAAATTTTCGTTATATGTTGATACCTTAGTGAATAGGTTTATCTACCATATTTCGGGAATATATTTAGATGAGACAGACAACATGGATACGGTAATTGATCATATCGGTGACAGGATTGATAATTCTGATGATCAGTCGGACATAAAAACTCCATCTCATAGTAATACTACGGAATCACAAAAAACACGAAGAAAGTTGCTAAAAATCTTCTTCAGATATCTACATTTTACTGACTGATGGTATGTAGTACAACAAGGTTTAAATATGGTCCGGAACGTGCCTAAGTAATTATACAAAAGCGTAAAAGTGAGAGTAGGTATAAATTAGAGTTTGCCACAGAGTTTTTAGGTTACAGAAAAATATTCAGTAGTGGAGAGCTATTCACATCTGTTTGTTCATTGAATAAGATTTTGCGGGTGTTGTACCTATTGATTTCTAACGACTCTAGGAGTTATGTAGGTACTTTTGGTTTCGACGTGGATAATTTTGTAGTTACTATTGAATTTAAATATTTCACATGCATTTCTTCATGGAATTGATTTTCGTTTGGTGAAAAACCAATGAGTTATAAATAATATATACGATTGATTTGAGATATCAATGGTATTGGGTTATTAAACTGAGAAAATAATAAACCCTTGTGTAAAATTTGCAGCGTTTTTTAAGTTAAATATAAACAACAGGTAGACATGACCTGCGCATGGAACCGAATGTCACTCGACAATCGAATGTTTGATCTCCTATACTCCGTACCGCTCGTGGCTAAGTCGAAGCTAACGGTGATAAGGTTATGTTTGTATTCCTCTCAATATCTTGCATTCGTTTATTTCTTGAATATTTGCTTGAAAACATGGTCGAAATGGTGAATAAAACTCTCACGAATTCTGCAGATGCTGGAGAAAACTCAGAAAATCAACATAAACATATAACAATTGTCATACTCTTCAATTCTTGATCGAGATTCAAGAATCGGCCCCCTGTTCATTTGCAATATTCAACTTGATCAGCGGCTTATATCTTATTAAGTACACCAAACTCATAATATCCTCATCGAAAATGGATATATCAGAGAAAAGTTTCAGAATGAATACGAAATCACGACAGAAATCGCTTTTCACCACAGTAAAAAATGTATTTTAGTTTATTGTTGGTCCTCTAGTCTCTGTCAAGTGTCAAAACTGCTCGTGATCCTGTTGAATCCCATCCTCACTCAATTCGCCAGGAACTTCATATCCTGAATACGAACGATAAAAATCAACTGTACAGGGTGTTTCACCATAAATTGGTCAAACATATATATCCGTATAGATGACATTAGGAAAGTCATTTATGCCTCATGACATATACCCCGTTTTCGAAGCATAAGCGAGATACAGGGTGTTCAATGTCAACTTTGAGCAGTATTCTGATAACTGTACTGATTTATACGTAACCTTTGAAATAACGGTTTTTGGTCACATCTTAGTATATGTTGGTGGTCAATTCAATTGTTGTGTGAGTTGAGTTTGAATTTTGGAAAAAATTTTTTACGGAAAATGTCATAAAGCAAAAATCATTTTCCTAATGTCATCTCTACGGTTATATATGTTTGACCAGTTTATGGTGACCCTGACACCCTGGGCTGGTTTTGTGAAACTGTCAAAGCGAGAAACTGCTCACAACTCGAATTCGGCAGAGAAAAAGGAGAAGAAATTTAGTGCCCTTCGGTCGGCGTTTCACACCGACGTAAAATTGATTGGACAATAAGTCTACCTCCGTTAAATCACCAGATAATCTAAGATGGGAGCCCGTTAACCTGGAGGATCTGTGATTCACTTTTTACATTTTCAACGGGGTCGGTGCAATAAAAATAAATCGATCGTTAACGGCTCAACGTGGGAGGAAAAGTGAGAACCGTTTGAGGTGGAGAAGTTATACGTTTTCCACCTCCACTACTCTATCTTCGAATTAGGGTTCTGGCGCAGAGGGATGGAGAACGGTTTCTTGATCGATTCTCGTTTTTGGTTCTGCTATCCTACGTATCATTTACAGAAAACTGAGCATTCATCGGTTGAGTGCAGTTTTTTTCATGCGGAAAAAAATATACAGAAGAAGTTCTGAGGGGAAATATAATGATTGGAATTTTTATGGAGTTTCAATAGAGTTATTGCCCAAAGGGGGTAAGGTCTCGTATGGACCACCAGAACTACCTTGTGCACCACTGAAATGCTTAGATATAATTTCGTTTTAACGCTGCATTGCAACTCTTGAAATATTCTGGAAATTAATGGAAGTTAGCAGCGGCGTAACCGTTCGAGAGTACAAGGAGGATCCCCCTATGACGATCCATTATGGGTTCAAACATATAAATGAATTCCAAGAAAAACTGCCAGCTGACGTGAAGTCAGCAGCTTTTGAGCGCTTGTTCAAATTTGTTGCCAATCTTCCTGATGAAGAGTTTAGGCGATATCCTTTTCATATGGCCTCCATGAAATCCTCCATATACCTCAAGTTATCATTTCTCAATCAATTTCAGTTCGATCTAATTAGTATTTTCGGAAATATTGGAATAGTGAAATCTCCGAAAAACCTACACACTGAAAGGATTAGAATCCAGTATTGTTGATTGGAAAGTTATACACCAGCATTTCACAGGTAGTTAGCAAGTTTTATGAGATTCCGGAAATAATAACGATACCTAAGAAAAAACAGGAAATTTGGCAAACTTTCCCCAATATCTCTGAAATTTAAATTTGATCCAATCGATTTTTCGTGCACTTTACTCATATAGGGTTCAAGGTGTGTTCTGAACTGCCCAAAAAATAAAATTCTGCAGGAAATTTTTCTGAATTCACTAACCCCACGATCCCAACAAAAGTTTCCGAGCATTTGTGCGTCGGTATGCAACAACTAACAATCGATCAAAATACGCAAATAATAATTTCTATTTCATTATGGACAAACATGAAGAAGAATACAAGAGCTCTGAATGAAATTTCGCACGCAAAATAAATCAAGTCGATGAAAATTTCGATCATAGAATAAAAATAACTTCCCGGTTGTCATGTAGAAATATGAAGTACAAAAACCTATTCGAAGAACTTCCAGAAAATCACTGACGTGAAGCCAGGAGCTTTTACGCACTTGTTCAAATCCGTTGGCAAAGAAGTCAACTGCATATTCAGGAATTGATCCCACCAGACGCAGATTTACTCCCTCATAAACTAATTTGGAGATCTCTACTTCTGGAAATACCTACTGAAGTATGAATATTTTTATGTGTGTATCTACCAATCATTAGGTAGATATAATCCACTAAACAATTCGCCGCACGTAATTAAGCACCAAAACCACTCTATAAATATCGAGTTATTGTGTTTATAACTGATCTAACCAACGATTTTAAACCTAATAACTTATGAAAGGAACTACTGATAGGTTTGATAATTGCGTAGATCACGTTTGGCTTTTGATTTCTAAAGCTGTTGTTGAATATTAAAGTCACGGTCTGTGCCTAACTTCATCGAAATTCAGTCCAAAGTCTCCGACAAACAAAAATTGTTTCGAGAATAATTTGGAAGATTTTCGAAAACTAATTTATTTCAAATTTTTTAATAAGTGGATCCTCACGGAAAATTTCATCAAGTTGCGCACTTCAGTCCTCAACTAATTACGAAGCTTCAATCTGATCGTGTCATTCCGAACCCCATCTGATCGTATTTCTTGAGATATTGAGAAACCCACTTCGAAACATTCGTTTTCGTCAGACATACATTTATAGTAAATAGTAATACAATAGTTTAGATAGAAATTCCTCCCTTTCATATTGCCTTTTTCTTCATTTCGATCAAAAAAATATATTTGTATGCATGGTGGGCAAAAATCAACTAAATCAGGTTCAATTAGAATAAGGCGAAATGGTAGGTAGGTATTCATTTATAATTAGACATTACATGCAAAGAGGGTTTATTTCTATACGCGCTAGTAACGAGTTAGAAAAGAGTCAAGAAATTAAATTCGTCTTGAAATGGGAAGCGATTCGAAAATTAATTTTAATCAATATGCAAGAAAATTCACAATTTTTTTCCGAAAGGCTATTATAAACATCCATCCACAAATTCACTGCCTGTAGCACAAAATTTAGGAGTTTAAAACAAAGTTAACGTTGAACTTTTCTCCTCGATATAACCCAGGGATTCAAATCTCATTTTGAAAAAGCCTATATATAACATTTTCGAACTTGCCTAATTTTCGTGGTTATACGTTCCAGAGGAAATTTCCCTTCAGTCGTCGAGTCAACCCACTATCAACTTATTATTCGATACAAGAGGTATATATAGCGTGAATAAACATGTTAACGAACAAGTGAGAAAATATAATATATATAAAGTTCAATTCTGATTAAAAAAATTCAGTAGAAAATTTCAACTAACTCAGCCAGTAGTTCTATATGCATATATTATATAATATACCACTAATTCAATCATTTTCGTGATTTTATTCACATCATAATTCAAAATATGCTCATTTGATCACGCTGAAAAGACGTCCCCAGTTATGAAATAGTGGCTGGTTGATTTCATTGAAATTTCAATGAAATCTCAGTGATATTTCCGGAAATATAAAATATGAAAAGGATTTTTATTAGTATTTTATTGTGATACTATGCATCCAGAATCAAGTTTCAATCCGATGAAATGAATACCTTTTGAGTTCAAGAAAACGAAATTTCAGATGGGTTTCGTTTAAAACTGAAACTGTTTCTCGGATTCAGCCCATTTACGAACTCAACCGAGATATTGAGGACCTTAACGCATCCTGAAAATTCAAAGACTCTTGGTTATTTCTTCCGAAAGTCAGACCGCACACTACCGGACCGACAAAATAAAATTTGACGAGGCATTCTTCATCATTGAGTTTAACCTAGTGGTTTGCGACCAATTTCAGCTCAAAATTCGAAAATTTCAGACATCGTGACGAAATGATAATGCCGGGTTCACCAGAACAAGCGCTAAAATATTTCGAAGTTAGGTTTGATCGATCATGAGTACGATGCATAATAATAAAATGGATAATTCTAAAAGAGCACTGACGTGAAGTCAGCAGCTTTTGTGCAAATTGTAAAAAGTAATTGATTATTTTTAAATCGTTCTAATGTTACGAACTTCACAATATTCAACACGAAATTGCGAACCAACATTACTTATCACTTCAATTTGTACCAGGAAAGACGATGATGAGGAAAAAAATTCGAAATATTTTTTCAAATGGCCTTAAAAATCGGATCAAACGGAAATTTGGTTACCTGTTGTAAAATTTTCACTTCGAGAATTTGTGTCAACAAATGTACTTGTAGATTTTTGTGTAAACAAATGTACTTGTAGATTTTTATTGCAGGTTTGATGTTGAAACCTTATTTTGGCAGGTAAGTTTGATGAAACAGCCCTAGAAGTCTTCTGTTTGTTCATGTTCTTCGTGTAGGAGTTGAAATTCAGTTTATGTCAAACTCACGATGATCAAATAAAATTTCATTTTTCACGTACTCGGAGACCTAGTTCGACTGAAGCTCCAAAAAACAATTGAACCTCAGACGAGTTGAACTAGAAAATCAATTTTTTTCGCTCCACAACTGTCAATCATATCAACATTCTCTAGAAAATGAAGCTCCACCAAGGAAAGTCCAATTTCATTCATCGCAATAGGGTAATAAATTAGAAATCATCATGCTAACGACGAATATTTAAGCGGTATAACATTTCATCACAGTTTTAATTTAAGGTAAGAACGAACATCGCCGTAACCACAGCCTTCATTGACGGCCATCTTCAGCTGTGCAGAATGTCAGGAGAGCAGTGAAAATCTTAACTAATACCGTTCCCGACATACTTCCGGACATTTTGGAGCAGGTTGTTCCTGAAATTATGGCTTCTAATCCATCAACTTAGAAATTAACGTCAGGGTGTCTCGAAATTGGAGCGAAAGCCGAATGTCTCCTGGCGTTAACTGAAGCTATAAAGCTGTACCGCAAAGCTGTTAGGGAGAAGATTGACCGTGTGTCCTGAGATCTAATCAGCGCGTACCCATCGAATGCGAGAAAAGAACGTGTTGCAACCTTGCTCGACTTTCATCCGTGTCTTTCATTCCTAAGAAGCCCGTAGATTGGAAATCAATGAGATCTGTGCACCTTTAACGACAATGGGGTATTTTGCAGTTTTTGTGGAAATAAGGATTGAAATATCGACAAATCTGTTCAGAATTCCGATTGTTTCTGGGGTGTGGCATTCGCTATAATTCGACTCGGATTATAACGGCATTCTCTGTTTCAATATAGAATTCTGAAAACTAATAGTGTTTCATATCAAGATATGAAAATTGATGAAAATCTTAAGGCGAGTTACTTTCACTTTGACCTGAAAATATTAAGTGAGACTTACTCACACAAATACGAAGATTGCCCCGAAAGAAACTCTACGTATACTCTTACCAGATATACAGGGTGGTCCAAAAAGTGACGTCAATATGTTTTCTTTCATTCTCCTCGCACCTTGGGGTATCCAAAAACACCCCATGTACGTCATGCGATTTTCGTTGTTTTCGAGACATAGTTTTTTCTTGTGGTTTTTCGATTTATTATGCCAGTGTGGTTTAAAAACTTCCTATATCTTTTTATGTAAATAGTATTTCGCAGATTTCCTTTCTTCAGCATAATCCATAATCTCCCTTAGTGTGTTTTTGATGAAAAAATAACTCAGCTTCCTGAAATCACTCAAAGTAACTCAAAAAACGCTTGGAAGTCAGAACTTCAGTTTTCAGTAGGATTCACTTGAAAATTCGACATCAATTAGAAATTCTATCATTGGATAAAAGATTTAGAAAGCGCTGACGTGAGGTCAGGAGCTTTTTCGCGCTTGTTCATGTTGTTACCGCCAAACGCCGCTCTACATTCTCAATTAATTATTTGGCGATTTTTCTTCCATATGATTCTCATGATATTCTGCGTATTGATGCAGAATATAATTCCAATCAACAGTTGGTCAATCAGGTAGATACTCGTTTTGAATTCGATGTTATGTGTATTGTTGGAAATTATGAAAAAATTAAATTTTAAATGAGTATATGTATAGAATCAGGGGGCGAATTTTACTCATATTCAAGAACTCGACCTTCTACCGATCGTAGACTTAATATTTTCCGAATTGAACGACTTAGAGACTCGATATTTGAAGAGTACGTCTGTACCTTGATAACGAAATTCCAGGTAATGAATGGTAGAATCCGCAAATGAAGAGATATCAAGAAAAAAACGATTTAATAACGACGAAATAATTCTGATGATAAAATCATCACGATATTCTGCACAAGTTCGTTTTGAGTCATTTCGAAAAAAGTATTATATTCTTCATTTTTCAATATCTTCGAAAATGAATATGACATCGAAGTGAAACTTGGTTAAATATTGCAAAATATTTATTTCGACATATGTGACGAATTACTTCGAAATATTATGAATAATTTCCAAAATTTTGCATTAAATTGTGAGACAGTTTTTTATAACTCATTACGAAGTTGATACCTCACTACTAAAAAAGTTACCTCAAAATTTTCAATAGGTATTACTCTTAAATCATTTGGCCGATTTCGCGCATTAAAGAACTCAATCGTTGTCTTCTGATGCGCAACCTACCCTGAATGTTGCTAGCTTGCTTCGCTCGAAACATATAGTGGCGGCAACAGACGGTCAGAACAGACGGAAAGAAATGAATTTGAGATATATGGGATTACCCATCAGTGGGGTCAATCGTTCAAGATAAGATTTAAAAATTCGAGAGTTAAAAAAACTCGTCAAGGGATTAGACGTTGTTCCCCAAAACAAGCGCCTGGAAAAATATAGAATAATATAAGATTCCAAAAATGTTCTTCCAAATTCCGGTAAGAATTTACAGGCTCTTTTATAGCTTTGAGATGGTTACTCTGAATGAGATGAATTTTTATGTGAATTTTCCATTACTATGAAACATATTCTTCAGTAATCACTCCCATCCTACTCCGAATAGTTTCCTAGTCATAGACTCGCCGATTCATAAAAATATGAAGAATTAGCTTGAAGAATAAACATGAAATTCATTCTAAGTCATCATATGAATCTTTAATCTCCTTCAACGCTGTTTTGACGATATTCAACTTTAAATGCTATAAAATATAATAAAATTTCAGAACTCATCCAATTTTTCTGGAAACTCCCCTTATATAGTGAAGCTCGTGAATTAAGCTACACCCAAGTATATGCGGACCACAGAAAACACAGAAATAGATACTTATTTCGTGAACAGGCTATATCTCCATATGTATGAACCACGACTTGAATATGATTTATATAGTCCAATTGATGTGTTCACGCTTATTGTGTGATCTCATTTGATTCATGAAATATCGAGTTATTGGATATAGGTGACCGAATTAATTCCAGCGAAATACTTTTGTTCAATGGCGACGTTTCGGCTATTGATTGTATCCATTCTCAAGTCTAAAAAAAATTCCTACTTCCGATATTACAATGAATACTATATAATTTTGAAAATTTCTAACCTAAGAAAACTATTACAAACAAAAAGAGACAAAACACAAGACGAAAGATGAAACAAGTATTTATACAACAGAGCAAGCAACATCGTTATTATCATTAGCTGTATTCATGGTTTATGAGATTCATACTACAGTCAAAACATTAATTTATTTTCCTCGGAATTGTCCTTGCCAACAAAACTTTTCGAACCTCCTCAGAAAGATCAACCTTCTCTACCTTCATTCCCTAAACAAAGAACAGATTCATCTTTGAGATTTCATACGTCAGATAAAAACAATTCATCTTCCCCCTGTTTAATTCAACAATCATAACCCGTTCTTGTATGTGCAGTTGTCTACTTCGTCTATTTTCATCCTTAATCAAATTTGAATGAATTGAACTTAAATTGGCACAATCTGTTGTTCTTTTCATCAAATTTATTTCTCGTTTTATAAAAATTTTTTAAACTATTTTTTTCTGTTCTTTATTTTCTCTTCATCTGAAATGATAGTTTCCTCGAAATCCATTTTATGGCCCAGTTTCATGAAATTCATTTATGAATTCAATGAAAGCTAGAATAATTATGAAAATTTCAATATAAAAATGGGCAAGGATGAAATTGTCCACATGATGTAACTGTGGAAACAACTGGATGCTGTATAAATATCAAGTGGAAAATTATTGTTTAACAACTTATTTTTTCACAATAATACTGCAAATACTACCATATCACAAAAATCAAGTGACTTGGCGAGTTCCCTCCATCAATTTTCATTGAGTTTCATGGAAACTTTCATTATTCTAATATAGAGGTAATAGTAAGAGTTATCTGTCTTGAGACTACAAACAAAGTGCAAGAGTGTATTAGCACATTGAATATTTGAATGCTTATAACCCTTTAACTGAGCCAAACCTGGTAAGACGGGAAAGAAAAAAACCAAAAAAATTGGCGGAGAAAATATATAATTCAAATTAATGATCAATTTGAGGACTCATCCTGAAAATAAGTCCTATAATAACTATCTCTTGAACATTTCATTCCTTTTTTATCTTCGTTACTTTTTCAACGTCATGAAGTCTCACTTCTCCTGAGTTCCAGTAGGGTGAAAAGTCATAAATAC
The DNA here is from genome assembly GCA_958510865.1 of Myrrha octodecimguttata. NCBI lineage: Eukaryota > Metazoa > Arthropoda > Insecta > Coleoptera > Coccinellidae > Myrrha > Myrrha octodecimguttata. The sequence goes on along the minus strand of OY294058.1, from coordinate 46,044,366 downwards.
GGTTTATCTTCCATATGTTCAATGCGCTTTGAAAAACCCAGCATGACAAAATGAGTGTACCGAAAATGTTCACATTCAAACCATTTTCACCCTATTCAAAACATACACAATGTAGAAAACGTCGTGATATTATATCCAAGAAACAAAGTTCAATGGAGATCGAGATACAAAGGCATGTAATTACTTGTTAAACGTTATCGAAAACAAAACAGCTACTTCAAGCTTGATACGAATAGTTTTCCTACACGCAAAGGTTCTATTGATTAGATAATTAAATTTTCAGCTGTATACAACGGAGGGTGGTTCTAATTGATTAATCACCTGAATAAGTATCGGAGAAAATGTTCATTTCATTTAGAGAGATGTCAGGAAATATCGGAATAGAGTCACGTATGAGCAATGAATAGGCAATAAAGATATATTTTCCAGAAATAATCCACCATTAACGCATAAAGTATGCCATATGAATAACAGTATACAAGCCAATAATTTTTTGAGAGGAATGTTGAATAAATGGCAATTTTCTATGATTTATCCAGTTCAAATCTATGCGGCCAACTATAAACTCGATAACCTGTGAATAAATAACTTAGAGAATGTACAAGTTTTTCAGGTTTCTTCAAGCCTCAATATAGTACCATAGATAGAACAATTCCAAATTTCATCACAGCATGATATAATAGCGAAAAGGAATCAGGCAAGATGACGAATTCCCGATATTTCCTGTAAGTACGAGTTTTGTAAGGGCGGCTTCTGTCAAAACCGAAAACTTGGGTCCATCATTTAGTCATAAGCACATTACGAAGCGAGTTCATTGAAATACATGCTTCCTTACCGGAAGGGGGTTTGTACAAAAAATATTTGTTCTCCCGATAATACAGTTTTTACAGTATTTGGTAAACTGCTGTGTTTTTGTTTTAAAAACTTATATGTTTTGTGAAGAACATTATTGAAGCAAGCATGTTTTATGAATGATGAATTTCGATTTATGATTTTTGTAATTGAAAATGGCACTTGCGAATAAGATGAGGGATTGCCGTCTCTTGTTTATTTCAGTACATCAGTGATAAAGTTCTCAAAAGAAAACAGAGCAGAAATATCGGAAAAGGACAGTAAAAGAAAAATAAGATAGCAGAAAACAAAAGGGGAAGAAGAAACCCGAACAAAGACTTGAACCTCCCAAAAAATAATAAGAAATCGACAATGGATAGAGCTAAACAAAAAAATATTAAAAAAAAATAAATTACAATGACTCTTTCGAATCATCAATGAATGTTGAATATGGTAAAAAGATAAAACAATGGACCTGTAATTAGCGTATGTAGAAATATACGTTGAATAAAAAAGAATCTTTTTTATCTAATTGTTTATTTTTGTGCATGTGAAAATGTACGTTCCAAATGTTGAACTCGTTCATGAATGAAGGTATTTGCCTTTTATTTGTATACTTTCAGGATTACCTTTTTTTTTCTTTGAATACGTACCTCGTCATCTTTCCCTATACACTTCGTCATCTTATCCTCTAGAGAGGATAGAATGACGAATATGACACAGGTTTATATATTTCTAATTTTTCACTTTAAATTTTCACCATTGAGTTATCTAAATTTTATATGTAAACTACTTGTTTAAGCCGATAACCTCGTGATAACAGGTATTTCCCTAGAGAAAAATAACAGAATATTTTTCGAGCTTATTATCGTCATCTTACCCTCCCATTCACAATTCTAGCGAACGGCATGCTATAATTGTTCCCAAATGTACGTTTCGAATTTTTCCTGAGAAAAAAATTACATACAGTACTACCTTCATATAACGGGGAGACTTCTGGATGGCAGAGTTCGTTTTTTTTTGAGGTGAATGGATAGAAAAAATGGTAAGAATGCGCAAAGTTACCAATATTCAAAATTCAAGAATTTTGGGGAAAATAAAACTGAAATGAAGTGAAACATGGAAAAATAAATATCATTGCGCATTCTCACCAGAGAACACCAAAAAAAATTGTGAAAAGGTATTCACTGAAGCATAGGGAAACCAACCCATTTTCTCCTATTAATGCTCAGATTTCTTACGTTTCAATATTTCTCGCTGATCTGGCATCGTTGCAGCATGCTGACCATGGGCGGGTGTCTGACCCTGAGCTGTTCACGAGGTATTACGAATTTATTACTGGGTCAAAAAGTTCCATAAGGTATGGTTTCAATTTATCGAGAAGGCAACAAAAATTATGTAGCTGCACGCCGAATTCACGTAATAATTTATCCTGATTGGGATATTCTTGATGGAAGAAAGATTTGCGAAATAACAGAAAAGCATCCTTAGCAAATAATTCCAGAAGGGGAACTACCATAAGCGAAAAAGATATAGCAAATATTATAAATTATTTCAAAAATTCTGCCGGAAGTAACTTGTAATGAGATGATGAGAAAAAAACATAATGTATATACAGGGTGATTCACCATAAGCTGGTCTAACATATATAGCCGTGAAAATGACATTAGGAAAGTCATTTTTGCCTTATTATATATACCCTGTTTTCGAAGCATAAGCTAGATACGTCAACTTTGAGCAATATTCTGATAACTGTGGTGATTTATACGAGACCTTCGAAATAACGGTTTCTGGTCACATCTTAGTATTTTTTGGTGGTCCATTCAATTGTTGTGTAGAATTCTGGAAAAAATATTTCAAAGTGGCGTAAAACCTACAAAGTTAGAATTTTTTGTTTTTGACAGGCAAATTGGATAGCATTATTTCAATGTACTCAATTTTCTGATATTTTTCGTGAAAACGTTTTTCCAAAATTCAAACTCAACTTTTTTTTACATGTCTACAGTGGAGAGCAAATTTTACCTAAAATTAATGAAATCCTTCCAGGTTGAACTCATCTCTATTCTAAACCCTGGGGTGAAAACAGAATGAAAAAATATCCATTGGTTTTCATTTTATAACCCTAAGAATACTTAAACAGTTTTTATTCAAGAAACCGATGCCAAAATTATGCTAATAGGTCTTCAGAATGACCTGGATAGAAATATGAATTCATCAAGAAAACAAATTTTCTTTCAAAAAAACTGATGAGATTGGAACTCGCTCCACTTGCAGACAAAAGGATCGCTTATAAATTGGATTTATTCTGATTTTAATGACGTCCGTTACCAAGCAACGGTAGTTCATAAAATTTGACCCTATTTTCTGTCATTTTGAAATTTTTTTCTAAAATTCTACACAACAATTGAATTAACCACCAAAAAATACTAAGATGTGACCAAGAACCGTTATTTAAAAGGTCACGCATAACTCATCACAGTTAGCGGAATATTGCTCAAAGTTGTCATTAAACACCCTGTATCCCGGCTTATGCTTCGAAAACGGGGTATATGTCATAAGGCATAAATGACTTTCCCAATGTCATCTATACGGCTATATATGTTTGACCAGTTTATGGTATTTGTATAAATAAAGAACGGATGATTCAAAATATTTTGTTCAATTTCAAAGAAATTGTTATTGAAATTAATTATCCATCAAATATAATTATCGCAGAATAGTAACAAGATCTCCTTGAATTTGAAATCTAAATTATCTATATCTGTCAAAATCGAGTCATACTATGATAGTACAGAAAAAATAAAGAGAATAGAATTAACATAAAAAAGTTTCAGATTGCTTACAGTTACAGAAAAAAAATTGCACCATGGCCATATTTAATATTTTTGCAGAATTCTACGCGCATTCCAAGTTTACCTAGACAAACAAAACACCGTTTACAGAATAAAATCGAGATGAGCGAATCACCATCAACAACAAAATATGCTATCGTTGATAGAGAAATGCCAATGGACACATTGTTCATGCTGTTGAAAGTCTTCAGAAAATCTAGCACCCAACCGTCTCCACCTTTGCCTCCATTGCAGCAACGTTCACGGTTTCCAATTATTGAACTCACATGAATTTAAAAAGGGTCTGTTTAATATATTCCTGTCCCAAGGAAACGAGAATGGCCGTGATATATGTAGAGCTCATTTATAACGAGGTCCTCTAGGATTTTCGACTGTAATGAAGCGTCACTTCCAGAACAGATTGGTGGCTTTCCCGTCTCTCTCGAACTTTCTTGAATTGGGTTTTGCTGGACCATTTGATATTTTCTCAGTATATATAGGTAGTAGATTATCCCCGATGTTCAGCTGATAAGAATTTGATTGTCAGTATGTCTTACAAATTTCATTCAATAAGAAAGATATTCATATTGTCTGGTGGGGCAAACTTTGAATTTAAAAGGGGAGGAACAGGAAGGATAGTCTCGTGAAATACTGACCTTTTCTCATTTCTTTTTTCAGTTAGATTGTTGAAAAAGATTTTTCGATTAAAAATATTTATTTGTTCTCCTTATTTTTACTGAATATCGATAAAGCACCCTTATATTCAATTGAAAATTCTCATGTCAAGATATCTTCTTTTCGAAAAAGTTGGCGGACTTTTCATTCGTTGAAATCTCTATTTTCTGATGGTGTCAAAAGAAATTCATTACTATGTTGAATTTTAAGTATCGATAACAGCTTATTTTGGTAAGGTTTCGTTTCATTTTCCAGGTTTTTTCTGGGTTTTCTCTTCGAATAACAATTATTTATTTTTCATTTTGGTTATATACTGTTGATTTTCCAATGAAGTCCATTCTACTTTTATTTTTCCAATGAATTTCGAGCAACTATTATTTTGTTCACTTTTCACCTTCTCCGAAGGCTTCAGCGCTGGTCTATAGATCTGATTTTTTGGTTCTGGATTTCAAATTTTCATCTTTTGTGCAGAAAATTATCTCTTTATATTATGTAGGTTTTTTTTTCCTGAAGCAATAACTTTACTGTTACCCTGTTATGAATATCACGAATATTCATGAAGCTGTTGAAAAAACGCTGCAAATTTTACACAAGGGTTCATTATTTTCTCAGTTCAGTAACCCAATGCCATTGATTTCGTGAATAAAATTTCTAATGATGCACAACTCATTGGTTTTTCACGACAAAAAAAACCAATTCCATGAAAAAATTCATGTGGAACATTGGAATCTCAATAAATACTCTTGAAAAATTGATTAAAATTTCCACATGCAGAAGGCTAATTGAGTAGCCTAATTTAAAATAATATTTTGAATGAGAAGAGAAGTTCCACAGTCATTTCACCTCTTTGAAATTCTCACTCTTTTTTCATACTTATCAAATTACGTGATGGTATTTTACAATTGAAAATGAAGTTCAAATCAGATAGCGTTTGCCCTTTTTGACATTTTAGGGAAATACCTTCAAAATTTAAAATGGCCATGAAATTTTTTGCCAATAACTCCGCAAATAAATATGGGTCAAACTCAAATTTCGAATACTGTTTTCAAGTGTTGATTTTAAGACCTGTTCCAAATTATATTGAATTCGATGAATATGTTCCCGAAAAAAATTTTGACAGAAAAAATTTAATTTTTTTCCAAAACAATTCTCACGAAATTTTGCACTAAATCGAGCGTTGATATTCCATAATTATTCATGATGTTTCAAGCTGACCATGTTAGTATCAATAGTAGTAGGAAATAAGCTCAATCTTCCAAACTAACTCTAATATGTAAAACAAAATTAAAGATTTTCCGCTAATATCAAATGTGTAGATGTGATTTCTACAAGGATTCAACTTTGTTGTGAAAAATATAAATCAGCTGAGGCTCCTACCCTTAGTATCAGATTCTCGACAATTGATGAGATTTTCGGTTTGTTATAGCATATCTCCAATTTGTTTTATCATATACATGCTCATTATCTTTTTTATTCACGCTTATTTCAAACTCTCAATACGAAAAATATTGGATACTAGAGTATTCTTTTCGAAATTTCAATGTTGCAAATGAATTTTTTCAAGGATTTGATTTTTGAGTTGTCGAAAACCAATGATTCATGAATTATATCTAAGTTTATTGAAGATAGAATTGAGCTCCATGAAGAACTTTAATCTTGAGTCCTGTAATTTGCAGGGTGATATAAATAAATAATAATTGTTATTTGATTTTTAGTAGTTATGTTTCAAATATTAGGAGAGAAAACCCAAAAATATTCAATTTGAATTAGTAACGATTATAAAATTGTCAAGAACATCGATGGGGCATTTGCACATTGTGTTTATAAAATAATAAACGAATCCATTGAAAATTTCTCGATATGTGTTGAGAATTTAGTAATCAATCTTTTCATCTACCTCAAGATATATGATTGTGGATGAAAAGTTCACTGACTATTCCACTGAATTCCAATCTTAGAACCGATAACGATGATTCATTTTCGGGATTTTTGGAAATTTGCAGCGTTTTTCCTTATAACTCAGGGACCGCTGGTAGGATATCATCCGAGTAAAGATTTTTAGGTTGAGTTATGCAGCAGTTGAGAGTTTCATGAAAGTTTGGTGGTAAGCTTCCGAAAAATATTTTTTCTTTTCCCTCTTTTTTTTTGGGCCGATCACGAAGGTTTATTATTTGATTTCACCAAATAATAAACCAGAATCACTGCGTTAGTCATGAAAGGACATAAAACTGAAAAGCGTTTAGAAGAAAGCATCAAAAAAAAATTGAAGTGAAAAAAAAAGGTTCGCAATGAAGTTGAACGAATAATATTGTTACTCTACAACAAAATCGGGCTGGTGATTTGTACTTGCATGAACGAGTATGCATGCACTTTCGAAGGATCGAAGAGTTTTTAACGGAAAGATAGTTGGAATGAGGGCCAATAATGTTTCGTCAAAGATCATTTGCAAACGCATCTAGTTGGTTTCTGCAGTTGTAATTTCATGGAACAGGTATCGGAGAAATTCGAGCAGTGCACTACAAAATAACAAAGGATCCCTTTTTCAGAGGAGCTCGAACATGGGACGTTATTCGAAGAAGAATGTTGAGAATTCAGTGATATCGAATGCCAATGGTTCCAATTCACGGAAGAATTGAATTTCACAAGGGAAATTTTCCATAGGAATTTATTTAAATTCGTTTGATGTTTGTTCGGAGATTTCCTGCCAGGTAATATGAACATATGTAATTGCAGGGTAGTTGAAAGCGATGAGGGTCCTGCTATCATCCTGCTATGGATATAAGGAGAATAAGGATGTTTATTTAATGATTTTCATTGCCGAAAAACAAAAATGAATTGATCGTGCATCCCACAAAGAAATATGGATGAAACAAAACAAAAATAATTGACACAACCACAAGGACAAATATCTGTCGATAAATCAACAAATATTTCACCTTGATCAGAGCTTATCCAATAAATCAAAACATCTTCACCAAAGAAGCGGTGCGTCATTCAAGAAGAGTGGTTAAAGTTTAAATTGATCTTCGTAGCACCTTACCTCGGTTAAACTGCAAAAAAAAAACACATATTTTTTTTGCTTTGCAGCTTTTTTATTTTGAATTTCCTAAAATTATATATACACGAATATTTACATGAGGAAATATACAAGATATATAGATTTATGGTTTGGTTTACAATTAGTTCCTGATCGTATGATCTTACCTAATGGTATGGTTTTATTAAGAGCAATGAGTGTTTATAACAGTTTGCTATTTTCCAGAGGTATGTAGGTGAAAAAAAAACACATATACGTCTCAGATGGGATGAAGGTGTTTTGGGATGTATCATCTGACAATGTGATGGGATAATTTATGTTTGATTTTGAGGTTTGTATTTTCAGTGTTAGTTGTTCCGATATGTTTTGTTTTGTTTAATTTTTTGGTTGTATGTTTGTAGAATTTATTGGTTTGATTTTGTATTATTTCGAGGATAGTTCGGATGTCGACGGATGAATGAAGTTCACTGATGATGCGGGTGGATCTTCTTTTGTTGATGATTCCTTAGAAATTTGTTCTGTAGGGTTTGAAGGTTTTTCATGTTTTTGTTAGAGGTGTTACTCCAGATGGGGTTTGCATACAAGAATGCAGGCCTAATACTCTGTTTGTATAGTAGAATTTTAAAACTGCAGAATGAGAATCTAGATACTTATTACCTGTCAGTTGGAAAACTGCTGTATAACTACATAAGCGCGCCATCTGCCAGGAGCATCTTGCGAATCTCAACCTTCGAGTGCAGACTAGTTTGATCGATGGGCATGACGTTTATCCTTGTGACGTACGCTGCATCTGCGATATTGCAGTTTACAACCTGCGTCAAGACCCGGAAAAAATCGGTTTATGTGGTTTCCCACAAGACGATAACATTCAACAACTATAACGAAGATTAGAATTGGTGTATAGGGAAAAAAGAGCTCCAGTTATAACAAGCTAACATTACCACAATGATGAATGTCTGTCGATAAATCAACAAACCAAGTCAACCAAAACATCTACACGGAGAAACGGTGCCCAAGGATATATTATTATTAATGAATAATTCAATTTAGTTAGTAAATAACTAATAATATACATCAATGAGGCTTAGAGGCACAAAACCCTTCATAGACCGATCTATCGACATAGATAGCAGCCGGAGTTTTATAGTGGCAAATTGGCACAGGAACCTGGGTCTACCGTGTCGATTTTGAGAATATCGTAAAATATTCAGAATCGTCAGAAATCTACAATATTCAGTTAACCTGTTATCTTCATCTCACAACTTCCTTCCAAAGTGGTCGATATATATTACAAATCTTTTTTTTTCAAGCTCTCTATACGAATTATACCTTATATACAGAATAAAACCAATTCATATTATGGAAAGATTGTGAAGTATTTGTTAAACAAATTGAGTTAAGTTTTTAGTGTGAGCCAAAGTTACAGATCAGGTGATATATCTATTAGAGTAATGAGGTTTTTTGTGCCAATCAGATATTATCGATAAAATGATAATTTGGAAGGATTTTGCATTAGTTCTCAAATGTCACTGTCAGTATCTGAGAACAAACTATTGAAAATCAAAAATATTTTTTTAAAGTAAATGCCCTTGCGGGTTGCACGATTCAAACTATTTTCCAAAGCAGTTTCTAAAGAAAATGTTGCCTATGAATGAAATCATAATAATGCAAACGGTCCACGAAGTAGAATATAAAGTTACAGAATCTTTATGAGGAAAAAAAATTCAGTACCATTTTCTATTTCGTATTTCAAGACTTATGTCAAATAAATCTTATAACACACTTTGGAAGTGAATGAAAATTCGAAAAAAGTTTCACTGAAAAAAATTGAACTTATTCGATTCTTTAGTATTAGAAATCCCAATTCAGAAGTTCATTGAGTCAAGACCAAAAAGTTGTACATAACTTGTAACTAATATTTATACAATATAATTAGTGTCAAAATGCAAGTCAATCAACTTTTGTCCGATCTTCAGCTATTACCACTCGATCGAAGCAAGCGAGCCACAATGGATTTGTGAAATTATTCAACCGTGGTGGAAAGAGAAGCAGCCATGAAGCCGGCCAGCCATTCACTTACATCACCAGAACAATATTCCAGAACAGGACCACTTTCCTGATGAAATCACTTATCCTACAGCTCTCGAATCATTTCAAAATATTACAGGGCAGTACTGACGTTAATGAACTTCGCAATTTCAGCAAATTACAAAGGAGCATCTGAACCAACTGAAGAAAAGGCACTCTTCGATTCGTTATTATGTCAATTTCAGCAACAGTGGATCTATTTTAGGAGCTCTCAAATTCTAAAAAGTTCAAAATGTGTGAATAAACAAAGGGTGTCACAATGAAAAGGAGAAAGTAGTAGAAATATCAGGAGTTTTATAAATGTTCAGATGCGTGAATTTTTCCCGGAAATGTTCTCAAACGACTGATGACGAATCTGGGGTGATAATCGATTCTATTCAACCATCCGAGGATACGATAACTGTCGAACTGAAAATGCTAGCGACTTGAAACCTTCAGAGTATGGTGCATTTCAGAATACGGTTGAGTTTCTTAATGGCCGATTATGACTCAACAGTTTCGTGGTAAAGGCGATGTCAAATTTCGAGGTTACTTCCTTCATTTTCCAGGAGCGATTAGATAAAAACTTTTCAGTAAAAGTGAGCATAACGACACGCAAATTTTCTTGAAATTTCTTTGAGATCCTATTGTCATCAAATTTTAAAAAAATTTTTTGGAATCTACTCATCATATTTGGAGAACATTTCTTTCAATCCTTGAGTTGCATATTCACTGAAGTGTTCCAAATTCCAATTTGATACAATCATAACATCTGGGAGATATTGAACGAAAATATGTTGAATTTCATATTTTATCCTCTGTATCGTTTTTCTCACCCGAAAAATACTGATTCACTCAAAATAAAACTGAGAAACTAGTTCAGAAACATTGATGAACAACTCTGCAAAATTTCGTGATCGTATCATGAGAAGATTGCGCCTTACTCGCATCTTCACGTTCGGCCACGGCGAAGAAGATTCAACAACACATTTTCTTATTTTTTGAGAAAACCATTGGTCCTATTGAAATTTCAAAGAACTATCTGAATCTACTGTTATCTATTAACACCTTTCGTATGAATTTTTTTTCGATATTCCTAACAGTTTCCGAGCAAAATTGAAATGAACATAATTGTGAACATGCATTTCCAGGGCAGGCGATTATATCATAAGGAACTCCATATAAGCGCATGGTATCCGACTTTTTAGATAATTGAAATAAAATATTTCTGAATGGTATATTTTGACTGGAATTCGTCTGAATGGAAAACATTCAACGTAGATGAAGATGAACGGAAAAAATCTAGAAAAACACTTCCGTGAAGGCAGCAGCTTTTGCGCTCATGTTCAATGTAGATGACCACTTCAGCAACGAATTTGATCATGCACGCAGAAGCTGCCGCCTTCACGGCAGTGCTCTTCGATTTTTTTCTTTGATAAATTACTGGATTTCAATTCGATCTAATCTGTTTTTTTGGAAATATTGGAAAAATAAAATTTTGAATAGGTATATCTACGGAATCATTGGGCGGATTTTACCCGTTCACAAATTCGACCTGCGTAATTAAGCGCCAAACCTACTCTACAAATATCGAGTTTCTAAGTCGTTTCTTGCGAAAGTTATTGTGTTTACGGTCGGACTAACGGCCGACTGCGTAAACACAATAACTTTCGATAGAAACAACTTAGAATCTGGATATTTGTAGAGAAAGTTTGGACCTTAATTACGAAGGCTGAATTCGTGAATGGGTAAAATCCACCCAATGATTCCGCAGATACCCCCATTCAAAATTTTATTTTCCCAATATTTCCAAAAATACAGATCAGATCGAATTGGAATCCAGTACTTCATCGAAAAATTACAGTTCGAAGGTTCATACGGAATTTAATGAGAATGATATGATAAGAAAATCACAGAAATTTTTTTTTTCAAATTGTCTGATGACATGATCATCACGAAATTCTGCATAAAGTTGTATTTCAGCATCTTCAAACTAGCTGCGAAGTTTCATCAGGATTGAGTTAGTATTTCTCGAGTTATACTGAAAAAAACCACGATATCGAGAAGAAAACCTCGAAATTTGACATATTTTTTCCCGATATCTCCAAAACTTATGATCGTATCGAACTGAAATTTGATACACTCCTGTGAAATATGAAGCTCAATGTGTGAGTTGAATTTTGTTTTTTAAATATGATTAATGGTTTCCGAAAAAAAAAATTTTTTTGGAAAAAATTTCGAAAAAAAATAAATTTTTTTGATTTATTGACAATATGATTCTAACAAAAATTTCGCTCAAAGTTGCGCTTCGTTATACTCCACCTAACTGCCAAGTTTGAATCCAATCGCTCAAGTAGTTTCCGAAATGAAAAATAAATAACTTCAAAATTTCAAGTGGCTATAACTCCGAAACTATTCGACTGATTCGGCCCATTAACGAACTTAACCGCGGCATTCCAATGCGCGACCCACCCTGAAAGTTTCAAGTTACTAGCCCACTTCGTTCGACAGTTATCGTGTCGTCGGACGGCCAGCCGGCCGGACAGAATCGATTTTGACACCGGAATTGTCATCAGTGAGTCTAACTTAGTCGATTGCGACCATTTCTGGCTGAATCATTGAAAATTACAGACATTTGGACAAAACGATACCACGCTGTTCCCCTAGAACATGCGCGCAAAAAGACTCTAGGTTCTTTCTTTCGAATGTTACAGCGGACACGGCCGGCTGGACGGACAGAATCAATTTTGACCTTGGATTCTTCATCAGTCAGTCCAACCTAGTCGTTTGAGACCAATTTCGGCTCAAAATTCGAAAATTACAGACATTGAACTTTCATATTCAGAAGAAAAAGACCTTTGCTGAAACGAATTCGCACCCTGAATCCAAAGGAATGTTTGAATTAATGTGTGGTCCGCCGACAGAAACTTATCTTTACTCACATGATATCAAATCGAAAATCACAGTAATTGAAATCAATTTATATAGTTTTCGAAAATTACATCTGAAAAAACGTGAAGGAAATATCTGTTATAATAGTATTCGCAATTCTAAAATTATTGTTCGGGACAATGGTTCAAAGGGCGCCGTGAAAATTGACACCCATTTGAAGGAAACTAAGCCACAAAAAAGATGGAAAGAAAGGAAAAGCAAAAAAACAGTCTCATGAGGATTTAAGCTGCGTTGATAATTCATTAAAATTACTATTCGCGGAGCTGCTTTTACATGACGGTTAAAAGAATCCTTTACTATACTATTATTCATCCCACTATTCTAATGTCACTCACATTAGTTCTATGAAGGTGAGGGATAAACCACTTTGAATTTTCCAAGCAAGAAATAATCAGTTAACGGCAACAAAAAGAGTTAATGTCTGCATTATACGAACCAACCAATGTTCCCCGGCTAATTTCTTGTTCAAAGTCAGGGAGGGACAATTTTCTTGCGTAGTTAGATCGCGAGGCTAATTACATTTTCCTGTGTTGGTACGGGTCAACGGCTTCCTGATATAATTGAACATAATTGCAGCGCCTTTATGAATCTTTTGTAGAATGAATATTTTGGAGAGAATTTAATATTGTTTATGATATTTGATGTCTCTACGTACTAACAACAATGATTTTGCGATGATTATCAAAAGATAAATCAACTATGTTTTTGTTAAACCCACAGAAAGACCTCTAATACTTGATACAGAGGGTAAATCAGTATCAGTTAGATAATCTTTTCTAAAAATATTGACACCCGAAAAAAAGTTCAATATAAAATTTTCCAGGTAATTACATAATTTCTATGAAATTCTATCGGGAAAAGGATAGAGTATAGATTTCAGAAAATAATTGTTTTATTGTGATCAACTCCTTACTGGTACCTATTCAGATTACATATATTGAACCCCCCTCCTTTCGTTTTTCAGTTATAAGTAGTCAGTTTTCTCTGCAAATTTTCAAATAAGAAATTTCACATTTTTCGAATTAGCTGTGATTATGAAAACCATATTATGTTACCACTAGTTTAATAAATCAAAAGTTATATAAGATAGAAGTATTAAGGTGGGTACTAATTTGAGGAAATGTGCACGCACTCATAGCTTTGCGACTGAAACTATGTCGTTTGTCGTAATATCATGAGGGCATCTAATTTCTCCGAAAAAATCGAAAAAACACGTTGCTAAGTAATATTTTAACAAGAAGCATGAGTGCTGGTGGCAACAAAAATCCGAGTCGAAGACGAGGATTTTTGCACCTGCACGAATGCTTTTTGTTAAAAAATACTACTGTGCAATGTGTTTTTTTGAATTTTTTCACAGGAAAACTTAGATGCCCGAATGGTTTTTGCAAGACTATTTCATGAGTATGAACGTATGAAGCTTTTGAATGTTTGCGAGGTAGCTTCAACCTCTTTGGGGAAGTGTCACGTTTCGTCCCGGCTTAGTTTGGGGGAACTCGTCAGGGCATGCACCAAACTAAGCCGTTTTCATGCCTACGTGAGTGGACACCCCTTGTGAGGAACACCAGGGAGTGTACCAGACCGTTGGGGATGAGCGTATATCCGAGATCTTGAGAGGATCCAAACGGAACAGCGTGCGCGCTAGCGCCCCCTATACGTTGACCGATGATGTTGGCCAAGCGTTACAGGTGGTAACGTAGGATACTTAAGACGCAAGATGGTACTGCGCGCGCGACTTAAGTAAGAGCTGAGAGAGGGCGCTCGCTACAAGTATATAACAGATTATTCTGCATGCATTATGTATAGGTTTTCAAAGGTATTGTAATTTTTTGTGACAACAACTGTCAAGTTTTACCACGGGTTAACTCGAATAAACTGCTGACGGCACCTGCCAAACAGTTTTTCCACCTAGAAACCATTTGTAATTCCAAATCGCGCGTTCTTAATTGGTGGAAATTACGACGAGGGAAATAGTCGCGTTGAAACACTTCAATCCACATTGACATTTTATATACGGATGTTGGTTATGAGCTCATTTGCTAAAACGACTATCAACCATAAAATGTTGAATTTCTGGCATTGGGAAAAATATATACCAAGAATTCAATTAAATGGGTTGTCCAATATGGAAAAAAAACTGTATATTACCTTGAACCTACACTCCACTGTATTCTGTAAGCATTCAATTCGGTTATAACCAAAGAACTATTGAATTCAGTTTTTTGTAGGCGAAAGTTATGGTTATTATGTGTAAACACTTTAGAAGCATGTAACATGGTTTTAGTCTGAACTATACCTGTTTGTTTTTTAGGATTCATTTGAATTTTTGTGAAATAATTTGTTTTACCTATAGTTTCATGCATAGCATTTCAAGATCGAAATCGTGGTTTTTACGCGCTTGTTTTACCAATATGCTCACCAAAACCACGAAAGTAGCGAAATATGAATCTTAAGTCCAAGGTGGCAATGCAAAATGTTGAAGCAGGGCAATTTAAGGGCAAACAGTACCGTCGACTGATAAATTATGGCTTCGTGGATTTCAGCACCACATCCTCATTGAAGTTTCAAAAAACCCTTTGTAATATCTCACGTTCTGCATGCCTCAGCCAATAGCCGCGAGAAATATAAGAAATGCGTGAAATTTCGACGCTGATAGGAGAAAACAGGATGTCATTCTGCAGGCTTCAGTGACTATGTTTTGAATTTGTTTTTTCAATGAACATAATTCTTCTATGAGACTGTGCAGTGTAAGTTTTTCCATTTTTACTCCATTTCAGTTTATATTTTCCCGAAAATTCCCGAATATGAAAAAGCGACAACATTGGGCATCCTTAAATTTCTTTTCAACCATTTGTATTGTTTGCTCTTGGATTCGAAATTATGAGGTTCGCGATTCGCGTTGTAAATAAATATCCGTGAACTGCTGTTTAGTCCGTCAAACCAGATAAGTGTATCAAAATATGTATATTTGTAGACTTAATGTCTGATTTGCTGACAATTTTGTTGGGTCTCTCGATTGCATGTAGATATCAACATAGTTTGCATAGGATCGCTGAATGAGCGATAGATTTTCTGTCAACAGAACAACAGTCGATTTTCTCTGGAAACAAATGCATACATGTCTGATTCGTTCACATAGAAGACAACAATGATAACTTACTACTATATTCTTTGGATATGTAACCATAGAACATCGACTATTGTTCTGGTGTCAGACAATCTATCACTTATTCTGGAACCTAATATTTGTTATTAAATTAGATTTTCACAGGATGAAGGAAAGTGAAAATCTAATTTAATGATGAACTTAGTAGGAAATGAAACATCGGATTCTACTAATATTTGTTATTCACGGAATGGAAAATCTGCAACTAAAATAACCAAGTTTATTTACGGAACATAGTCTATGCCAAATATATAGACATCATTAACGTGAAATAAGACGTCCCAACATAATTTCCCGCTAATGAGACATGATGGTTACAAATATCAAAATTTGGATCCAATTATCTGGTTTGAAGAGCCAAGTCGTAGTTTACGTATATGTAAAAAAAATCTAGAAAAGCACTGACGTGAAGTCAGCAGCTTTTACGCGCTCATTCACATCGCGGAATGGTGTAATTTTAATGAAATATAAAAATTTTCAGAAAAAAAGAATTTTTTCGAATTTTTTCATGGATGATTCTTCTTATTGACACTGTTCATCTTCCACCCAAGTTTCATTTCGATCAGATAAATATTTTTCGAGTTATTGAAAAATCAAAATTTCAAATGAGTGTAGCACAAAAACCATTCGGCAGATTTGGCCCATTAACGAACCTAACCGAGATATTCAAGATCTCAACCTAATCTGAAAATGTCAAGACTCTAAGTCTATTTTTTCGAGAGTTACAGCGCACACGGCTGGCCAGACGGACAGAATCACCTTTGACCACGGATTCTTCATCAGTGAGTCCAACCTAGTCGTTTGAGACCAATTTTGGCCCGAAATTCGAAAATTACAGACATCATGACGAAATGATAACGCGCTGTTCCCCAGAACAAGCGCGTTATAACGCGAACCTCATCATATCGAATTCGTCCTGAAATTGTCTGCACCACTGTTTAAAAACGTTTGTAATTTTCGGGTTGACAACTTGAACCAAAGTCTCCTTTTCAATCTAAATGTCATCCAAAACTCGAAATTATGCTCTGAAATAATTATTTGTGGAATCTCAATGATAGAGTCGCCACGAAAAAGCATAAATAAACATTCGAAGATATAGCACAGATTTTTTGCTTCTGTATCAGAAATAACTTTGCTTGATAATGAAACGAAATTATCAATAGTAATTTTCGTTGAAGGATATAGCACCGAAACAACAAGCTAAAACTGGATCGCATCGAAAACTGAATTGAATGAATTATAGATAGGTACTAGTGTGAAATGTGTGGCCAAAGTTGGAATGTATTGCAAAAGCATAACCGCTTAAACATCTGACGATAAAACTTGATTTTCGATGCTGTAAATCTTCCAGTTTTCGTCGCCGTTATTTATACCGGCAGACCACCGCAGAATGCATTTACCCCTCACACCAGTCCACCCTCTGCGGCCATTTTCAATATATCTGAAAATACTGTTTTGTTTGTCCGACTTCGCGAATTTATGGGTGACAACCGAAAATTATATTCATAGATTTCTGGTCGAATTGCACACCGATATCTATAAAGCCACCGAAACTCATTTCTCGGTGAGCCATAATTCACACTTTATAATACTGTAAATCATCTGTGTATATCCAGAGGAAGTATATTTTATGTTTAGCCATATAACCTGATTGAAAACTTGTGTCCCCTTTCATTTTCCGCAGCGCAAATATTATTGTTAACGCTGATTTTCCATCGGAAATTGGTAGTAACTCGCTCGCACTGCATTTTCGTCACATTCGTGGTGATTATGACTGACTCGGATTTTTTTTTATTATTTTTTCCTTTGAAATTTTATACTTTGCTACTTCCCAGTATTCAAATAATGAAAATATTATTTTTTCGTGGAATTCTTAATTTAAGAATTACAAAAACGCCAATTTGCAGCACATGATGGGTGCACCTATTCTTTAGATGAATAGTTCGTTAACGGCATTAATACTTATGCCATGTGAGCTGAACTAGTGATGTGCCTAAGCGACTTTTTGCATGTTCTGGGGAACAGCGTGCTATCGTTTTGTCCAAATGTCTTACAAGCTTACGGACGATTCCATCGACTTGAATTTGTCAGGGTAGGTTGCGTTTCAAAATGCGATGGTAAGATTTGTTAATGGGCCAAATCAGCTAAATGGTTCTGAAGTTATAGTTATTTGAAATTTTGAGGTAATTTACTTATATTCCACGAACTGCTAGGGTGATTGGATTCAAACTCGGCAATTCGTTTGGATCGTTCCGTCAGTAAAGACAAAAATTTTTGTCAGAATTTTCGGTAAAATTTTTTTTTCGGAAAATATCCACCAGTTTCATAGAAAATTACGATTATACCTTGAGCTCCAGTTTCCACAACAGTGCACCAAAATTCGAGTAATGATTCAATAATTATATAAATATATTTATTTTCTTTCGGAAACGGGAATTCAACATTTTTTTGATATATCATAGTTTAAGCAGAGGAAATACACATTTGAATCCTCAGCAAAACCCTGTCGCCCCATATATGTGGTGTGAAATTAGAAATTGTTCCAAGACCATGAATGGCTTTTTTTTCATTGAAACATAATATGTCCGTCATTTTCAATTAATCTTAAACAGAAGGAGGGAAAGAAAACAAGCAGATAGCAGTAAATAATATTACCAATTGCCTCTCTGACCGGGAGGGTCTTTCGACCAGGTCCGTTCCTCCAAGCGATGAGATTTCAGATCCTCAGATGTGAGAAGTACGCTAGATAGGAGAATTATCTCCCAAAGATCCATAATCCGATTAAATATCGGAAATAAACTAAAAAGTTCGTGACATATATTATGTGAGGATGACATAAGCATTCAATAATGATGAAACTTCGTAAATGATTTGAAAATGCTGATGAACTCCTTTGAGCAGAATTTCGTGATGATCGTAGCTTCAGAAAGATTTGAGATGACAATTAATTTTTTTCTCTTCTGAATATTCAATCTTCTGCAATGTTCTGATCATATTTACTTCACGATATTTATGGAAATATTGGAAAAATATTTTTAATTTCATTGCGAATGGGGATATCTATAGAATCATTGGGTGGATTTCAACCTTCCGAATTTGAGATTAAACCGAGAACCTACTCTACAAATTTTCAGTGTCTGAGTCGTTTCTTCCCAGAATTAATTGTTTTTAAGGCCGGCCTTGCCGCAGGTATTGGGCTGTTTCGAATTTTCGCTTGAGGTTCCACCTTGAACCTTTTTTTTCTTGCGACGATTCATCATATTTTATGTATTAGTATTTTTACTAGCACCATCCATTGATATTTCGGAATCATGTTCATTGTATCGTACCTGTTTGAAATCATTGCATAACGAATAATATTTCCAAATATTACTCGACAGATATGTTTTCTGTATCAATTTGCTTCAACTTCTGCACCCTTGCACTGAACATGAAATATCAGCACAATCTAAACTTACCTTATTCACTTGACAATGTAACAGAGCAAGTCTCAACCAGAAATTTTATCGCATCGCTTCGGTCGAATCGGACAACTTCTTCGACCCAAAATCGAACAATTGAGAAGTAGGCCAAAAATGTCCTCGAACAACTAGGTTGGACTCACTGATGAAGAATCGAATACCACAATCAATTCTGTCTGGCCAACTAACCGTTGCTATAATAACATCCAGATTTTGTTTCTCAGTGGATCCTCTAGAGATCCTTTCACCGTGGTCATTTCTGACGTTTTGACACAACCATTTGTGATCGCCACAAAGGGTGTCAACGTGCCTACCGTAGGCCTGAAACCATGAAACTTAAGCGCATGCCTGGACGAGTCCTCCACACTGAGCCAGGACGAAACGTGATACGCCGTGAAAAGTTGAAGCAAACCTTCAGAAACTTCAGCGATATTGCGAGTCAACTTCTCTCTTCGAGATGAAACTGTGAGCAGCTAGAGTTGAACATGTGAAGTCTTTTCGGGATATATTCATGCTCAAGACTTATAGCATTTATTCTACTGGCATTATGGTTACCTCTCTCGTTGATGCTACCGAAAATGTCAGAACGAGTTTCTTGCCTGCACTTTGGTTGTAACCTAACATAGAACGGGTCAAATTCCACCATAAGGAAACTCAACTATTTTCCAAATACAGGCATTTATAAAAAAAAAATTATAGGGTATATTGGAAGTCACAATGGTGTTTTTATACTCTTTATTGATTATCCTGAGCTTCCGCAATCATATTGTGTAGCTTCATCAGAGGTCTGAAAAAAAACATGGTCATAAGTTCTAAGATTCTGAAAATATACGAAGAACATACTAAATGTGAGGTTATACTTGATAAACCTTGATCCATTTATTTCCTCCTATTCTCTTTATTCTTTAAAAATTACTCTGAATTATTACAGTTAACGTGACATCCGCTTATTGGAAATATTTGTTATGTTTACAGAGTATGGGTAAGAACACAGAACAGGCGAAGTCAAAAATGACATACATTGACGCTAACCCGCTCCAGCGCAGAGCCCAAGAACAGCCCGGGCGTACCGAGCACGCACGACCGCGACTCATCAAAATCGCTGCCGCACGCACCCGAAACAAGCATTTAATGTCGCCAATGGCAGAAATTGTTACTTTCGTGCTACATAGATCTCAAGGGCTATCAGTTGTCCAGTAACCGTCATTGTAGTCAGGAAGACTTGGAGCAAACGATGTGCCGAAACGGCAGATGAAGTTTCTGTTCTGTAGCAGATATAAAACAGCACTGACGTGAGCTTTTACGCGCTTGCTCCGTTGCCAAAGCGCTCATCTATACAAGTATTGACCCAGTCAAACACAGATTTTTTCTTTATATGGTCCTCACGAAATTCTGCATGAACCTCAAACTATAATTTTCGACCAAGTACTAGATTGCAATTCGATCCAAAATTTTGAATGGCTTTAACTATCTAAAGAATAATTGGCGAATTCAACCCATTTAAGCATTCGAACTTCATAATTAAACTGAAAACCTACTCTATAAATATATTCCCTATGTCGATTCTTCCTAAATTTAATGTGTTTACGGCAGGACTAACCTCTGATAGTGAACAAAATAACTTCTAATAAGAGTCTACTTAGTAGCTTGATAATTGTAAATTAAGTTTGGAGTTCCATTACGAAGGCCGAATTTGAGAATTGGAGAACTATCGAATGATTCCGCAGATATACCCTTTCAAAATTTCAGTTTCCCCATATTTCCAAAACATAGATCGACTCGACCTCACTAACCTTGAAGTTAGTAAAGATGTATAGATGACCGCTTTGTCAACGTAACAAAAGCGAGTAAAAGCTCCTGACCTCACGTCAGTGCACGCAAGTACTATCACTCGGTCTGCGAGGTCACTTTTATAAAGTATCCCCGTTTGCCATGACATCCTGACAGATTGCACCGTGTATATTTTGAAAATATTAGGTTATAGTCATTTTCCTGTCAGATATCTACACAACGTTGTCCTCTCTACAAAGAGGTCGTAGTAATTACGTATTTTTCAAAATGTGAATCTACATTGGGAAAGTAATGAATTTGAGAAAATATTATGTTATTGTGGATTCAATAATTCCAAAGACCTGGCGAATGTTGAAGAAACTTTTTTCTCTATTATTACTGGAAATATTTCACGTATATACATGGTTGGAAGATTCAGTTATGCTCTTTTCTTGTACGGAATCGAGTGTTTTGGAATTTTACTAAAAAATTATGGATAGAGTAGTCCGTTACTTCGTGATAGTTCATTCGACAAAAAATAAAAGTACTAGAATAACCCAGCAGTAAAACTTCTAAACGAATGGACGGGCCTATGGAATTCCCTACTTTTCTAAATTCTCAAGAAATAAGCCTACAGAAGTAATTCAAATACCTTGTTGCACAACTTGAAATGTTCCAACAGTTCTTGGGAATCTAGGTGAATGATACATACACTGGATTGGATCAACATATTTCTAAACTGGGATGCAGCTTAGCTTCAGTCTATTATCTTTGGTTGTAATGACAAGATATCTGGATAAATTCTCCATGTAAACTACCTATCATTCAGTATTTGAGTCAAGAGCAAGATATGGAATTATGTTTTATGGACATACTTTGAAGTCAACTCAAATATATAATTTCCAGAAAAAAGCAATTCCTAAAATATTAGAAAGAATAGAACTGAATGAGATATTGTATACGTAAAATTTTAATGTTCTGCCAACATAGGATATACCAAGTTCATTTTCAATGTACTACTTCCTATCGAAACAATTTCACGAAATATATAAGGTTTGAAATTATCCATTAAGGAATTTGTTCAATTCAAACATGACTACCTACTTACTTAAGTCTCAATACAATCTTTGAATAATATACAAATTATAGATTTTTCTGTTATTCCTTCTCATTATATCTGTTGAGATTGATATATCACGATATACTTTCATTAAATTCAAAGTACCTATCAAGTCTTGAATTACTAATTTAATTATTATATTAAGACAATAGAAAAAACTCGTCTTCGATACATGAAATATCTATAATATGCAAGTAGGAGATATAACTTTCTAATATTAGATATTTACATTTTTATTGAAAAAGGGCAGGTTCTTTGATACATTCAACAATATAGCATCACAGTATAAGCGAGAGGGAATGAACAGGCCACCAAACGTTGCTAACTATGATACGAGAGCATAAATATATAAACCAAAAAAATATTGTAGCGAATTCATCCAATTAAAGAAAAACGGAAAAAAGGGCGGAGTCGAAGCACGAAATTCAAATCTCTGAAAAATCGTATAAATACATTTGGCTCCACTCTCAAAAATCACTCAACTCCAACCCATCTGCATTCACCGCTAAGAAGATATTCTATCTATACGCTGCATTTCTGACCGACATCTGCATTCATCTTTATCCGTGTCAAGGCGTGGAAATTCAAGAAGATCCAACGCACCAACATCTGGTTTTAACCCTCCTCGAAGACGGAAGCGACCACAGCCCGGCGTCAGCGAAGAACTACATGTCACCACTCGAGAAGATTCACAACAAGAATCGTTAGCCTGTGCCTTTTCAACAAAAAGAATTTTATTGCCTTTCGAATTCACTTTTGTTGTAACACTCGAGAGTAAAATAAACAGGCTAATCCCTTCACTTTATTTCGTGTTTGATTTCACAGGACACACGACTCCACAATATAGTGTCCCCTTGCATGAGTGTAAAGAAATAGGCTGACATATTCATAAGGCCACGACAGAATTTCTTCTTTCTTATGGGATTAAAACTGACAAAATATCTTGAAAACATATCTACAACAGAACAGAAGATAGAAAATCAGCAGAAAATTGAAAATAGTTTTACCTACATTTGTGGTCTGACTTGGAAGGTCTTTCGCCCAGATCTGGCTCGCCAAGCAATGATTTTTAGATCCTCACTGTATACGGAAAATCCTACATGCTCTGAATAATGACGAATCTTTGCAATAACATGTTTTTGTTCACATAAAATTTTGTGTTCATTTACCCTTTTTGTATTAGCAACCGATTAATTTTGTGTTTCGGAAAAGTGATTTACGTCCTTGATTATATTCCAAATGTTCCTTCACAAAAAAGAGTAGGGTGCTCGGCAGTGTGTCAATCGAAAAATGGTAATTTTTCAAATTATAATTCCAAACTGGTCGTTGCAGATCAGTGAAATCTTCAGTGAGTTTCTTTTTAGGTGCACCAATAGAAGAAAATTGTAGTACCAGAAACTCTTGGCTTCCTTTTCATTATAAATCTTTCTGATCGTGGTGACGTAAAGCTAAAAAAGAAATATTATTTCCTATAAAATATAATATTTTGATTTTTACTCATATATCTTGATGTAAGATAGGTTTTGATGAACGATCGTTTCCAAAATATCAGTTACTATCGGAATGAGCGTAATTCTATATAGCACTTCCTGATACTCTGTCCTTGCTTCTTCAGATTACTTCATGTACTTTCAATTTTGATTTGAAATCAAAGCGAAATGTTAATTTATTAGTATATTATGGCTGGAGCTGAATTGTTATTTGTTATTGAAAGAGAGTAGAAATTGGCAACGTCGAGTCGGATTGTTTTGACATTGTCGATATTTGAGGAGCGCCAACCTGCCTTGGTTTTAGTTACAAAAACATGATAGACCTAAATCATGGCCAACCGGGCTACTTTATAAAAGTGAATGGAGTATATGTTGGTTTCTTACTTGATTTTATGAATTAAATGGTTATCCAAAAAAAATATAACAGGGATTTTGGGATACGGGGTGTATCACCATAAACTGGTCAAACATATATAGCCGTATAGATGACATTGGGAAAGTTATTTTTGCCTTATGACATATACCCCGTTTTCGAAGCATAAGTGAGATATACAGGGTGTTTGATGTAAACTTTGAGGAATATTCTGATAACTGTGGTAAGTTATGCGTGACCTTTAAAATGAAGGTTTTGGTCGCATCTTAGTATTTTTTGATGGTCAATTCAATTGCGGTGTAGAATTCGGGAAAAAATATTTCAAAATGGCGGAAAACCTACAAAGTTGGAATTTTTTACTTTCGACTGACAAATCGGATAGCATTATTTCAATTTTCCAAACTTCAAACTCAACTTTTTTCTACATATGTAACCGAAAGTTGTAAAAGAGGGGGAAGTAGGAAATGAAATATATCTGCTCAGTAGGAATTGACTATTCACGAAATTTTTTCACGCCGAGAACCAATAATCTCAGTTGCAAATTAAGAATCCATATGCGAAAAATAGAATTCGAAATCCTCCCGAAATTTCTTTTCTGGAAAAATTTATTTCATCCACTGAACTGATTAACTTATGCAAATAAGTTTATTTATCAACAAGTTAACAGAAACTCAATAAATATGTATAAACATAGTCAAACACATATAAGCAATCAATTATTTAAATAATGACATCTGAAAATGGGCGAACACCGTGAATGTTACTTGAATGATCCTTTAACTGAACCTTATGAACGCTTCAATGCATAAGGTCGCTCATTTCTGGTCCAACACCCGTTTACACGCGAGAGTGCGCCTTACTCGCATTTTCACGTTCAGCCACGGCGAACGGGATTCAACATATTTTCTCATTTTTTGAGAAAACTGTTGAAATTTTGAAAAATCTATCTGAATCTAGTGTTATCTGTTAACACCTTTTATATAAAGCATTTTTCCGATATTCCTAACAGTTTTCGTGCAAAATTGAAATGAACATAATTGTAAACATGGTATCCGACTTTTGAGATAATTAAAATAAAATATTTCTGAATCGTATATTTTGATAGGAATTTGTCTGAATGAAGAATGCTCAACGTAGATGAATATGAACGGAAAATTTTTTTTTGCCAGATTTGGAAAAATGCCCCCCACCACTTCCTGCACCTGACGATTTTTTGACGACATATTATTTTGCATTGAAAGGATGTACTCGAATGACACCAAGTGGTTCATACATTTCAGCAATGAAGTTCACACGAAAATCTGTTTTCAAATGAAATGTGAAAATTTAAAAAAAAAAATAAATTTTTTCAAATTTTATATGGAGATTTCTTCATATTGCTACTGTCAATCTACCAATCAAGTTTTATTTCGATCAGATAAACATTTTTCGAGTTATTGAAAAATCAAAATTTCAAATGGCTGTAGCTGAAAAACCATTCGGCAGATTTGACCCATTAACGAACTAAACCGAGATATTCAGGATCTTAACCTTATCTGTAAATTTGAAGATTCTAGGCCCTTTCTTTCGAAAGTTATAGCGCACACGGCCGGACGGACAGAATCAATTTTGACCTCGGATTCTTCATCAGAGAGTCCAACCCAGTCGTTTGAGACCAATTTCGGCTCAAAATTCGAAAATTACAGACATCGTGACGAAATTATAACGCGCTGTTCCCCAGAACAAGCGCGTAAAAATCAGGACAACAAACGCAGGGTGCTTTCTCAACCACTGCATTCGAACGATAGCAATATCCTGTTTAACTACAGTGATTCTCTAAGATCGTGACGGGAAAGTCGTGGTGCAGCTTGTATAGATTCTCTTGGACTGCACTAACCAAAAAGGCGGTTGAACTGAAAGAATATTCTCTACTCCATCTTGTAGGGCCATTTATTCAACCTTTCAATAGAATCCCTATGTCCCCCATCTCATTAGAAAATTAGTATTTTCACTCTGATCCCCCTTTAGGAAAGGATTCATCTTCCTAACTTCAATGTAAACAACTGATACAAGATAAAAGAGAACGACTGACAAGTATACCATTAGAACTCGGTCTCGATTGAACCGACGAAACGATATCAAAGTTGGACGATT
Source organism: Myrrha octodecimguttata (assembly GCA_958510865.1). Lineage (NCBI taxonomy): Eukaryota > Metazoa > Arthropoda > Insecta > Coleoptera > Coccinellidae > Myrrha > Myrrha octodecimguttata. The sequence continues at coordinate 46,018,463 of OY294058.1, read as the reverse complement.
ACGAAGACCAAGAAAACTTGTTAACAGCATTTGATAAAACGACATATTGTTTGGATGCTGGCCCATCTTATATCTCCCCAAGCAGATTTCATTTCAGATTTGGCAGGGTCTGCCGGCACAAACAGCCGACTTTTAATGTTGATTTGAATCTATTTGATGAGTTTTATTTATCTAGATCTTTTAAATATATCTACCGTGGGGAGAGCGCTTGAGTTTGTTCGCTGCGGACTGTTTGTTGGAATTTGTTCCGAGATAGCATCAGAATAGGTTCGGCTTTTTTAATTCGTTTTCACCAGATATTTTCCAGATATAAGGTCTAATACTGGATTAATAAATCTAGAAGTTTCCATTCGTTATTCAGCTGTCCTCGGACCGCTAAACGTATATTGGGATTGCTCTGGAATCCAATTTCATTCTTGTTTGCACAGATCGGCTCTATATTTGTTGAGAGCAAATATTATTTCTCTCACTAATTCAGGATATTTCCTCGTTTCTTCTATAACAAGATATCAAATGTGTTGTTTGAGTGATTCCAATATATTGTAGTATAGGTGGAATTATATTGTTTACCTACCATAACAAATTGTTGAGTTTTTTCTTTCATAGAATACACTAGAATTTTTGCAGGTTTTGATCGGGGTCTTCAGTATCAAGAATAATTGGAGACTTTCATTATTCACATGAATAATTCATTGAAATCATTCTTCAGGGATTTCCCAGTCTGAAAACAATATTAACTTCGATCCGATGTTAATTTTCGGAGATGTTGAAAAAATAATATGTCAAATTTGGGTCTTATTTGAAAATTTGAGGTTATTCACTTTATATTTCGATGAGTACTGACACGATTGGATTGGAACTGGTTGGAGAACACGGAGGGACCGCTTTATATGAAATTTTTTAGACTCGGTTACCTGAAGAAAATATTGCTTCAAAAAAATATCAGATTTCAATGAGATGAAGCACAGTGCCTAAAATTCGAGTTTGATAAGAAATTTATTCTCATTCATGGCATTCTGAAATTTTGAGGTTATTTTTCCAATATCTCAACAAGAACTAACGCGATTAGAAATGAACTTCCTAGTGAGTTGAAGAATACCGATGTGCAACTATAAGCTAGATTTCGTGGGGATGGTACGGATGAAAAATTGACATCAAAGACGATTAGAAATTTATCCAACTTTCCAAAATCAATCAATTCGAAAAATTTTCATCCGTTTTCAATAGAAAATCTCACAGACCCGAAAGTCAGAGTTTAACAAAGGTGTTCAATTTCAGTTTGATCCGAAAATTATCTTCGGCGATATTGGGGAAAACTATGTCAAGTTCTTTGGTTCTTTCTTCGTTATCACTCTTCTTTATGGATGACCTCCAAAATTTCGTGATGATCGCTCCTTAAGTAACAATATGAAGAAAAATGTTTCTAGATTTTTTATATTTCGCGATCTACTAATCATATGGTCTTCAAGAAATTCTTCGTGGGCCTTCAAACTCTATTATTTTTTAGTCAATTGACAATATCAAAGCGATCCGATCTTCATTTTCGGAATAGCTATGTCTGGGGAATCATTGGTTGGATTTTAGAGATTCGAGAAATCGGCTATCGAAATTAAACGTTCTGAACAATTATCTTATCTGTCGGTATATTCTTCCAGTTACTGTGTTGACAATCCGTGGTTAGACCGGCAGCAAACAGATTAACTAACTGAAAGTTATGACACAAGACACGATATTGAATGATTTCGGGGTGCTGAAGTCTGATGAACCTGAAAAACTTGCACATGCATTCAACAATTACTTCTGTGGTGTTGCCGTACCAATGAAGTCACATTCTTCTAATGCCAATGTTTCAGATGCCATCTCTGTTGGATCCAATGAAAGGTCGTTTTTTCTCTTTCAAATAACTGCAGATGAGGTTATAAGGATTGTCAAGGCTTTGGAAAACAAAGGTTCTTTCGGATACGACAGAATACCGATGACAGTTGTTGAGAAGTCCATTGCAATTGTGGCGAAAGCTATAGCCCATATTATAATGTATATGGCATTAAGAGATGGTGTCTTCTCGAGATCTCTCAAGATAGCAGTCGTGAAACCATTCTTCAAACAAGGAAATAGAAACGATCTTTGTAATTATCGTCCGATAAGTCTGCTGACTTGGTTTTCCAAATTATTCGAGAAGGTTCTAGTGAATAGGCTTCTGAACTTTTTTCATAAATATCACCCTATTTCTAAATAACAGCATGGATTTCTTAAGACGAGGAGCACGGAAACCGCGATATTTGAACTGACTAAATCAATTCTTCTGGCTCTGGAGAGCGGAAAGGTTCCGGAAGGTCTATTTCTAGACTTCTCTGAGGCTTTTAAATGTGTTAATCACGGAATATTGTTGAATACACTCTGCAGATATAGAATTAGAGACAAACAACTGGTTCTTATGCGCAGTTATTTGGAGGCTGATGGTGCTGTTTTCACTTCATCTGATGAAATACTTGGTGATGGTGTACCTCAGGGGAGTATTGCGGGACCCTTCCTTTTTCTGGTCTACATAAATGACTTGGACGAGTACATTCCGATCGAGGAACCAATTTTGTTGGACCCACTATACAAGTAGAAATGCAGTGCGAAACAGAAGATAATGAGGATACACTAATGTATGCGGACGACACCAAGAAACTGATTGCGGCTGCCAAAGTGACGAAAGTGGTGAGATTGACTCGAAGAAAATTTTCTGCAATCGAAAACTGGTGCCTTAGGAATCATATCAGATTGAATCTCCAGAAAACCGAATATATGTTATTTTGTTCCTCACATAGCAAATTATTGAAACCAGAAACAGCTGATTTTCTAGGTTATGAAATTAAAGTCAACCGTTGTACCAATTTTCTGGGAGTTGCAGTAGATGAGCATCTGAACTGGTATGATCACATCGATACACTTCAGCGAATACTTAATTCGGTGCTTTATACTCTTCGGATACTGGTGCAGCAGGCTGACCTAGAATTGCCGAAGATTGTGTATTTTTCGAATTTCCAGTCGATCAAGGGTTATGGAATCATTGCATGGGGGAACAGTTCTGAAATCAAAAGAATATTCGTAATTCGGAAGAGAGCACTAAAAACTATAGTTCGCTTATCTGACTGCTTTATACATTGTGGGGTTGTGTGTCCTGTGAAATCAAACACGCAATAAAGAAAAGGGATTAGCCTGTTTATTTTTACTCTCGAGTGTTAAAACGAGAGTGAATTCGAAATTCAATAAAATTCTTTTTGTTGAAAGACACAGGCTAACAATTCTTGTTGTAGATCTCCTTGAGTGTTGACAGGTAGTTCTTCGCTGACTCCGGGCCGTGGTCGATCGTAAAGTCAGGGATTCTTAAGCGCCGGTCGGTACTGTCGGGGGCGCTTCCGTCGTCGAGGGTGGTAAAACACCAGATGTTCTTGGAGCACTGAATCTTCTTGAATTTCTTCGCCTTGACAAGGATAACGATGAATGCAGATATCGAGTCAGGAACGCAGCGTATAGAATTTCTTCTTAGCGGTGACGTAAACGGTGAATGCAGATGGAGTCATTTTTGAGAGCGGAGCGAAATATATTAATACGATTTTTCAGGATTTGAATTTCGTGGTTCGACTCCGCCCTTTTCTCTGTTTTCCTTGGAGTGGATGAATTCGCTACAACATATTTCGTTATCTCGTGTTTTTGAAGAGTACCCTGCATTATTTTCAAAAATATCAAAATTTGAATATGACCAGGCGAATCCATCCATTCCATCTCCCAAAATGCTCTCTCACTCTAACACAGGAAAACGTAGAATACATGTGCCTTGTTTTGTTCACTAAATTACCCAAAAATTATCAAAATATTAACGGAAATGAAAAACTTTAAAAAAATTGTTCGAAATCTTTTGATTGATTTAGAACCATATTGTATGAATGATTATTCAAACTATAATTTTCTTGTGTAAGCATAACAATATGTTATTCAAGTAGTTAATTTGTGCACGATTTTCACCTTTTTTTATGTTTGACCTGTATTCGTTTCTGAATGTTAATTTTGATCATGACAATAAATATTATTATTATTATTTGTAGAGAAGGTTCGGAGCTTGATTACGAAGGTCGAATTCGTGAACGGGCAAAATCATCCTAATTATTCCGTAGATATACCCATTCCCACTTTCATTTATCCAATATTTCCAAAACTAGAGATGAGGTCCAATTCAAATCTAGTACTTGATGAAAAAAAAATAATTTGTAGGTTTAATGATTTGTGACTCAAATACGATGGTCGCGATCGTAAATGGGTGAAATCCGCCAAATGATTCATAGATATACACGTTCGAATATTTACAAAAATACGGATCGGATCGAACTTAAATGTATCACTTGATTGAGAAATGGTGCAGATGTTCATAGGACTTTATGAATGAAAGATCTCCAAATCAGTCTATTAGAAAGTGAAACTGTGTTTGAAGAGATCAATAAGCAGGTGACCTTTGAGTTGAGAATATTCTAGGCTTTTTTTCGTGGAGTTGGTCGAATTATGTCGTTATAGAAGACTTTTATTTATTGTAATTATTATTTGTATCAGAGCTGGGGTAAAGTCTGTTCTGGAATGAGTTGTTTCTCTTTTATTTGCATTTATATAGCTGAAACATAAACAGGTTTTTTACGAAATTTCTAGGAACACATCAAGGAACACCAAACGTCATTCGATGATTGAAATACTAACCCTCATTCTGTGAATTAGTTTTTCCAAACAAATTATGTCTTTCCAAAAGCGGGACATGAAACTTACCCGGCAGTAAAATATCTGGAAAAACAGCTTTTAGAAGTTCTGAACCGAATGAAGCTATCGATTAGCACGAATGAGATTTCGGAAGGAAATATAGTTTTAGTTCATCAGCAAAATTTTAAGGGTTTTAGATTTCAGTTTTCTCAGAAGCATTCACTATCCTCATAAAATTCTGCCACAACCTTTCCATGTCATTCTGAATATGATTCGTTACGCAATCGGGTGTCTTCAATTTATGGATTGGAAATTCTGAAAAGAAAGCGGCAGAAAAAACTTTGTATTTCAGCCTTTAAGGATGATGTTCCATTTCAAATTGAGTTCAACTGATCGATAAGAATGTCAAGGTCGAGATATTCGACCATGTTTAATCTCGGATATTTCGGAATACGAACAGTATATTTTTCTTGCACTTTATGTCAGTGCATTGGAAAAACCCTTTCAGTAATCAATTTATTACCTAATTATTCACATGACCTGGGAGCTAAAGGCTTGTTATCTAGAGACAATAACGAAAAATTGTTTATTTGATAACAGAATATCATCAAACTTCGAAAATATAATACAAATTTAACTTGAGTATGTAAACAGTAGCGGAAGGTGTTTGAGTGAAATGAGAAGAAATTTGATAATTGTATTTTTGACTCTCTATATAAGGTAGGCTGACTTCTTTTGTGTCGAGTAATTTTGGGAGAAACTTGGACATTGTCCGAAATTAAATAATTCAATAAGTGGATTCGAACATTCATTCTATAATTCCATTTGTTGGTTGCAAAGAAAGTGGAACGACTTTGCGCAACGGTCTGTTAGTTCTTCTGATTGAATAAATAATCCCCTTTACTTAGTACATGAAAGAGAATTCATTTCATGTCAATTCTAATGAATCTTTCCTTTTCGTTTCCTTTAGAACCATCGAAATCATAGAAGCAAATCTACACGATGCCTGAAACCGACAAATTGAATGTGATTATAATTAGTTACAAGGAGAACGTTTAGAGACTCAATATTTGTAGAAAAGATTTGGAGGTTGATAACAAAGATGGGATTCATTAATTAGGAAAATCCACTCAGTAATGGTTTATTGTTCCGTTTTCTGAAGTATTCAGAAAGCTGAAATGAATTCCTTGATTAAAAAATGATGGTTTGGAGTTCGAACATAATTTCAGAGGATTTGGCTCTAAGTTTTAAATTTAAGAAAATATATTCATATTTTTCTAGTCATGCGCTTTCTACGAAGCTCTGCATGAGTTTCGTGTAGTTAATTCAAAAATGTGTGTTGAATGTTGTTCAACTTATAGAATTTTGCCTATTAACGGGCTGAATCAACGGCGTTGTTGTGTTCACGGTCGTTTTCATGGCCTATTTTGAACACAATGAATTCCGAAAGAAACATTTAAGGAACTCTATATTTGTTTAGTAGTTTTCGACACCAATTACTAAGGCCGAATTCGTGAATGGGTAAACTCCTCCAAGGATTCCGCAGGTAAAACCATTCAAAATTTGATTTTTTCAAAAATACAGATTAAGTCAGATTTAAATTCAATACTGACTCAGGAAATAAGAGCTTGCAGAGTCATACAGAATGTCGTGAGGGTTAAATGATCAGAAAAGCACATAATATTGAATATTTAAAAAAAAAATTTTTTCGAATTTTTCTGATAGCACAATCGTCACGAAACTTCGCACAAAGTTGTTCATCAGCATCTCAGAACTACTCACGATGTTTCATTATGATTGAATATGTATTTTCGAGTTATCCCGGAAAAAAAAGACGGTACCGAGAATGAAACACAAAATTTTACATATTTTTTTCAACATCTCCAAATATTGTAATCACTTGAATCTGAAATTCTGTACACTGCTGACAAATTGAAAATTTCAGGTCCGAGTCTAATTTTTTTGTGGAGGAAATTTCCCGGAAAAAAATTTTCGACAAAAAATTGGTTGTTTTGAATTTAATTATTCCCAACTATTTTTTCAGATCTTCAGGAAAAAAATCGGAAGGAAAACACGCACGTTCAGCTATCAGCATGCTTATTAATAAAATGACAATTCAGACAATTGCCGTCGTAATTCCGATGAAACGGCGCTTATAGCGGGAAAAACGAACTTTTGGAGATGTCTTCAAATTGGCAAATAAAAAGAGCCTATTTTCGCCCACCTTGCTTCTAAACAAGCTAGTCGTGTGAGGCCATTTTCTGCAAAAATTAAGATCTTGTTCTCTACCAGAAAAAGCGCTCAGTTAAGATATTTCCACTTGTAAAATCTCTATTCTCCAGCCTACAATCCAAACGAAAAATGCAAGAAATCGATGAAATCCTTTTCAAAGCGCAAAGGAATTTCAGGAAACACACCAAAATGGTTAATGTTCCGGCAAACAATTCCTGGAAATGGAAATATAATTCCGAATAATACAGCGGAATGAAAATGGGAAATGTACAGCTCTCAGAGGGAAGAGAACGTAACGCTGTTCGCGGCAATATTACACCGAGTAAACAAGACATTTATCAAAACCTAAAATATTCATAATTTCTGTCGTGGGAGCGATCAAGACCAAGTGGTTGTAAAGTACATAAAAGTTTCACACAATTTCGGATTAAAAGTTTCGCCCCTGAGCAGTTCCACGGTGTTCTGTTTCAGAAAGACATAAACACAGATGATACTGCATAAATATATAATCGGCTTTCGGATGTTTGGGATGTTTTCTGAAGAAAAAATGGTATCATGGAATTGGGTGTTATAAAGCGATAAAATCTTTATTCGATCATTCGATTATTCCCCTGCTCCTGTCTGTTCCGTCCGGCCATTTTGATTTTAGGATTTTTGTTATATTGTTTCTATGGTCATTTTGTTTTTTATGTAGGCACTATGGATGAGCTGCATCCGATACGACTAATCCGCCCACTCTTTTTGTGTTTGCCTTCTCAATTTTGATTCGAATGAATTCTCAATTATTGAACACAAAACAAAAGATGAATTGAAGAAAAAGCTCGGCGTACTCGAACTGGAATTATCGCACGAAGGATTATTGAAAAGTTTTTGCTATTGAGAATGTCATGGGTTTTCATGTTTTTCGCGACCCATCTTATCGCATCCTTGATATGATATTCCGCAGAAATGCATCTCACATCAATCTTCATCCTCAACATCAATAAACCTATAGAAAAAATGTGAATCAGCAAAATATATAAAATTTCGGATGAATTCTGGACTCAATGTCGGAAGTATTTTTAATGTATTAGAATATATTGTTCACATCATACACCATCTTTCTGCAGATTTCAAGCTCACTTCAGCTTGTTTATTGTATCATAAAGGTGAAGGAAAACAAATGTTCCTTAAATTTTTCATCTATCACACCTACAATAAAATTCTAACAGATGAGTGATTTTATCGAGATGAAAGAATTAATTCAACTTCAATTCAATTTGAATTCCATCTAAATGTAAAGAAGTAATAACGAGGTCTGGATAACAAAGCAAACAAAATATTCGAGTAAATTTCAATGAGGCTAGATTGGGTTCTAAATTTTCGAAAAACGAAAATAATTTTCACTTTTTCTACAAGGTCCTGGTTGATTTCAAACCTTTTTTCTGCCTTATCTACTATTTTTAGTTTATTTTCATTTTGCTTACCGGCATTTTCTTATTGAAATATTTTTTAACTCCACGAATATGGAATTTAATTCAGTTCTGTCATTTCATTTCCATCAATAAAAATATTTCTTTTCAATCTGAAGTAACCCATATGTACACACTCTCATTTGATATCATTGATCTTCTTTTTGTTTCATTCCAGCTCAATATTTTCCTTTCATTTTAATCTCAATTCGTATTTAATGATTTCTGTCATGGAATGAAAAAGCATATTTGAATTTTCCAAATGGTCTATAAGCCAAGAATACGGGTCAAATCTACTACATTATAAATGTTATGAACGACCTAGCTCACTTGATTGCTCTTGAAAGATTGATAGAATCAAGCAGAGGAAAATTTATATCAATCAGATTAGTAGAATGAAATCTCGAATGAAAAAATATAAGACCAACACATTTCTCCTCCTATTTTTACTTTAAAGTTATATCTTCATTTTGAATTTTCTCATTTCTTTTCCCGAGAGGTTTGTTGACACCATATTCCTATCTTCATTGTTGAAAACTGTTTCATCTATACTATCTCGCACTTCATTATTTGTAGTGAATTTCTTTGGAATTTCTATTCAAATTATTCCTTTTCACTAATAATAATTGATGCCTAGTCTCAGAAATATTCATGACTTTACGGATACGTCATGACTTACAAAGTTTAAGGTGGGATCTTTTAAATCAGAAGGAAACTCAATATGGTGATATACTACAAACCAACAAAGTATGCATTGATTGCAGTTTATGTACTTTTTTCATGTGATATTTCTTCATCGTTTCCTCTCGAAAATTTTTGATCCTTCAGATTCCCATTGCATAGCTTTTTCACAAACTAACTTGGAACGGGTCACGAAAACACAGGTTATTGAAAAAACATAGCCTTATGGGCAATATTGGAAAAGAACGATTATCCAATGGAGCTGTTACATTTGAGTATTCCCATCCAACTCTTCTCTAACTCGATGAGCCGGACCAAACAGATCCTCTTGCTCGATGAATAAGAACTAACAAAACTGACAGGTGTGCTCGCCGGACATTGTCCTGTGAGTTTTTTTTTTCGGGAAGGTTCTCGATGATACCTGTCGCTCTTATTAAGAAGCCACTTAAACAGCCAAACATCTGCATTGCGTTTGAGAATCTGTCCATAGAGAAAGGCTACAACATCCTGCGGTTTGTGATGTAGTAGAATGCAAAGCATAATCTGCAAGCCAGCAAGTGTTTGCGAGGTTTACTAGGCCTCTTCGCCACTAATAAAATCGGATCTGATGTAATCTCAATCGTCAAGAAGGAGTTTCAGATCCGCATCTAGGTTGTTTTGCTAGGCTTCATCGTTTCTAATATAACTGAATCTGATATAATCTAAATTGTCGCGAAGGTATTTAAGATCTTATATACGTTGCTGGCATTCCAGTTGCCATTGCAATATTCTGATCCTGATTGAATTGATGAATTCCGACCAATAAAACTATAATCCTTCGAATCAGACAGTATTACATCATATGCAAGCCAAAGTGTTTTGCGTAGTTTACTCGGCCTCATCGCCACTAATATCTTCGGATCTGATGTAATCTGAATCGTCACGAAGGTGCCTAAGATTCTTATCCTGAATTTGGGTCATTACTGCAAATGCAAATTTGAACATAATTATTATGGGTTTGATTCATCCTTTTCCCAAATTACCTTCAGAAAGTATTCAAAATAAGATTTCAGAATTGGGATTTAAGATTTGCCAGGCATGCACGATGTGACAACGGTGTTGAGTTGAATAGCTTTTTCTGCTAAAGAATAATGAAAAATGTATTCCTATTCTGTGGTACACACGTGTTCTTTGCCAATAAAACCAAACAATTTCCGTTTGCAATTTGTCAGTAATATGACAGAATGACAGTATGTGCTCTTCTTTTTCTATTCCTTGGTCGTTGTCTTCTACTCTAACCAGATAGAAGTATAGCTATATCTGTTTTCCTAAGCAAAGTAACACATTTGACGAACTCTTCTTTCCGAGAAAGCTGAATTCGACGTTGCCATATCGTGCACTCAGGACAAATCCCCTTAAATGCAAATCCCCATTTTTATTTTTCAGTTTAAGGTGATCAAACATTTTTTAAAAATATAATATCAAAATTATATGTTTGAAATGTGATGATCTAAAGGTTTTATAGAAAATTACTGCATTTTCGTTCGAAGGAAAAACCCCCATTACATAATCTGCAAGCCAAAGTGTTTGCGTGGTTTACTAGGCCTCATCGCCACTAATATAATCGGGTCTGATGTAATGTAAATTGTCACGAAGTTGTCTGAGATCCTTATCTAGGTTGCTGGCGTTCCAGTTGCCATTGCAATATTTTCATCCTGATTGAATTGATGGATTCCGATCAATAAAACTAGAGTCCTTCAAATCAGATGAAATTATATCATCTGCAAGTCCAAGTGTTTGTGTGGTTTAATAGGACTCATTGCTACTGATATAACTGGATCTGATGTAATCTAAATCGTCACGAATATGTTTAAGATTCTTATCTAGGTTGCTGGAATCCTAGTTTCCATTGCGATATTCGAATCCTGATTGAATGAATGAATTCCTATCAATAAAACCAGAATCCGTCAAATTATATAGAATTACACTCGGAATTACATTATATTGCTCCCAAATGAAGAGATGCACCATAAAGCTCACTATATTTCGATTTAATGCACACTTTCAAAGTCATTCTTGAAACTAATGATTGCGTAGTGAAATTCTACCACCGAATCCCTGAGTTGTGAGTAATAAACCGTGAAATTGTTCCATTAGCGACTCGCCAGAATAAAGGCTCGAATATAAATTTCGAGAACATTGAGTCCTTAACGCAGAAACTTCGGCCATCTTTTCCGTGCAATAATTCCTAGAATATAACATCTTACCTAGTTGGAAGATTTCCAAATGTGGGATTTATTGGCAGTTTCATTTCAGGAGGGTGAATCTGTTACTAACCATAAGTTTCCTGGGGAGCGAGATAAAATTTATAAACGGACAATTAAATTAACATACGTTTCCTGTGGAACCGCTAACTTATGGTGCTGTTTTCGACTGAAGGCTCGCCAATTCGGACTTCGAGTGTCCTTCGTTATGGCTGTATTGTCATTTTATGATTCACGGTTCAATTGTTTTGATGGGGTTGTCCGTTAAGTTTTTCGCAGCAGCTGAGACTCGTGTTGAAAGTTACGGCATTATCTAGGATCCAGAGGGAAATATGTCGTCTGTTTAAAGTTATTTATCGTACTACAAAATAACAACTACAAGAATTCATCGGCATTCGAACAGAATAGACGACTTCGGTCCAAGTTGCCAACCCATAAATTTCTCCCAAATTTACATATCTGGGGAAGGGAAATTTCAGAACAAATTCGTCATGATAAGGTTCGTTTTATTTATAAATTTCCCTAAAAGATGCCCCGGCTCCTCAAACAAGATTATTCCCTCCAAATATAGGTTTTTGTCGAGATCATCTCTGATTGGCTGAACTTTAAGTTGGCATTCCTGATTTCATGTTAATAGTGTCAGGTTTATATAGGATATGTTCCGCAAATCAACTTGGTTATTTGCCGATTTTCAGTTCCGTTAATGAAATTTTCGGTTGGTTTCTGAAAAAAAGTTTAATTACGGAATTTGATTGATGAGGAAGCAATCTTTCTGTCAATGTTCGATGGTAACATACCCATAGAATAGAACAATCCTTATTTACTTCATGATAAATAGAACATAGACGAGACATAAATCAACAATAAAAATTAAGGTATGGTCTATGGATCATAAGGTAAATATAGATTGTCCCTGAAAAAAAGTTTAATTACGGAATTTGATTGATAAGAAAGCAATCTTTCGGTCAATCTTGTGATTATATTATTTATTATGATACTTTCTGTCAATATTCTATGGTAACATACCCATAGCATAGTAAAATCTTAATTACTTCATGATCTATAGAACATAGACGAGACATCAATCAACATTAAAAATATTTTAGGATGGTCTACGGATCATAAGGTGAATATAGATGTATATGATGTAAGTAAGTAAAACATGGTGTGCTCATCTGCTCATTTGTGATCGTATTGACCAATGATGACTTCACTTTTTTCATTGAAATTCAAGGAAATATTGAACTACGATCACAGATGAGCAGATGAGCACACCATGTCTTACTTACATCATGGATTGTTCCATTATGTAAGTAAAACATCATGGATTGTTCTATGCCATGAATATGTTACCACAGAGCATTGACTATCGTTCTGGTTACAGAGAGATTGCTTTCTTATCAATCAAATTCCGTAATCAAACTTTTCTTCAGAAACCAACCGGAACGGAACGGAAAACCGGCAACCGAAATAACCAAGTTGATTTGCGGAACATATACTATATAAACTTGATACTATTAACATGAAATCAGAGATGATCTCAACAAAAACCTATATGTGGAAGGAATTATCTTGTTTGAGGAGCCGAGGCATCTAATACGGATATTCATAAATAAAGCGAACCCTATCATGTCAAATTTGTGACAGAAATTTGTGGGTTGGCGACATGGACCGAAGTCGTCTGTAATATCATGTTGATCTCTTTTGTTTTTCTATATAAAGAAAAGAAATACAGGAATCTGGCGTATTCAGAATAGACGTGACTCAGCGAGTAAGTGGAACCAAAAAGATGGCGTGGGTTGCATTTCAATGTGCCGTTTAGTATTTAGCATGGCACAGTGGTAGCTGAAGCAGCATATTTTCAGTTATGAATGTTTGCTCCCGACGAATATTGAGTTGTAGCTGCCTATAGGTATAATTCAAGTGGATTGATTGCAAGCAAAATTTGGAGATAATGAATAGTGGAAAAACTAAGGGGGCATTGGTGGAGGTTGATTGGAGGTATTGAATGTTTTTCTGCATCGAATGTTGCAGTTTTGGGTCCCCATTGCACCCTGCGACGTGGAAACAAACAAATAAAACAAACCTCTTGAATTTTAACCGCCATTAATATTTTCAAACTTGGACTCTCCGGAAAGGTTTACAGGAACAAAGTAATCTTCTGAGATATCGCCACAGTGTTCGCACCAATTTTTCGTCTGAATTATTATGAAAGTGAGCCAGAATGATACTGAGTAACTTTGAGTGGTCTGCCTTGTGCTTTCGTATACCAATTCGGTTAAAGCCACAAATTGTACATAAGACAGCTTGGTTTCCTGATTCTCTTTCCGTTGCCTAGGTTTTTTCTTCGGCTCATTAGGGTATGTAACTGCATTCTCAATTATTCAGTGAGTTATTTAATATTCACAATGATAATCCTTTGAAATTGGTCGCGGACCCTTTGCGAATAATCATTCACCCAATGTCGGTACTACTGGTCATTGCAATGTAGCTCGAAGGCCAACGCTCACTTATAGGCAACAGCGCGGACCACGGGAAACGGAAACTTTTTTCCCTATTTATGCCGTGTTCCGTAGTAGTAAAGTGAGCACTGTCCCATTCAATTATATGGAAAGAATGTAATTCCGGTGTGCTGTGAGCTGGGCTGTTGCCGATAACTGAGCGTTGGCCTTTATTATTTTATACCTGAACAGGGGTGGATCCAGAAAAATAGTGAAAATATTTTTCGAATTTTTCACAGATTTCTCAAAATGATTGCAGATTCTCATTATGACTTAAGCTGACTATACCTGCATTAAATATTCTTGAATCTTCAAGTTTTGTGTCTGCGAGTATATAGCTTTAAACTGTTTTAAGTAAGATGAAAGCGAGAACCGAAGAAATAAGCATTATAGTCATAGAAAATTCAAAACCAAAATTCATTCATTTCGGTAAACAAAAGAGGACCTAATTTTCTTTCGGAAAGAAGAATTCGGAAGAATAATGAGAAAAAGAAATTTTAAGATGAGAGAACCTTTGGTTGAAATTCATGTGGAACTCGAAGACTCACCCGGTATATTTTCTGAGATATCATCTTTATTATGCAGATACAGTCGGATGCCTTTATTTTGATGCTACCTCCATGTTACATTTAAACGGTTTTTTAAATAGAAAGGCAGTGTCCCCCATAAATTGATGAAGAATTAATAATTCATATTCCAAGAAAGAATCACAACATGCTAACTAGAAGGCAGGTAATACTTTGAAAACTTTTATTAAAACTGCTTCTCCAGAAATGTCTAATTTTTCTCAAATCTAACTTCACAAAAAATATTTTTTCAGAATATAATTCATACAGCAAACTTATATAATCTACCGTACACCCATAACTGCTTTCCTCGAACTGGATCATTCTGTAAAAGAAAGACTAATTCTCGATCTCGTTCTAAGGCAGTTTCCGTGAAATATTCCGTTTGGGATAATTTCTGGGTGGATTTGTTCCAGATCGTAAAATGGTTTCCTTCGAACGTACATAGTGGTCTATTCTGGAATTTCAGGAACGGTCAGAACGAATACCGGGGATCAGGTCTAACCTAAAGATCGCAATTTATCCACGTTTTAAATTTATGCGTGGTTGGATTCTTCAGTTCTAATTCGAACCCCTGTAATTTGAAAAATGTCTTCATTCCTTTCAATTGAAACATTCCTTCCTGGAAATAGATTAGTGGTGCTGTCGGAATATATCAATCCAACTGTCCTACATTAAACTCATGCCTCTTCCACGGGAGGAGCTATTGTTCAGTTAACAAAATGTTAAGAATTAAACAATATTATATGAGGATGAAATTTGAGTACTATATATCACCTTGTATGATTTAATCAGAGGTTATTCGCCACAGGAAAACATGACTGTCAATATCTATGTTGGTCAATTAGGTAATTTTGATAGCCTTTCTCCTTCGACCAAGTTGTATGAAAGACGTCCTAAGTTGAGAAATGGTCTTTACTTTTTGTAATCCATAACACCTAGCCGATTGTTCGGTTTAGTTGGTTTGTTTCGTGGAATTATCACTTGTTACAAGCAGATTTGGAGAGGCTGGGCAATAAAATCCCAACACGTATTTTCTTGTAATAGTGACTTATTCGATTTCCTCTTGAACTAGATATTCATTGCTAAAGGATTTCCGTATATAAGACTAACTCAGTCATACAGACTGTTAAAGTGGAATTCTCATATAGATATTGTTAGTAAAAAGTTAAATAGTTCTCACTACGCAATAAGTAGAGTTGAGGGTACGACTGACGTCTCTACCTAATTTATCTACTATCATTCGCTGTATAGTCATTTACACTGGTAGGTTTTCCGACGACAGCGTCTATTTGTGAATTCTATCTTAGATGTAGGTGCCAAGAAATTGAATGTATTACTAGATCGGCTTGATGACATTCAAATATCCATTAGCCAATGCACTCTAACATCTTTGGACAGCAACCCTCACTGAAACTCTGTACTGATAGTATAAACAAATTTTTTAGCTCCTCCGATGTATCTGCGGTAACCGCTATAGAGCTATCATCAGCAAACAAAAGTATGCGAATTATTTCGGCTAATAAATTATTGAAGTATAATAATTCCGAGCACAACTTCTTTGAATTGGTTAGAGGGTCATTCATAAATAAAAACAAACAAGAGTGGACCCAGAACAGAACCTTGTGGTACTCCTAATTCAATCTTATACTCAGTGAAAAAAAAGAGTCATGAAGTTTAACGGAAGTTATTCTATCCTCTACATAACATTCTATTCAGTCCAAAAACACACCCCGGAATCGTAGTTTATATAAATCTTTCGAAATTAACTGATGGATGAGACTGCAATTGCTCGTGACAAATCAAAAAATAATTCTGTGATTTGTGACTCATTATCCAGGCACTCATAGATCAACTCAACAAAATGTATAGCTCTAGTTTGAGTTGAGCAGCTTGACGTGAAACCATGTTGAGTGGTATCAATAAGGGGAAATTTATCCAGGTATTTCATCATTTTGCCAGATACTATTCGCTCAAAGACTTTTGAGAAGACATTGAGGATAGAACTAGGTCTGTAAGCGTAAAAACTTCTTGAATATCGTCTTTTTGTAGACCGGCATAAGAATGGCTTGTTTGAAGAGTTCAGCAAGCATTTCAGTGCTAACTGATAAATTAATGATATGTGCAAAATTACGAACCATCTCGAAATCAGTCAACGTCAGACTCCGAACATAGATGGAATAAACTGCATAATTTGTATTACTATTCAGAACACTTGTTCTGTTACATATGGAGGATAATGAACCTTTGTGATATCAGCTGAGGGCATTTCCCGCAACCGAGGTGAAAAGTTTTGCAAATATTTCCGCACAATGTCAGAGTCCTCAAATGAAACACCGTCAACTACTAGCGCAATTGATTTCGGTCAACCCTTGATGATATGATAAAATGATCGCAGAATGAAGAATAGGTAATTGAAAAAAAAATTGAAATTTGTTCTTTCGAACTGTTGTATTGACGAAATCATAACGGAATTTCCGCACAAAATTCAACATCAGCATTTTCCAATTAGCTACTTAGATTCATCATTATTGAATCAGTATCATCTCAGTTATTCTGGAAATACCGAAATAAACACACGAAATATAACATTTTTTTGCCTATATCCTTGAAAATTGAGATGGGATTGAACTTAAAACTGGTACAGTTTTATGAAATATGAAGGTCAAAATTTGTGCAGAATATTTTTGAAATCTAAAAAACTGGGAAAATTAAATTCCCAACAAAATATCGGAAATTGTTCTTTCAGAAACTACGGAGCATTAGTCCCCAACAAGAGTTTGCAAGCAGTTGATTCACAGTATGTTTCAGTTTCAAACCCATTGCATAAGTAGTTCTATAGATATTGAGAAGACAGCAAAAATTCTAATGACCGAACTCCGAAACCTTTTGGCGAGTTTTATTCACTAACCATATTGATCATCTCATTTTGATTCATCGTAAACTTCACGAGTCAAATTGTATATTCGTTCTCAGGTTATCGTGCCTAAAGCCAGCCCGTGATCGGACAAATCCTATTTTGATATCGTTTTCGTCATCATTGAGTCCAACTTAGTCGTCTGATATCATTTTCAGTTGAAAATTTGAAAATTATAGACATTTGGACCAAACGATAATGCGCTGCATCACTGCGTAAAAATCTCAACGCCTTTTCCGACTATTATTCATCTTGACTCATTTCCGTCTATATCCCTGTACAACTGTTTCCTGAAAACTTCCATCGTCAACATTTCTGCTTAAGTACCTCAATCTAAATTCCAAACCGAATTTCCCCCTTGGGATCCGAATAGATCCTGCGGGTCACTAACAGTAGTTTACGTTTAACGTAGTCCGTTCGTTTCCAAGAGTGTTTGTTCCCAGTTTTCCTATCACCTGAGGCTTGGGGTCCTTTCCCCTATTTGAGGACAGCTAGTAGGTGGCCTTTGTCAGACAGGCAGTCTAATCCACAAAGGTGAAGCGCTAGAAGGGGGTTAGAAAGGAATCCCTTGCAATCCTGTACCCTTTAAGGTGTTGATGCACGCCTCGCTAGTTGCCATAAATGTAGATTAAATTCTGAGTGTTTGTCTACATAAGTTTGCTTCCGCAGGAGGCGATTATCTCAACCAAATCTGGCGACTGCAGGATGATGTACCTTCCGCTAATTGAACATCGCATCTACTGTGGAATATCCAGTTGGATAAATCGAGAAAATTACTCACATGAAGTCAGGATTTAGCGCCGTCTGTTGTTTTAATGCTTGTGAAAATTTCCCTCAAATTTTCAATGTTGACGCCTGCACTACAAGACCTTCAGTCTCTTGAGACATAGGACGGTCCGAGAAAAATAACAAAAAATAGTTGAAAGTGGCAGAAAGAGGATGGACGAAATTTCAACAGTCGTAACTATTCCAATCATCTTCCAATTGTGAAAGTTACAGCATTTATCCTCACTTCATGGTATTTGTGATTTTCGGAATTCGAAACAGATTTTTTTAAAGGAATTACGAGATACTTTCTGATGAAAAACCTGTGTGCAAGTGCTATCTAGTCCAAAAGTCCGTTGCGACGAAGTCATTCGATTGAAAGGAGATCGAAATTACCCGAAAAAAAATTTAAGTCCGAATTGTGACTTATTTTATGATTTACAACGATAGCCTCACACCAACTATATCCGCGGCTACATCAGAATGAGAAAAAATGACGGCGACACCTTTTTCATCAGCCGAATATTTTGAGAATGTGGCCTCAGAGTTTAAAGAGCAAGTCTGACCATTTAGAAGGAAGAGATGAGTGGAATGGAGAAAATTGAAACTCAAAACAGGATAACAACCTATAATAACAACGAACCATTGTACACCTACACAAAGTCGGCAATTCAAATAAAGGAGCTTATATGTATATGGATTAAAGGATATTTTGGAAGAATTGTCATTATTTTCAGTTTTTCTGGGGATTTTAAAGCACAATTCCCGAAAAATAACTATTTAAAATTACATAGAATTATTATTTATAGAAAATTACCCCACATTTTTCGAGTGTCAAGGGCTTTTCTAGAAATAAACAATAGCAAAATTATGTGATAATGTTTACTATCGAACGTACTAGTGTTGAATATCTCAAAAGAGATATAAGTTAATGTGACTCCTTCTTTTTTGATTCCTGTAGACTCTACAGAAATACAGAATATCATCAGACAGCTCTGAAAGTTGGTGAAACTACAGGTCATCTGAAACGCTAAAAGGAATAACTGGAGAAAAGTTTCAAACGAATCCAGATTGGCGATAAAAATTTCCACTGAGAGCGAGTCAACTAACTGCGGAATTCCGCAGGGCTAAATTTTGGGACCGTAAGTCTTTCTACTGTACTTCGATGACTTTCTGACAAATATGACAGGAAGAGAAACTATTTTATTTGTGGACGATGCAGCTTTATTGATGTTGCTCAAAGAATCATTGACTGATGCTCCAGAATGGTTCAGTGCAAACAAAATGAAGATGAATCCTGGGAAAACACATTCATTGTTACCTAAGATCCTCGGAATATACCTTCGATCAGATATGAAGTTCACACCCCATCTGAATGAACTCAGTGAAGGGCTATCGAGGGAAATATAATTTATGAGACGAACGAAACATTTTGTCGGTCAACAAGCTGCAAGTGCAAAAGTTGCAATTTTCATTCAGTTCTCTCGTATGGAGTACTGGCATGGGGGAACTCGCCAGGAAGGAAGAATTTTTTCAATAAGCAGAAACATCCGCATAATATGAAGCGCAAAAGCAACTGAAAGCTGAAGGCTATCATTCACCAGGGGAACATACTATTTCTGCCATCAATTTCCGTACTCATCTGGATTAGCTTTCTTTATAAAATTAGGGAAAATTTGCGCCAAAAAAGTTTTAATCACTCATATGACACCAGGAATACGGGCGGATTCATCATTCCTTTCCACAAACTCAACTAAGAGTGAATCACCTAGCTGTGAAAGTATACAACAAACTGCCTGAAGAGTATTGAAAGAATCCGGAATATGCTCAGGAGAAATATCTAAATGATTCCATATTTTGAAATGTTTGTCATTTTTTTTGTTCTATGTTTATATTTTTGGACTCGCAAAGCTGTGAAAATTTTTAAATTGACGTGTCGTGTAATTGTATTGATAGCGAAATAATTGAAATGAAATGAAAAGAGATTAAGACAGAAATACCAAAACCTTTGGCCTATATCATAAACTACAGCGACTAGGCCTTTTGCAAGTAATGTGCATTATCATATTCTAATTCATGTTCTTTATTGACTTCCAGACAATACCGTTTGCTTCAACGATAGGGGCTGCAAGAATAAGACACAAATATTATGTCCACATTTCGGTCCCAGAAAGCAGGTGAGGTTGGAAACGCAATTTCCGACAAAATATTCCACCAAGAGCCATCGAAGAAACGGCAGCCATTTACAAGAAAACTCACTGACTCGAAATCTCCACCAAATTTCATCAAAATTAGATTAAAACCTTACAAAGACTTCGGCCAGAACCAATACAACTAAAGCTCTTTGGTACTCAACTCGAAGATATCTCTGATGCATTTGCCAAGTAATATAAGTACCCAAATAATCTCTTTCAGCTATGAATATCATCGGAATCTCTTTCAAAAAGCAGCTGATCAAGAAAAGAACTGATCTTCTGAACTGTCTATGAAAGTTAGTAAAGATGCGAGAGAGACAAGATGAGCTCCTTTCTCGAGTAATATATAGGATAATACACTTATTTTCTGGAAATTTCTTAGACCTCAATGGTATAGGATGAACTCCAGATCGTTGTTGTGTAGGCAAGTCATAAAAATCGTCTATTTAAATCCTTTTTTCTTGAAAAAGGTTGTGAAAATTTTGGCAGTTCTCGTGAGTTCGCACCATCTGTAGGACGGACGCGCTCTTAGGGAAAGTTGTCCCAGTGCCAGAGGTGACCTCATCGGGTAGGCTGAATCCTCTCGCACCTACCTATGACAATCGTTTTCTGTTGAGAGCGTACTGAGCGACCATGACCGACACGCTTATGTTGTGTTGGAATGAAGGAGCTAGTAGGAATAGGCAGAGAACCGCCATGTTCGAAGATAGAATAGCACATAGATAAGTAATCTCCTTGAAATTAGCTTATCTATGGCATCGCGTTGGGGTCACTACGGATCTCGTGAGTTCGCGCCACCTGAAGGAGGGTGCGCTCTTAGGAAAAGTGCCAGTAGTGGACTCATCAGATAACCTGAATACTCTGGCACCTGCTTATGACAACCGCAGAAGCTGTGTAGTGAGCGACCATGACCAACGCGCTTATGCTGTGTTGGAATGAAGTAGCTAACGTGCGTCGGACAGTGGCGCCATCGTATGGCAACTCAGTTAAACTACGCCGCTCACAAAATCATCAACAGAATCAACATTTTTTCATCTGTGTGAAATCTCATTCTTAGACTTAGACTTAAGACTCAAATTACATAGAACGATTGATTGCAACTTTAAGAGGTATTCTCTCCCGGATATCTTTCGATTTCAGCTTTTTCATTCACAAAAACGTCCAATCTTCAAAAAAAAACCTATAGGGGACAATGAAATTCAATTCCCACGAAATGTAATATTCCTGTTTTATTATTGCGGAAATCTTTCGAATATAACATTGAAAGCCATATCCATTCGAACGATCCCGAAACTTATTTCCAGCATTGCTTATTTTCGATATGAAAGGGGATAATATTATGAATAAAATTTCGAAAGCTGATTCAGGCCTTAATTAATCTTATCGATTCCGCAGAACAAGAGGAGTAACAAGGCCTGAAGGGTCGTTTTTATCGGGGAGAATGTCAACATTATCACCCCTTTAATGTAAGCTCTTTAATGCCGACGTCGAAGCCGAGAGAGGGTTATCATTATTTTCACTCTCGCTCTAACTCTGGGATAATCGACGCCGACGATGAATAGAGGTCCGCGTCTCGAAGTAGCGGAAGAGTGCTCGTCTTTTACTTTGAACTCGGAGTCTTTGAATTTTGAAAAAAGTTCGAGAGAATAGGGTCTAAATGATGGATCGTTCTCTCTATACGGAGTTTTGTCAACTATTACATGCGAAGAAAATCAACAAGTTGGGAAGGCATGGACTTTGAAGTCTTTTTCATGTTGGTTCTTCACTATATTATAGAAGGAAAAGGATGTGACAATAACAAATTTTGTCTCAGAATTTGTTTGAAGATTTCCAGATAATGCCCGTGTAGTTTATTCGATACTGTCTAAGTATCGGATAAACAGGGTGATTCAAGAGGAGACCCGCGGATTTTAGGATGAGTTTACGCTATTCCAGACAATCTCCAAACAATATTTGGTTTAGGATTGGGGGACTCTATTGATACTATACAATGTGATTTATCTGATTCTTCCAATTTTAATTTGATTAATAACTTTGGTATCATGGTTCATTCGATTTTGAATGAATTTTCAGTGTAGCATAATCTGAATGAGCATTTTCGAAAAGTTTAATTTTTTT
Organism: Myrrha octodecimguttata; assembly: GCA_958510865.1. Lineage (NCBI taxonomy): Eukaryota > Metazoa > Arthropoda > Insecta > Coleoptera > Coccinellidae > Myrrha > Myrrha octodecimguttata. The sequence goes on along the minus strand of OY294058.1, from coordinate 45,996,066 downwards.
TTTGAAATACGCGGTTGCTATTGTGACTTCTTTATCCGTTTCAGATGTAACAGTATGAGTCATTCTTCAGGTGTTTCCAATTTTGGCACACTTCTAGTTGTCGGAAATGAAATTTTTAGGAAAGAATAACTTCGAAATTTGAATCCAACTGAGTCCACTTTTATTGATAACACAAGTACATTCAATAATTTCGACATATTTCTCGAAATACGGGAATGTTAGTGTGATAATTCCAGATAATTGTGCAGGTTGAAAGCACCCTGTGTATTGCGATTCTGAAACTTCTTTATCCGTTTAAGATTCTACCATAAAGAGCATCATCTAAAATTTGTTCGAAAGGAGTGGGGATATTCTACCCTAGGGAGTAAAGCTGTATCGTCCAAGAATGATATTCCTATTCTGTATAGAATCATTGAATTCAGAATATTACTATATTATCTAATTGTTTTGTACACCTCCGCTTTTCTATAAATGGATTATTCGTATGGAACAGCATACTTTAAGAGATTTCGTTCAATAATGTACGCATATGAAGTAATGAATTTAAAGATTTCAAACAGAATATGAGCAATTAGATATGAATTACGGATTTGAACTTAGAACTTGGGAACTTCTTTACTACCTGGTTCAGAATATTTCCAATTCATTCGAAGCGAAATTTCGATAATATTCTTCTTTGAAATTTTATCGAAAAACCGAAGGTGTGCGAAAAAAATTTCAAACGCCTGAATAATGACTCATTAGAATCGGAAACTGTAGCGAATTTTTGGAAACACAATGTGGTGTTTCTTCAACCTGCACAAGTATTCTGAAGTTATCCCAATTATATACCTGTATATTGAGAAAAATGTTGAAATTCTTGAAGGTTTTCATACATATTGTACTACAATGAAAATTTCAATGCAGTTAAATAAGCCATTCTCAAATTATCTATAAAGGTAAAATCGATGAGAGCAAAATGTCAATATTGTCTTTTTTTGAAAAAAATTTCTCGGTAAACCAGAAGTGTGGCAAAAAAACTGGAAAAGCTCATTACTCATTATGGAAGAATCGTCAAAGGTAGGAAAGTTTTGAGAAGGCAATGTACAGGGTGTTTTTTCAACCTTCACAATTTATCTGAAATTATCACAATAACAAACGTGTATTTCGAAAAAATATCTTGGAATTATTGAATGTTTTCATTCATATGGTACTCCACTGAAAATTTCATCAAAATGGAATGAGCCACACCAAAGTTATCATTGGGAGTAAAATCGCTCGAATCGGACAAATCACCCTATATAGTTTTGATAGAGACTCCCAACCATAAATCAAACATTTTATCAAAAGTGTCTCGAGTAGTCTGAACTTCTACTGAAATCTGACGATCTTCTCCGGAATTACCCAGGAAAAAATGCAAAATCCATAAGGATACAGAGAGATTCTGATTGAGAAATTGAATCTGGATGAGTTTTTATGGATCATAGATCGATTGGGGTAATTTGTATTTGTATTTGTATTTTTTCCGAATATCCTAGGCTTCAACGAAAGCCCTCAAAAGCTTAAAGCTTGTGCGAGGGTATGTTCTGTGTAGGCTTTGTTACTAATTCCTTGCGCCACGTTAGGAATAGCACTGTTAATTGTTTACCCAACAGCGAATGGTTGGACGGTACCCTAAAAACCGGAAAAGTTATTTTCCGGCCTAAGGCTTGAACCCCAGACCTTACGATCATGAGGCTTTCGCTCTAACCAATGAGCCACCGCCAGTACTTATGTGGACTAATTAAATTCTGATCCACAGAGGTAAAATTCATGAATGTAAGGAATCCGCCTTATTGTTGTTTCTAACAAGAACCTCATCAATTCTTACATAAACCCTTACTTCGTCATTTTTCAACCTGCAAGGTTTGAATTAAATCAAACCATTTTTCGAAATATTGGGAGTATAATATTTCGGATCTACTGAACCTTGAGGTGGGATTTATCGATTTACAAATTGGGCCCACGTACTTCAGCTCCGAATCGACTCTGCAAATCATAGTAAATTCAAGATAATTTCCCGAGAAATATTTCGCTACCGATTGTCAGTTAGCCCTCAGACACAAATGTGTGCTCCATAAAAAATACAATCCTCCTGAGAAAAACCATGTATGCAACTGCAGGTATTCATATTCTTCTGCTCATTCATCTATTTTCAACTTTTGCAGCAAGATGGAAGTAAAATCTGAAGATATTCAACATGAGAACGTGGTAATCGTTGGAGCAGGAATTTCAGGTGAGTTGAAATCTGTAGTTCACGAGCAAGAGAATAAAGAGGATATATCTGAACATGAATATTCACTACAGCTACCAAATTAATGAATATCAAATTATTCAAATATACAGTCATGAATTTTTTGTAAGACGAAGTCCCTCTGTCACAAGTAACGTAACACACCACATCCGGTGGATACAATTCAGGGTTGCCAACCGTCCTTTATTCAGTTATTCTGTCTTTTGACTCTTGAAAAGGCGTAGAATGACTATAAGTGCAGTTCGATATTCGAAGATCCTGATATTAGAATGGAAATGAATCCATCTACAACTCAAAATTAATTATTCAATTATAAAGACGGTTATAATATCGCTGATTACCCAAAAATTCCTCGATATCATTTGGTAAGGATTCCGCGATTTGTAATAGACTAGCTTTAGCACCTAGAGAAATCAGTTCAACCTGAAATAAAGAAATTGATATATTTGACTCATAGAGATTGCGAATATTTGTTTGACAGTACTTTTTGTTTTTTGGGATCAACAAATCATTCTATTTGTTAGCAATGAAAAAATTAAATTTTGAGAGGGTATATCGCTGTAGTCATTGGATGGCTTCTACAAATTCTTCAATACGACCACCGTACTCAATTAAATTCCAAACTTACTCAACAATTATAAAGCTACGGAGTAGATTCTTCCGGAAGTTATTTCGTTCACTATCAGTGGTTAGGCCGGCCGTAAACAAATTATTTTTAAGTAGAATCATTCTAGGGGATATATTCGTAGAGTAGATTTTCAGTTTAATCAAGGTCGAATGCTTAAATCGGTTGAATTCTCCAATTATTTCTTATATAGTTATACCCATTCAAAATTCCGGATCGAATTGTATACGAGTACTTAATCAAAAATTATAGCTTGAGGTTCGTGCAGGATTTCCTGAGAACTATATGAAAATAATATCTTGTTTGGAGGGGCATAGATGACAGCTTTGGCAAGGGAACGAGCGCGCAAAAGCTTTTTGAAGAACAATACAGTTGAGAAAGTTTGAATTTAATTTCAGGTACATAATTCATAAATTTTAAATATACAGTATAGTGTTTCATCATAAACTGGTCAAACATATATAAACGTATAATGACATTGGAAAAGTCAATTTTTGCCTCATGACATATACCCCGTTTTCGAAGCATAGACGAGATACGTTTAATGTCAACTTTGAGCAATATTCTGATAACCGCGGTGAGTTATGTGTGACCTTTGAAATAACGGTTCTTGGTCACATCTTAGTATTTTTTGGTGGTCAATTTAATTGTGTTGAATTCTGGAAAAAATATTTCAAAATGGCGAAAAACCTACAAAGTTGAAATTTTTTGTATTCGATTGCCAAATTGGATAGCAATTATCTAAGATTTTCGGAAAAAAACATTTTCCAAAATGCAAACTCAACTTTTTTTTTACATGTCTACAGCGAAAAAAGTTTTCACCAGAAATTGTTGAAATCTTGTGAGGTTGAACTGACCTCCATTCTGAACACCGATGTGAAAACAGAATGAAAAAATATTCAATGATTTTCATTTTATAGCCTTCCGAAGATTCCGATCGGAGTAATTCAATTATTTTTATTTAAGAAACTGATGGCCCCACGGATGCCAAATTTATGATAATAGGCCTCCAGAATGACCTGGATAGAAATATGAATTTATCAAGAAAAAAATATTTTCTAAAAAACTTCGGTGGGAATCGAACTCTCTGAGCATTCGGAAAATAGGATCAAATTCGATTAACTACCGTTGCTTGGTAACGCACATCATTATAATCAGAATATATCCAATTTATAATCGGACTTTGGTCCGTAAGTGGAGCGAGTTCGATTCCAATCAAAGTTTTTTTGGAATTTTTTTTTCTTTATAAATTCATATTTCTATCCAGGTCATTCTGGAATCCCATCAGCACAATTTTGGCCTCCGCAGGGCAACCAGTTTCTTAAATCAAAATGATTTAAGTACACCGAGCGGAATCTTTGTAAGGCTATAAAATGAAAACCAATTCCAAATCATGCCAGTATTCAGAATGAAGGATTGTTCAACCTCGAAAGATTTCAACAAATTTTGGGTGAAATTTTTTTTTCACCGTAGACATGTAAAAAAAAATTTGAGTTTGAATTTTGGAAACATTTTTTCACTGAAAATCTTAGAAAATTGAGAACATTGAAATAATACTATCTAATTTGGCAATCGAAAAAAAAAAATTCCAACTTTGTAGGTTTTCCGCCATTTTGAAATATTTTTTTCAGAATTTTACACCACAAGTGAAAATACCACCAAAAGATACTTAGATGTGAATAAAAACCGTTATTTCAAAGGTCACGCATAAATCACCACATTTATCAGAATATTGTTGACATTGAACACCCTGTATCTCGATTATGTTTCGAAAACGGGGTATATGTCATAAGGCAAAAATGACTTTCCCAATGTCATTCATACGGCTATATATGTTTGACCAGTTTATGATGAAACACCTTGTATAAGTTTTGATTCAATTTTGATGAATGTTAAGTGTAGGTTTCTTAGTTCACAATTTTGGTTTGTATCCACATTTCACATACGGTGCGAATTCAACCCATTGAAGTATTGGGCCCTTCTGAAAGGGTACTTTACAAATATATTTCCTATGTCGATTCTGCCTAAAGTTGATGTGTTTGCGGGCAGCCTAACCACTGCATTAGCTCGATAATTGTAGAGTGAGTTTGGAGTTCAATTAGGAAGGCCAAATTGGCGACTACGTAAACACCATCCAATGATTCAGATATAGCTTTTCAAAACTTCATTTTCCGATTTCTCCGAAAACACAGATAGAATCGAATTAAAATCCAGCCCTTCGATGAAAAATTACAACTCAAAGTAGCATACGGAATCTCGGAACCCCGTCAAACGGACTTTTACGTCCTGACGGAAATATTTGCTCATCTTTTAATGATTCCTCACGAAATTAAACATGTACCTTCAATCTGTTATTTTTCGATCAATAACTGCTTATCAATTCGATCCAATCTGAATTTGTGGAAATATTGGAGAAATAAAATTGTTAAATGATATTTCTATGGAATCACTTGGAAGATTTTCACCACGAATGCAACCTTCGTAATTAAACACCAAACCTAACCTACAAGTATCGAGTTTCTCAGTAATATTTTTTCGTGGGTATTATCGGCCGTGTGGACGATCGTAAAGACAATCACTTCTAAAAAAAACCAATTTAGAAACTCCATATTTGTATAGTAGGTTTTGAAAATTATGAAGACTGAATTCGTGAATTGCTAAAATCTATCTAATGATTCCGCAGATATACAGTGCGGATCAGAATTATGGAACAAATTCATTTTCTCAGAAGGAAAATATTTGGTAACAAAATCCTGAAACAGGTTAAATTTTGTTTCACTTTTACCAAATTTTATGTATTTTTGAAACATTTTTGTTGCACCCTGTGCTATCCTCATCAACCCTTTAGATTTTTTGAATAGGGAAAGTGGTTCATGTGGTACTTTTTTGGCAAGGTCTCTGTATCTTCTTTACAGGCGTGCAGAAATTTTCAAGAAAAAAATTTATTTTTTTGAAAAATTAGTTATTTCGAAGAGGTTTTCAGTATGTGCACTTTGTCATGGCTCATTTACTTTGAGACCTGATGAAACATGTCACTGAATGAAAGTCGACCATAACAGTTTCGTTCATGCACAACTTTCAACCCCTTTCAACCCCCTCACGTCGAAAATGTTTTTTTCTCCATTGTTTCGTTCGTAGATGTTGAAAGTTGTGTATGAAGAAAACTGTGATGGTCGACTTTCACTCAGTGACAAATTTCATCAGGTACCATCGTCTCAAAGTAAATGAGCCACGACAAAGTGCACATCCTGTGAACCTCTTTGAAGTAACTAATTTTTCACGAAAAAAATTTTTATCTTGAAAATTTCTGCAATTTCTCTGAAACGATTCGGTCGTTTTCGCCTATTAACGAACTCAATCATCGTATTTTGAAATTCAACCTACCCTGAAAGTTTTTGGCACCAGATTCGTCATCAGTGAGTACAACCTATTTGTTTAAGATTATTCTCGGGAAAAAGTGCGAAATTCACAGACTAGAACATCAAGAATCCCAAAAGAAATATTTCAAAATTAGTAATCTTACAGGTTTTGCAGCCGCTTGCAGGCTTCTCCAAAATAATATCACTAGTTTTCGGCTTCTGGAGGCAGAGACTCGAATTGGAGGCAGAATCTATAGTGTTCAGTTAGGAGAAGCTGTCATAGATCTCGGAGCTCAATATATACATGGGGAGCAAGGAAACATAATTTATGAATTATCCAAAAACTATATACAATCGTCTAGGAATGAACCACTACCCAGATTGTATTATTCGAATGGTGAGAAACTTGATGATTCCTTCATGACGGATTTCTTCGAGCAATTATTCGAATTTGAACAAAATCCGGGATTACCCAACATGCCCCTATCTGAAGCATTTTTGATGAGGTGAGCATAGTGATATTTTTTCATTAATTCTTTTATTCATTTCATGTTTGAATTAACTGAACATGGTCGAACTATGTACCGAAAAATATATTTCTCACGATTCAGATATCATAAATTCTTAATTTTTTCCATCATACATCCATCATACAATTCGCAACTACTGCTAAGCGATACGCCCTCTGGCGATGGAAATTCCAAGCTAGTAGTTTTTCGACGTGCACGTTATTCTAACTTATTTTGCTTACTGTTGGAGTTCATTTTCGAGCTTTTTTGTTGTTCCTTGAGTTGAAATTCTGGTATACCGGAAGTGTCTGTAATATTCTTTAATCGATTCCTTTCTTTCCGATTGAAATTTTCGATTGTTTTAATTCGAAGTGGCATCCTTCCGAAATTACTTTAATTGTGTGCCTCAACTCAATGTTATTCATGGTCGTAGAAGAAAGGATCATCTACTGCCTCAAGTTTAAATTTTTTCCAACGCCAAATGAAAGGAAAGTTGATTTGGAAACAGCATTTGGAAGGGAACTCAATGATAGAAGAAAGGCCTAGATTCAGAAATTGAAGATTGGAAAACAGTTCACGAAATTCATGAAAGTATGTTCATTGCATTTCTATGGAGATGTTCATTTTCATAAAAGTATATTGCAATTTATTCATTTCGAAACAACTTCATGTCCGGATGTTTTTAGGTGTAAATGGAAATAAGAGAATTTTGATGAAAAATGAAGCAGAGAAACTACCGAGCACTTCTGCAGCTACCTAATTCACATACTACACAAAATCATATTCAAAGAGAGTGATCTGGTTGAAAACCTGACAAAAACTAGATATACTTTCACAGTTTGATAATGATAGCTGAAGTTATTCATATAAATACATTAATATTTTTCATTTCTATTTAGGTAGGTTGAACCAGCTATATGACATTTTTCATTTTGTATGTGTATCTTAAGCTGCTGTAATATGAAAATAAAATCAATTATATGTCTATCTGTTTCCTTTTCTTTCGAAATACGATGCAAAAGAACTAAAGCAGAAAAGCTGTTTTCATTTTATTGATTCACTCGCTTGTAAAGAAAGAGAACAAGTCATATCATTCAGACTGCTTTAGATTTACTACATAAATAAGCCTGCATTCAGCACTTCTTCACTTCAGTAAGAGTCCTTAAATTACTTATTCGGGTTCCTTTTTTTCCAGAAATTCAAGTTAACTTTGATATTGGTTCATTTTGATCCATCAAGCAACAGACACCAAAGTAACACTGAAATTATCCTCCAGAAATGATTTAAAGCACGATTTTATATCGTGATCCAAACGAAAAGTTCCTTCTCAAGAAATGTTACACGAAATTATAATGATTTCTTTGCATATTCTAGACCTGCTTAATAAATATTCGTTCTCTACCACATTTCTACGGTTTGTTTACATAAAACAAAAAACTACTAGCTTGGACAGGTTCCAAATTTAACCGTTAGGGCGCTGGCATCTTCGCAGAAGTTCCCAATAGCACGAGCCGCCTCTCTACCCTTACTAAAGTCACACACTTATCTTATCAACCGTATAAACAGGTGTCCATTTCGTAGGTATAATTGACTCAGTTTGACGCATGCCCTGATGAGTTCCCGCAGACTGAGGCAGAACGAAATGTAATACCCATCAAGAGGTTAAAGTTACCTCGCAAACCACAAACAGGCTTCAATACCAGACAGTTAAAACTTTTTAACACCTCACACATCCATGAGCTCAGCTGGATCAGTAATAAAACGATCAGAAAATGTCGCATTGTGTAGATTTTACCTATTTACGAACTCTCAAACTCTTCCAGTTAGAATGTTTTTTGGCGGATGGACGGACATAATTCATTTGACCATGCCTAATCATCAGCAACGAGAGTTCTAATGAACATTCCCGATTTTATTAATAAATTTTTCAGATATAAATCCAACATTCTTCCAAAATATAAAGGGAATGACAAAACTCAGCGAATTGCTGAAGAGTTCCTGAACACTATAGAGATTATCTTCCTAGCAATTGAAGGATCTTTCGATTGGCATAGTCTGCGCAGTAAATTCCATAATTTCAAGGTATATCCTGGAAATCCTTTACAGGAATGGCCAGGAAAAGGTTACAAGACAATTTTCAAAATTTTAGAAGAAAATTTAGGCGATGAAAATACCAAAAAATTATATGCCAGGATAAACCTCAGCAAAAGCGTAAGGAATATAACCAGGAAAAACAATAAAATCATCCATATTGAATGTCACGATGGAACCAGATTTACTGCTGATCACGTGATCTTCACTGCCTCTCTCGGAGTATTAAAACACGAACATAAGGAAATGTTTCACCCTGGATTGGATGAAGACAAAATGAGAGCCATAGAGACTTTGGGTATAGGAGGAATAATGAAAGTTGGGTTGGAATTTTCTGAGAATTGGTGGAATAACCAGCCTGATACTTATCTTATATGGAGCGATGAAGATGCAAAGAAGCTTTCTGACGAGATTGCGTTTGGACCATCAAAGGTATTTATGTTGTTGTTTTGCATGGTTTTTCCTCGAAAGAAATTCATCTTGCTTCCAAAGATGATTTGTTTTCACAACAGTTGTTTCAGTTGCATCATATCATGACATTTTCAGTTCGGTATATAATCATGATAAGAATAATAATAAATGTCTGTATTTCACTAGAAATCTCAAGGAAAAGTTCACCTAGTTCAATAAGACGTGATATTTTGATATTCAAAGAAGAATGCCAATTTTCAATATAAATGATCGAATGTTTATTTCATTATAAAGAAGAAGCTATGCCGTTAATAGTGGAAAATAATATCAGGCGAATGACCACCACGACCACGCTTATAGGACCAACCTAATCGCAAAGTGGCTGCCCTATGTCCTCGATAGCCTCACGAATTCCATCTTTGAGGTCTTGAATCTACGCTGGGCTATTGGCGTAGACCTTCCCTTTCACGTGGCCTCAAAGGAAGAAGTCGCAAGGTGTTAAATCACAAGATCTCGGTGGCCAATTGTGATCACCTCTTCGAGAGATAACACGGTCCAGAAACGTTTCCCGCAAAAGATCAATGGTTTCGTTGCTTGTGTGGCACGTAGCGCCGTCTCGTTGAAAGTAAACGCTGTCCAGATCAATACCATCCAATTCCGGCCATGAAAAATCATTAATCATCTCTTGATAGCTCAATCAATTCGCCGTAACTGTTTCTCCAGCCTCATTTTCGAAAAAGTAAGGTCCAATGACTCCGCCGGACCATAAACCGCACCAAACAGTTACACGTTGAGGATAGAGAGGCTTTTCAACAATAATTCTCGAGTTTTCCGATCCTCAGATGCGACGATTTTGTTTGTTCAGGGAGCCACCGAGGTGGAAATGGGCCTCATCACTCAAGATGATTTTTCAATGGAATTCCGGATCATTTTCATGCATTTCAACGACACAATCAGCAAAGACACGACGTTGTTGATGATCGGCCGGCTTACGTTTTTGTGTTAACTGAACTTTATGAGCCTTAAGACCCAAATCTTTATGCAAAATACGGTGTAATGACGTTTGTGGAATGCCTTATTGTAAAGAACGACGAGGAATGGACAAACCTGGGTTTTCTTCAACACTTTCGGCTACAGCAGCAATATTCTCAGCTGTTCTTGAGCGACGTGCACGGGTTTTATTCTTCACATCACTTACTTGTCCCAACAGCTCGAATTTTTCCACCAATTCCTTTAGTGCGGTCCGACAAGCTGCTCCACGACGACCCAAAAATGTTCGAGTTTTACGAACTGTCTCTGCCAAATTTTCACCATTTTCATAGTGAATTTCAATAATTTCAATGCGATGATGAAGCGTGTATCGTTCCATTTTTGTTAATGGCATATTTTCTACTTGTCAAATGTCCAAAAATGACAGCTTCAAAAGTGACATTTACCGAAATAGCGGGCTATACAAAATAACACCTCTTATTGGAAAACCCTTTACTTAGGCGACGTATGTTGATGTTGATGAACGTCAGCTCTGTAAACAAATTCATCGTAGAGATAATTCCGGCTTTTCTTCAAAATGATTTCCTGAAAGGTACAGAGAACGTTGAACTCAAAACAAATCCTCATTGGAAGCCAACTCAATTCCCCCAACTTATGTGATGTAACGACTAGGTACTGGAACTGGATGCAAGAGATGTGCATAAGTATTGAGGTCAGTGCAAATAGGATGGAGGAGCCAAGTTTGACACTTGTTCCTTCGTATCAACCAAATAGACTTACCGGAGATCTGTTTAAGTATGTCTTGTCATTCGAAGAAATTTCTTTCATTGTACTATAGATTTCTAAGGCTCCTAATAAACTGAGTTCGTGGCTCCTGTTTTCGACATGTAAAATTGTGAAATATTTACTGAAGGTATGGCCTTTTTCTAAGGAATCATTTGCATATGTTGACATTTGTTTGAGTCACATGCCATACTCTCAAGTAACGATATCACAATTTTTATATGGAAAACAGTATTCACAACTTAAATTTCTGGAAGCCTTAAAAATCACCTGAAGAAGTCATAGTATGACGAATCAGCGGATGTGAAATCAAATAAGATTAGCGGAAATTGAAAAAGTTGTGAGACTCTTGAAGTCGAAGTCAAGAAGAGATGCAACACGAAAGTATTTTCCAGATTTATCAGAATAGAATATTATTGCTTGAGTATCATTTCAGTCAGGTGGCACGTGCAAAATTTACATTGAGTTTATAGTTTGAACTCGATATATAGAATTATGACTTATGAAAATATTAAGATTTTTGAAGTTTTTGTGGCAATTAAAATAACTCGAGAGAAAGTGATCGTATCATTATGTCAAATTCCTCATGGATAATTTTGTGTGGAATTTCGTGTCATTAGAACAATTTTGAAAAAACTGACGAATTCACTTCGGTACTTCTCTCGATTTTTTTCTATTTCATCGATCAGCCTTTCAAAAGTGTTTTGTCTTCAGGATGGTAAACATTGGCTGAGTGCCGTCAACTGTATTTCACCAGCTCCAAGTAATCCAAAAGTTGTGATTGTTTGGTTGGGCGGACATTTAGTGCCTGAAATAGAACTTTTGAACGATCAGCAATTAAAGGACGGAATCGTGTATGTTCTGAAGAAATTTTTTGGTACCAAGCACCAAATAAAAGAACCAATATCTGTGGTGCGGTAAGTAAAAATGTTTGATACTTAAGAGTAAACAATGCCAAGTGTTGGTGAATTACGGCACGACAACACAGCCACATTCAAGTTTCATTGAACCTAGTTAATTTCTCAAGGTCAATCTACCTTCTCGCTGTCTGCCTAATTTAACGTTGCCAACTACCGCGAGAAATTTTGGAAATGCGTGATATTTACGAGAAAACGGGGTGTCGTTCTGCAGGCTTCAGTGATCTTTTCGGGATGTACTTAATTCTTCAATGAGAATACGCAGTGTTAGTTATTTTTCCCTTTTTCACTGCATTTCAGTTTTATTTTCCGAAAATTCTTGAATATAAAAAAGTGGTAACTTTACGTATTCTTACAATTTTTTTCAACCATTTGCACATGAAAATTTTTCGAAAAAACCAACTCTGGGCACCATGTTTTATTCGAGGAATTGTTTGCTCTTCCTTCATGTGAATATTTTTCAGATCAAAGTGGTGCACAAATCCTCACTTCAGGGGCTCTTATTCTTACGAAACTTTAGGAGTTGTCAATTTGAAAAATTCACCACATGATGACCTTATGAAACCTGTATTAGATGAGACTGGAACTCCAAGAATTTATTTCGCTGGAGAAGCCACCCACCCAAAAAGATTCTCAGCCGCAGATGGAGCTTTGGCATCAGGATTCATGCAAGCAGACAAGCTTGTGAAATATTTGAAAGATAAAAAGTAGCTTGTTCAAATAAATTTTTGCTCCATAGAGTCTGTTGGTATTCCTTTATTCCTTTATTTGTCCTCGGTTACTATGACGATTTAGACAGGCTTTCAAAATGACCAGCTGAGCCTGCCATACCTAGCAGGTCTTGGATACTCCAATACTCACACTTTTTTGCAACAATCACTACATAATTTGGACGAACACTGGTAAACTTTCACCAAACACGATGAAATCTTTGACTTTACGTCAATATTTTCAGGCACTTTCAAAACTTGTGGAATTAAAAAATGGGACGCGTGGAAAGTAGACATCACTCCGTGACGACCATTTTCGAACTCCAAGAGTCTGTTATTGAATCAACACGGCAAGATCATCGGAAAACTAGAAAAATCAGTTGTACTAATCATTCATTTATGATTCTATATCTCTTAAGTATGTTGTTCTTAGTGTTTTCATAGGAGCCATGGATTTGCTGTTGCAAAATAGATGGTGAGATCACATGATAGCTTTATGAAGGAATAACCTAAAGGGTCAAAATTTTAAGGCAGGTTTGAAACTTAGATACGGGGATAATGTTCAGGAAGCATACATTTTTTCGGTTTATATACGAATCTTCTTTTGAACTCAAAATAAAAACTCTCAATCCCAACTTCAGAAAAAATTATTTTTTCTTTATTGAAATTGTTTTAGTGACACGATAATCACGGAATTTTGCAGAAAATTGCGGATCAGCGCTTGAACGACACCTGAAGAAATACAATTCTTTTCACAATATCTTCAGAAATTAGAATCAGATCAAGAAAATTCGGTAGGGTATTTAACGACATTGACCTCAAGGTAAGTACCAAATCTCACTAAAATCTGTTCTACAGTTTCCAAATTTCAATTTTTTCGACAAAACTATTCTAACGAAATTCCGTTTCAATTTGGCATCTCACAATGAATAAGCAAGATTTAATCCAATCACTAAAATAATTCCGAAGAAAATGAAGAAATAATCTGAAAAATCAGTTCAGCCGATTGGGCCCATTAAAGGACTTGGTGAGCAAATTCTGATGCGCAACCTGCACTGACAGTTTCAAGTCACTTGCTCTGTTCGTTCTGGTTATTATATCGGCAAGCGATTTTGACATTACGTCCTTCAACAGTGAGTCCAAACTAGTTATTTGAGACCATAATCAGTTTCCAAGAAAATGCCCGCAAAAGATTTCAATAGCGATTTCCAGGTAACAATGTCTTCAAAACTCTATAATTCAACTGGTAGGGGGAAGGTGTACGAGATGATCCACTTAAGGAAGAATGCTTGTAAATTGAGCTTTTTTCATTTTAATGAAGATGTACAAGCACTTAATGGCAGTTGAATTATCCGATTTTCTATTGGCATACTCAGAATTGCCCATATTCATGAAAATTCTAGATTCTGAAAGAATTCGAGGTGTAGCGAGTGCCCTCTCTCAGCTCTTACTTAAGTCGCGCGCGCAGTACCAACCCTTGCGTCTTAAGTACCCTACGTTACCTGCCTGTAACGCTTGGCCACATCATCGGTCAACGTACGGGAGGCGCTAGCGCGCACGCGGTCCCTGCTTAATCCTCTCAAGATCTCAAGTACGCTCATCCCCTACGGTCTGATACACTCCCTTGTGACCCGCACAAGGGGTTTCCGCTCACGCAGGCATGTAAACGGCTCAGTTTGGTGCATGCCCTCACGAGTTCCCCAAACTAAGCCGGGACGAAACGTGACACTTTCCCCAAAGAGGTTGAAGCTACCTCGCAAACCTAAAAAAGTTTCAGAGGAAAATATCTTCTATAATTTAAAGTGTCTTCAATTATAATTGTGAAATGCGCAAAACATCATTCAGTGCACTTTAAGGTTGAGGAATTCTTATTACTTAGCTACAGAAAAAAGACTAGGTTTCTCAACAAGTATTCAGTCCCAAAAAGCATTAATAACAAACACAGGTGAAATCAATCTTTAAGTACACATTTGACAGAATTATAATTTTTCTATAATAACCAAAATAACAAATTTCAGCGTTATTATCATTCAACAAAAATTTTAACCTTGCCTTACTGATTGGCAAGCAATTTCCTACACCATCCAGCGCCTTAGTCGTAGAATCTTCTGAACACTCACCAAGACTGGTTTCCCTTTTCGTAATAATCATGGCATAGTCTAAAACAACGAAAGTATTTTCATTATTATATCAACATATTTTGTCACAATGCTATTTCATTAAGCAGATCATTTTTGTTAACAAATAAACATAAACTGAAAATAATCTGTTGAATAAAAAGCAAACGCTGAAAGCATGAAAGTGGTAAAAAAATGATGATCTATCCTGGGACCCTATTCTTGAATTAGGAACCAGGAGTGCAAAGTGATCAACATGGATCATCTTGTATATCCGTTACATAATCATCTTGCCCCAAAAACAACATTTCTATTCATTGTAAGATGGCAAAACCATTGTATAAAGGGTCTTTATACAATGTCATACAGCTCATCGAAGGTTACTATTTTGTTGAAAAATCAAAAATGGGTTAATAACACTCATATAACATCCTCAACAATAAATTACCCAGAACACAGTTTACATAAGTTTCAAGTGAACCTCACCTTAGATCGAACTCATGTTATTTTGATTTTTTTCTATAATACTGTTTAAGATTAACTGTTGTGGGGAGGTATTAGGAACTAAGTTTTATTTATGGAAGATTATTATTTTTTCCGCAATGAAAAAGGATCATTCCATCTCAACGGATCATACCGTACACCTTGTAGGTATAGATAAAATATCTTCTCTTGGAATTCAATAAAAACCCAGAAATAGCTTAATATACCCTTCCAGAATATTCATGATGAAGTAGGATTGGCATCTTTAAATAGTTTATGACGTCATATCTCAATTTGGGACTCGCTGTATAAAATAAAATGAACCTTGATTGACTGATATTAAGTATTCCAAGTAAGTGAAACGCACTGTATATTTCATAATGATGGTCAAATATTGTGTTAGTACTATCTAGTAATAAATAAAGAACAAAGGTTGTTGCTATCCAGCAACAACCTTTGTTCTTTGTTATTTTCAATAAATTATCTATGAGGTCATATTTTGATTGCAAACCAAATAGATAAGACTATTATTTTATAAAATATGTTGACTAGAAACTTGTAGCTTACTGGGGGTATAAAGAATTCAAAGGAATAAATTTACATCAGAACAACTCATCCAAATATTTCAACTTAGTATTTCCATATATCCCATAATGGATATTTCTTGGGGGATATATTCCCCGTATCCCATCCTTGGATACACGGCTGCTACAAACATTTAAATCTAGCCACTCTGCTCACTCATCTTGGGAAATTGTCTGAATGGACCCTGTGCTTCCATCTACTGCTGTGAAGCGGAGCTACTAAACTTATATGTAAGTTTTCTTCACTACTCCATATACATCAGCGATTTATTCGAAGGTTGAATCGGTCCTGTTTCTTAATCATCAGTTGAATAGCCCAAATGGTATAATTTTTTCACATTCACGAAAGTTCGTGATAATTTTTCCACGACTAATTCCTCACATGTGTAGTTTCGACAGTTAGTTCTCATATCTGCATATAGATGCCTCTTCTATAGGTAATTCTCCTACAAGTTACAAGGTTCGTATTTAAATGTATGTCAAACGCATGTGCAACAACTAGAATGTTCTATATTGAAGAACCAAAACAATTCTTTCACCTGTAGGTTAAGTTTAAAATAACCGATATAGCGTTCATAACAGTCTTTAAATCCGAAGTGAAAACTGCATGAAGCATGGGCTGGAAAATACAAGGAAAGTTACCATATTCTTCTAGAGATTTCAAAAGTGAGTATTCCACTCCCTGATTTATGATACATTGTCGAATAGCTGGTGCTGACCTATCCACTATTGATTTTTTGCTATTCTGGAAAATTATTTCATTTTCGTCAACGGAAAAAAGGCTTTTTGGTATTACTGGTTTCCATTTGGGATTGTTATTCTATAATATATTTCTAGAATTATATATACGTATAATATCAGACATAAAATCTCTGTCCATGAGCCAAAAAAAAATGTAGGTATGCGCATTTTCGAAAATTTCCTCATTTCAATCAAACTCAAATGCGGCATGCAGGTATCTATTGTCCCATTCATTTCATGTCACTAGAAGTTACTCAGGTGGCAAACTTTACGTTCTCTATATTCCGAGAAATTCAATTCGAATAAACCAATACATTTATTATTTATAACTTTGTTCATTTCGTCAACGAGTATATTTTTTACGGTTTTTCGAAGGGAAAATCATATGGCGGAATATCTCATATCCTTTAACCACACCATCGTTTTTGTTCTGATTTTGGAAAAAAATTTCTTTCAGGATATTCTTAGTCATGCAAACTTCGAGCTTCTAGAGGGTTCTCTTGAAACTGATCGGAAAAAATCAGGTGCATATATCATACGATGGTAATTTTTAGTGAAAAACATTTCAGTTTTGCGTTTGGTGATAGTCTATAAACTTTCGTTTTTTATCATCATTGATTCAAGTTAGTACAAAAATATTCAAGTATTTTAGTGTTGGAGCCAGAAAACTGTATCAGTTTGCACATTATGAAATCAGAAATGTGATAACAACCTACTGTATGACAAACAGTCGAAACTAACAATCTTTCTATTCTGTAAATACCTTCATTATTTCCAGTATACAGGGTCTTTCACGAGGAACCTCACCCATATTTATACGGGAAACTACTGAACGTATTTTCATGAAATTCAGCACTTATAAGTATTTCACGATGCTGATGAAATCTAAAATATTTTCAAGGCATGAGCACCTCCGGTTTTTCCGGAAATGACGTCAACTTCCGTTTTTCAAATTAGAACACCATTTTTTTATTGCAGAAATAGATTCCTTAGAAAATTTCAATTTATTTTGATGTAACATTTTTCAGTTTTGGTTGGAAAATTCTCTCTGAGTGGGAAAATTCGAAAAAAAAGTCGAAAATAGAGCTCCGCTGAAACAAGAATAACTTCGAGGTTTTTGGATGGAAAATTTTCATTTTTAAAATTTTTCAAGATGTAAGATTGATGTATCCACTTTAAAAATCGAAATCGCGATTCATGATACAGGGGGTGAAAAAATCGCTTTCAAAGTTAGGGATGACAAAATCGTGAAAAATCAATTTTTTCAAATTAGAACCCCATTTTTTTATGGCAGATATTGAATCTACGTTAAAAAATAATGTGAGTGTATGCATCACACCCTTGCCCTAAAGTGAATATTTTCTGAGTTATTCACAAAAAACTGTTTTTCGTCTTGAATTTTCAGCTATTTCTTTTCCCTTCACGCCAAAAAGATGACATTTTCAGGAACTGTTACTTAAACTTAAAATGTAAAACATGGTAAGTTTTTGCATATGGTTCATAAGGAATTATTTATTTATCACTGGAGAGAAAACCGATGGCCGATTAGTTGAAATAAAGAGGTTTCCGACACAAATTCGAATCCAAATTCGCCATCTATTTAGGAACAACCTGTAACTTTTTTCTCTTGCATATTAGGGTAGTAAAATCTAAAACATGGTTTAAGTAACAGTTCCTGAAAATTTCATCTTAATGGCGTGAAGGGAAAAGAAATAGCTGAAAATTCAAGACGAAAAACAGTTTTTTGTGAATAACTCAGAAAATATCCATTTTAGGGCAAGGGTGTGATGTATAGACTCACATTATTTTTTAACGTAGATTCAATATCTGCCATAAAAAAATGGGGTTCTAATTTGAAAAAATTGATTTTTCACGATTTTGTCATCCCTAACTTTGAAAGCGATTTTTTCACCCCCTGTATCATGAATCGCGATTTCGATTTTCAAAGTGGATACATCAATCTTACATCTTGAAAAATCTCAAAAATGAAAATTTTCCATCCAAAAACCTCGAAGTTATTCTTGTTTCAGCGGAGCTCTATTTTCGATTTTTTTTTCGAATTTTCCCGCTCAGAGAGAATTTTCCAACCAAAACTGAAAAATGTTACATCAAAATAAATTGAAATTTTCTAAGGAATCTATTTCTGCAATAAAAAATGGTGTTCTAATTTGAAAAACGGAAGTTGACGTCATTTCCGGAAAAACCGGAGGTGCTCATGCCTTGAAAATATTTTAGATTTCATCAGCATCGTGAAATACTTATAAGTGCTGAATTTCATGAAAATACGTTCAGTAGTTTCCCGTATAAATATGGGTGAGGTTCCTCGTGAAAGACCCTGTATACCTACCTATTAATATTTCATTATATTGACGGAATGACTGAATATGAGTAATCCTTAGAGGAGATAATGGTCAGCTTTACTTAGTTTATTGCATGGAAAATTTTCTATACAAATAAGAAGAATTTACATTTGCATGCTGTGAATTGTACGAGGTCCGTTCGGGACAAAAGTGGGTTTGCGAAAATATTTAATTTTAAGCCAATATACAGGGTCGTTCACGCTAAACTGGTCAAACATATATAGCCGTATAGATGACATTGGGAAAGTCATTTTTGCCTCATGACATATACTCCGTTTTCGAAACATAAGCGAGATACAGGGTGTTTAATGTCAACTTTGAGCAATATTCTGATAACTGTGGTGAGTTATGCGTGAACTTTGAAATAACAGTTCTTGGTCGCGTCTTAGTATTTTTTGGTGGTCAATTCAATTGTTCTGTAGAATTCTGGAAAAAATATTTCAAAATGGCGGAAAACCTACAAAGTTGAAATTTTTGTTTTCGGTTGCCAAATTGGATAGCATTATTTCAATTTTCTCAGATTTTCTGTGAAAAAATTCTTCCAAAATACTAACTCAACTTTTTTTTTTACATGTCTACAGTGAAAAAAAAATTTCACCGAAAATGGTTTGAATCTTTCAAGGTTGAACTTACCTCTATTCTGAATACTGCTGTGAAAACAGAATGAAAAAATATCCATTGGTTTTCATTTCATAGCCTTCCGAAGACTCCGTCCGGAGTACTTAAAAAATTTTTATTTAAGGAACTGGTGGACCTACGTATGCCAAAATTATGCTAATAGGCCTTCAGAGTGACTTGGATAGAAATATGAACTTATCAAGAAAAAAAATATTTTCTAAAAATCTTTGGTAGGAATCGAACTCTCTCCGGATTCGGAAAATAGGGTCAAATTCGATGAACTACATTGCGTGGTAACGGACGTCATTATAATCAGAATAAATCCGATTTATACGCGTCTCTCTTCTCCGTAAGTGGAGCGAGTTCGAATCCCATTGAAGTTTTTCTGGAAAATAATTTTTTTTTTTGATAAATTCATATTTCTATCCAGGTTTCTGGAGGCCTATTTGCACAATTTTGGCCTCCGCAGGGCCACAACTTTCTTAAATATAAATTATTTAAGTACTCAGGAGTTGAGTCTTTGGAAGGCTATAAAATGAAAACCAATGCATATTTTTTCATTCTGTTTTCACACCAGTGTTCAGAATAAAAGTTTGTTCAACTTTAAAAGATTTCAATAATTTTGGATGCATTTTTTTTCACTGTAGACATGTGAAAAAAATTGAGTTTAAATTTTGGAAAAAGTTTTTCACAGAAAGTCTTAGAAAATTGAGTTCATTTGAATAATGCTATTCAGTTTGGCAATAGAAAACAAAAAATTTCAACTTTGTAGGTTTTCCGCCATTTTGAAATATTTTTTCCAGAATTCTACAGAACAATTGAATTGACCACCAAAAATACTAAGACGTGACCAAGAACTGTTATTTCAAAGGTCACGCATAACTCACCACAGTTATCAGAATATTGCTCAGAGTTGACATTAAACACCCTGTATCTCGCTAATGCATCGAAAACGGGGTATATGTCATGAGGCAAAAATGACTTTACCAATGTCATCTATACGGCTATATATGTTTGACCAGTTTATGGTGAAACACCCTGTATAAATTGGTTGTAACAATTAATTTATCGAATGAGACGATATATATATATATATATATATTTCGCTACAATTTATGTGTTTTCTCCAAAACACCTTCCATTCATGAGTGGGGAGTTTCAAATAATTGATATCAAAATGTAACATCCTATATTATCATTGTGTCGATCAAATAGTTGAGAAATAACACTAAATATTCAGATATCATGTCGAAATTGACTGATTGTCAATATTCTCGAGCTTTTTCATGGTTTGATTGCTGGATTGGTGGAAAGTGTAAGCTTGCTCTCGAAGATCCATCTCTTGAAGATCTTTGATAGACCGAATTGATAAATATTGGACCTCGCATTTTATATATACCTATTCGAAACTCCCAACTCGTGAATTTATCGTGTTTGCGAGAAAATAAATATATCGAAACGAAAAATAAAAATGTCGTCACACAGAATATACTCCATTCATTTCTATAAAGTCAATCGGTAGACTTCCGAGTCAATCTATCAGGCTTTTTTCAGTAAAACTGAATCAGGTTGGCATCCCTCAAAAATCGACAAGGCCAAAAAAATTCGGCGAGACGTTTTCAAGTCTTTACATATGTTCATCAAAGACTCTATGGTTTGATTCAGTTACATACGTAACTACTACTAGCCTAATGTAGAACGTACAACGAGGCGTAGTTATCTAACAAGAAAATAAACACAACCAAACATTTTTCAAATATACAGAGTAGAATGTGTGAAACTTTCACAGCCAACCGACTGACTTTATAAAAGTAAATGTAGTATACAGATGGTTCCACCATAGACTGGACAAACATATATGGCCGTGTAGATGACATTTGGAAATTCATTTTAGCATTATTATACAAACCCCGTCTTCGAAGCATAAGCGAGATACAGGGTGTTTAATGTTAACTGAGGGTGATATTCTGATTACTGTGCTGTTCTACGTGACTGTTTAAATAATGGTTTTTGGTAATATCTTAGTGTTTTTTGGTGCTCAATTCAATTGTGGTTTAGAACTCTAGAGAAGAAATATCAAAAGGGCGCTGCAAAGTAGAATTTTTTTCGATTGCCAAATTGGATAGAATTATTTCAATGTACTCGATTCTTCGTGAAAAATGTTTCCTCAAAATTCGATCTCAATTTTTTTTACATGTTTACAGTAGAGAAAACTTTCACCCTAAATCATTGAAATCTTTCAAGATTGAACTCACCTTCATTCTGAACGCTGCTGTGGAAAAAGAATGAAAAAATGGTTTTGGGCTCGCAAATGCACCGGTTGTATGATTCATCAATAGACAATAGGTTCCTCTCTGTGTTCCCAACTACAATATTGTACACCAGTGTAGACTGTGTAGCACTGCTAACGTTCGTTGATTTTCGTTGTGAAATTGCACTATGATATGTTTGTTGCTGGAATGTTGGAATGAAGTGTAGCCACAGAAAGTAAAGATTTCTCTCCATACTCTGTTAGGTTATACAGTATCTGAGGTATAGTATAGAATTAGGAATGTTTATTTGAATATGAACGTAAATGTCCCTCAGTCGATAAAAATTGAGCAACAACAATTGCACTGCTATACATAACCTAGAACTCGTGGAATATTCGTTTTTTGTGAACACGAGAATGATCATGGAAGTCGTCTTCGATTTGCAGAAAATAACCGAATACTACACTTCCCCACACTTATAGGCACCAACATCTGGAAGTCTGTGGGGTGGGGTATACAATAACAACAACGTTTAGTGTTCATGCAAATAATATTGAGGATCGTATACTATAAGCAGATCTCAGAATCACTCGTATAGAAATTGGAAATTTTCAAGCTGAGTTGATATTTGGATGGGTGACAGCTCTTGGTACATAGAATAGGCGCACGAAAGCTCTGAACTTCACGTCAATGCTTCTGTCGATTATTTTTCTGTGCATCTTTTTATTATTCTTTGAAACTCATAAAATAAAATTATATGTGTCACACGATGTCAACTGGGTTATAAGTTCTAATGGGGCAAAATTTCCGTAGATAGACCAAATGGTAGAACGCGCTTTATGCATTTCTGGCAGATTCTCTTCTGAGAATCCAATTTTTCGGTGAGTAACTTTGATATTTGTATTTTATTCGTACATGATAATTATGTTTATTAAGATTAGCGAACATACAACAATTTTATAATATCAGATAATTACAAATAATTCATGAATTTAATGAACAAAGAAATGACCACACAAGTGTCAGGTATTTGTACGTGGTAAATATAAATTTCTCAAATATTTACGTGTAGGTGAGTTCTATGTATTTAAGAACACGATGCAGAAATCCTATGATTCTACAAAAAAAACGAAACACATGTGAAAGAGAGTCCTACTCTGATTTAAAGGTAATATACGACACACTATACGAAATTATGTCTGTTCCAGAAGACAGTTCAAAAAGTTCATTCCTGATGTTCAGTCCAATATTTTATATGGCTATACTCAATTGTAAATTTCATGCTATTCAAATTTCATTTTTCCCAATATATCCAAAAATCAGATTATATCAAACTAAAATCCAACAATGACAGGTTGAAGGCTCATAAAGAATTTCGAAAGGATAATATGCTAAAAGGATGGCATAATATGGAATAATTCAAGAATTTAAATTTTTTTAAAATTGTTCTAATAATACAAACATCATAAAATTCTGCAAGAATATGTGAATCAGTATTTTCAAACTAATCACCAAGTTTCTTCATGATTGTATGAATATGTTTTTGAGTTATTCTGGAAATGGCAACGGGACCGAGGAAAAAAACACGAAATTTGACATATTTTTCCCAATGTCTCCATCGGATCGAACTGAAATCTTGTACACTGTCGTAAATATGGAGTTTGAGATATGTGTGGCAAATTTTGAAATCTGATAAGTTTCCGGAAAAAAATTTTTCGAAAAACCTTCCGAGAAGAAGTTTATCAATGTTCACTTTATTCACGATTTCGTTGGAATTGTTAAAGATTATGCATAATTATGATCAAACTATCCACACAGTTTCTGTACATTAGTTCTTCAAATAGTAGATGTCAAATTGCGGATGGCCGGACACAATCATTTTTGATACGAGATGCGTCATGAGACCTAGTGGTTCGAGATCATTTTCGGTTAAAAATTCGAAAATCAAAGACATTTGGATGAACTGATAGCATACCGTTTCCAAGAACTTGCTTGAATATATATACAGAGTGTCTACTTTAAAAAGTCCAGAAAGCCAGATTTTATATGTGATTTCCACCAAAAAATGTGATATAAAGCACATGGTCGAAAAATTGACAGTAATTCTTCAATTCAGCATTTCGTGTTTACACGGGGTATGTCAATCTTCTCTATAAAATCAATCTTACTCCATTTATCCTAGTAGCCTCGTCAAATTTGATCACATATTTAAATGAAAAATGAAATTGGATGATATAAGTATTTTTTTGTCAAAAATTCCCTTACTGCGGGCGTGGTGAGCAATACAGAAAGCTTCCTAAGTGAAAACTATCAATCAGATTCTTCCAATAGGTTGATCGATGAGAAATGAATAATTATATTATGAACTCCAGCAAAAAATACCTCATTTAGTGATCTTTCGAATGACATATCAACTTTTGTACTAGCTGTTTCTTTTTAGCCTCGAATTCATGGCTTATATGATAATTCATGAAAATTAAGGAGTTATACCTGATTTTCTTCCTTTTCGAAGCTCTTAATGATTGGATCTATTGTTTTTTCCGATTGAATATTGCAGTAACTCCCACTAGAACTGTTAGTTTATCTATTGTGTCAAACGAATGGAATAAATTTCATTAATACATATTAAATTGAAGAAGTGAAGAGAGAGGACCAAATGCTGGAAAAACTCGCTATGAATAATCAAACAATCAACTCATAGCTAATGTTCGAAATGTCTACCTCCTGGTTCACACATTTGTTCTTACTGAATCTACAACCCTGCGTAGTTCAGAACGTTTCTGACCCATTTCTGCACAACACAATTTGATCACATTTATCAGATCATCTTGAGTTTGAACGCTTATTTGCTAAACTTTTTCATTCAATGTGCTCCAGATATAAAAATCAAAAGGAGTAGGATCAGGGCTCCTTGGTGGCCACCACACGGAACTGTCCCTTCTATACCATCATTCTCCAAAATATTTATTTTTACTCGTACATTCCGGCTATTATGAGCTGGGTAGCCATCCATTCGAAACCAAATGTTTTGTCGGTTTTCCAGATTCATTTCATCCAGTATGTCTGTTCGCCATATTATTCATATGAATTCTGCAGAGTTGAAGCGGTTAAGAAGAATCATATGTCTAACAGTCATACTGGATGAAATGACTGGAAAACAGACAAAACATTTCGTTTGAAATGGATGGCTGCCCAGCTCATAATAGCCGGAATGTAAGGGACCCACTAAATGAATATTTTGGAGAATAATGGTTTAGAAGGTACAATCCAGTAAGATGGCCCCACCTAGGAACCCTGATTTTACTCCTTTGTATTTTTATGTCTGGAATACATTGAAAAAAATGTTTAGCAGGTGAGCGTTCAAAGTTGAGATGATCTGATAAATAGAATCAAATTGTGTTGTGCAGAAATGGCTCAGAAACGTTCCGAACTACGCAGGATTGTAGATTCGGTAAAAAAATGTGTGAGATGTATTGAACAAGGCGATAGACATTTGGAACATTGGCTATGAGTTGATTGATTTATTATTTCTAGACAGTTTGTCCTTTTTCTTAACTCGTTTCTTATAGTATGTTTCAAAAAAATTCAGTTCATTCGTTTGACTCGACAGATAAATTAACAGTTCTACTGAATGAGTGAATAAAATAGAGGTAGGTACTTCAGTGAAATACTTCTATTTTATTCACTCATTTCGATTTGGTGTGCACAACCACCCTTGCTGTAGTTCTACTGAAAGTTATCTAAATATTTGATCAGAAAAAGCCAGTCATGAGCTTCAAAATCGAATAAAATCAGATTTGGATAATTCCTTATTTTTTGTTATTATCATGTTGGTCATGATAGTGGGGCAGAAAAGGAACAGCTAGTACAAAAGTTGATATGTCATTCGAAATATCACTAAATGACGTAGTTTCTGCTGAAGAGAAAACATGTTCATGATTATTCATTTTTCATCTATTGGAAAAAAATTATTGATTGATTTCCAGTTGAAAACCTTTATGTTCATCTGCTTACCACGCCCGCAGTTAGTGTGATTGATTGTATGAAAAATATTGAGATATTCTGTAAAACACAAAATGTTGAATTGAAGAATTACCGTCAATATTTCGACCATGTGTTATATGACATTTTTTGTTGGAAGTCACATGTAGAATCTCACCTTGAAGTTTTAGACTTTTTAAAGTAGACACCCTGTATATACTGCTTCAGTAAACTGCAAATAAGCGCGTTCAAATGATATGATCATTTTATCGATAAGTGACGCACGACGATCATAGGCATACGGAATGATCGAAAACAGTCCAAAGGCTGGGATCCATAAATGATATAATGTATAATATATTTCACATTATTTTCCGTCCACCTGCTAAACGAATGCTCACCGCGTGTAAGATTCTTTACTCGAGAACATACAAAGAGCTTCGTTTATGCACAAGGTAAATATTTGGTTTCACAATCACAAATAGTTATTTTGTTGATAAAATTAAGTAATCAGTTCGAAAGAATTTGAGTGAAGTCCATATTTATCAGAATTATTCCCACTTCTCTAGGTTCTGCAAATAACTTGTTTTGTTCGCTACAAGGGTTCCAAAAGGTATTTGTTTGAAGGGTCTGAATGAAAACGAAATTCACAGGCTGGAAAAAGGATATTTGAACCATGGTAGATATATTTCTTCTTATGAACGCAAGTGCACTCATTTATGATGACAGAGAAACGAGTGGAGGTCGTTGATGTTAATAACACCCTTTATCGCCTAAGGTTTCACATAAGTAGAAAATTGAATTTGAAAAATTTTTTGGCTCTTAACCACTGGACTACCTATTTAAATCAATAACGACAACTCTTTGAGAACTACCTAAGTATGTGTTTTCAAGCGCTAGTTCTGGGGAATAGCGTTTTATCGTTTCGTCACAATGTTTGTGATTTTCGAATTCCTAGCCGAAAATGATCTCAAACGATTATAGACTCGGGCCAAACCAGCAGAACGGTTTCGCAGTAATACGACTTTTAAATTTCGTAGTTGATTTCTATGAATAACTCATACGATTAGGTTGAAATTTCATAGTTACTTGGAGAATGCCTACGCGCAACTTGATGCAAAATTTCGTGCAGATCCGATAGTAAGGAACTTGAAATAAAATTTCGAAAGTTTCATAAAATTTTGTGAAATGATTTTTTTTGAGATGATTGATAATTTTCGATATTTATCGAAAGAGTTTCGATCCAATATTAGGTGTCGGAAAAAATATGTGAATTTCGTTAGGAGCAAACAATACCTCGAATTCAAGGGGGTGACTTCTGGAGGCCAGAGTTCGTTTTTTTCAAAAAATTTTTCGTTGCAAATGGTTGCAAAAAATGTAAGAATGCGCAATGGAGTGAAAAATGGAAAAATAACTAACATTGCGCATTCTCACAAAAGAATTGAGTACATTCCGAAGAAAAAATTCTCAAAAAATACTCACTGAAGCCTGCAGAATGACACCCCGTTTTCTCCTATAAACGTCGAAATTACTCCAAATTCTAATATTTCACGGGGCTATTGGCAACGTTGAAGCATGTAGACCTCGTCCAGGTGCCTGACCTTGAAATATTCACCAGGTTTAATGAAACTGAAATATGCCTGTGTCGTCTAGCCGTGATTAGGCACGACGTGGTATTGTTTGCTCTTAATTTGAAATTTTAATTTTACTTTATATATCCAGGGGAACTGATGCGATCAGATTGAAACCTCACAATCCGTTCAAAAATGCCTACATGCCACTAAGTAAAAAAATAATTGTTGATTTTCTCAAGATATCTAGGAGTCCTGATTGAAACTTCGTAATAAGTTGGAGAATGCCAACATGCAACTTAAAGCGAAAGTTCCTGAGAATCTAGTATTTTTCGAAAATTTTCTCAATTTCCGTTGGAATTTTTTTTTCCTCTGAGAATTTCAATAATATTTCAATGAAATTCTCAATGAAGGTGCACCAAATTCCAGTTTGATTCACTTTTACGGTTGGGGGATATTGGAAAAAAAAATATTTTCCTCATAAGTTCTTTTTTTCACAATCAGCGACAAGGCTGACCTCGAACACAATAATTTCGGGAAGAAACGACTCAGATACTGGATATTTGAAGAGTTAATGTGGTATGTTTCAATATTTCCAAAAATATAGATCGGGTTGATTCGAATTCTAATACCTTCTATTATTTGGTCCCCACGAAATTCTGCCTGAACCTTCAAACTATCATTTTTCAATCAACTATCAGAATTCAATTCGATCCCATTCATATTTTGGAAATAATATGTTCCTAAGTCGTTTCATTCGAAAGGTATTATGTTAACGTTCAGCTTATTCAAAAATTATAGTTTGGATCGAACCGAAATCAGTAGTACTTGATATGTTTCGCAACGAATTCGATCAAATAAAAGCTCCCGACTTCCCGACGTCAGTGCTTCTCTATAATTTAGTTTGGTATCATTTCGGTTATTTCGAAAAGTATCAGCGAATGCAAAGATACAGGCATAACGGAAATTTCGAGAAAAAAGTGATTTTTCTGAATTCTCCCGAAAATTTTATACATGAATATATGAATGTAGAGTTCAAAAAGTTCCTTACGAATTAATGACTTTACACATAGAAAGGACTGAAATTGAATCTCAATTTGCATGCGTTCTGATCTTTTTCCTTCTTCTCATTCGTTTCTCGATGACAAATTGTCTGATGATTCAAAAAAGAATTTTGCTGGGAACATTTGTTATATCGTTTAATTGTGTGATTTTGATTGTTACGACTTCCTGTTCTTGATATTTTTGGTTTGATAAGATGATGTTGTTTATGTTGTAATCATAAGTGATCATGATTTTTATAAGGCTGATAAAATCCCTCTCACCACATTTCTCAGATATCTTCCAAAAAGCAGATAATATCAATGTCAACATTTGCACAAGACAAAAGGAATTGAACTTCACATCCATTCCCCGAATTTTTCAGTTGAAACCAATTCATTTTTACGTATTTTTCCTGGAGAACCTTGCGTTATCATTTTTCTTTCATATCTGTAATATTAGGATTTTGAGCAGAAAATGTCCGACCGTTTTTAGTTCTTCAAAAGGAAAGGATTCAGACAGAGTCTTTCAATTGTCAGATTAGCTTTGTTGACGATTATATGGAAGCTTTGCAATTGGTTGAAGAATACCAACGAAATAATGGGGAGAAATTCCTTATTGATTTCAACTTTTAGTTTAAGACACTTTTTTCTAACAGTTACATTCAGATTTGGATGAAATTTAATACACACCCTTTAGTCAATATTCAACACTAGTGCCTCATATTTTAAATTGAATCTTCGTAACTAGTTGTAGAATATCGATGCGCAATTTCTTGAGAAAATTCAAGGGGTGATTCTGTGATGAGAATAGAGGTAGGTATTTGGTATGAAATTTTTGAAAAACCTGCTTTCGAAAAAGTTACGCCCCTCCGAAGGTTAACAAAAAAAAATGTTTTTTTTTTATTTTTCCTTTATATTGACCTGAAGACACGAAATTTGGTAAATATTTTTTATCAATAAAACTACACATTCTGGAATTCTTCCAACCATGAAGTATGTTCAGAAGGGGTGGAAATAATTCTAAAAATGTTTTTTTGGAAACACATTTTCCTTTCAAAACCACATTCTTGAAAAGCCCAATTCATTTACTGACTTTTTTATTTCTGCAAGTTTTTTTGAAAACTTAAGCATTTACGAAAAAAACCGATGATCTGCGGAACCGCACTGTAGCAAAAAAAATTCAGCAGGCATATTTCACTGCATATGCATTTCAATGAGGAAAAGAGTAAATGCTTTTATTTAAGCTGAAGGCAGTCATTTTGAACATTTATTAAAATTTTTATGTCAATATTTGACAGGTTTTCGTTCATTGCTCACCATTCTTTCAGTTGTAAATGTCTTAGCCTAGTGAAATCATAATTTGGTTGGCTGTTATTCAATAAAATGTTACTTGACATGAGTAATGTTTTTCTCGCAAATGCTTAAGTTGTTAGGAAAAAATTAGTGAATGAATTGGGCTTTCAAGCCAAGGTTTTTTTGAAGGATAATTTTAATTAAAAAAAGTTTAAGAAAAAGTATCTTAGGGGTTGACTATTTCTACCCCTTCCCAGCATACTTCAGGGTTCAGAAAATTTCGAACTGTGTAGTTTCATTGACGAATAATATTTACCAAGCTTCGTGTCTTCAGCTTAATATAGGGGGAAAAGAAAAAAGAAAAACAATTCTTTATGTTTATATTCGGAAGGGTGTTACTTTTCCAGAAGGAGGTTGTCAAAAATTCCATACGAAATACCTATCTTGATTTTCATGATGGAATCACCCCTCAAATTTTTTCGGTGTTTCAGATACACTCTGTATATGTTCGGAGGTGTAGAGAAAAAATCGCCAAACTTCTCGGCTATTTGAAATTTTATTTTCTCGTTATCTCGAAAAGAACGTGTGCTTGAAGGTTTGAACTTGACAAATATTTTTGCAAGGATCGAATTGGTGGAAAATAAAAAAAAAAATTTTCGAATATATTCCAAACTTCTGACGAAAAAGTCCTCTTGGAAAAAATGCATCATATTTCTAAGGAATCTGGCACAAACCTGCTTAACAACAGAGTTTGTAATTTCACTTTAATCGGATTCCTATTTCGGAAATATTTGAGAAAAAATATCCCAAATTTCTTGTTTATATTCTTGATATCGTTGTTGTTTCTGAATAACGTAAAATATAGAAAGTATTATACTATATTTTCTGATCAACTGCTGATTTATAATGTTTGTTTGAAGGACGATTTCGAAGGTTGACAACAGTGTTTCTGCGATTGAGGGGCTCGATACTGAGTGATAATAGGAACATGAATAAAAAATAAACAAATAATTTCGGTTCAAGAATGAGGATGATATTGAGGTTTATATATTTGTGAATCTATGAACTGTTTCAATTATTTTCAAATTACCGGTTATCCCCTACTCAATAGCTATCTCGGGTAATATTGAAATGGAAGAATATGAAGCATTCTCTATGGGCATTCAGAATAGAGAGATTATAAGACAACGGATATTCGTTCCATTTATTTATCAACGAAAATTCAAATGAAGAGTTCAGAATGGCCCTCCATTTACATCTACACACAATCAGTTTCTTTTCATTGAGTTTTTAAGGGTTTTCTTCAAATTTCTGGTTGGTTGTAGAGATTATGAATTGCTCCACCTATTCTGTTCGAAAGCTCAATAAAAAGATATCGAGTAGGCAAAAGAGTATATGGGGAACACTTTATCGAAAAATTTTATTAATAAACAAATAGAACTAACATCTGTTGTTTCATTATACTTTGATATGAAAAATCACAGGTGGCGTTCTACAGCTACATTACATATAGAAGGACAGACTGACAGAGTTAACCTCCATGAAGTATTCATTTTTGAATCAGATGAAAGAGCTGTTTTGTTAGAAAAATGAAATAAATACTACATATTTGCCCAATGAAACGTTTCTAAGACCAATAAAAACTGAAGAAGCAATTGAGTAAAATGAAAACAATCACCCTACACTGAATGCACCATAATCACATTTATCATATCAGCTGAACATTTGGCAGCTGGATATAAATATTTATAATAATAAAAATTAAAACAGTCATACGTGTATAGTTGCATCTGAATTTCTGGAATACTGATATAC
Source organism: Myrrha octodecimguttata (assembly GCA_958510865.1). NCBI lineage: Eukaryota > Metazoa > Arthropoda > Insecta > Coleoptera > Coccinellidae > Myrrha > Myrrha octodecimguttata. The sequence continues at coordinate 45,964,541 of OY294058.1, read as the reverse complement.
TCTTTATTTTTTTAATAAACGATTCATAACAAACTATGTATTGAAAAATCCGAGTGTCCATTGAAATTTGTTTCGAAATAAATAAAAGAACTAGGAGGATGATGATCTCACAAAGTTTCCTAACGCAGAAAGTTGTTAATCCGTCACTGGTTGTCTATCTTCATTCCATATCGTATTATTCATTGTGTCTTGAAGAGAATAGCATCAGCTGATCACTGCAACAAAACAGTGTCAGTGTCACTCTGGTGCAAGGTTGAGAGTAGGAATTGCAATTGGACAGGTCATGTTAGCATCAAGTGATCCGATGATCGGAAATGAATACTTAGGATGTTTGTCGTTCCGTAGGAACTATACCTATATGCTGTTCCTGGGTTATTTTGAGTTCGTCCAATATTGGCAAGGAAGGCAGCCTTTTCATTATGATCATTAATCTAAGAGGTGTTCATGAGATCTATGCAATCATATCGGAGAAGATTGTTATACTCTATTCTTCGTTATTGCACCTATGAGTTTCATATCGAATTGAAAATTTGTGTTAGTTGTCCCTACAAAATCCAACAATGAAGGAAACATCTTATTGTACAACTAAATTCTGGAGGATTCAAGGTTAGTTACTCTCGGTTAAAATTTTGAAAATGAAGTGTATTCTGTTGGCACACATCATCGTTATTTTATTGTCTCTGTGAAAAATTCGAATCAATTCATCTTCAGAAGCTAACAATGATTAGGATGTATTCTATTGAATTCAAAATATGATCTGATAACTCATCATCGTGTACCAAATATGAAATAGAAAACAATGTTCAAATTCTAGCTAAAATTTAAACAATGATCTGAAAGAGTAGGAAATGGTAGTATTTGAGACATAGGTATTGACTATACGCTGAATGAAATACATTTTTTTATCATTTTTGCGAGTTAACATACAAACACAGACTTCATGAGTTTGTCAACTCAATTCAAATTACATCAGAAGTTTTTGTTGAGAATAATAACACTCAAAGTGTAAGTCGTTTATTGAAAGAATTTGGATACATTTCAGAAATTCAACATCCAAAAGTTTAATTGCAATATTTCACGATTAAACGCTTAATTGAATAAAATGATCAATTATTTAGCGAACCTGAAATCAATTGAAAGAATCAATTATAACTGGAGGAATTTGAGAAAATTCTGAAGAAACCGAAATAGCATTTGTAAAATATGTTGTTATGATAATAAAATTGAGGAATTCTTTCTGTTCGTAATTGGTGCCTTATTATTTATACGCTCTGGACGTATGTATATCCTTCAGAACAAACAATACCTCGAACATAACGGGGTGACTTTTCGAGGTTAGAGTTCGTTTTTTTCAAGAGATTTTTGGGTATAAACAGTTGAAAAAAATAGTAGAAATGGGCAATGTTGCTGATCCTTCATTCAAGAATTTTCGGGAAAATCAAAACTGATATGGAGTCAAAAAGGAAAAAAATATTAGCCTTTTGAATTCTCACGAAATAATTAAGTACATCCCACAACAACTCCTCAAAAAATAATCACTGAAGCATAACGACACCTTTTTTTTACGTCGAAATTTCAGGCATTCTAATATTTCTCGCAGCTTTTGGCAATGTTGAAGCATGCAAAACGTGGGTAGGTGCCTGACCTTCAGATATTAACGAGGTTTTTCAAAACTCGAATATGACTGTGTTGCCGAAGTCATTGAAGCCTTAATTCATCAGCCTTTTTGGTGTCACCAGTTGATTGTGTTTTAATATTTTGGAATGATCTCTCCTGTCTGTAGTTATCTATTCCAAACTGATTATTCATACTCCAGACACATTTGATCTTCGTGTCATGATTTGAAATCAATATTAAATCTTTAAATTTTAGCATCACCAATATTTTGTGTGTCTAAATATACCTCATGAAAATTCGAATCTGAATCGATCGTTATTGCCTATCAAATTTGATTGCTGAATTAATAATTATATCGGTAAAGTTCGCGTCCATTAGATATGAAAAGTATTATATTCACGTTGAAATATTTTTTATTCTGAAGTCAATATCCAACCATTCGAATGAGTAAAATACTTAATACTTTAATGTCAAAATGGAAAAAAATGTGGTTTAATCAACTCCGGATAATCGATTCTATGGAAACTCATTTTGAACGTGTTCTATCATAGTGCTTCAGAGTTCGACAATATTTTCCATTGAGTTTAGTGAAAATAATTAAAAATGTCGATATTGAATCTTGTGAACCTCAACAATGAACTGCTTCAAAAGTTTTTAGATGCCTGGATATTTTCAAAAACAAAGACAGGTAGGGAGGAAAATATCAATGACCAGAAAAAACCGCATTATTGAATAGTGCAATATTTAGAATCCGATCATGGAAAATCTGGAAGTTTCGAAATTATATCAATTTCATTTTTATCAGATCGTGATTTCAATGATTCTGACCTTATTTTCCGACACATTCGTGGGACTCATTTGAACCTAGATAACATAAATATGAGAAAAGGTGATGAAATCTGACTATAAATCGTATAGCTGGATCGAATAGAAATTTCATGTCCGTGAAATTAGCAGAGCCACTTGCACGGAAATCAAAGAAAACCATCTCAGTTATTGTCGAATATTTGTCGTGAAAAAAAAATTGTCGCGCTTTTAGTTTTTTTCTTAAGGGGTGGCTCTGCTAACTCAATATTGAGTTAGCAGGGCCATTCTGAAAACTGCATCGAATTCGATCAAAAATGTTATGAATAATTATTTTTTGTAGACCATCTAACGTGAAAATAATAGAATAAATCATTTTTTATAGGCTTCAATAAAATATTCTGGTTTCTTAGAATATTCGAAAATTCGGCAACACTGCATTAGTGTATTGACATTTCAGGTTTATTTTTCGTATCAATATTGACCGATATTGTGTTGTATGTTAAACCTTCTATACCCGAAACGAACAGTCGGTCAGCTCATTTCTAGAAGAAAAAACGGTCATCTAATCAACTTTCTTGTGTCACAAATTCACGTCGGAGTCTATCCGTGAAAATGGAATATTTCCATTATTCAACATTAAAACGAAAATTGTTCATTTCGGGGAATAGAAGATTCAGCATACAATCCAATATCCGTCAATAATGATACGAAAAACAAACCTGAAATATATACCTATGCAGTGTTAGCGACTTCGCGAAATATCCTGAGAAATCAGAACATTATATTGAAACCTAAAGAAACAATAAATAAATGATTTTTTCTGTTTTTTTTTCGCAATAGATGGTCTACGACAAATACTCGACAATTATTCATAATATTTCCGATCGAATTCGATGCATTTTTTCGAATGGCCCTGCTAATTTATAACTGAAACCTCGACAATTTTTTTTTTCACGACAAACATATTTTGGTCGTTTTTCACTCGTTCAGCTCATTTCCGGAAGAAAAAATTGACATCTAATCAACTTTCTTGTATCCCAAAGTTACATCGACTTATATACGGGAGAATGGATTATTTCCATAATTCAGCATTTAAACGAAAATTGTTCATTTGGGGGAATGAAAAATTTAACATAAAACCGAAGATGAGTCAATAATGATACGAAAAATAAGCCTGTTATGTCAATTCACCAATGCGAAATATCCTAAGAAACCAGAACTTTTTATCAAAACCTAAAAAAAGCTACAAAAAGATGACTTTTTCTGTTTTTCTCACATCAGATGGTCTACGACAAATACTCGACAATTTAAAAAAAAAACATTTTTGATCGAATCCAATGCTTATTTCAGAATGGCCCTGCCAACTCAATATTTAATTAGCAGAGCCAACCCTTGAAAAAAATACCATAAATAATAATAAATAAAAAATATTCGACAATTACTGAGATGGTTTTCATTGACTTCCACTCTCGCCCATTAACTAACGTATGGAACTTAAACATCACCTAAAAATATGACCAACAATGATTCAAGCAAATTATTCACTGCCTTATCTCATATATTAATCTACTGAAATAACACTGTTAATATAATATTTGAACGATTAAATCTCTGTTGAAATAATATGCTCAAGTGGGATATGGAAGTATTTGTTTGTCAATTCATAAAACTGCACCTGCAAGCTGAATGAGATGAAATGTTTTCAATTGAAGTGCCAACATAAAAATTATTCATTATCATATGATTTCCTATTCCATATTCAATGTTTTGGGCATTTTCTTTTTCTTATCGTTATCTCTCTAGTCTTTTTCAGCTTTTAGAAAAAACAACAAGTAATTCTTTTCGATACACGAAAATATATTATGTATTATGTCATTCATTTTGTGACATGTAATGAAAAAATCAATTACTTAAATCCAAGATCAATATTTGAGTATCTGCATCGACGAAATTTCCGAAAGGATGAAAACATCTTCTTTCTTTAATTGTTAGATCCTTCTGCTGTGTGCACTTTTTTCCACAAGAAATTATATTCCATACACGAGTATGAATAAATCAGATAACTTAAATAACTCCGACGTATTTATGTCTAGTGTGATGAAAACGTAGATTAAGTACCTGAAATAAAAAACAACACAATTTTTCTTTAGATTGACTATCCTTTTGTCTGTCTGTATTTTGCAAGAACAACAATTAAGTATTTTCACCGTAAGGTATGGTATAATGTTCCCAAAATATTAATTCTGTGAAATTCATTACAAACTTTCATTACTTGACATTCAAAGAATCCTCACAGATGAAATTTCGAGAATGATCTAAAATTGCTTGAGCATCTTGATTTATAGAGAGTCCATAATTTTTTCTGAAGTCTGCTCTCTGCAAAATACTTATTCACCACATTAAAATAGAATACTCTCATGTCTAATATTTTTTTCGATAAATTTGATAGAATATTTTCGTTTTAATTGTTCATTGTTAATTTTTGCAAAAACAATCATCAACTAATTGAAACAAATTTTTTATTACTTTATTTTACTACCAACAATTATAAGATGTTCCATAATATGTAAGGTTTACATTTTTGTAACTTGTTCCGAACCTTTGTTCATCTTCAGACCGCAGACCTCTCAGCACATGGTACAGGGTATCGATGCAGATTCAGGTAGAACAACGTGATGATAAAATCTGACAGTTACGGAATTTTATGAGCAACAGATGTCAAAAAATATTTTTTTTTAATAATTAGGGTGCAGGTATCATTTGAAAATATCGAAAGTTTGGAAATTATACGAATCCGTTGTTCATTATTCCAAGAATGATTCTCTGCACTAATTAATAAATTTCAATAAAGTTTGGATAGTTGAGTTTCATTTCCTCTGATTGTATATGTAATATTTTCATCTCATCTATTGATGGCAATGAGTGGCTATTCTCGAAGCAATGGATTTAGACGGTGGACTTGCTGCTTTATTTTTGATCCATAGACCTGTGCCTAAAAACAACCGTGAAATTGAAATTAGTACTATGAAAATAAAAGCTGCAAACAACGGTTTCAATCACAAAACAATAGATAAAATAATTGAACAAAAAATTTCTCAACTAGCCATGAACCGAATTTTTCCTTCCATAAACCAAAAACTTCATTTCTTTTTCGTTCATTGGTGATATAAGTGAGAAAATGGCCAATATAGAAACTAGGCATCTTGATAGATTTTGAACGAAAAAATTAACAATCGTCTCTATTTTTCAGTGCCAAAAATTCAACCCCAAAAGACGAAAGAAAATATTTTTACGAGTAAACATGTTCAACTTGCAACAAAAAATATTATAGGTCAGACATTCATTCAAAATTCCATGAATTGCATTGAGAATGGCCATTAATTTCCCTCAATATATAAAATGAAAATATTACTATATTATTATACACTCAAAAGGAATAAAACTTAACCCTCTGGGGTTCATTGGAATTTATAAATAAATGCGAAAAAATATTCTAGGAAAAATGAATGACTTAACGGATTGGTGTTTTTCTTAAATTTTCATATGCTTTCATATTGTACGTACACCCTAGTTACTACTCAAATATTTAGTTTTTCCAACATATCTGTTGCAGACAGAATTCTTTAAATTTCTCTCTTTATCATCACGTCGTTTCACCTACATCTGCATACATTTCCGTCACCATATGTCTGAAGATGAACGGAAGTTCGAAACAACTAACAAAAATGTAAATCTCACACATTGCACAACCTCTCACAATTGTTGATAGTTCGTTTTGATTGTGATCAACTTCCAAAGATTAACGGCTACAATAACTATCAACTATATTTTATCCATGAAAATTCATAAGTAGTTTCATGTCTGCAAATTTTATTATTCATTTAGTTAAGCCCGAATCAAAATTTTATCATCACAATTTGGAACAAAATGTAATAAGTCTACGCATTGATGAAAGTCGAATATTGAAATTTGAAATAACAATGTCGACCGAAAAATGGTGGAGTTATATAAAATTTATGAATAGGTTGTGGGTATCATCACGTTTTGTCCAGTTTTTTCGAAAGAAGCTGAATATTATAAATTATATTTGGTACTTTGACAAAAAAGCCTCCTAAATCCAGTCAAGGAGGTGAAGAAATAGTCCCATCTCTATTGGAAATTCTGCAGATATTACACTCCAGCACAAGAAGTTTGCATATTTTATATTTCAATATAATCATGATACTATCATTTCTGTATCACGCTGCAATTATTTCAGTGCACTTCAAGGATACCTCCAAAAATAGAAAGATACTTTAAGTTATTATTATTCCCTAACATTGTTCACAAAGTGTGAATTAAAGTAATCTAAAATAAACAAAAATAACAGGTATAAGCATAGGAGGCTGAAGTATGTTAGTCAGTATAGTTTTTCCATATCAGTGAATGATTGAATTGAGTGAAAAATCAACATCAGTTCTGATCAGAGATGTGAATTCATTATGGCCCCATCTGTGAGATTTCTTCATTTAGTTCTTGTTCCAGGTATGTTGGTATTTTTAATATTTTGGTTGGTAGTTGCGCACCTAATTCAAATTTTATTTTCGAAAAACTTATTTTGTTGTGAATTACTGAGGTCCTGAGAAAAATTTTAAAGATACAATCAACGTGGAAATGTTGTATAAAGTTGTCAACCCAACAATTTCGAAAATAGGGGGAATATTTGTTGATTTATCGACGGATATTCGTCCTTGTTATTATGTTAATTTCGAAAATTTTCCACTTCTGAAAAAGGTGAATTCCAGAACGAATTAAACATGATGAGATTGGCTTTACTTATAAAAATCTGTGAACTGCGCATCAGCTGTTCCAACCAGATAATTGGATATAAATGTAAATATATGTAAACAACATGTCTGATTGGTCGAAAATTGGGTTCACGTCATTGATGTCAATATAGCTCTAACATAGGATATTAATATTTCGTAAATCAACTCTGATATTTTGGGTCTAGGTGTTTCATTCGGTGAATTTGAAATGTTCGGTTAGTTTGTGAAAAGGAGGATATTTACGGAATTTAGTTTCTAAAGGCAATAGATTTTCTGTCACCAAAACGACAGTCCATTTTTGCGCGCATGTTCTAGGGAAACAGCGTGCTATCGTTTCGTCCAAATGTCTGTAATTTTGGATGATTGAGCCGAAAATGGTCTCAATCGACTAGGTTGGACTCACTGATGATGAATCTGGTGTCAAAATCGATTCTGTCCGGTCGGCCGGCCGGCCGGCCGTAGACACGCTAACTGTCGACAAAAACAAGCTAGCAACTTGAAACTTTCAGGATAGGTTGCCCATCAGAATGCCGCGGTTAAGTTCGTTAATGGGCCAAATCGGTCGAATAGTTTCGGAGTTATAGGCACTTGAAGTTTTGAAGTTATTTATTTTTTCTTCAGAAACTACCTGAGTGATTGGACTCAAATTTTGCAGTTAGGTGGAGTATAATAACGCGCAAATTTGAGCCAAATTTCGTCAGAATCATGCTGTCGGTATATTCAAAAAAAATTTTCTTCGAAATTTTTTTCCTACAAAATTTTTTTTCCGGAAACCATTCATTAAATCCAAAAAAAAATCCGCTCACACTTTGAGCTTCATATTTCACAGCAGTGTACTAAATTTCAGTTCGATACGATCATAAGTTTTGAAGATATCGGGAAAAAATATGTCAAATTTCGAGGTTTTCTTCTCCATATCGTTAATTTTTTCGGTATAACTCGAAAAATACTGATTCAGTCATGATAAAACTTCACAGCTAGTTTTGTGATGCTGAAAGACAACTTTTTGCGAAATATCGTGATAATCGTGTCATTAGAACAATTTGAAAAAAAACTGGATATCAATTCGATCTGATCTGTATTTTTGGAAATATTGGAAAAATAAAATTTTGATTGGGTATATCAACGGAATCATTGGGTGGATTTTACCCATTCACGAATTCGGCCTTCGTAATTAAGCCCCAAACCTACTCTACAAATATCGAGTTTCTAAGTCGTTTCTTCCGGAACTTATAGTGTTTACGCAGTCGGCCGTTAGGCTGACCGTAAACACTATAACTTCCGGAAGAAACGACGTAGAAACTCGATATTTGTAGAGTAGGTTTGGGGCTTAATTACGAAGGTCGAATTCGTGAATGGGTAAAATCCGCCCAATGATCTCGTAGATATACCCATTCAAAATTTTATTTTTCCAATATTTCCAAAAATACAGATTTGATCGAATTGAAATCCAGTAATTTATCAGTGAAAAATTTCTAAAAGCACTGCCGTGAAGGCAGCAGCTTTTGCGTGCATGTTCAAATTCGTTGCTGAAGCGCTCAACTACATTGAACATGCGCGCAAAAGTTGCTGCCTTCACGGCAGTGCTTTTTATTCATTTTCTATGATAGCATAGTAGTTCCCGTTTGAGTCAGACAAAATATTGTGACAACTAATCACTATGGTATATGTATATGTAACGCATTTTGAACAACCAAATTCCATAAATGTATTTTTTCCGGAAACAACCAAATATTCCATATTCACGGAATCGAAAACCTGCAACCAAAATATCCAAGTTGAAAAATGCTTACTATATTGACAGTACTGAAGTGAAATCATGAGTCCCAACACCATTTTCGGATATGATATTCGGACCCAATTATCTGACTCGAAGAGCCGAGAAGCAGTTTATGGATATTTATAAATAAATTCATTTTCATCATGTCGAATTTTTTCTGAAATTCCTCTCCCAGTGCTAGAAAATTTTTGAAATTTCTTGGTTGGCAACAAACGTTCTTACTTCGATCAGCAGATGAGAAACTATTTTTGAGCCCTTATTCTCAATAGAGCAACATGATTTCTATAGGTTGTATTGCCTAACGTCTTATATATTCTATGAGCTGATAATATTGAATACCATTCATTAATCACAGTTGGTCTATTTCTAGGTAAGCAAGGTATAGAGGAGAAAGCATCACGCTGCAACCCAAATGTAAAGATAAGTGTAAAGACAAATGTCCGTTACATCCCAGATCGCTTCCTGAAAAATCTCCATCCATTGATATCCATCAGGATCCTGTCGAAGAACCTCCTATGCCTGGCTGCTCACGCATACATGAAAGCTTCTGGAAATCATGGGAAGAAACTGAAAATGCACATTCTTTCAATAAAGGTTCCAATCCATCCTTTTACTGTCAGGTCCACAGGTTCCCATTCTTTACTTGATGACATCTTCTGCTTGTCTTGTTCTGCATTTTCTTCGACTCGATTTCAACTCTTTATGTTGTGGTTGAGCACCCTGAAGAAGAATCCTTGGTCAAATTCAATTCCTTCCGTTCGTCCTTATGATCTCTAACTTTCGAAGAGAAGGACTGAATCGATCAGATTGAAACTTTGTAAACAGTTTTGGAATACCAACGTGCAGATTATTGCAATATATCGTGCAGATACGGTTGCTGATACCAACGTTATTTGGCACAAACTTTAGAGTCATAATTTAACAACAATTTTCCAAATTTCAATCCGATCCTTTATTTACTTTCGGGGATAGCAGTAAAAAAAATATGCCAAATTGTGTTTCTGTTCGGAATTTTTATTTAATTTCCGCAATATCTCAAGAAGTACGAATGCAATCAGATAAAAGTTTCGAGATCAGGTAACTAGGTCCAAAATTTGGTGCTGATTTAATAGAATTTTAACAAGTGCGTAAAGCTCCTGACGTCACGTCAGTGCTTTTCAAGATTTTTTTTTTATTTCTGTTCATTCATATTTACTCCTCCTTTCATCATGCTGTTATATTCTGAACAGTCTCAAATTTTTCCACTTTTTGAGCGCTCAGTTTTCTAATGGTATTGTTGGTCTCTGGTCAATAGTTAATAGGATTTGGTTGTTTTCTTTGATTGACTTGATGATCAGTATTATTCAATAAAAATTCTGAAAAAGTACCGACTTGAAACCAACAGCTTTCGCGTGCATATCCAAAATCAATGCCAAATCGGTCTTTCTTCCACGTATTGACGCAGCCTAACTTAGCTTTACATTTTTATGATAAAGTTTGGCGATCTTCTGCATGAGCCTTCAAGCTATCATTTTTCAATCAAGTACTAGAATTCGTTCGATCAAATCTGTATTTTTGGACATATTGAAAAAATAAGATTTTGCATTATTATATCTACGGAATCATAGAGCACCCAGTCACGAATTCAACCTTAATTATGCCCCAAACCTACTGTTCAAATATCTAGTATCCAAGTCATTCAATTTCTGAAGTTATTGTGTTTACGGTTGGCCTATGCGAAACTTTATCTTCAAAGATTCATGCAGAATTTTGAAGATGTATAAAATGGAAAGATCGCAGAATATGGATTTTCGAACTAGATACCAAGTTCTATCGTGTTTGGTTTGGTATTTTCGAGTCATTTCGAAATAACCTCGAAATTTGACATAATTTTTCACCAATCACTCCGACTATCAAAATATACAGCATGAGGTTCGTGCAAAATGATTCTTTCAAATTGGTTACCGAAAAAAATTTTCAAAAAAAAATTTTTTTCTGACATTTAATAACTATACAATTCCAACAACATTTTCAAAGAAGGTGAGCATTATTATGGTACAACTAACTACCATATTCCAATCCGACCGTTCAAGTAGATGAGAAAGTAAATATCCATGATATAACCCAAAAAATTCATTTGAGTATTATTCCTAACCGTTTTGGCGCGATGTGAAGTGCTAGCTTATTCCTTCGAGAATTATCGTGTCTTTGACTGAGTATTCGGCTGTACAGAATCGATTTTGACTTCGGATCGGTGAATCCAACCCAGTCATGTTTATTTATTTTTTCATTTATTTGAGACCATTTCGAATATTTTCAGACTTTTGAATAAAACTATAGCACGATATTTCCTGGGACATGAGCGCCCAAAATTGACCGTACGAATATAATACACCTTAGTCTCAAAGAAATGATATCAACGCCTTTTTTCTTGTATGGTTCTTCTTGAGGAGCCTCAGCTGCGATACGGCAAATCAACATTGTCATGTGTTTTGCCTCTTTAATCTTCTAGCATATCCATTTTTATTGTGACTTCCTTTTAGGTCTTGCAAAATATTTGAGATTTGCATCTTAATAATTATCTGCCATTATTCTAGATTCCAAGAAAACCGAACTCCTTCAAAAACTCACACAGAGTGATTCTCAAAGTTGTGAATAATTTCAACGACATATTCCTCTACTTTTCTCATTTGCCATTTTTTCAGGTAATAGGATCTGGTGAGGTGTTCGATAAGTTTTAAATGTGCTGATACCCTTCTGTTCTTCGTTTTAAAATTCAACACAGATACCTTTTACTTCGATTTGTATTGCAGTTATGCCAATCCATTGCCTGAAATCCAAAGAGTCTTGATTGAAAACATTCAGTTACATTCTTGATTCTTCGAATTTGCTGCTTTTTACTGAATTAATTTATCAAGTCGCTGCCATTTCATATTCGTGCAATATCCAATTATTTCATACCTCCAAAAGATCATATACAATTTCATGCTAGCCCATTCTCAATTTAAAAATTCCATGATCATCCTAATTATCATCAATTAACAAACTAATTCACAAAATGATGGAAAATCTCGAATATTTATCAGATTTCTCAAGGTTCAATGGCGAACTCGAAAACTCTTCGTTTGTTTTCGCTAATTTCTCATAATTCAATGAATAAGTTAGTCTATAACCAGAAAGCAATTCAAATTATAGAATTTATTATTGAAAATATGTGCCATGATGATTAAAACAGTAATCAATCTAATTCGAAATAACCATATTAATGATACAAAGTAAAAACACCGATTTTTTCTGGAAATTTCAACGACCTGGATTTTTTATCCGAGAAAAAAATCGGGAAAGAAACCATGTTTCATTCGATAAGGGTAACTGAAAATAGAATCAGTTGAAATTAATGTGTAACATCAACACTTACCCTTGATATATAGCTCGTGTGATTTAGGGAATCTTGTGTCTTATCTGTTGGCTCTGTTACTGCGTACCTACCGTAAGCACATCACTATTAATTTCTGCCCGGAATCGAACCTGACACCTTCCGATCAATTGTTTGACGCTCTACCACTGAGCTGCCAACACTCATCCTTTGATTAATTGATGGTGCTCTTCTTAGCATTATAAATCCATTCAAACTCTTTTTCACTGTTTGTCCTCCTTCCACGATCATTTGCCCCTTCACCTTATTCTATTGACCCCACAACTTTGAATCAGAGTTTCATATGAGTGTCTTCTTTTCTTTCTAATTTTCACCCCATCAATAACTATTGAACACAATCAAGTTAACTCATTTGCATGGAGAACAGAACCTGTTGAAATTCCTAAAATTAGGAATAGAAGTGCACAAGAACAATTCGCTGCTTCTCTTCCTCCTTTATTCACCCCAAAACTAAGTACTACATTTTCCAAAGTCCAATTTCAATATTTGACCCACATCTTAGAATTCCTAAAGAACATATGTTCCATTTGAACAATCGGCTTTATCTGGTAGGAGCCTTCAAAATGACGAAATCGATAAATCATATTTTGTTTGCGGTGATCATAAGTCATTAAGAGGACATTATTCCACATTCGAGACAAGATATCTCAATAACAAAAATTCGAAGTTGAATTTCTTGCAATACAATACAACCATCTGAAGATAACCCTTTGATCCTACTCATGGGACCACTCTGCATCATAAATTTTATTTCGGTTTATCAGTCTAAATTTCACATTTGTGCTTAAAAGTTCGTCTAATCTATCTCTTCGTTTCTCTCATCCTCCTGATCTAAAAATTCGCGAATTCGCTTTTAGACTTTGGTTCATCGTTTCGTAATTTATGCCAAACTATTTGTTCTTCGATTCAGTTGTTCGTGTATTTTGGAACTGGATCATTCAAAGTTTGAAATGATTGTTGCAGATGTCATCACGTCCTCTGGAAGTATGATAGTAGTGTCCAACCGGCTGCCCTTTGTACTCAAAAGACTAGAGGATGGGAGGTTAGTAAGGAAAGCAAGGTGAGTCACTATTTGCATGTTTAATTTCAACGATAAAAGATAATTTGGTTCATTCCGATTTGAATACTTTTCCTGAAATCAGTTTAAAGAAATATTACACAAATGAGTAATAACCTTCAGATCTCATTCGTACCGATCCAACCACGATTGAGATGACAAGAAATAAACGATTTTCAAGAACTTATGCAAGTTCTCCAATTGAACGTTACATAATTAATGTTTTCGTTCAGTATTTCAAACGTGCTCGTTCTAGGAAGCAGGGTGTTACCATTTCATCAAACGTCTGAAAAATATTTTAGATGTTCTATCTGAAAATAGTTTTTAACGACTTGGTTGGACTAACTGTTGTGGAACCCGATGTGAAATTGTTCTCTGTTTATCCGTCTATGTAGACTGGAACTTCCGAAAGAACATAGCTTAAGAGTTATTCGAAATTTTGAGGTTATTTCCTCAGTTTTTCGAAAATAATAAAGCAGTCGCAGTGAACCTCCATGACTAGGAGTTTAATATCGACGCGCAACTTCATGCAAAATTTGCTGAAGATCATATCGTTACGAAATACAAAAAACAAAATACTCTGAAAATATTTGGCAAATTTTATTGTTATTTCCTAGATGTAGTTGCCTTTGGCAACAAACTTGAACAAGCACTTAAAGGACCTGACCTGGTTAATTTGGCGAGTTTCTTCAAAAAGTAGTGTAGAATTCAGAACTAAAAAATTAAAAATTGGAACTATATTCAGAAGATCTCCTTTCAAAAATGAACGGAGAATAATGAACATCTGTTCATTTCATAATGCCACGGTTGCAAAATTGAAATATTGAAAAATTTTGTAAATAATTATTTGTCATTTTCCGTGGATATCTGTTATTCTGGATTTTTTCCAGAAATGGTCCCGATCGACTAGGTTGGCACGAATTCGTGAAAACTGAAAACTCCACCTTCTTGTAGCTTTCTGGGTAGGTTGCATTTCGAAATGCGACGGTTAAGTTATAGTCGATGGGCCCAATCAGCAAAATAGATCCGGAGCTGTAGAGCTGTAGTCATTCATATAAAAGTAATATATATCCTCATATTTCAAAAACTAGTCTCGCGATCGGATTAAAACTTGATAGTTGTAGAAATTATAAGTTGTAGATTATCTACGCGCAAATATGCTTCTGCAAGTATAAACTTGTGAAATTCGATAAAATCGTAAAATGGAAACAAATCGAAAATTCAGTTTTTCGGAAAAATTTTTTTGAACGATTTATCAGATTCCGAAAAAATTTCGCACATACCTTAGAGCCATTATTTTTTTATTTTTTTGCTTTATTCAGTTCAATGCAGCCCAAGTATAAAGTTCGTGTTTTCTTCTCGGTATTGTTAATAATTATTTCTGGACAAATTCAAAATCACATATCCTGTTATAGTAATAGTAGTATCATAGTAAAGCTAAATGGAAAATGCTGATCCACAACTTTGGTTGAAATTTATCGATTATCGATTATCGATTATTCAGAAGAATTTGAAAATAAAAATTTCGAAAATTTTATTTTTAAATATTTTATATTCTGCTATCTTTTAGTCAGACCACCACCATGAAATCAAACATGAACCCCCACCCTGTCTCTACAAATATCGTGTTGGCGCGTTGTCATCCACTCTTCGCATCAATACTTCCTGAGATATATAGAAAATAACCTCGATATGTAGAATTGGTATAACTCCGAAACAGTGAGATAGGTTCCGCTTACTCACGAACAAAACCGAGGTATTCAGTTTTCAAATATGTCATAAAAATTTCAATATTCAAGGAGTTTTTCCTCGAAAATTAGCAAACATTCGGTAGAACGGCTGGTTCGACTGACATAATTTAATTTGACCTCGGGTTCTTCACTAGTGAGTAAAACTGCATCGTTTGAGATCATTTTCGGCAACAAGTTTTTGAATCATAGATATTTGGGCTCAATGCTCCTTTCTCCTAGAATGAGCCGAGAAAAAGCTCAAACTCGAATCGATGTTAATGGTTTGTTTTCTTTCATGAAATCTAATCTGTTATTATGTACTTGCCATTTCTCACTCTTGTCTTATCAATTTCTAGTATGACGCAGATGTCTGCCAAAAAGTAGTGCAAATGAAAACAAAATAAGATAATTATATATGTTGATTCCATAAATACGTTATTCAATAACAGATTAATTAGAGCACGGAGTTCTAAGGGAATTCGGGTCAACTCCGACATAACTTCCGCGAAAAGATTTTTTTTAAATACTCTTGAGTGGGGTCTGTAAATCTGAGGTACACGTGATATACACGTAATGATAGGTTGGCACTCGTGAAATAATGGCAATGTCAAAATATTTCTCAGAGACGTTTCCAAATGTCAATGCCAATTTCTACTCTCGATCTCAACATAATCATCACAATTGGAAAAAGAAAATGCCGAAGGAAGTTTTGAAGAAGCAGAGACAAATATAAAGAAGTGCTATGTCGAATTGAAATCTGCTTTTTCTGATAGTAACCCTGCTAATTTGGAATCAATAATTCATCACAAGCTATCCAACATTTTCTATGTATGTGGTTCCTCCTACATATCACTTCTAGCCTCTGTTTCTCAAGCCAGTCATTTTGTTTTCATCTGAAATATTTCATGCTGTAAATAGATCAATTATTGAAACCAATTTGATTTGAGGATCTGTTTCAACCCTGATTCCAGCTGCAAATCCTAATTTGAATAACCTTTCACTCGCGTATACAGGGTGAGTCTTTGACCTTGCAGAATATTTTAACAGAGCTGAAAGAAACACATTTTTCCTTTACCATTCTTTCCGATTCAGCCTAGATAAAAATATATAGGCATTATAAATTTTCATAATAGGCTAGCCGCCCCTGGAAACCTGAACACTGAAGTTTTTCCAAGCCTAAGATATACCATTCAAATCTTCGAAATAAGCAGCTATGTTATGAAAACAAGCGTCAACTTACCTTTTACATTCCAGTTGATGAAAAAAGTTGTATTTATAGTACAATAAACAAATAAGGTATTCCAAATTTCATGGGCGATAAAAGTTGAATATTCTTTTCTTGGTTTCATTTTCGATAATGAGGAATTTATCTAGCTATCTCTCATATTAGCTTTGAGATTCACCTTCAATTTGTAATTATTAATTTTCTCTGTTTATTTCATTTTCTCCAAGAATAATCAGATTCAGACATTACCCATTCAAGCTTTCATTTTCATAAATAAATAAAACAGCCAAATTGACGAACAGAAAGAAAGAACTCGAAATCAAACACACAATATGCTAATTCTATGTATACACTTGTATAGTGTATGATTCTGAACTGAACTATAAATCTGTGGCTCCGTGGTTTTAAGGTTATATCATGGTGGTTTTCTTCCACCATGGGTTGTTATGTTATGAAAGAGCATTTGAAGAATACCTCAAAATAAATACTATCAAAGTTCTGTAAATAATTTCAAGAAATTTGGGTCAGCAGAAAGATTGCATTCAAACCAGTAAGAATCCCCATTATCATGGAAAAGTGGGAAATTTGCTTGAACATTAGGAGTATTTAAATTGTAGAAGTTGAGGTGAGCTTATTCATATTACTCCACTTTCGAACTAATAGCCAATTTACAATGGACATAACTTAACCGTAAATTTACTTATACATAAAATGTAAGAATTAAACTACAGAAATCATAAGGAATAAGAATAGAACTGCATTCGACTTACGGAAGTCGAAAGCAAAGTTGAACCTATTGTGAAGATTCTGGTACGAATTTGGTAGTTTCCTCTTTGATTTTTACGCACGAGTTGGGGGATTCTTACGGTTACGTCCATTGTGAATTGGCCAAAGTCGGCTACTCCGCTTACAAATCATTCCAAATAAAAAATGCTAGGATTCCATTCTCAACTTCTAGACGTGGCAACGCGGAAGAATTGAATTCTGTGAATTTTTTGAACAGAGTTGCATTCAACTAAAGTACCCAATTCTCGGGAGTTCACAGATATTTTTATTTTTGAATTTCAGATTACTCGAAAACGGCTCATCATACGAAAAAAAATAAGGAATACTTTTACTTTCCAAAATGGTCAAAAAGTCGTTGAATAGCATTCAAATCATTTTTAAAAGTTGGATTCTTTGAATTTCTGGTATTTTATGAAATGTTATGGTCATATTAAAGAAACTGGAGGATATGGATGAAATTTTGTAATCCAGGAACATTCATCGTATCAATGAAAAACTATATTCCAAAAATCATCTCATTCGATGGGATCGTTCGCGAGATATAATCGAAAATTAAATTTTTTTATGGATTTTCAACAGTCTGTATCTTACGAACCAAGCCGGATCGGAAAAAATGGTAAGGGAAAAAAGTGTTTCTTTTGGCTTCAGGAATCTTCTGTTGAAATATTCTGCAAGGTCAAAGACTCATCCTGTATAAAGAAAATTATTGGCACGTATGAGTTAGGTATTGTGAGCTTCGAACCCTATTCTGGGGTGGATGAATTCAGTTGAAGGTTCATGAAAATCGGTTCAATCGTTCATTCGTTAACCGAAACAATGAAAGTTCTTGATGGAATTTGTACTTCCTGTGAAAGCCAAATATATGGTGACAAAAATGAGTTACAATCCCACATTCATATACTGCCAAATGGACAAAGTCTCATCAATTTTTGCCAATATAGAAAAGGGGCTGACGTATTCCGCATGTCTCAATAATAATCATAAAACATTTGATCTGAGCTTATTGTTCTGACACCTGCTCACCTTTTCACTTTCTCCTTTCCTTTTTCATCTGGAATCTGATTTTATATTTTCGAATGTGTATACTTCGAACGCATCTGAATCGAGAACTGAAATCTGACTTCATCTTATCGAGACGAAAATGTAGAACTTTTAGGTACACCATTATTAAGACAAATATCGGTTGTGTTCTTTCAGATCATATCGAAGAGTTGAATCGATTTTGAATATCATTTTGATTTATGATTCACATCGACCAAAACAGTTTTTAATTTTCCATTGGGTCCAAGGTCCACACGTGGCAATGTTGTCGAACAATTGCCAAAATTCATATCGAACTAATGGAGGTCATGATTTACTGATTGGAAATCGAAACTCTAGGTGCTAATCTGATATTTTTATTTCGCTAATGTAGATAAACTTACAGCAAAATGAGTAATGCAGTATTTAAATATTATAACACAACGAGACAAAAAATATATATATATATATTCTTTATAAAATGAGTAATGCAGTATTTAAATATTATAACACAACGAGACACAATAGTCCACAAGAACGCAGTTGTCACATAAATATGTCATTGCAATGTTGGAAATTTCCACCTATTTGAATAGGAATAAATTTTATTTATGCTTCGAAAATTGTAGAATTTTCCGAGCCTTTCGGTTTACAATCACTGTCAAACTATGTAGGTATCTAAAATCCTGACGTGAAGTCAGCAGCTTTTGCGCTCATGTTTAAAGGGGATGACCGCTTTGGCAGTGACTTTGAACATGCGAGCAAAAGCTGCATGATTTCATATAACTACATAGTTCGGCAGTGATTGTTAACCGAAAAGAACAGGAAATTCTGCAATTTTCGGAGCATAAAATAAAATTTATTCATATTCAAATTTGTGTGAATTTCCAACATCGCAATGACATAATTATGTGACAAATGCGTTATTGTGGATTATTGTGTCACGTTGTGTAACAATATTCAAATACTGCATCTCTCATTCTGCTGTTAGTTTATCTATATTAGCGAAATGAAAATATCAGATTAGCGCCTTGAGTTTCGATTTTCAATCAGTAAATCATGACCTCCATTAGTTCGATATGAATTTTGGCCATTGTTCGAGTTATTCCAAAAAAACCCAGAAAGGCACTGACCTGAAGTCAGCAGCTTTTGCGCACATGTTCACTACTGGTCATATTCTTTGAACAAGCGGGCAAAAGCTGCTGACTTCACTTCAGGGCCCAACGCCCGATCGTAAATACAATAACTTCCGAAAGAAACGATTCAGAAACTCTATATTTGTGGAGTAGGTTTGGACCTTAATTAAGAAGGCTGAATTTGTGAATGGGTAAAATCCACCTAATGAATCCGCAGATTTACCCATTCAAAATTCAATTTTTTCATTATTTCCGAAAAGACCGTTTAAATCGCATTGCAATCCATTACTTCCTCGGAAAATTATGTTCTTACAGAATTCCATGGAAATAAAATGATCACAGAATATTGAATATTCGAGAAAAAATGTTCCGCTGTTACACCCCGCTTTAACTTCAACGATGAACATATTTTTCTATTTATATTAGTGCATGTCAAGGAACATATTTTATTTGATGAGTTTTCATTTTTATTTGGCAAAAGTGAATGTGTAAAGGTTGAACTTACTGAGGATCTTGAACTCATAGGTTTCAACTCATTGCACATCTTTTTGAATGTAAGAAATTCGGAATTTTGAAATAAATATTCGAAATAAAATGGATCATTCTCAGTGGATTTATTTTTGCGGGCATGTCCTGGGAAACAGCGTGATAAAGTTTTGCCTATCTGTAATTTTCGAATTTTTTTCCCGAAAATGGTCTCAAACGGCTAGGTTGAACTCACTGATGACGAATCCAGTGTTGAAATTGATTCTGTTGTAAGCTGGCAAAATGGAACTTTCAGGGTAGGTCGCACATAAAAATGCCGCGGTTAAGTTCGTTAATGGGCCGAATCGGTCAAAAGGTTTCGCAATTAGAGCCTCTTGAAATTTTGAGATTATTTCCCTAATATTTCAGAAAATACTAAAGTGATTGGAAATGAAAGTCAGAGAATTTGAAGAAATATTCATTACCTTGCAGTTGAATTGTAGTATAACCTTGAGCTCCACATTTCACATCAGTGTAACAAATTTCATTTTGATACGTACATAATTTCCGGAGATCTCGGGAATAAAATCGGTCAAATTTAGTGTGTTTTCGTGAAATCGCTAATTTGCAACTTTGTGGCAAATTCCGTGATGATCGTGCCATCAGAACGATTTGATAAAAAGCTATTTTTTTGCAAATATTTGTTATTCTGCTATATTGTGTTCATTTTTTCCTCAGAAATTCGGAATTCAGTATGAAACTTCAAGCTATCATTTTTCAATGAAAAACCCGATTTCAATTCTATCTCATCCGCATGTTTTTTTGGAAATATTGGAAAAATGACAATTTGAATAGGTACAATCGGTAGCTAGTAAATACAATAACAAACAAAAAACCAATTTAGAAACGCGATAGTTGTAGATTAGGTTTGGACCTTGATATCAAAGGCCGAGTGAGTGAATGGAGATTATTCACCCAATAATTCCGCAGATATAGCGAAGGTTTATTTTTTGATTGACGCTTCTAGCATCTCATTATTATACCCTCAACATTAATGAATGATGCCTGGAATTCTGAAGGATTTCATCGGAAGCCTTTTCTTAAATTTTTCAGTGCTGGAGGTCTGGTGACGGCAGTTGCTCCGGTTGTCATAAACGGAAATGGATTGTGGGTTGGATGGCCAGGTATTCATTTGGATGATCCAAACGAACCCATTCCAGAGTCTGAACCAGGTGATATTACCCCAACGGCTGGACTCAAGTCCAACAAGGTAATAAGTCGAATTCATCAGTTCTCGTATACAAAATATGCAGGTTGCTGCCATACTATAGAATGAGTCTCTTGATTTGTTTCCGAGATACAGAAAAATATCTTCCAATAAATAATATTGGCAAAAACATTTTTTTTCAGATGAGGCAGCTCAAAATTTAAGTAATTGCTGTCTTGTGTTTTATTAATAATTAATTATCTAAAAATTACTCAGTAGGAAATAAAATGTGGCGTAATTTTTTTCTCAATATTGATATCTATGGTACTCAAAGCGATGGCAATGGACCTCATAATATAATAACAAAATTCAATCTAGTTAAGTCCAAATAAGCGCCTCATTATTCAAGGCATCTGTACCAAATTCCAAGCAGATCGGTTCACAAATATTTATGATACTTGATAAACACCGTTTTCTCTAAAACTTCAACGCTCTATATATCAGCATCGAAAAGAACTTCAACACAATGCTATGTAAAAAGGAAGAATGGGAAAAGGAATACACTTCCCAAAATTTCAAAGTGAATACCGTTAAACGGTATACAGACGGTTCTAAAACCAGAAGAAGAACAACAAGGTCTCCTCAGTCTTGGTTCCTAGGCACTCACGAATCAAAGGAGATGGAAAGGCTAAAACTATTGCCAGAAGAAACACAAACACTACCTACTGGTCCAAAACCTTTAAGTGGTTCAGGAAAATGCACCTATAACAAGAATTTTTTGGAGAAGGAAGAAAATGAAAGAGGAGCACCCTGGGGGAATTCTCTAGAAACGGATCATTCCAAAAAGTTCCTTCGAAACTTTGAAATTGCAAGCTCCAAAAATCATTTGAATCTCAGTAAGAACAAGTTACGACTCTTCACTAGCTTCCCCACAGGATACTGTCGCCTAAGGAAACAGATGAAAAGAATGGGCGTATCAGAAACTGACGAGTGCAGATTCTGTAGGGTAGAGGAGGAAACTCCTGTCCACAGAATGCCTCGCCATTGCAAGCCTGTGCAAGGAATGTCTTGGACAGGATAATTACAGGAGGAATGTGAACTTACACTCCTTGAAGCCCGCACAGATATAAGAGTTCATTAGAGCTCTAGAGCTGGAGGGCGAGCTGTTGGGAGCGCAGTGCGAAACCATCTCTAACAAAGGGGGGCACAATAGACCTTAAGGTCGTAGTGGAATGTCACCTCTTTCTAAAGTTTTATTTCAATCTGTAGGATTCCATGAAGTTGTGATTATCTTGTATCCATGGAAGGGAGAAATGAATCCATCATCAATGGTACAGGAATAATTCACTTGCGGTGAAAAAAACGAGTTTCAAAACCAAGATTACTGGATATCATCACATATGCATGTATCAATTTGAGTTGGTTTGCTCACCCAATCATTCCTTGACAACTCAAAATACTTTGTTTTTTTCAGACGCAAATATCCAAATTGAGTTCTTCAATGAGTAAATATACCAACTATTCGTAACAACCCTTTGAAAAGGATTATTCCAATATATACGGGACAGTCCTCGGAATATTGTGAATATATTTTCAAAACTTCCAAATTTATATTTTTTCACATGTGAAAAATATCTCTCAATGTTCAGTAATTCAGCTGAGTAAACCATATTTTCACTTGACACACTAGATCAAGAAGAGTTACAATTGAATGAAATCACATTTTATGTGTAACTATGTATTTAAAATATAAGCTCTCAAAAAACTCATTGTGAAGAAGACAATGAAATTTAGTTGTTACACCTCAGACCAGACAGCGTTGAAGATAAGTATCATACGAGATGTCTAAAAGGAAGTTTTATCATTGTTGAAGATTTCCTAGCTGTCCTCATCAAATCGGGATTGTATCTTACTTCCAGACAAGCTTCTTTTATCCTCTCAAAATACTCCCACATAAACTAATCGAGAGGGATCAAACCTGGCTACTAGAGAGGCCAACAGACTGAAAGTAAATCGAGTCAAACATGAATATATCGCTCCTGTTTGTAGTAGAATCAATAACAGAACACGAAACTTTCGAAGAAAATTTGTACATGTTCTTCTCTGCCATTAGCCTTAAAACCCTAAATCCCAGAAGAGGACATCAAATATTACAACGAATGAGCTGCAAGCAGGACCTAATTTCAGAATGATCAGAGAAAATCTGAATTTATTCGATTGTAACATTTTTGACTTAACTGTGCAATTCCACGTGAAATTCAAGATTTCAACTCACAAGTTCGTATGAGGTGAATTCATTATGGGATATGGAAATTTTTGCAATTTCAATTTGTACCCAATCCTATTTTGCAAATGGTAAAAGATACATTGTAACAATATCGGAATGACAGAGGTCAACACCCCATTTTATACTGATTCATATACTCGTGTATCTGCTGGCCGATACTTTCAACAATGAGATTCCCTAGGAGCTGTTAATGTCTTGGATGATTCTATAGCAAATAATAAAATAATTGATCAAATAATTCTTTGGGGTATAAGAGTGATAAACACAGAATTCTTCTATACGAAATCATACTGAACTTCTATCAGTTCGAAAGAATACATATTTAACAAAGGAAATTTATCTCCATGAATCATTTCAATTACACGATTCTTAGTATATCCACTTTCATACCAAGAAACAAGAAATAATACTGTTGCTAATCTGTGTTGTTGATTGGTTTCATATTGTTGATTTATTTCGCCGAGATGGCTGGCTCCGCGGCAAAAGGTTCGGTCATTATATTTTTATATCTGAAAAATTTCACGAATGCAGAACTTTGTGAGGACATGATCAGTGCTCTTAGTGATTGCTTCTTCATATCGTCTGCGGAATTCTGCAATGCAGAAGTGATTGCGATTTTGCCCAATGCAGAATTAATAGATCGGAGTTGGAAAAACGGTAGATTTGTTCATTGTTTAAGACGTGATGTCAAACACTTGTATGTGTTCAAACAACACAAAAGCTCATGTGATGTGAGTATCCAAGAAAATTGTTGAGAGGTGCTTTTCCGCTCTTTGCAAACAGAAGAGACTTCGATGGTGAAGTCATAATATAGAGTCAAGAAATTCATTTTATTGGAATCGTATTGTTTCTTAATTTTTCAATTTTTTTGACAAATATTTCTAATCGGAAACTAGTTATCAAATTTCATTGATATTTTGTGCATACTTTGAAGGTTATCTTTCTGAACAGTGCACTGAATTTTAGTTCGATCTGATTCTTAGTTTCGGAGTTATTGGAAAAAAATATGTTAGAATTCGAGGTTTCTTCCTCTCTGTTTCCGGAATAACTCATCTGAACATACTGGAACGTGGTATCTAGTTGGCGAATGCCAATATAAAATACTTTGTGAAGTTTGGTGATGATCATATAATTAAAAAAATGAAACAAAATCTCAAAACTCTTCTTGAGCCTTGATTAAAGTTTTCCTGAAGAAAATTGATTTTAAATCATTAGGTTAATTTCAACTCGATCGTATCTATTTTTTCGAAATTTTCTTATAGGATGATGGATTCTCGTGATTCTGCATAAGTGGAAATACATCATAATTCACTTAGTGTTTTTATGATAAAATAATTCTCGATTCCGAAGGAGAAGTGATGTGAGTTATTTTTTGGATCGAAATAGACAGTGCTGTTTGATAAATTACTTTTGAGTTTATTTTTGTAATCAAGTAGCATTTTTCTTCTCATTTCAGAATAGTTACTCGTATCTTACTGCTTAGTTTCACGATGGTGCTATATGTATGGTATTTTTGTCTCATTGTTGTCGTCTTTATAAATGTAGAAGAATCGGTGGAGTTTAGTGTAAGAGTAGTCTCTCGACTAAACTACGCTCCGGCGATTCTTCTAGATCTTTGAAAATTGTATATTTCTTCTTTCTTCTTGTAGTAATATTGGGTAAATAAAGTTGATTCATTATTATTATCATGGGGCAAGAATTCGATACTTTAGTTGAAGCTGGTTCCTTGTTCATATACAGAGTGTAACAGCCAAATGGAATAAATTCAATAACGAATAAATGAGGGGGTGTTAGGAAAAACGCTCGGACACGTCGATTTGTAATTTTAAATGCGCATAGTTCTCAAGAAAATAAAATTATATAGGGTGTTCCATGCGACCGTGGCCAATACCCACTTTCTTATTTCAAATGTAACCCCCTGTATATTATTTATTTTTTGGATTCTTCAGAAAATTCTAGACATAATTCATGTACAATGTCCTATACCTATCTTCAACTTTTTCGGAAATATTAAGTGTTTTCAGAAATATTGAGTAACGTTAGAAGACAATTCTACACCAGATTAGCTTGTTGCCAAGACGTTCGCGGCGAGCATTTTGAAAATTTCCTACATTGACATTGATGTTTTTTGTTTGTTTTTTTTTTAATTATTAAGAAATAATCAGTATTACTTATTAGGTTTTAAGTGTAATGTTCCGAATTTGTGAAATAAAATAATTTTTATTTAAAACGTTGATATTTGCACTAAATCTGAAAACACTTTATATTTCCGAAATAGTTAAAGATAGGTATAGGACATTGTGCATGAATTATGTCTAGAATTCTCTGAAGAATTCAAAAAATGAATAATATACAGGGGGTTGCATTTGAAATAAGAAAATTGGTATTGGCCACGGTCACATGGAACACCCTATATAATATTATTTTCTTGAAAAATTTGCGCATTTAAAATTACAAATCGACGTGTCCGAGCGTTTTTCTCAACACGCCCTCATTTATTCGTTATCGAATTTATTCCATTTGGCTGTTACACTCTGTATGTAATGAATTCAGAAACCACTACGTCGTAGTTTCGAATGCGCTCATCTGCTTAGTAGGATTCGCCTAACGGTTTAACAGATGAACACATTTGAAATATTTTCTCTCCAATATTTAGAAAAATGCAGAAATGATCGTGATGCGAAGCACCACGTGGATATAGCATGTTGATGAGCTGTCATTAGAACATCAAATCCATGGCTCGTACTGAGTTCTTCGTGAAAAAATCATATCCTAAAATTGAACTGAAATTTCATGTATAAAAACCGTTATATCCGATAGATAAAGAATAAGTTGACGCCTCGGCAACAAATTCTAACATGCGCGCAAAAGCTGTGACTTCACGTCAGTGGATTTGTAGACTTTTTCTCTTCTTTCTGTCTATCAACATTGTTTCTATATATCTATCTTCATTCGGTTACAAAATGAACTCTTCAGGGACAAAATAATCCATTGCCTTCCTTTGCGATTCTTTGGATCAAATGCATACGATTTTCATTTTTCAAGGTGGTAGCTGTACATGTCGATCCAAACACATTCGATTCATACTACAATGGTGCATGTAACGGAACATTTTGGCCACTGTTCCACTCGATGCCTGATCGGGCCACTTTCAAATCTGAAGAATGGAAAGACTATGTTGCGGTGAACAAACTTTTTGCGAACTGCACGATAAAAGCCCTGAAATCTCTTAAGAGAGGAAAAAACACACCAGACCATGAAGTACCACTCATTTGGGTCCACGATTACCAGTTGATGTTGGCAGCCAATTGGATAAGGCAGGTAGGAACCAGAATGATTGATTTATTGAGGAATAGATCTCAGTACACTCCTAGATTTTTTTGTCTTTAATCGGCTGACATGTGTTGAACATGTTGAGTAACAGTCGAAGTCACGAAAAATTTCACAGCACCAACTCCTTTGAGTACTTTGCTCGACTTATATGCATGGTTCTTGATGAAGTCGATTTAGCCTCTTCCATTTTTTCTATGATATTAAGAATAACATGATTTTCAGGCCGCAGATGAAGAAGAAATACCATGCAAATTGGGGTTCTTCCTGCATATTCCTTTTCCTCCCTGGGACATTTTCCGACTACTACCATGGGGAGACGAAATCCTCCAAGGCATGCTCAATTGCGATATGGTGGGATTCCATATCACAGACTACTGTCTCAATTTTGTGGACTGTTGCCAGAGATACCTTGGTTGTCGTGTCGATAGAAAGAATCTTCTGGTAGAGCAGGGCGGGAGATCAGTCAGGGTGCGACCTCTACCCATAGGAATACCTTTCGAGAGATTCGTTGAACTGGCAGAGAAAGCTCCTAAAGTGTTTTCCGGTGAACAGAAAATCATACTGGGCGTTGATAGACTCGACTATACCAAAGGCTTAGTGCATAGGTTACTCGCCTTCGAGATGTTGCTCGAGAAGCATCCTGAGCATAGGGGGCAAGTTTCTATGCTTCAAGTGGCTGTGCCATCAAGGACTGATGTGAAGGAATATCAGGAGTTGAAGGAAAATCTGGAGCAGTTGATTGGAAGGATCAACGGAAAATTCACAACGCCAAATTGGTCTCCTATCAGATATATTTATGGTCAAGTTAGTCAGGATGATTTGGCTGGATATTACAGAGATGCTTTTGTGGGTATGGTCACTCCCTTGAGAGACGGAATGAACTTGGTGAGTTTCATATTCTGGAGCATCTTAGGGCCTTTTGCATGTGTTCACTTTGAAACTTATAGTTTGAGTAATCTCCGTTCTATGGGCTCAGTTTGTATAATGAGACCTAAAACAATTAATTTTCATTACTGTTTTTGAATTCAATGTATTTGGCGATGTATTTCTTGTTCAGTTAATTTTTGAGACACTCTCTTGATTTTATTGTATTTGACGATATATTTTTCGTTCAGGTAACTTCAAAGATTGAAGGCATTCGAAGAATTGTTTTGCCAACTTTTCTCATGGATTTGCATTCGAGGATACCTATTATCAAAGAGATTTTTTGCGAATCTGCAAATTTTTCCGTTGTGAAGATATTAATTAGATGAGAGCATCAATGTATGCAGCCTCTCAACAAAAACATTTGCAATCGAAACGAAGCGGTCAGTCATAGATTGAAAGATACGGTTCCCCAAAATTCTAAATCGATACATTTTCGGGTCATTTTTCGGCCATACATAGGATCATTCTCTTCTTTCAAATAGTTGACAAATCATCCTCAACCTGTTTTCAACTATGAACATCACTTTTTTCCACGAACAACTAATATTTAGTGGAAAATAATAGATGACTACGTAGCCTCTATAGGTACTAGATTATCACTTACTACGAAAGTGAAGTTGAGCATTGGCGCAGTAAGAATTCGGTGTATTCGCTGACAGATGAATATTTTCAGAGAGGAAATAGGTTCGCCAGCTATGATAAGGCACTGTTTCCAGACTTTACTTCAAGGTTGGGTAATAATTTCTAGGAGGATAGCTTAAATGATTGTCCGGTTTTGTTTTCGATAATAAATATCGAATATTTTCGACAAAATCACTGAGATTTTTTGTGAACTCTGTAGGGGCAGTAAATGATCTTTTTTTTGTGAAAATGTGACCTGGAGATGTATCATTTCAGTACTTTTGGAGCTAATATCTCAACTATGAGTACGGCCCAGTTTCAAGTACAGATTTTTCTGCTAAGAGGAACACACTGAGTACATTAACGTAAATCTTTATGCAATATCTTCGCAGCGAAACATTTTCAGTTATTATTAACAATCATAGCAATGAAAGCTCACAAACTTTAGATTTCAATTTCTGTTTAGAGATACCTCATAACGCTATAGAAGTTTGGAGATTCAATTGTAATTATTACTTCATAGTATTTCAAGACACAGATGGATAAAAAAGGGTCTTCAGTTGAAAAACATGGCACTGAAATTGAGTGTCACAGTATCAAAGTGATCTAGATCGAGCAATCAGTTCTCTTACTGGTTTGTATTCACATAATAAGGAAGGTTTTAGCCAACTTGCTATCCAATTTTCAATGATATCGTCGCTGTAACACTTTGACAGTTGTTTGATATGAAACATATGTACTGCTCTTAGATAAACAATTTACTTGGTTATAACTAGAAAATGCGATTGGTTAATGAACCTAGCTACTTCTTGGTTATCAATTACTCAAGCAGATATTCTTCAAATACAGTGTTTAAAATTTCAGGTTGCCAAAGAGTTTGTCGCCTGTCAAATCAACTCGCCGCCAGGTGTTCTCATAGTATCTCCATTTGCTGGTGCTGGAGAAACCATGCATGAAGCTCTCATCTGCAATCCTTATGAGATATCGGGCGCGGCCGAAGTTCTCCACAGGGCTCTCACGATGCCGGAGGATGAAAGGATCCTTCGCATGAACTACCTACGAAGAAGAGAAAAAGTGAACGATGTCAACTTCTGGACTAAATCTTTCTTGTCGGCTATGGGTTCCTTGTTCACTCCTGAGGACAGGGACGACGTGGGATCCATAATGATGCCTGCTGTCACTTTGGATGATTTCGATGAATATCTATCAAAGTAAGATCTTCAATCTCTACACCACTTATCTGTACTACTGTAGCAACTTCATCTGTTCTTCAAGTATTCCTCTCATTATCGTCCTTGCTCTACAGAAGATATCCAGTCATTTTTGACGTGAATATTTCGCAACATAGCAGCTCTTGCTACATGATTTTCATCTGCCACAGTGCAAACTCTCATCTCAAGTACAACTGAGAAGCGGTTTTCAATCACAAGCATTAAGTATACTGGAGTAACATACTTTACTAAATTACACTTGGTTTCAATTCCAAACATAAAATTAGAAAGCAATGCAGTTGAACAACCTTTCTGTTAGCATTTAGTGCACTTTTCATTCCTGAACGGTTTTCGCACCAAACTGCCTGCAACTTCCTACTTAACACTTTTTAAATGACTGAGTTTTAAGATAAGAGTGAACGGTACTTTGCAATGAATCTATTGCATCAAACTGTTGAATTGAATAACGTCTCACTTGCAAATTGCTAAAAGATATTTGCAAAAAAAGAGTAATTTGTTACAAGAGCCCTCCATTTGAAATTTGGAATGGTATACCGTCCACAAAAAATGTAATAAATATGAAATTATATTCAAAACTGAAAACTTAGGAACTATCTCAATCCCTACATTTTGTAAACATTCAAATAATTGTTGACTATTCAGTTGATGATCTTTACAGAAAACTACCACTATACATCAAATATAAACCAGTCAAAAAAGACTACTCTGAAAATGCGAAAAAAAATATTTATTTGCGAAACGAAGCGGACACGTTTCTGACACTCTGCTGTGTGATTTCAGCTTGCTGTTTTGGAACTTTTTTGATGTGACTTGACAGAGTACTCCCCAATGATGTGTTCATTTCAATTCTTTATTTCAGATATATTGGAGATTCGCATAAGTTGGCACTCTTATTGGATTATGACGGTACCCTTGCACCAATTGCTCCTCACCCAGATCTGGCGGTTATACCAACTGAAACAAAAAATGTTCTACAGCGGCTGTCAAACATCTCTGACGTCTATATTGCTGTTGTTTCAGGTCGAAATGTTAACAACGTTAAAGAAATGGTAAGCTGTTTTCGTTGGAATGAAGTGACAGTGATGAGATAAATGAAAAAAAAGAATGTATGTCTTTTTATTATTTGGTAAACAATATTCCATACTACCTTTCTGAACCTTAAATTTACTTGACATAATAATTGCTACACCCAGAAGATGATAATTGTCTTTATCTATTTCTCCACAACAGAATGATATTATAACCAGTGATTTGGTCACAGTGTTAACGTTATTTGAAGAGTTTCTGCGTCAATCTACGAATGTTTACCGTGAACGAAATACCTCGAAGTTGAGGACATGTGGTCGAAAAAGTTCTCCTACAATGTAACACGAAATTTTATATTTTCATATTTTTTTATATGTAGATTTGAATGAACTAATAAAAAATATCCGTCTGTCCGCCGTCCGTTGTCTGGGGCTTTTCTTTGATAGTACTGAACCAAAAGTCGTAGAACTTGAAAGAAAAATTGAGTGTCGATCAAGATTGATCCTCCAAGCTTTTCAGCAGGATCGCTGTACCCTAAGGGCTCAAAAGTGAGGGTTGGAGGAAAAAAAATATTTCTCGAAAACTTACCACCGAATTTTCATGGAACTCTCAACGTTGATTACTGTTGCATAACTCAGCCTAAAAATTTTCACCCGGATGATTTCCTACCAGCAGTCCCTTAGTTATGAAGAAAAACGCTGTATATTTCGGTGTAAAAAACCAATGAGTCATGAATAATATATAACTTTTATTTGAGATACCAATGTTATTGGGTTATTTAACTGAAAAAATAATAAACACTTGTGTGAAATTTGCAGCGTGTTTGACTGCGGCTAATATTCGCAGTTGTTTTCTATGAAGAATAATCTATTACTTTTATGGAAAATACTTTCGAAAGACCGTCTAGATAAAGGCTATACTTGTGGATTGAAAAATGTAGAGGAAAGCGGAGGAGACCGATTGGTCAATGTAAAAACACCACATACTTACTTAACCAGATCGCTTTGCTGCTTTACGTAAAATTACCGATCAATAATTTCGAGAGGAAAAAAGTATCAGGCTGGTCGTCCACTGCAAGCGATTTCGAGAGGCGCGATAGGTGCGTAAACGATCGAATTTGCGCGACAGATCCAAATGAATGGAGTTCTAGGTACTAGAGATGTGACGGTATTTAAATACCGCGATTTTGGAGCGGTATTTCTCTGGAACCGTCTGTCGCGCTCCAAAACAGAGAAGTAACGCGTTCCAAAGTAACCGACGTTCCAAAATACTCTCCAATCATTCCACGCTCCAGTCGCGATCGATACCTATCTCGCTCCACGTTCCAAAGTAACCGACGGTTACTCTGGAACCGACGTTCCAAAATACCGTGTAACTCTCCAATCGTTCCACGCTCCAGTCGCGATCGATCTCGCTCCACGTTCCAAAGTAACCGACGTTCCAAAATACCGTGTAACTCTCTACTCGTTCCTCGCTCCAGTCGCGATCGATACCTATCTCGCTCCACGTTCCTCGGTTCCAGAATACCGCGAACAGAATACCCATCGCAATGCGATTACGTCTGTTACAGGAGTTACAGCTCTAATGCGCAGTGCGCCTCATTAGAGACTGTGGATGTTTCTACTTCGTTATCGGCTGTTACATTTCCGATACGGTGTTACATGGTTTACTTTCAGAAGGTGATATTGCGACAAGTAGTTCACAACACACAATCTGATGGAATATAATATTCTTTTCGATAATTGCCATATTCATCAATACTTTATGCATATCCGTAGATATGATTTCAATCTGCTGGTGGAAGTTATTGAAGGATAATATGAATTGAAAATTTATTATGCAAAACATGTATTCATGTAAAACAAGATATTCAAATAATATTGATACAGTTTGCGACCTTTATAATGATAATGTCTATTGTAAATATGTAATTTTGAATAATAATCTTCTCAATTGAGAAAATATTAATCCTCAAGACATTCTTCTCTTTCAATTGAAATGATATATCTCGAATGTGAAGAAAATATGAAAAAAAAGTTGGAAAAAATCAGTTATAGTTTGAAGATACGTCAGGTTTTAACCGAAAATATGTTAGTGGAAGAAGTTATTGGAAGCTTTAAAACTGAATACAATAGCTATAAGTAGAATAGAAAGAGAATTTATCTCATTTGAGAAACAGATTGCCGTACTAATTCAATTTGTTTCAGCGTTGGAACGACGGTTCCAAAATCGCGGTATTTTGTCGCGGTATTTTTCTGGAACCGTCGCGAAAATACCGCGACACGGGTGGAACCGGTATTCCCATCTCTACTAGGTACCCTCGTCGACTGGCAGCGACTTCATACGGGCGACTTCGAGAGAATTCGAGCGGCGCAATCGTATCCAGATCACTTTGGATCTGCCGCTTCTATACGCTCGAAAAGAGGAGCTAGCCGTCGGATAGTGGAATGTATAGTTTGTGAACGGAATATTTGTTGAAGCTCGTTGTTTATTGTTGGTGAATTTTAGATGGGTCAGATTGAAAGGTTAATGAATGTTGTCTTTTTTCTTACATTAAACTCACATCCAGAAGTTCTGTACGTGTATAGTAGCCTACCTGAAGTTGGACTCTTTGGCAATAATCGGCTGTATAGCATTCCAAATATAATTAATCCAGCGTGTTTCGCCATTATCTCGGGTTTTATAGCTCTTATTATCTCAATATCTATTATCAATTTGTTTTTTAGTCTCCGACCAATTTTATTCCGAACATTTTTCTATATGCTCAAGTATTTTTGGACCATACGTACTGTAATGATTCAACTACGTTTCAATCAATCTCATATGCAGAACGATCTTTTCGATCACAAAATAAACATAGTTTTTTCTTCATGAAATGCTACGGATTTTTACTAGTGACCTGTTTTCTAAAATACACATGCACTTCTGCAAAATTTTAAGAATTTCTGAATATCTGTGTCACCATCATTTCTTTCGATGTTTGCAGTTTTTAAAGTTTTGAAGTCACGTTCTAGATACATTAATAACATATTCACCTTCTGAAGCTGACTCTTCACAGATAAAATTCAAATCAGCCATAATTTCGAAGTTCCACATCCTTTGTTTTCGAAGTACCCAGGTCATCAACATTCACACTTCAACTTCCATTCCAGTATTATAAATGAGTATACGATAATAATCATTCATTATCAAGATGGTGAATTGTTTCCGATAATTTCATTTTTTTTTTAATTTGAATCTACCTTAGCTCAAAAATTTTCCCCATTCCGTAGCTAACATATACCTGATCAAGTGAGATTTATCCTTGAAATGAATTATTAATCTTAACATTAAAACAAATAAAACACTTGACTTCGTTCACAATTTTCAATTCAAAATATTTTGTTGACACGCATGTTTCGGGTTTTACTCCATTATCAAAACTGAAACGAAAATATATGGGACTACACAAATATACATTAATGAATTATTAATTCTTAATCCATCCCGTATCACAATTTCTTCAATAAACACGGAAATCTGAAGTAAAAATCCTCTGCTAAGCAAGAACAAGAACGAACCGAAACCTCGCGAACTATCTGCCAGTGGACGACCCCGAAGCTTGAGACCGCTTCGGTCGTAAAAGCTCCTCGGCGCACGTAAAACGCGTAGCTCATAAAAGCCCCAAATCGCTTCCAGTAGACGGCCAGGCTCATTCGGATGAAGAGTGCCGATACTTTTCCATTTTTCTATCGACAAGTTTTATCAACTAGACCAATGGTAAATACAACAATTACTGCAAGAAGCGAGTGAAAGACTCGATATCGATGGAGGTAGCTTGAATGTGAATGATTTTTTGGATCTATTTGAAATTCATTCTTTCCGATAGGTACTTCGGAAAATATAGATCCGATCGCAGTCAAGTCTAGTACTTGGATGAAAAAGACGGCGTGAAGGTTCATTTGAGTTGTGTTAAGATTACCCCCGAACGGACTACGACTACATTTATCAACTGACGATAATTGAATTCAAAAGCTTGAGTAAAATGTGAAGCTACAAAATAAAATAAGAAAATCATACTAGCCACCCCTAGGTTTTCATCTTCAATCTTACGTTTTAGAACTATCAGTAGCATATTTTCTATGTATATTTTGTGTCAAAATCTAAGCACAAGAACACGAATTCAAATATTTTGAGAAAAATGATGACAAGCTTGCTGTGTTTTTGTGCATAGAACAATAATAACCTCATTTCCAATTGTTCTTCTTCTTTCAACAAATCAAATATTGTACATAACGACCCTCAAAAACCTATATAGTTTCAAATATTGAATGTCAGTTCATATTGACTTTATTTATTCTCTTTTCTATTTCAACTATCAAATTCAAACGATTCTAGTATAAAACTTTCATATTATCTGTTACGATACACCTACTTTATGGTTCTTGAATGACCAAATTGAAATAACATAAGCTGGCATCAAAGCTCCAAAAAACACTATTTCAAATTTTGAAGTTATTCGAGTTGAAGGGGGTTGTGTAATATATTTCATTTTCGAAGAAAAAGACGTGAAACTGGAGCAAATTGTTTTAACTGAAAGTATACAACAAGCTGGTCATCTATACCCAGCAAACACTAAATCGCAGCAAGAGTACAAAAACTGTACAGCGTTGCTGCACTCGAAGTGCAGCGATAGTGGTGCAGTAACTGTATCGAAACGGACCGTATATGTCCCGCGGAATTGCATCAAAACTGCACAGCACAAACTGCATTCGAAGTACAGCCACTATACAGCAGTTGTGGAGGAGCTATGCCTCGTTATAATGCAGTTTGTATGTAGTAATAATGCACCAAATGTGTTACTTCGATATGAAGTTTCTAACCAGCAACAATGCAGCAGAAGCTCGGCTGTATAACGAGACTCAGGAATAAGACTCACTGCCGAAAAAATAATTATTTTTTAAGAGATTGAATTGAAACTTTGCACATTGATACTTAATTATTGACTATCGACAGATGTGGAAAAAGAGTGTCTACGATTTCCAGTTTATTCGGAAATTGCGGAATAATTTTGATTTTCTTATATGATGTGATGTATATATTTTTGCATATTCGACATCTATGCTTCACGGTAGAAAAAATTCTGCAATTTTTTCTGTATCTAAATATTGATTACTTTACAAATGAAATATTCAAATTATTTGATTTTTCACGACATTTCACCAAAAACATATACACAACATTCTTTGAAAA
Source organism: Myrrha octodecimguttata (assembly GCA_958510865.1). Taxonomy (NCBI): domain Eukaryota; kingdom Metazoa; phylum Arthropoda; class Insecta; order Coleoptera; family Coccinellidae; genus Myrrha; species Myrrha octodecimguttata. Next base: position 45,928,830 of record OY294058.1, on the reverse strand, counting down.
AATCATTCGGCCATTTCCGGTTGAAGCAAAAAAAAAATAAAATTTTCTATTTACCCTCAATCGATGAGAGACAGTCTGTAATATGCATGTTTAGAATTTCAATGGGATTACTTGAAAAATATAGGTTTTTCGGAGGTGAGCCTGATTCCTGAAACATACTGGCTGCCTTAGGAGTCGGGTTAACCTAGTTCATGTTGAGCATATTACCATTGTATAAAGACAACAGACAAAGTTGTCTTTATACAATGATATTGCGGAATGTGATTCATAGCAAATTCAACTGAATAAAAGAAATATTGCACTAGGAGGTAACTCCACAGTTTCAATTATGTTTGTTGCTAATTTTACCACCTTTAATATAGAGCAACTCTAAAATGAGCCTCGAGAAAGTCTGAAAATATAGACGAAACGTCAGCGAAAATTTAGTTTTTCTAATTACCTCAGTCCTCATTTCCATTACCAACTATACTTATTTCAACAGCAGGACGTGAAAAATCAAAATGATTATAAATATAATATATTATTGGGTGACTCTCTCGTTCATTTCTAATTCCTCTAAAATGAGTACATATTTCTCAATCATACCGTGATGATGAGACCCAGGTCGGCAACGGCATCATCTAAACTGACTTAGCCACACACCTAATTTGCCTTATTTCGTTTTTTCGGGAATTCATCATGTCGATACACTTGTTTTTCGCACTTGCAACACAGTCAACTTGAAACAAACAGTCAGTTCAAATAGCTTGAATCAAAAACGACACAAAGAACAAATTTCCGTTACAAAACAGCATGGCCGACGACGACGATTGACAACGGCTCAACCAGCACAGTAGGGCTGTGGTATAGTATCAAATACAGAGACAGTGCTGTCTCATACAGCATTTCGATTTTGTTGTACAAAAGCTGTACAGCAGCTGTATTTAAAAGACTGCATTTTAAGGAAAGCAGTATCACCAATGCAGAGATTGTGCAGTTTCAATACAACATTTTATGTACTGCATTCCGGTGGCACTTATAATGCAGTATCTGCACAATTGCTGTATTTTGTGTTTGTTGGGTATTATGTCCATCCCATTCGGTTAATGGTGTATTTATGTATCTACCTACCTGTTCAGATTTTGACACATAATATAGAATATAGATGCTTTCGATAACTTAAAATCGCAAGATAAAAAATGGAAGGTTTGGTCTAGTAGCTAGTTGATATAATTTCAATAATGTCTCAAACGACTTTCGAGGACAATGAAGATATTATAGACAAATTTCAATGATTATATTAATATCGTGTTTCCAGTAGACGAAAACAATCAAGCACAAGGTATTTTCCATCTGAGTAGATTCGTAGGTTATTACACCAGTACATCTCACGAATGATGTTTTATTTCAACAGGTTGGCATCGAAGGGATAACCTACGCTGGCAACCATGGCTTGGAAATTCTCCACTCAGACGGCACGAAATTCGTGCACCCGATGCCTCCACAATCCAGTGAAAAAGTAGCATCTCTTCTTGCCAAACTACAAGAACAAGTCTGCACGGATGGCGCTTGGGTTGAAAACAAAGGTTCCCTGCTGACCTTTCACTATAGAGAAGTTCCTGTACATCTCCGAGACGAACTAGAACGAAAGGCCAGGAAGTTAGTAGAAGAGGCTGGATTTAAGGTTGGAAATGCTCATTGCGCCATCGAGGCAAAACCTCAAGTAGAATGGAATAAGGGTAGAGCTTCGATTTACATTCTGAGAACAGCGTTCGGCGTCGATTGGAGTGAAAGGATCAGGATCATTTATGTTGGTGACGATGTTACCGATGAGGATGCCATGATGGTGAGTTCTCAATTCTTTTCTCCTTTCTGTTAAATTTTTTCAACGTCATAACGGAAAATAAAGCGTTCAATATTCAGAATGGTAACCATAGGGATGCTAGGAACAATCGTGCGACCATTTGCGATTGTTGACCTGCTAAATCATCAAGAAAAAATAGAAACAAGTGTTACCAAATTTCATTACTCAATATTGGTAGAAATAACTATGCAAACAATGTAGATTCCGCGGAAATCGGTAGATTAAAATTATGCATATTACTCTTTAAAAACTATCATCAGAATTTGATTGCACGAGAATATCAATGGATTTCGAGATAAAGTTAGATATATATTATTATATAGCTTTCGATATATCAGAGGGACAGGGTCAACGGCAATTGTCAATTTGAATTGATTGATGTGAATGTGTTCTGGTTTGGGTATACCAAATATTCCTCTGAGTTGGTATGATTTTCGATAATGTAATTATAGTGAAGACTCTAAAAGAACCAGAATTGAGTAGAGGGTTTTGAACTGTGTACACCCTGTTATACACAGAAGGTTGCAACAATATAATAACTGTTCACCTAGTTAACAAAAAGTATCTGAGGATCTCACGACTTCGACTATAATGAGTCGCACGAAACTATTATTTTAATATATGAATTTGAATTAAATCTGGAAATGTTCCAGGTAACACTCTGAACTTTTCAGATTAATTACATCAAAATGACAATTGAAAACTTCTCCAACTAGCGCCTCCTACATTGGGGAGAAGATGAATCGAAATATTTTATTCAACACAAGTTTCGTGGGCTTATGCTACGTAAAAGATCGTAGTTAATAATTATCATTGGGTGATCTTTTTAAAGCATTAAAAAGATAACAAGTGTTTGTTAAGAAAAATGCTGTTTTTTTTGTAATGTGCTATATTTGTCCAACTTTCAGTAGAGAAAAAATTTAAGGCCTGAGGAGGCAGATGAAACATTATGCGAATAAAATATCATAGGAATCCAGTTAAGGTTTTATGTCCTACACCCCGCAGTTTCGAATTGGGGCTGATAGGAGGACACTAGTTTGATAGATTCGATTCTGATGAAGGTTTTTGTGATTTCTGTTTTTGTTTACAGGCCCTCAAGGGTATGGCGGCTACCTTCAGGGTCACGACTTCAAACATAATCAAAACTTCAGCAGAACGGCGTCTGCCATCAACGGATTCTGTGCTGACATTGTTGAAATGGATTGAACGTCATTTTGCCAAAAGAACGCCCAGCATAATCGACCCAACGACGTATAGGAGAGGATCATTGGCAAAAGCTATGACTAAAAACGTACACATGGAGTGCGAAATATCAGCGTTAGCTTTATCTAGTAACAAGAATTCGAATCATGAAAATCATCATGACGATAGCGAGGATTAAGTTACGAATTACTTCAACTAGATGTATGAAACATTTTGTCTTATTTAGGCAGTGTACGAATATAGATAGAAGAAAACAGTTGTGATGAATACTGGGGCGGATTGGATATAAGATTTTGTGGATATTTTTCCTTTCAAATAGTTCGTTACTCCAAATCATTTCCTCTAAAATCGCAAGCATCACTGAATTTAACATAATTTGATTCGGTGTGCCATGCATCATTCTAGACGATCAGTTTCTTCGAGGAACATAAGAAAAATATTGCGGTAATGAAATTTTCAGACTGACAACTAATATGCTCCCGAATTTGTAGATATAGTCAGTAATTATTTATTTTTATAATGATTTTTTCTCACTCATATGTTGATATTCACGCATTGAGTAGAAGGCTTGCATTCTGTGAGAAATCTTTTATAGAATGTCTGAAATAAATTAAATAAAACATTTAAAATTTTTTTCTTTCACTACTAGAACCGTAAGCGCGGGCTACTTTGGCCCTAGGGTCCTTCTTTGGCCAAAGTGAAAACAAAATTGAACCGTCCCTAGGTACCTTCTGGAAACAGACTTCGAAATAGTTTCGCTTTTTTCTACAAGAGTGCACTACCATGCAGCGACTGACGTGCGCGAAATTGTTCGGTAGTTCCCCATATATCCAGCATTTGTGGATTGTTCTCCTTTGTCAAAAAACGCAGTTTATCGAACTCCTAAACTTCCACATGGAAAAGGAGTCCTACGTCTACTAGAAGTTTGGTAAGTTTTTTTTGACAACTCACTTTAATACTTTGCGCAGGGGTATAATTGTATTTGTCCTTCTTGTTCCCGTTTTGATCATAATATTCAATAATAATACAAGCTCTGGTAACCTCAAAAGTAAGACCTTCTTTAGCCCAGCATTTTTCTGGGCCAAAGTAGGTCTTACTTTTTAGGCACTTACTTTCTGCGAAATGCACTTCTTCTTAATGCATTATTTGGATTTTATTTTATTGCATGTGTTCGTTCTCAGAGTGATGAAGATGCCGTATAACTACAAACGACATCTATGAAGAAGAGCTAGCATTTGCTAGTCACACGGACAAAATGTGCGAATTTGGATTCCCAATTGATGAACTCGATCTGAGATACATAGTAAAAAATTATGTAACAAGACAAGGGAAGACTATTCAATGTTTTTGTAATAATTTGCCTGGCCGTGACTCTACCTAATCTTTTCTCAAATGACATTCCCAATTGACAGTTAATCTGAGGGATAATTTGAGATCTGGTTCCAAGAAGGCTGGCATATATCCCATCAACAAAGAAGAAATATTAAAATAATTCTTATAGTCTCAGTAAATTGGGAAATGGTAGGCTCAAAAAGCTAGATGCTCCAGCTGGTAAAGGTTTAACAGCCAATGATATTCTTTACTATGAAATAAAACGAAAAAATTAACAAAATCAGAAGAAATGGGAAAAAAAAAGAAACAGAAAAGGGAAAAGAGGAAAAAAAGACAGTTGGGGATCAGGAAAAAAGCGAAAACTTAAGGAACAATACCAAAATAAGAAAATCACTAAAAATTATGAAGCCTCATCAACAGACCTGAAGATATACCGGCAGTGACAACTACAGTCTTGTTTCAGGCCACAGTGACATGGTGTTTTCAAGTGAAGAAGAGTTGCAAACTATTGTCAGTTTTCAAGGAAAACTACAAGAATTCGAACCAATTGCATCTACTTCCTCAAACGCCAATCTCGAAACTGTTGGCAGTCCGGCAAAAGATGGCTCAAATATTAATCTGACTACCTCAACCACTTCAGACGGCCTGAATTTTCAAGAAAACATTGAGGAAAATCTTCAGGAAGGCAATTTTATTTAGGTTGAATGGAATGGGATGAAGAGTTGGAAATGGCCCAGACAAAAAGATTCATTGTTCTACTAATTGAAAGATATAAAGAAAATAATTCGTTCTCTGACACTTATCAAAAGAGGACTTTTTTCTATCTTTGATAACATATAGTTAATACATATTTGAATTTCTGCATTATTTTTTTGAGGAAACTTGTTTAACCTGGTCTGAAAAATAGTTTTCTTCCACTGAAAAAGGATATTTCGATGACCTCATCTCCTTCTTTGAGACCGCCAACAGTTTACCCCGCTCAAATATGTCCCTGAACCAAACATTCACAAAAACATTGCCAGCGGATACAACATTCAGTTTTCAGGAGATTAGTCAGAATACTGTAAGGGATATAGTACGTGAAATGAAACACTGTAATTCGACAGACTATTACGGCCTTTCTATCAAAGTTGTGAAAAAGAATATCAATTCCATTATTTCTCCGCTTACCAAGCTAATAAACAGGTGCTTGAAAGCTGGCAAGTTCCCCAAATGCCTGAAAATTTCTAAAGTGATCCCCGTCTTCAAAAAAGGAGACAAAGATGACATTAACAACTATCGTCCGATTTCACTTGCGCCTATTTTTTCGAAAATATTGGAAAAAGCAATGTATGCACAGATTGTTGGCTTCTTTGAGAACAATAATCTACTCACCGACCGACAGTTTGGTTTTCGTAAGAACCGAAACACGATTGAAGCTTTAATCGATTTTGTCAACGCCACTCTTGGGAGCTTCGAAAATAAGGAGTACCGTCTTGCTACATTTGTTGATTTGACAAAAGCATTCGACTGTGTAGCCCACGCAAAACTTCCTTCTAAGCTGAAAAAATATGGGTTTGACGAGGCTGCTCTGGGTATGGTCGGGTCTTTCCTGAGTGATAGGTATCAGGTGGTCTACTCCGGTGGTACGTACTCTAACACGACCCCTATAACTATGGGAGTGGTTCAGGGATCTATTTTAGGGCCAGTTTTATTTATTATTTTTATAAATGATCTACCAGATTATTTGCCGGAAATAGAAACCACATTGTTTGTTGACGATACTACAGTTGCTGTTAAGTCCTCAGATCCACGGTCATCATTGGAGCAGTCACGTACAGCATGGTTGAGACTTGTCGAATGGTTCATTTCGAACGGTCTGAGTGTGAATGAGAGCAAAACTCATAATTTGGTTCTGTCTTTGAGACCAAAGTGGGACGAGTTTGATGCTGTCGAATCTGTCAGATTTCTCGGTGTTAGTGTGGACTCTGCACTAACTTGGAGGTCACATGTTGATAACCTTCTGATTCTGCTCAGCCGGAATATTTTTGCCTTGAGAACGCTGTCATTTTCGCTATCTAGTGACATACTGCTCACTGTCTACTTTGCTCTGGTAGAGACTCACTTGAGGTACGGTATCTTGCTGTGGGGAGGTTGCGCGTACCGTGAGGCCATTTTCCGACTGCAGAGACGAGCGATCAGGATCGTGGGGGGTTTGAGCTATCGCGATTGCTGTAGGAATACCTACAAAGATCTGGGTATACTTACTTTCCCGTCTCTTTTTATACTAGAAAATTTACTATACACTCATAAAACTAAGGACATATATCTTCTACAGTCAGATATGCATAAATATGACACGAGGAATAAGTCGCTAATTAGGAAAGACTTTCTAAGATTAAGTAGATCCCAACACGGTCCGAGGTTTTGTGCGGTGTCTCTGTACAATAAACTTCCTGGTGGGGTGAAGAATCTGCCGATCGCTAAGTTCAAGGCTAAAGTGAAGGCGATGCTGGCAGTTAATACATTTTATTCTATTGACGAATTTTATAATGTGACTCTGGATGACACAGACTTCGTGTGAGTTTTTTTTTTCCAGGAGTGAATGTTTTGCATTTTTATGTTTACTTTTTCAAATTTCTTTTATGTAACATTTGTATTAATCACCAATAAATCTCTCTCTCTCTCTCTCTCTCTCTCTCTCTCTCTCTCTCTCTCTCTCTCTCTCTCTCTCTCTCTCTCTCTCTCTCTCTCTCTCTCTCTCTCTCTCTCTCTCTCTCTCTCTCTCTCTCTCTCTCTCTCTCTCTCTCTCTCTCTCTCTCTCTCTCTCTCTCTCTCTCTCTCTCTTTCTCTCTCTCTCTCTTTGACCCGAGATATTCATAACATGCTCAAAAGTAGAAGAAATCAATATGGGCCAAAGTAACCCCAACCCATGTGTAGTATTGGCCCAAGTGAAAAATTGAGAAAAAAAACAAATCTTATAAAAAACAATCGAAAAAGTCGTATAAATTTAATGAGAAATAGTCTAACTCTGTAATAAGCGTTTTCAGAGCTAATAAGTAGGAAAATACACAAAGTTATTGAGAGTTGATTGAAAACTTTACAAAAAATGGGCCAAAGTAGCCCAGGTTTACGGTACAAATAATGAAAAAAATCTGAAAAGGTTATGAAGTGAAATCATCAGCTTTAATATTCAAATTTGTTTCCAAGGTGTTAGTGATTCCTTATTCAATGAGAATCACATTCCTTTGTTAGTAGTGTCGATACCTACATGAAATAAGAGTTTCGATTTTATTTAGTGATATTTTAATGAAGTACTCAGTGTTTTCACGATCCATCGATTTGAATAACTTGACTTGATGGCAGATTTCAAGCTCAACTACGAAAGCTAAGTTCATAATGCACAAAATACACTCGACAGTTCAGTAGATACGTTCTATCCACCTTTGTTGAAAAACTGACGAGAATAATAATGACATTATATCAAAAGCACCAAAAAATACCGTTTACAGTAAAAAATTTCTATGGAAAGCATTTATGGGTTGTTGCAATGATGAAAAATATCAATTAATGTTGATTCTCACTATAAGTTCCGTAACCTTCTAGTATCCCTTCCGTATGATTTACGTCAAAATTTAGTAGGCAAAAATGTTATTTAGACGGAACGTGAACGGAACGTGTAGTGTGCAGAAATCAATTAATTTACACGTTATATAGTATTTTACGGGAAGGATAAGGAAGGTTACGGAACGTGTAGTGAGAATCAACCTTTAGATGAAAATCGGAAGGAGGAAGAATTGATAATGATTTTGAAGGATCGGGCTGTGAACATAATAAAAAACATGGTTCAGAGAGTGAAGAAGCTACGGTCAGAACTATGGGGAACCTTATTATTTGCACCTTTAAATAAATCGTTTTTTCTGTATTTTATTTTTTATAATTCGCAAAAAAATTTCTGAATAACCGGCTCAACTTTGGTTAACTGTGAATCTGCTTTGGAAAAATAATATGTACGTTGCGTCTTGGGGCTCTCACCCGATTCTACTGGTACCATTTTCGTTTTGCGTAAATGCTCTGTTGCCAAGTTGGGCACTTCAGATAACTGGAAATCTGATATGGAGATGGCTCAAAGTGAAGTTATTCTATTGAACTGGGTAAATCATGATGTGATATTCGAAGTTTGCGGAAATGCGATGTTGCCAAGAAATGAAAGTTTGAATACGTTATAAAAAGAGTATTGAAAATTTTGGTTGAAGATTGTTGGAATATATGTGGAACCGGACGAACCTCAATAATTTGTATTTTTACCGAATGCGCTGTTGCCTAGTTGGTCACTTCGTATGACTGGAAATCTGATATGGATACAGTTCAAAGAAGTGAACATTCTATTGAACTGGAATGCTATTGATTGAATATTCGCAGCTTGCGGAAATTCGTTTTTGCCAAGTTACGAGCTCTGTGGATAATTGAATGCGGTAGATGGAAAGTCCGGTTAGGGTATTTGTCATAAATCTCAATCATCTTCTGAGGCTTGAATTCGATTAGTTTAGATAGAGCGACGGGAAAAGTACGCGCAAAATTTTGTTGAATATTTTCACAATATATCCATAAGTGGTAAAATGATATTAACGAGTAATCTTCTCCTCAAGATAGAGCTATTTGTATCAAGAAAAGCTCAAGTTTAAATTATTCCATGTCATCATCAGATTGGGATGGAAGCAATATCTGTATAGGTAATCCAGACTACTCAACATTTTTCCCTCGTATTACAGATCTTATTGGTCCTATATGAAACTTATGATCAAGCAGACTCAAACTCAGGTTTCTTGCTCACAAAATATGTGAATCCGCCTCAACCAAATCAATTTCAGTAATCATAAAATGATGTCGATGGTCGGTTGATGATTGCTCGCATCCGGCCGACATTTCGCAAATCCGCTCGCGCGAAGTGACCAACTTGGCAACAACGCATTTCCGCAAAACAAAAATGGTACCATTAGACTCGGGGGAGACCCAAAAATCGAGAAGTTCATATTTTATTTACATAACTGATATCCAGTTATCCTCGAACATCGATAAATTCTCAAATATTTCATAACAACTTCCTCAAGCTTGTTGCTTCTAAAGCAAAAGACCTCCGCCTTGGTCGTTGGTCTGTTTCCAAGCTTTCAAGATCTGTTATGAAATTTTCTCTTATAATTATCAATGTCTTTATTACTACTGAAAACAAGGGTAATTTATATTTTGGTAGTGCAATGCAAGTTCTGTTAAGGAGGACACAAATGAGAATTATATAAACAGATATTTTATTCGAACATTCATATAGAATATTATTACATACAATATTTACAATAAGGGAATCTTATTTCTAATAATCAATAAAAGTCTTTTTGAGTTTTGTGTATTTTTCAATACTATTAACATGACAGGTATGTGAAATTTAAAATTCATCACCTTCAGTATTTCTCTTATCTCTAGAGGAATAAATTATTTAGATATTTTCGAGAACATTATCAGCCAATTTCGAAAAATAATATAATATCAGACATTCTTGGCACATATCAACTTTACGTATAAGTTTTCTCTAACAAATTATTCAAACTTTATATATTCAACATATGCATAAACCTCTTAAGCACCGAAATGATTTTAAAGCTTGATTTCCCTCAATACTTCCTTAAATGAAGCTTTAACCCAAATAAAATCCATATCCATCTGGTTCGTTATTTAGTTTTTTTTTTAATTTTATAAAATGAGATGACTTCACCACTACAACTTAAGTACTGGAGATTGAATCTTGTGCATTTTTGATTACAGAAATTGCTCTTACCTACACGCCGTAGGTGAGAGCAATTAATGAATGAATTGTGGCAATACGCCATTGCCACAATTCACATCTGTTGCTTTTCTTTCAATTCCAAATGGAAGAGAGTTCACTGTTTCAAGATCTACATACAAAATGACAAATTTTTTAGGCAAGATTTTTAGTGAGTATCTACAAGCTCGTGAATCAGGTTTGAACCTCACGTATAGGTTGAAAGTACTACACAGAAGATTCAACAATAATTATTGGAAACATTAAATTCATAATGTGAATCGAGTATGTCTATAAACCAGTAAAACCTAGTCGAACCAGAACTCGTGTCGAAGACTTTTTTGATTGCGCAATTTTTTAGATAAATTAACACAATAAGCCTTAATCAATGCAGTACATGTATAGTAGGAATCCAAAAATACGAAACAAGAAGGATTTAACTAAGTTCGTCGAAATAAATGATACCTCATTTTCGGAGTGCAATGGCCCCCTGTATCGACGAGTCGAAAAAAATTTCAAAAAATTCTCTCCTCAGACTTTCGTATGATTTTGCATGGATCAACCTAATACTGAATGAAAAATATGGAACTTTATTGTCAACGTTGGTTTCTAGTCCATCAAAGCAAAATCTAGAATCGCCCCAACTGAGCAATTTAGCAATTTAATTCTTAGTGTTAATTTATATACATTCATAAAGAGAAGAAACGACAAATTCATTCATTGAGAAAACTCGCAATTTTCTGTGACTCAAGCTTCGAGATTTAGAGAAAACTACCCCTACCTTTCTAGGCTACATGGCGGATATTTACATCCATTGTTCTCTCAAGTATGGCTTAGTGTTTCATTTTTACTTTCAAGAATTATTTTCCTTCACATGTATCCACTCTCCGGTTTTTTCTGTTCAGAATCCAAAAAACCGATTCTGGTTTGATGAAAATCAGCAAGTTTCAGCATGAACATTGTTTTATGTATAACAATTCCTTTTGCCGTTATACTGTTATGCGTTCATTAACTTTGATAATATTCTTTGAATAATCTTGATGCAAGTTTTTTGAAAAGATGGGATCACAAAGGTTTATCTGCGAATATTCGTACATCAATTGATATATTTTATGTACACCTAGTTACACCTATTTCTTGCTACCGAACCAAGGTAACGACCGCAGAGTGCTTTTTCGAGGTTCGAGAATGTATAATAATTTATTATTATGGCATTGGATCATGGGGAAAAGCCAGCTTCAGTAGAATTGAACTTACATAGCCACAACGATTAATATCTGTCGGTTAATCAATTAAGTATTTTCATTAATTTTTTAAAAGATATAATCACGTTAGTAGAATAAATAATAAATGATTCGTCACTGAAAATAATAAGAATCTTATCAATAGGAACAGAATAAAGATAATTTTGTTCCAGGTGAATTGAAATATCAATCGATTAAGTAGAGGAGGTAACATTATATAGCGTACCTTATTGAAAATTATCCGGAATCTCTGTCTAGGATATGGTGAACCTAATAGACTTCTAAAGAAAAAAATTGTTTCCTGTTCAACTTGCTCTGTCCGAACGCATTCAGAAAGGTATTCTCAGAAATCAGATTTCTAGGTTTAAATATAATTTTTTTGAAGTGGGGCTAAAGTATATCTGTTAATGCATACCAAACACCAATGATGTTTTTTGAAAAATATTCCTCAACGTGTTTCATTATGATAAACAGGTTGCTATATTAAAATCAATAACGATTGATAACAAAGCATTACAGGTTGAAGGTGTACGACTACCAACTGAAAACAAAATCAAACACAAGAAAAACATCAATTATTTGGCAGAATCATTCAACAATAAATGAATATCATTCGTTATGCTAACTCACCTTAAGAAATTGACATTAAAATAAGAGGTAACTTTCACTGAATTTGAATAAACAATGTTAATTGCTTCATTTAAGTTGATCAACCGATATTCAAAGTGGATTTTCTATTAACACTAATATTCTTCAGAGAGTGATAAAAGGTTGGAGATCTATTTTTCAGTTAGGAATTGTTCGAAATATAATTGAATTTTGCCTGACATTTCTGTGATTTATGGTATCTTTTAAGTTAATTGAATCATTTCACTCACAATCCTTTCATTCCAATATCTTTCCAAAACTTAAATTGACACTAGATTGAAACATAATTGATGACCTGTGTCGAAAAATTGCAATCCTCAAAGTGTTTTTCGTTTTTATTTCTAACTTTTTCTACGTAGTGATACTTAGTCCGACAAAAGATTTACGGCACTGCGTACACATTCAGCTCTACTCTTGTGTCATCAACTTCGATTATAATGGAAGGACGTGAAAGAGTAATTGAGAGTTTTTCCTTGTATTTTTTCACATACAACACAAGTGAATAATCTAATAGGCATCTAATGGACGCACCCCTATAGGCACCCGAGACATCCATTGGATGTACGGCATTCTCTGTCATTGATGTCCATTAAATATCCTGAAGTTCATCCGAAGGATTTCCATTGCATATCCAATTTATGTCCATACCAATTTAGTGTATACTGGATTTCTATCTCATGTCTCATGAATGTCAACTTTGAGTGCACTTCAGATGCAAAACTTTTTTTGTTGGAGGGGCCTCATCTTCGAAAACGAAAAATGGGGCACTTCGGAAACTTTTCTATCTCTCCTCTTGGCATATGTCTAATGAATGGCGATTATTTACGTATACGAGTATCCGACGGAACAGATGCATATACCAGGTGCAACAGGAAGTATATATGCAATCTCACAAAGAAAATCAATTTGCTTCTTGTATAAACACATAGATGCAAACCTTTATTGCTGAAACGTTTTTTCTTTGGACAACTAATGGATATCCATAGAAAAGGCAATTCTGATAATCATGGTTAAGCCACAAATTGGATGCTCAATAGATGTGGATAAATATTTCGATGTCGTTTGGACATCTGTAATATGGGTATTGTATGAATGCCGAGAATCTACATTAATGTAATGAAGGACACCCTACCCGGCAGATTGCGTACCCTATAGACCCGGCCCTTGACATTGGATTGTGTACTAGACTTTTAAGAAGATGAGAGAAATACCCACTTCTCGAACAATCGGCGTGTGGATAAATTTCCAATAATGCGGTTGATTAAGAACGACAACCTTGTTCATTGAATAACGATATCTACATTCAACACCAAGAAAATTAATAAGCTCGTGAATATTCATCAGAATCATTCCACCCTGCACTTGATCTCACAATAAACCAACCCCCATTATGCTTTGTTATCGAATGGCACGTTTTTCAAACAACCCTCGTTATCATTTTCGGCCGACATCGATTTAGGCTGTCAAAAAAATCTACGGTTCTCAACCTCGAAAAAACCCAATGGATCGGGATAATCTACAAATCAAACCAGCAAATAAACCAGCTTTAATCATCGGGGTGATCCTCAAGGCCACTTCAGTGTTCTGGCCAAAACGAGATATAACGCTGACAGGAAAACTGTCGGGAAATCCGGTTTGGAGATGAATCCATTATCGTTCACTGATGGAAGGGTCCTGAAAATCGAAGTGTTGCTGTATTCGCTCAGACCGGCTGCATTTCTAGTCGCTGCCTCAATTTCATATTCGGTGTTGTGGTTTAGTTCCCGTAGAACGTAGCTGTTCTCTGAAAAACGAGGAAATTATCATAAACATTAAGATATGGTTTGCTATTAATTTGAATTTTTGCTGACGTTAAAGAAGAACATTGTTTCGTTAATGTTTCAAAGCCAACATGAGAACGTGAAGGTGCTATGTTGTTTCCGTTTATATAGCTTCAACGTAACATAAATGTAAATAACGACGTTGTTCTGTGGAATTTATTCATGCGGTAATCAAACGGTATGGTTCACTATAGAATGAAAAGAATAACGTTTATTTATTTATCCTAACTTATCTAACACCTTTTGAAGTGAATCCTTCACGAGGCGATACAAATAAACTTTTTGTATGGTTTTTCTAGGTTTTTACTGTCACTAACTGAAAGAGACCTATTTAAGAGCATATAAAATTGTTTTTTATGAAAAACACCATTGCGGATTGAACTATTTGTGAAGTGCAGTTTCCTGGAAAACAGGTTGTCTGTTACGTTTCAAACGAACAGGGAGCAAGAGCTAGAACGAGAACATTCTTGTTGATATTTAAGTTTAAACTGAATTCAGCGTCAACAAATCACATAGAATCTTTGCGAACGCAGATAGAACGGCCAAAGAACTTTGCACGTCTGTTCACACTAAAAGAATTTGATAGAATGCTGGAAGAATGAGCATTCGCTCCTCTGATGTGAATCGGCCTCCAAAGTACAAATCTGACTCTGTCATCAGACAGACGAAACAATTTGCTGAATAGACGACTTCGGCCCAAGTTGACAACCCACAATTTTCTTCACAAATTTACTTTCACTGGGGAACGGGAGTTTCAGAACGAATTCGACATGATAAGTTTCGCGTTATTTAAAAATATCCGTAAAAGATGCCTCGGCTCCTCTAACAAGATAATTCCTTCCAAATATAGGGTTTTGTTAAGATCATCTCTGATTGGTTGAAATTTAAGTTGGGATTCCTGATTTCATGTTAATAGTGTCAAATTTATATAGGATATGTTCCTCAAATCAACTTGGTTATTTCGGTTGCCGGTTTTCCATTCCGTTAATATGAAATATTCGGTTGATTCCTGAAAAACGGTTGATAACGGAATTTGATTGATGAAAAAACGTTCTTTTTGTCACCAGAACGATAGTCAATGTTCTATGGTAACATATCCATAGCATAGAACAATCTGTATTTACTTTATGATCCATAGAACATTGTTCTATGCTATGGATATGTTATCATAAAATATTGATTGTCGCTCTGTCATAGACTTAATATGTCTATGTTCTGGTGACAAAAATATTGCTTTTTCACAAATCAAATTCCAAAATAAACCTTTTTTTCAGTAACCAACCGAATATTTCATATTTACAGAACGATAAACCAGCAACCGAAATAACCAAGCTGCGGAACATATCCTTTATGAACTTGACACTATATAAACATGAAATCAGGAATCCCAACTTCAGCCTAATAAAAACCTATATTTGGAAGGAATCATCTTGTTTGAGTAGCCGAGGCATCTTTTACGGATATTTATAAATAACGCGAACTTTATGGTGTCGAATTTGTCCAGAAATTCCCGTTCCCCAGTGAAAGTAAATTAGTGAAGATTATTCAATTAGTATAGTATAGAAAAATTGTGGGCCGAAGTCGTCTATTATTTTCTCTCGATTTTCCATTTTGTCGGACTTCTGTTAATTTGACATTTCTGAGAAACTACGGCCACACATATTCACTTGGTTTGAAATTTTTTCAATTCTATCTCTTTTTTCAATGAATTCTATGTGTAATATGATACTACCGATTACCTCAACCCCAATTACCAAACAACATACAAAATCAAAAATTCAATATGAACGCTTGATTCTACACAAAATCGTTCATTTCCTCATTGTATTATAGTTCTTGATTTACTAAGGTAAGTTTTCAATTTGTCTCAATATAGGAGTAGTGCACCTTTTATGTGGTAAAATTTCGAATAATAATTAATAATCGAAAAATTTTGGGCTCTCAGAGATTTTTAGATAATCATAGAGCCGAGCTCTGTGAGCTCCACGAAAAAGTAAACACTGACGTGTTAATTATCTGTTTTTCAGTTACATTTTTCAAGAAAACCAAAGAAATTCCGTTGAAAGGGCATTGGAAATGAATGATGAGATCTTTATTTTTGCGAAATTTGCCAGAAAAAGCTTCTTAGCTTGTACACAGCGGTATGATTCCAGTAAGAAAGAATGTTCCAAAACGGTACGAATTAATCTTGAATTTTAGAAATAACTCACGGTAAAACAGTTGAAAAGGATCAGAAGAGGATCAGTACCAACCTCTAATCGACCTATTTCAGTATATTATATCCAATATTGAGCTTAATTAAAAGAGCTCTCGTTCATCGGATGGATTCCTCGAATTTCATTCGGAAACATCACCTTTTTCTCCATACTTCTTTCTGCTTGAAATCAATGACCCGTGCTTAGTTCTTACTATTTCATGCAATTTTTGCCAGTAGTTTGACGTCTTGAAGTCAATTTTGTTCAATTTCCAACTGACTCTCGTGAAATCACAAAACATATCGATGGTTTCCAGAATTTTCTGGAGATTTTGAAAAATTCAACAATTACCAAGCTTCTTCAGAATTTTTTATTCATTTCCATTTGTTTGCGAGAAATTATAATAGGCCTAGATCTTATATTTTTCTCGAAGGTTCATTTCTCACCCTCGGTCTCGGCAGAGTTTTGCCTTCAGAGGAGATAGCACTGCAGAACTAGTCCATCCCACGAAACCATCAAAAATTCAAGTTTAAGAATTTTTTTTTCGGTATCTTGGAATCTTTTGACTTCAACGATTTAGGTATTGACGAAAAAAGCATTTTTATTATGAGAACTGGAAATCGCCTTTCATTTAATTGATGATGATGATGATGATGATCCAGCTGAGGCTAGATCTCATTTCAAATAGAAATACCTCTCGGATGTCTTGTTGTTCCATGAATATCTCTAGCAAATTTACAATGATCCTTTGGCATTAAACTATTGAATATTACGTGAATGTACAACATTGTATCGATTGTCTATCGAACATTCGACGACCTGTTGCATATAGCCTATAAGGTCTCACGTTGAATGCTCTTTATTAGGGTACTCAACGCTGTCACGTTACCCTGTTTTGGGAGAACTACATAAACCAATAGTTTCCTAAAAGACTTTTTAATCAAAAAAAGCTTCTACAGTATTGGTGAATTCCTCTCATAAGGGGAGAAACTGTCTTAATTCTTGCTTACTCATTGACTTTTTTCATAATGCTTTTACATTCTAAGGAAATAAAGTTGATTCTTCAAAAGAATGTAACACACTAAAATATTCAGGTTATTTTTACAACCTCGAACAGAAAACATTCAGGAGATTCAATAACAGGTCCCATCGAACACGCATCTAACGAACATAAGCACTTGATGATTTAATTTCTGCAACCAGACATTCTTTGAGAAAATACAACATTTGCCTGCACATAATAATATTTCTATTTTATCTTTTTCATTTCTTTATATTTCGAAATAATAGAATTGTAATGCTTAGCTGAATGCTAGTATCCGTTCCATAATGCATTGAGTCAAATAAACTAATATAAAGCATCTCTTGAATATTCCTTCTTTTATAATTCCTTTCTCTTCCATAATTTATAACTTCATGTGATCTGTACATATCTCAATGAACTGCAGGCCTGAAGCAACAAACGAAAACGTCGCCACAATTGTAATTAAGATTTAATATCTCCATTTTTATTTATGTCCTATTTCTTGCTACCAATTTATGTCTTATATTATTATTAGTTGTAACGATGCTGTGCGAACTACAAAATTGCAGATACATCTCCTTTATGCGACAAATGGATTAACGTCATGCAAATTTTTCAAGTTTTTCTGCACCGGAAAGCGAGGGTTTGTAAGGTGATCCTGGTAGGCGCTACTAAAATTTTTTACCATACCGCCGCTCTTAACTTGAGGTATTTAGACAAGGTAAGTCCTTAGGCAAGACTTATTGAGTTATTAGGTTAAGAGGCCCTGAATGATTGGATTATTAACTCAGATAAAGGTTTAGGTTTTGTTTATTTATCGACAAAATTCGCTCTTGTCTTTATCTGAGTATATCTTCATTAAACTAACATTTTAATATCCTTGTACCATTTCTTTATTTAGAAATAAAAATGACGGGCAGCGTCAAAAGTTTGGTTCAGTTATAGTTCTGTAAGTAGCCTTAAGAAACTACTCAAAAATATTAGTCTTTTTGTAAGTTCACCAGGAATGAACAGGTTCATATTTTTCCCATAATCCACCTTCCACGCTAAGTCCCTTGAGGCACTCCATGTTTTCTCCTTTCGGTGTTATGTTCAATCAAATTTCGTCTCCTGTTACTTATCACTCATATGATGGTTGAACTACTTCACAGTCACTTTCCCACACCTTTTTTTAATTCTTCTATCGAGAAACGATCACTTGAAATCCGAAAATACAATTCAGACCAATTTTCTATCCTCCAATGCATCTTTTGAGTCTTATATATAACATTATGAGACTAATAATTGTCATTTATAAATTCTGCTATATGATAATCGAAAGTTTTGTTTTCTCTAGATACTACTTTACTTGGTTTCTGAGAAAAGTTCAATTGAATGTTCAATTGTATTTATAGCCCTCTATTCATCAGCATTAGTTGTTAATTATAATTCACATTTTCTATGTAGGTCGAACTGTACTATTCTATATAAATATTCGCTTCAAATTCGAACCAGGTAATGATTATCAGATTTTTTTTTAAATTCAAAAAAGTCTACTTGTTAAAGGCTATTGATACAACAATTAAATACAGATTTTTCTGTATTACCTTTACATAATAATATCTTTCGATATTGATTTGATATCTTACGATATACTTTTATGTCTTCGACGAACTACGTCTTCAATGACAAAATTATTATATCAACTGGCATATAATGATTAAAGTAAAAAACCTTAGAAAAGGGTAAAAATGAAATACAACCTAAAAACACTAGACAGAGTTTTCGATTTAGAATCATCAGTAGCATTTATTTTTTATTATGTATCAAAAACTCACCACGTGTTTCCTACGTACACTTCACTACAACGGAAATAACCAGATTTAAGTCCATACGCATGCTTGTTAGAATTGTGCATAGAAAAAATAATGCCACAGATTTTACTTAAAACTTCTTCTTTCCTTGACAAATGAAATGTGGTAAAAAACATTTTCCGAAATCTTTATAACCTCAAAAATTAAATGACAGTTGATATTGACCTTTGAAAACTATAAGTTTTCATTCAAATATTAAATTCAAAAAAGTCTACTTGTTAAAGGCTATTGATACAACAATTAAATACAGATTTTTCTGTATTACCTTTACATAATAATATCTTTCGATATTGATTTGATATCTTACGATATAATACAGAAAAATCTGTATTTAATTGTTGTATCAATAGCCTTTAACAAGTAGACTTTTTTGAATTTAATATTTGAATGAAAACTTATAGTTTTCAAAGGTCAATATCAACTGTCATTTAATTTTTGAGGTTATAAAGATTTTGGAAAATGTTTTTTACCACATTTTATTTGTCAAGGAAAGAAGTTTTAAGTAAAATCTGTGGCACTATTGTTTCTATGCACAATTCTAACAAGCATGCGTATGGACTTGTTTCTGGTTATTTCCGTTGAAGTGATGTGTACATAGGAAACACGTGGTGAGTTTTTGATATATAATATAGAATAAATGCTACTGATGATTCTAAATCGAAAGATAGAAGATGAAACACTGTGTCTAGTACTGTTTTTAGGTTGTATTTCATTTTTTTACCCTTTTCTAAAGTTTTTTACTTTGATCATTATATGCCAGTTGATATAATAATTTTGTCATTGAAGACGTTGTACGTCGAAGACATAAAAGTATATCGTAAGATATCAAATCAATATCGAAAGATATTATTATGTAAAGGTAATACAAAAAAATCTGTATTTAATTGTTACATTTTTTTTTCATCAAACGACTGGAGAAATATGTTGACGTTTAGCTCTACTTAGTATTCATTATTTGTCTTGCCTTTGTTTTGGGGGGCGGGGGGTTTGTTTATCGCGGAACGAATTCTGTATTATTCTGAACCTTCCATTGCCATTCGATAATGCTTCCTGTAACTCACAGAAACTCAATTTCTTCAATAATTTCCATATAAAATTGAGGACTGCACCTCTTAATGTTTTGAAAAGCTTTGAATTCATTACCCCATCACTTTTAGCAATAAGTGTACGCAAAATTCAATTTCTTTCTTGTGCCACCATGCTCTTCAAGGAAAATGTTCGGTATAGATAAAGATATATTTATATATCTGAAGAGATAAGAATAATCTACACAACAAACGAGGAATAAATGTGGGGCGAAACCAGAGTGCTCCGAACAGATTCATTTCGAATTCCTGGGGCAAAGCAATTTCCATCCCTATCCTTATTTAATTGTTAAGTAGAAACGAAGTTACAGTCTCTCTTTCTTTTTATATGACAATATTCTGTAGATTAACTGGGGAATTTATAATCCCAAATTTCTGAATAATCCAAACTCACGACTTCGCTATACTTCAATAAATCCCTAGTAATAAATCATTCTCTCTGGAAATATGTATATTCTGATAGATTAATGAAAAAGTTTAAACGATAAATCAAAGCGCTGTGACAATGAGACTCCCAGTGCCAAGCACAAACATTGTGCGGGATGAATTTGAATGAGATCTCTAAGAAGATCTCAGAATTGCTGAAGATGCTGATGGCGCATCTTTGTACAGACCAGTATAGTCCATTTTCTATTATCATGAGTTTCTCCCGAGCAAGGATCATTGAATGCTGAAACTTCGAGTTTCAACGCCTCCGAGTAGATCTATGAGGGAATGCCTTGTTTTGCGAAGTTTGCCAGTTCTATGGATACGAATAATGGGGCTTTCAGAAGGAACAAGTTATTAGAATGGATCCAAGTTTCACGATTTATTTGCCGGGGTTCTGATATCACTATTATTCACCGTTTTCCATTTTTGGCACAGATGGACGTGTTGATTTCGTGCAATCAGGTGGTTTCTTGTCATCTTAGACTGACAGAGGAACACAATAGAATGACAAGTAAATACGATCAGCAATTTCACTGAATTGGGTGGTTTATTGGTTCATATTTTGTCGTGAATGTATAGTAACTTGAGTTATACTAAATTTCATGCTTGTTTGAAGGCTGATTATAAACAGGGTGATTCCAAACTGATAAATATTAAAATTTCAGATGGTGCTTCATCCATAGCAGGTGGAACTTCAGCAAGCGACTGTTGAATTCGTTTGAGCCACATCGACCTAAAGTTTAGGATTTAAAGTCATCTGAATTTTTGAGTTCATTTCCTCAATATCCCTAGAACTACTCGAGCGCTAAGATTTACCTTGGCAGGTAATTGTAGAATTTGAACTTACGACTGTGTCTTTACTGTATTAGGATCGCCACGGTTTCAAAATTCTAATTTTCATCGTGTGAAGTGTGCTCTACTTTAACTGTTTTTGTGACCACTCATGACATCTGTCGAATTTTATTTCCCGTGTCCATTTTGATGTTGGTTGAGGAGAGATGTAAATTTGTCAATTGAATTTTGAGACGGTTTCAGAAATCTTAGAAATTTCTCTACAAATATTATAAAGTTGTTGTTGATATTATTCGTTCTTGAGACCTACCATAGCTTTCGAGCACTGATATTCTACGTTTTGGATAGGCCCCCTGGTCAACACTTACTACCATAGCCTTTTGGTGTCCTGTACGTGTGAAACTTTCCATTGTCTAGAAAACTGGATTTGTGTTACAACTTAGATGGTTCAGCGGTTGCATTGAAGGATTCCGACGAAGAACTATCAGAAGCTTCGACACTGAGTAACTACACAAGATCCACTGCAAACTCCGTGAGTACTCTAAGTCGTTCAACACTGGAAGAACGACAGTTGCAGCCCACTGTGTTATACATAAATTCAAGTGCCTTAAATGACATTTATAAATGTATACTTTGTAATGAAATCTTATCAGATCGGATTTGAATCCTTTCGAAAGACCCCTTAGATCACTCTACTCACTAAGTTGGCTTATTTTTTAGTATTTAGAACAGTGGAGAAGTCACTTTTATGTTCATAGTTTATATATCCTGTAGAGTTGAACTATCAGTTGTATAACGAGTGACTTCTTGTGGTTGGTTATTATAAGGTAGATCTATTGGAGTTGGTGTGCGTTTGATTCTTAACCCCTTTTATGCCCCGTGCTTTGAAAGCTCACATTTCAGGATTTCTAGGTCTTGCTCTCACTCAACCACACCTGCGACCCTTTGAGCCAGCTGGAAGATCTTATTCACCAGAGCAAGTGGCGCCCCTGTTCCAACCTCATTGAGCTAGCCGGCAATTCCATTTGGGATTGTGAGAATAAGCTGAAGGACGTGACAGTATGTTTGGTGAAATAAACTATTTTTCTGGAGGAACCTCTCTTGAATATTTAACTATTCATCAGATTTTGAGCAAACCTTGAATTTTTCATTTTACAACTGTTAACCAAATTTTAGTACGATTCGAAGTTTATTTTCGGATATTTTGGGAACAAGTGTTTTTCCCGAAATCGTTGATATTTCCGAAAAGACTGAAAAAATACTGATCCAATTCAAATGAAATTTATCAGCTCGTTGGGAAATGTAGATGAACACGTTCGCGTGAAATTCCAGGATAATTGCTTCATGAAAACAATCATGAAAACAATCGAGAAAAATATTTCTTCCAAATTTTTCTTGAAAATACTTGTTTTCCAGATATCATCTGTCAGATCTCTGAACAATTCTGAACGAATCTTGAACCCAATTATTCACAACAGTGAACTGAGTTTCAGTTTGATCCCATAATTTTTATCGGAGGTATTGGAAAAAATATGCCAAATTTTTGGTTTATTATTTGATAAAATCAAATAATAAACCTTAGTGATCGACCAACAAAAAAAAAATTTCAACCCCACCTGAAAATTTCACAGTTTACGTTTTTGAGTATGTAGACTTGAATGAACGGATCAAAAAACATCCGTCCGTCAGCCGTACGCCATACGTCTTTCGCCGTCCGTTGTCCGGGGCTTTTCTCTGAAAGTACTGAATCGATATCCGTGAAACTTGTTACAAAAATCGTTCATCGCTCGGGATTGATCCTCCAATCTTTTCAGCAGGATCGGTGTACCCCAAAGGCTCAAAATTGGGGGTTGGAGGAAAAAAAAATATTTTTCGAAAGCTTACCACTAAATTTTCATGAAACTTTCAATGTTGATTACTGTTGCATAACTCAACCTAAACATTTTCACACGGATGATTTATGTCCAAATTTTGGAGTGAAGAACCAATGAGTTATGAATAGTATACAGCTTGCCACAGAAAAAACGTAACTCGTCAATAATTCTTGTACAAAGAATCATTAAGGAAAATCCTCGCATCCGTGAATTTTCAATTTCGACAGCAATTTATCCTGTGTTTTTTGAATTTGATATTTCTCACCCCCTTCGCCACGCACCTCACTTCTTTATTTTTTCAAATGGGAATATATGGGTTGTGGTACATCAAATGAAAGGTAATTTGATAACTTGCTCAGCGATATGACTGAAGAAAAATTTCTTTGTTTTTGTTGCGCCGTTTTTTCAATAAAAAATTAGGAAATAATATTTTAAATCAGATCATTATTCTTTAACTAATTATTATTGAGGGAAATTCACGAATCCATGGATTTGTATTCACGAAAACAGGTCCCCCCATAGGCCTTTTTGAATTTGAAATCTCCCACCATTTACGTTTCACACCCCTATACTGTTTTGGTTTATTATTTGATAAAATCAAATAATAAACCTTAGTGATCGACCAACAAAAAAAAAAATTTCAACACCCCTGTAAATTTCACAGTTTACGTTTTGGAGTATGTAGATTTGAATAAACGAATAAAAAAAATTCGTGCGACCGCCATCCGCCATACGCCGTCAGCCGTCCGTTGTCCGAGGCTTTCTCAGAAAGTACTGGACCGAAATCCGCGAAACGTGGTAGACAAATCGTGTGTCACTCGGCATTGATCCTCCGAGCTTTTCAGCAGGATCGGTGAACCCTAAGGGCTCAAAATTGGGGGTTGGAGGGAAAAAAAAATTATTTTTCAGAAACTTACTACCGAATTTTCATGAAACTTTCAACATTTATTATTGTTGCATAACTCAACCAAAAAATTTTTACCCGACCAGTGGTTCCTGAGTTATAAAGAAAAACGCAGCAAATTTTGGGGGGAAAAACCAATGGGATATGAATAGTATACAACGTGCCAAAGAAGTAACGTAACTCGTCAATAATTTTGGTTTATTATTTGATAAAATCAAATAATAAACCTTAGTGATCGACCAAAAAAAAAAAATTTTTAACCCCCCCTGAAAATTTCACAGTTTACGTTTTGGAGTATGTAGATTTGAATAAACTAATAAAAAAAAATCCGTCCGTCCGCCGTCCCCCGTCCGCCGTCCGCCGTCCGTTGTCCGGGGCTTTTCTCAGAAAGTACTGAACCGAAATCAGTGAAACTTGGTAGAAAAATCGTGTGTCGCTCGGGATTGATCCTCCAAGCTTTTCAGCAGAATCGGTGTACCCTAAGGGCTCAAAATGGGGGGTTGGGGGGAAAAAAAAATTATTTCTCGAAAACTTACCACCGAATTTTTATGAAACTCTGAACGTTGATTACTGTTGCAAAACTAAACCAAAAAAGTTTCATCCGAATGATTTCCGGCCAGTGGTTCCTTAGTTATAAAGAAAAACGCTGCAAATTTCCAATAAAGTCGAAAATGACATCATCGCATTCGGTTTTAAGATTGGAATTCACTGAAATAATCGGTTTACTTTTCATCCAGAGTCATACATCTAAAAGTAGATGAAAATATTGATTACCAAATTTTCAACACATATCGAGAAATTTTTGATGGATGTGTTATTATTTTATAAACACAATTTGCAAATGCCCCATCGATGTTCTTGACAATTTTATAATCGTAAGAAGTTCAGATTAAATATTTTCGGTTTTTCTCTTCCAATATCTTAAACATAACTACTGAAAATCGGGTCAAATTATTATTTATAGAAATCACCCTGCGGATTACGGAATTTAAGATTAAATTTCTTCATGAAGCTCATTCATATCTTGAATAAAACTTTTATTTTATTCATAAATCATTGGTTTTTCAGAACACAAAAACCAATTCCATGAAAAAATTCATTTGAAACATTGAAATCTCAATAAATACTCTTTTATAACTGAATGACACTTTTGCATGCAGAACGCGAATTAAGTAGCGTAATTTAAAATAATGCAGATTTCCAAAAAATTCGGTTGGTCGGAGTTTTCCATCAATTTCGGTTTGCGTAGTACGATTATCGTCAACATGTGGATATCCGTACTGGTTTCAATCGAAATCCAAAATCTTTCGTACTGATAGTTTGAAATAAGCGTGAATATAAAAAATAATGAGCATTCATATGATAAATATAATGATGAATAACAAATCGCAAATCTCATCAATTGTCGATTGTCGAGAATCTAATACTGAGGGTTGGAGCCTTAGACTGAATTTAGGAGCCGATCATCTGTCTACCTGTTCTGAATGGGGACTGTGCCGGGTCTAGACCTAAGACAAGGGATATAGCGTAGACAAAAATATACCGCATGTCTTTCGGATTTGACACCCTCTTGGTTGAGAGTATCTGACGACGATAACAACGAACGAAATTTATAATCTAGAATTATTCTTTCGAGTTCAACCTGATGAGGTTCACGATATATTTAATTGTTACAGAAATGTTATTGAAAATAACTTTAGTTTTTCAGTTTGTGTGATGAATACTTTGTGAATCAAGTGAATCGGATATCTGCTGAGGAACAATTTTTTTTTCAGATCAATTGCACAGGAAGGTTGAGTTTTTTTCATTTCATTGATATTTTTCAGAACAAAGTTGAATCCAAGTAGAAATCACATCTACACATTTGATATCAGCGAAAAGTCTTGAATTTTGTTTTAAGTATTGGTGTTAGTTTGAAAGATTGAGTTTATTTCCTCAGTGTCAAGAAAAATGAACGCGTTCGGATTGAAACATCATGACTAATTGTGAAATATAGACACTCGATTTAATGCAAAATTTCGTGAGAATTGTATAGTGGAAAAATCGAATTTTTTTCAAACATTTTTTTTTCGAATACATATTCATCAAAGTTCAATGAAATTTGGTACAGGTTTCAGAGTCAACATTTAGAAACAGTGTTTCAAATTTCAGTTTTGACCGATATTCATTTGGCAAAAAATTTCGTGACCATTTTGAATATTGAGGTTATTTCCCTAATATCTCAAAAAGGGCAAACCCTATCTGATTTGAAGTTCATTTTCAGTTGTAGAATACCGACACGAAATTCAATAATTGTGGAAAATAGTTAGATTTTCAAAGAGTTTAAACGACTGTGGAACTTCTCTTCTCATTCAAAATATTATTTTAAATTTTGATACTCAGTTAGCGTTCTGCATGTGAAAATGTTATTCAATTATACTAGTGTATTTATTGAGATTTCTATGTTCGCATGAATTATTTCATGGAATTGGTTTCTGTGTTGTGAGAAACCAATAATTTATGCATAATATATTTTTTAAGATATCAATGGTATATTGGGTTATTTAACTGAGAAAATAATAAACCCTTGTATAAAATTTGCAGCGTTTTTGAATGAAGAATTATTAGGGAAAATCCTCGCACCTGTTGATTTTGAATTCCGAAAGCAATTTATCCCGTGTTCCTTTGAATTCTACATTTCTCATCCCCAACGCGCCCCATACCTCACTACTTTATATTTCAAATTGGAATATATGGGTTGTGATACATCAAATGAAAGGTACTTTGATTACCTATACTCAGCGATTCGACTAAAAAAAAATTGTCGTGCCGTTTTTCAATAAAAAATCAGAAATTAATTTACATTTTGTGACTGGAGAGTACTGCAATCAGACCATTATTCTTTTAATAATTATTATCAAGGAAAATCCACGGATTCAAGAATTTGTAATTCCGAAAGCAGGTCTCCCTATGCTTTTTTGAATTCGAAATCTCCCACCCTTTACGCTCCACACCCCCACACTGTTTTTTTTTTTCAAAAAGTAATATATGAATTGTGATATATCAAATGGAAGTGAATTCCATTGCATATTGAGTGGCGTTACTGAAGAAGAATTTGTTAGGCAATTTTTTGATTAGAATTTTAACAATATGTGATTGGTGTCAGATTCTTATTCTTGAAATAATAATTATTGAATAATAACCTCCTACCCGCCGATTTCTATTTTCGAAGTTTGAAAAATATATTATATGTAGTTTTAGAGTTTGGGGTTTATAACATTAAACGTCAACAGTTTTTTTTCGGAAAAATATTGCATGTGATATATCGCATAAAAGGTCATTCGAAGACCAATTCAGTTATGTGAACGAAATTATTTATTCAATATAAATTACGAATCCATGGGTTCGAGAATTTCCCTATTTTGATTTCTATTTCTATTTTCGAAGTTTGAGAAATGCACTGTTGGGGGTTTATGACCTTAAACGTCAACAGTTTTTTTTCGGAAAAATATTGCATGTGATATATCGTATTAAAGGTCATTCGATGACCAATTTAGTTTTGTGAACGACAATGAAAGTTAAGTATTAATTCAATTTCAGTAACAAATTCATGGGTTCGAGAATTTCCCTTATAGTATTAAGGTAATTGTTTCTGAGGCAAAAATTCATTTTAGAATTATACTGAAGTTAGGTTTTAGAGAATCTTGTAGAGGGCCTTCTAAGGAGAACAAATCTTTAACATTATGTGGTCTATACTTATATAGGGTACTCGTTTCCATGAAGGTACATCCAACAAAATTCAAACTGTAACAACACTAGGCGCACATATACACATACTTCTACCCACGTCACTCTTTATCCTTTATCCTATAGAAAAGTCGCGGTTGTACATCAGCCTAAGGCTATTTAATACTCTACCCCAAGGGTTTAGGAGGACATCCAACCTGAAAGTTTTCAAAACTACTTTGTATAATGCAATTGTTGACTATGAACCATATCCTTAGAGTAAATTTTTTGATTTTTGTAAAAGTGAATTGTTTTGAGTTATGTATTCTGTTTTTACGAAACCAACCTTATTGTATTTTAATAAGCCTCTGGATGAATAAATATATTATTATCATCCCTATTATCATTATTAATTAATAAAAGAATAATGGTCTGATCACAGTACCCTCCCAACTGAAAATTCTAAATTATTTCCTAATTTTTCAATGAAAAACGGCACGAGCAATTCTACTTCAAGCCACATCGCTGAAAAGGTAATCAAATTACCTTCTATTTGATGTATCACAATCCATATATTTCCAGATGAAAAAATAAAGTAGTGAACTGAGAAATATCAAATTCGAAAAAGCACAGGATAAAGTGGTTTTGAAATCAAAAATCGACGGGTGCGAGGATATTCCTTAATAGTTCTTCGTACACTCATTGTTGACGAGTAATTTTACTTTTTTGGCACGCTGTATAAGTTTCATTTAAGATATCAATGGTTTTGGGTTACTTAACTGAGAAAATAATAAACCTTTGTGTAAAATTCGCAGCGTTTTTTCAAAAAGTAATATATGGATTTTGATATATCAATTTAAAGGATATTCGCTTGCACAAAAATCCTCCTACACGCTGATTTCTATCTTCGAAGTTTGAGAAATGTATGCAGTTTCAAATTTGGAGTTTTATACCCTTGAACCTAAACAGTGTTTTTTGAGAAATATTGCATGTGATATATCTCATGGTCATTCGATGACCAATTCAATTATGTGAACGAACATAAAATTTAATTACTGATTTGATTACAGTATTCGCCAATCACAAATTGTAAATAATCTAATTTTTTAATGGAAAAACGGCTCAACCAATTCTTCTTCCAGTCACATCGCTGAATAGGTGATCAAATTACCTTTCATTTGATGTATCACAATCCATATATTCTTATCTGAGAAAATAAAGCAGTGGGGTGCGGGGCGTAGAGGGTGAGAAATATCAAATTCAAAAAAGCACAAAATAGATTACTTTTGAAATAAAAAATTGACGGGTGCAAGGATTTTCCTCAATGATTTTTCGCACAAGGATTGACGAGTTACGTTACTTTTGGCACGCTGTATAAGTTTTATTCAAGGTATCAATCGTATTGGGTTATTTAACTGAGAAAAGAATAAACCCTTGTGTAAAATTCGCAGCGTTTTCTAAATATATTCACGAACTTCCCAAAATTTTCATCCTGCCTTTTTTATTCCCTCATCTTCCTACAAGCTGATCTGGATCTCCTTTTGGTCTGGTGTCATGACTGGTCATTACCACTCCATAGGGAGAAATGTTGCGTTCTTCATATTGGCAGAAACAATCCAGGTGTTTCCCACAACATCGACGGACACGGACTGCGATCGGTGACGAGTCAACTAGACCTTGGTGTAACAGTCAGTTCAGATCTCACGGGGTCGCACCACATTTCAACTGTTATGGAAGCAGATATCTTATCTCCTGGGGAAGTTCTTCAAGGGTGGTGATTGTAGTGTCTACTGTTCCCTCTTCAAAACATACATCCGCCTGATATTCGAATACGCTGGGCAGGTCTGGTGGCCATCGACCAGACTTGATGAAAATTCCCTTGAATCAGTTCAAGGTCAAGCAACGTATTTACCTTACACTCACCCCAGACCATCTTCAAGCAACGATTGGGCATATTTGGACTTCGAAGCTTTGCCGAACATCAAGGGCGTGGAGACCTTATCTTCACGCATAGAGCCCAGGCTGGTCACTTTGGTGAGGACTTCAGGAACATGTTCCAGTTGAATTCCAAGAAACAGAGAGGACAACACTTAAAGCTGTCGTAGGAATCCTACAAGACAACACCGCACCAGAAGTTTCATCTAACAGGGTTTTCAACCAATGGAATAAGCTTCCATTTACTGTTAGAGAGGCCCCTACCGTCAACACTTTCGAGAAGAGATATGATGCATGGAGTGGCTAAGATCGCTAGTTCCTTTTTTTTCGTTCCCCACTGGTTTTGTTTAAATTTCCATTTCAATTTTTTTTTCTTGTAATAATACAATTATTTTTTTTGGGTCAGAGGTTTCTTTTTCGCTATTCACACTCCTGTTATATATTTTTTATGCTTTTATGGGTTTTTTTCCGGAACCATTTTTACTGTTTAAATGAATAAATGAATGAATAAAGTCGAAAATACTGGTCATCACATGATGATATCTATAAAATAGTTGAACAATGCAACCTTGTGCAGAATTTTGTCATAAAATCAATTTAAAAAATACTTGTACCTGATTTCAGTTAGATCCAATATGAAATTTAAGAAATATTGGGAAATTAAATATTAATTTCCCAGATATTTCTGAAAATAAAGATGGTGTTGAATTGGAAATAAGAACTCAATTGAAGTATAATATTTTGAAAACGCAGAATTTAGTGACGACCGTATGCATCAATTAATAATACAGTTAAATACACAAAAAATAACAACACCAGATATATCAATAGTAAATAATAGCGATATCAATTTTCGAACTTCTAAGTGGAAATCCATATGTATAAATAGATACCTTAATAAGATACTAAGTGAAACCTCCACTTACACAATTCTTCACCTAACATCCCACAATCCCACAATCTCCGATTTCGTATCATCAATTTTAACCAGGGAATCTCCTCTAACGATTTGTCGATTAAATTCGGGACGACGAATCCAAACACCTGAACCCAGCAAACCCTCAGTAATCTACAATTATGAGTTGGGAACTCACCCTGCGACACGTTGAAGTCCCTCTGGCTCCAATCACCCCCTTCCTCCTTGCGTGGTCTGTACCTCACGTTGAACCCCGTTGGCTTCATGCTATCGCTGGCATTCAACTTCCTCATGTCGGGCTCTTTTATGCCCAAGTCAAGAAGGTCAGAGTTGGCCCCACGGAGTTCCAGAAATTCTGGAGGCTCTGGTCTCACTCCCTCCTCTAGGATGATTACTCGTTCGGCCTTGCCCAATCTGTTGGATGCCCGACATTTGTATTTTCCGAAGGTCAATTTCTCAAGTTTAAGCTGCGAAGAAAAAAAAATGATTATTTTTATGTTCGAAATATTGAGCAGTTCGGGTGTTTATGATTTTGCAGATAGCCATGAGGATTTCAGGAGTGGGATAAATTAATTTAGGCGTATTGTATAGAATAGTCTATTGATTTATAACAGTTCATTACAGAAAGGATCATAGTATATCATTTAACGGGAAGTTATTCCCATTTATTTATTATCCATTGTATAATACTTGAATGAAACAATATGTGTAATTTTCTATTTCTTTTGAGTTGAAACCTAATGCATTTGGCTGAGTTGTTGCTTTTGCAGATGCTAAGCTGGTTCAAAAATCGGTTTCAAACCGTATTTCTGAGGCGAGAAAACAATATATTTCTGTTATTTCTAGAAAACCACGTTGGGCTCCCAGAGGACTCCAATCTCTTTGTTTATTGAACTTCTTTGACAAATCACGAAGTTTCAAGAAGGTTGTAAGAATTTTCGAAGCTTCGAGAAACGTCGATAAATTACAAATTTTTTCCGGATTTCTAGTTTCTTTATTTCGGTGATGTCCCGCCTTTTCTATTTCAATATATCATAACAACTCCCCTCGTTTGTTTACAGATACAATTAACTGCTCAAAAGCAGTGGCATAATAAATATATAATAGTAATAATAAAATAATAAAAACCTAGAGAAGCACTGACGTGAGGTCAGGAGCTTTCACGCGCTTGTTCCGTTGCCAAAGCGGTCAGGTATACAAGTATTGACCCTGCCAATCACAGATTTTCATTTCATATCAAGCTATAATTTTCGATCAAGTATTATATTGCAAGTCGATTCAGAATTTTGAATGGGTATAACTATCTAGAATAATTGGCGAATTCAACCCGTTTAAGCATTCGACCTTCTTAATTAAACTGAAAACCTAATGTACAGATATATTCCCTGTGTCGATTCTCTCTAAAGTTAATGTGTTTACGGCCGGCCTAATCACTGATAGTGAACAAAATAATTTCCGGAAGAATCTACTCAGTAGTTTGATAATTGTAGAGTAAGTTTGGAGTTTAATTGCGAAGGCAGAATGGGCGGATTAGTAAACACTATTGAATGATTCCGCAGATATAACCTTTCAAAATTTCAGTTTCGCGATATTTCCAAAAACATAGATCGAATCGCCATTCTATGAAAAATGCTAGCTTGAAGTTTCAGCCAAATAGGGTCTACAGAACAGAGAGCAAAAAAAATTAAAGAGTTCTCCCGCATTTTATTTAATAGAGAGAGTTATTTTGCTCATTGTTCTATAGACCCTATTTATTGGATGAAACTTCAAGGAATTCCACCTAGATCTGAGCTTATTATCAAAGCACTCAAAGCCGCTACGTCGAAGAAGCGGTTGTATGTTCCGAATAATGATAATAATAATGGGTGGTTTATCCTTTAGGACATAACAAATAGGTAGGGGATATGTCAAAAAAAGAATCAAGTATTAGCAAGCTCATCACCAAAATACTCAAAAAAGTGTAAAAGTATTCTTAACAACAATTTCTTAACTACTTTCTTAAATTTCTCCACATTAAGTGATTGTATGCGATGGGATAGATGATTGAAAACATCGATGATCCGATAAATTGGAGACGAATCAAATTTTGTCCTGTTGATAGGAACATCTTAGATTTCTCGACTTCTCGTATATTATTAGAATGGATGCTTGGAAGTTTTACGAATTGCTACCATTCTCCTACATATACAGGGTGATTCCGGAGGAGACCGTCAGATTTTAGGATAAGTATACACTAGTCAAGACAGTCTCGAAAAATTGTTTGGTTTATGGTCTCTATTTGAGAATATACAGGGTGATTTGTCCGATTCGACCGATTTTACTTTTATTGATAACTTTGTTATGGCTTATTCGATTTCAATGAAATTTTCAGCGTAGTACAATAGTATTGAACACATTCATTGATTTGAAATTTTTTTTCGAAATAAGCGTTTGTTTTTGTTATAAATCCAGATTAATTGTGCAGATTGAAAAAACACCCTGTACATAGCGTTTCCTAAACTACGCTATCTGTTAAAGATTCTACTATAATAAGTAATTATTTGAGAGTTTCTAATTTTTTGGCACACTTAGTTTTTTGCGAAAATTCCATCAAAAAAAGACAATGTCGAAATTTCGCTCCAATCGATTCTACCTACGTTCATTGAGAACTTTAGTATGGCTCATTCAATTTTGATGAAATTTGCAGTATAAAACGATCTGAACGAGTACATTCAATCAGTTAGAGTATTCCGCACTAGGTAGGAAAGCTGTACCTATTATCCAAGGATGCAAAGCAGTTCTTAAGTTCTAAAATATTCTTTTCAAATTCCAAATTCATATTTAATTGCTAATATTTTGTATGAAATCATTCAATTCAGAATATATTTCGAATTTGACAAAAATATTTTAGAAGTGACGAACAACTTTGCATCTTTGGACGATACAGCTTTCCTACCTAGTGCGGAATACTCTCACTGCTTGTGAGCCAAATTTCGATAATGCTCTTCTACAAAAATGTTTTCGAGGAAAACCGGAGGTGTGCCAGAGAAATTAAAAACCTCTGGATGATGACATATTGTTGTAGAATCTGCAACGAATAAGAATGTTTTGGAAAAGCAATGTACAGGGTGTTTTGTTTTCAACTGCAAAATTAATCTGAAATTATCACAATTACAACACTGTATTTCGAGAGATTGTTGCGACTATTGAATTAAGCCATACCAAAGTTATCGATAAAAGCAGAATCGATTGGAGCGAAATTTCGACATAATCATTTTTTGAAAAAGTTTTATCGGAAAACTAGAAGTGTGCCAAAAAAATTAGAAACTCCCAAATGATGACTTATTATAGTACAATCGTAAACAGATAGCGTAGTTTAGGAAACGCTATGTACAGGGTGTTTTTTCAACCTGCACAATTAATCTCGATTTATCACGATAACAACCTCTTATTTTGAAAAAAAATTTGAAATCAATGAATGTGTTCAACACTTTTGTACTACGTGAAAATTCCATTGAAATCGAATAAGCCATAACAAAGTTATTAATAAAAGTAAAATCAGAGACCCCCAACCATAAACCAAATAGTGTTCCGAGACTGTATTGACTAGTGTAAACTTATCCCAAAATCTGACGGTCTCTTCCGGAATCACCCTGTATATACAAGACCTCTCAAAATGAATATGCAGGCCACATTGTGGATGCCATTTTCTAAGAAACCAGATCTGGAAGATGATCATGGAGCGCAGTTGAACATTAAGCGAATGATTCCTCTCTGGATTATGTCTACGTAGTCTTGGGTAGGTGTGTCTCTGTCTTAACTTGATACATGTCGAGATTCAGTCGTCCGATATCTTATGGAGTGAAAACATTTTCGACTTGATCAAGCTCCTTCTTCACTGTCAGGACGATTATTCTTTTCATCCTGTCGTATCGGTTACAGGTCAGGAATTCATCCATGCCAGATGCCGATTGTCGATTTCTCAAGTTTCTGCGGCAAAACTCGATAGAAAGAGATGATAGAGCGAACAGCATTATATTTATAGCCTTCGATCTAACCCGATCCTGTGCTTGACTTTTCCGATTGATGGATCGCATTTAGAGAATGGGAACATATACGACGACAGTCGGATTCCTATCGAGATGGTAGATTTGCAATTTCCTGGAAAAATCAAGCAAGTTCGGTTTTAGATTTTTTCATTATTTAGATTTATTGGATCCTTCGAAAGACTTGAGTTCTCGATGTCTCATAAAAAATTCACAGAGATCCGACGTTTATGTATCGAGTCGATGCTTGTTGCATCCTTTCTGGAATGCATATAGTAATGTACGGGACGGATTCTTTATGTTTTTCACCCAGTCATAAAAACGAGGAGCTGTCAGACAAATTTTAGTTTTCATCGAGATGACCATTGTGGGGTACTGCCTAGAGAAAAAGGAATCGATCCGACCATGGGAAAGAGACGCAATGATGGCCATCAGAAGTTTAGAGAACGACAGTCTGGTTCAGGAGGGCTATTCCTTATGAGATTTCGAAGCAAATCATGGGTTTTTGTCAAATTTTGAGTGTATTTGATTGCAGATCAGATTTCTGGTTCGAGTGTAGCATGATAAATGTTTGCTGTTCGGGCTCAAATATTCTATTCCGGTTTGATTTCACTGTTCAATACATAAACAATATTTCGAAATGATGATTTATTGTTTAACGCGTGAATAAACTACCAAATACTACAAGGATAAATAACATATCGGTTTATTGCTGAGGCTCCAGAATTAATGATTTCAAATGGGACAAAATTTTCGTTCTGATGATTTTCTCATAATTTTGGAAGAAATGCAGTGGATGCCATAGCATGTGCCTTGGATATTATCCAGGAAAGTTCTTTGGGCAATGCTTATACAGGGTCTTTCACGAGGAACCTCACCCATATTTATACGGGAAACTACTGAACGTATTTTCATGAAATTCAGCACTTATAAGTATTTCACGATGCTGATGAAATCTAAAATATTTTCAAGGCATGAGCACCTTCGGTTTTTCCGGAAATGACGTCAACTTCCGTTTTTCAAATTAGAACACCATTTTTTCATTGCAGAAATAGATTCCTTAGAAAATTTCAATTTATTTTGATGTAACATTTTTCAGTTTTGGTTGGAAAATTCTCTCTGAGCGGGAAAATTCGAAAAAAAAATCGAAAATAGAGCTCCGCTGAAACAAGAATAACTTCGAGGTTTTTGGATGGAAAATTTTCATTTTTCGAATTTTTCAAGATGTAAAATTGATGTATCCACTTTAAAAATCGAAATCGCGATTCATGATACAGGGGGTGAAAAAATCGCTTTCAAAGTTAGGGATGACAAAATCGTGAAAAATCAATTTTTTCAAATTAGAACCCCATTTTTTTATGGCAGATATTGAATCTTCGTTAAAAAATAATGTGAGTGTATGCATCACACCCTTGCCCTAAAGTGGATATTTTCTGAGTTATTCACAAAAAACTGTTTTTCGTCTTGAATTTTCAGCTATTTCTTTTCCCTTCACGCCAAAAAGATGACATTTTCAGGAACTGTTACTTAAACCATGTTTTAGATTTTACTACCCTAATATGCAAGAGAAAAAAGTTACAGGTTGTTCCTAAATAGATGGCGAATTTGGATTCGAATTTGTATCGGAAACCTCTTTATTTCAACTAATCGGCCATCGGTTTTCTCTCCAGTGATAAATAAATAATTCCTTATGAACCATATGCAAAAACTTACCACGTTTTACATTTTTTTTTTTAATGATAGATATCATTAATTACATCTGCCAAATTCCTCTTTATTCAGTAGCATTTTGTGTTTACTGTTAATTTGGTGATAATTCGTATTAAGTTATAAAATCGATCACTATGCCTAATTTTACCAATGAAGATTATTTAAATCTCATTCTACTTCATGGAGAATGTAATAAAGTTGTAGATAGAACGATTCGACTGTTCATTGAGAGGTTTCCTGACCAACCCAGACGAACGAGAGATACCATTAACAGAACCATGACAAACTTGAGAAATGTCGGATCTTTCGTTAAGAAAACTACACACAGTGAAAAAAGTGTAGTAGAAGATGAGAACAACGAAATTACAGTTCTTGCATATTTTCGTGTGAATCCTCAAAATTCTCTCAAAGATGCCGAGATTGATCTGGGATTATCTCAATCGAGTGTTTGGAGAATATTAAAAAAACATAAAATGCACCCAAATAAATTCAATAGGGTACAGCATTTGAAGGAAACTGATTTCGTCAGGAGAACAGAGTTTTGCGAAGCTATGATGATTCGATTTCAAGAGAATGAAAACTTTTTGGACTGTATAATTTGGACAGATGAATCTAAATTCACAAAGAATGGTTCTTTCAATAGGCATAACAGTCATTATTGGGATGAAGAGAACAACCACCACTTCAGACAATGGAACTTTCAAGAGACCTGGAGTTTCAATGTTTTTTGCGCCATCAAAAATAATGCAATTCTCGATGTTCACATTTATGATGGGACTTTAACTGGTAAGATAGAACACTACACATGTTTGCATTATTTAAAGAATGTTCTCCCTTAGGAGAAGGATATTCTGACATATTGACTCAAATAATTGAGCCGCTAGTACAGAACCATAATGACTTATGGTATCAACAAGATGGCGCGCCTCCACACAATTCACTCAATGTGTCAAATATCCTCTACAGGCTATTTGAAGATCGATGGTTGGCGAACAATGGTCCACATCTTTGGCCACCACGTTCTCCCGATTTAACTCCTTTAGACTATTATGTTTGGGGTAGGATAAAAAATATTGTCTACTCAACTCCCCTGACTGATAAAGAGGACTGCATAGAACGAGTCAGAAATGCGTTCAGGTTTGTTTAGATTTTTAGATTCATAGTTTTGAAACTCAATTTGGTTTTTAAACACTTTTGCAGATCTCTTCCTCCTGATGAAATAAGAAGAGCAACGCACGAAGCATTCCTGAGACGTATAAATAAATGTCTAGAAATTAACGGTCAAAACTTTGAGCATCTTCTCTAGTTATAACTGCGAGAGTTTGCCATGGTTCTCCTAATAGTAACTTGAAGTCGGTTTCAAGAAGGGGTGAAAAATCTACAGCATGGTTCAAATAACAGTTCCTGAAAATTTCATCTTTTTGGCGTGAAGGGAAAAGAAATAGCTGAAAATTCAAGACGAAAAACAGTTTTTTGTGAATAACTCAGAAAATATCAACTTTAGGGCGAGGGTATGATGCATACACTCACATTATTTTTTAACTTAGATTCAATATCTGCCATAAAAAAATGGGGTTTTAATTTGAAAAAATTGATTTATCACGATTTTGTCATCCCTAACTTTGAAAGCGATTTTTTCACCCCCTGTATCATGAATCGCGATTTCGATTTTCAAAGTGGATACATCAATCCTACATCTTGAAAAATCCCAAAAATGAAAATTTTCCATCCAAAAACCTCGAAGTTATTCTTGTTTCAGCGGAGCTCTATTTTCGATTTTTTTTCGAATTTTCCCGCTCAGAGAGAATTTTCCAACCAAAACTGAAAAATGTTACATCAAAATAAATTGAAATTTTCTAGGATCTATTTCTGCAATAAAAAAATGGTGTTCTAATTTGAAAAACGGAAGTTGACGTCATTTCCGGAAAAACCGGAGGTGCTCAACTCTTGAAAATATTTTAGATTTCATCAGCATCGTGAAATACTTATAAGTACTGAATTTCATGAAAATCCGTTCAGTAGTTTCCCGTATAAATATGGGTGAGGTTCCTCGTGATAGACCCTGTATTTCTACGATGAATATTTCGAATGAAACATTTCCTGGAAGGAGAAAATATTTCAAATGTAGTTAGTGAAATAATTATTCAGACAACAAAATGTACCTGCATATGGGTAGCACGGAAACTGGTGATCTTGAAAATTCCACGACAACTCAAATTTATTCTGCAAATTGCTAGCAAAACCATTACAGAAAACGGTAAAATTCTATAATCTCCTAAAAAAAATATTTACGTACACCTTTTACTCATTTAAAAACTGCTGATAAAATCTCCCCAGAATGCTATTCAAAACTTGAGGTTTGCAATAACTCGCTGCTGGTTTTTTTTATTTCTTCAGCATACAGCAACGACTACTGCTGCTGTTACTCAAATGCTATATATTTTAATGATTTGGTAAAATTCAGTATGCACAAAACTTTGTTTTTTGATTTGATGCAGAGTTGAACTAGAATTCATCATCAAAATATAAAGTTGACAATTTGCTTTTTAAGTTTGGCACGATTATGGCTATTGAAAAGATGCTGGAAAGCAGCACTGAAAGTGAGTTTTTGAAAATGTGCTCATTAAAAATTCGAAAAGTAATATGCTCTGAAAATTCTGAAACTCCTCTATAAACTAGCATTATAATGTAATTATTTTGTTCTACGAATAAATATCATTGAGTTTCATGCTTTTGTAACTATTACCGTTCTTGATCCCTTCGAACTTGAAGCAACACATATAAAAAAATTTAATATCGTAATTTCCATTATTCATTAATATGACAATCTGCACTCCACTCATTTTCTTTGAGGTATATTAATATCTATAAAAAATAGTTTGATCGCTCAATGGCCGTTAAAACGGTTAACACTATCTTCAAATATTAAATATTAGGAGCGGCTCCTGAAACTAGTTTACCAGCTTCTGGAGAATCCTCAATACGTAAGGATGACCTAATTCAAAAGCAATATTTTTTTAGAATTCGTAACTCCGTTGTTAGCAATCGAAAAAATTGTGAGCGAGTAAGTTGAATTGTAATATTTTGTTAATTGAGACGAATAATGATAAGGTAACTTCGAAAATAATGCATATTTAATTATTCTCACACAATACATATCTTCAATGAAAATAAAGGGTTTTCCAATAAGAGGTGTTATTATATTATTATAATGCCATTTTTCAATATAAATGATCGGATGTTTATTTCATTATAAAGAAGAAGCTATGCCGTTGATAGTGGAAAATAGCATCAGGCAAATGACCACCACGACCACGCTTACAGGACCATATCCTTTCAATGAAATTTTCCATCTTTGAAGTCTTGAATTAACGCTGGGCTATTGGCGTAGACCTTCTCTTTCACGTGGACCCAAAGGAAGAAGTCGCAAGCTGTTAAATCACAAGATCTCGGTGGCCAATTGTGATCACCTCCTCGAGAGATAACATAGTCCGGAAACTTTTCCCGCAAAAGATCAATGGTTCCGTTGCTTGTGTAGCACGTAGCGCCGTCTTGTTGAAAGTAAACGTAGTCCAGATCAATACCATCCAATTCCGGCCATAAAAAATCATTAATCATTTCTCGGTAGCGCAATCCATTCAGCGTAACTGTTGCTCCAGCCTCATTTTCGAAAAAGTAAGGTCCAATGACTCCGCCGGACCATAAACCGCACCAAACAGTCATACGTTGAGGATATAGAGGCTTTTCAACAATAACTCTTGGGTTTTCCGAGCCCCAGATGCGACGATTCTGCTTGTTGAGGACCGAGGTAGAAAATGGGCCTCATCACTCAAGATGATTTTTCGATGGAATTCCGGATCATTTTCATGCATTTCAACGACACAATCAGCAAAGACACGACGTTGTTGATGATCGGTCGGCTTGAGTTCTTGTGCAAGCTGAACTTTATAAGCCTTAGGACCCAAATCTTTGTGCAAAATATGGTGTAATGACGTTTGTGGAATGCCTAATTCCAAAGAACGACGAGGAATGGACAAACCTGGGTTTTCTTCAACACTTTCGGCTACAGCAGCAATATTCTCGGCTGTTCTTGAGCGACATGCACGGGTTTTATTCTTCACATCACTAACTTGTCCCAAAAGCTCGAATTTTTCGACCAATTTCTTTATTGTGGTTCGACAAGGTGTTTCACATCGACCCAAAAATGTTCGAGTTCTACAAACCGTCTCTGCCAAATTTTCACCATTTTTATAGTGAATTTTAATAATTTCAATGCATGGTTGTAGCGTGTATAGTTCCATTTTCATTAATGGCGTAGTTTCTACTTGTCAAATGTCAAAAAATGACAGCTTCAAAAGTTACATCTACCGAAATAGCGGGCTATTCCAAATAACACCTCTTATTGGAAAACCCTTTATCATTTGAAACCCTTAAATTCGAAAAATGATAATTCTCTTCATAAGCGAAATGTGAACCTATCCTCGGGTCATGTGGTCCTTTTTTTGCCCGTCTCAGTCGCACATGACAGCCTACAACTCTTTCTTTTTTTTAGGGTGTAATCGATGCTCAGTACGATAGAACAATTATCTATTTCAACTTTAGGCTCAGCTCAAGGTTGCATTTGGTGTATTTTAGATCGGCGTAGGTACTAAATCTATACCCTTTCGTACCAGTCAGTATTTGCACACACTTATAACTCCATATTTCACAACAGTCTACCAAATTGCATTCTGAAAAAAAAATTCAAAAATTTGGGTTTCAAATGTTCTTCTTCGATCTTCGAATCATATTATCCTTACAAAATTCCCCATGAACCGTCCTTTTTCAAACAAGTAATCTATGGGTGGATTCAATCCATTCATGAGTTGAGCCTTCATAATAACAAAGCACAAACCAATAGAGTTTTTAATTGATTATTTTTCAAGTTATTGTGTTTACAATAGGCCGTGAGGACGACCGTATATCTCCGCTAATAAACATCGGATCGATTAAAAAATTTGGTATACCGTAGTCAAATTTTCACTTCAACTTCAAAGTTGCCAAATTCATCGATATCTTATCGATAATCCAAAAAAAAGTGTAATTTCGTATAAACCTTTTTTTTAAATTTTCCACCTATACGATCCTCCCAAACTTTCAAATTAAGTTTCACGCGGGTATTCTTTAACTAATTATCAAGCATCATTTTGATTATGTTCCAAACCTGACCTGAAAATTTCAAGACTTCGGGTCATTTTTTCCAAAAGTAAGAGCACGGAAGGCTGGCCAGACGGTTGAACAAAATTACATTTGATGGCGTTTTCTTCAGGTACCAAAACCTAATCGTTTGAGACACTTCGCGGATCAGAATTCGAAAATAAAAGACATGGGGCAAAGAAATGAAATGCAACCAAACTTGGAGATCACACTATGAAATTATCCAGAAACTCCACAAAAAAAAAACGGTTCCAACAGCATAATGTGTTCATAGTTGGATAGTAACTTCCCTATTATGTTTGATAAACTAAAACGATTTTTTTTGGATTACGCCATTTCTTCTTCGCTGGACTCATCTGAAGGAAAGAGACTATAATCGCCCGTTAAACTAAGTCCTAAGATATAAAATCCATATTTACGACATCTTTAAATTTTTTAGAAGCGCCTGAAAAAGTTGCAACATTTCGTAGAGTTCTAAGCTCCGGATCGTTTAAAGTAAAATGTAATCAAACAAGTACGACCTCAATTACCATGGATATTGGGAGAAGAAGGATAAATCCCACAATAAAGCTGGAAGATTATAATTAGTAATATTTCAAAATGAATTCGGGGGAGGGTTCCGTTGGGTCACATAGCCGCGATTCCGTTTCGTTGAGCTCAACCTAATTGAGACAACTTGGAACAGTTTCAGAATTTTGCGGCAAGAGAAGGTTCTGTCAATGATTATTCGGATATTTCATAAGTAAGCTCTTGTTCCTGAAATTTCAATTATATCGTATTTTGGTGCATTGCGTGAAGGTATATGATTTTGAATTTTATTGGGAGTACTTGATTGACATATCCGGAATTGGGAAGAGGATGAGATCATTATAAAAGTATACACGGTGAGTCTTGAGTTTCTACATTCATTTTATCCATTTATTCTTCTCATCAAATGAAACACTTGTTTCATATTCCATTGTTCGAAGTTTTGCTTTAGTAGAAAGATTCCGGCTGTTGAAATTCCGAAAAAAAGCTCAGTCTTTTTTTGTAGCTTTGAGTGGTTACTTCGAATGAGGTTAATTTAGGTGTGAAGTTTTTTACGACTATGACACATATTTTACAGTTATCACTTTCACCTACTCCAAACAGTTTTTTAGTTATAGACTCGAAATTCATTGAACTAATAAGAAATTGGCATGAAGAATACAGATGAATTTTATCTTATATCATTATAAAAATCTTCAATTATTTCAGAATGCTTAATTATCCTGGAGATATTCAACGTTGAATGGTATGAAAACTGATGAAAATTCGAAAAATAACCTTATTTCATGGATTCTACCCTGAGCTAGTAAAGGTCGTAAATTAAGCTGCATCCACGTTCATCCCGACCATAGAATACACAGGAATATTCATCTATTCCGCATAGACTTATACAAAGTCTGTACTATTCCCACAGACATCTATGTCTCCATGTCTATGGACTGGACTTTCCATAGAATTGCAGAGTTTAGGTTAGTTGAGTTATTTCAAATAATTCATTTATAAATTCGATGAAAATAGAAATAATTATGGAACTTTCAATATCAGAATAAACGAGGATGAAATTTTGTACAATCTTATGGTGAAATGAGATTGGATATTGCTTGAATATCGAGTTGAAGATCAGTGTTTCAATATTCTAGTGTAGTGAAATTTTTTCCTGACAATAATATCACAATAAGCCACAAATCATAAACATTAAGTGAGTAAAC
Source organism: Myrrha octodecimguttata (assembly GCA_958510865.1). Taxonomy (NCBI): domain Eukaryota; kingdom Metazoa; phylum Arthropoda; class Insecta; order Coleoptera; family Coccinellidae; genus Myrrha; species Myrrha octodecimguttata. The sequence continues at coordinate 45,885,567 of OY294058.1, read as the reverse complement.
GAGTTTTCTCAATCATGTTTCTCTGAATTTCAAACATTGGATTGGTTATTCTGCAAAAGAGATCACCACAAGAGAAATAAGTATTGAGAAATATTTAAATGCTTATGAATTTTTACCTGAGCTGAATCTGAAAGAATGACAATAAAAAAAAGAATTTCATCTGATTAGAGGAATGTATGGATAAAACTGATGTACAACTTAAAGTCTAAAATTGAATATTGAAGTTTTGGTCCCCGCTGATATTAATTTGAATTTTTTTGCCCCTATTAAATTCATTCCCCCGAAAATGAATCTGCAGTCAAACCTTGGAGGTCCACCTCATTTCCGAAGATATGGGCCCCCAAGTTTCTCAAAATGTCCATTTTCAAATCACTTTTTTCCTATAAAAACACAAAATCAGAAAGCACTGTTGGTTAATCGAAATATTATCTGTAAACCTTGGCCTGACTATTCACTACCATTTTTTCTGCGGATAGTCATTATTTATTGAATAAATACTAAATAAGTAGGCAGTAGGCCGTATTTATAGTTGCTCCTTGAGGCTTCCTTACTGAAGGCCGCCTTCAGTAAGGAAGCCTCAAGGAGCAACTATAAATATGGCCCTTAACCCTGAATTCTATTTACATTCACTCATTCACAAGCTGAAGTTTGACAATGGTGCAATATCAATCATTGTTATGACGTATTCGAATGAAATCGTTACGAGTCCCTGACAAATAGTTCAATTCTGCAATCTGCTAGGCCATTTATTTTTTAATTTTCAATATAGTTCTGTCTGAAATATTAGGATTGAAAACCCAGAAAATAAAAACAAAAAATTATGCAAATATTATAACTTTTTTTTCAGTGTACAGAAAAGTATATATCAACTATGAAAAGGATATTTTTGTTATGATGAACTTACGATTGTATGGTAATTCCCAATACATTTCAAGTGAATTGTCTGTTTTCTACTGCATGGTCATGAACTACAACATGCAATGAACCTGAATTTGAATATGGGTGCCACTTTCATGACTCCACTTAAAAGGGTCATAAGTGGTTTCATTCAAAATATTCAATAATTAACCATTTTCGGTATTTTCACATTCTCTATCGAAATAACGCTTGGAAGCTTTTCCGTTGTCGATCCAATACTGCCCTTCAAATGTGTTCAGATATTTCTATTACATTGTCTAGATTTAGAAGGAATGTATTCCTATTTCTTGACCTTTTTTTATCATGAATTTTGTTTAACAATCACATCACGTTGAATAAATCATAAAATGACACAAATATAAAAAAGAGCATCTTTCATGTTCAGGCACGAAAAGTAACATAGCCTGATTTTATCCAGTTTGAGAGTTGATCGAAGCACCCTATCCTAGTAAAATCTACGGTTAATGCACACTTTATCGAGAATATCAGATAAAAACGAATTGAGACCTCACAAAATCAAAAATTGAAATATTCGAATTCAAACTAATCGAGGTTTAAAACATTCAAATCGGCAATAATACATTTCACATCGGAACAACACTCGATCCTATAAATTGAGGCTATTGTATGGGCATATTCAATTTGAACTTTTCTATCATCAACTTTATTTTGAGGATCATTATTTGATGCTCAAAAGGTACCGATCGATTTTTCAATTTTACCCATTTTATTCAAACTCAAAATTTCTATATGATTGACGGGAAATTTTCAACTGGGCAGTGTCATCCTTTGATTACAGAGAAAAAAAATTGAGTATTCAACTTAACCGTGTATCCCAACAACGAAGAGTTCAGGTCATTCCATCGGGGATAGATGAAAAAAGTTGAACCCTCCCAAAGCTGTTACCGATCCCTGTTTACCGATAAATTCGAAAAATTCATAAAGTTGCAAGTATCACGTTCACGGTTTATATTTTACGGAAACTTTCGATAAATCCCGTCCGATATCTCGACAGCCGACAACGTTCCCTGTCACGTTCTGTTATACATTTCGAAGTTGTATTGTGAAACTTTCATTACCTGCAAAATTGACTGGTTCGGCGACTCCGTTACATTTCCAGTCTTCCTGACTTTAGTAGGAGACGACAGCCACTCGAACTTTGCTTTCGGCTCAGCTTCTATCAGGCACGTCAGATTTGCATACCCATTCAGATATCCGTACACGTGATCTTCTTTAGCCTGTGGAGTGATAAATGTTGGAGCATCTATAAAAGAATCAGAGAATGATTGCTGAGTTTCAAGAGGTAGGTTGACTGTGAATGGTAACAGGGATTAGGAGTTCGTCAGAAGGCTGTTTTGGGGCTGTCATTTAACTTTTGAGTTGAATGGTATAGTAACCTATATTATACATATACTAATTCACTCTAGTTAATACTACATGTTCAACACAAGAAAATAGCTCTTGGGTCTTCTTCATTGTCGACTGAATTTATCTGTGGATATCATTTTCGATATTGAAGAGTTGACGATTTTGGTTCGATAAATTACTGTGGTTGAACTTCACGCTTCTGCAAATATACAAGTAGGTAGGAATTTTGAGAGTTTTGAGTAACTTTCCTTTGGGCTTGGCCTCTATTAGCCATGTCACATTTGCATACCAATTCAGTTATCCGTACACGTGATCTTCTCCAGTTGTGGAGTGACAAATGTGTATAAAACAATCATTGTTAAATATTAGTAGAATGATTGTTGATTATTAGTAGGTAGGTTGATAGCGAAGGGTTGGAGATATAAGGAGTACGTCAGGAAGCTGTGATGGAGTAGGCACTTTCTAAGTAGAAAAGTCTCATAATCTTTTTCATATATGGAACAAGGAACGAATTATACATTTTTTAACAACAGAATCTAACCATTGGGTCTTTTAGGTTCCTTAAAGGGTAGCTTGATCGAAAGAAATTGAAAAATCATTGACGTGACGTTGAAGGGTCTCAATTTCTATTGAATTACAATAGGAGGGAGATGAATAGCTTACTTATACACTCGATGATGCAGAGAAAAACACTTGAATGCAGAAAAAAAAACCTCGAAGGGCTTTGAGCTGAGGTCAGGAGGAACTTTTACGAGCTCGTTTGCCAAAGCCAAAGCGGACATCCATACACGTATTGTACCCGCAAAATGCACATCCACTTTTCATATGGTTCTCACGAAATTCTGCATGAACCTCAAGCTATAATTTTCGATCAGTATCAGATTGCGATTCGATCCAAAATTTCGAATGGGTGTAACTATCTGAGGAATAATTGACGAATTATACCCATTTGAGCATTCGACCTTCTTAATTGAACTCTACTAATATATTCCGTATGTCGGTTCTTCCTAAAGTTAGTGTGTTTACGGCCAGCCTAACCACTGATAGTGAACAAAATACCTTCCGGCAGAATCTACTCAGTAGTTTGATAATTGTAGAGTAAGATCGGAGTTCAATTACGAATCAATCTTACTGCTCAATGTCCAAAAGTTAAACTTCTAATAAATGATATTTCATATGCCGATTCTTCAAGTTTCAAGAGACAAGATTCGATATTGAATACCACACCTTTTCCTTTATACCGTTCTTAATGTGGATCATTTGAGATTGAATAGCAGTTAATCAGATTCACTCGTTTTTCACTAAAAACTCCAAATAAATATTTAATATACGTAATACGTCCATGGCTTTTGTAAACAAAGCTGATGTCACCGAATAGAAACATTGACATATTAAAGACTTATGAGTCAATGAAGTTTTTTGCTTAGCTAGCGTAGACATCGACCTACGGACTACAGTTACCTACAGTGACTCTATGCGTTTGTATGGAGTCACTATACAGTTATCTAACGAACCATGCTCCCTCAACCGACTGAGGATTTAAACCTAACCTGAAAATTTCAGGACCCTAGATCCTTGCTTTCGGAAGTTAGAGTGCACAAGGAAGGCCGGACGGACAGAATCAAATTTGACTACGGATTCCTTATCAGTGAGTTCTAGTTAGTCGCTTGAGACAGTTTCAGCTCAAAATTCTAAAATTACAGCATTTTGACGGAATGATAACGCGCTGTTCCCTAGAATGAGTGGGTAATAGTGCCCACACTATCACAAACAGTGGAAGGAAAATAAGTTATTTTCGATTTTGCTAGGTCTTTTAAGGTCACCCAACGCCACTTGACATCCGAACGAAAACGAATATTGGATCTCTTGACAAAATCATTCTCTGTAAATTTTGCAGGGGCTTCAAACCATTATATTCCAGCAAGGTACTGCTGGATTTGTATTTGATCGGAAATATTATATTCTTGGGAATGGAATTTATCTATTCAACATTTCAATCATCATCACTCTACAATAATCGTTTTTCAAGTTGTGAAAAAAAATATTTGAATTCGGCTGGATAAAGCCAGTGACAGTATCAAAGTTTTAACGCGCTTGTTCTAGGGAACAGCACGTATTCATTTAGTCACTTTGTCTGTAATTTTCGAACTTTGAGCCTGAAATGGTCTTACGCGATTGGGTTGAACTCCCTGAAGAAGAATCCGTGGTCAAATTTAATTCTGTCCATCCAGCCGGCCGCGGCCGTCCGGCTTTATGTTCTGTACTTCCGAAAGAAAGAACCTAGAGTCTTGAAATTTTCAGGTTAGGTTTTGATCTTGAATATCTCGGTGGAAAGCGTTAATTGGCCAAATTTGCCGAATGGTTTCTGTGTTACAGTCATTTGAAATTTTGGTTTTTTCAATAACTCGAAAAATATTTATCTGATCGGAATGAAACTGAAGGGTTTTCCAATAAGAGGTGTCATTTCGATTTCCAAAGAAAAATGCCATTTTTCAATATAAATGATCGGATGTTTATTTCATTATAAAGAAGAAGCTATGCCGTTAATAGTGAAAAATAACATCAGGCAATTGACCACCACGACCACGCTTACAGGACCATATCCTTTTAATGAAATTTTCCATAACCAAATCGCAAAGTGGCTGCCCTATGTCCTCGATAGCCTCAAAAATTCCATCTTTGAGGTCTTGAATCGACGCTGGGCTATTGGTGTGGACCTTCTCTTTCACGTGGCCCCAAAGGCCCCAAGTCGCAAGGTTTTAAATCACAAGATCTCGGTTGCCAATTGTGATCACCTCTTCGAGAGATAACACGGTCCGGAAACTTTTCCCGCAAAAGATCAATGGTTTCGTTGCTTATGTGGCACGTAGCGCCGTCTTGTTGAAAGTAAACATTGTCCAGATCAATACAATCCAATTCCGGCCATAAAAAATCATCTCTCGATAGCGCAATCCATTCACCGTAACTGTTGCTCCAGCCTCATTCTCGAAAGAGTAAGGTCTAATGACTCCGCCGGACCATAAACTGCACCAAACAGTCAAACGTTGAGAAAAGAGAGGCTTTTCAACAATAACTCTCGGGTTTTCCGAGCCCCAGATGCGACAATTATGCTTGTTGACGAAGCCACCGAGGTGCCTCATCACTCAAGATGATTTTTCGATGGAATTCCGGATCGTTCTCATGCATTTCAACGACCCAATCAGCAAATACATGACGTTGTTGATGATCGGACGGCTTCAGTTCTTGTGATAATTGAACTTTATGAGCCTTAAGACCCAAATCTTCATGGAAAATATGGTGTAATGACGTTTGTGGAATGCCTAATTCCAAAAAACGACGAGGAATGGACAAACCTGGGTTTTCTTCAACACTTTCGGTTACAGCAGCAATATTCTCGGCTGTTCTTGAGCGACGTGCACGGGTTTTATTCTTCACATCACTAACTTGTCCTAACAGCTCGAATATTTCCACCAATTTCTTTATTGCGGTCCGGCAAGGCGCTCCACGACGACCCAAAAATGTTCGAGTTTTAAGAACCGTCTCTGCCAAATTTTCAACATTTTTATAGTGAATTTCGATAATTTCAATGCGTTGTTGAAGCGTGTATCGTTCTATTTTTGTTAATGGCGTAGTTTCTACTTGTCAAATGTCAAAAAATGACAGCTTCAAAAATGACACCTACCGAAATAGCGGGCTATTCAAAATAACACCTCTTATTGGAAAACCCTTCAGGTTGGAAGATGGACAGTATCGATAAGAAGAATTATCGAAGAAAAAATTCGAAAACAAATTTTTTTTTTAAATAATTTTCATATTTCATTGAAATTTTTTTGAAATTTCCAAGTCGCCATTTCGCAATGTGAACAAGCTCGTGAAAGCTGCTGACTTCACGTCAGTGCGTTTATATATTTTTCATATAACTTTCTGTAGGTACATTAAAACCATCAGTTTGATATAATTCTTTCCGATCCGTATTCTTTTGAACATATTTTTATGCATCTTTATTGATTGTTGCTTGAAGTTGATCCCGTCGATTGGGGCAGGAACCTAAATTGAACAATAAGGTTTTTTCCTCTACTTTAGATAACACAGCCAACAGAACAACGAACTGTTAGCCAGTGTTCTAGAGCAGGATGGTAGAGAAATAAAATTGTCAGATTAAATCTTCCAATTAGTGTAGACATGAGAAGTGGTAAATGTATGTGTGGACATTCCTGAGGACGATAGGATTTCACAAGAATCCGTCTACGAAGCCAGGTCCAATTATCCTTGGGAGAGGCGGGAAAGCAGACAGCTCAAATCTTCATTCTCCTGGATTTCATATCTGGCGACTTGATCGTTGAACAAATACAACAACAGCACATATAATCCAAAAAGAATTCAGCAGATAACCCACACTAGTTTCTGTTCCGCAGAACATAATAAACTCTATTTCTATAAACCTTTAGATTCATTTAATACAGCACTCCATTTCAATTGATGAAAAAAGTAATAATCTTTCAGTCTTTTTTAGTGGAAAATTAAGAAAAAAATGAGTATACCAAATGTGAAAAAAATATTTCTTCATGGATTTCGCTTATCAAACATTTTTCGACGCAATTTTATTATTTTTCAAGTGATCAAACAAGATGTCCCATTTTGGCAATGGTCATTCGGACTGGTTTTCGTACTTCTGGAATTTGGATATAGTTTTCATTAATCAGGAGTGAATTTTTATATCAATCACCTTCAGTCCATGGTACTGATATAAATATCAAAAAAACCATGACAACACGTCATTCTAAGAATAGTTACGGATACTTGCTAAGTGAAAAGTTATTGTTTAGTAAATACACATTTATATGTTCAGAAAATTGGGTTGAAATAACTATTCATGATGTCTGAACAAAATTATGATCAGACCTCCGACATTATATTTCATGGCAACCTCGTGAAGAATTTTATGATGATGGTGTCGTTAGAACAGTCCGAAAATAAAATTGGAAATTTTCTTCAAATATTCAATATTCTGCGATATTCTGACCGAATTTTCCTTACGAAATTCTGCATAACCCTTCAAGCTATCATTTTTCTATCAAGTACTGGTTTTGTATTCGATCTAACCTTTTTTTTGGAAATATTGAGAAAATGAAATTTCGAATGAGTATATCTGCTGAATTTTTGGGTGGACGTCATCCATCCTCAAATTTTACCTGAGTAATTAAGGTTCAAACATACTTTTCAAATATGAAGCTTTTAGGTGTTTGTTTCGGAAATTATTGTGTTTACGATCGGCCGTGAAGACGACCGTGGTGTTAACTCATTTCATTTTCAATTTCCGTCATTATTCTCGATAAGTTATTTTATCAGAAGGAATATGGAAAAACTGTTTGATATCATATATTGTTTTTACGATAGCTAAATTATTCATTTCACTATTTTCGCGTATTGCTTTATTTCATTCCGATAAAAGAAACATTTGAGTTTCCCAGGAATTTATGAAATATAGTTTCTTATTTTCAGCTTAGTGGTTCCACTCTCCTTAAATTATTACGGTTGATGAAAACTCGTGCTGAATACCATATGAATAAATAAATCGTTTCCGCGTGCTTTGAATAATTTATGCTGAAACTCAGTATCTCAGTGAAACTATGAATTCTCTGTGTAAGAAAGTGTTCAGCCAGCACTAAACACTTCCGGTATGAAGAGTATTAGCTCAAATAGCAGGAACTAGTCGGAAACCTTTGGCATATTATGTTAACAGCGCGTTTTAACCGTTATGAATGTTGTACTTCCGGAAACAACACCAAAAGGCTTGTACATTCGGACCAATTATGAAACCTCTTTCTCAGAACAATTACTACATTGGAATGAGCCTTCCAATTGCAACAATTTTCACGCTACTTTTTTCAGTATGGAAGTATTATAGAAGATTTCAAGAAACGTTCTGAATTCTTATATTTCTTAGGATTGTTTCGCATAGTGTAGAAAGAGGGAGATAATCCTTATAATGGAAGAACGCTCACTCTTTTGTATTCTGTATTTGAATGTTAAGATTTCATTTCATGCAGTTCGTCGTTTTCATCTTGTGAACACGTACTACCATATACAGGGTGAGTCTTTGAGTTGTACGATAGATTCCCCTTATCAAATGAAACATTTTTTTTCATTCATAATTTTTCCAAATTCGGCTCCAGCAAAAAGATACAGGCTGTTTAAATTTCCAAAAAAATCAGTTTTTTTTTTGTAGCTTTGATATGGTAACTCCGAATGAGATGAATTTTGTGTGAAGTTTCCTATAACTATATGATTTATATTCTTCAGTAATCACTTTTGTCCTACTTCAGACAGTTTTCGAGTTATAGGCTCGCCGATTCATTAAACTATACGGAATAAGCATGAGGAATGCAGATGAAGTTTATCCTTCGTAATCACGACAATCTTCAATCACTTCAAAATATTTGGTTTTTTCATAATAATTTTTCCATGAATGCTCCATTTTGCAGATATTCAACGTTGAATATTCTAAAATCGGATAAAACTTCGATAAATTTCCTTATATTTATGGATCCACCAGTGATCTAGTTGAGCAAGTAAATTAAGCTGGGTTCACGTTTATGAGAACCATAGAATACACAGAAATATTCATCTATTTCGCATAGAACTAATTTTAGGTATATGCATAGATATAACATTAAGTTGTAATTTCTATGGGTATATGCTATTTCGTGACCATACCACAGACATATGGACTATGGTCTATGGACTACACTTTCCACAACCATAACATTCTAGAGAATTTTTTCTGGTTAGTTGATTGATTTCTTATAATTCATTTATAAATTCCGTGAAAAAAGTGTAATTATGGGGGTTTCAATATGAGAATGGGCGAGGATGGAATTGTGTGTAATCTTGTAGCAGAATGAAATTGGATATTGCATGAACATCAAGTTGAAGATCAGTGTTTCGAAAACAGTTCAGTGGAATGTTTTACTTGCGATAATATAGCAAAAAGCATCAAATCGTAGGAATAAAGTGAGTAAATGAGTTTCCTTAATCTTGTTTCTTTGAATTTCAAAACTTGCACTGGTTATTTTCCAAAAGAGATCACTGTAAGGGATTTAATATATGTGGTGAACTTGCAAACAAAGCGCAGGAGTGTGTTAGCACATTGAGAAATATTTAACTGCTTATAACTTTTTACCTGAGCCGAATCTGGAAAAATGGCAAATGAAAAAAGTGTTTTATTTGATGGGAGAAATCTATGGTTGATATTGATGTACAACATAAAGACTCATCCTGTTTATTTACATCATGAACTACCGTAAACGCAAGGACAAATATCTGTCGATAAATCAACCAATAACCCACATTGATTTCAGCTATATTATCATCCAATAAATAAAAGTCCCTATACCGAAAGAGCATTTCACGGGAAATTTCCTCACTAAAGCATTACTGTTTTAATGAACAACAGAACGATTCACCTCATCTCAAGCCAGAAGGATTCCTCATACTTAATACCTGATGCTTTTGTAGATGAAATTTCATTCACTTAACTTCAATCATTTGGTGCTTATTACATTATTATTTTGAAGAAAATATTTCACCATGCTTTAGTATTGGATCAGGGATCTTCCACCTGATATTTCTGCAATATCCATTTGTTACTACCATGAGTCTCACACGATTTCATCAACGCCATTTCTCATAGTGAAAATTCCTCAAATATCATTATTCTGATCCAATTTATGAATTAATTATTCTAGTAGTCGTATCAAATCACTCAATTAGTGTAGCGTGAACACATAATCAAGCATTCTCTGGAAAGTCGAGTCCATAGACATAGAGACATAGTATTCATATCTATGGTCTGGTTATAAATGAACGAAGAGCTCTATGTTTCATGTTTTCCATATGAACGTATGCGTAGCTTAATTCGAGTATACTAGCAAAGGAAGAATTTTTTCTGTATTCCTTCCCAAATAGGAATATGATGTTGTGGCCTGAAAAATGAAAATAACCATTTGTGAAGAATGACATTGTATTTTCATGTTCCATGGAGCGAGTAAAATCTAAAACCTGCAAAATGTACACAATTCATCTTGTAAGAAACCCAAGTATTGAATACAATCTCCCAGTCGCCATTCCGAAAATGCAAATTTGTATCGGGGTTGAATAACGAGGATGAAATACATTGATGATACATAAGAAATTGATTGATGATGCACAGTTCAGCTCAATACCCTTGGAGGTCGGTGAGCCAAGAACACACACAACTACAACTGATTCTTAAGTTTTTCATTTTTGATTAAGCTCAATCTGCCAATTGGTCTCCATTTTTCCACACCAAAAATTTTCATCATGATTTCATGCTCTTCAACTTATTGTTTTTCAAAAATTGCTGTCATCCAACAAAGCTTCATGAAAACTTTGAAGTATGAAGTGCGTTTTGAAAATTTGGCTGCAAAAATATAGCAGACCTTTCCAGAATGAAGAATAAACACAGAAATTCTAACACCAAACAAGGTCACATTAAAATATTGTTTATCATTTTTCTTCTTGTTTCATTAACCTTCCTCAAGACACAAAGCAATTGTGAAATAGAAAGAATAAATAAACAAGGGTAACAATATTTTAATGTGTGAGTTTTTGCTGTGTTGTTTTTTTGTATTCTGTTAAATTTTATATATCAGTAACAACCAGAAAATGAATGTTACGAGCACCTGTTTGTTTTCCAGAGTCCTGAAGAAGACTTCAGAATAAAGTTCGACATTATTTAAAGAATTAGTTTTCTCATTTAAATCCTTTCCTTTCACTTCTCAAGAAAAGCATCCATCATACAAATACAGGACTTGACTGAAATAGAGGAGTATTTTATTTTTACTTGCAACCTGAACCTGCCTAAAGTACAAATTTCATCTTGACAACATATGCAAGTACTGAATATGTCACAGTCGCCATTCCTGAAATGCAAATTCGTGTCGAAATGCCCTTGCATCGAGGTTGAATAACGAGGAAGAAACACCGTAATGATACATAAAAAAATGATTGATGATGCACAGTTCAGCTCAATCCCCGTTGTAGGAGAGGTGAGAAACAGGAGGGCCGGGAGGGAAGCATCCAGAAGTATAATTAAAATCGTGGTGGGCATTGTTTTCAAGTTTGAAGAGATGTAAATTGCCTGGCTGCCGGATGCCGAGCCAGAATTAATCTTTTCAGGGGTGTGAGGAGGGCTATGGTCGTATCGGAATGTGGGATGAATAAGCAGCCCGGATTTATTCGGCCAATTTAAAACGGAACCCGAAATGACACTTAAGAATTGCCGTAGATTAATCTGAATAGGAAAATCTAGAATCTTCAGACGTCAAGGAGGCTTCTCCTCTGCTGCGCTGTTTGCAAGGGAGGAAATTGGTTCGAAATAGCTGACGTTTAAAGAGTACAGCTGGACGTTCCGGAACTTTTAGCCATTAGGCTAATTATGAAATGAAAGTTACGGAGTTTAGTCCCGGAAGTTGGTGGTTACTGTTTTAAGACACGTCTGAGCTGATGAGAATCCAATTTTGCTAGACGTTATAGATACACAAGGGTTGGTGGGGTTTGGATTCTTTATGGACGTTGATTTGAATAGAGTTGTAGATTTCAAGGCTTTCGGTTGATGTTTCCAAAGGAAGAAGGTCTTGATTTTACAATGAATCAATCTACCAAAACAAAACTTTATCACAAGAGTTTCATCAGGTTTTCACATCGAAAAAAACATACCTACTAATTAGGGAACATCATAGTCTACAACAAAATATACATAACTGACATTGGTAATCGCTCTTTCTTTGGAGATAAACAATTCAATTCTCAATTTAGTTCAGATGATATCAGGAACGTACTGAGAGTAATGTTTTCTGTATTGCGACAATCATTAATTTCTCATATTTTTTTTGTGTATTTCGTATCTGTTGGACAGGTACCGTGTGTGTTGAATTCAAACGGAACTGAAATGGGTTCAAGTGATTGTTTTTGGGGTTTAGTGTATTTGGTGTTACTACCCTCTGGTTTTTGCTTGCATGTTCTAGTGAATCAACTTGTATCGTTTTGCCCCAATGTATGTTTCGAATTTTTTCACAAAAATTATTTTGAACGACTAGGTTGGACTCACTGATAATGAATCCGATGTCAAAATCGACTCTACCCAGCCGGCCATCTGACCGATGACACGATAACTGTCCAAGCAAGCGTTATAAAACATTCAAGGTCGGTTGCGCATCAGAATGCGGCGGTAAAGGTTGTTAATGGGCTTAATAGGCCTAATGATTATTCAATGGATTCGGAGCTATAGTAATTTTCCCGATAACTCAGGAATTACAGACGCGAACCTCTTGAAACTTGGAAGCTTTTTGAAGCGTAGAGACGCGCAACTAACAGCGAAATTTAGTTGGGATCTTATGTTTAGTAAACTTAAGAGGAAACAATACCACGTGGTGGTAGATTACAGCTAGGCAACACAGCCACATATAAATGTCATCAAATCTCGCTTATATCTCAAGGTCGGCTACTGGACCCGGTCTTCATGCTTAAACGTTGCCTATAGGCGCGTGCAATCTTAGAATTCGTAGAAATTTCGACATTTATAGGTGAAAATGGTTATTTTCCCGTGAATACTTGACCATGAAAGTGTCAGCATTGCGCATTCCTTTCAACCATTTGCTCCAAAACAATTATATTCGAGGTACTGTTTGCTCTTAAAGAAAATTTTTTCGATTTTGTATTCATTTTTCGGAAAACATTTATCGGATTCTGACAAAATTCTACACGTTCGTCACGCTTCGCATTCCAAATTAATGTACCTACCAAGCACCAAATCGAACTCAATTCAATTTTCGGAAATAAAAGAATATTTGTCAAATTTCATGCTCTTTTCCTTGGTATCATTGTCATTTCCAAAATAACCCGAAAAGTCTTTATCTAATCATAATGGAACTTGGCACTAAATTGAAAAGATGCTGATGGACAAGTTTTTGCGAAATGTCATGATCGTTTCATTAAAGAAATTAAAAAAACTTGGAATTTGAAGAAACAAGTTTTTTTTTCCGAAACTATTCATCGGATTTCGAATGGATTCTAAAATCTTCAGATGTCAAGGGGGCTTTTCCTTTACAGTGCTGTTTGCAAGGGCGGAATTTGATTCGAAATAGCTGACGTTAGCAGAGTACATTCCGGAACCTTTAGCCATTAGGCTAATTTTGAAATGGAAGTTACGGAGTTTAGTCCCGGAAGTCTTGGAGGTTTTCGTTTTTTGAAACGTCTGAGCTGACAAAAATCCAATTTTGCCAAATGTCCTAGATACACAAGGATTGGTGCAGTTTCGATTTTCTATGAACATTCATTTGAATAGAGTTTCGGATTTTAAGATGTATCGGTTGATGTTTTCGACAGGTAGAAGCTCTTAATCCTACAACATATCAATATATCGAATTTAAAACGAGTGATTCCTACTCTCTCACAAGGTCTTCATCAGGGCTCTAGATTGAACAAAACATACCTACTTGAGCATCAACACAGCTCACAGCGTTCAACAAAATATAACTTACATCGATAATTGGTCTTTTTTTGTGGAGAATAGATTCCTCGCCGAATTTTGTAATTTCAGATAATTAAAAAACAGTTCTGAGAATGGTTATTCTCTAGATTATAATTCCTGCAGATATTGGGAATAATCTGTCAAATTTCGTTGTTTTTTTCCCGGTATAAATGTTTCTTTTCGGAATTACTCGGAAAATGTTCATTTAATCCTAATGAAACTTAGTAACTAGTTTGAAATTACTGTTCCACAACTTCGTGCTAAATTTCATGATTATAGTGACATTAGAACAATTTTTTTTCGAATGTTCGATATAATTTTTCGATAAAGTACTGGACTTTATCTGTATTTTGGGAAATAATGGAAAACTATAGTTCTGAACGTAAATACCTGCGAAATCATTGGGTGGCCTTAACTGATTCATGATTTCAGCCTTCGTAATCAAAGTCGAAACCTACTGTACAAATATTCTGAGTTTTGATCGATCAAACGGACGACCATAAGCACAATAAATTCCGGCAGAAAAGACTCTATGACGCGATATTCGAAGAGTTGATTTAGTGCTCAATTACGTAAGTTATATTCGTGAATGGGTAACATCCACTCATTGATTCCGTAGATACACCCATTGAAAATTTGTTTTTTTCAATATTTCCAAAATACTGATTGGATCGAATTGAAAAATGACAGCCTGAACGGCCATGCAGAATTTCGTGAGGGATAATATGATAAGGAGATTCCCAAAAGTGCGTTTAGTGGGTTCAAAACGTGCTTTAGTAACGAATTTGAACATGTTCTCAAAAGCTGTTGACTTCACAACAGTACTTTTACTTTTCCAGATTTTTTCTTTTATCAGTTAATATAATTCTTCATTCAGAATATATATCCGAAAAAGATTTTTTTTGTTGAACGGATAGTGCAAAAATCATGAAGAAATTGATGATGTAAAGAAAGAACCATACATTTTCAAGCTGGATTGAACCTAGAATTGAACGTATGAACCGAAAGTTAAATTTGAAAAAAACCTAGGAAAGCACTGACGTGAAGTCAGCAGCTTAAGAGCACATGTTTTGGTGATAACCTTTGAACATGCGCGCAAAAGCTGCTGACTTCACGTCAGGGCTTTTCTCGGTTTTTCTCGATGAAGTACTGGATTTTAATTCAATCTTATCTGTATTTTTTGTATATCTGCGGAATCATTGGCCTATTTGTGAATGGGTAAAATCTACCCAATGATTCCGCTTATACAACAATTCAAAATTTTATTTTCCGATTATTTCAAAAAATAAAGTTAGATCATTATGAAATATAGCACTTCATCGAAAAATGGCCATTCGGAGATTCGTACAGAATTTAATTAAAGTTGTATTACACTACCCAATATCCCGGGCCCGGCAGGCAGGGACCGTGTGTAATAACCAACCAGCAGCCAGAATCCTGATCTAAAGGTACGATTCCGATCTCGGCAGTAGCTGCCTGGCAGTCGCGACCCGGCGGCGACCACCATACCGCTTCCAGGGAATTAAATGCAACACTAACCAATACAAGCAGCGCCGCACGTGCAGCGCTGCTTGAATCGGTAAGTGTTGCATGTAATTCCCTGAAAGCGGTATGGTGGTCGCCACCGGGTCGCGACTGCCGAGATCGGAATCGTACCTTAAGGCGATCGAGTGGACCCGATCTGACTAGCTTCCTACCGCCTGGCGTACAGGGCAGTATCATAGCAACGCCGAGAGTGTTCATTCACGAATAGAATGGCATCGGCCGGCATCTAGGGTGGTGCCAGACTCCTGAGATTGGATAGTGTAATGGGCGTTCAAGGATAATATGATCAGAAGATCGTAGAATATTGAGTAATTGAAAAAGAAATTGAAGTTTTTGTTCTGATGACACGAACATCACGAAATTTCGCACAAAGTTGTCCAACAGAATTTCCGAACTAGCTGTCGAGTTTCATTATGATTGAATCAGTAATTTTTGAATCACGCGAAATTTGACATAATCTTTCCAGATATATTCGGAAATTATAACCGAATCGAACTGAAAGTTGGTACACTTCTGTGAAATATGAAGCTCAAGGTTTGAGAATATTTTCTTATCGAATATAAGAACTAGTTTCCGAGAAAAAAATTCCCGAAAAAAATGTAGAAAAGTTGCTCGTTATTATACTCCAACTTATAGTCAACACGGAAATATCCTCAAAATTTCAACTCCTCAGCCTCAATTTTAACTCCGAAACCACTTGGCCGATTTCACCCATTAACGAACATAACCGTCGCATCTAAAATACAACCTACCTTGGAAGTTTAACGTCGATAGGATTCTTCGTACGCCTGTTATCGTGCATACGGATGTGCATACCGGCCGGGCAGAATCGATTTTCACACCGTATTCGTCATCAGTGAGTTCAACCTAGTCGTTTGAGACAATTATTGACTCGAAATTTGTAAATTAAAGACAT
The DNA here is from genome assembly GCA_958510865.1 of Myrrha octodecimguttata. Taxonomy (NCBI): domain Eukaryota; kingdom Metazoa; phylum Arthropoda; class Insecta; order Coleoptera; family Coccinellidae; genus Myrrha; species Myrrha octodecimguttata. Next base: position 45,869,266 of record OY294058.1, on the reverse strand, counting down.
TTGGACAAGACGATAGCACAGTGTTCCCCTAAATCATGCGCGCAAAAATTGAAGGAAGGAACAACTTTCAATTCCAACCATAGGAATGATTCGATCTGTTATTTGAAATACGGTTACCTACCGATAAAGTACATCAGATCAATCAGTAGATGAATTTAATTTTCGAACACGACAAAAATACCCTCGAAAAACTAATTACTATTAAGACATGAAAGAATAAAGACACAGCATTAGCGAACATGTAAACACAACTTGACGTGATTCGCATTCAATTGAAATGATAATCCAGGCAAAAGTTTCGAAAATAAATAATTAGTTTCGCTCTCTCGAAGCAAAATATTTTCAACATTGAAGGGTGGGTTTGATGTTTCGAAGGAGTCGGACTTTATTTTCTTGCAATTTGTTGTTTCAGTATGTTCCTGGATTATTTCTTCATGAAACTTTCCTATAACTATCAACCACAGATTTCTAGAAATCCGTTGAACTTTCTTCACGCAGAACAAAGTTTCATTTCGAACTTTATTGCAGCTACATTTCCTAATGTTTCATTGTAGGTAAACAAGTTTTGGTGGTCAGGCGTTTCGTTCCCATTACAATTAGTTGAAATTTTCAGTTTAACTAGTTGATACAAAAATAATGATGAATTAAGGGTTTTCCCAAAGATTCTGTAGGTGTATTCCTTTCGGAACATTCTGGGAGACTTGAGTTCGTTTGGAACGGAATCATATATGTATACCAAAGAAGTAAGGATTTCGTAACTAGCTTTCTAAAAAATTATGCATTGATATTATTTCATGTTTTTTTTGTGTGTAGAAAATCTAGATTGAATCTCATGGATGAAATGGAATATTCAATCTCAATTTGATTTTTTTGAAGCTTTATCATTGAGAATTTAAATAATGATAATGGAAATGCTTGTATAGTACCTTCTGAATTGTTTCAGTTATGTTGAAGGAGGAAAAAGAGGTAAGATTAGGTAAGGTTCTCCTAACTAGCTTTCTGAAGAAATATGTATTGATATTATCTTTTGCTTGTTTTTTTGTTTGAAGTGAATCTAGAATATCATGGATGAAATGAAATATTTATTCTGAAATTAATTCATTTGAAGCTTTATCATTCAGGATTTAACTGATGATAGGGAGGGAAAATGCATGGAAATTAGCCTTCGGAATTGTGTCAGTAACGTTGAAAGAGGAAACAGCAAAAAAATCTGTAAGACAAATTAACTGCCAGCCGAACATTTCAGTTTGAAAAAAGCAGACAACTCAACTTTTGAGGTACACAGGATTGAAATTACTTCCTATTGAACTGGCGCCTTGCTGTTTGTCAACGAATAGAGGCTACAAGAAGTGGAGCATATAATCCCTACCTTATATAGGGAAAGAGGGATAGATAACTGAATCACTTGAAAGTGAAAACTACAATGCTGATTGTCGTAAACAGAAACAAAACAATTACTTCTTACTCATTGATCTTCACTAGATGATGAATCAATGAAACATTATTTTGAAGTAACTCTCTTCTGAAGTACCAGGATGATGTACAAGGGATTTTGGTCGAAAAAAAAACGGTATCTTCTGAAAAATTCCAGAATAGACCTTTTGAAAATCAGACTTCAACTTAGACAAAAAAAATAGACAAGTTGTTTCAATACTTTCAGAGACTTTTCTGTAAGTTATCCTCAAAAGGAAGTATGCAAAGGTACTCTATATTGAATTTCATTGGAAAATCAAAGGAATGCAAACGGCCAACTGGCAATTCTGAAAACATTGAACTATTCAAAATTTTTGTTTCAATAAAGAATCGATCTTTTTTCCAATTAAAAACTACCATTTCTGATGCAATCTGTTTTTCGCATCTCTGTAGTAGATACACTTTCCTTCATTCCAACTTTCCCTTTGTTTTATTGATTATTGAAATGAATGGCTTGATTCGTCTGTGGCCATGAGAGACAATCGGAATCAGATCTTGGGATCTGGCGGGTCGTAATAGTGAATTAGTGGAATATTATCATCCATCTTTATTCAAATAAATGAGAAAGTATTGGGAATTTGGATATTATATTGTCTGTTACTTTTGAAACAATACCAACGATTCGAGGACAAAATTTCCTCTTCATCAAGGCTAGAATAAAAACAAACAAGTTGACAATAATACATGACAAATTAGAAAAAGTCACTACCTAGTTAACTTGGCATAGTCTGTACAATTTAGCTAACTAAGTAGTTACCTATTCTAATTTGTCATGTATTAGTGTTAACTTGCTTGTTTTTATTCTAGCCTTGATAAAGAGAAAATTTTGTCCTCGAAACGTAGGCATTTCTTTCGAAGTAACAGACAATAAAATATCCAAATTCCCAATACTTTCCTTTTTATTTATAATAGTAAATATTTGATTTTTTCCTAATAAGAATGGGAAGGAAACGATCGATTTTATGGTCAGATAACCGGATGCGAGTCCAGTTGATTATTATCTCTGAAAATGAATGAAAATATTGATACCTAGGACCTATATGAATACCATTTAGCTTCGAATGGAAGAATGAATGTCATCAATTATTCTTAGCTACCATAAATTTATCCGAGATGATTGTGCAAAAATTCTGAATGAAAAATATCGGCACCACTTTCAGACGATGCAAAATGGCGCATAAACACGGATAAAGGGCACTGTATAGTTTATTTTGAGTTATTTTTTTGTTATGTTTGAGGGGTATCTTCGGTAATAAGTATGCAACTGCTATGATTTTCATAGGTGTATTAATTGCTTTTATGGTTGCAGGTAAATCGTACAATGCTCCGTATTCCGATAATCAAACAAAAAGTTATTCAGCACCAAATTTAAATCAATGCTGTGATTTTTCCCTAAAACATTCTCAAGTGCATTTTCAACGATTTTCACCGAATTTTCTGCCGCCCCATTCGATGAAGGATGAAATGGAGGAGATGTTATATGCTCAATTCCAATTTGCAATAAAAAACTCTGAAATTTCTGAGAGGTGAACGTGGTTGCATTATCGGACACGATTGTATGAACCAACCCATATCTAGCAAATAAAGTCCTCGAAATTTCAATAGTTACTTATGATGTGATACTATTTATCGGAAATACTTCTATCCATTTCGAATAGGCTTCTACCACTATTAAAAATTGTTTATTGAGAGTCCAGTTGATTATAATCTCTGAAAATAAATGGATTGATTGATACCTAGGACCTATATAAATATCATTTAGCTTTGAATGGACAAATGAATGCCATCAATTAATCTTAGCTAGCATAGATTCATCCGAGATGATCGGGCAAAAATTCTGAATGAAAAATATCGGCACCAGAGCCACTTTCTGACGATGCAACGAGAGAGAGACAGAGAGAGAGATTTATTGGTGATTCCTACAAATAAAACATTGTTTTCACACGTCATTGTAAGGAAACTAAAAATCCCGATATGAAAAAAATGTGAGCATGAATGGCAAAATGGCGCAGGAAACGGATGAAAGGCACTGTATAGTTTATTTTGAGTCATTTAAAAAAAAAAACTCGGAATCATTGTGGGCTTAAGTGCTTTATTTTCCTCTTCACCTATATTCTTAAAATTCCTACCAAAAAGGTTCCAAGGCTGAATATTTCTATTTCGATTCTCAGCTCATCCAGATTCACACCCCATTCACTAATACAGATACAGATATTATTTTTTTATTGTTTCTTCTGTGTGAAGTGGTATTAAATTGAATATCATAGATGAAATGAAATATCCATTCCCAATTCAATTTATTTGAAGCTTTGCCCTTCAGGGTTCAAATAATGATCAAGAAAATACTTGAATATTAACTCTCGAAATTGTTTCAGTTACCTTGAAAGAGCAAACAGCAAAATTAATCGCCGTCCGACCATTTCAGTTCAAAAAAGGCATCCCAGTTCACATCTCATTCAATCAATCAATCAATTTAATAGAGAATTATCTGTTTCAGTTGAACTCTTGGATCTTTACTGAATAAATGTATCATTTATATATGAAGATGAGTATCAGTGAACCGAAATTTCTGTATCTGATGATACGAGATGAGAAATATTCATGATTGTCATCTCAATAACCCATCGACTAAAATAAGGCAAATTCATGTACAAAACATTTCTGAATTCTCAATCAACAATAACTATTCAGTCGAGAACGTTGATATTTCTGAATTAATAATATCAGGAACATGCAGCTAGTAAATATTGAACACATTTCCTTCGTTGATTCATTGTCTTCTCGATAATGAATCACAATGTTCTGTTTGCAAATTTTCAACATCAATGCGTCTATTCATAATTATTCTTTTATGAACACTATTGAAAACTTTCACTACTTCATCGGTTCTTCCCCAGGGTATCCCAAAAATGGTATCATCGATATATTATTTCAGGAATGTTAAGATGAAAGTTGGCTTTTCTATGCTGTTGGTATTCACGTGATTCATAACGACTTTGACAAGAGTTGGGCTGGCTTGATTGTGTGCCATCAATCTGTTCTTATGCTACTCCATCAGAAGTGAAGTAACTCCACTCGAAAATGAACCCGACCATACGTCTTCAGAAATCAGTGTAAGCCGAAATACACCTTCAATTGGATCTTATTAAGTCTCGTTGAAGTTTCTTAGGTATATTATTGAACAAGAAAGTCACATCCAATGATTTACATTTACGCATCACAGAAGACTACTTCACTCTATGTACTGCACTCGTTATCTGTGACTACATTGAATTTCAAAATAACCGATATGAACAGAGTGCAAGTTTACAACAAATCACCACGAAAGGAACTCACCAATGCTATATTCTCAGAGCGTACGGCGAAACAGATAAAAGAAAGATCCACCGTAAAAGGGACAACATCATTTCCTTCCTGCCTTAATCCAAAAATATTTGGAGTCCGCTATCTGGAATTGATGTTGGTAATTTGTCATGCTGTTCGCTATGTTTAAACTCATAGAGATTTCAGAGTTACAAAGAGGGTTAGAGTCCGGTAATGAGTGTGGCAAGGAAGTCACTTATCAGTTCCAGCCGTAACCAACCTAGAACAATTTGCTGAACATAATGAAATGACTGCCTGTAAATCTAAGGTGGATTCTAACCATTTCAAGAGCTGAAAGGAGAATTTGGTTGCCTGTGGAATAATCAACTTATGGCCTTTTTGAACGTTCTATCGAGGGCCGCTGATACTGAGACAACCTTGATCGTGAAAAAATCGCTAAAGCTGGGTTCATTCTATGGACGAATAACTTATAATAAATTCAGTTGAAAAAAAAACAACGCTCCCGAAAAGTATGCTCGGACAAATCGATTGATAATTTTAATTGCGCTATTTTTTATGTGACAAATCTTATACTGCATATCCCAAATTTCAGATATGACGTCATCTACTTTCAATAAGATGGAAATCCTACATTATAATGATTATTTTCGGAGGGTTCATCAAGGTATAATGCGTATTTAATATCAAATTTTGTTCGATTCGTGAAGTCAGAAATTTGTCATTACTGATGAACGGAGTTGAACCTTCGCCATTTTGCAACAATAGAACACATAACTGTTTGAGGTCTTGGCTGAATTGAACTATTGATGCGAGTGCATATATCGCTGAAAATATTCGATGGCTTGGACCAGACAACTAATTCATCTGAAATCAACTCAAATACAATAAACAGGTTGTCTACTTTAAAAACACATGGTTGAAATATTGACAATAATTCTTCAATTCAATATTTTGTGTCTTTACGGAATATCTCAGTTCTTTAATAAAATCAATAACACTCAAGTTACCCTTGTAGCCTCGTCAATTTTGATCATATATATTTCAAAAAAGCCTTAACTTGGCTATAACACAAGAATTTTTTGTGTCGAAAACTTACTTACTGCGGGCGTGGCAAGCAGATATACAAAAAAGTTCTTAGGTGAAAATTATCAATCACATTTTACCAAAAATTTCATGATGAGAAACGAATAATTATGAAACTTCCCCATTTAGTGATCTTTCGAATGACATATCAACTTTTGTACTAGCTGTTTCTTTTCAGCCTCAATATCATGGCTACCACGATAACAACGAGAAATAAGAAATTATTCGAACCTGATTTTCCGCCATTTTGATACTTTTAATTATTGACTCTGTTGTTTTTCTAATTGAATATTGGAGTAACTCTCAGTAGAACTGTCAATTTATCTGTCGAATCAAACGAATGAACTAAATTCTATTAATACATAATATACGGAAAAAGTTAAGAGAGAGGAAAAATGCTGAAAAACTCGATATAAATATTTAAACAACTAACTCATAGCAAATGTTCTAAATGGCTACCACCTGGTTCAGTACATTACTGAACCATATATATTCATAAACATATATATTCTTACTGAATCTACAACCCTACATAGCTCAGAACGTTTCTGACCCATTACTGCACAACACAATTTGATTCTTTTCATCAGATCATCTCGTTTTTGAACGCTTTTTTGATGAACTTTTTCTTTTAATGTGTTCCAGACATAAAAATCAAAAGGGGTAAAATCGCGGCTCCTTGGTGGACATCTCTCTGGACCGTACCTTGCAATCCATTGTTCTTCGAAATATCCATTTGGTTGGTCCCTTACATTTCGGGTATTATGAGAATCTATTTGAAACCGAACGTTTTGTCTGTTTTTCAGAGGTATTTCATCTAATGTCTGTTAGACTGTTTCAAATTAAATGAATAAACTCGGCAGTGTTAAGGTGGTCAGAAAGAATAATACGTCTGAGAGACATACTGGATGAAGTGCCTCAGGAATCAGACAAAACATTTGTGTTAAAATAGATGGCTGCCCAGCTCATAATACCCAGAATGTAAGGATCCAACTGAATGAATATTTCGGAGAACAATGGATTGCAAGGTACGGTCCAGTAAGATGGCCACCAAGTAGCCGTGATCCTACCCCTTTGGACTTTCATGTCTGGAACACATTAAAAGAAAAAGTTCATCAAATAAGCGTTGAACCTCGAGATGATCTGATGAATTGAATCTAATTGTGTTGTGCAGAAATGGGTCAGAAACGTTCGGAACTACGTAGGGTTGTACCTTCAGTAAGAATGAATATGTGAAATGTACTGAACGAGGCGGTAGCCATTTAGAACGTTTGCTATGAGTTGATTGTTCAAATATTTATAGCGGGGTGTTCAGCATTTTTCTCTCTCTTAACTTTTTTCTTATTATTATATATATTATTATATATTAATGAAGTTTAGTTGATTCGTTTGACTCGACAGATAAATTGACAGTTCTGCTGAGAGTTACTCCAATAATCAATCAGAAAAACAACTTATTCAATCATTGAAAGTATTAAAATGGAAGAAAATCAGGTTTGAATGATTTCTTATTTTTCGTTGTTATCATGTTGGCCATGATATTGAGGCTAGTACAGAAGTTGATATGTCATTTTAAAAATCTCTGAATGGGGAAGTTTCTGCTAAACAGAAAACATGTTCATAATTATTCATTTTTCATCGATGAACCTATTGATAAATAGTGATTGATAATGTTCACCTCAGAACTTTTATCTTTATCTGCTTACCACACCTGCAGTTAGGAATTTTTTGACAGAAAAAAATTTTTGTGTTATAGCGAATTTAATGCTCTTTTGAGATATGTAATCAAAATTGATGAGGCTGCAAGGATAACTGGAGTGTTATTGACTTTATTAAAAAACTAAGATATTCCGCAAAAACACAAAATGTTGAATTGAAGAATTACCGTCAATATTTTGACCATCTGTTATATGACTCTTTTGTTGGAAAACACGTGTAGAATCCTGGTTTAGGACAGTATCCTTAATGCTGATTCTAACTCAATACAATAATGTATTTGGTACGCATGTGTAACTTGGCAAAACCTTTGAGAATACTTATGACAAAGTCATATTCCTAATTTGAAGAACTGACGGGTTAAAAATGCCAGACTAGCGATCAACATTGTTTCTCTGAATCCTTTAGCGTCCATCATAACTATAGTATGGAATTAATGATACCATTGATATTGGAGGTTCTTTTTATAAAGGACTTCAATATCCTATCTGCTCTACTAGTTTCGATGACTGATGTCATAATTTTCGAGAGCTGGGAACTAGACAATCTGCAGCAGTCCAGAAAAGTTCTCCAGTAAGACCGAATTGACTGAGACAGGTCCTTGAAACATATTCTGAAAGTCGAAGATATAAAATAAACGAAACGACGTTTCAGGTTCCGTTTTCTTCAATTCATATCTATGAATTTCAGTCCCGGATCGGTAACAACACGGTCTAGCATGAATCAGCCTTTATTATGATGACAGGATCATCACGAAATTTTGCACAAAATAGTTCATTTGCATTCACTAATCAGTTACCAAATTGCATCATGATCGAAAGATAATTTTTGAAATACTGCGTTAATATAATAGATACCGATAAGCAACACGAAATTTTAGGTATTTCTCATCCACTATCTCTAGGAATTGAAAACAAATCGAAATCAAATTTGATCAATTAATTTAAAATATTTACTTCAAGATTTGTGCAAAATCTCATCAAAATCTTATATATAGTTCTAAATGTTAATTTTTTTTTATTCACTCACGATAAAATTCCAACGAATTTGCGAGCAGCTGTGCGTCGGTGTTTCAGAAGAAATAATCAAGTTTCAATATGATCCCATGGAAAATTCAAATGAGGATAACTCTGAAAACGTTCGACACATTTAGTCCATCCACAGAAGTAGACAGCGAATTCTGATGCGCAGCCTAGATGTCTCGAGTTACTAATTTTTTTTTGTTCAGAAATGATCTCGGCCATAGACGGCCGGCTGGCAGTACAGAATGAATTTTGGCATTGGATCGCCATCAGTAAGTCTTTTAATACTATTCTAGGAAAAAAATGCAGAAACCGCAGTACCGGGGTATTGAATAAGAGCATGTTGTCCCCTAGAACATACGCGCTATAGTTTTCCAGTATAACATCGATGAAATTCTTAAATGAGTTCTGATAGCTCCTAACCTGATAACACCATGAATTCACTCTGTATTGGTTCTTTGTTGGAACATCCTATGTACATCTCTGATTTTTCTGCATGAATTGAACATATTGTTATGAATCCGACTGATATTCTATTTTGATTAATTTTGATTTTTGAATTTTCAACGGGATCCAATAACAAAAATATGAAATTTTGGTTTGAATTTTGCGCGGCTTTCCGAATCTTTCTCAGGAGGGTTCTATTCTATGAAATAATATAATTTATATAATTTCTAATAACAATATTTAATGAAATGAATTTTAAGAAATTGATTTAAATGCCAAACTTATTACTAAACCTAAACTCAAATAATTAAATTTAAATCTAAAAACTTTTATTGATGTCCTTTTTCTCTCACCCACGGTGTAACTATTCTATGTCACTCTCTTGCTTTGTATTCTTCTATGGTTCAGATTTTCGGGATAACCTCTAAAGTTCCTCTTGTTTATTTATTGCGTAATGTGCGAATTCCCAGGGTTGACTCTTGAAATTATATTTATTTTGGCTCGAATTTTTCTTGTTTAGATTTTCTAACGGCTGGATTTCTTTTTCTGGTAAGTTAATACGATTTTCTTCAATATTCCATGTAATATTCTGTTTTTCTTGCAGGATGCCAGTCACTTGATTCAATTTTGATTAACTTTGGGTTTCTGACTGGAATATTACGATGTTTCGATAACTTTTTTACGAGGAGCTGCTACAGTCTTGACGATGGTTAAAATTGGACTAAATTCTCTGTGTTCGAGCTCCGGTATTTATACCTTTTCGCAATTTTTCTTCACATCTTAGTATGCTGTGTTTTAAAGATGTCTTCCAAAAATGATGCTTTCGCAGTTTTCTCTTCAGAGGTAAGTTTTCCTTCTTTGAACCTGGTCTAGAAAATTCGGCCGTATTTTTCTCCATATTTTGATGTGCCTCTTGCCTATATTCTAAATCTCTAATATATAAAATTTTTCAAATTTTTATGCCTAAATGTACAATTTTCTAAGTTAACAATTTCATTTGCCTAGTATTCTTAAATTTCTACTTACAACCGCCAAAAAATGCTTTCATTATATTAAATAAACCCTATTTCTAAAATATAGCTGCAATTTTGTTCCTTCGGAAACCTGATAATTACATTATATGCAACTTATGGGTTGAGACATAACTTCTATCCTAAATTTACATTTTCTTTGAAATTCTACATCTAATTCTACTTATGATTGCTAGTTCTGTTCAATTCAAACCTATAATAATAATTTTCAACAAAATATCACTTAAGTTCCTCATAATTTCCTACTTTTTGACTAGATAAGGCAATTTTATAAAATTCAACGTATTGATACAAATTCTTATACTTTCAGATCATGAGAAACCTGCTGAGAAAGATAATTTGGAAGGATTATGTGCCCTGAATAAACTATTGAAATGATGGAATGAATTCTCTGGATTTGTTAGTGGATCGTGATTGATTTGGACATTTCTTATATCTTATGATAGAATTTACTATGTTTGAGGCCTGGAATTAACTTAATTATATTATGAAAATAAATGATTGAATATATGCATTTGTGTTCATTAGTAAGTTATTTTTTTCCTGTTTCTTTAAAAATCGATTTAGAAAAAACCATAACAATATATACTGTTATCTCGGTAAATATCTACTTTCGATGAATAGCCCTTCTTGAACCTTATTTATTTTTAGCTCCTAACCAACCGTATAATTTATTCACCAATGATTTCATCGCATTTGTGCTTCCTGAAGTAATTAACCCTCTTTATCAAACAAATGATGGGGCCTCGTTTGTAACAGACATCACTGCTCATTACTTTTGCTCCATACACATAAAGGCTCAGTTAGTGCTTTCCACTTTGTTATTTTCGTCACCTTTATTCATCGGGGTTCATACAGTTGGAAAGAAGTGAAGTTCACCTACTAGCTCTCATATTTATTTTTCAGACAATGAGTACATATTCTGTACCATTATAGTCGTTCAGGGTAATCAGCATTTTTTAATTTGGTAGGTCATTATTTCCGACATTCAATTGCTTGCTTGTTAAATAATGTTGCCGTGTTTTCTACAGGACTCATACGTGTTGATTTAAAAAGTAGCCATTGTAGATATTCCGATGACATGACTTATCAAAATGATCCAAATATTTATTTTTCAAAAAATATTCAGAAAATGAAAAGAGTCAGTTGTCAATGTTGAGGTTGTGACGACCTTTTTTCGGGCTTATGTGACTAAACGGTTTGAATTTATTTTCTCGGGCGCCAGTTGCAAATTTTGGTCCAAGGTTGCAACTCCTTGTCGTACACTTCTCTGTCCTTCCTAGGTAGCCTTTACACACTTGGAGAAGGGTTCGGTGCAATCTAAGATCTAAGCGATTGCTCGGTGGTAATTTCTTTGTTTATAGAGAAGACCAATATCACAGGAATAAAACTCACACTATATATGTACAGATATATTACAGAACTTTCACGGTGTCACTTACACTGTTGTCCACAATTATATTTACACAAAGAGCTGTCTGATGTGGATTGTCAATGTGTCTAAACTTATTATGATATGAACAAAATTACTATTTACACAATATAAGAAATGATCAAAGCAATAAAATAATGTACAGTCAGATGTTAACAAAGCAGAAATATGTAATCTTGAACTAAGTAGAACGGTGAACGGTAGTGAGAAATAAGATGAGCGAGCAGAGCAGGTGATAAAAGCGGTGAAAAATGACGGTATTGGTAAATTGGTGAATGACGGACAATGAGAGCATATAATGAGCAAATACAAGTGAGAAAGCAGTAAACGGACAGGGCCGGCTTTGACTACGGTATTGACCTGTGTTCCAAGAAAACAAGTTGGTCAAAATGTCTCAAACAACGATGAGTGTGCGGCCTGAAGGGCGCACCCACTTAAATAAATTAATTTATAAACGCCACGGCCAACTAGATCGACATTACCTCCGTGTCCGTATTACCGGTTCAAACCCTTAATACTAGGTTGAATGGTTCGCCCGAGCTTAGCCCAGGGCGTTCGACGCAACCCAATAAAAGAGGAAAATCCGGAAATAATGTCGACCTACTCCAAAAATACTGTCGAGTATGACTAACCAAAATACAAGGCCGTGACGACAGAGCACTCTGTAAATCTAAAAGGGACTATCGGGAACGTTCCGCTAATTCAAACTCGAATCACAGTCTGTATCTTTCGCCCGTGCTTAGCCCAGAGCGTCGGACACAACCAGATAATTCGAGGATAACTCAGGTACAGTACCACCTCAATTCAACCCCTATGGGAGGGCAATCGAACAAAGGTTGTAGGCAATGTCCCTCACAACGTTCCCGAAAACAATCTACAAATGATCTACCAAAATATTACGCTAGTGCTCCGAATTACAGAATGGACAAACCGACTATTTCAGGAACGTTTCGCTGATTCAAACTCGAATCACAGTCTGTATCTTTCGCCCGTGCTTAGCCCAGAGCGTCGGACACAACCAGATAATTCGAGGAATAACTTGGGTCCAGTACCACCTCAATTCAACCCCTATGGAAGGGCAATTGAACTAAGGTTGTAGGTAATGTCCTCCATAACGTTCCCGGAAACACTACAAAAATTATCAGCTAAAACATAACGGCAGTACTCTAACATACGAAACGAATAAACCGGATATTTCAGAAACGTCTCGCTAATCCAAACTCGAATCACAGCCTGTATCTTTCGCCCGTGCTTAGCCCAGAGCGTCGGACACAACCAGATAATTCGAGGAATCACTTGGGTCCAGTAACACCTCAATTCAACCCCTGGAGAGGGCAATTGAACTAAGGTTGCAGATAATGTCCCCCACAACGTTCCCGAAAACACTCTGGAAATTATTCACCGGAATACCAAATAATATAGCTACATTATTTCCCGATTTGTATTGAACGGAAAATAGAAATGGAACACAGGAAAATATACAGAGATCAAACGGAAAACCGAATAAAGCCCAAAGGGTTCTTACCAGGTAAAACACCACTTTCACTCAGTGTATACGGTTGTCAAATTTGAATACTTAATTACTTCTCAAATTTACTTGAAATAATTGTCGGGTCTGACACGATAAAAATGTTTATAAGTAATTATTGCAGAATAGTGAATTGAATCGGGAATAGCAAAAATCTAACTAGACTTGACGGCTCGAAATACTCACAAAAAGTTGCCCCTTTCGTCTGGACATGTCCTTTTATAACTTCGGAAAAGTGGGGATGTCACATGTCCAAAATTTCGAGAAATCTCCTAGGGTAGGATGTTTTACGGTTCCCTGATTGGTTCATTCAAATTCCTTTGTTCTCTGAAAGAATCATACAGGGGGTGGCGTAAACACTCATTTACCCGTTTTTCATACAATTCAATCTCCGAGACCGCCGTAAACATGTGAAAAAACTGCGATAAGCAATAAATCGCCGAGCCTGGCATGGTTTTTATACATAGGACGGAAACTGAAAATGCATCGAAATAAATATGATGGAATAATTCCTTTTGATAGGAAATTTCTCGAAACGAAATAAAATTAATTCGACAATTCTTAAGTGATGAAAATCACTTAGTTAAAATAGGTCGGAGATTGAAATATATCGGAATAGATTTGAAGTAATAATTCTTTCATTCCTTCTAGGAAATCTCTCGAAATAAATGAAACAAATTGATTAATTTCTTAGTAACGAAAATCACTTCGTTACAAGGTGTAGAGAAGCAAGTTGAATACTTCATTGAATAGAAAAGTTACTTAATTTTTCCCTGTGTGGAGTTTCTGTTTCTGACCGGACCTAAATAACGACATTTATACAAACGATTTTGTATTTTGGTTTAGAGAAAATGCGTTTTTCAAATAAGTGATCAATTTCAAACCATGAAATATTCTCGAGTAATTCCAGGAGAATGTCAATAACGAGCAGGAGTATAACAATGATAAATATACACATTCCTGTTGATCCGGACTGCATTTTTCAATCATTCTCTTCACAGTTGCGGGAGTCCATTCCGGATAAATTTTATATGAAATTTTCGAACTGCGGCTGCAAAACTCATTTATTGTTTTTGAGATATTATTCAATTACGAAAACATGCCAGTCATTCGTGAAACACCTGATTTTACTGCATCTAAACTGTCAGCTTTTTTCAGGATTGCAGACTTTTAAATGCCGTGATCAAGTTTATCAAACTCATCGAAACTTCATTTTCATGGAGCTATCGATCGGATGAGGTCATAAACTATGAAAAAATATTCTGTTCCTTATTGGAAATTTATTACAATGGATATAGAAGTGAAATGCTTTTGTTGATTCGTTATAATATGATGAGATTTTTGAAGCCGCTCTCTACTCACTCTGTCTTTTGCCGGCTCGAATCTCTTATTTCTCAGAGATTCTAATGTTTTAAAACGTTTCACTTTTTTTTTTAAACTAGGGATATCTGGAAAACTGTGATCCTGAGCGTGAATTAATGTAAAACTTAAGAGAGATGAAAATTCTATGTTGGAACAAGCTGACATCTTTGAAATTTTCATGGAAAACTATGGCTACTAGGACGTTATAAGAAATAAAAATTATAAATATTCTGGCAACAACCATTGGTCGGAGTTTACCCTTAATACTGTCCCCTATTTTCTCATGAAAGTTATGTTTTTAAACCTCTTCCTTCATATCAAAGAGCTCCATAAACTGCTTTGAATATATAAATTTTGATTGAATGTGGAATTGGCAAAAGTGAGATATAAAGCAAGGAAATATTATTATTTACTAGTTACTTACTCTTATTTTAAGTTGAAAGTTAACGTTAAAACCCATCACAATATTCTCAATATGCCTGTCACCTTCTCAAATGCAGAGCCTTCATTAAATTTGTTCCTACACACTTTGGAACCAATTCTGAATCAGGCGGATTGTGCGCATATCGATATTCCAACGACGTTCGAACTGATTCTGGAAATACGAACCAAGTGTTCCAACGTGAAATGAGTCAGACCGGTTCCAGAACGGTGAATTGAGTTCTTGGTTATAGGCAAAAACTGAGAGAGAGGAATTGAAACGGTCAGCCTCAACATGCCATTCGAATGCAGCAAGGGGCAATAAAACAACATCTTACTGAGACGGGCTGCATTTTTCGGGTGACAAACAGCCCTTAGGCTATAACAAGGAAATTTCTAAGAATGATTCGTCTCCAACACCAACCGAACTATCTATTCAGAATTAGTCCCGAACTACGATGAGCACAGACGTATGAATTTATTCAGTTCTGAATGAGTTCAAGACAGTAACAGAACTGGGTGTTGGAACGAACCTGTTATTATATTTTCGGATAAAATTCACAAGATTTCACAACTGCCCGTGTCGTTCGTTGCCATAGCATATTGGAGCAGTTATGGATTCTTTTGATGAGCTTATTACGAGAATAACTTGCGGTACCTTACACCATATCTTTTAAAAGGTCAAACGAAAAAAGTCCGAAGGTCTAAGGAAAGGACTTCGAGCAGACCAACATTTTGAAGAAGACTAATGAGGTAATAGAACGTTCGCACTGTGTAGATAATGAAAGTTGATCAAAATGTTCAGCTGTGAAGATAACTCTAATAGGTATATTACCTACTGTTCCGTTTCACGAAATGGACCCCACCTTCCCAAACATGTTATTGCTTCAACGAAAAAGAGGAATAAATATTGAAGCAAAGCCTTTGGTAGAGTGAGCAAGAATGTCCACAACATCTTATAATACACATTCAACAGGAATTTGAATGTTTTCTTAATGTATTATACGTCAATGGAAAGTTCTAAAATTAAGACAATTTTTGCATATACAGGGTGTAACAGAGTTAATGTAAAATATTCAAGAAGGTGATAGTACAGATTATTCCGAACAAATTATGTGCTTATAACTTTTTGCGCGCATGTTCTAGGGGAACAGCGTGCTATCGTTTTGTCCAAATGTCTGTAATTTTGGATGATTGAGCCGACAATGGTCTCAATCGACTAGGTTGGACTCACTGATGACGAATCCGGTGTCAAAATTGATTCTGTCCGGCCGGCCGGCCGGCCGGCCGTAGACACGATAACTGTCGACAGAAGCAAGCTAGCAACTTGAAACTTTCAGCATAGGTTGCGCATCGGAATGCCGCGGTTGAGTTCGTTAATGGGCCAAATCGATTTAATAGTTTCGGAGTTATAGGCATTTGAAGTTTTGAAGTTATTTATTTTTTATTTCAGAAACTACCTGAGCGATTGGATTCAATTTTGGCAGTTAGGTGGAGTACAATGACGCGCAACTTTGAGCCAAATTTCGTCAGGATCATATCGTCAGTAATTTAAAAAAAAAATTTTTTTCGAAATTTTTTTCCAAAAAAATTTTTATTTCGGAAACCATTCATCATATCCAAAAAAAATCATACTCACACTTTGACCTTCTAATTTCACAGCAGTGTACCAAATTTCAATTCGATACGATCATAAGTTTTGGAGATATGGGGAAAAAATATGTCAAATTTCGAGGTTTTCTTCTCGATATCGTTGATTTGTTCGGTATAACTCGAGAAATACTGATTCAGTCCTGATTAAACTTCACAGCTAGTTTTAAGATGCTGAAAGACAACATTATGCGAAATTTCGTGATAATCGTGTTATTAGAACAATTTGAAAAAAAAAATTTCTATGATTTTCTCATCATATCATCCTCATTAAATTCTGTATGAAACTTCGAACTGTTATTTTCGATGAAGTACTGGATTTCAATTCGATCTGATCTGTATTTTTGGAAATATTGGAAAAATAAAATTTTGATTGGGTATATCTACGGAATCATTGGGTGGATTTTACCCATTCATGAATTCGGCCCTCGTAATTAAGGTCCAAACCTTCTCTACAAATATCGAGTTTCTAAGTTGTTTCTTTCGGAAGTTATTGTGTTTACGCAGTCGGCCGTTAGGCTGACCGTAAACACAAGGGTCGAATTCGTGAATGGGTAAAATCCACCCAATGATTCCGTAGATATACCCAATCAAAATTTTATTTTTCCAATATTTCCAAAAATACAGATCAGATCGAATTGAAATCCAGTAATTTATCAGAAAAAAATTTCGAAAAGCATTGCCGTGAAGGCAGCAGCTTTTGCGCGCACGTTCAAATTCGTTGCTGAAGCGGTCATCTACATTGAACATGCGCGCAAAAGTTGCTGCCTTCACGGCAGTGCTTTTTGAAATTTTTTACTTGAACCCCCCAGTTTTACAGATATCGATTCTTTTGTCTTTTTTGGAAACATCCCTACCTTGCTCAAGAAAATAGAGTATATCTCCGAAACGAGAAGACCTACGGCAATAAATGTGCCTTAACTCTAAAAAGAAATAGATGCTTCATTCACCATATTCAATCTTGCTCGAGCAAATTTAACAGGAATCGAAAGAACGCAGATCCAATGAAAAATTCATTTCAATGAGAAAATCGACATGCGATTTCATTCGCCATTATCTCGAAAAATGTTCCAGGTAAGGTATTGATTGTATAATGTTGAAAACTTCTCTCAAGTCTCCGCTTCTCAAATATGTGGCACGTTCGTCAAGAAAACGTCGCTGACATAGAAAAAATGAGGTAAGTCATTCAGAAATCGTAAGCGCCATAGTGGAAAAAAAAAACATCGAAGTAGGTTTGTGGTCAGATATGTAGAAGCAAAAATCTTTTATGAATTGTCTTATCAACATAGAGAGCTTCACAGTAGAAAGAGGGCTGAATTAGCGATTAAGTACCCATAGTTTACTTCTCGTATTTCGTCGACAAATCTGATTTGCGTATAATGGCTCTTGAGTATAGCAATATTGAGTATGCTGATTTGCTCTACATGTACCACATGTTGGCAGATGGCAATACAGTGGTTGCTTTTTAAGAATACGAGATTCGCTTTCCGGGACGCTGAATCCCACATCCTTTTCAAGCTGTGTATAACCGTGTTCGTCAAACAGGTAAAGTGCAGAAAACGAAAAATAAAGTTGGTCCTGTACCCACTCCCCAATCTGATGCAATTTTAAGATCAATCGATGATGAACCAACTTTGAGTACTCGGCGCATAGCTTTAAGGATGGAAGTATCTCACAGGACGGTGGACCGAACTATCAGGAGAGAAAGTATTCATCCATAGCATTTGACTAAAGCACAAAACTTATTGGAGCCTGACTACCGGCGGCGGGTTGAATTTTGCCAATGGTATTTTGACGAACTTCGACTGGATTAATTTCTTGAAAATAAAATTTTCTGGACTGACGAGTCTACTTTTATTAGACATGATATTATTAATCTACGAAATTCGCATGTTTATAGCCGTGAGGACACACATGCCATATTGGTCAATCACTTCCAGCACGACTTTAGAATTAATGTGTAGATGGAACAAATTGGGCCTCATTTAAATGGAGCAGTATTCCTTCTTCCTGCATTGTATTCGGAATCATTTCTTAATTCTCTTCAAAACAACATTAGTGACGCCATGGAGGAACTACCATTAAACATAAGGCAGGATATGTGGTTTCAAATGGATGGCTGTCCTGCTCATAATGGGCGCATGGTATCAGATTATATGAATGCAGCCTGGTAGATGGATTGGACGATTTGGTCCGATAGATTACCCAGCAAGGAGTCCGGACTTACTACTTCGGATTTTTATCTGTGCAGCAGGCTGAAGTTGGAAGTTTATAAAGGTACAGTTGTGTCGCTAGAAGATTTGAAGATGAAAATTGAAGTAGCCTGCGATATGGTCTGCGGCAATCCGCAGGAACTGCAGCGCATGATTAACTCAATGGGCAAAAGATGATCTCTTGTCCTCTTACACGGTGAAAAGCACATCGAGCAGTACATTTGAGTAAAGCAAGTTTCGTCACCCAAATGCTTTCTATGTTTTGGTTTTCACTATTATACATTTCTGGATCATTCATAATTTTCGTGAATTCTTTCAATTCTTACCAACCAATGAATACTCAGTTGTATCGAATGTAACTGAGCTACTTGAAAGACAACATGTGTTCATTAGAAAATCGGTACGAAGTCTCAGCTCCCTATTTACTGCAATGTTTTCCATTGTGGCGATCACGTTTTCTGATAGATTTGATTCGTTTTTCCTAGGTCAGCGATTTTCTTTTGGTGAATGTTTCACATATTTGGAAAGCTGAGACTAGCGGGAAGTTTTCACAGTTATAAAATCAATATCTCACCTCGAGCATTTTTCTAGAAAACGGCCGATGAAATTTCATATTGGTTTCCTTATTGATCTAAATTTCCCACTGAACCTATGTTCTTCAGGTTCCTGTTGAATTTGCTTCAGCTGAACTGAATACAATGAATGTATCACCTTTTTCTCTTTGGATTAAGGGCACATTTATTGCCGTAGGTCTTGTCGTTTCAGAGATCTTTTCTGGAGCAAGGTAGGAAAGTTTCCAGAAAAACAAAAGAATTGATATCTGTATAGCCAGGGGGTTTGAGGAAAAAGTTATAAGCACATTTTTTGTTGAAAATGATCTGTTCTTTCACCTCCTCGAATATTTTACAACAACTCTGTTACACCCTGTAGATGCAATATGCGCATATTATACGATATTCAAAAAAATTCCGAATCAGTTTTGGGGCTGGGAAAAATGTCATCATTTTCTCATTTTTTACCCTCATATTACCAGACGTTGTTTTATATAATATCCAAGAAACCATCCTTGTCTAAGGGAAGTTTTCTACTCTTCACCATAGTGTACAACAGATCCAGATAAAGATGATAGTTTTGGAGTTATGTTTTCTTTAAAGTGATAAAATGGCGAAACGTTAGAAAACATTAGAATCTTGAATAACTTTACCACGGAAGATAATTGGACCATCATCTATAGGAACATTTGTGTTGCAAATTTCCTATAGAATCACTTTATGGAATAAGGCTAGAGATAAGTTGTACATCATGTATAGCAGCCTCGACCTCAGTATTCACCTTCTAGGTGAAGGCAATATAAAGGGGATTGGCAAAGGTATCTCCAAAGTCTCACTTTTTTCGTAGGATCTGGTCGACGCGGCAAGTAGATTCTCAAACAATTCGACATAGAATAATGTATTGGTTTACTGGACCTGTTTCCCTTGTCTTTCAGCTTCACACATTTATTTGAAATTATAAGTATGCGTCTAAAGTTGGTCACGCACAGATGGATTTCACAGGAGTGTTCAAAAACATTATCAATGCAGGTGAATTTTTCTACTTTTTGCTGCAAAGGCTTTGTAGCTATCTAGTACAACGCTGGCTTGAACCACAACAGGTAGATTGTATTGCATCATTCGGTTAACTTCTGAATTCTTCTTCTTCTGTTGCCCATACCATCATCCATAAATAACATAAGACTTCATTACCGTAGTGGCGAGAACGAGTCATAAATCTGTCAAAAGTCCGCCGTGTTTTGTCAAGAACTTACCTTTTATGGAGTGAATTCGATTCAGTATTGTTTCAAATCAACTAAGTGGTGATATTATTTATTAGAAAGGTACACATCGAAAATATTGGTTGGAAGATTTGAAATATATAAAATTAATGGATGAATTTCGATATTAGTTTCTGTTGCATTTACAACTATTTCTAATCTATTGTTGAGAGGGAAAGATTATAGGTATAATAATTCAGAATAATTACCGTTTTCGAAATTAACTAGTCAATACACCAATATGTGCAACTACAGAGAAATTCCAACTTATGACTGATATATATGATTATGGAATTATCATATCAGTAGGTGTCTAATAGGATTATTTTTCATTTTCAATTTGGATTACGAAAAGCTGGCAAACAATCTCTTGGAAAGCATTTCAAAATGAAACCTATTATTGTATTTAGAATAATAACATCCAAAACAGCACAACCTGGTATTTTGAAATACATTTGGATAATAGAAAGTCGCCAATTTTCACAATCAAGACGCCTCTTTCAGTTGAAGAAATATTAATTTATATTCATATCAACGTGAACATAACCGCAATGATCAATCCCAGGATGCATACAGTAGAGTGAAATTACGTATTCTATGCACAAAACAGCAGTTATATTGACGTCGGACAAAACTTGGCGGATTTGTACCACGTGACCGCGATCAACCAATAGAAAATCAAACCACTGTTGTCGCCACTGTGGTAATATAGTCACTGTAGCATAAATATGAATTGATGCATTGAAATCTGGTATAAATAGAATATTTCTTTCATGTAAAACTAATTATTATATGGAGGTTCATATTTCTGAATCAAAATCAGAACTATCTTCTTGCGAGATTCATCCAAATCATATAAAACCTCAGGGTTATCATTCAAATAAACGGTGGTAATATTTTCGTGGGACAAATTCCTGAAGGAAATCCACATCACCGCAGATACTAATCTTAAGGAACCACCCCTTATAATATGAATGAATATCATGACAGGTAGCTTTATTAATCTTTCCACAGTATTAACGGTTCATTTTAGCTGCAAGCTGCAATGGATCCGCCTGCGGGGGATTCGAATAAAAAAGAAAGCGAAAGATATTTGCAGAATGGGAAAAGCTTACGACCCGCGACATAAAATCGTTTATGGTTGGAATGTTTTGCTCCAGCGATAAAAAAATGATGCATGAGCTCTCAAGTATATTAAAATATGAGATATGGTGGTTTGAAAATATCATTTCGGATTTGCTCATGGCAAGATGATATATGTTTATTCAAAACATAAATTATTTCGCGTATAATGCAGATTCTGTTCACTGCAGGGTTCGGTAAATATTAATCTCGGAAGGATTAGTTTCGAATTGGAATTACGGGCTCGAAAAGCATGTATGTCACATTGAAAATGGATATCTTTGAATCATACGATACTCGAGGATAGTCTGCATAAACCTTAAAATTCTGCTTTGTTGGTCCCAGTTTATAAACACTCTGGTGATAAAGTCAGGTCAATAACTATCGTGGAATTAGTAAACTGTCTGTTTTCAGTAAAATATTTGAGAGCATTGTTTGTTTCATAGTGTCAATATTAGGAAGTCAGCATAGTTTTTTCTAAACGCTTTAAAGAAACCAATTTGGTTGTCTACACGGAATAAATTTGTAGTGCACTAGATAATAGGACCCAGGTCGACCCGCTCTATACTGATTTCAGCATTTGATAAGGTTGACCATAATATACTCATGCTAAAATTAATGAAAATCGGTGTCCATGGACGCTGAGATGGTTTTCATCGTATATCCACTGCCGTAGTCAACTTGTCAGTGTAGGAGGGTTTTTGTCATCTGCGTTCGTTGCTACTTCCGGAGTTCCACAGGGTTCGCAACTCGGTCCATTCTTGTTTTTGATCTTTATCAACGATCTACAAGACTGTTTCAAATATTCAGTTTTTCTTTTATATATGCGGATGATTTGAAAATCTTCCTGAAAGTGAGATCGGTTGGGGATTGCTTGAAGATCCAGGAGGACCTCTCTAGATTTTTGGAGTACTGCCGTGAAACTAATCTGAAACTCAACTTCGGAAAATGCGCTTGTATTTCTTTCAGTAGATCTAATGCTCAGATAAGTTTTCAGTATTTTCTAGGCAAGACAAGACAAGATCAAGGACCTTGGAACATTTTTCGATAGTAAGCTCAGTTTTCACTATCATTTCGATTACATCATTACAACATGCAGCAAGACTTTGGGTTTTCTCAGTAGAGTATGCCACGATTTCCACGATGAAGCGACAATCCAGAGTCCCTACTATAGCTTTGTCTCCATCAAACTTAATTTTGGAGGTGTTATATGGAGTCCATACTAGAACGTTCATGAACTGCGTTTTGAGAGACTCCAGAATAGTTTCGTGAGGTTCCTTCACTTCAAGGTCAATAACAACTACGTTATGTTTGGAATAAACGAGCTTCGGTCCAGACATAAAATCCAGATTCTGGAGCAACGTAGAATCATATTTGATCTGCTTTTTACTTTCAAGATTCTCATGAACTACTTCGATTCGCCAGAGTTGGTATCATATATTCGAATACGAAGAGTAGACAATTACTCCATAGCAGTTCTTTCAACACTTCTATAGGTAAAAATTTCCCCATAACCAGAATGTGCGATTTGTTCAATGAATATGTCAACCAATTGAATGTCCTTACCATTTGTTTTAAAAAAAAAAATGTAGAAATATTTTTTGTTATTGATATAAATTTTCCTTTAGGCTTTTCTTGAGTTGTTATCTGTGCTTGTTTGTGGACACATGATATTATTTTTTTCAAATGCATCAGAGTATACTCTTGTGGGTTTAACCTGTTTGAATCCCATACCAGTAAATAAATAAATATTTATGTTCCAACCACGAACAGAATTTCAATTCGATGAATCCAATCGAAATGTCTTCGAGAATAAAAGCTCAAAGGCTCAGGTAATTCTTCAGAGGAATCTGAAATACATTGGGTGCCATAGAAATATTTATTTTTCGAGATACATAATTGAAATTCTGCACTCCGACAAAAAACTGTCTTTCATAGGTTGAGGTAGATCATGTAAGCCTGTGACTTCCTGATTTACAGGATTGGACACATCTTGAATTGAGAACTTTTTGTTAATTTTTTAATTCGGTTAATTTCGGCACCCATATACTCTCTGATTATACAATGTCTGGGTAGATTAAAGAATCGGAATGTAGTAAAGTGTCCTCAATAATGTTTTTTATTTTTGAAAGATTACTGAAATTATTTTTATTGCGATGCTGAGTATAAACCTTGATGCAGTGTGATCAGAGTTGGAGCAGAAGACTCGTATCCCGGAAGAAACTAAAAAAATAGTGAAATTCCTGCCTAAATTATCAAGTTCGCGTGGAGATGAACTTGAATGATTTTGAAATGAGGTTAAAAATTTATATATCAAGAATATCAATAGAGTAAAAAACAACAAAAAATCTGTGGAATTTCATTTTTCTCAAATCCATTCTCATTTCGAATGCATTCCCCACAAAATTCACCATGAAATTGTAATATGCATAAACCTTCTTCAGTTCATATGAGAGAATGATTTATGTTCAATTCCGGTTGAATCAGTCATAGACGAACATTATTCACCCTAGCATCTTCTTTATCTTTCACATATTATAGGCCTTAGGCATGTATTTTCCATATTTCAGTTCTCCTGAGATATTGAAGAACACGACTTTTTCCGTCGCTTTGGGGGTCTTTCCATGGGGTTTCGTTTTTCTGGTATATCTTCCCTAGCGATTTTTGCTACCCTTCCTTCAGTCATCCTGTCAACGTAATTATTCCAGGCTCTTATACATTTACGTCCCCACTTGACAATGTCTTCCACCTCACATTCGTATCTTATATGACTCTCAATGTGTACCCTTAGATGTTTCTAAGTATTATCATTTCAGTGTTTTTAAGTATATTTTTCGATCTTTTGCGTATGTCAATACCAGCGTAACACAAGTTTTGTATGTTTTAACTTTTGACGTTTCATCCATTCTTTTGTTGCTTTGGTTTTATTCTAGATGATTACGCGAAATGCAGTCGATATTCATTCACTCCATTCATTCTATTCTGAATAGAGGTAATTGGTATGGCTAGGTAGTTGAAATACATAAATCGATTTCAAGCGATGGGCCAAAAGCTCCGGTTATAGTTGCGGTTATCAAAAATGACATATAGGCAAAGGATTATCTGTCAATGTGGATAACCGTAACTATAACCGAAGATTTTGGTCCATCGCTTGATATCGATTATTATTTGTTCATGATTTTATTTTCCAGAGAAAGTTTAAATCTGACTAGATACCGGCATGTTGAAGTATACAGATAACAGATTAGTTTTGCTCCTCGTGAATGAATATCCTCTCTCTATAATTTTGACATATATAAATATTTCATCCATTATTTTATTCAAAAGTTGTGGGGTTGAAGAGTCATTTCTTCTGTCAGGTTTTGATTATCTAAAATGTGGGTAGGGGTATTGTAATTTAGTTGTCTTGTGCTATCTTTTACAGTTTCTGACACATGTTTCTTTCCAAGAATATCAACTACGTCACATAGTCTTACTTGCCTGACTATGAGAATAGCATCTACAGGGTGATTCCGGAGGAGACCGTCAGATTTAAGGATAAGTTTGCACTAGTCAAGACAGTCTCGGAACAATGTTTGGTTTATTGTTGGGGGTCTCTATCGAGAATATACAGAGTGATTTGTCCGATTCGACCGATTTTATTTTTATTGATAACTTTGGTATGGCTCATTCGATTTTAATGAAATTTTCAGTAAAGTATGATATTGATGAGCACAATCATTAATTTCAAATTTTTCTTCAAAAGAAGCGGTTTTTATTGTGATAATTCCAGATTAATTGTGCAGGTTGAAAAAACACCCTGTACTTCGCGTTTCCAAAAATTCACTATCTGTTTGCGATTCTTCTATAATAAGTGATGATTTGAGAGTTTTTAGTTTTTTTGGCACACCTCCAGTTTTCCGAGAAATTTTTTTCAAAAAGAGACAATGTCGAAATTTAGCTCCAATCGATTCTACTTTCATTAATAACTTTGGTATGGCTCATCTAATTTTGATAAAATTTTCAGTGTAGAACAATCTGAATGAGTGCATTCAATAATTGCTACAATCTTTCAAAATACAGAGTTGTAATTGTGATAATTTCAGAATTTCAGATCAATTGATCAGTTGAAAATAAAACACCCTGTACATTGCTTTTCCGAAACTTTCCTATTCGTTTCAGAGTCTACTATAATATGTCATTACTCAGAGGTATTTAATTTCTTTGGCACACCTTCAGTTTTCCGAGAAAAAATATTTGAAGAAGAGCGTAATCGAAATTTGATGTAAGAGCAGTGCTAATATTCTGCACTAGGTAGTAAAGCTGTATATTCCAAGGATGCAAAGCAGTTCTGAAGTTCCAAAATATTCTTTTCAAATTACAAATTCATATTTAATTGCTCATATTCTGTATGATATCATTCAATTCAGAATATATTTCGAATTTGAAAAGAATATTTTAGAAGTGACGAACAACTTCGCATCCTTAGACAATACAGCTTTCTTACCTAGTGCGGAATACTCTCGCTGCTTATGAGCCAAATTTCGATTATGCTCTACTTCAAAAATGTTTTTTAGGAAAACTGGAAGTGTGCCAAAAAAATTAAAAACCTTTGAGTAATGACATATCTTTGTGGAATCTGAGACGAATAAGAAAGTCTTGGAAAAGCAATGTACAGGGTGTTTTTTTTTCAACTGCACAGTGAATCTGAAATTCTGGAATTATCACAATTATAACCCTGTATTTTGAGAGATTGTTCCAATTATTGAATTAACTCATTCAGAATATTCTACACTGCCAATTCCATCAAAATTGGATGAGCCATACCAAAGTTATTATTAAAAGTAGAATCGATTGGAGCAAAATTTGGACATTGTCTTTTTCTGGAAAAATTTTCTCGGAAAACTAGAGGTGTGCCAGAAAAATTTGAAACTCTCAAATGATGACTTAATATAGAAGAACCGTAAACAGATATCGTAGTTTAGGAAACGCGATGTACAGGGTGTGTTTTCAAACTGCACAATTAATCTGGAATTATCACAATAACAACCGCTTATTTTGAAAAAAAAATTGGAATTAAAGAATGTGCTCATCAATGTTGTACTTCGCTGAAATATTCATCGAAATCGAATAAGCCATGCCAAAGTAATCAATAAAAGTAGAATCGGTCGAATCGGACAAATCACCCTGTATTTTCTTAATAGAGATCCCCAACCATAAACCAAACATTGTTCCGAGACTGTCTTGACTAGTGTATACTCATTCCAAAATCTGACGGTCTCCTCTGGAATCACCCTGTATAGTAGATCGATTTTATCTGAACCACTGTTTTTCCCCGATACGTTTCGCTTATTATTGCTTCTATGATCTTTGGAAAAAGCTTCAGGACTGAGCTGAAAAGGATTAAGCCTCCATAGTTTTCTGGAAATTCTTGTCCCATTTTTTGAGTACAAGGATGGTTATATTTTTTTTGAATCGTAAGATACTGTTTTGGATGTCTGTATTTCATGGAATAGCCT
Source organism: Myrrha octodecimguttata (assembly GCA_958510865.1). NCBI lineage: Eukaryota > Metazoa > Arthropoda > Insecta > Coleoptera > Coccinellidae > Myrrha > Myrrha octodecimguttata. The sequence goes on along the minus strand of OY294058.1, from coordinate 45,842,135 downwards.
TGTAAGTTTTACCATTAATTTGTGACCTCCCTATCTCATTAGCTCATTTGGTATATTATCTTTTTGTCCTTCTTTTCTTGACCGTTTTGCCATTTCTGAAGTAACTTCTTTGGGTATAACAGGACGTTCTTCGGTCTCTTGGCTCCCTTTTCATTGTTTTTTTCCGTCTTTCTCTTCGGGGACATCGGCATACACTTGTTGAAACTAAGCTTTTCAGTGTTTGTTATACAATATTAACTTTCCTTCTTTTCAACATTCCATACCTTCCTTTATGATCCGTATGAGTCAGGTTTCATTTCGCAGGTGGAACTTTTCCAGTAGTTCCGTTTTATGTTTCTCATTTCTTCTCTTCTTGTTTCGACTCAATAATTCTTTTATTTTGGTATCTGGTTGTTTACAAACGACTGAAAAGTAGTCGGATCCTATGTTTTCTGAAGTCAGTCTTCTTGTGTGTAATATTTCGGTTGTGTGTATGTGGCTCTGTTTGATAGTATGTAGTATATTGTTTGAGTTTTGGCCTCTAGTTTTCTGCCATGTAATTTTGTGCTGTAGTTCGTGTTAAAAAAAATTTATTGTTTATTTCCATGATACAACGTGCTCACAGATATATTAACGCCTCTCCGTTCTCATTGATGTGGTCCTCATTTAATTTGTATTTTATTCCAGGTAGTAAGTACGTTATTACCGATTCTGGCATTCAGATCGCACCTTATAAGTAGTTTTCCATCTATCTTTATGTTTCTAATCGCATTTTCAAGATTTTCGTGAAATGTCTCTGTTTCTTATTTCTTATCTACTGATAAGGTTAAGATTTCCTGTTCCTACACCTTAGCCAGTTGGAAATAATCAATAGTATCCGTGTCCAAAGTTGCAATCCGATCTTTAGAGACCTGAAGTTCTTAAGGGATGAATCTTATTTCTGTGAAATATGGAATGATGGTCTTTAGGCTCTCGTAAAAGTATATGCAGCATCATGAGGGTAGCCATTCTACCGAAGAAGACACATAAAACAACCATCCATCTGATAATGAATTCATTACGAGAACCAATACGTTGACAGCCGAACGTCACATTCATTCGTGGCTTAACCGAATGAACATTCTTCATATTCACGTCTGAAAGATATATCGGCGAAAAAGGATTTTAATTTCATGGTCTGCCGTTCTCTCATGTATCTATCTGCGAGTACGAATATAGGCAGAAGGGAAACCGAAATGGACATCCTTTTCAAATTCATCACTCTAGGCTGAGCCAATGTACCAGGAACCCATAACAAATCGCTCCTCTGAGGTACGCGCTTCGGAATAAGCCTGAAATCCGGACCAGTTTTATGTTGCTAACAAATCCACAATTAGTTTCCAGTTGTGATGTAGAATCGCTGCTGCCTTCGATTGACACATTTGAACGACTTTTTTTGTTCAGCCGGATTCCGACTATACGCACTCTCCTTTGCGACGATTCGACTGGAAGTCGACAAAATTGCATTCCTGCTATTATGCAGATTGGAATTTCCAGCTAATAGGATGAATTTGAAGAATTAAAGCGGAATGGGATCAGTTTTAATTAGTTACAGATTCGTACGTTGCTAGCAATACATTGTTCCTGATTGGAATTCGAAAAAATCACTCTTTGACGGGCCATTTCGATATTGCAGCTTTGAATGAACTGAAATTAAATATACTATCTGACAAAAAAACTGCAACACCGCGAAGGTGCTGTTTGAATTTTGAGTTTTTTTGTTAGAACATGAATAGTATAGCAACGAGTAAATGATTAAAATTTGGAGAAAAACGTGGAGGTTTTTTCATGTGAACTTTTTTGTGTTACTTGAATATTGTAGTCGTTTTTTGCAAATTCTTCAAATTTTACAACAAATCAGCTGTTCGGGGAGATGCAAAGTCAATATTCAGTTGTTGTTGAAATGCCTAGAGCACGTGTACGCGGAATTTATCGCCAGCCAAGTGAATTTGAAAGAGGTCGAATTATTGGTCTACGAGAGCCGTGGTTGTCATTTCGAGAAATCGCTTACCGTACGAACAGAAATCCAACTACTGTTATGATATGTTGTCAAGCGTGGTTTGATAATGCACAAAATCGAAGAACGGTAGGCACTGGACGTCGAAGGGGCACAGAGACTTATGACCATTAGAGACCGATTTGCGACAACTCGATCATTGGCTGATGCGTGTTTAGGAGAACAAGGCTATCCTATAACTGTCCGAACAGTTTACCGCCGCATGAGGTCTTTTGGACTGCAGCATTATCGACCCCATCTTGTGTTACCTCTTACGGTGGAGCATCGCCGGCAACGATTACAGTGGTGCGGAGAACGAGAACATTGAAATGTGGAATGGCATCAGGTCATCTTTTCTGATGAATCTCGATTCTCCTTGGGTTCACATGATGGCCGAAGAAGGGTTAGACGACGTCGGGGATAAAGACGAGACACTAATTTTGATGGTGAGCGTCATGTACTCTGGACAGTAGGCGTTATGGCATGGGGTGCTATTGCATATGCAAGTAGGTCACCTTAAGTCTTCATTGGAGGTATAATGACAGAGCTGCATTACCTTCAAGAAATAGTGGAGCCATATGTTCTCGCTTACCTCAACCGGCTCGAGAATCCAATATTTGAGAAAGATAATGCTCGACCACATGAAGTTAGTTTAAACTTTTTTGAAGCGACCCATGTGGATCTTTTGCCATGACCGCCCAGATCCCCTGATCATCATGGGTAGAAGGCTTGGAAATTCATCCCCAGCCCCCGGGACTTTTGCGGCTCTCAGGCATGAAACGCAGGTAGCGTGAAAAAATCCGAAAATTGTATAACAGAAATGTGGCTATTGGCCGCCTGAGAAATGGGATTTAGTTAGATTATTTTTTGTGGGGATACGTTAAGAAGAAGATATGAAGATTTAAAATTTCTTATTAACTCCTAAGTTTGAATGTCTATTGTCATTGGTTTTTGTATATGGCCGATCAAAAATTCAAACTTTAAATGGCTCACCACAGATAAATTGTGATTCGTGAACGTATTGCCTTCTATTCCTTTTTTCTGGGCCACTTCTATAAACCCGTATGATTCGAGGTTAGTTCCAGAAATTTTGTTTCAGACTGTTTATCTGCTGAATTAATTTTCACCTTAATTTTATTTGCCCCTTTTTCACCTCACTCAGGCCTGGTTTCAATCCAATTTCAATAAAATGAACAAAGAGTTCTTATCTTCATGATGATGTTCTCAATACCTATGGAAATGATTATATAAAGGTTTTTTTAAGGGGTATGGAACTTTGGGTTAGCAACAATGTTTTAACTGGCGGTCATTTGTAAGCTGTCAAGTTGTTCAAAATTGAACGATTTGAATATGCCTCCTGATCTGCGCACTTAATATTTCCGCAAATTCAACCGATTCTATTGGACCCACTGCAGCTGGCGTTCTTTTACCAACCAGAGACTAGAGAAACCCGATTCGCAGCTATAATCAGCTCTGTGAAAACCTGCTTCCGCTAACAGCCTCTCCATGTAATTATTATTGCTTAAAAATTGATTCTCGATTAGTTCTTGTTTAGACTAACATTTGTGCTTTGCTTCGTTCTCCAAAAATCTAATTGTTCTATTCACCTTAAATTATTACGTATAATTAATTAACTCTTGGTAAGTTAGTGCAATTAGTGTGATAACCAGGTTAACATCTCATATTATTTATTTCTGCTCAAACAACTCATTTCAATCGCTTATTCACGTTCACATGAATATGGTGCACGTATTTGAAATGAAACCTGCCGTTAGGGATTGATAAGATATCGATTGTAGTCAACTAGATTCATTTGCTCTTGAATATTCTCCATTGAAAATGATTTTGAGTATTATTCGGTTCATGCTAGCACTAGTAGAATTAATGTAGTTATATTACTCTGATCGAATGATGATAAATGACGGCTCATACATGTTAATCCTCATTATCTCTTTGAATAAGTTCAATTCAAATAGGAGCAATGCATATTTCTATCAATCGGAATCAATTTAAGTATGCCCTTATCTTAGAGAGTGGGAGTGCCGAAGGAAACTCAATGAAGTAGGCAAGAATAACAAGGTCTCCTTAGTCTGGGTTCCTGGGCACTCAGGAATCAAAGGAAATGAAGAGGCCAACACTCTAGCCAGAAAGGGAGCACAAACGCTACCTACTGGCCCAGAACCTTTCTGTGGTATAGGCAAATGTACCTATAAGAAAGAGTTTCTGGATAAAGAAGGAAATGAAAGTGGGGCACTGTGGAGGAATTCTCCAGGAATGGAACACTCTAAAAAGTTCCTTCGGAACTTTGAAATTGCTAGATCCAAAAATCATCTGGATCTCAGTAAGAATAAGTTTCGCCTCCTCACTGGTTTCCTCACAGGACACTGTCGCCTAAGGAAGCACATGATGAGAATGGGCTTATCAGAAACTGACGAGTGCAGATTTTGTGGGGAGGAGGAGGAAACCCCTTTTCACCTGATCACAGAATGCCTCGCCATTGTGAGCCTGCGCAAAAGATACCTTGGACAGGAGCATTATAGGAGGAATGAGAACTTAGTCTCCTTGAAGCCCTCACAGATATTAGAATTCATCTGAGCTCTTGAGCTGGAGGGCGAGCTGTAGGTTGCGAAAACAGCTCTGACAAGGGGGCACAATAGACCTTAAGGTCGCAGTGGAACGTAACCCCTTACCAACTATCAACTATCAACTACATGTTAATCCTCATTATCTCTTTGAATAAGTTCAATTCAAATAGGAGCAATGCATATTTCTATCAATCGGAATCAATTTAAGTATGCCCTTATCTTAGAGAATTTTGCTGTTTTCTCATCCGATTAATTATTAAACACTGATTGCACTGACGTTTGTACACTCAATATTGACCTCTCTAATGAATCGATGCATTTTTCGTAAATTCCTACTCAATTTTATATTCATTGATTGTGATTCCAGTGTGTATCATTCTCAATTTACTCAGAACGTCTCACTTTTGATGGTTAATGAATCATTATTTTTGATCACCATTATCCGTTTTTCCTGCTCAAATTATGTTCTGAATATTGATAATTGTATATTAATCATCAGCAACTCATATCTCAAAATGGCCATATGTCAAGATGGTAGAATGCAGTAACTTCTCCTTTTAGTTTATGAAAATATAGTTCCATATTAATTTTGTTCAGCACATCTCCCTTTATTTTTGAAATGTGTATTCATTTGTAAAACACAATTCTATTCACTTCTCAGAAGGCTAAAGGACGAAGCAACCCACTTTAAAGGGCTGAAGTCGACTGAAAATGAATTCGATCATATATGAAGAATACGGACAAAACAATGAACTTCAGTATATACTGGGTGATGCAGGAATTAGTTTGATAACAATTTGGGATGTTGATACTACAGATTGTTTCCCATCGACTTAAGTAATGAATGTGTTTCTATAACTTTCAGTTTATTCGGAAATGGACGTAACTTACGATTTTTACATATGAACTGATGTGAATTTTTACAAAGCCGAATTCTTCCCTGAATTCCGAGTGGAATAATGGCAATGAAAAAACTGAACAAAGAAAAAAAAATTAATCGAAAAACATTTTATTGTTTTTTCATTTCAGTTCGAGAGTAATGCTAGATATATGAGCTTCCGATATTAATACAATCCATTTAAATCCATTTTCAATCATGAGGTAATATTATAGACGACTTCTCCCCTACATTTTGATAGAGCATCAGATTTCTTACCCCTTTTAGCCAAAATATAATTCGAAAATTTACTGAATTTATATCTCGGTCCGATTACCACATGATTGAGGATTATATTTGCAAAATTTCGAAACCCTGGATGCAGTGTCATGAAATCAGGGCAAATTAATATATCAAGAGTTGAAATCGATCCGATATCGGAAAACAAAAATTTTGCTCATTTTATTTTTATTTCGACCACATTTCAATCAGAAATCAACATATATTAAAATATGTCCATAATGAGCAGCAGTTCATAAAGGTAAATCGGAAAGTTCGCACATTTCTGGTTCAACTGGAAGTCGTAGACATACCTTGTTCACCTCTGTTGATAAACAATAAACTGTAGTATCAACGTCCAAAATTTCAATCCAATATCTTGTAAAATGACATTTTTTACGGGGGTGTACCTGATTATTTTGACATCCTGTATGTCTGACATGTGATCTCTGGAGTCCGAAGTATGAAATTTGAATCCTTAACTAACCTCGGACTAACGAGAATAACGTAAAAATAACCCCTAATGTGGTTTGTAATTCAGATCTCCCATCTAGAAATAACCGGCTGAAATATCATTCAATTTCAGATTCTAATTGATTTCAGCATCGTTCCACTCGGTTAATGCAATAATCAATATCCAACAAAAAAATTATGAATTGATATGAATATCTACTAATGGTATGAAAATATTCCAACCCAATGAATAATTGCTCGTGGAACGATTTCAAATGAAACGACGGAGATCATCAATCATATAATTGGATTCATCATTAAAAATCCATCGAAATTTCAACCACCGAGCATTTACAAAAGATGGGAAGAAATAGCACTAGAACATAAAAAGTAGTTGTTTGTCTATTATTGTTACTCAATAATCGTTTGCATTCTCAAACAGTTAGGAAAAGCTGTCTGAAATATTTGGTGAATTGAGTTATTCAAACTGAAATCTTTAACCACAAGCTATCAGAGTGGAATTATTTGATGAAAAATTTTGGAAAAGAATTCCGAATGATATCGCATTCCCATATACAAGGTCTGAAAAAGGCAACCTGTGAAACAGCAAATACTGATATCACTTGTTTTTCATTGCCAAAGTGTGTGAATATCGATCGACTTTCTAATCAAATAGAACTGATAAATGACTATAATGCAAATTTGACATTCCCTACCGTTCATAAAACTTCAAAAGAACTAAGTTAAAATTCGATAGTCTCAGTCGCCATTTTGCAACTCTTGAAATCTAACCTAACGATAGATTTAATAAATTCGCCGCCACTTGTGATTTGAAAACTGAGATCAGTCAATGCATCTCGTGTCTCGTTTTCATCACTAATTGTTAGTAGTTGAGGATATATATATACCATATTCAATCTAGTGAAGGAGTCGATCCTTCGGCATTCGCCATTTTGCAACACTGGTGCGTGCTGCTTGTATCAATGAGTGTATTCGCCATTTTACCTTAACAGAAAATCTTACCGTTGCGTCTTTTTACACTGCTGCCTCAATTCATCTGTTGAAAAAGGCGAATTTTCCGATCGAAAGATTCAATGGACAACTCTTGTTCTGAATTCATTTCTAGTCGCGTGGAAAAATTTTGACAATTGCTTATCTTTTCCATTTACACTTCAATTGTGCTGTTTGGGGGTAATCTGAAGATACACAAAAAGAGCCTCTCTTCCAGAAAACCAGATGAAAAGTATGTTGTTTTTCAATTCTTGCTTGAAATTCGATATTGAAGATCTTTGGTGATGAGTTTCCAAGCGCATCAAACGCGCGGAAGCTGGCTGGTATTTTTTACCCGTAATCTATATCATGATATCTTCAGTTATAACTTCATTATTGGGTCACGTTAGCTTTAAACTGTTATGTTCTGTGATTCCTTGAAACGCCATTGCTTTCTTTAATTAGCTGTTCCTGCGAAAACAAACTCCCAATGCTTATATACTTATATAAGATATATAAAAGATGTATGATCAGATTTTATGCATACCGCATGATCAGATTAGTGTATGACGTGGAAGTCGAAGTGTTATTTCGTAACCGCGCATTCACTCGCCCATCCGGATTTCCTGATAGATGCGCAAAATTTTTTTTTGGTCTGTGGTGGATTTAACTGGTTCATATCAGAACAAAGCGCCTAACAATGCAAAACTAGCCAGTTCAGTATCAAACAAATTTCGCAGATGACACCTTTTGGAAATCCAATATCTGATTTCATAACGTCATAATCATGACCTTTCATTCAGCTTGAATTTCATCAACGATGAGATGGTTATTGATATATTATTTGGTTATTCGGACACGAAATATTTCGAAGAGTGTGTGGCACTATGTATTCTTTGCATAGAATGCAGAAAGAATTCAGAGACACAGGGACATAAAGACTTAGGCTGCGCAATGAGGCCACAGAATCGGTACCCCTCAGAAAGAAACAAACCTTTCTTCCCCCCATAAATCTAATTCTATCTACTTAAGTCCACTCCATCCCCCTCACACTATAACATACCTTCGTTCAGAGTTTTGACTAATCAGATCCCATCATAGAACATCATCAATTAAATACAGTCCTAACTCTCACAGAACTACAAGAGATAGCTTACAGATAAAGAATATGTTTCTATGCAAACCACCCGCATAACTCTACTCTTAATTCAGTGTACGACGTGGAAAATTATCAAGTGTTATCTTCGTATTCGCGTATTCACCCGCCCATCCGAAGTTCCTGCTGGAAGCGCAAATTCTCTTTGGCAGGTGGTGGAATTAACTTACCTATCTCCGAGAGAAGCGAGCCTCACAATGGGACAAACTATCTCTGTAAATCAACCTCAGTCTAACCTTGTTTCGAACGCTCCCAACATCGAAAATGATTTCCTTACCCAGGAAACGGTATGAAATTTCAATAAGAGCATGTTTGGTGATTTGTTATCCAACCGACATATAGGTAACTAAATTGGTTCATTTGTCTTCCTATTAACGTTAGGATAGGAAGGTAGAGCGGTTCGGAGCGTTATGAGGGAACTGCAGTTAAATTTCGAATCAGATTGATTGTACCTATTTGGGATGAGCGCTTTGGGGATGGATTATTTATAAGCCTATTCGAATTTATGTCAGAGAATTAATGGAATTCTTAACCATTTCAGGATATTTTGTCGAAATTCATCATTGGAACTGGAGAATAGGAGCCAGGTAAACGGCGTTTCTCATTTTAAAAGTAAAACTCTAGGGAACCCGAATCAGAATAACACTATTCTGATTTTTGCCCTTTTGTGGGAATCTTTTGTGTATCAGCGTGTTATCATTTCGTCTAAATGTCTTCGATAGTGAAATTTTGAGCCGAAATGTTCTCGATAGACTATGTCGGGCTAACTGATGATAAATTCGGTGTTGAATTACCGGTGAAGTTCGTTAATGGGCCAAATCGGTAGAATGGCTTCGTGGAAATAGTCATTTGAATTTTAGGATTACTTCCCTAATATTTCGGGCACCACTCAAGCGATTGGACTGAAACTTGGCAGTTTGTTCATATCATATGATTACCAAACTGAAAAACCAATTTTCTTCGGAATTTTTTTACGGAACTATTCATCAGATGTGAAAAAAAATGCACACACCTTGAACTTCGTATTCCACAACAGCGAAACAAATTTCATTTCGTTTCGGTCCCAATTCCCGGAGATATAAATATATATTTATAATATACAATGAAAATGTAATTTTTTTAATAATCCTTGTTCTTTTCGGAATGAAGTCGAATAATACTGTTCCAATCATGATGAAACTTCATTACCAGTTTGAAAATCCTGATACACAAGTTCGTGCAAAATCTCATATCATCAGAACAATTCAAAATTCATTTCTCAATCAAGTAGTGAATTCCAATAATATCTGGTAGATATTTTTGAAATTATTCTGAAAACAAAATGTTGATATATCTTTGAAAGTGTTGGGTGGATTTTACCTATTTACTTATTCGACTTCAGTAATGAAGGTCCCAACCTTCTTCACAAATATCTGGTTTCTGAGATTTTTGAGAATTTTTCTGTTTATCATGTATAAACGATCAGGTCTTTCGATGGCATAAAACGTATTTTTGCGCGCATGTTCTGGGGCACAGCGTGCTATCGTTTTGTCTGAATGTCTGTTTTTTCGAACTTTTTCCCGAAAATTGTCTCAAATGACTAAATCGGACTCACTGATGGCGAATCCGGTTTCTGTCCAGCCGGCCGTCCGACGACACGATAACTGCCAAACGAAGCGAGCTCCAGACTCAAAACTTTCAGATTAGGTTTGAGTATCATATTTTGCAGCAGTGCAGTTTAATTTTTTTCTATGGTTTTTCACTCGAAGCTAAACGTTGAATTCGATTATGCAAAAAATGTAAATAGGGAAAAAACGAATCACACTTTCATGTTTGATTGAAATAATAATCATAGCACGCATTTTTTATTTAATTCAAACGAGCCTTCTTGATGGCAATAACAACGATCATTGAATTGATTTATAGCTTTCATCCAAAGGACTCTTTAGAATTTAATATCTGAAATTGAACAATTATTTCATATCAACTGTCATTTAATTCTTGAAGTTGACAATATTCAATAATTTTTCCACCAGAATCATACAAATAAGAAGGTGTGAAATTCATGGTAATATTGTTCTATCGACGTGGTATTTAACCAGTTTGTTGGTGTTTTCGGTGATCATAGACATGAAGGCATGAATTGTGCCTTCCTTCCAACACTGTAAACGGAAGTTGGCAACGATGTGACAGAGAAGAAACATTCTCTCCCCTCAAGTGAATAGATGTGGGAAATTATATTGATTTCTCGCCAATCCCTTCATAAAACGTTCTAAATATTAATGTTATCAATGACAAATACACCTGGCTGAAGCTTGGTGTATTCATCATCACCTTATGAAGATAGGAACAGATCTCTGAAGGGAGATAGGTTTGTCTCTTTCTTAGGATATCCAATTTTGTGTTATTGCGCAGTATATGCCTGTATGTTTGTGATCAAGTGTTGCTGAGAGCACGTGTAAGGTTTTGAAATATAATTTTTTTGGTTGCTGTTTTTTACTTCAATTATTTTACGCCAGTTGATATAGTATTTGAATTTTTCATTCAAAATTGGTTCGTTGAACACAATAAATTTCATCCCGAGATATCACAATCCAAAAAATTCAATGATTGTAACACATTAGTTACTTCAGTCGATAGGAAATATGTTTCTATGTCCACTATTCAAATCCGTCAAGTTGAAAAATGAAAATTTTTTGGGGGGTGAACCTGATTTCCGAGACACCCGGTATAGAGATTTATGCCATCTTCCCAAGAAAAATCACCCCGGATGATATCGTAGGTTGTGTTCTTTCCATAAATAATACCCCGGAAATTCATGAAACATGAAAGTTTCGTGGGTAAAATATTCCATAAGTGGTTGGGATCACTTGTGTTATCGAAAATCTCATTACTTCATGATGAAATATTCATAAAACGTCGAATTTCAGATATGATAGGAACTGAATTTGTGTAGGTCTCCACGCAATCTCGCGAAGGTGTCATTTTTCATCGTATTGAATTCGAACGAATTAGATGAGCCGAGGTAAAGGCCGATAAAATGTTCCTCACCCTCCATCAATTTTCAATTTGTGATCGATTATCATTTCAGATGAGACCAGGATGAGAAGGGAATTGATAAATGAGTTGACTTGAAGAGGTTATTTCATAAGGATTCATAGATCCTCAGTGTCATTCAAAGATGATTGATAGGCTTACACCGGAAAACCAGGCAACTGAACATCCTCATAGTATGCGTTTATGGGATGTGATGGAAAATGAATATATTGCAGAAGAAAACTGGATTTTTCCGTACTCTCAACTAAGATATTAAATGTTTCAGATTTTTCAGTATCATAGCAGTTTTTATAAAGTAATTAGCGTGGAGAAGAGATCCTATTGTTCAGTTAAAATTTCTGAATACGATCCTGCAAGATCAATATTCATGAACAGCCATGAATGAGGAATATTTAGAATAACAATGATTGATTATTCACACATATTCAGAATGAGCTGCAAAATCCAATGTAAAAGTATTTATAAAATAAAATGGAGTACGAGCTGAAACGAAATTCAGTATTATGTTCAACTAGATAAATTCCACGTGCAATTTTATAATCTGCAAATATTTATCGACACATTTTTCGAAATGAAATTTTTAGGTTCACGATGTTTTTTTGCATTTGCTAGAACGGAATTCTGAATTCTCATTGTGCGGATATTCTAAGGATAAGCAAGCTATCGTTCAACCCAAATTTCAGCTATTTCGTAATTAAGGTCCAAACCTACTCTACAAATATCTTCTTTTCTTACGGCCGACCGCGAACACAATAACTTCCGGAACAAACGACTTAGAAACTCGATATTTGTCGAGTAGGTTTCGGGCTTAATTACGAGGGTCGAATTTGTGAATAGGTAGAATCCGCCTGATTATTTAGTGGATTTCCCCATTCAAAATCAAATTTTTCCAATTTTTCCGAAAATACAGATAATATCGATTTGTAATTCAGTACTTTATCGAAAAAAGCCTAGAAAAGCACTGACTTGAAGTAAGCAGCTCTTTCACGCATGTTATCACCACACACGAGGATATCACCAAAAGTGAACATGCACGCAGAAGCGGCTGACTTCACGTCAGTGCTTTTCTAGGTTTTTTTCGTCTTACTGCACTGATTATGTTGGAGTAATAATATTATAATAATAATAATAATAATAATGTTTATTTATTCCATGAATCCAGAATACGTCCATACAAGCAGGATACATATTAAAATATACAATACTGAATAATTCACATTACACATTAATGAAAGGTTTTCTCAAAATTACAAAATTCCTCAAGGGAATAAAAACAATTATCAACAAGAATCTCCTTCAGTGTCTTACTGAAGTGTTTATAAGACATATGCGCTGCTACTCCTGCTGTTCTATAAACTGAGTGTCATATGATCATTATTGCGAAAATTCTAGGTTTACGTCGGAACTATTCTCATTGTATGTGCAAATAAGATGTAGGTATCAGCTTTGATTACATTTGGTGTATCCGTCAGACAAAAACTAACAGACGGATATACATATACACTTTGGCATTACGAATTTGACTCCGCAATGAAATTTATGCATGGAAAATGTCACATCCGATGCAAACTCGGGAATTCCATTATATATATTATTTTATTCCGAAGTTTGTGTCACTCGCACCAGTCGCCAGCTTCTCCAAAGGCGTATTTCAACTTTAGAACAGAACAGGGCAAGACGTCTGTTAGGGCGAGTTCCCGCACGTCCGCTCTATAATGTTCTTTCTTGAAACGTGTTCCGACCTGTTCCATTGTCACGGAGCATCTCGCGTAGACAAAGAATCGGAAGGTGCTATGTCTCGTTACTGTGAAATAACGCCGTACGTTCCTGTTCCCAAGGCGTTCTGTGTGAACAACAGGGGTAGCTAATATGGCGGCTCTTTGGGCGAAGATTTACCGTAATTCGAATGAATAAACCCGGAACTTGTTCGCTCATAAAGAAGCCCTGGGAAAACTCGAAGAACGAAGGAAGACTGCTTGGAATATTCTCTGCCTAGAGATAATTGAGATAGGTGAAATGCTAGGGTTCAAGATATCGAATATCGATTCTGATTAGGTACCTGTATTGGAGAAGCTTATGCCCGTACGTATAGTCCGATCTAGAACTCCTACTTGAGAAATTCTCCGCTAAGATAAGCTCAGGTATTGACACATGCTTAGCAAGGGTTCTATACCTTGAACATGTTTTCACGTTTCCATGTTTGTCATTATGAATATGACAGTATCTGTTGAGGGTGTCAAAGAAGCCGCCCCATAAAATGAAACGTAATTCTGTTATCGAAAATGCCAACAGAGTGGAAGATTTATGAAATCTGTGTTACTTCAGAAAAGCGGAGGTGCCTACTAGCATCAATGTCATTAAGTGCACGGCCACTTTATATTAGGTTCTGCAATTACTGTAATGAATTCGTAGAAAATCATCTTCATTCCCCGAGAGCAATCTATTTATTCAACATCATTTGAACAGGTTCATTAAAATTTTGAGTATATTCGGACACTTCAGCTAAAATAAATTTTCGAATGATAATAATAATTTCAGAAAACCTAGTATCTCCCGAATTATCATACGAAACGATATTATTGTACATGCGGTATCGTACATAGTACGGAGAACCAAATTTAAAGTACAAAAAATTTAGCAACGCTGGGTTATATAAAAAAAACAGAAAAAAATTATCTTCGCTATTTTGTTAATAGGTTTGTTCCAACACCCAGTTCAGTTACTGTCTTGCACTCATTCAGAACTGAATCGAGTCATACGTCTGCGCTCATCTTAGTGCGGAACTAATTCTGAATAGATGTAGAAAGTATGGGAAACGGAAAATGCTTGAAAATTTATTTGTTATAGCCTAAGGGTTGTCTGTCACCCCTAAAATGGCGCCTTCCCATGCTAGATGTGGTTACATTGTGCCTTGCTGCATTCGACTGGCATATAATAGCTGACCGTTTCAATTCGTCCCTCTCAGTTCTTGCCTAGAACCAAGAACTGAACCGTTCTAGCACCGGTCTGACAAAATTTTTTTTACGTTGGGACACATGGATCGGAATTCCAGAATCAGTACAAAGTTTGTTGGAACGCTAATATTGATATGCGCACAATCCTTTCGTTTCAGAACTGGTTCCAGAGTGTCTAGGAACAAACTTATTATGGCTATGTTCCGATATACACTGCGAGCACTGTGAAGTATGACGTCAATTCAGTATACTGCGAAGCAGTTCCTTCATTGTTGGCTGTACTGGTTACTGTATAAAACGGAACACAGTTCAGTATTCTGTCTTTTGGCGCCAATTTCAATTATCAAGTGAAGATCAACTATTTGGCCGGCAGTAATTATTAGTATAATTATTGAATTGTTATATATAGTAGGCAAATTTATTAAAAATTGAAAAGGATCTCGCCTCATACTGTAATTCAGTAATAAATGGAAATGCAATGAAAAACAGGTAATGAAAATCATAATAACAAAAATTTCTAAGGTAAAACAAATAATCAATAGCTTTATTGGACAGAATATGCATGCCTTTCCGAAAATGACGTCGTGAAGTTACATTAGACATTCGAAAAACTTTTTTCTCCACATCATTTTCGGTTTTGGGGATTATTTCATCATCGGAGGATTCCAATAAATATTTGACTGTACCAGCTATTGCAGGTACAATTATTGGTATTCTATTCGTAATTTTTTTTCAGTTAGGTTATGAACACGTTGGAAGTTCATTTTTACAGTACATAACCTCGTTTAAACAATTCAAATTTCAAAGCATTGAGAGCACCTCACCACAAAATCGCCAATGCTAACAGTACACAAATGGTGACGATCAATGACGTCACATAATTCTTTAGGATACTGAGTCGGTATACTGACAGTCCATACACGAACGAATTTCTCCGCAGTGAGAGAGAGCACTGGACAGTGCTCGCAGTGTATATCGGAACATACTCAAAATCATGCTTGAGAACCCTTCAAGGTGGGTCGTTCGTCGATCTCTGCAAGCATGCTACGAAGCACTGGCGAATTAGTGCTTGGCTGTCAAGGAACCAATACTAATTTGAGATGGATGAGTCGAATCAAAAGGTTTTCAAGTACGGTGTATCGTATGGGCATTATAGAACTCAACTAAGCATCCAATAACTGGTCAATAGAATATTCTAATGAATACCTTTAGTCGCTTTTCATTATTTTTTTAAATCTAGAGTTTCTGGACTCTATCCGATATAGAACACAGGACCACTTAACATGAGGAGTATTTCAATGCAGTTTTCTTCGAAACTCAACGGAGGCATAGTTGCCTTATCACCTTCAGTTATGGCTCTGAAATGTTTTTTTTCAGTAGTTGGTCTAGTATATATGAGAAAATTGGATTTAATGATGAGTATTTGTTGAAGAGAATACAAATTATAATTGCAGCAAGAATATGTTCTGAAAAAATTGTAGATAAGCACTGACGTAAAGTCGTCAGATTTTGAATGCATGCTCGAATTGGTTGCCAAAGCTGTAACCTTTTCACGTGTTGATACCGCTAAGCACAGCTTGGCGATCTTATATATTATCCTCACAAAATTTTGCAAGAACCTTCAAACTGTCATTTTCAAATCAAGTACCTGCTGGATTTCTATTCGATCAAATATATATATTATTTGAAAATACTGGAAAAGTACACTTTGAATGGGTATATCTATGGCCGTATCATTAAGTGGATATCACCCATGCATTAAAGGATTCGGTCTTCGTAATTAAAGTCCGAAAATACTCTACAATTATCGAATTTCTATGTTCAGAAACTTACTTTGTTTACGATCATCCATGAAGACATGGTTCTTGTTCCAACGGCGTTTTGGGTTAATAAGAGAAGTAGCTCATAGGACGGCTCTTTGGGCAAAGATTTCTCGTAACCCGAATTAATGAACCCGGAACTTCGCTCATAAAGGAGCACTGGGAAAACTCGAAGACTGCTTGGGATATTCTATGCTTAGAGATGATTCCTGAACGTGGAACTGAAGGGGACGAATTATTCAGTTTCGATACTGAGCAGATACTTGTACCTGTGGAAGCACCTTAGAAACACCACTCAAAACAAATATCCGATTGGTGGTCAATTCGATATTCGAATAAATACGCGGTTCATTGATTTTGAATCTACAGTTTCTGGACTTTATTCCATACAGAACACAGACGCTTATACAAAGCGAGGACCACATAACATGATGAGTATTTCTATGAAGTTCGATTCGACACTCAACTTAGGCTTTTAATAGTTTATTGTTTAGGTCTCTACTTGACGGAAATTCATATTGAATTAAGAAATGAAACGATTTTCAATTCCCGCTAATTTTATTTGTTTTCACAACAGCTGTTTCGTCATACCATGACTTCTTCAGGTGAGTCTATATAACTACTACTTGTACAAATGCAAGGGATGTTCTTAAATAGTCAGGTTTATGCAAATAGGAAGGAGGGGGTGGTGTGGTCGACTATTTCTGGGGATTTTATTAGATTTATGGCTCTGAAACTTTTATCTTTAGTATTTGGCCAAATATGAGAAAGGAGATGGAATTAAATGATGATAATTACTTGATTCAAAAGATAACAAAGCGGCTGGCCCAGATGAAATTCCTTCGGAAGTACTCAAACTCCTCGATGAGAGAGGTATTACAGCACTGCATAAAATATTTAACATTATATATGGGACGGGTCACTATCCCAGGCAGTGGTTGAGCTCTACATTTATTCTCTTGCCTAAGAAGACAAATGCAAAAAGATGCGATGATCATAGACTTATTAGCCTGATGAGCCACACCCTAAAAATTTTTCTTAAAATCATACACCAAAGAATATTCTGAAAGTGTGACAGAGATATAAACGACTCACAATTCGGGTTTAGACAAGGGTTAGGCACAAGAGAAGCAATAGTCGCAACACAGGTGCTTGTCTAGAACTGTTATGACCAGAGGAAGGACGTTTACCTCTGTTTCATAGATTATGAAAAGGCATTCGATCGAGTACAGCACCACAAATTTATGCAGCTCCTCAAAAGACTCGACATGGATCAGAAGGATATCCGATGCATTGAAAACCTTTACTGGAACCAAACAGCGCAAATAAAACTAGGTGACAATATGTCCAACAACATACGAATCAGGAGAGGGGTGCGACAGGGGTGCGTGTTGTCTCCACTCCTGTTCAACTTGTACTCCGAGGCAATTTTCCGAGTAGCACTTGAAGATGTGGAAATGGGAATCAGAGTAAATGAGACATGGATTAACAATATCCGTTATGCGGATGATACCGTTCTAATCGCTGAAAATATGCACGACCTACAACAACTGGTTGATAAGATAGGAGAACAGAGCAAATCAATGGGTCTAAACATTAACACCAAGAAAACGAAATTTATGATTATTTCAAGAAACCCAAATATGCATAGAAACGCCATCAACATTCAATGCAACGCCGTTAGAGAGGGTAGATAAATTCAAATATCTGGGTGTCTGGCTCTCTGAAGATTGGACATCAGACAGAGAAATAAAATGTCGCGTTGAACAAGCCCGACAGGCATTTCTGAAATTTCGAAGAGTTCTTGCTTGCTTGCCTGATTTTGAACTCAACCTGCGACTGAGATTCGTGAAGTGCTACATCTGGTCGGTGCTTCTTTACGGCATGGAAGGCTGGACATTGAGGAAGACTGCGATTAACAGGCTAGAGGCCTTCGAGATGTGGATGTACCGCAGGGTCCTCAAGGTGCCTTGGAAGGCTAGATTGACAAATGAGGAAATTCTGAGACGCGTCGACAGACAACGTGAATTGTTTGAAACGATTAAGAAGAGAAAAACGGCGTACCTAGGACACATTATGCGGAACAACAAGTATCAATTTTTACACTTACTGATCGAAGGTAAAATTGAGGGAAGAAGAGGGATCGGAAGGAAGAAAATGTCCTGGCTGCGGAACATCAGGTAGTGGATAGGACTGCCCGATATACAGTCCTTGATACATACCGCAAGAAATAGAGAAGCGATGGAAAATTATATCCCAAACATCCATTAATGGATATGCATTGTAAGAAGAAGAAGAATTATTGAATCGTATGAAAATGATAATTGCAGCCAGGAATTATCCTGAAAAATAACTATTTGAGTTCACTGTGGATAGAAGGGCAACGATATGTTCTTGACAAGGGAAACTTGGTTTCAGAAACGTGCGTTAGACCAAGAAAGTGTGAGTGGATTAGAGAGTAGTTACACACTGTTTCATTATCCTGAAAAAATTCTAGAAAAATACTGACGTGGAGTCAGCAGAATGTTCAAATTGGTTTTCACAGCGGCAACCTTTTCACGTATTGGCTCCATTAAACCCAGCTTGGCGATCTTGATTATGTAATCCTCACAAAATTCTACGAGAACTTTCAAACTGTAATTTTTCAATCAAATACTGGATTTCAATTAGATCAAATCTATATTTTTGGGAACATTGGGAAATTACATCACGAATGTAAATCTCTACGGAATCATTGGGTCGATTTAACCTATGCATTCTCCAGGAAGTATTTGTGTTAACGATCGGTAGTGAGGACGTTTTTTCTGTTCCCAAGACTTTTTATGCGAACAACCTCTAATATGGCGGCTCTCTGGTCAGGGATTTACTGTAATTTGAATGAATAAATCTATAACTTGTTCGCTCAGCACTGGGAGTGATATTCTCTGTCTAGAGATAATTCCTGCAAGTTAAACGCGGGAGAAAGAATTAGGTATCGAGTATCGACACTGAGTAGATACCTGTATTGAAGAAACTTAGAAAAACACTTTTCGAAACAAATATATGATTAGTTCACAGTTCGATACAGAACACAGAGGCTTATTTATGAACATAAAAGGTCACCCAACATGAATGCAGTTTGGTTCCAAATTCAACGAGATTAAATCGAGTAATCATTGAGTAATTCCTCTGAAACTTTCCTCAGCAGGATTTGTCCGAATATACATGATAAGAATTAACAAATATACGTCCACTCTATCCGAAAATATTTATTCCTTCACAAGTTGCAATGCATTTCGGCGAGGAGAGTTGCCATTATCAATTTTTTTTTGAAAAATTAGTTACTTCAAAGAGGTTTTCAGTATGTGCACTTTGTCATGACTCATTTACTTGGAGACAATGGTACCTGATGAAATTTGTCACCGAATGAAAGTCGACCATTACAGTTTTGTTCATAGACAACTTTCAACCTCTACGAACCCTTTAATGGAGAAAAAAATTTTTTCATATGAAGGGGTTGAAAATTGTGCATGAACAAAACTGTAATGGCCGACTTTCATTCGGTGATAAATTTCATCAGGTACCATGGTCTCAAAGTAAATGAGCCATGATAAAGTGCACATTTGAAAACCTATTTGAACTAACTAATTTTTTTTTTTTAATTTTCTGCACGCCTGTAAAGAAGATACAAAGACCTAGCCAAAAAAGTACCACATGACCTACTTTCCTTATCCAAAAAATTCAGAGGGTTGATGGGGATGGCACAGGGTGCCTTCAAAAATGCATATTAATTTGGTAATAATGAAACAAAAAGTGACGTGTTTCGTTGCCAAATATTTTTCGTCTGAGAGAATAAATTTGTTCCATAATTTTGACGCGCACTATATAAGGTTAGCTGCTACTCAATTATTTGGAGTGACCTACTTCTTCTTCATCGATTTTATAGATAATACTACGAGGACCACCATCTTTTATGTGGATCCTAATTAATATAATCAACCCTTTTTTTGTGAAAATATAGAAAGTCGAGGTTTTGAATGATTGCGTATTCTAAGTTGGCCTTGTCCGGAAGAAAAGACAAAAGCAAAATCTATGTTGTTAATCGATGACTCCCAAAACAAATAACTTTGCCATTCTCAACACTAAGTATTGTACGAGTGGGCCAATTCAATGAAATCAAGTGAATGAAAAGGCCAACTTTAATTATCACAAGTAGAAATCATCTTTACAAATTCAGGCTAGTTGAATGAAGCAAAACTTATTCACTTGGCACCCAAGGTCATGTGATTTGGTATTTCTGGATTATTTTCTTTGGGGCTACGTGAAAGCACAAATACAGCGTAATCCAAAGGAAACTGAACAACTCGATTTTCCGGTTTTGAAATGAAAATATGGCAATCGCTCGAACCCGTGAATTTCTGATTCGAGGGGGAACAATGTTTCCGCTCTTTGCACTCTAGAGAGAGAGGGGTTGAGTACAACCCATTGATTTTGAATAGAGATGAGCATTTTGAAGATCATATCGAGTACTATCTGATCCTAAAATTTCGTTTCAAAATTTCGATCGATAAACAATGTAAAAGAGTACTGACTTTTACTTGACGACATAACTTCTGAATACGTTTGATATTGTGTCGGATACGAATAGTATTCTCGAGATAATTTACCATTGCATCTTCCACTATTGTCGCTGTTATTTCATTATCGATGGATATTTTGAATCGAAATCTCAGGGTCAGATAGTAATGTCCATAAAGTTAGCAGAGCCACTTGCTCGGAAGGTAATGAAAACCATCTCATTAATTGCCGTATATTTGTCGAGAATTTGTCGTGAAAGAAAAAAATTTGTCGCGCTTCTAGTTTTTTTTTAGGGGTGGCTCTGCTAACTTAATATTAAGTAAGCAGAGTCACCCTAAAATATGCATCGAATTCGATCAAAAATGTTATGAGTAGTTGTCGAGTATTTGTCGTAGACCATCTAACCTGAAGAAACCAGAAAAAATAATTTTTTCATAGCTTTTTTATAGGTTTTAATGAAATGTTCTGGTTTTTTAGGAAATTTGTCATATTCGGCAATACTGCATTGGTAAATTGATATTTCAGGTATGTTTTCCGTATCATTATTGACTGATATTGAGTTGTATATGTTAAATCTCCCATTTCCCGAGATGAACAATTTTCGTTTCAATGCTGAATAATGGAAATATTCACGACAAATATGTTTTGGTCGTCCTTCAATCATTCAGCTCATTTACGGAAGAAAAAACGGTCATCTAATTAACTTTCTTGTATCACAAAGCTACGTCGATGTATATCCGTGAGAATGGAGTATTTCCATTAGTCAGCATTGGAACGAAAATTGTTCATCCCGTGAAATGAAAGATTTAACTTAAACAACCCAATATCAGTCCATAATGATACAAAAACATACCTGAAATATCAACTTACGAATGAAGTGTTGCCGGATATGACAAATTTCCTAAGAAACCAGAACATTTCATTAAAACCCATGAAAAAGCTATAAAAAGTTTATTTTTTTGTTTTTTTCAGGCTAGATGGTCTACGACAAATACTCGACAATTACTCATAATATTTTTGATCGAATTCGATGCATATTTTAGAATGGCTCTGCTAACTCAATATTAAGTTAGCAGAGCCATCCGTTTTAAAAAAAAAACAAAGAGCGCGACAATTTTTTTTTTTTTTCACGACAAATATGTTTTGGTCGTCCTTCAATCGTTCAGCTCATTTCCGGAAGAAAAAATGGTCATCCAATTAACTTTCTTGTATCACAAAGTTACGTCGATGTATATCCGTGAGAATGGAATATATCCATCATTCAGCATTGAAATGAAAATTGTTCATCTCAGGAAATAAAAGATTTAATATATACAACCCAATATCAGTCAATAATGATACGGAAAACATACCTGAAATATCAATTTACCAATGCAGTATTGCCGAATATGACAAATTTCCTAAGAAACCAGAACATTTCATTAAAACCTATAAAAAAGATATAAAAAAGTTATTTTTTCTGGTTTCTTCAGGCTAGATGGTCTAGGACAAATACTCGACAATTATTCATTACATTTCTGATCGAATTCGCTGCATATTTAAGAATGGCTCTGCTAACTTAATATTAAGTTAGCAGAGCCACCCCTCAAAAAAAATTAGATGCGCGACAAATTTTTTTCTTTCACGACAAATATACGACAATTAATGAAATGGTTTTCATTGACTTCCGTGCAAGTGGCTCTGCTAACTTCATGGACATCAGATAATAATCGATACGATTTTCGAAATTAGTTATTGCAACACCACTCATCCCTATTCAAAATCAAGGGGTTGAGCTCACCCCCGCTAGGGGGTTGAAGTTACGGCAATGAAAAAAGCGGAAAAGTTTTTCTCCCCCAAATCAGAAATTTAACGGCCCTAGCAATTTTCCACATTTTCACTCGAAGTCTGAAAATCAATGTGTTAAGTTTCCGTTGAACCCTCCTGTATGTAACAACGAGCTACAAACCTCACATCACTTAAGAGCAAACATTACCAAGTGTTGGAAAAGTAGGGCTCGGCAACACAGCGACAGTTTTATTAAACCTCGTTAATATCTCAAGGTCAAATTACATTCTCGCTGTCTGCCTAATTCAACGTTGCCAATAACCGCGAGAAATATTGTAGGTACAGGAAAGTTAGGGGAAAACTGGGTGTCGTTCTGCAGGCTTCAGTGAATATGTTTTGAAATTTTTTTTTTTGGATTTGCCTAATACTTCAACGGAAATTCTTGAATATAAGGAAATGGCAACATTGCGCATTCTAATAATTTTTTGCACCTATTTGTACCCAAAAATTTTTTTTAAAAAAACTAACTCCGGCCTCCAAAAGTCACACCGTTTTATTCGAGGTATTGTCTGCTCTTTAAGGGGAATATTCGAAGCGCAATACATCTATGCAATTATTATTGCGCAGGGTGACCAGAAAGCGTTCGGGAACGGCAGTGTAAAAGAGGTCGTGCACTCAAGAAATATCGTATATCAATTGTAACTGGAGCAAGATTTGAGTTGATGTAAAACTTTTCGAAAATTGAACAAAATCATTATTTATAGCAGACGCCTTTGGGGATAGCCGCATTCAAACTATGTACCTGTCAAGGGCAGATTCTACGAAAAATTAACAATACTTGGATAGTGAAAACGATCATCGAAATGAACTGTAACGTTTGAGAGTCTATTGGCGAATGAAGATAAGCGCTAATCCCTCTAGTGGCTATCAGAGTAACCCGAGATACAGACATTATCATTGACAAGTTAAAAGAAATGTCGAGAAAATGAGGAACTTTATGCATTTTTCCTGGCGTTTGTGTGATTTTACATATGTTTCTACTGAGAAAACGCAAATTTAAATGTCCCTTCCATAGATTTCCACAGCCCGGTGAACGATTTCCAGTTTGGGTGAAAGAAACTTCCTCGAACAAGTAGGGCCTGAAAGTGTTGAAGAATCTATAAAAACCTTGGCAACTTATTGTAACTCAAAATTGGTAAACCAACCAACAAGATTTATGAGAGTCTGATACCTGCATTTTACCGATGATGATCATTTTAATAGAGGTAAGCACGAATTGCTCATGAAATATTAGATCACATTCTTGAAGACAATTTCTTTCCAGACCCCTTATCCAAGCAGAGAAAGTTACCTAAGAGGAATGCTATCCTTCCAGAAATCTGCCTGTTGAACTAATCATGAAGGAACAACTCAAATGTTTTAGTGATAGAACTGAACTATTGAAACAAAAGATTATCGAGAAGGAAATATCTGGTGATGAATACTCTTCGCTCAAAGTGCTTCTGCCGATGAAATCAAAGTTGTACAAGAAGATGCATGTGATATTTTGTTGCATGTTATTTGCAAAACTGATAAACTTGCAATCCTTTCATCTACCCAACTTGATTATTGATCAAATACCCCCTCAGATCTACTGCTCTAATAGTTGGAAAACAGGTAGTATTGTAGAATATACTTTTTGGAATAATAGACAAATACTCATAACTTCACTATTTCGTATAAGGACTGAAGTCACACAATATATTCCGAATAAAATCAATACATTCACATGAAACTAATGCTACTTGTACCATAAGCCTTATTTATTATGAATTGACAAATACATTCTTCAAACACTCATATGATTGGTCTTGAAAAAGCTGTAATCAATAAGTCATGTACAGCTTTTAGTTCAGCGGCAGAAGCACTTTGAGCGAAGTATGCATCAACAGATATTTCCTTGTTCAGACTCTTTTGTTTCAATCGGTCAGTTCTATCACTTAAATATTTACGTTGTTCCTTAGGATCAGTTCAACAGACAGGTTTCTGGAAGGCATAGCATTCCTCTTAGGTAACTTTCTCTTCTTGAATTGGGGCCTGGAAAACGATTGTCTTCATGAATGTGATCTGATATTTCATGAGCAATTAATGCTTACCTCTATAAAAATGATCATCATCCGTAAAATGCAGGTAACAGACTCTCATAAATCTTGTTGGTTGGTTAACAAATTTTGAGTTACAATAAGTTGCCAAGGTTTTTATAGATTCTTCAACACTTTCAGGCCCGACTTGTTGAAGGAAGTTTCTTTCACCCAAACTCGAAATTGTTCACCGGACTGTGAAAATCTATGGGAAGGGACAATTAAGTTTGCTTTTTCTCAGTAGAAACACTTGTAAAATTACACAAACGCCAAAAAAATGCATAAACTTTCTCATTTTCTCGACATTTCTTTTAACTCAATGATAATGTCTGTACCTCGGGTTACTCTGATAGCCACCACACTCCGAAATGTTCTAGTTCCCTCCACTGTCAGTTCTGTGAAAAATAAAATGCCAACTCCTTTCTCCCACAGCGGGACTTCTATGTGTACAACAGTCGTAGTTAATATGCCAGCTCTTAGGGCGAAGATTTGCCGCAATTCGAATGAATAAACTCTAGACTCGGACTACGCTGATAATGACGTCGGGGGTAGACTGGATCCAGGGAATTTCTATTCGCTTCAAGCTTCGCAGATATCCGCTGTTATGTCATATCCGAAAATAACTCATTAGAAAAGCGTTATTATGCGCGATATTCCCAGGTCGACGAAAAGCGGTGGGTTCCGAATTTTGTTTGTTCTTGAGGATTTGGATTCGTGAAATGGTTCTGAACTGTTTAGTTTTGGGAAAACGCAACCACCAAATTCGTATTTTTGTGCAAAACTGATGAGTAGGAGGAGCAGATTTCCATAATTTACAATTATATTGAATAATTCAGCCAAATTTTCATTAGGAAGAAAATAATTCTTGAAATTTCCTGCTTTGTCTGATGAAACCTAGATTCGTACTCTGAAATGTCACAGTTCGCATTCTTCATCGTTTGTATTGTTCCTGTATTGTTCATTAGGCAATTTGTATTGCAAGAAACTGCCCTTGATGAATAATTCGATACTGCAATCCGCAAGGGCGTTTTTCATGAGAAAAACAATTTTATTTAATTTTTAATAGTTCTGTTTCAGATACTGGGAGTAAAGACCCATGAAAAACCAAGAAAATATAAAATTTAGGGTTTCACGAGACTTTCGAAATTCGAGATTTCGAGACGAGATCGAGAAGAAACTTTTTTTTTTGAAACGAGATCGAGAAAAATACTCCGCGATTTCTCGGGATCGAGAAATTATTTCGAGATTTCTCGATCTCGAAAAAGTATATGTGGTAATAACTCACAGTTCTAAATACGTCAGAAAAGAGAAAATAAAAACTCTAGAAAGGAACTGATGATTGGACCAAGACGAAATTTCTGCACCTGCTGCGTGTTGGTATTCTTCTTTTGATCACAAAGTTCCAACCTGATTGCATTCGTACTTTTCGAGATATTGCGAAATTAGGCATATTTTTTTCCTTATATCTCCGAAGGTAAATATCGGATCGAATTGCAATTTGGAACATTGTTTTTAAATACTGACCTTAAGGTTTGTGTCGAACTCCGTTGAAGTATAATCAATATTTTCGGAGGAAAAAAAATTTTTCTTTGAAAATTGGAGAAATTTTTTAACCGAGATCCTTCGACTCCAAATCCAAGCGGAATGAAGGATGTAATCATTAGCATTATGTTTTTATTAGATTTAAACAATAACTTCAAAGTCTTGTCGAATGATATTTCCTTATAACAATAATTATAAAGTGATTATTATTACCTCGGAAATTCATTGATAGGTCAGACTGGCCTTTCAGGGAAAAACAATGACGCAATGGAAAAGGACCGAGAATTTTCTTCAATGATGTCAGTCCGAACATGAAGTCACATACCTCCATTACTTCTAAAGATTCATTTGGCAGACTTATGGCACCCTTTTTGTATGAATTTCACTATGTAGTATTGCGACCCTACTAATGAGATAATATAATTTGCATAATATCGATACGTACGAAGAAACAATTTTAAACTTTCACCGTTCGTACCTAGGTAAATTTTAAATTAATGGATGAAAGATTGAAGAGAGATCAAGGATTCGTTTAATTTTCATTTTTGCGCGCATGTTCTAGGGGAACAGCGTGCTATCGTTTTGTCCAAATGTCTGTAATTTTGGATGATTGAGCCGAAAATGGTCTCAATCGGCTAGGTTGGACTCACTGATGACGAATCCGGTGTCAAAATCGATTCTGTCCGGCCGGCTGGCCGGCCGTAGACACGATAACTGTCGACAGAAGCAAGCTAGCAACTTGAAACTTTCAGGATAAGTTGCGCATCGAAATGCCGCGGTTAAGTTCGTTAATGGGCAAAATCGGTCGAATAGTTTCGGAGTTATAGGCACTTGAAGTTTTGAAGTTATTTATTTTTATTTCGGAAACTACCTGAGCGATTCGATTCAAACTTGGCAGCTGGGTGAAGTACAATGACGCGCAACTTTGAGCCAAGTTTTTCCATCAAATTTTTTTTTCGAAAACCATTCATCATATCCGAAAAAAAATCCACCCTAACTTTTAGCTTCATATTTCACCGCAGTGTATCAAATTTCAGTTCGATACGATCATAAGTTTTGGAGATATCGGGAAAAAATATGTCAAATTTCGAGGTTTTCTTCTCGATATCGTTGATTTTTTCGGTATAACTCAAGAAATACTGATTCAGTACTGATTAAACTTCACAGCTAGTTTTAAGATGCTGAAAGACAACTTTATTCAAAATTTCGTGATAATCGTGTTATTAGAACAATTTGAAAAAAAAATTTCTATGATTTTCTCATCATATCATCCTCATTAAATTCTGTATGAAACTTCGAACTGTTATTTTTCGATGTAGTACTGGATTTAAATTCGATCTGATCTTTATTTTTGGAAATATTGGAAAAATAAAATTTTGATTGGGTATATCTACGGAATCATTGGGTGCATTTTACCCATTCACGAATTCGGCCTTCGTAATTAAGGTCCAAACTTTCTCTACAAATATCGAGTTTCTAAGTTGCTTCTTTCGGAAGTTATTGTGTTTACGCAGTCGGCCGTTAGGCTGACCGTAAACACAATAACTTCCGGAAGAAACGACTTAGAAACTCGATATTTGTAGAGTAGGTTTGGGGCTTAATTACGAAGGTCGAATTCGTGAATGGGTAAAATCCGCCCAATGATTCCGTAGATATACCCATTCAAAATTTTATTTTTCCAATATGTCCAAAAATACAGATATGATCGAATTGAAATCCAGTAATTTATCAGAAAAAAATTTCAAAAAGCACTGCCGTGAAGACAGCAGCTTTTGCGCGCACGTTCAAATTCGTTGCTGAAGCGGTCATCTACATTGAACATGCGCGCAAAAGTTGCTGCCTTCACGGCAGTGCTTTTTGAAATTTTTTGGAACAATATTCTTCATACTTGTGCTGATACTCGCGGTGGTTTTTCTGTTTTATACGTGGCTTTTAGCATATAGCCCCTGTATTTCAACGTAATTAAGCTTTTTTATAGGAAAAATTCAATACTTTGTTTGGTGCAGCGTCAGCCTTGTGTTGTACGTTATAACCTATACATAGCCTTTTCAATAACATTCAGTTTTTGTTTTCGAGTCCTTCGAAATTTCGAGAAACATTGAGACGAGAGTTTGTTGATTTCTCTTCTCGATGATCGAGACGAAACGAGATAGTGATTTGGATGAAATCCAAACGGCGATTATGTTTTTCTTGTTAAAAAGAGTACCTACTCGTACGAGGCCCTTTTTGGGTTAAACGATACCACGTTGTTTCCTGAAACATGCTTGAAAAATGATCGCGCTTGCCTTGAATTTTATAGCTATTTCGGTTTGAGTATACTCAGGGCCGGCGCGAGCAATACTGGCGCCTGAGGCAAAACATTTTTTTGCGCCCCATCGTATAAAAGCATGAAATACAGCAAAAGTTAAGTTACTCGGAAGAATTGGAGTGGGTGTAAATGAAGAATGCTTATATCGATATACTTATATAGCTAGGTATATCAAGTGAGTCCAAGGTTTTTTTTTTAATTAAACAAAAGATATTATACAGATTAAAATATGACATTGAAAAAAGAAGAAAAAAATAACATAATTGTATAGATAATACACCTTCAAAAACAAAACATAAAAAAATATAATCATAAACTGTATAATATATATAATTTTACGGTCAGCCTTATGGCAGGACCGTAAACACAATAACTTCCGTAAGAAACAACTTAGAAACTCGATATGTGTAGAGAAGGTTTGGACCTTAATTCGTGAATGGGTAAAATCAACCCAATGATTTTGCAGATATACCCATTCAAAATTTTATTTTCCTAATATTTCCAAAAATATAGATTAGATCAAATTGAAATCCAGTTCTTCATCGAAAATAACAGGTAAAAGGTTAATACAGAATTTAAAGAGTATAATATGATAGGAAGATCACCGAATATTACATATGTATTTGAAAGAAAAAATTTGAAATTTTTTTGAAAATTGTTCTAATGATAACGAAATTCTGTACAAAGTTGTGTTTCAGCATCTTCAAACTAAGTGCGAAGTTTCATCGTGATTGAATCGGTATTTCCTGAAAACAAACAATATCGGGAAGAAAACCAATTTCATATATTTTTTTCCAATATCTCCGGAACTAATACCCGTATCGAATTGAAATTTGGTACTATGCTGTGGAAAATAAAGCTGAGAGTTCGCTCGTTTTTTTTTCAAACGTGATGAACAGTTCGCAAAAAAAATTGTTCCGAAAAATTTTTTTTTAATTTACTGCTTGTATGATCCCTACAAAATTTCGCGAAGAGTTGCGCGTTGCTGCACTCCAACTAACTGCCAAGTTTCGATCCAATGGTTCCAGAAGTTTTTGAATTATCCCCAAAATAACGTCAAAACTTCAAAAGGCTCTAACTCCGAAACCGTTTGGCCGATTCTGCCCATTAACGATAGGATTCTCCGTACGACCGTAATCGTACATACAGACGGCCGGACAGAATCGATTTTGACACCGGATTCGTCATCAGTGAGTTCAATCTAGTCGTTTGAGAACATTTTCGGCTCAATCATCGAAAATTACAGACATTTGGACAAAACGATAGCACGCTGTTCCCCAGAACAAAAAGACGTTGGGTTATGTCAATTAGAAATCCGATGGGGATATTTCGGTTTATATAAAAAGGAGGGGATTTATCTATGGTTGCCGAATCGTATTCGGCATGTGCTGATAAAAAAAAATTTTAATCGTTTTATTTTACGATCCTACGAAATTTTGACAAAACATGCGCGTCATTGTTCTCCCTTCAAATACCGATATATATGGGATTTGTAATTTCGTAAATATTAAAAATACGATAAGACGAAGATTAAGTGAGGGTAACTCCGAAACCGATCTACCGATTTTGCCTTTTACAGAAGAGAACTACATATCTAAAATATATTCCGAAAATTTCAAGTCCCTACCAACGTTTCGTTCGAGGGTTTTGTTGGTCCGCATCATCGCACAAAATATATTTTTTTAAAATTTTCTGAAGGCGAGTTTGCGCGTCATTATTCTTCTTCTAAATACCAAATTTCGAATTGATCAGATATGTGGTTCCGAAAAATACGGAGAAAATAGTGAAAACTCCAAATGTCAATAACTACTGGATGGATTTGGCCCTTTAACGAACTTAACCACAGAATTTCGAACCCTAAGAACCCTACCTAGAAATTTCAAAGCCCTAGCTTCATCAGTTCCGAAGTTATTATGTACACGGATGGTCGGATAGAATTACTTTTGACCACGGATTCTTTACAGGAAGTCCGACCTAGACCTAGTCATTTGAGACCATTTTCGGCTCAATATCCGAAAATTACAGACATTCGGACAAAACGATAGCAAGCTATTCCCTATAGAAAAGGCACTCAAAAACTGCCAACTTTTTACTTTACGTTTTCCTCTTTGTAATTCCCCAGTTGCTGCTACGCCGATATTTACTGCATATAAGATAGGTGTTATATTCACTTCTCACAACACAATTTGATTATGAACGAACGATAAATGGAACGAACTATCATAGGGCATCGATAGGGTTGCAAAGCTCGTAGTTGAGTGCCGTTACCACTGTTACCAGGCGAAAACAGACAAACCAAAATATCATAAAATCAGCGGCAAGATGAAAAAAAAAACACTGAAATGCCGACGAAGACAGTACGCCTTTGTCGGCGTAATAAAGTGCGGTAATAAAACTAACAGTGACACGTGTGGCTTCGGCATATTTCATCGAACCTTATTAGAAGGATGATTAGATAGACTCTTATTACGGTTAGGGTGAATGTTTACACATTTTCAAACTGCAGCATTGGCAGACCCGAGACAGGCTGTATGTTCAATGCTCTGGGATTTAAATGAAATATGAAAAGGTGGCCCTCCAATTTCGCCCGAAATGCCGCCCCTAGCAGAGTGCCGCCTGAAACGACTGCCTCGCTGCCTCACCCCTAACGCCGGCCCTGAGTACACACTGTCGAAGGTCCACACTCAATCCTAGCAGTAAATTCGTATTTTTGGACAGATCAATTGAGATGGTTCTGCAGAAAACCAAGTGAAGGTATTGACTTCAGAGCTATTGCAAAACGACCCAAGATCTAGATTTGACCTTTTTTTAAATACTCAAAATCCTTGAAAGACACGTTCTTCAGTGTACTCTCGAGAGCTCGATCTTTCAAAAAATTTTCAAGAAGTCGAGATTTCGTCTGAATTCTTGTATTTCGAGTTTATTCAATTATACTCGTATAGAACTATTTAGGATAACCCACCTTTGTATGTTTAACGCGTTGAAGATTGTTTTGTGCTCGGGTATATTCAGAAATTGGTACCTTATTTTATTGATCGCATAAATCAATCGAACGAGTAAAATTGAAAATGGACCGTCGCGACGAACTGAAAAAATTTGTCCTAGTGGACAGATCAATTTAGATGGTTGTGGAAGAATTCAAGTGAAGCTATCGACTTCAGAGCTATTGCGAAACGGCCGAAATACTGGATTTGACCGCTTGAAGTGTCGATTTTGAAGAATTTTTTCACTATTTAGAATCGTTTAAAGCTCGCGTTCTTCCATTTTGAGTTCATTCCATTTGTATCGTATAGAACTATTCAGGACATTCCATATTTGTATGTATCACGAGTTAAAAATTGAATAATAGATAAAAACATGTAAAACTTCTCTGGTATATACAGAAATTGGCAAATTTTTGTCATAGCATAAATCATTCGAAAGAGTAAAACTGAAAATAAATCTTCACGATGAACTGGAAAAATTTTGCACCCCGGCATTTTTTTATAATCCAACTGCATCAGAATTTTCCTCTCAAAGTGTGCATTTAACAGATCGTAAAAGAATTCACATTGATTACTCGATCAACGCAACGGAGCGTTCATTATTTGTTTCAAACCGCTACTATATATGTGGTTGCTTTCAGTTTTTCCTTTTATGCGATGAACTTTCGGTTCACTTTGTCTGAAAAATTAAAAAAACTGCATCGATTCAGTATATCGTCCGTTTACTGTGCAATCCATTCGCTACTCCGGATTTAACAGACGCTGTCATGAAAATTTGTTTGACAGATTTCAGAGGATTAAATGACCAACAAATATTGTTCTTGATGTGGATACGTAAAAAAAATATTATTGCGGCATATGACCCCGTATAGCCCCGGCACAAAGGTGAACCATTTTTTCATTCTCGTCTATATTTAGGAGAAAACGCTGCAAATTTTACACAAGGGTTTATTATTTTCTCAGTTAAGTAACCCAATTCCATTGATATCTAAAATAAAACTGATTTAGCTTGCGAAAAAAATAACGTAACCCGTCAATAATGCTTGTACGAAAAATTATTAAGGAATATCCTCGAACCCGTCGATTTTTGCTTTCAAAACCAATTTATCCTGTGCTCTTTTGAATTTGATATTTCTCACTCCACTATTTTATTTTTTTAAATGGAAATATATGGGTTATGATAAATCAAATAAAAGGTGATTTGAATACCCATTCAGCGATGTGGCTTGAAGTACAATTGCTTGTGCCGTTTTTCATTGAAAAATTAGGAAATAATTTGGAATTTGTAGTCAGGAGGGTACTGCAATCAGACCATAATTCTTTTATTAATTGATAGTAATAATGATATTTCAAAAATAAACTATCGGGAACACAGTCTGGTCAAGGGCATTCCGAAAACTCTTTTTAAATCATTCTAGCTTTCGCTAATTTTATTAGCTCCTTCAGGAACCTACAGAAAAAATACATACTGTGTAACAAACAAACAAAAATTCACAAGACCATTCACGTTTAAGTCGAGGATATGACAGCTTAGCCATATCAAAACTAAACCACAATAAATCCTCATCATCAATGTCCGTTTCTTAAAAATTATATAGACAACACTCATCAAATTACTTAAAAATTCATCATCAACAGATCTTTCAATCATTCAGTATACAAATCTCCAAATTGGCCAATAGAACTTTTCTTTGTTGTTAAAAACACCCAATTTACTACAGAAAAACATTAAGGTTAGAACACAGACATCACGGACAACGATGCACTCCTCAACATTCAGGTGCACAGAGAATTCTTTATATTTCATTCCTTTTATTCATATTGGCTTTGTTTTTGATGTACTGTAAACCATATGAATATATATATTATTTAATTTGTTGGTATCTTGTTTCTTGTTGACATTATCACCAGTAACTGTGTTTCCGATAGTTAATTTTTGAAGTTAGTCGATAATTCATCGCTCTGTAATAAAAATAATAATAATATATTTATTCAATCAAAAGCTTATTAAAATACAATTAGGTTGGTTTAATCAAAAAAGAATACATAACTCAAAACAATTCACCTGTTCAAAATCAAAAATTCACTGAAAGAAAATGGGTCACAGTCAACAATTGCATTATAAAGAGTAATTTCAAAAACATTCAAGTTGGATGTCCTCTTCAACCCGTGGGGTAGAGCATTAAATAGCCTTAAGTCCATTTATAAGGACGACTTCTATGTTAAGGTTGAAGAATGACGTGGGTAATGGTATGTATCTGTGCGCCTAGTGTTGGTATAATTTAAATATTGTTGGAAGTATTCTGGCAAAGATCCATTGGCACTGGAGACCATGATTGAACAACTACACCATGCCTCTAAATATATATAGGACTCGAGATTGACATCACAAAAACAAATATCCTCAGCAAACAGAACATTCAACTCTTAATCGGCGGGAAAGGAATATATCTAGGGCATAAACTCTAAATTGATAAAGAAAATCGAAAAGCAGAAATGTCGCGAAGAAGAGGTCAAAGTTGGGCTGCATTAAAAAAACTCGGATTCATACTCAAGAACAGGGATGTCCCTACGAACCTAAAAAGGAAAGTTTACGTTAGCTGCATACTTCCAGTACACACTTACGGGATGGAAACCATGAGCTTCATAAAGAAAAGCCTACGTTGCCTGAAATATTGTATAATTTACTTTCCAAGACCACAAGAAGCATATCAACATTTAATTCATATCGGAAGACATTATATCTATTCATATTGAAGTGTGAGTCTTTTTCGCTCACAGAATTAAGAGATTCTTGTTTGTGAATTTTATATGAAATAAGGGATAATCTTGTTTTTTCGTTGACCTGTTTTATATTTTGTTGTCAATGATGATAATTCTGAAAATAAATTTCTATTATTATAATTATTATTATTAAATGTACGCAGCGAGCTATGGGGAGACAAATGTTAGGGGTCAGTTTGAGAGATCATATAAGGAATGAAGAGATTAGAAGAACCATAGTAACGGATATAACCGAGAGAATAGCCAGACTGAAGTGGCAATGGGCAGGACACGTGGCTAGGATGGAAAGCAACAGGTGGACATCTAGAGTATTTAAATGGAGACCCTGGGAAAAGAAACGAAAATTGGGTAGGCGGATGAAGAGATGGGCCGACGATATTAAAACTGCAGCGGAAGGAAACTGGACACAAAAAGCACAGGATGGAGATATTCGGAAAAAACTTGAAGAGACCTATCTCCAGCAGTGGAGAAAATACGGTTTATAAAGAAGAAGATAACATGCCGTTCCCCTAAAACATGCACGCAAAAAAAGAAGAATTCGTGGATAAGGTATTCAAAATTATCAAGATGAATTAACAGAATATTGCACAGTTGAGCGAAAGAGCCATTTTAGCATCAAAAAATACCGACGTACGCGATATGCAAAACACTAAAACAAGAATCCGCGGTGATACAATGACATGAAATCCTTTGACTATGCGATTCAGCAAAGCAAGGCAGTGAATTTTCGTACCCAATTCCTTAATTCACATAAAAATTGTAGTATATTCACTCATCTAAAATTTCGAAAAGAATTGAATGAATTTTTTTTCCCTTAATTCCACTGCATATCTTTCCCAACCGAGGGTATGAAAAATCTAGAAAAGCACTGTAGTGAAGGCAGCAGCTTTTGCGCGCATTTCAAATGTAGATGACGAATTTGAACTTGCGCGCGAAAGCTGCTGCCTTCACGGCAGTGCTTTTCTAGGTTTTTTTTTTCGATAAATTACTGAATTTCAATTCGGCCTAACGGCCGACTGCGTAAACACAATAACTTAGGAACTCGATATTTGTAGAGAAGGTTTGGACCTTAATAACGAAGGCCGAATTCGTGAATGGGTAAAATCCTCCCAATTATTCCGCAGATATACCTCTTCAAAATTTTATTTTTCCAATATTTCCAAAAATACAGATCAGATCGAATTTACATCCAGTACTTCATCGAAAAATTATAATTCGAAGGTTCATACAGAATTTAATGAGTATGATATGATAAGAAAATCACAGAAATTTTTTTTCCAAATTGTTCTAATGACACGATCATCACGAAATGTTGCATCAAGTTGTCTCTCAGCATCTTCAAACTAGCTGCGAAGTTTTATCTGGATTAAATCAGTATTTCTCGAGTTATACCGAAAAAATCAACGATATCGAGAAAAAAACCTCGAAATTTTACATATTTTTTCCCGATACCTCCGAAACTTATGATCTTATCGAACTGAAATTTGCTACACTGCTGAGAAATATGAAGCTCAAATCTCGAGTGGATATGATAAACAGTTTCCGAAAAAAAATTTTTTTTTTTTAATTTACTGACAGTATGATCCTGACAAAATTTGGCTCAAAGTTGCTCGTCGTTATACTCCACCTAATTGGCCAAGTTCGAGTAGTTCCTGAAATGAAAAATAAATAACTTTAAAATTTCAAATGGCTATAACTCCGAAACTATTCGACCGATTTGGCCCATTAACAAACTTGACCGTGACATTCCAATGCGCAACCTACCGTGAAAGTTTCAAGTTGCTAGCTCACTCCGTTCAACACTTTTCGTGTCCACGGCCGGCCAGACAGAATCGATTTTGTCACCGGATTCGTCATCAGTGAGTCCAATCTAGTCGTTTGAGACCATTTTCGACTCAATCATCAAAAATTACAGACATTTGTACAAAAAGATAGCACGCTGTTCCCCTAGAACATGCGCGCTAAAAAAATTATGTTGTTCTCTCTCTATCTATATATTCCCTAGATTTTTTTTTAAAGTTGACCTACAATTGATATCGGGCTAAGCCACAGTAAAGCGTGGTGGTGTTCCTTTTATAAACATACGGTCAAATATTCATTTAATATCAATAAATATCTGACCTTGTTATGAGCGAGTCATGTCATTACCCAAAAAATCAGATTTCTCCCTCCTCATACGACTCAACTCATCAAGTACCCCATTGATATCGCGACTCCGAGTCATTTGTTTCAGAAGTAAGTGTTGAGTTCTGCCATCACGAAATGTTTCACGATGAATGGCCGTCTGAGAAAATGAGCATTACAGGAAAATTCACTTACGGACGTTTATGACGCCAGGAAACTAGGATAGAAATTTTGTGTCATCTGATTTGATTGATGAATGTGAGAGATTTTTTTCTGTTTTTTCTATACTTGAGTCCATACCAATGCAAATCATGACCTGAAGTGCCAATTTTCATATTTTCAAAACAAATGAAAGTTCCGATTACAGAATTAGAATGTTGACAGGAATTTGTTTCCACTAATTCAAATATACTTTATCGAACGTACAGAATATCATATTTCGAAAAGTTTGAGCAGTCTCAGAAAACAGCATGGACTTATATATGAAGACAATTCGTAGTACCATTTTGCGAATCAGCATATGCCAACTACGACAGCGCATTAGTGCCAATGTGAATAATAAAAAATCTGGAAATTGCGAGATTTAATCTGACAATTGCGAGGTTTAATCGGCAATTGACAGAATAATTCTGACAATTTTAGATGTTTAAAGAGAATTCATATAAATTAGCCAACTGTCTGAATAATCAAGGGAAGCACTCAAAGTCAAGAGTTGCTACGCCTTCGTTCGAATTCTGTCGTTTGGTAGCCAGAATTGTCACCCATTCAGATATTTATCCCACCCAATGCAGCTTGACTTATTCTAAAATAATCTTTCCATAAGTGGAGTAGGTATAAATAAAGCAATAATAACACATGAAAAAATTCTAGAAAAGTACTGGCTTGAAGTGAGTTGCTTTTGCGCGCTTGTTCAAATATGTTGCCAAAACGATCATCTTTTCACGTATTGACAACGCCGAAGGTATCTTTACATTTCCTGATGAAAAGATTTGGTTATCCTATGATCATATTATCCTCACGAAATTTTGCATGAACCTTCAAGCTGTCGTTTTTTTCGTCAAGTACGTATTGGATGTCAATTCGAACCATTCTGTATTTGTCGAAATATGAGGCGTATGAAATTTTTTATCTACAGAATCATTAGGCGGATTCACCCATTCGCGAACCCCACCTTCGTAATCAAGCCATAATACATCATTAATTAAGCCCAACACATCGCTATGAATACTTATCCAACTACCTAAAATTACCAGATTAAATCTGTCAATGGCCAGACGACGAGCTGAATCCATATGTAAATGTATGTATGTATATAAATCCACTGAACAGTTAACTCCAAAAACGAAACATCGACGATGAATAATTAAATTGAACAAAAATTACCAGCCCTTCATTTGCAATGATCCCGTTCATTTTGAATGTATGTATATATAGATATATATGAGAATTTGAGGCCCAATTTCTAAAAATTGTATACGGAAGTCGATATGCTCGTCCCCGATATCATATTTTCGGGTCTCTGTCTCTGGTTATACCTATATACCGGAGAGAGTACACAACTATGTCATTCAGAATTTCAAAAAAAGTTTGAGATAGAGTGCCTCATATTCGAGTTTTTTTTCGGAAAAAATTTTTTTTTTCGAAACTATTGTTCATATTCGAGAAAAATTTCAGTTATGCCATGAAATTCATATTTCACAGCAGTGTACCAAATTTCAATTCGATACGGCTATTAGTTTTGGAGATATTGGGAAAAAATATGTAGAATTTCTTCTCGATATTGTTGTTTATTTCGGTATAACTCAGAAAATACTGATTCAATCGTGATGAAGCTCTACAGCTAGTTCGAAGATGTTGAGGGACAACATTGTGCAAAATTCCGTATGCCATTAGAACAATCTGAAACAAATTTCAATTTTTTTTTCTCGAATATTCAATATTCTGTGATCTTTTCATCATATTATCCTCATTTAATTCTGTATGAACCCTCAAACTGTCATTTTAAGTACTGGATTTCAATTCGATCTACCTAACGGCTGGACCGTAAACACAATAACATCCGAAAGAAACAACTTAGAAACTCGATATTTGTAGAGAAGGTTTGGTGCTTGATTACGAAGGTCTAATTCATGAATGGGTTAAATCCGCCCAATGATTCCGTAGATATACCCATTCAAAATTTTCTTTTTCCATTAATTCCAAAAACACAGATTGAATTAAAATCGAGTAATTCATCCAAAAAAAATCTACATTGAACATGCGCGCTAAAGATGTTTCTTTCACGGCAGTGCTTATCTAAATTTTTAATTCATCATACTGTGATAAATATGACTGATGTTCTTTTTTAAAAATATTTTGTTTTTTACCATACATATAAATGAAATTTATTTTTAGTAAATTTTTGATGATATGTGGGATAAATTAAATATTTATTTCTGAATGGTTCATTTCATTTTGCTCGGAAAATGAAACTTAATCTTTCTTGTGCTACTACGAGACGTTAAGTTGATGTGATGGGTTGTTCTTTTCTTTTTCAACCGGCATTAAATTTTTTCGAGCTAATAATCACAAATGGCAATATTTATTCTGAAATATTGACGTGACCTCGCGATCGATGTATTAAATGTAATCCATCACGATTTCTGCGAGTCGAATGCCTAATTTTGAGTGACAGTGACTAGTTTTCGTATAAAATTAAGGAAGTCGGTTCTCTGTCACCCAGAAGCTTTCAACTGTGGAAACGACCTAAACGAATTATTGCTTAACTCTTTGCTTCTCACTTTGTTATGGCCAAGCTTTGATCTATTCTCACACGTTTCGTTCTTTTATCGGAGGAATATCGCCGCTTTGCTCTCCGCTCCACTCTGTACGTACCCTTACACATTCACGAATTCGATCTACGTTTTGCGTTCTATCGATCTAACGGCCGATCGTGAAAAAAACCCTCGAAAAAAACAACTTAGAGACTCAAAATTTTTCGATTATTGCACTCTTCCAGAGTCAAATTTTGGTTGAATCCACTTGAAGATTCCGTGAATCGGTATATCAATT
This sequence comes from Myrrha octodecimguttata, assembly GCA_958510865.1. Taxonomy (NCBI): domain Eukaryota; kingdom Metazoa; phylum Arthropoda; class Insecta; order Coleoptera; family Coccinellidae; genus Myrrha; species Myrrha octodecimguttata. The sequence continues at coordinate 45,802,734 of OY294058.1, read as the reverse complement.
CGATGCTTCTTCTTCTTCCAAAAATGCGGGTTCGATCCATTTCAAATCTGATAATTTCTTGATTAATGATGGAATGAAGGTTTATGATAATTTTCAACTAAATGGTCTAGGTTAAAATTTCTGATAATTTTTAAACAATCACTTAATATTTGCAGATCATTTCCGATCCAGAATTAAGTTCTATAGCTATTCGAGCAGATTTAAAACGCTCTTGTCCACTTGAGCTTGGAAAAATTGAGAAATTTTTAGTTTTTGAACGATTATATTTTTCATCTATCCATGGCAGAAGTGGTGTTCGCTTTCCAATTATATTTCACGACGTGAATTGATTTCATTTCATGAAATATTTCGTGCTAGAAGCTCAATTCAGGCAACGTTCCCCAATATAAACTCATCATTCATCAAACCGAAATTCGTTTTCTCGAAATGTGAATACAGAGTTCCGCGATGGGAAGCCCTTCAACAGTGATTATATTTGAAAGAAACATCCTCGGATTCCTCGATACTTGGAAACCATTCGAATAAAGGTATAAAGAGAATTGAGAATTGTATATTTTCAAGATACTTCCGGGTTTCCAATTTTCTCTTGTGTAATAAAGCGTGGCGTCAGATATATCTCCTTCCAAAACAGGGTTTATTTATTCACTCGAGCGAAAAGTGTATTACATTTCTGCTATTTTATATTGTTCAAAGTACAATACAGTATCTTCAGGAATAAATACTTTTTCATTTTACGCAATTATTCAGTGTGTTATAGTTTCATCAGAATGTCTGTGATTTTCGAATTTTGAGCCGAAAGTGGTTTTGAAAGAATAGGCTGGACTCACTGATGGAAAATATTTGCCAACTCGAAACCATACTAATATGAAATTTTAAGGTTAGTTCGATATCTTATGGAGTACTGATGTGAGCGGATAGAAATTTCGTCGTTAGTTGAAGAATGCTACATGCGAAATTTTGTGTAAGTTTTTTTTGAAAAATTGAAATAAAAATAGTCGAATAGTTCCCAAAGTTTTGGTGAATATTTCGTTCTTTGAGGTTATGAATCGTATTTCGATAAAATTTTATTCAGACTTCGAAATCGATATTTAACAACAGTATTTAAAATTTCAATCTTATCCGATATTTAGTTTTGGAAATATAGGGCAAAGAAATATGTCAAATTCCGTTTGTTATTCGGAATTTTTAGCTTATTTCCTTGATACCCCGAAAAGTTCTAATGCAATCAGATGATTGAATCTCCGGTATTGATAGGAAAATGCCAACATACTACAAAGTTTAAATTATCCATTGGATCTATACGTTGGAAAATTCAACAGAAATTGTATACGAGAATTTTCCGTATTTTTGTTGAAAATATTTTTTTTCTCAGAAATTATTTACCATATTTCTATGAAATTTCACACAAACCTCCAGGTCAATATCTTACAATAGCATTTCGATTTTAAATTCCATCAAATGTTCATTTCTGTAGATATGGGAAATAATATGTCAAGTTATCCGGAATTTTGAGTTGATTTCCTAAATACCTGAAGAATTACTGGTGCGATCAGATTAAAACTTCGTTATCAGTTGGAAATTACTAAGGCGCAGTTAAGTGGTATCGTTGGTATCTAGTTTTGAATAATTCAATGAAAAGAATTATCCGGAAATTTTCCAAATTTTCGTTGAAATTTTTTGGTTTCCGAAGACTATCGTTTAGAATTCAATGCAATTTGGCGATGATCTTGAAGTCGATATTTCACAACAACGCTTTGAATTTCAATTTGATTCAATGTTTACTTTCGGAGACGAAGGGGAAAAATATGTCAAATTTCGTTAGTGGAAATTGTCAGATAACTTTTCCAATATCTCCAGAAGTACTGATATGGTCAGGTTGAAAATTTGTGATTTGTTGGGGAATGACAAAACGTATCAGTATCAGTTTGATCCCATATTCCTTTTAGGAGATATTGGAAAAGGTCCAACTCCGAAGCCAGTCGAAATCATAAGAAAACTATTCTTCAGATCTCAAGGAAATTTGGCACCATTTTTTTAATTTTTATTTTTTTTTTTAAATTTTTAATTCGATACAAAATGTATTGTTGGATAGTTTGGGGAAAGAAATTCTGACTGTGAATGCATATCTGCGGGATTGTATGATGGATTTCACCCATCCGCGAATTCAGCCTTCGTTATTTATCTAAGAGTCATTTTGTTCTCTTTCAGCAATAAATTCGAAAAGAAACAACTTAGACACTCGGTATTTGTAGAGTGGATTTTATGTTCAATCTCGAAGGTCGAATTTGTGAATGGCTAAAATTGGCCCAATGATTGCAATATTTGTAAAAATACAGACCGGTTCGGTTTGTAATCTAGTACCTGATCCCAAAATGATGAGCCTAATACAGAATATTGTGAGGACAGTACCCTATGAAAAAAAGGTGGCCAAATCTTTTCAATCAGGAAGTAAATCTGTCTTTGGCATGGTCAACACGTGAATAGGTCATCGCGAATTTGAACAAGCGCATATAAACTCCCGACCATACGTCAGTGCTTTTCTAAATTTTTTTTTCATAGCAATGATCCATTCACGGAAAAAGGGAATACGAAAATATTTCAAATTTATTTGCTTCAAGAAGTAACCTTTCAGAAGTGATGATAAAAATTCAATAGCGTTCTTTATATTAAAGTTAAGTGTATCTTGTTCAACCTGAACTCAGCATTCGTACTTCAGCCAACTGTGAACACGACAACTTTGACAGTAAATGACAGGGTGGAAATTCAACATGTGGATATATGATAACGATTTTCTCTTATTCAAAAATCAAATACATGGTTCTTATAAAAACACTGAATACTTTTCGAAATACATAGAAACTCCAATTTTGTGTATTGCCATTTTCGCAAAATCACGGAAAAACTTCATAGCAATTAGCAATATTTTCAAATCATCAGATTTTTCGGAGCAATTAATAGATACTATCGAGTTGAAAATTATTGATATCTATGAAATAAATTTTATTAGAACTCGAAATAAAAATTTTCAATTGTAGCTTGAAGAGAAAGCTACAATTCAGAATGCTCTGACGTGACGTCAGGAGCATTTCCGTGCTTCTTGAAATTCGTTGCCACAGCAGTTCCCTATTCGAGGATCTGTACTCCTTGAAATATCGAGTCAATAGCGTCAAAGTTTCGAATTACAAAGAATTTCTACATATTGTTTTATTGTGTCTCCGGAAGTGAAAATCAGATCGAATTGAAATTCGAAACATTTTTGTTGAATACTAACTTCTAGGTCTGTTACAAATTCTGTTGAAATCCAATCAACATGTCGGAAAAGAAATTTTTTTATATGGGAGTAATACTTGGTTAGGCAGTCAATGTCAAATTTGCACTTAATTGCAAGGTGGTATTTTCGAACCATATACAATGTTTTAATCCGATCAAATCAGTACTTCATGAGATATCGAGGAGTTTACCTAAAAATTTCAAATGGACCTAACTCCGAAACTATTCGACCGATTTTACCCATTGACGAACTTAACCGAAATATCGGGACTCCAAAACTAATCTGACTATATTTCAAGTCGCTAGTTACTTTTTTCAGAAAGTTAGAGGGCACGGACGTCCGGATGGACGGATGGCCGGGCGGTAACAATTGAATTTGAACAGGGTTTCTTTTTCAGGGAAGCCAACCTAAACGTTTAAGATCATTTTCGCTCCAAAATTTCAAAATTATAGATATTGCGACGATAACGCGCTATTCAGAATTCAGAACTCTATTGAAAAATATTGGTTTCAATATTGCTGCAAAATTACGTTGGAATCCCATGAATAGTTTCTGGATAAAATCATTTACTGCAAAACTCGCCATATTTCATGACAATTTTTGTTTTAATTAACCATTTCATAACTACTGGCCGAGTTTCAATACCATCGCATCGAAGGTTCCTGTTCCTGAGATATTGGACAAATGAATTGAAATATTTGAATAAGTATAACTCCGAAACCGTTCTGCTGATTTAGCCTAATGCAGAACTCAACCATCGCTTTCTGATACACGAGCTACCCTGAAAGATTCAATTCGCTATGTCGTTGTGTTCTGAAATTATCGTCTGCTCGTCATTTAATGTCAAAATCGGAAGAAAACACGAAAGTTGCATTTAGTGGAACTATAGCACGCTGTTCCCTAGAACATAAGCGAAAAAACCAAAAAAAGCACCTTTCCGTAATTGAAGTTTTGCAAGTTTTTATTGCGAAATTGATATTTTCAATCCTCAGAATAGGAGTTGATCCTCACTATACGTCCCGTAATCTTCCCGTATCCCCTCCATATGCCCTTCATAAAAATTTTTTAGGTAAAGGATACGGGAATGTTACGAAGCGTATAGTGAAAATCATCCTTAATTCTCTCTCAATTGATTCATCCCATTCGTGTTACTTTGCTGGAATATTTTCCTATGATAATATTCATTCGACTATTCTTTTTAGGTCTTCATTCCTGTTATCCAATGACTAGAACAAAATCAGTTTATGACACATTTAAAACAAGTACATTCTTCATTTCTTTGTTTTTTTATTATTTTACAATGTTTCGCTTGGTTGTTTGAGACTGAAAAAATATACGAATAATTCACAAAACAATTCAGAAAATACTTCTTCTCTATCGTCTTATCGTCTTAGGGACTAAACCAAACTAGGCAACCTATTTTATTTCAATTTATGTACAGTTGATACAACCCTATTCAAACTCATTATTAAACATGGAATATTATTATAGTATATTGTGGACTGATTCATGTGCTGGATAAGCATATAGGGATATAAAGTTAATTACAACGGGGGTTTTTCCTTTAGACGAAAACGCAGTAATTTTCATGAAAAACCTTTAGAACATCACGTTTCAAACATATAATTTCAAAATTATATTTCTAAAAAAATGTTTGATCACCTAAAACTGAAAAATAAAAATGAGGATTTGCATTTAAAGGGATTTGTCTTGAGTGCACGATATGGCAACGTGGAATTCAGCTTTCTCGGAAAGAAAAGGACGTCAACTGTGTTACTTTGCTCAGGAAAACAGAGATAGCTATACTTCGATCTGGTTAGAGCAGAAGACAACGACCAAAGAATAGAAAAAGAAGAGCACAGACTGTCATACTGTCATATTACTGACAAATCGTAAAAGGAAATTGTTTGGTTATATTGACAAAGAACACGGGTGTACCACAGAATAGGAATAAATATTTCATTATTCTATAGCAGAAAAAGCTATTCTACTAAACACCGTTGTCACTTCGTGCAAATCCCAAACCCCAATTTTGAAATCTGATTTTGAATACTTTCTGAAGGTAATTTGGGAAAATGATGAATCAAACCCATAATAATTATGTTCAAATTTGCATTTGCAGTAATAACCCAAATTCAGGAAAAACCCCATTCAACTAAACCACAAGCGATCGAAATTGCGGATAATATGTTTCTGCTTCAGAACACCGGCTAAATAAATAGTCAGAAATGTTCTCTTGTGGATGTAGTGATGAATCACAATATTGTGTCTGCATAGAGAACAGTACATTTCATTTCATTCCTCAAACAAACCGTATTCAAACATACACCTTATACAATCTTTGAACGCAAAATGAAAATATTGCCCCCAATTGATTTAAAAATTCAACAGAATGTTACATGTTCACAGAGGTTAATCTGAAAGCTTTCAGGAACTAACTAATTCGTATTCTGTTAATCTCGACGAGAAGGAACTATTTGCTGGGAATCCTCATACAATATTGAATTCATTGCCCAACAAGCTTTCCAGGTTTGTCGGTGCTTCTGATTAAAGTTTATCCATTTTCTAGCTATTACTGTTGAATATGGGGTAGAATTCAAGAATTCAGCTTTTTAAGCGTAAGTCTACATCATGAAACTTTCATAATATGAATGAGCTTATAAGTCCGAACTTATACTGAAATAGTGAGCTTTAAGTATAAAGACAATAGGACGCTCCATTAAAAGTTATTTTGGAATGATTTCGCATTAGTTTTCAGGTTTCCACTCTCAATATCTGAGCATGACTTACTAAATTGAATGAAATTTTTTATATATCATCCCTTGCCGATTGCAGGATTGAAAGTATTTGTCCCGAACACTTTCTAGGGAAAAATTGCCTAATAAGGCATATTGGACCAATGAAAACGATCAGCAAAGTGAATTGTAACATTTCAGAGTCTAAATCTTACTCCTTTATCAGACAATAACAAGAGAATTTGCTTAATTATTTTTTCTTTTTAGGTGTTGTGTACTGTGGCACAGCGCGTTATCCTTCGTCATGATGTCTGTTATTTTCGAAATCTGAGCCAAAATCGGTCTTGAATACTCGATTGGACTCACTGATGAAGAACCCGTGGTCAAATATGATTCTGTCCGTCCGGCCGTTTCTAAAGAAAGTACCTAAACTTTTGAACTATTCGAGTTTGGTTTGGAGCCTGAATGTCTTGGTTAAGTTCGTTGGTGGGCAAAAATGGCCGAACAGTTTCGAAGTTATTTATATCTATATCGAAATGTGAGATTGATTCCTCGATATTTCATGGAGTAACGGTTGGATCAGATTAAAACTATGTAATTTATTTTTGAATACGAATGCGTAACTTAGTGCAAAATTTCGTATGGGTCTAGTGGTAAGAAAATAAAAAAATGTTCGTTCAAAAGTTCCTCAAATTTTTGTTGAAAAGTTTTCATTTGTTGCTCAGATTTCGATGAAATTCAGCAGAGAGCTCAAATTCAGTATTCAATAACAGATTTTTATTGGTGTATGCCTAAATGTTACAATTTCATTTGCCTGGAATTTATAAATTTCTACTTACATTCGTCCAAAGATACTTTCATTATATTAAACAAACCTTATTCCTTAAATATAGCTGCAATTTGATTCCTTCGATTACCTTATGACAGGATATGGAAATTATTGGTCGATACATAATTTCTATCACAAATTCACGTTTTCTTTAAAGTTCTACATCTTATTTTTGATAGATATTGCTATTTCTGTTCAATTCAAACCTATCATAATAGCTTTCAACAAAATATTACTTAAATTCCTCGTGCTTCACCAGTTTTTGACTGTATAATGCATTTTATGAAATTCGAGGTATTTTTTCAAAGTTCTTGTACTCTCAGATTATGAGAAGCCTATTGAAATGAATAATTTGAAATGATTTCGTCTCCTGAATGAGCGAATGAATACTGGAATTGCATTCTCTGGATTAGTTGAAGGATCGTGATTGATTTGGATATTTCTTATATTTTATGATAAAATTTACAATGTTTGATGTCTGCAATTGTATGTTATGCTAATAAATGACTGAATTAGTGCAATTTTTGTTCATTTATTTTTCATGTCTCTTTATGAATGATTAAGAAGCAACTATAACAGTACGTATGAAGGTATAGATTTATACGGGCCTTTTCTGCCTCAGAAACGGATTCACAAAACTAGTGCAATTTCTCCACTATCTGCCACATTTTATGATATTCAACGTAATAGCTCAACAACAATTATGGGGCAGTCTGAAACGATTCATAGTAATAATTGTATAGCGTTTTTTAGAAACTGAAATGTCCAATGGATTGTCGAGTCTACCACTGGGAGACCAGTTAAAGTAATAGAAGATGATATTTGGAGAATTCGTACCAGACTTCATACCATTCTGACTATTTATGTAGAAGCTGTACGAAAAACCAATATTTTCGAGTAATTCAAACATCCTTACCTTCTCACTGGATATGAAAGAATGTAAAAGTGTTTCATTTGAAGGACAAAATTTGTAGAGGAAATAAAAAGAAAGTAAAGTAGCTTTGATTTGATTTGATCCTGATATACGTGTAAAATACTGACACTCAGGTTGAGTCATGAATATTATCATTGTATTCAACACTCAGTTTTTTTTTTGAGTTTGAACTTATGAGCCTATTGATATTGTGAAGTTTCACTCTATAGACATTGTTTTGAGCATAAAAAAACTGAATGCATAAAGTCGGCATTATGTTCAACAGTAACAGCTAGGAAATGTATAAAACATCAATCGGAAGCAGAGAAGACTTGTTGGTCATTCATTAAATGCTATATGAGGATTATCAGCACATAGTTCTTCCTGTCGAATTCAATATAATCTGAATTGTTTAGTTCATGAAAGCCGAGCTTTCAGGTTAAGCTATTTGAGCAAGAAATATATTTTTATTAATGAGCAAAATTTCATATGGTTCTGAAAAATTGTATGACTTTCGATTAAAACTTGGTCCAAATTGTCAATTACTATGCGAACATTTTACTGCGTTATTTTTTATAATAAAATGAATCTGACTGCACAACCGTCTCTTGTGATGTCAAAGAAACATTTTTCTCATCTCATTCCATTTATTCCTTTCAAGCACATATAATTGAACGAAATCTGTTTGCTGTAGTTCGCCTGAAATTCTAGATACGAGAGATAACGAGTTGGTAAATTCCTTTCATCTGAAGATTGTCAAAGCAGGATTCTGTTCAATACGAATAATGCATCAATGTTTATTTGTAGGAAAAACGGGCAAATAATAAATACTGCATTTAGACTCACGTTCTATTGTAAGTTTGATCTTCCTTTCTTCTATCGTCCCTGTGTTTGGTTGGACGGCCTTGCAAATGTAAACCTTCGAGTCCTTTCTGCTCGCATTTCGTATGAGCAGTCCATCCCCTATTATAACTATCCTGGTGTCTGGAATAAACATCATATCTATTTGAATCTGAGAATTCTCTAGGAGAATTTCATATTGTACAAGGTTTTGTAATTTTTGACACAGTAAAAATAAAGGAATGTGCATGATTCAGGCAATGAAAATATGCTTAAAAGGTTCCCCAAGGAATTATACATATATATTTATAGCAAAGCACTGACGTGAATCAGGCAGCTTTCGCAAGCAAATTCGAATTAATTATACCAAAGCGTTATATCGGGATCAATTCGGGAAATAGTTACAATAATTGGAAATGACATTGAAATGAGACATATTTTATCCTAATGCCTAATTTGGAAATAAATATCGAATCGACCTGAAATTCGGCGAATAGATTCCAATGAACCAAATGACCTAAATTTTTTTGGAAAAGTATATATTTCGGCGTGAGACTTTTCGATTGAAACTGGTGCTTTTTCGCTATTTTGTCAGAATAAGGCTGGATGGATATTTTAAATAAAAAAATTACAGTACTCTCGGAACATGAAAAGATGAGTTTTCACCGAATTTCGCGGGAATAGATTCTTTTTTCGTGGAAAATGAAAATAAAAACCAAAAACTTTTGGGTAATATTCTATTCTTTTGCCAATTAATTTCATTCTACTATTCTACTATTTTTCCACTTTTCACCATTTTTATTTTTGAAGGCTTCAGGACTGATGTGGAATAATTTCCAAATGTGGTTTATTATTTTTTTTTTTTTTTTGAGTTTAGGGTGGTCTTCACGGCCGAACACAATACCTTTCGAGAAAAACAACTTAGAAACGCAATATTTGTTGAGTAGGTTTGGACCTTAATTACGAAGGCCGAATTCGTGAAATAGACCCAACTATTCAGCAGTATAGATACCCATTGAAAATTTTACTTATCCAATATTTTCCAGAATACGGATTCGATCTAACTGAAATTGTTCTAATGACAAGATTCTCATAAAATCCTGCATAAAACTTTTCATCAGCATTTTCGAACTAGTTACCAAGTTTAATAATGACTGTATCAGCAGTTTTTGACTAATTTCGGGAATAAAAACGATACAAGGAAATTTGACATGTTTTTACCATTATCTCCGAGAATTATTTAACACTATTGCCAAAAATAGAAAAAAAGAGTTCACAGTCTTTGCAGATTTTTTTTGTCTCAGATGAATCAGTTCCTACCTACTAACTCTACGATCTCAAAAAAATTGCACATGGTTACAATCCAACTAACTCCCAAGTTTCAATCCTGTATTTCAAAAAAAGATCAGGAAAACAAACTCCAAATTTTGATTATTAAGACTCCGAAAAGGTTCAGCTGATTTGGGTAGTCAACGAATCTAACCATCAAATAGTAAATTCGGTCCAAAGAGTTTTCCGTAAAAGGGCCTACAGACGGTCGATTTTTACACTGGATTCGTCAAAATTTTAACGAAATGATAGCTCGGCGTTCCACACAACATGCGCGAAAAAAAATAAATATCCAAAACACGAATTTTGTGTAACTTTCATTATCGACTAGAGATCCGAGACTTGACCGAAAACGTTTTTCTCGAATTGTGGTGGTCGTTATTTGATAGAGGTGCATTGTATATTACTAAGATTATGTGTTTAATTCAACTCACTCAGCTATTTTGGTAACAACAAGTAATAGAAATTCTTAACATCAAGCTCACAATACAACAAATAAGATTGAATTGCAATACAAATAAGATTGAATTGCAATCAATAATTGTAATTCACCTCCAATAATAGAAGGAATGGTCGCTAGAACACAATATATAAGTGCTATTTCTGAGATATACACTTGATTGAAAACACAAAAAACGTTCAATTCTGTCAGCTATTTTGATAAATCATCTGGAAAAAATAAATAGATTTGAAAACAAGAATAACTTCAATATGTCTTTGAGAACCAATATTTTTCAGGTTAGAATTTGAAGAACTCAGCTAGGTATTCACCAATCATTATGTAGTACTTGCCCAAACACATATCGGTATTTCTTTTGATATCAAGAATCAAAGAACATTGGATATCTTTTAGTATGCAGAACAATTCATAATGGAAGAACACGATTTTGGAGATCACTTCGAAGTCCCACACATAGAAAATAAAGGCCTCAAGAGCAAAAATACCTCTAATATAACTGGGTGACTTAAGGAGGCCGAAATTCGTGTTTTCGAATAAGATTTTTGAGTACAAATAGTTGAAAAAGATTAAAGAATGCAATGTTGCCATTTTTATATAAAAAAGTTTTGGCAAAATGAACCGAAATGGAGTAAAAAATGGAAAAATAACTAACATTGCGCATCCTCATAAAAGAATTTTCGAAAAAATTATCTCTGAAGCCTGCAGAACGACAACCTGTTTTCTCCTATTCTCGTCGAAATTTCTCGGAATTCTAATATTTCCCGCGGATATTGGCAACTTTAAAGCATGCAGACCGTAAAAAAGTGCCTGACTCGAGATATCAACGAGGTTTAATGGAACTTGAATGTGGCAGTGTTGCCAAAATGGACGAAGCCGAGCACATGTTAATGTTTGTTCCTAAGCTGAAACTATAAGAAATTTCAGAAATGAATCGGTTGAGGAATACCGGATTTATTCAACGACCAGACAGAATCATCTATATAACCCTTATTGAGTCTGTTCGCCGAAAAGTCCAAAGGTTCCTCTAAAGTAATGAAAACCGACCTGTAATGTTTATTCCTTCACACCTCATGCGTAATACTTAAAATTCGTCAGAAACCAGCGCCAGTGAGTTGTACCAAAAAGAACAAAAATATTACGTATCGCCATCATACCAAACAAAATTCTCTTATAGACGGTTTGAAACCAATTGTTGAACCAGTTGCAACTCAAAAAGATACAACGTAGGAAAACGAGTCATGCTTCAACTCGAAATGAATAGAAAATTAATACATATACAGGGTGATCTTACATACGTCAATGGAGGATTGAGAACTTCAAGGCGAGTCAAGATCCGCCGTAAAAAATAAGATACAGGGTGTTTTTTATGTTTGGTGTAAAATTTTGGGTAGCGATATTTCTGAAACGATTGAAGTTATTTTGTTCAATTTTGCTAGTAAAATTCCTCTGTTAGAACTTGTCAATATGCAATTCTAGATTAATTCAAATCCAGGGCCGGGCTGGGAAAATTGTGATCTAGAGTTATTCGATGAAAAAATTAATTTTTCGACCGTTATGGAAAAACTATTATAGGATTCGAAAACCTAAAAAAAATGCCACAATAATCGCTCTTCAATTTGGATAGCACACACAAACTGTCCCAACTGAAAAAAATTGGCGAAGAAAAATTGGTGAGAAAGTTCTCATTTTCTATCATATGTCAATAGTGGATAAAGGACTTCAAGTCGAGTCAACATCCTTGAAAAATATTTTTTTTGTTGATTCAAAGATACAAAGTGTTCCGAATGTAAGTTATAAAACTCTGATTAGCGATATTTCTGAAACGCTTGAAGTTATTTTGTTCGAATTCGCTTGTGATATTTCTCATTTGGAACTTGTCTTAAAAAAATCTCATTTTCTGACCGCTTTTTGAAAAAGTATTAGTTGATTCGAAAAACCAAGAAAAATATTACAATAATCGCTCTCCAATTTGGATGGCATACATGAACTTTTCAACAAAAAAAAATGGCAAAACACCCTGTACCTTTGTATCGAATAACGAACAAAAAATGTTTTTTCGTGGATTTCGATTCACCTTGAAGTCCTTCACCCACCATTGACGTATGTCCGGTCAAAAATGAGAACTTTTAACAAATTTTTCTGTGCCAAATTTTTTGTTGGAACAGTTTTAGTGTGCCATCCAAATCGAAGGGCGATTATTGAATCATTTTTCCTTGGTTTTTCGAAGTCAATAATAGTTTGTTGAAAAAGCGGTCAGAAAATGAGCTCTTTCAAAAAATAACTGAAGATCCCAATTTTTTCATCATGGCCATGGGTTTGATCAATCCAGAATGGCATATTGACATGTTCCAACAGAGAAATATTACTAGCAAATTTCAACAAAATAACTTCAAGCATTTCAGAAATATCGCTTATCAAAAACACCCTGTATCTTCGTAATCAATGAATAAAAACATTTTTTCGGCTAATGTTGACTGGCCTTGCAGTTCTCAACTCGCCATTGGCGTATGTAAGGTTACTCATGAATCACCCTGTATTATAGGTGTTTTATTTAAATAACAGAAACATTTTACCTGTTTCATTTTCACGATAACAGCTCTCTTTATCGAACTTCCATTTCCATTGAAATAAGTCATCTTCTTGATTGTGATCCTCTCGATTACTCAATTCGAGGAAATTCAATTTTCGCGATGAATTCGAAGGCACTCGGTTGTGATAGATGGAAAGACCAACTAACTTATTTCGCAATTTCCGTGCAGATTGAAGATACTGCCTGCGACTTGGACATTTTCTGCGGTAATTAAAGTTCGGTCGATTCAGGGAAACGGGGAAATTGAAATTGATAAATTTTGGGATATCAATCTTCAATCTGGTAATTTGTATTCAAAGCTGAGGAAATTACTGATTCGGTTCATTGTTACAATAATTAAGAAACTCAAGATGGTTGTGTTTGATTTTGGAATAATTTCCCAAAATATCAAAATAAATCGAACAATTCATTGAGATTCTGGGTCACGGTAAGTTTCCTGAATTACCGTCGGTGGAAGGCTCACTTTGTGGAAAATTGTCTTGTGGTGTTCAACTTTCCGAATAGAACAATTGCACTTTTCTTTCCGGTCTCCAACAATACCATATAACAAAATGTTAACATGTCACTTATTCGACTATTTAGATATACAGGGTGAGTCTTTAAGTTGTACATTAATTTTTACCATAGAGTCCTATCATCAAATACAGTACTTTTTTTATATTCAATTTTTCCATATTCGGCTCAGGTAAAAAGTTATAAGCATTCAACATTATAACATTTCTCAATGTGCTAATACACTCCTGCGCTTTGTTTACAAGTTCACCACAGATATCCCTTAGAGTGATCTCTTTTGGAGAATAACCAAAAAACGTTTGGAATTCGAAGAAACAAGAAGGAGAAAACTCATTTACTCACTTAATTCTTATGCTTCGGTGCTTTTCATGATATCTTCGCAAGGAAAACATTTCACTACATTGGAATTGAAATACTGATCTTAAACTTGATTTTCATGTAATATTCCACTTTAAGATTATACACAATTCCATCCTCGCCCCTTTTCATGTTGAAAACTCCATAACTCTACTTATTTCACGAAATTAATTAATGCATTATATGAAATCCATCAACTAACCTAAAAACATTTTCAAGAATGTTATGGTTATGGAAAGTCTAGTCCATAGGCAGGGACTATGTCTGTGGTGTGGTCAAAGAATAGCATATACCCATAGAAATAATAACTTAATGTTATTTATATGCATATACCTAATATTAGTTCTATGCAAAATAGATGAATATATCTGTGTATTATTTGGTCCAGATAAACGTGAACCCTGCTTAATTTAGTTCCTTCACTAAATCAGAGGATCAATAAATGTTGAATATCTGCAAAACGGTGCATTAGAGGAGAAATTATAAGGAATAATAAAATATTTAAAAATGATTGAAGATTCTTATGATGACATAAGATACACTTTATCTGCATTCTTCATGCTAATTTCGTATATCTTCATGAATCAGCGAGTTTATATATAACACGGGAACTGTTTGAAGTGGGATGAAAATGATAAGTGAAAGATATATGTCATAGTTATAGAAAACTTCACACCTAAATTCATCTCATTCGGAGTTACCATATCAAAGCTACAGAAAAAACAGTTTTTTTTTTGGAAATTTAAACAGCCTGCTGGAGCCGAATCTGGTAGAATGATAAATGAAAAGAGTGTTTCATTTGATGAGAGGAATCTATAGTTAAAATTATTGTACAACTTAAAGACTCACCCTGGATAACTTTCAGTTGGTAGTCAATGAACCTCTGAATAAAGAACATAAGGAAGGAGCATAATACCTCACAAAGTGGGTCGGGGATGGATGTTCCATATGGCCGACTTTCCTTTCACTTTGAAGAGAGAACAACTTGTTCCGATACTTCTTTGTCCGAAGAAACTAACTAACATGAGTCATACTTGGAGATTCAATATGGGCGCCTATGTCCCACTTTTATACGAAGTAGAAAAGCGTAATGCTCCCTCCTGTTGTTCTTTGTTCACAGTAATGAACCAACACTTTACGAAAAATTCATCAATAAACCTCACCTATCCCGGGAAACTGTGGACTTTAAGAGTCCCATTTGACCGTTCAGTTTGCTTAATAACCTACTACGAAATCGACAAGTATAGTTTCAAACCTAAGAAACAACATTTGAGATTTGGTTATAGAGTATTAGGCAAACTGTACAGGTAGACTCAGCTATTTAATTGGGATTCTCAAGTCCATAGTTTGTTGAGATAGATGAGGTTTATTGATCAAGATTTGGAAGAGAGATAGTTTTTTGTCAACAATATAAACCTTCTACAGTGTGTTTCACCATAAACATAAAATATATAACAGTATAGGTGACATTGGAAAAGTCATTTCTGCCTCACAACATAAACCCTGTTTTCGAAGCAAAAGCGAGATACAATGTTAAATGTCAAGTTTTAGCAACATTCTGATAACTATGGTGGGTTATATGACCTTTGAAATTACGGTTTTGGTCATATTTTAGTATTTTTGGTGATCAATTCAATTGAGATGTAGAAATCTAGAA
Organism: Myrrha octodecimguttata; assembly: GCA_958510865.1. Lineage (NCBI taxonomy): Eukaryota > Metazoa > Arthropoda > Insecta > Coleoptera > Coccinellidae > Myrrha > Myrrha octodecimguttata. The sequence goes on along the minus strand of OY294058.1, from coordinate 45,787,240 downwards.
AGGGAATTTGAACATGCGCGCAAAAGCTAGTGACTTCACGTCAGCTTAGTTACGAAAGTCGAATTCGTAAATGGGTAAAATCAGCCTAATGATTCTGTAGATATACCCTTTCAGAATTTTATTTTTTCAATATTTCCAAAAATACAGATTTCATCGAATTGAAATCCAGTACTTTGTCGAAACAAACCTAGAATAGCACTGACGTGAAGTCAGCAGCTTTTGCTCGCTTGTTGAAGGGATATATCCAAAAGAATTCACTTTTTGCTCCCAAAAGCTGCTTTCTTCACGTCAGTGCTATTCTAGGTTCTGTATTTTCGGAAATATTGCGAAAACAAAACTTTGAATGGGTATATCGACTAAATCATTGTTTGAGACCCTTTTCTGCTCAAAATTCGAAAATTATAGACAATCAGATGAAACAATAGCGCGCTGTTTCCCTAGAACATGCGCGCAAAATTATGATTATCCCGGGCACGGTTGGACTCATATGGGAGATTTTCGAAGAGCAATTGTGACGATATTTATCATTTTGAACTAACATCACCACGAGGATGAAAATTTGTCGATTAATCAACAAAAATTCAACCTTGATCAGAGCAGAATCATCCTGTTCGCGCCTTAGTTGAAAAGTAATCTTGGCAATTGCGCCTTTTTTTTTGTTTTACCATCTGTAATTTTCAGATGGGAGATGTTAACAATAATTACTCATTCGCGGTTTAGAGCAGTGCTAATTAATCGAGAAAAAATGTATTTATGGAGACAACGGGTTCCTCTAATTTTTTCAAACAAGATATAACATGGAGTGTTCATAAACTTGAAGGAGAATGTGAGTTATTCAGAGTTGATAACTGTGTACAGCCATGAAATTAAAGTTTTTGGTTCTAACGGCAAAACAAACAATATACATTATATGATATCATAACATCATAAATACCAAAATGAATATGAATTCTATCCAGAAAAAACAAGGACCAGAAAATGTCATAAATTGGTAATTCTGTCATAATTGGTAGGTTTGTGCCTTATTTCGGTGGTTCTTTGTCTTCATCGGTGTTATTGGTCTGTATCAGTAGTTTTGTTTAAATCAGTGTATTGCCTTTCATCGGTGTTTAAGGAACCAAGTGGTAAGTTACTGGTGCAAAGTAAATAAAATCCACTGCGCTTATCGAATTTTCCTGTGGTACGGAACTTACCAATCAACCAAAACATCTACACCAAAGAAGCGACATCCAAGGAGAATGGTTACAGCTGTTTCACAGTTTACACTGATCATCAGACCAATTTACCTTGGTTGAACCACAGAATATGAATCTAGATACTTATAACCTGTCAGATGGAATACTGCAGTATAACAACAAACAGCGCGTCATCTCCCAGGGGCCTTATTCTTGAAATACGATGGTATAGAATGTTCTCTATGGCACAATCTCCCATTCGACCTTCCTCCCATTTGTCAAAACGTCAATTCCGTATTCTTGAACATCAAGAAGCGCTATTCAAAATGGTCGATTCGACTCCGTTGGCAAGGAAACGAAAGCATTTATGATGGAACGATAGAGAACGTTTATACCATCGCAGTCAAGATGGGGAGCAGTCCGAATAAGCGGTCATAGACGAACAATCATGCCAAATGTTCTAACCAATCAAAAACAAGTATTTCCGACAGACATGAAGCTAACTTCATTCATGTAGCCAACTTTATGTATAAAACTACGACATAGACTATATTTCTGTGATATATTGTCATAATTCAAATTTGAAATCATACAGTTGTCATAAGAGTCGGGAGCGTATTTCGGAAAATTGTAAAATGGATCATTTCGAAAAAAAAAGATCACTTCCAATAAACTATAAACAGAAGGAGCTGCTCACCGACTACATTACACGAAGACCCAAAATGTACATAGGTCGGTTAAATTCAGATTATACAAGGGAGCATATAAAAAAACTGGAAGTAAATCACAGTGTTCTGAGTTGAGCTTTAGTTAATCTAAACATTTTGATAAATTTTGGATCAGATAGATCAAACGGGTTCCATTTAGAAAGCACATGTACACCTATTTGCAATTGTTATTCTGCATCTTCCACATCTTCATTCAGTGCTTCCCACATAATTGCACTCGCCATGTCCATTTCCGATTGAAAACAGAAATTTTGTAGTGAAAGTTAATTGAGATTGTTGAGACTTATTGCCAAACAGATCAAAATTGTCAAATACCCGAAACATAAATAGCGTCCTCTATGTATCGTTCCATCACAAATCGTAAGAGATACATCGCTCGCTCTCCGTGAAGCACTCATTCATTTCAAGAATACCGTTTCCCTGAAAAACTCGTAGACACGCACCCTTTCGATCCATCGTTCTCTTCCCCGGTTTCAAGAATAGGCGCCCTGGAGCATCTCGCGGATTCTATCTTCGAGGGCAGAATAATTTGATGGACGTGCATAATAATTTGATCGACGTGCATGACGTTTATCCTTTGTCGTATCAGGTTGTTGATTGATCAACAAGGTTGTATAAGTTTATTACTACTGGAGCTTTCTTTTCTCCATGATCCAATTTCTATCTTAATCATTTGGGTTTCACATACTTCTTTCAAAATTTTGCACATTTCGGAGAATATATTCAAAATTCAAATGTATACGAGAATGTCACCACTATAACCGATGTGATCCAAGGTTTCATCATGATTAAGATGAGAGTCGATTCATCAATCATTCGAAATATAAAATAACAACGCTCTCGTGGTGTGCCAATCCAACTCGAATGAGAAAAGTTTCGTGTGAAACGGTGCCACGAACTACGTCAATCTCTGCAAACTGGTCACGAAACGAAAAGGTTCTCACAGAATGTCTCTCATAAATAGTTCCGAATTTCAGTGTTTATGAAGAACTGCAGTTAAAACTAGTGCCATACTGTTGCACAGAGTATTTTTTAAGTACATGTCGAATTTTAACGATCACGTTCTTAACATCAAAATGTGGAAAAAGTTGCTGTAAAAAGACAGAGAGAGTGAAAATGAATTCTTGTTGTTCTGAGAAAAAAAGCTGACGTCATCCGCGAAAATCAAAATGCATAGAATACATGGTGCGGACAAACTTTAGGTGAATATAGCGGTCCAAATATTGCCATAGTACAGCGTTATTTTTGAAAATTTTCAACATATACCTCGAAACCGGTCAAATCAGAGCTTCTTCAAGCTTCCAGTGTTTTCTAGAATTCGTTTTGAGGAATTTAATTGCTGATAATTTATTTCATTTAGTCAGAATTGCGAAAATTTATACGGAGATCCATTTTATCTCTGAATACAAATATTTCAAACTTGATATTTTGAAATCATTGAAATCATTGCAGAATGTATCGATCATTTACTTCATGGGAATCTGTCAGAGTTCCGTACTCAGGAGAACCTGTAGGAAAATATTGGAAATTTAAATACTAATTATTCATCTGCTTTGATATTTCTTATTACAAATTAGTATGGTAACATGAACATGAATATATTTAAATATACCTCATCATGATGAGCATTAACATTTTCTGGAAATATTTTCATGAGGCTGTGATAAATTTATTTATTAGCAATTCAATAATTACTTATGAATTCTCATTTTTTGAGGAGAAATATGAATCGCCCGGTCCGTAATAACTTCTTGTGTTCTCTAAAATATCTTATAATGCATCCTCTATTTATTCTTTCCATAAACAACATTCATATTGTAGATGTTCCATATATAAGATTTATCATTGCCAATATCAAATTTTTTTTCGACAAATATTTTCCACCATATGAATCAGATTATAGCTTAATTAGTTTTATTCAGTGGAATAAATCATTTGGACAAAGCGACCTTAGCGTCATCATCATTCACTGAGAGAAATAGGACCATATTCGATAATTCTAGTTCTGCGTTTTGGACCCAAAATTTTGGTAGATTATACAGATATGTGGGTGTTGACTCCTGGATTTCTATGCATCACAGAATACTATGTCATCTTTTATTTCCACAGAATCAGCGAACATAAGGAACTGCACTGCACTCTGCTACCACAGACACAGACCAACAAGACGAATCACTTCATCGTTTGCGGGGATCGCGTCTTTTCGACCTTGAAAAAAATAACAGACGTAACCACACTTTCTTTTTCCTCAAAATAGCTGTCGAAATGACTTTGGCATTTTTGCAAGATTTTTCGATGAAATCATTAAAGAAGCACATTTCTAATACCAACGCGAGTGTTTTGTTACATCTTAAACTCCTGTGGATAAAAGTTTAAGAACATGGTTGGAGTTAATGGAAATTTTGGAAAAATGTTTTGGAAAACCCGTTTTCGTTAATCAGAAAATCTTTGTAGAGACTGACACTTATAGGTCTCTATGAAACCCCTGATAATCTTGTGGGAGTTTGGGTGTGTTCTATTTCATTGCAAGCCTTTTTCTGATATGTGTGAATACAATCGAATTCATGTGTAAGGACTGAAGAAACTTAAAAATTTATGAACAAGTAATAGAATTTCTTAAAAAAATTCATTGTCTTATCTTTTCCATAACACTATCGATTATTACTTAAACATATTATATTATATTATGGAATTATATTCTGGGGAACCTCACCTCATGTAGAGTCAATTTTTGTTATTCAGAAAAGAGCGATAAGAACTATGCTTCAGATGGGTTACCGGGAATCATGTAGAGGAATTTTTAAGTCGAATAACATACTTACTGTTTATGGTTTGTATATTTATAAGGTTCTGTATTTTTTAGAAAACATAGTGAATACTTTGAAGTGTATAAAAATTGTAATAATACGAGGAGAATTTTTCCTTACAATGTACCAGCTCATGCAACAACTTTGAGAGAGAAAAGTGTACAGTACATGGCCGTCAGTTTGATCAATGTTTTACCACCTGAATTGAGAAAAGTTGCCAGCTTGGTGAATTTTAAGAGGAGGTTGTATGATCTGGTATTGAAATGTGAGCCCTATAATTTAGAGGAATTTAGAGTGTATTGCAGGAATCAATAATTTGTGAATTTTTGTTATGATATGACTTGTTCCAGTTTTATACGTGGTGTAATCTTTTGGAATTAATAAATTACTATTACTATTACTATTACTATTATTCGTCAAGTTTTCAGCACCTATATTGTGGTAAATATACCATGTTTACGTGAAGTCTGCCAAACTATTTCAGACATAAATGAGTTCAGCCAGTTGAGTAAAATCCATATTTGCTTCACTACTTTATCGATAAAGAAGATATATAACAGTAATTAATTGAAGCAAGTGGTATTTTTTTGGCAGAAACTTGTTCTTTGAAATCAATTTATCATGCAAACAGAAACATACTATTGTTTCAAATGAGAAAAGTATAGGTTGTAATACTTTCACATCAAATGAGATTCATCTCAATATAAAATCAAACTATAAATAGACCAATTTTGTTCGATTCCAATCCTTGTGGTTGTGCAATCATATACAATTCGATAAGATATCCCATCGTTTTAATTGAAAAATGAAGGTTGTAATTCTTTTACTTCAGTTGCGATTCCTTTATATTACATAAAATAAACATTAATGAGTCCACCTAAGTTCGATTCCAATTCTTGTTGTTGTACAATTAAAAATTTATATAATGAGCACAATTTGATCTCGTTGTGAAAACCCTTTGGATTATTTCCTAAAATGAAACAGATGTGAAATTATTCATCAAATAAATAGAACCAAAATTTAATTTCTGTTTGTTCACATTTTTATAACGTCTTCAAGCGAGTCCAAAACCGGCGAGAGTATGTCGGAATCCTAAATCTGCGATCTGAATGGCACCCCAAAGCACGCCAAATGCCTGTTGAATTCCGATTATCTCGATTCACGGTCATTTGTGCGTTGACATAGATTTCCTAAGTAAATGGCGCGAGTGGTTTATCTGGTTGGTCTGAGCTACTACACTCAGTTACTCACTTACACTGACAAGTGGAAAGGGGTGGAGTATAGAGAAGAATAACATTTTTATGCAGGTAAAACAAGCAAATTTTTCGTCACTCAAAAAATTCGCAAAATATAAATATTTGCTCAAAATACTTACACTTCTATTTTCCAGAAACGCGTAAAGCTTTCATTACATACTAGAGATGAACCACTCTCAAGGAAATGACGGTCAACATAAAATTATCATTTTCACGCGATTTCATATAACTAGAATTGAATATGAATATAAATCAAGTAACAGATTTCCACGATCTTCAAATGAGATTCTAATACCTATTTTATCTGTTTCCGCTCCAGGCGTTCGCTTGAACTGCGCGATAACTATCAGACCATCCCTAATGTGCGGCAATGAAAAACGAATTCGCAAGTTGGTGTTCCTGGAGTGGATTCATCCTGCTGTAAACGACCCGAGGGATACGAGTACCCCTTTGCTCCGTTCGCAAAATATGTGTGAATTGAGGCTTATATAATTGCGTTACTATAGCTCATCGTTTTATGAGTGGGACGCCACTTTAGGTTCGGTCTAATACAAAATGCTTCGATATTAAATTCAAAGGTGGAAATAGTATGGGGAGATAGATTACTATTCGAAATTTTTATCGTGAGGGAAAGATGATGGGATTGATACATTCAGAAATAGATCGCCTTACATGAGGAGGAGATTCGTTGCTAGAAAGTATTTCATGCCTTAGTGTCAAAAACTGGGGAAATACATCCCTACGAAGAGCGCAACATTTTTATTTGTTCATATATAGTCATTGACATTAGAACTGTTACACCCAGAAAGAACTACATTTTTTGATGGTTTCACATTGAGAATGAAATGATAACATATTCGAAAAAAATTAATGTGCTATGTGAGCCCGTGGATGAAAAAACGATTGTGCTTATGTAGGCATGGACGAAATAAGATGGCCGATGTGTGCTTGTTACAACTACTTCCAAGTGACTCGAACTTCATGAGTAAACTGTGCCATCTATCCATCTTATCCCATATATGTTCAATGGGATTTAAATCCGGTGAATGAGGTGGTCACGGCAAAGCTTCAACTTAAGCTCTCTGAAAGGAATTCATAGTTCGACGAGCTATATTAGAAGGTAAGTAGTCTTGCAGAAAAATGACGTCTGGAGAGCCATTTATATAATTTTGTAAAGCAAAGCGGAGTATATATCCATAGCAATCCTGAAAAATTTTGGAACTATGTGAATGCAAGAAAATTGATACTGATTTTGCAAATTTTTTGTTTTATGGTAATGATCATTTTCATAGCCAGAAAGATGTAGCCAATGCTTTTGGAAAATTTTTTCAGTCAGTTTATTCTCAAGTAATATGGATGTTTCAAACTGCGCCACTATCAACTCGTACCACGATATTGAAGACATGATTTCTGTCCCGGTGATTTATATTGAACATGTGCTGCATCAAATTGAATTTCTCGATGTAGACAAGGGATCTGGATAGGATAATATTCCAGTGTTATTCTTGAAAAAATGTAAACAATCCATTGCTATACCGCTTCAAATTGTATTCAACAGCTCCTTGAATGAAGGAATTTTTCCGACTTTTTGGAAGTCTGGGTTTGTCAAGCCTCTTCACACATCGGTATCTAAAGAGGATATTTCTAACTATAGGCCTATAACCATACTAAGCGTCATCCCTTAGTTATTCTAATCTATTATTCATGAACAAATAAAGTTTGAAATTTATAATAAAATTATTCCTGCACGGGTCTTTTCGAGGTAGAAGTGTTGCGACCAATCTAATTGTCTTCGTTCAATTTGTTCTTGAGGCATTTGAGGATCATCAGCAAATCGAGGTTGTATATACTGATTTAGCGAAAGCATTCGACAATGTGTCGCATCCGATTCTGGGAAAAAAACTCGAGGCATTCTGTTTTCACGGCAGATTTATTTGTGGTTGAGGTGTCCTCTCTCGGTCAGATTTCAGTTCGTGAAGATAGGAAGCACGCTTTCGATTCCAATACACGTGACGTCTGGCGTTCCTCAGGGAAGTCATATGGGGCCTTTGTTGTTACTGATTTTCATAAATGACATAAGACTCGTCATTGGGTTTGTCAGATTTTACTATTTGCGGATGATCTGAAGCTTCTCACTCCAGTTAAGTCGTTGGCAGACGCTGCGGGATATCCGGGCCATTTCTGCGGCATCTCTAAAGACTCTGGGATTTGTTCTGAGAAGTACAAGAGATTTCAGCGGTGATACATTGCAGTACCTCTATGTCGCTCTCGTAAGACCAAATCTGGAGTTCGCGTCTGTCGTGTAGTCCCCCTAGACATCCGTGGACAGCCTTCTCCTCGAGAGAGAACAAAACAGATCCCTCAAGTTTGTAACGATTAGAAGAGGCGAATTTTCTTTTGAGTATTTCTCAGCGAGCAGGATGCGGGACCAGCTTGATCTATCATCCGTGAGGACTAGAAGATTCCATGCAAATGTCATCTTTGTCTCTAAGCTTTTTCAAGAACTTTTATATTCTCCTCAACTGTTAATCCAGTTCAATTTATATGTTCCCTCAAGATTTGTCAGGAGATTCGATGTGTTCAGGCCTGCCGTATCGAGAACGAATTACGGTTTTCATTCTCCGGTTTCCAGAGTGATGCGGAATGTCAATGTCGTTGATTCCCTGGGCGTCGAGATTTTTCAACGGTCGGTCTCTAGATTGAGGGGAGATCTGAGGTGTCTCATTTCACTGTGATTTTCTTTTCTCTGTATCTGTATAATTATTTGTATATATTATATATATATATAAAAACAACATGTATGGCGGTCTCAGTTAATGACTCAACAAGAACAGAACAAACTTTCAATCGATATCCCCCAACTTCAGGAACGGTTCACTTTGAGAATGGAAAAGCAATAAATATCTAGCTTTGACTAGTGAGCCCACTGATCTACCTAGGCAATTTTCATTGATCAATTGAATCAGTACTTCAAATTTTTCCTGAAATCTAATAACTATCTAATTCCAAGAGCTGAATACAATTCATGACAGGTGACAAATTATTTCATAATAAGCTCTAATACCTGAAAACAAAACTCTCGTTGAAGTTTTTATTAAACACAAGTATTTCATGAAAATGGAATAATTTTCCTTACAGAATCTCGTTAGCTGACGTGCAGTTTACCAAGATTTATGAATAACTCAAACCTCATCGTGTCGAATTTGTTCTGAAATTCCTCTTCCCTAGCGGTAGCAAATTTAAAAATTTTGGGTTGGTGACTTAGACCGAAATAATTCATTCAAACCTCAGAGGAACAAGTTAACTGCTTTTCCTGAGCAGGCAAAACGAAAATTGATTCTTTTGGTAATTTGTATTGTTCCGTAAAGCAGGCCACATACGTTACAATCTACCTGAGAGGTTGACCTGCGCAGGTCTACCTGCACGAGTCAACCGGTGCGTGTATTAGAACAGACCTGCGCAGGTTCTATGACCTGCACAGACGACCGGAGAAGAAGTGAAATTCGATTCTTTCTTGAAGCACCCTACAGTGAACCCGAGCATGTGTGCAAGAGCTCATAATTTCGGATCCTCGATACTATCGATCAGAAAATGAAAAAATCTTCAAATCTATTAGTTTTTGATCACCATACAAACCTTCCCCAATAATTTTTCATTGGTTTTATTAGTAATCACGATCGCGATCATAATTTCATACTTATCTGAAGTTTCTTGATAACAATCCACCCAAACTCACAAAACCTCTATTTGCGGAACATTGTTGTCACAGATTACAGACGATAGACATTATTTCTTTGTAATCTGTGACAACAATGTTCCACAAATAGAGGTTCTGTAAGTTTGGGCTGAAGGCACATATGGTGCCTAATAATGAAAAGTATCTTTAGTAAGGTATTGAGTCAGAATAAAGCAAATGTGAAATATTCAAAGAATTGGTGACTAGGCACATACCACAGGTTGGACCAAATACGTGTGCGATGTCTGAATGAACGATGAAAATTGAGGTTGATTTGCATGACATCTTCCAGAGGTATAGACTCATAAAACCATATGAACCTAGACATGATGTAAAGAACATCACGGTCAAAGCTGAGGAAGAGAGGAACCTAGTGCACATAGATGGAACCATGATGTAAGTAAAACATGTTGTGCTTATCTGCTTTTCTGTGATCGTTTTTACTAATGATGGAGTAAGAAACTACATGCAAATTCAAAGCAGAGAACATTTATTTCGTTGTATTTTAGTCTTGCTGACATTACTTTTTTTGTAGATGAGAACACTATGTTTTTTAGATCATGGATCGAACTTTTTTGGAAAAAATCATAGAATACGGCAAGTAATTGAACGAGGAGATAATTGATAATAATGTATTATTCATATTCTCCGGAAAAAATAACTTGCTTCGAGAAAACTGTTGAAAAATTTTTCGAAAACCAATTTTGTTTGAATTTCCAACAATTAAGTCCCCACGAAAGGTTGCACTTAGTTGCCGGTTTTCATTTCCCATTTAATTATGAAGCATCAATCTGATCGCTACATTACGAACCTTCAATCTGATCATATTTCTTGAGATATTGGGAAACCAATCTCCAAAAAATTGTTTTTTCGTCCGACACGCATGTATAGCCTGGACATAATCAAATTGGTAACTTCTATCTGTTATTTTGCCTTATTTTCAGTCAAAAATAATGGACAGAAAAAAACATAATATTTCTCCAGGAATATTTTGTACACATCCTTCACAGGCGGCACTGGTTTCAATATTAAAACACCTTCAACATCAAGAAAAAGCTACAGATACTCCTCTGATCCAAATTTGTCACAAGGTCTTCCTTATATATGATATTATTTCATAGAAATGTCAGATGTTGGAGTTACGATGAAAAATGATTCGTTTGAACTTTTCGTGAGAATACTATTGGAAAAAAATTGAATTTTTTTTACGAAAACATTCTGTTTCGGAAACATATTCATCAATGTTCAATAAAATTTGGCACAGGTGTCAGAATAAAGATTTAAAAATCTAGAGAAGCACTGCCGTGAAGGCAGCAGCTTTTGCGCGCATGTTCAATGTGAATGAACGCTTCCGAAACGAATTTGAACATGCGCGCAAAAGGTGCTGCCTTCACAGCATAGACTTTCTCGATTTTTTTTCAATAAATTACTGGATTTCAATTCGATCTAATCTGTATTTTTCGAAATATTGGAAAAATAAAATTTTGAATGAGTATATCTACGGAATCATAGGGCGGATTTTACCCATTCACGAATTCGACCTTCATAATTAAGCCCCAAACCGTAACGGCCGACTGCGTAAACACAATAACTTCCGAAAGAAACAACTTAGAAACTCGATATTTGTAGAGAAGGTTTGGGGCTAAGATACGAAGGCCGAATTCGTGAATGGATAAAATCCACCCAATGATTCCGCAGATATACCCATTCAAAATTTTATTTTCCCAGTATTTCCAAAAATACAGTTCAGATCTAATTGAAATCCAGTACTTCATCGAAAAATTACAGTACGAAGGTTCATACATGAGGATGATATGATAAGAAAATCACAGAAATTTTTTTTCAAATTGTTCTAATGACACAATCATCACGAAATTTTGCAAGAGGTTGTCTTTCAGCATCTTCAAACTAGCTGCAAAGTTTTATCAGGACAGAATCAGTATTTCTTGAGTTATACCGAAAAAAACAATGATATCGAGAAAAAAACCTCGAAGTTTGACATATTTTTTCCCAATATCTCCAAAACTTATGATCGTATCGAACTGAAACTTGGTTCACTGCTGTGAAATATGAAGCCCGAAGTCCGAAAGAATTTTTTTTTTGGTATGATGAATGGTTTCCAAAAAATTTCATGACGGTATGATCTCGACAAAATTTGGCTCAAAGTTGCGCATTGTTACACTCCACCTTATTGCCAAGTTTAAATCCAATCGCTAAGGTAGTTTCAATTTCAAGCGGCTATAACTCCGAAACTGTTCGACCGATTTGGCTCATTAACTCACTTAACCACGGCATTCCAATGCGCGTCCTACCCTGTAAGTTTCAAGTCACTAACTTGCTCCGTTCGACAGTTATCGTGTCCACGGCCGGCCGGACAGAATCGATTTTGACACCGGATTCGTCATCAGTGAGTCCAATCCAGTCGTTTGAGACCATTTTCGGCTCAATCAACGACAATTACAGACATTTGGACAAAACGATAGCACGCTGCTTCCCTAGAACATGCGCGCAAAAACAGTGTTTCAAATTTCAGTTTGACCGATATTTATTTGCTGGTATATTGGCAAAAAATTTCGTGGCCATTTTAAATTTTGAGGTTGTTTCCCTAATATGTCATAAAGGGCAAAGGCTAACTGCTTTGAACTTCATTCTCAGTTGTGGCGCCGACACGCAATTTAATAAGTGTGCAAAAGAGTAAGATTTTTAGAGATTCAAAACATTGTTGTAAATTATGCTACTCAATTAGCGTTCTGCATGTGGAATTGTTATTCAATTATACAAAAGTGTTCATCGAGATTTCTATGTTTCACATGATTTTGGTTTATTATTTGATGAAATCAAATAATAAACCTTAGTGATCGACCAACAAAAAAAAATGTTTAACCCCCCCTGAAAATGTCACAGTTTACGTTTTTGAGTATGCAGGTTTGAATAAACTAATAAAAAAAAATCCGTCCGTCCGCCGTCCGTTATCCCGGGCTTTTCTCAGGAAGTACTGAAGCGAAATCAGTGAAACTTGGTAGAAAAATCGTGTGTCGCTCGGGATTAATCCTCCAAGCTTTTCAGCAGGGTCCGTGTACCATAAGGGCTCAAAATGGGGGGTTGGGCAAAAAAAAATATTTCTCGAAAACCTACCACCAAATTTTAATGAAACTCTGAACGTTGATTACTGTTGCAAAACTTAACCAAAACAATTTCACCCGGATGATTTCAGACCAGCGGTTCCTGAGTTATAAAGAAAAACGCTGCAAATTTCCAATGATGTCGAAAATGACATCATTGCATTCGGTTCTAAGATTGGAATTCACTGGAATAATCGGTTAACTTTTCATCCAGAATCATACATCTAAAAGACGATGAAAATATTGATTACCAAATTTTCAACACATATCGAGAAATTTTTAATGGATGCGTTGTTATTTTATAAACACAGTTTGCAAATGCCCCATCGATGTTCTTGACAATTTCATAATCGTAAGTAGTTCAGATTAAATATTTTTGGGTTTTCTCTGCCAATATCTTAAATATAACTACTGAAAATCGGTATAAATTATTATTTATAGAAATCACCCTGCGGATTATGGGATTTAAGATTAAATTTCTTCATGAAGCTCATTCATATCTTGAATAAAACTTTTAGTTTATTCATAAATCATTGGTTTTTCAGAACACAAAAACCAATTCCATGAAAAAATTCATTTGAAACATTGAAATCTCAATAAATACTCTTTTATAACTGAATAATACTTTTACATGCAGAACACGAATTAAGTAGCGTACTTTGAAATAATGCAGATTTCCGAAAAACTCGGTTGATCGGAGGTTTCCATCAATTTCGGTTTGCGTAGTACAATTATCGTCAACATGTGGATATCCGTTACTGGTTTCAATCGAAATCCAATATCTTTCGTACTGACAGTTTGAAATAAGCGTGAATATAAAAAATAATGAGCATTCATATGATAAATCAAATTGGAGGATATAATATCCAAAAAAATCAATAACAAACCGCAAATCTCATCAATTGTCGATTGTCGAGAATCTAATGCTGAGGGTTGGAGCCTTACACTAAAGTTAGGAGCCGATGGTCTATCTACCTGTTCTGAATGGGGTCTGTGCCGGGTCGTGACCTATGACAAGGGATATAGCGTAGACAAAAATATTCCGCATGTATCATCATCTGATTGTCGGCAAACTACTTGTTTGAATTTTACGTCTTCTCATCAAACACACTTCCGGATTTAACACCCTCTTGGTTGAGTGTATCTGACAACGATAACAACGAACGAAATTTATAATCTAGAATTACTCTGTCGAATTCAACCTGATGAGGTTCACGATATATTTAATTGTTACAGAAATCTTATTGAAAATAACTTTAGTTTTTCAGTTTGTGTGGTGTATTCTTTGTGAATCAAGTGAATCGGATATCTGCACTGTGGAACAAATTTTTTTCAGATCAATTGCACAGGAAGGTTGAGTTTTTTTTTCATTTCATTAATATTTTTCAGAACAAAGTCCAATCCTAGTAGAAATCACATCTACACATTTGATATTAGCGGAAAGTCTCGAAGTTTGTTTTACGTATTGGTGTTAGTTTGAAAGATTGAGTTTATTTCCTCAGTATCAAGAGAAATTTCGTGAGAATTGTATTGAAAAAAATCAAATTTTTTTAAACATATTTTTTCGGATACATATTCATCAAAGTTCAATGAAATTTGATACAGGTTTCAGAGTCAACATTTAGAAACAGTGTTTCAAATTTCAGTTTGACCGATATTTATTTGTGCAGATATTGACAAAAAATTTCGTGACCATTTTGAATATTGAGGTTATTTCCCTAATATCTCAAAAAGGGCAAACCCTATCTGATTTGAAGTTCATTTTCAGTTATAGAATACCGACACAAAATTTAATAATGGTGGAATATAGTAAGATTTTCAAAGAGGTGGAACGTCTCTTCTCATTCAAAATATTATTTTAAATTTTGCTACTCAGTTAGCGTTCTGCATGTGGAAATGTTATTCAATTATACAAGTGTATTTATTGAGATTTCAATGTTCACATGAATTATTTCATGGAATTGGTTTCTGTGTTGTAAGAAACCAGTGAGTTATGCATAATATATGAGTTTTTTGAGATAACAATGGTATATTGGGTTATTCAACTGTGAAAATAATAAACCCTTGTGTAAAATTGGCAGCGTTTTTTCATGGAATTGTTTTTGGTGTCGTGAAAAACCAATGAGTCATGCATAATATATAAGTTCCATGTAAGATATCAATGGTATTGGGTTATTCAACTGAAAAAATAATAAACCCTTGTGTGAAATTCGCTGCGTTTTTTTTACATGACTTTTTCATTGCATGCATGCATTAGAAATAATGTTTTCTTTTTTGGTTCATCCACCTCTCGAAAACAGGATCTGAATAACTGTTTTCTCTCTGTGCACCTACAGGTATTCATAACAAGTTGCACTTGAGCCAACTATTGTACTGAAGTGTCATAACTATTTAAGCTTTTTTCTGTAAGACTGTTTGATTTTTATCGAATAAATCAACAAGCCATCATAGATACTGCCCTCGCAATATACAACCGTCTCATCGTGTATCACATCCAATGGATCAGAGAAAAAAATTGCACACCTGATGCACTCTGGAAACTCACCATTGATTTCATTATTATCCTCGTAGGACCATGTCCTGCGGCCTCCCTTTACCTCGCAACGAACAGTCACATCGCTTCCCTCGGGTGCTTTCTGCTCCGTGGGTGTATCCATAAACTCCAGAGGAGCTGTAACAGGTCAATTTCATTAGATTATTTCTACCTTAACGGTTATTTCTGTAAAATGAGACCTAAGAGTACGAGCTTCGAGAATGTCAAGTATAAAGGACGGTTGGGATGTTCTGCTGATGGAACAGAACAACATGCCAACACTTCAATTTTGTTTATGTCGTAAAAGTTAAAGTTTGTGTTCGTGATGGTGATAGTGTACTGTCATAAAATATTCAGGGCCGGGTCCAAACTAACTGCGTCGTGCCATTGGAGCAAAGTATCAGAATTCTTTCGGGAGAGCTCATGAAAAATATCTGAAATTAAGGGCGTTTCGAATTTGGAGGTTGATAAAAAGGCACCGAGAATGTTTTCCACAAGCTTGTTCTGGGGAACAATTTGGCACCGAGAGGTTGTCGTTTCAGATAATTTCTGGGCTTAGGTTGGACTCCCTGAAGAATAATCCATGATCAAATTTAATTCTGTTTGCCTGTATGTGCTCTAACTTCCGAACGAGAGAACCCAGCAGCTTGAAAGTTTCTGATAAAATAAGTCCAACTATCTCGGCTTAGTTCTTTAATAGGTGAATTCCGCTGAATGGTTTTGGAGTTATGTCCTTTGAAGTTTGAGGTCAGGGGGCCGATTTTTGAATCCCGATCAAGAATTGAAGAGTATAACAATTGCCATATGTCCGCGTCGATTTTCTAAGTTGAATTTAAACAAGAAGTAGACATGACCTGCGCATAGAATTGAATGTCACTCGACCATCGAATGTTATATCTCCTATACTTCGTACCACTCGTTGCTTGGTCGGAGGAAACGGTGATAAGGTTATGGTTATATTCGGATTTGAAATTTCCCGATCTTGCATTCAGTTTATTTCTTGAACATTTGCTTGAAAACATAGTCGAAATGGCGAATAGAACTCTCACAAATCTTGCAGATGCTCGAGGAAACTTAGAAAATCGACATAAACATATGACAACTGTCATTCTCTTCAATTCTTGATCGAGGTTCAAGAATTGGCCCCCAGTTCTTTAATATGTCAGTACATTCCGATGCGATCAGATCGAAACTAGGAAACTAACTCGTTGTAAAATACTGACGTGTAATCAAATTCTGAATAGAAAATAGATAGTATCGGTGCAAATTTCAAAATGAATTGTTTGATGAAAATATTTTAAATTTTTCTTGGGAATCATATTAATCAGATTTCATTTAAATTCGACACAGGCCCTGTAGTCAAAATTTAAGAATGGTGTTTCGATTTTTCAGTTCAATTGGACATTCATTCTCAAGAATATTGGAGAATATCGTGGCAATTTATAATTTTGAAATTATTTACATAGACCTTGAAGTCACTACTTTGCAATATTGCAATACTTCCGAAAAACGATATCGGATAGAATTGTTATTCAGTTTTTCGAATTTATATAGCTTCGAAATCATCGGGAGAGATTTTAAGTTGTCACGAATTCGACCTTCTTGATCAACCCCAAAACCTGCCATACAAATATCGATTCTCTAAGTCGTTTTTTTCGGATGTGATCGGGGTTGAGATCAGCCCAACTCCCAACGGTAAAATGAGATTCCATTTAAGAGACTTGATATTTGTTGAACAGGTTCCATTACGAAAGCCGAATTCGAGAATTAGTAAAATCAATGATTCTGCATAAATATGTATTCAAAATTTCATTATTCCAGAATTTTTTGAGTGACTCTGTAAATAAGGGATTTGATATATTTTTCCCAATATATCCAAAGATATATATCGGATCAAACTGAGCTGAGCAATTTTGTTGAAATCTGATAAATAGTTCCCGGTAAAAATTTTCCAACTTAATTTTCAAAATTTCGGAATACTTTTCAACAATTTTTCCCCTGAATGCGTTGGTATTCTCCAACTCATCACATAGTTTGAATCTGATCGCTTTGGTTTTCCTTGAGATATTGAGGAAATAAACCTAATATTTCAATATCTCCGAAAATGAATATCGGATCAAAGTGAGTATTCACTTCAAATCAAGGTATAACTCAAGTTTCAATCGAGTCGCGTGAATTCGAATATCGGGAAATCGATGAAATATTCTCAAAATTTCAAATAACCACCAAATTTGACATAATATTTTCTAATATCTCCTGAAATAAACATCAAATCAAATTGAGATTTGAAAACTTTCGAGTGAGACTAACTTCAAGGTCTGTGCCAAGTTTAATCGAAATCTGGTCGATAAATTCAGAAACAAAAATTTTTTTTTCGATAAACATGCGGATAATTTTGGAAAAAATATTTTTCAGAATTTTTTAATAATTGGGAACAAATAAAACTTTCCTGTGAGTTGCGGCTTGATATTCTCTAAATACTCACGGAGTTTCAATATGATGGCTGCTATATTTCTCGAAATATTGAGGGAATAATCTCAAAATTTCAAACCACGCAATTACACATATCTTTTTCATTTAAATGCAGAAGTAAATATTGCATCGAATTGAAATTTGAAGCATTGCGTTGGAATATGAGTAACATTTCCCGAGAAAAAAAATTTTTTCAACAGAAACTTCAAACATTTTTAAAGAATTTTCTAACTAATATATCCATATTAAATTCTGCAATACGTTTCGCGTTAGTATTCTTCATATAAATACGAAGTTTTCATCTGATGGCATCTGTACTTCCTGAGATATTGAGAAAATTGTATGGAATTTCAAACAACAAAATTTCACATATTTTTTTCCAAATATTGACGACATTGTGACGAAACGATAAAGCGCTGTTCCCCAGAACAAGTGCATTGAAATGGTTTGAAAGTTCATGCCTAATTTTGGTGGGGCCATCTGAAAAGATGATGCCCAAATCGTTCCATCAGGAAGTAAAATTGCAATTGGCAGGCCCAATACGTAAATAGTTGACCGCTTTGGCAACGGAATTGAACAAACACGTAAAAGCTCCTGCTTTTCTAGAATTCTCGAATAAGTTCAAATTTTTCGAAGGTTGATTTATCGAAGCATATACTGTCTGCAAGTTCGGTAGCCAATCCCCGATATTGTATCGTGAATACAATTACAAATCATAAAATATTTTTTTTTGGCAGTTGAATTTTTTTTGACTGGAACAAGACATAGAATTAAAATATTTCGTGTTGCACAAATATTCGTCATATTTCACTGACAAGTTTTCTTGAGTCTACGTATAACGGAAATTTTCAACGTGTCTATGTAAGTTCGTCGTTTTCATTCCAGCCTCATGGATATTACCTCGAACTTTTTCAATATCATCTTGACGGTTATACGAATTCCTGAAGGCAGTATTTTGAATTATTGCTAAACCATGGTTCAGACGAGAAGATCGATCTCTAGAGACAGAACGCCCTGCAGCTTCGAAGAACAAAACTTTGGATATGATTTATGTCATTATTCGATGAGGAGGGTAGACACCTACTTTTAACTTCAATATTCATATATTTTCTGAACATTTTGTGAATTCTGAAATCTCAAATGATTCGACTCGCTGATAAATAATTCATGTTAGAATGGCTGTCTGTCTGGTGGTGCCAACGACATAACTTGTATGAATCTAAGGAAGAACTCATGATCTTGAATTTTTCAAAATACATTAAAAAAATCAGAATTTATGCTCTCTAAGGAAGAACTCATGATCTTGAATTTTTCAAAATACATTAAAAAAATCAGAATTTGAATAATTTTATTAATGAATATGAATTACTGAATGCTTTCCGAAACATAATCATTGGAAATTAAGTACAAATACAGAGATTTTGACGAAACAATAACGTGCTGTCCTACACAACAAGCGCGTAAAAACCTCACTGAAAAAATCAGTAATAATTTTTCGACCACAAAAAAATTTCAAAATTGCAATATACCAACTCGATAAAATTTCTCAAGAAGTTATGTTTCAGTGATGTGAAGGCCTCACCTATTTTTTTCGTGCTTGTTTTAGGGAACAGCACGTTATCATTTCGTCACAATGTCTGTAATTTTTGAATTTTGAGCCGAAAATTGTCTTAAACGATTGGGTTGAACTCCCTGAAGAAAATTCCGTAGTCAATTTCAATTCTGTCCGTACGTCCGGCCGTTCAGCCGTCCGTCCGTATGTGCTCTAACTTTCGAAGGAAAAGACTTAGCGACTTGAAATTGTCATATTACGTTTGGGTCCAAATACCTCGGATAAGTTCGTTAATGGGTGGAATCGGTTGGATAATTTCGGAGTTAGGCCCAATTAATACTTTGAGGTTACTTCCTTGATATCTCATGAAGTATTGACTCGTTCAAATTGAAAATTCGTGGACAGTTTTGAGATACCAACTCACAATTTAGAGCGAAATGTTGGTAAATAAAAAAATTCCATTCGAAATTTTTTTATTTTTGTATGAAAATTTTTTTTTCTGAAAATATTGATTAGATTTCAATGGAATCTGAGACAAACCTTGAAGTCGGTATTTAACAACAATATTTTGAATTTCAATTCGATCCAATATTTACTATCGGGGATATAAGGAAAAAAATTCTGCCAAATTTCGTTATTATTCGGAATTTTAACATTGTGTCCGCAATATCTCAAGAAGTACACATGCAATCAGATTGGAACTTCTTAATCAGGAGGAGATTACCAACACGCAGCTAGGTGCAAACCGTGTTGATCTAATAGATAGAATTTGAACAAGCACATAAAAGCTCCTGACCTCACGTCAGTGCTTTTCTAGTTTTTTTGTTTGAATTTTATTCATAAATCTATTCATTCTATCAATCTCTAACGACGAAATAGATCGAGTAAAGATTCGAATCAGGGAACCATGGGGACTATAAATCTCATATATCTAATGCAGACCATGCTGTATTTTAATATGCCAAATATACCTACAGTTGAGATGAATAAAAAAGCAATTTCGAAGAAATCAGAAATATACAGGGTGGGCAAAATTCGTTGTCTACTGAAGGGATCTCGAGAACTATAGCAGCTAGAAGAATACTGATAACACATTCTCGAGTTCTTTTTTGCTGACTTATCCGAATCTGAAAACAGATCCAGCTTATTGTTCATAGAACTCGAGTTATGAGCGAAAATTGAGAAATTGTCATTTTCTATAATGCTGAATAACTCGCTTGTTTGAACTCATATTCGAAATCTGTTGATACATTCTACAGGCACTTTTTTAGGAGTAATCAAATATTAATAATATGACTGAATTTTTCAATCCAGCCATTTTCGAGAAATGGGAAAGATTTTGGATTTTTCAATTGTAAACTATAGTCGAAAGATCTCTTATCTTGCTACAAAATTTTTGCTGATTTCAAAAATGTATCATATGTCGCTATTCACATGAATATTACATGAGAAAATTGTCAATACTTTTTTCCTGCTTTTCTTTCCACTATTGAATTATGAGTAGGCTGACGTTGCCATAGCGACGATTGAACATGCATTATCTTGATGTGGATTTCTATGGTTAATTTGTCATAGTTCTTAAGATTAGCAATAGAAAATCTGTTTATTATTCCTAATGACCCGAAATATTGCTGATCTTAAGAACTATGACAAATTAACCATAGAAATATTTATTCTGCAATCACTGATTCCAATCATAGAGGCGCAAGTTCACACAAAGTTAATGCATATTGAATCGTCGCTATGGTAACGTCAGCCTACTCATAATTCAACAGTGAATAGAAAAGCAGGAAAAAAGTAATGAATATTTTCTCATGTAATATTCATGTGAATAGCGACATATGATACATTTTTGAAATCAGCAAAAATTTTGTAGCAAGATAGTATATCTTTTGACTATAGTTTACATTTAAAAAATCCAAAATCCTTCTCATTTCTCGAAAATGGCTGGATTGAAAAATTCAGTCATATTATATTTGAATTACCTACTCCTAAAAAATTACCTGTAGAATGTATCAACAGAGTTCGAATACGAGTTCAAACAAGCGAGTTATTCTGCATTATTGAAAATGACAATTTCTCAATTTTCGCTCATAACTCAAGTTCTATGAACTATAAGCTGGATCTGTTTTCAGATTCAGATTAGTCAGGAAAAAAGAGCCCTAGAATGTGTTATCAGTTTTCTTCTAGCTATAGTTCTCTAGATCCCTTCAGTAGACAACCAGCTTTGCCCACCCTGTATATGGTTTGTAAATACAATTCAGTCAATTAGAATCCAATGAAAAAAATGATAATACTACTCTAACAAAACATCTGTAGGCAATATACGATTTGTATTGTAGTTGAATCAAGCTTTTGAAAACTGTAATTGTATAATTAAAACCGAATAAAGTTAGATACTTCGGAGTTATATTCGGAACGCTCTCCCAAATAGTGTTTTTCCGAATGATAATAATTTTTTTATCAGGACCCAACGCAAAGTGACTTTCGATCAAACTTTTGATTTCTCATTCACTGGAAAAATAAGTATCGAAGTGGAGTCTAGTCTGTAAATGAGTAATAAATCATAATTGTGCCACTTTTCGAAAAATTTTCAAGAGAAATGTCATGTTTTATGTCTCAGAACAGATCATCCTGGAATTTCAAGCGAACTTTGGAGCTATCATATCAAAACCGCAAACAAAATAAAAAGACATTATGTATGACCTTATTTTTTGTTACTGAAATAATTTTCGGTAAAATACTCATGTCCACAAAAATCCCTGAGGATTCCCAAAACCTTATAATTTGAATTAAGCATTCTTTCCATTGCTCCTTGTACAGGAACATAATGGGAAATGTAGCAAATATAATTACGTTAATGCCTGTTCTTAGGCCGGTGTCATTTCATATTATCAGGAAAGACACAGCTCTCCATAACTGTACTCCTATGACCGGCTACGAGATGTCGCCTTTTCGAGTTCAGATGTCGCAGTCGATTTTCAACCTTACGCTATTGAGTATCTTCAATTTGACTTGGACATTCCTCTGTGGAGTTGATTGTTCAACAAAGGGTGCGTTTTTATTTTCATCGAACTGATTAATCGGTGTATCTCCCTCTTCCTCTTCTTTTGTTCGCCACCAAAGAAGAGGAAGATGAAGGTTAATCGATTAATCATTTCGATGAAAATAAAAACGCACCCCATGTCTATCCGTAGCATAACAGATACATAGGTTCTCACATAGAAGAGAACAGAGTTCGTTTAGGACAGAAAATCAACTTGTATTAGCAATATTTCAAAACGCTTGAAGTTATGTCGTTGAAATATGCTAGTAATATTCCAGTGTTAGAACTTGTTGATATGCAATTCTGAACTAATTTAAATCCAGGGCCGGGCTGGAAAAATTGTGGTCTACAGATATTTTCGAAAAAATATTATTGGATTCGAAAAGCCAAGGAAAAATACTACAATAATCGCTCTTCATTTTGGATGGCACACCTGAACTGTTCCAACGAAAAAATTTGGGAAAAAGTTTTCATTTTCGACGCGACATACATCAGTGGTGAATAAAGCGAGTCAAGATTCAGGAAAAAATTTATTTTTTCTTTCGATACGAAGATACAGGAGTTTTCGAATGTTTGGTATGAAACTTTTATAAGCGATATTTCTGAAACGCTTCAAGTTATTTTGTTGAAATTCGTTAGTAATATTCCTCTGTTAAAACTTGTCAATATGCCATTCTGGGTATATTCAAATCCAAAGCCGGGATGGAAAAATTATGATGCCCTATTATTTGTTGTGAACCTTTATTTTCTGACCTCTTTTTCGAGAAAAACTATCATTTGATTCAGGTAAAATGCTACAATAATCGCTCTCCAATTTGTATGGCACATCTAAACTGTCAAAAATGGCAAAAAAATCTGTAAGAAAGTTTTCATTTTCGACCGGACATAACCTACGACTGAATTCACTAAAAAATTTTTTTTGTGGGCATGTTCTGGGAACAGCGTGCTATCGTTTAGTCCAAATGTCTGTAGTTTTCGAATTTTGAGCCGAAAATGGTCTAAGATGGCTAGGTTGGGCCATATGAAGCTGAAAGTCTACAAAATCGAAGTAAATACCTGAGAGGAACTCAGAGCGCGAATAGTGGCAGTTTCTGATGAAATGCAGAATAACAGGGCAAATATTCGGGAAGCGGGCTTAGTTTCATTGAAGCGCAGCAGGAAATGCATTGAAGTCAGAGGAGGGCACTTCGAAAATTCCCCTGGGTAGCTAAATATAATGTTTTCAAAAAAGTGGTCGGAAAAAAGTTTTCCAACGAATAACATAAGATCACATTTTTTTCAGCCCGGCCCTAGATTTTAATTGTCCCAGAATGACATATTGACAAGCTCTAACTAAGAAATATCACTAGCAGATTTCATCATAATAACTTCAAGCGTTTCAGAAATATCGCTCATCAAAATTTTATATCAAACATACAAAACAGCCTGTATCTTCGTAACCAATGAACAGAAATTTTTTTTTCGGCAGATCTTGACTCGCCTTGTACTCTATGGGCCATTGAAGTATGTAAGATCAGTCACCCTTCATAAAACTGGCCAGCCAGACAGAATCAATTTTGACAACGGATTCATCATTAGTGGGTCCAACCTATTATCTTGAGACTTTTAGGCCCGAAACTCGGAAATTACTGATATCTGGACAAAACTATAGCATGACGTTCCCCAGAAAATGCTCCCGAAAACCAAACTACCAGTGAATACTTGAGGAATGTTTGTACAACTAACCTTCAACAGTTAAGTAGAATTCAGCTCGATCGTTTCCTGATGTTGTACACGCGTATCTGCCTTCATCCTCGAGAGTTGTGTTGATGAACAAAATCCTGGTTCCATTCGATCCCGTTTGGACCTGAGGTCTCGTGCGATGTCCAAGAGGGCCTCGTGGTCCAACCCAGGTTACCACTACGCTGCTGTTGGTCGAGTCGTAACACGACACGAAAAATGTTGCATTCACTACTTTAACTGCGAATTCCTGTGATACTACCAAGGATCCTTGGACCAACTTGGTGACTGAAAAGAAAAGAATATCGTTGAAAAATTTATATTTAGGTGCATGATGGTGGACGAAATGTATGCAGAATGTTTCTCAACATTAATGTCGAAGTATTCGGAACACAACATGTTTTCGTGGCAAATCGAAATTTAAGGTCTTCATCTCAATATCTCGAGAAGATCTCATCAGATTCAACCTTCGTAGTTAGTTCTAGCACACCGACGTGCACGTTTACGCATAATTGAGTGAGGATCGTGTTTATAGAAAATTATAATTTAATTTTCGGAAATCTTCCCAATTCTCGATGAATAATTTTTTTTGACTATCCATCAGATACCTGTGAAACAAGGTTAAGTGTATGACATTTTTGGGAGGCAGTCGAAAAGCCATTGAAGCATGTGACACACAACCTCCCTTACAATCATAGACCTAAAATACCATGGACGTTAAGGATGGTAATATACATAAGAGAGAGATGGAGCTAGAAGAGGCTCCATCCTCTTTTGAACCCTTCAAAATAGTATGTACTCTCCCCCTCATATTCTTCAAGATTTCAAACCTCTTAATTCACGCTCCTTCCTTTTTATCCCTAGAAAACGCATATTCGTTCACTCTTACATGTACGTTTCAATCGATTCAGTCTAAAAGTGACGTAAAACTCCATTCATTATATATCAGGTCTATGCTTCCAATTCAAAATGCCATTTGATTAGATGAACTGATGTCTTTGCAGTAATTTTCACTAGTAATACCACTAGAGGTCAAATTATTTCCGGAAATGTTTTCGAGATTGAATATTTTGAAAATGAATTTTCTGAAAATATTCATAAGCGAAAAAAAATTTCCGGATTCAATTTGACCTCGTGTGGTATTCGGTAAGAAAATTCCACACCAAATGTGTTTCCAACAACTTTCACTACATAAAACCATATCTGCAAATTGACTCTGGTCATCATCAGGATATAATTGACGCAATGAGGTCTGCTTGAACTTCTGAGTAGCAACTTCCAATCAACCTGCCATAGTATATAATAATTGCGTTTTCAATATAAACATAAATCATAATGCTCCAAAGCTTGTAATTGAAATGATTCGAAATGATGATGTGAACAAATAAAAATAAGATTGTCAAAAAAATATTCTGTCATTATAAACATCGAAAAAATTTCCAGTATAATTCGCTTTTGGGTACCCCCGAGGAAAAAAATTACACTAAATTTCATCCGTTACGATGTGATCTGTCAGAAATACACGTTCTGATTGATTGAAAATCACATGTGTGGAATTTTCAGTAGTAATACCCCTGGGGCCTTCATAATACCGAAATAATTTTGTCATAGAGAATGCTGAAACCGCGTTGCTTGATAATACCCCAAGGCCGAAGGCCGAGGGCTATATATGCTTAAGCAACGCGCTTAAAGGCTCGTACTCATGGACGCGTCAAAAAATGAAAATCGCGCGATTTTTACGCTCAATGTCAGTAATTTGTAGCTGACATCTGTCATTATGAAAACGCGCCATTGTTTATGAAATATCACATTTCAAATTGTATGAATATATTTCCATGGTTTCTATGCTTCTTCCGCAAGTATAGTAATTGTTTTTATACCTATATTTTTCAAGGGATTGATTGACTAGTAGACTCTTTTGATTCCTTGGGCATGCACATAGCTTTCGGATAAATTGTTTTTGCTGAAATCAGTTTATTCTGCAGAAACCATTATTTGAGATAGATAGCTTAATTTATTCAATAATTTATCATGAGGAAAGACATTTTATTTTCGTCTTGATGTTGAAAAGATATTACATTACATGCATATTTCAAACTGCGATAAATATATCGTCACTATATGATTGCAATTGAGTACATAAATACATAGTTCTTCCAAAACAATAATAGTTGGAGATATTCTATTCAATAAACCTATAAATCCTCATCAATTGTATTAGCAAGTGCCTATAATCATGACAGACGAGTATAAACAATCTTACGAGTGTTTTGAATATTCCGCCATTTTCTTGAAGTTGAAATTATTTAACTACAAACAAGAGTCGCGCGATTTTGGCGGGAGAGCATTCGACTACTCAAATGTCATCGCTTGAGCGACAAACGCGTCCATCAGTTTGCGCCTTAAAGGATTCTCTATAACGAAATTTTGAGGATTTATAAAGGCGCGAGGGGTATTCGATTAAATAATTTTTACTTTGAAGATTTCAAAAGATTTATTGTCAATCTGACTTTCAATTTAAACTTGATGATCCACTTTGTCGAAAACACCAAACTGAAATGTAAGATATTATCGCTGTAATCCATAGGTGATTGGATGAAATTTAACCCCTGACTCAAAATTGAGTAATTCGATTGGTTACTATAGTTAGTAAAAATTATCAATGAAATTTCAGGTGAATTGCTGTTTTGCGATATATTGATTGTATTTTCAATCCGCAATGTAACTTTTTCAACGGAAATCTACGTTCCCAGTCAAGTTTATTTGGATATATGGTATATGTACACAAAAGACCGAAAATATATAGCTCAGAAATATATAAGGGGTCAATGAGCAACTAGAAAATATTCATTTGTAACTATTCTGAATGGATGTCTGAAATCTTATATTGACTACGATCTCTTAGTCCTGATGGATTAATTAGTTTTACTATATACATGGGTTGTGTCGAATCAGATTTGATTTTTAGGGAATATTACATACTTATTCATAAACATAAAATCCTGATGACATTAGATCAACACCTACATGAATAAAAAACTAATTTCAATGTAAGTAACAATTTTATGTTTCCACTCAATTCTTCAATACTTTCATTCAAACTATCTAATAATTCACCTACTTCGATTCCTCCAAATTCCATAACAACTCGTGAAAAGTTTTCAAACGCCAATGCAATACTGCCTTTAAAATGTAAATAAAAATAAATTACATTGTCTTGTGTGAGAATGAATATCTTTGAATTTATTATCTCTTTTCAATCATGAAATTTATTTAACATTTATAAATAATTATTATAATAAGTTTTCTGAAACCTAGATTCGTTCACCGGCCGATCAAATTTAACTGAGCAATCTATCGATTATACCATCACTGTATCTTTCTGAAACCCATGGATGAACTTCGCACTATCGCACTGTTAAATTTCCTGAAAAATTACTGATATGTTCTTTTCTACAGGTTGTCCGAAATTTATTATTCGCATCGCATTATATAAGTGTATAAAATTAAGCTGAAATATAATTTCGAACACACAATGTCATCACTTCATTCAGAATGATATGTGATATGACCCTGTCAGATTTCCATATTTTCCAGTCCGAAATAACTCATCATTGAAAAAACAGCAATGACATCCCTTTTTCATACGATCATATATCTCCTCACAGACGAAATGACCAAAAGCCAGCCGAACAAGATGCCATAATGAAAACAACCTGAATGAAGATTTATAGATTTATATTCGAATATGGCTGTATGACGTTCCCATTGAAAAGCTGCGTATGCGTGGCCATCTCCATGTCATGACTGCTCGGATTTTAAATCGAAATTCTATGCCGATGACATATGCCCGACTTTAAATATTTTCCGTTCGTGGATGCTTAATTTGCTGTATTATTCGCTGAAGAATATGGAGAGATTTTTTTGCGGAGGATTCTGGTTTTGCCTATTATGAACTTGATCCTTCCTATCATGGAACTCTGCAGCTCCTGTCCAATTGTTGTCAAGAACTATTCTCGTGAATATCATTATGCAACTCAATGAAGAGTATTTAGTTCGACAGTACAATATAATTATCGGTTTCGGAGCATCTGCGTGATTAACATCAATAGTGTGGTCTATTCTGGGAGTACGAAGATTGTATTCAGTTCTGATGAATGGTCAGACGATCTGGAATCAGGTATCTGCACGTTGAAGTTCGACTTTCTGTCGATTAATATTCGTAGACAGGTTGCAGTGCTACAGTCTTGGGATAAATATCATTCCTTTTCGAAATTATTCCCAATCATGATTTATATTCCGGATTCTAAAATTGCTAGATTGAAATCTCGTAAACCTTTATGGATTAACGATTTTCTTCACACCAATTAAAGTGACAAAGAAATTTGGCGTTCGGAATGGAATTCGTGTAATGTTTTCAACAAAGGTTTGATCAGCGATCCTTCAGAAAAAGTTCATGGTTTTAATCTTCCTAGGAAAATTTGGTGCATTCTGAATCGACTTAGAACCGGTCATGGTCGCTGTAATAGTTTCCTCTTTAAATGGAATTCGGTCGAAAGTCCAAGGTGCGAGTGCGGAGAAGAAGAGGAAACAATAGAACATTTAGTTAATAGCTGTCCATTATATTAATTTAACGATGGTTTCGAGGCAATTCATTCGGTGTCTGATTCTTTTTTGAGATGGATCGTGAACTTCAAATCAATTTAATGAGTACTAAATCACTTACTAGTTCATATTGGTTCATTCGTCTCCTTTTTTGTTTTCAGGTGTGATTCCAAGATTTCAACCTACATCGAATAGAAAAGAAGAAATTTCGTCGATGAAAAAGAAGCCCTTCAATAACAAACAACAATTTCATTACACTTATACGGGGAGACAGAGATTTTCCTGAGGTTTTTATCTGTGCTCTTGTATCATACGTTAAAATGTATGGTACCCCGTTTACATTTCCTCTGCTAATACTGTTATGACACATATTGTTTGATATAAAAAAATATACTGCTCATCTGAAAAGAATATTGATATATATAATATCGGAGGAACAAATCATTTTTGATGATTTTGGTCTAATTATTTGAACTCAGACAGGATAGTTTCTTCATAAAAGTATTCCTGCTTTTACCTTGTACTACTGTGAATCGAAAACATATCAGTATATTATTTAATGACTGCTTTTATTCACGAGGGTGAAGTTCTCCTACGATTCGTGTCGCAAATCACCCAAGTGAATGACAGCAGTTATATGTGAGTTAAGTACTATTCTTCGTCCACGAGTTCATCTCTTGAATTGGAATAAATATGCATGTTCAACAGCCCACAATAGAGTTGTCAGAATCATCGAAATGTTTCGTGATTGTTGGAAATTGTCAAGCTTAGGAGAAATTTCGAAACTTTCACTTGATTCATGCGTGGATTGTATAATATTCATTATGCACCCCTTTTAGCCACGGGCTTGGCATGTCATATTACATGGGTGTTCTATTTTTCAAAGAATCGAAGATCATTGCAAGCTAAAATGTTTCATCAATCTAATTTCCCAAATAATTACCATGGTTTACATTTTTTTCAAAGTCTGGTGAATTGAGGAAGGCTTGAACCGTGGACTGGTAATTTCAGTTATTATTCATCTATCACTTCGATTGGTTGTATTAATTTTTCGTTGACGACTCCATTGGTTGAATTGGAATAATTCTGCATATTCAACAACCCACAATAGAGTTGTCAGAATCATCAACATCATTTTGTGTGATCGCTGGTAATTGGCCATTACACATCAATTTTTTTCTGGAAAATTAGTTGGTTCATGAGGTTTTCAGTATGTTCATGGCTCATTTACTTTGAGACAATAAAACCTGATGAAATTCTTCACCGAATGAGAGTCAACCATTACAGTTTTGTTGTTGCACAAGTTTCAACCTCTTCCAACCCCCTCACGTGAAACATTAGAATGTGTGAAACAATGCGCTTCAGTTATAATCTTAAGTAGGTATGTTATTAGTACGTTCCTAGAAATTTTTTTCTTGAAAATATCGTCACGCTCGTAAAGAAGATACAAAGACATTGCTAAAAAAATACCACATGACCCACTTTCTCTAATGGAAAAGAATTAGAGGGTTGATGGGGATGGCACAGGGTGCAACAAAAATCTTTCAAAAGTGCATATAAATTTGATAGAAGGGAAACAAACAAGCGTGATCTCTGAGTTATTGCAGCTATTTCAAAACAATTCTGAAAATTGATACAGCCAGCGATATATTTCGGCCCTTCTGTCATTATACAGTGCCAAAAATGTATCTAATGTTGAAACCTTTTACTGGTTTGTTGTTTTCACTAGAATTAGGTGATGGCCTTTACCAGTTTAGTATAATATTTCGATGAAAAAGATAGGTGACCAATGTGCCCATATGCTTGATCAGTTCTAGATCTCATTATATCGTGAAATAGTGATAATTCATCGAAAATAGGAAATGAAACATAGTCTGCCAGTATTGACAACACCCGCGCAAGTTGCCAGTACTCCAAGGCGTTCAAGTCCATTTTCGAATAAGATTCAGCAAACTTTTACACAGTTACACAAAATAAGAGTTCCAATTATTCTTCAGAGTTTTTGGGTTTTTACCCCATAATATCCGAAAGATTATGTGGGGAGTATTTCTGCTCAGTACCCTTAGACAAGTCGATGGGGCGTATTTTTAGGTTGAATGGATAAGTTGAACCAATCATCTGTCTGGCATACTCACGTTAATAGTGTGGTCTATTCTGGGCGTACGGAGATCGTTTTCCATACTGTTGAATAAACTGATGATCTGTTATCCGGCATCGGTATGTGGAAGTTCGACTTTCAGTCGATCAATATGAGAGATACGAATTGTATTCTATGATTCTGTTTCGATTAGCTGCACCCACACAGGACATTTTCTTGATGCAATCAATCCTGCCTTTGTTTTCTACTCTCGTTCAAGTTAAATATAGAAAGCTACATTGTTCGTTCTATCAATGAATGATACATATCAACTTGCTATAAGTTTTTTTCATTGCGACAATGGAAAATTCCACTGAAATATGAATTCATATATGTATTCATTTTTAAATGAATCGAAGTTTATTGCGAGCTGAAATAAAGGATCTGCCGTCTGATGCCTTAAATAATTGCCCCGGTGTGCAACTTGTGCACTCTTTTTTGTTGGGTTGATGGTGATTCGTGTAATTGTTGGTCTGTCTCTACCAACTTCAATTTTCTCTATGGTATCTTTCGGAGTGTTCGTCATAATCTCTGCTAGGCGTCAGTGATATTTTCGAGTCTAAGAATTCCAGTTTCTTTGGTTGTCACTGCTGGCTTTTTTTCTATACAAGCGGGTTTGTAAAATTCGGCTAGAGCTTCGAGCAGGTAAGATTTTCCGCAGATTCTGAAACCTTTGTTGTTGATTGAAGATAGGATATTTCAATATCTTTGAATAGGATGTTTTTCTCGCAGAGAAAATTGCGTTCGAAGAAAATTCATCCAATGGAATTCAGTATTTCTGATTGAAGAATTTAGGAAGTTGGAATAGTTTACTGGACTCTCATCTGATCTAGCTTGAACATGTTGAGTTCCCGAATCTATTTCTCGGAGGATATTTTGGTTTCGTGAACCAGAAGCGCTGGATATAATGCTTCCATGTTTCTACTTGGACTCTGTGGTAGTAGAATAGTACTGCGAGGTAATACTCCTTTACTTATTGCTTAGAGATTGTTCATATTATTTATTATTGAATTATTATAATTATTTTCGATTAGTTGCAGTAAGGTAACAGTAGGATATTCCAGAGCTGTGCCGAGCACTGATGGAAAGTGCTCCGGGCACAAAGCACTAAGCCCTTTCGAAAAGTGCTCCGGAATCTCGAGCACTAAGCACTCATTTTTTGTGAAATGCTCGCGATTACCAAGCACTTTCAAAAAGGAATTCATTTATACAAGCACCGAGCACTAAGCACTTTCTAATAAAAAACTTCGACTTTAAGACTTTTTCAGCCAATTGTCTGAAATTTTGGCATTTCGGTTTCTCGAAGTCGGAAAACCATCCTAGGACCGACCATAATTTGGAATCCGAACAGTGAGAGAGCTTTTCTCCGTTGAGATTCATTGTGTTTGCGACTGGACAGAATCGATTTTGATTACGTGATTACGGATTCTTCATTAGTGAGTCCATTCTCGGTATAAAATTTCAAACTTACTGACCGACATTCGATTACTTCCCAATATAGTTTTCGCCAACATAATATGCTGTCGAAATGATGGAAACATAAAGACATGCCTCAGAGACTGCATGGACTACGGCGAACTCGTTTTTGCGTGCATGTTCTAGGGAATAGCGTGCTATCGTTTGTTTGGTATTTGGTTTGTCTGTAATTTTCGAATTTTGAGCCAAAAATGGTCTCAAGCGACTAGGTTGAACTATTGTATACATTGTATACCATCTTTATAGAATGTTTGAATCCACTGATCCGGTGTCGAAGTCGATTCTGTTCGGTTGCTCATCCAACCGAGGACCCGATATCTGTCGAACGAAGCAAACTAGAGGCTTAAAACGTTGAGGATAGGTCGAGCATCCGAATGCCGCGGTTATGTTCGTTGATGGGCACAAGCTGCCCAACGGTTTCAGCGTTATAGCTATTTGAAATTTCGAGGTTATTTCCCTGATATTGAAACTTGACCCTTAGTTGGGGCACAATGACACGCAACTTCCTGCAAAATTTTGTGGATATCGTACCGTCAGTAAGATTGAAAAAATATTTTCAAGATTTTTTCAGGAAAATTTCCATTATCGAAAACAGTTCACTACATTTGAAGACAATCTGCTTATACCTTGAGCTCCATATTTCATAGCAGTGTACCAAATTTCAGTTCGATAGGTTCATAATTCTCAGAGATATTGGGAAAAAATATTTGGAGGAAATTTTGGATGGCTTTTTACTCAGCATCGTTATTTTTTCCGGAATAACTCAAAAAATACAATCTCAATCATTGTGAAACTTGGTGACTAGTTTGAAAATTTTGATTTGCAGCTTTGTGCGAAACTTCGTGATGATCGTGTCATTAGAACAATCTAAAAAAAAAATTTTTTTTCAAATATTCAATATTTTGCGATCTTCTGATCATATTATCCTCACGGAATTTCGTGTGAACCTTCAAGTTGTGATTTTTCAATCGAATACTGGATTTTAATTCGATCTGATTTGTATTTTTGAAAATATTGAGTGTTAAAATTTTGAATTCGTGAGTGGTCACGAATTCGGCTAACTTAATTGAGGCTTCACAAATATCGAATTTCTTGTTTATTTCGAAAGTTACTGTGTTTACTATCGGCCGTTAGGCTTGTTGACGTAAGCTAATGAGCAAATTTGTACGATTTCGTGATGATCATTTAGTTAGATTGAAATAAAATTCAAAATTTTGTTTCCACAAATTTTATGTTTGAAACATGTCATTTTTCATTGAAGTACTGAATTCAATTCGATTTGATCGTTATTTTTGGAAAAACTGGGAATATAAAATTTAGAATGGGTAAACATATTACGAAGGTATAATTTGTAAATGGGTAAAATCCGCCCAATGATTCCGGACTCTCGGAATTTCTCACGAACCTGCTCGCAATCATACTACATCAAAGAATGCAAAATATCATTTCAATCGGATCATTAGGTTCGAAATTAAAGAGAAAAAAAAGTAATGAAATTTTAAATGTGAACCGGAATGTATGACATACGAATACAAAAATTTATTAAGTATAACCCACGTGACTTCACGTCAGTGCATTTCTTAAGATTTTTCAACACTCTTCAGAACGGAATTCTAATATCTCCATGATCAAGATAGAATACGAAATATTCTATCTCGATGTTGCCAGCTAAAAGCTTACGCTTTGACACTTTGACTCTGGAAGCATTTTATTGTTTTCATATCATAGTAGCACAAAACTAAGCTCAAAAACATACATCACGAATGTGTCAAATTAGGATCCTTGTATTCCTTGTCCAATGTCTCCAAACACCAGAGACAACCGATATATTAGTTCTCTTTGTCTACACCAATCACGCGATAGCCCGACATTTGCCTGTTTCGACAAGTCCATGAAGAGCTTAGTGCTTAGTAATCCCGAAAAGTGCTTCGAAGCCCTACGGTGCTCGGGAGCACTTTGCAGTGCTCGGGAGCACTGCGGTGCTTGGGAGCACTTTGCGGTGCTCGGGAGCACTTTGCGGTGCTTAGGAGCACTTTTTCGAATTACTAAGCACAAAGCCTTCTCAAAAAATTCTCGAAGCACCAAGCAATAAGCACCGGCTTATTAGAGTGCTCGCGAACTCAGTGCTTAGGAGCACAAAAGTGCTTCGAGTGCTTTCACGAGCATCAAGCACAAGGCTTTGGCACAGCTCTGGGATATTCAACAGTAGTACGTAAAAAAAAACAGGTAAGATTATCCATGTGCTCTATTCTTTTTTTTGCGCGCATGTTCTGAAAAACGTGCTATCGTGTTGTCCAAATATCTGTAATTTTCAAATTGACTTGAAATTTCCAGATTACCTCGCGCATTGGAATGCGGTGGTTAGGTTCGTTAATAGGATAAATCTGTCGAATGGTTTCGGAGTTAAAGTTATTTGAAGTTTCGATTAATTCCCTGATATATCAGGAACTACTCATGACATGAATTTTTTTTTTCAAAATTTCTCTAGAAACAATTTTTTTTCCGGAAACTCTTCATTCAATCTGAAAGAGTTTCAGTTTCATTTCGATACCACCATAATTTCTGGAGATATTCGGAAAAAATATGTGAAATTTGTGTACGGTTTGTAATCGAACAAACTTCGAATTAAATTTACCGAACAATATACAAATTTTGAATTTGTGAATGTGTGATCAATAATTCCGCAGGTATATGCTATCTCAGTTATTTTCTTCATGAGTGGTCACTTAACTCGCAGTAAATACATTAACTTCCGCAAGAAATTGAATAGAGATTCTGTTTATAGGATCTGTTTCGAAGCTTGATTGTGAATCGAATTCGTGAAATCTATTACATCCTGATGGAGCGATCTTTTGATCATATGATCGTCGCGAGATTATGCAAGAACCTCTTGTTTCTATTTTTGCCATCAATGCTCTGAATTCAATAGAATCCATTCCAATTTTACGCGCTTGTTCTAGGGAACAGCACTTATCATTTCGTCACGATGTCTGTAATTTGCGGATTTTGAGCCGAAACTGGTCTCAAGCGACTAGGTTGGACTCACTGGTGAAGAATCCGTGGTCAAAATGGATTATGTCTGGCCGTCTGGCCGTCCGTGCGTGCAATAACTTTCGAAAGAAAAAACCTAGGGTCTTGAAAATCCCAGGTTAGGTTGAGATCCTAAATATCTCTGTCAAGTTCGTTAGTGGGCCAAAACTACCAAATGGTTTTTGTGCTACAGTCATTTGAAATTTTGATTTTTCAATAACTCAAAAAATATTCATTTGATCGAAATGAGACTTGGTTGGTAGATGAACAATAGCAACAGGAAGAATTATCAATAGAAAAATTTGAAAAAAAAATTTTTTTCCGAAAATTTTCATATTTCATTCAAATGCCAATCAGATTTCCTGATTTTCCTGAGGAAAAAATCAATAGAAAAATTCAGGGAAGTTTTTCTGGAAATTCATATTGTAACATAAATACACTCTGTATAATTAATACGTAAGACAAGCAAGGTCCAGACAACCTCGCATCATACAAAATACGTGATCTGAAGAATACCTACTACTGTTATTGTATTCTCACGTCTGTTATCATTATATGATTGTAAACACCTTGACCAAAACATTTATAATATTTATGTTTATGTAATATGAGATACACAAGCAAGCGATAGACAACGTGCATTGTGATGTCGTAGACAATTACCGAAGTAATTAAACCTTTTATCGAGTTTGAGTGTTATTCCCATACCCTCTCATGTGCCATCAACTGGACGAACCTATAGCCTAAGCGGGGTACATCACAATATATTTCAAAGAGCATATTTCAGATTCTGTTGAATTCTACTCTTATCGACAGCGAAAACTAGAAGAGTTGGTTTCAGTCTGAACAGATATGTATTCTTTGAATTTTGCGAAACATGAAATGTATAGAATATTCCTTCACATCGACCGTTCATGGCATCTACTGGTGAATAGTCGAAGCATACACTAACATTATCCGGGATAGCGGCATCTGTTCACATAATAAGTAAAATAATAATAATAATAATAAGTACTTTATTTCCTACAGGTTTTACCCCAAATTACAGGAAATCACACAACAACAAAAAAAAATTAATACAACGATGACACATTGAAATGGTATACAAAATAAGATATAAAAAGACTAAAAAAAGAACAACCCCCAACAAAATCTCAAAGCGTAAGTGATGAGCATTGCGAATAATGGGTCCGCACTATGGATCGAGGAGAGTCATGAAAAATGTCACATACACTGGCGAGCGCATTAATAAGTCTACATGCATAATTAATAGGAGATCGAAAGCTCGCATTTGTTCTCCCCGTCCCACAGTAAAAGACCATCTCATCCCTAGAACCCAAAATGGGAACCAGGAATGGTAGACAAGATAAAAGTTCCGAACAATCGATCTTTTGATTAACAATTTTAGAAATGAACAACAATGCACACATGTTTACCCTAACCACAGTGGAATTAGCACCATATCTTGAAAGTAAAATACTATTATCATAACCTATGGGAGGGTACACACCCTCCACATCAAAAATTTGTAAAATTTTCTCTGCACAGACTCAATTCTCTTCCTATGATTGTCATATATAGGTCTCCAAACTATGCTACAGTATTCCAATCTTCTCTTCATTAAACAATTGAAGAGGGCTATCAAAGTGCTTGGATTCTGAAAGTATTTAGTATTTTGGACTATGAATCCATAAGTTTTATTGCAGGCAAGTACCAAATGATTGATATGTGGTACAAATCAGCAACCACTGTCACATAAAATCCCCAGATCCCTTATTTCAGTTATACGAGACAGTGTTGTGCCACGGATATTATAATCAAAATTTATCATCTTTTTATTTTTCGTGTATGTCATAGCATAACATTCAGATATATTCAAATTCAATCTATTACTCGCGCACCATGCCAGGAGGCTATCAAGAGATGCCTGTAACCTAGTACAATCAATGAGATTCCGTATTCGAAGGAACATTTTTAAATCATCTGCAAATAACAACATTGCTACATCCACAATATCTACTACATCGTTTATGAACAATAGAAAGAGTAAAGGTCCAAGGTTAGAGCCCTGAGGGATTCCAGATGTCGCACAAAACTCGACAGAACAGTAACCTTCAATTTCTACAATACACATGCTACATATGCTTCATGAGGCGATTCCCAGGAACTTTCTAGTAGCGCATGAGCAGTTTATCGAAATCGTCACTACTCAGCAATAGTGTTTCAAATTTCAGCTTGATCGGATATTCGTCTTGGGAGATATTGAAATCAATACTTAACAACTTTTCAACTCGATCAGATATTCATTTTATTTAATGAAACATATTGAGCAAATAGTTATTTTCTTTCATTTCGCGCTTGTTCTAGGGAACAAAAGAGTTATCGTTTGGCCCAGTGTCTATGATTTTAAGTTTTGAGCCAAAATTGGTCTTTATGGATTGAAAAAAAACCGAGAAAAGCACTGAGCTTTTACGCGCTTGTTCCGTTGCCGAAGCGGTCATCTATACAAGTATTGACCCTGCCAAACGCAATTTTTTTTTCATATGGTCCTCACGAAATTCTGAATGAACCTCAGGCTATAATTTCAAGTACTAGATTGCGATTCGATCAATGAAAAATGCCACCTTGAAGTTTCAGCCGAATAGGGTCTACAGAACAATGAGCAAGAAAAATTAAAGAATCCTCATGCATTTTGTTGAATGGAAGAGTTATTTTGCTCATTGTTCTGTAGGCCCATTTCGGCTGAACCTTCAAGGTGGCATTTTTCATTGAAGGGAGATTCGATCTATGTTTCGATAGTCATTCGATAGTTTTACTAATTCGCCAATTCGGAATTCGTAATTCAACTCCCATCTTACTCTACAATTATCAAGCTACTGAGTAGATTCTTCAGAAAATTATTTTGTTCACTATCAGTGGTTAGGCCGGACGTAAAAACATTAACTTTAGGAAGAATCGACATAGGGAGTATATTTGTAGAGAAGGTTTTCAGTTTAATTAGGAAGGTCGAATGCTTAAATGGGTTGAATTCGCCACTTATTCTTTAGATAGTTATACCCATTTAAAATTTTGGATGGAATTGCAATCTAGTACTTGATCGAAAATTATAGCTTGAGGTCTATGCAGAATTTCTGAGGACCATATAAAAAAAATCTGCGTTTGGGAGGGTATTCACCCTGCCAAACGCAGATTGTAAAGATGACCGCTTTGGCAACGGAACAAGCGCGTAAAAGCTTCTGACCACACGTCAGTGTTTTTTTTTTGTTGTTGTTTCCAAAGATTGGGATAATAAAATTTTGAAGAGAGGAATTACTGGGTAGATTTCGTTCATTCACGATCTCGGCCTTTATAATTAAGCGCAAAACCTGTGCTACGAAAACCGGCTGTTGAGTTTTTGATTTCGGAAGGTATTAGTTTAGAAGCAACCATGAGATTTTCTGTCGCGTGCAAGAATCTTCGCGATAGACAAGAAAGCAATTATTTGCGATTATTTGGTCGTATATGCGCGCACTCGTATAAGAGTATATGTTTCATTTTCGCGACTAAACGATCGCGCGACAGAAAATGGCGTTCCTAGACTTACGCGTACAAAGTTTCACCAAATTAGAACTCATGCTTCTTATTACAAATATGAAGACAAAGCAGATAATATTTTATGTCAATTTGTGTCCACCAACTAATACATTACGCGCTCATTCATTGGAAATAATTTCAGTTTTCAAAATTGCAAGGATGAGCGTTCACACTTAAAACCTCAAAAGTATATTGAATATGGAGAATACCACTCCTCACCAACTCTATGAAAGTTACTGCGGATCTTCAACATATATCACCCTCTTAGCGATTCGCCCGACTTTAAGGAATCGATTTATAATGAGAAGTCGAATGGTGTCCCGAATCGTCGTTCCCGAAGAGGATATCGTAGTAAAACTCCTGACATCTTGCAATCTAATAAAAATTCTCAGGAGGGCATCGAAGACAGATCGATAAACTATATATTCAGGAGTAATTTTCTGGTAAATTGCACTGGAGACTGAATCCAAGTTTCGAAGTTGTCAAAAAAATAACACAAAACATTTACAGGTACAACTTTGAAACACTTCAAGTTTCTATTGAAGCATACATATTTTGTGAGAGGTTTGCATTTTTCTGGGATTTTATTAAGGATTTGTTCCCCAAATATTCCGAAGAGAACTTATAAGATTAAATAAAATTCATTTGTGGATTCAAAGTTCACAGTTTTCCCGTTTTCATTAAATATGTTGCATTTTGAGTATTTATATTTTAACTATTAGGAACGATAACCTCGAAAAAACTAATCAGATAATACAAAGTGCTTCGTTATCAGGTGGGCTGAAAAGTTCGTGTGTTGGCATATAGATGGCGCTAATAGTATAACATCAATATTGTTTTTAGTTAGCCCTAAGCTTCAAAGGGCACGTGTATAAATTTGAAAGTTCTTACGCTATTGCTTTTCAGCGAAAAAAAATACTATCGAAGTCAAGGAATTATTCGGCCTTTGCGCAAGGAAAATCAGCCGTGAATAATTGGTTTGCTTAATTTAAACGTGGTAAAATGAGCACCGATGACGATGCACACAATGGACGCTCCAAAGAGGCTCTTACCGATGTAAACTTCAAAATGTCTACAAAATAATTTCTGACAACCGTGGAGGGAAGTTTATTGAAATAGCTGATACCCTAAATCTTTCTAAGAAACGTTCTGGATATATAGTGAATCACTATTGGGATGTCCATGGACTGTCCACCAATCGACAATCAGTCGAGTGGACTGCACGTGATAAACCGACTCAAAAGCGTGAAAATGCGCAAAAGTTATGACATGGTTATGGCAACAATAGTTTGGGAAACGCGTGGTAAAATATTCATTGATCGTCTTAAAAAGGGAAAAACCATGTCTAGCGATTATTACTTTGCGATATTAAAGCACACGATGCACACAGTGGACCCCCCAAAGAGGCTCCTACTGACGTAAATTCCAAAAAAGTCCACAACATAATTTCTGACCACCGTAAACTGAAGTTGATTTGGATAGCTATTAAAGGAACGTGATGGATATATGATGAATCACTATATGGATGTCCGTGAACTGTCCAATCGACAATCACACGAGTGGTCTGCACGTGATGAACCGACTCCAAAAGCGTGAAAAGGCGCAGAAGTGGGCTAGCATGGTTCGGGAAACGCATGGTAAAATATTCATTGGCTATCTTGAAACGGAAAAAACCATGAATAGTGACTATTACTTGGCGATATTTGAGCTTTCGAACTACAAAAATACTGCCTCATTGGAAGGATGATGCA
The DNA here is from genome assembly GCA_958510865.1 of Myrrha octodecimguttata. Lineage (NCBI taxonomy): Eukaryota > Metazoa > Arthropoda > Insecta > Coleoptera > Coccinellidae > Myrrha > Myrrha octodecimguttata. The sequence continues at coordinate 45,746,522 of OY294058.1, read as the reverse complement.
ACTTGTCACAAATTCATGAAAACCATGCCCGTCGGATAGCCCTCCAAAGCGACTTTATTCAAAAATAAAATCAAATTATATGAAAAAATTAATTTTTCTGTGCTAGCCTTCGAACATTTTAGCCTAGCTATTATATGTTATTCAATAAAGATATAGCGTTGAATATTATCTTCAACGTGGGAAACCACATCAAAGCACAAAATGCTTCTGTTGAATATTAGTTAATTATATAACAAGTGAGTAAAATGAATGTTTATTCATGAGAAGACAATTTGACCTACGAACCAGAACGGCAAGTGGATTCATTTTTCTGAATGAATAAACAATTATTACCCATGTGTTGTGTGCAAAATTTATCCCATTTCAATGAGGATTTAAATGATAATCACTTCCCATGTATGGATTGAGTTAGAATATATCGTTTCATGGATGGTCAGTAGGGCACTAATAAATTTCAATTCTTTTTCGTTTCACCGAGTATATACTAGTCATTTCACCCTTGTTCCTATCTGCTGAATAATTGCTTTTCCAAATGAAATAAAATATAAAACTGGAATAAGGGACCTCCCCTCATAAAAATTTTCCTTGCATAATGAGTAATGTACTTCTTCTCAGCAACAGTTTTTTGAAAAAATTTCTGAATGATTGATGAATTCGAACGTAAGGTTTTGGATCCCACATCAGCGTCCTTCATCAGACAATTAACGGAAAATCTTTGGAATCATTTTCATGGAATATTTTCATGTCCAAAAATTGTTGTTAAATCGGCATTTTGGACACAACAGATTTTAATAATCTGATTCTTACGCTCTCAGTACTTGAAGTAAAAGTATTAAAAATAAATAAAAATTGTTATTCATATTAACTACCCCTACGCATAATGGAATAGGACCTTTTCACCTATATCTTCAACATGAATTTCTGCAATTTAAAAGCGGTGTTTCGATGTTTACCAATTCATGATGAATCACCAAACCTTACTGAACAAAAATGTCATCACAGTTTGACATCCTTATTGTTTATATATTTTTTTAATATTTTTCACTCTAAACTTTGGAATAGTGGTAAATAAAGTTGATGGTCGGTCTCACTACTACTACTAACTACGACTAACGGAGGGTTCTATGTAGTAACATAGACAACAACAAGCGCAACTTCACATGCAGCTCTTTGATTAGAGTTCATGCTGATCAATCTAGATTTACTCATTTATTTAACAACACAGCTGTTGGATCTTTTATACTTTAATAGTATATTAAGTATCGAGAACGGTAAGTTATGCCTCAGCAACCAGTAAAAATAATCTACTGATCTAGAAACAGACATGGCAACTACCAAAAGTCGTTCTATCGTGGAAAAAATATAAAACCTATTCACTTCCAAAGAAGAAATACACTCGTTTTTACTCCAAAGATTCAGCCTGAGAAACTTCAGCTACAAAAAAATGATTTCAGCCTTCTAAATACCGCCTCACCTCATGAATTTAACTCGGGCAGGATTAACGATAGATATTTTCAAATTTCCTTTTAAAAATCCGACGTTTCCTGAAAAAGACCACTTCATTCATTTTGTTTTATTTATTTACCCTTCGTTCTTTCTGTGTTCTCATCAGAAAGGTGGGAAACAGCCTGTTTGCACAACACTAAAATGTCAGTTGAATATTTATTATTCACGACGGTTGCTCGCACAGACATGGAATTTCGAACTTCAATATGAATGTCATTCCAGAAATGTAAGAATTCCACATATCTCTTTTCACCACTGAAATTCGGGCAATAGTGAACAATTCATGTATTCTCGGAAAATGTGGATCGTTCTATTGTCCGAATGAAAACATGATTGAGAGACATTAGATGTTTTCAAAAACAAGGAAGACCTTTTTCTCAACATGATAGTTATATCGATGATATTTTGGTAGGAGCTCAATTTTCTCACCCGATATCAGAATCACATCGAATAAGAATACAAAGTACCTACTGTTCGTAGAAATTGTGATTTCGTCGAAGCTACATACCAACTATGAGCAAGGAATAGTTTTGAAAAAACTTTTCAATATGAATATTATTGAAATAATATAGATGATCTGTTGGTCAGAGATCTCATTTGTTCCTCTGTCCAAGAGTGTTCAATTCACTTCCGATGGAAATAAAGAACATCGTACAATCTTTTCGAATCAAGGCTGAGAAAATATGTATTTGCACAGGAAAGGGAAAAGTTCAAGAAATAATCGAGAGCAGGACGGTATGAATGCTTGGAGAATTCTTACTCATTCTCGGTGAGTACCGATCGTCATCCTGTGTTTGATGTAGGACCATGCTGTCTTGTTGAATTACCACATGAACCGAATGTTTCATCGTTGTGCGGGTACTGTACTGGAAAATCGCAGATAAAGCTCTTTGTAACGACAATAAGATGGACTTCAAGCACGACGATCAAAGTATTTTGCACTTGAAGATTAGGGTACGAATGATGTTTCTGGAAGGTGGCGCTGTATGTTCTTAATACTGCAGGATGTCATCGAACAGCTTATAAGTTTCTAGAGTTTCATCTGCCGTTCCAAGGTCGATTTGATGATCGGAAAAATTATCGTGAAACTGCAGTAACCGACCTCCATGGGCATCCAAAGATTATCTCAGATCAAGGTGGAATATTTGTTGACTGATAGAGAGATATTCATCCTTGTGTTTGAATAACTGTATTATCGAGGCTCTTCTCCTTCAATATGAACCAATCACTTCCTTCATACAGAATATGAACAAATGCCAATATAATCTTCCGTCACTCAGATCACAAGCTATCATCAGACAATCAGGTGAAAATCAAGCATTTTTTTACTGCAAGAATATTTGTCGCATTGACATTTTTGAGGAACACAGGTATGCAGATTCGTTTCACATGAAGAAAATCACATGGTTTATTTCTGTCGAATCTTGGGCAAAACGATTTTTCCTACCTACTCAGTAAATTACAGATTTTTCAAACAATGGGAATTACATAATTGGACCGGAATAATACAAATGCCCTGATGACGAAAGAGAAAAGTTATCGAGCTCCTGATTTCACTAAATATTTATGTAAATTGGCGCTGTATAGAAATACTTAATTCCGAAGTTTCCACCTCAATTTTCTGATGAAAGGGATTCATATAGGCTCCATGAATATGGAAGGTGGAAATAGCAAAATGATTGCAATTCCTAGACTTATTAGGCAGTTTCAAATGAACGGAAGTTAAGTTGAGTTGAAACATTCACCGAAAATATTTTCTTCTTTAACAAAAAAAAAAATTATTTTGAATAACGATTTATTTGAAGGAAAGTTTCAATCAAGAATTAACAATGAGGAAAAGCTTGACCACGGTTTACTAGGACGTTATTTCAATTTGTAATTAATGAAGGAATTTGCTTGCTGAACTTGGCAGGGAGATTCAATAGGTCTGTGTAATTTAGGGACGCCATGAAAATGAGATAATTCGCTACAACATTACATTTGAATATTTTTATCTTGTTCATTGTTTCAATAACATTGTATGGTATTTTTCTCTTCATGTCGACTGAATCATGTATGTACTTGTATAAATGTAGGTAACATTCTATGAAACACAAAATATGTGAAACTCAAAAAAATTCATGAGAATAAAAATAGAAACATTTTCCAGCAAAAAAGAATTTGAAACGTTATATCTCGATAAATGAAATGATTATTGTTTACTTCCCAATAATTTTTTATTCTTTGTGAGTTAATAGGTTTCACCTCAACTCTTGTTGAAATTCAATAATAATAATAATAATAATAATAATAATAATAATAATAATAATAATAATAATAAAAATAATACTAATAATAATAACAATGATATATGAAAAAACGCCGAATCCTACCATCACAAAATAAATGTGCGTTCATCGAAGTCAATATACGTGAAAAGATGACGGCGGTGAGAATGAAATTGACGATTTGCGCAAAAGCTGCTGACTTCATGTATGATTTTTTAGAATTTTAATAGTCGAATTCAATAAATATTCAAGAAAAACGATATTAATCATTCTACACAGTTTCAAACTTATAGCTTGAGAAAGAATTTTTACAATTCAAAAAATTCTGAAAATTTGATGAGGAATATCGAGGAAATCGTCCAAAGTCATGCCTTCATCAATAGATTTAATATGAATGAAATGAATTAACCGATCAGATGAGGCGTTCCATGCCTCTTCGGTTATTGCCATTTTATTTTCACACTGAAACCAAACAGCAAATTTAATAATGGAGCTGAATGAAAATGATTTCCATCCACACATTCGCACAGTAGTGTACTCGTAGTTATCCCAAATGATAATTTACTATTGTCACATATATTCTAGTTCACCCGCAACATTATTTTCTCCGGAAAAATATTCAGATACTTCAGCAACTGCTACTGGAACGAAATTTCGAGCATCATTTCTCGGAATTTATTGGTCCATTATTCTGAAAAATATGGAATTGCAAGTATGGACTGTTTATCGCTGCAGCTAGAACTGAAACATTTTCTGTAGAATTTTCGAATAAATAACTTTGGAGCATTTTTGAAATGAGCGCAGCGCGCATACCAATAACGAATAGATACCTGATAAAATAGGGGTGACATCGGTCAGTAAGAATTCACAGGAATATTCAGTTTCAACATAAATATTCCATCAGCTATGCTGAAGGCAAGTTGAATCTTGTAGGAATCATTTTTCATATATCTTTACTATCAAAAATATCACGATTCATAATAGTTTCACTACAAATAATGAAAACATTGTACATTTTTGTATATAAAATATTGAATAGATATCTACTATATTTTGAGATTTTATCTATGAGTCAGAAAAAATTTCAATACAAGCAGAATCATGTGAATATACTCACGAAAAACTTCCAAACATTTTATTATAAATTTTTCTGAATCCTGCATGGTCATTCCTAAATATAGCTACAAAATAAATATCAGTTTATATGAAAACAATGATATTTATTGATGTCAGGCAATGTCACGTATAAGTTACACTTCTGCTATCGTCATAAAAAGAACGACAGCATAAGATTCACTTTTCGGATTAATTGATTTACCTATCAGAATGATAATGTTGAATTCAAAGTATCTTATGAGTTGCTATCAATACTATAAAACAGATGTTTCTGTAGTTCCTTCAAATAATTTTTTTGAATATTGATATCTCACGATATACTTTTACTATACAGGGTGTAACAGAGTTGATGTAAAATATTCACGGAGGTGATAGTACAGATTATTTGCAACAAATTATGTGCTTATAACTTTTTCCTTTAACCCCCCGATTCTACAGATATCAATTCTTTCGTCTTTTTCGGAAACTTTCCTACCTCGCTCAAGAAAAGAGTGTATGTCTCCGGAACGACTAGACCTACGGCAATAAATGTACCCTTACTCGAAAGAGAACAAAATGCTTCATTCACCATATTCAATTCTGCTCAAGCATATTCAACAGAAACCAGAAGAACACAGATCCAATGAGAAAGTCATTCTAATAAGAAAATCAACATGAGATTTCATTCGCCATTATCTCGAAAAATGTTGCAGGTAAGGTATTGATTTTATAATTGTGAAAACTTCTCTCAAGTCTCCGCTTCTCAAATATGTGGCACATACGTCAAGAAAAAGTCGCTGACGTAGAAAAAATTAGGTAGGTCTATCAGAAATCGTAAGCGCCATAGTGGAAAAAAAATATCGAATTAGGTTTGGGGTCAGATATGTAGAAGCAAAAATCTTCTATGAATTGTCTTATCAACAAAGAGAGCTTCACAGTAGGAAGAGGGCTGAATTAGCGATAAAGTACCTATAGTTTACTTCTCGTAGTTCGTTGACAAATCTGATTGCATATAATGGCTTTTGAGTATAGCAATATTGAGTATGCTGATATGCTCTACATGTACGAGTTGGCAGATGGCAATACCTTGGCTGATGTTCGGGAATACCAGCTTCGCTTTCCGGGACGCCGAATCCCACATCCTCGAACATTTCAAGCTGTGTATAACCGTGTTTGTGAAACAGGTTATGTGCAGAAAATGAAAAATGGAGTTGGTCCTGTACCCACTCTCCAATCTGATGCAATTTTAAGATCAGTCGGTGATGAACCAACTTTGAGTAGGAAAACGGTGCATTGTTTTAAGGATGGGAGTATCTCACGTGACGGTGTACCGAACTATCGGGAGAGAAAGTATTCATCCATACCATCTGACAAAAGCACAAAACTTATTGGAGCCTGACTATCGGCGGCGGGTCGAATTTTGCCAAATCGACTGGACATATTTTTTGGAAATAAAATTTTATAGACTGACGAGTCTACTTTTACTAGATGTGGTATTATCAATCTACGAAAGTCGCATGTTTAAAGCCGTGAGGACCCACATGCCATATTGGTCAATCACTTCCAGCACGACTTTAGAATTAATATGTAGATGGGACAAATTGGGCCTCATTTACTTGGACCAGTATTCCCTCTTCCTGGATTGTATTCGGAATCATTTCTACATTCTCTAAAAAATAACATCAGTGACGACATGGAGGAACCACTATTGAACATAAGGCGGGATATATGGTTTCAAATGGATGGTTGTCCTGCTCATAATGGGCGCATGGTATCAGATTATATGAATGAAGCCTATCCTGGTAGATGGATTGGACGATTTGGTCCTATAGATTACACAGCGAGGAGTCCGGACTTAACTCCTTTAGATTTTTATCTGTGGAGCAGTCTGAAGTTTGTAGTTTATAAAGGTACAGTTGTGTCGCTAGAAGGTTTGAAGATGAAAATTGAAGAAGCCTGCTATATGGTCCGCGGCATTCCGCAGGAACTGCAGCGCGTGATTAACTCAATGGGCAAAAGATGATCTCTTGTCCTCCAACACGGTGGAAGGCACATCGGGCAGTACATTTGAGTAAAGGAAGTGTTGTCACCCAAAAACTTTCTTATGTTTGGATTTTCACTATTATACATTTTTGAATCATTCTTAATTTTCGTAAATTCTTTCAATTCTTACCAAGTCTCAGCTACCTATCTACTGCAATGTTTTCCATTGTGGTGCTCACGTTTTCTGGTAGATCTAATTCGTTTTTCTTACGTCAGCGATTTTCTCTTGGTGAATGTTTTACATATTCGGAAAGTTGAGACTATCGGGAAGTTTTCACAGTCATAAAATCAATACCTCACCTCGAGCATTTTTCGAGAAAACGGCGGATGAAATTTCATATTGTTTTCCTTATTGGTCTTAATTTCTCACTGAATCAGTGTTTTTTCGGTTTCTGTTGAATTTGCTTCATCAAAACTGAATGCAGTGAATGAAGCACCTTTTTTTCTTTGGATTAAGGGCACATTTATTGCCGTAGGTCTTGTCGTTCCAGAGATATATTCTTTACTGGAGCAAGGTAGGGAAGTTTCCAAAAAAAACAAAGGAATTGATATCTGTAAGACCAGGGGGTTTGAGGAAAAAGTTATGAGCACATAATTTGTTGGAAATGATCTGTTTTATCACCTCCTTGAAAATTTTACATCAACTCTGTTACTCCCTGTTTATATTCTTTTGAGAACGAGCATTACATTCTTTGGTATAATACAGTGTTAGCAGAGGAAATGTAAACGGGGTACCATAAATTTTTCCGTACGATACAAGAGCACAGATAAAAACCTGAGCAAAAACTCTGTCTCCCCGTATAAGTGTTGTAATTTGTTTGAAGAACATATGGATGGCACCTTTTTCATTGGAAAATAATTTTTGCGAGATCTTGAATTCATTTTTACAAAATATCTTGACATAATATCTGAAACAGAAAGAGGAACAGAAAACCAGCAGGAAGCAGTAAATAAAATTACCTACATTTGCTCTCTGACCGGGAGAGTCTTTCGACCAGGTCCAAGTGATGATTTTCAGATCCTCAGATAAAGGAAGAACGCTACAGGCCCCTTATATTGGGGAATCATCATCTCGCATAGATCCATAATTGTGTATTTTATACTAGAAATCTAATACAATATCGGGAATAAATTGAAAATCTTGTGACATATATTATGTCAGGATGTCATTATATATATACTATCTTCAAAGTACCACTTCTGGAATTACGAATGTAATAACTATATCAACTGGCAAGAGATTTGAACCGTACATCATACATTTCAATCCATGATACAAGAGCACAAAGGTTTATTCCTCAAAGAGAATACACTGCCTCTCTGAATATGTATAGAGAAATTGAAATTTTCCCAAAGAATAAGCTGACATATTCATGACGGAGGATATCTTCCTCTGGAACAAAATGCGTTTTTCCTTTTTGGATTGAAACTGACAAAATATCTTGAAATTACATCTGCAACAGAAAACGGATCTGTCCCTCCTGGCCTCCTATTGATGATTTTCCAGATCCAAACGTACAGGGAAAATGCAACATGCTCCTTATATTAGAGAATTTATCTCTGCAACAATATGTTCTTGTTCACACAAAATTTGGCGTTAATTCATTGTATATCACTTCCTGATACTCTGTCTCTACTTCATCAAAGTACTTTCGGCATTTTCAATTCGAATCTAAGTGAATGATAATCGAAGATCATCTTGATCATGTAATATTATGCTGAATTTTTGTTGTTGAAAAAGAGTGTAAATTGACATTGGAACGTCTTGGGTGATATTTTTGATATTTCAGCATTGCCAGGCTGCCTCAGCTTTACTTATAAAAATCTAGAAAAGCACTGCCGTGAAGGCAGAAGCTTTTGTACACATGTTCAATGTAGATGACCGCTTCGGCAACGAATTTGATTATTCCAACAAAAGCTGCTGCCTTCGCGGTGGTGCTTTTCTAGATTTTGTTTCGATAAAAAACGGCCGGACCGTAAACACAATAACTTCCGAAAAAAACAACTTAGGAACGCGATATTTGTAGAAGAGGTTTGGACCTTAATTACGAAGGCCGAATTTGTGAATGGGTAAAATACATCCAATGATTCCGTAGATATACCCATTCAAAATTAATTTTCCCAATATTTCCAGAAATACAGATGGGATCTAATTGGAAGCCATAACGAAAAATGACAGTCTAGAGGTTTATACAGAATTTAATGAGGATAATATGATGAGAAGATCACAGAATACTGAATATTTGAAAAAAAAATTTTGAAATGTTTTTTTCGAATTGTTCGTATGACAATATCATCACGAAATTTCGCACAATATTATCCTTCAGCATCTCTAAACTAGCTGCAAAGTTTCATCACGATTGAATCAGTATTTCTTGAGTTATACCGAAAAAAACAACGATATCGAGAAGAAAACCACGAAATTCTACATATTTTTTCCAATATCTCCAAAACTAATGGCCGCATCGTACTGAAATTTGGTACACTGCGGTGAAATATGGAGCTCGAAGTATGACCGAAATTGCGCTCGAATATGAATTTTTGGTTTCAAAAAAAAAAAAATTTTTTCGGAAAAAATTTTGAAGAAAATTTTTTTAAAATTCAGTGACCATAACGAACTTTTGCTCAAAGTTGCGCGTTGTAATGCTTCAACCAACTGCCAAGTTTCAATTTAATTGCTGCAGTTGTTTCTGAGATATGAGGAAAATATCCTCAAAATTTCAAATTGCTATAACTCCGAAACTATTTGACCGATTTGGCCCACTAACGAACTTAGTCTTCGTATTTTGAAATGCAATCCTTCCTGAAATTTCCAAGTTGATAGAGTCCTCCTAACGCCAGTTGTTTTGATGACGGCCGGCCGGACAGAGTCGATTTTGATATCGGATTCGTCATCAGTGAGTCAAACCTAGTCGTTTAAGACCATTTTCGGCTCAATCATCGAAAATTACAGACATTTGGACAAAACGATAGCACGCTGTTCCCCTAGAAAATGCGCGCAAAAATGTGAAAGACCTAAATCATAGCCTACCGAGAGACTTTATAAAATTGAATGGACAATAGAAATTTTATGTTCAGCTTCACTTGCCTGCCCCAGATAATGAATAGGTTTAACCCATAGACTTATAATAACATGGACTGGCCGTCACGTCGCGTCACTTTATCACACATCTTTGTGCATACTATATAATAGAGAGAGAGGTATTGTGAAGGCTGGAATAAGTACAGGCAATAGATATGAATTTGCCATTACGATACATTAGAAAATTGGAATTTAGAATTATTTTAGGAGGAATATTGACTATATTGATTATAGAAAAAATTATATGAATTACAATGAGGATTTATTTTTGATATATTTCAGAAACAAGGGCATTTTATTGTGTTCTTGAATGAAAATGTATCAATTTCTATTCCGAAAATGTCAGAACGTTCCTCAGGAATTCCGGATTTTTGTGAAATTTTGTGACTAATAATTCTTCCAAAAAAAATCCAATCCGTCTTCAAAATATGCTATTTTTGGGCGCATATTTTCTAGAATACAGCCTGCAATTATTTCGCGCAATTGTCTTTGATTTTGGAATTTTCAGTCAAATTTGAGAATTGAATCATTCCAAATACGAACAGAAATCTCATTTCGAATAATAATTCAGCTCGATCAGATGTATATACTTTGAAAATAAGGCTTCTGCCATTCACTTGAGCGTGATATTTTTTTTCAGATGAATGTTATTCGGTAGAGTGAGATGTGAAAGCTTTTAAATATTCGCGCAAAAGCCCTCGACCTAATGTCAATAATTTATTTGTAGGAAAATATTCCCCAAATTTGTTTTTAAAGAATATTGAGTATGAGCTATCGGGAGTTAATGAAAGAAGTACCGGAGCTCAATAGACGATCCGTTAAGAAGTCAAATATCAAATTGAATTGTAGGTTTGTTGTTTTTCCTATTTGTAGCTATCACCTACTCATTTCTCATCACTTAATTTTTCGGAAATCGGAAATAGGCTAGAAGGCGATAAAAAACTCTTAGTTCACTCACTTATGAAATTTCACACCTATACTTCTTTTTTTTAAATCTAACCACACAATTGCAAGTCGCACATGAAGGAGGCATAACCAATATTGTTTATTGTCTCCAAAAAGACATAGAAACCCTAATAAATTATTAGAAATCAGAAAAAACACGATAATACACTACAGGAAAACACATATAAACAGTACATGAAACCAATGTTTTGCCTGTACCCTCTCTGTCGTTTTTCATTACTGTGATATCAGTGCTCTCTGTCAGGGCCAGTCCATGTTATTCTATGTCTATGGTTTAGCCAGTTCCACTTTGACCAACAGTCACTACTGATCCATCATATCCTTTTATGAAATAATTCATCAAAGGTGTTAAACGAAAATGCATAATTTACTGGAAACCTTTGAGCATTAGACAACTGTAATGAATTTAAGTTTAAATAGTGGGTTCAATTCACATTTTCGTATTCATTCAGACTATATAACGGCCGATCGCAAACACAATAACTTCCGAAAGAAACAATTTGAAAAATCGACATTTGTAGGGTATGTTTGGACCTCAACTGCAAACACCGAATGGGTAAAATTCACGCGACGATTCAGCCGATATACCCATTCGAAATTTTATTTTCCTAATATTTCCAAAAATACAGATGAAATCAAATTGAAATCCGGTACTTGATTGAAGAATGATAGCTCGAAGGATCATACGGTATTTTGTGAGGATAATATGATTTTAAATTTTTTACGAATTCTGCGATCATCTCGAAATTCTGCCCAAAGTTGTTCATCAGTATTTTCGAAGTAATTTTCAAGTTTCATTATAATAAGGTCAGTATTTTTCGAGTTATTCTGGTAAAAACGATACTGAGGAAAAATGCACTAAATTTGACAGATTTTTCCAAATATCTCCAAGAATTATTACCATACCAAACTGAAATTTAGTACTTTGCTGTGGACTATAGAGTTCAAGGCGTGAGGAAACTATTTCTCGAATATGAAGAAAAGTTTCGGAAGGAAAAAATTCTGTTTTTTTTCGATACAGTAACAGTACGATCTCAACAAAGTTATGCGAAAACTTTCGCGTCATCATGATTCAACTAACTGCCGAGTTCCAATCTAGTCGCTCTAGCAGTAAGTGAAATATTAGGAAAATAACCGATATTGACACTTGATACGTCATCAGGGAGTCCAATCTAGAAGTTTGGGAGCAATTTCGGAAAAAACATGCGCGCAAAAATTATGAGCTTATGACACAGTATGCTATTTCTGATACTCATTATCATATTTCATTAACCATGTTTCCTGCGAAGACTAATTAGTGCCACAACTCATTTAAAGGGCATGTGAATCCATCCATGAATTAATGTGGAAATAATTATATCTCATTTTAGTATTCCGTACATGGCGCGGCAATCCATATAAATCACCCTATTGGTCGATATTTAGACAGCATCTGGCGCCATCGTCCTATAAAACTAGAGTCCATGGATTTTCGTGGCATTTCCCAAGCCTTTCTGCCGACCTAATAGCCAATTAAGGCAAAATAACACCCCAGAGTTTCTTGGTTTAATTAAAAAGGAATGATAGATTCAGTATAGCACTATCGTATCCAAAATGCCCTCTTTGCGATACAAAATTTTCATTCCTAATGAATATTGCCAGACTATGGAATCGTTCCTCGCAGAGAACAGGCGCGACGGACGATTTCTTTAAGGATCCGAATTCTAATGGTTCTGATATAAGGGGAAGAAAAGAGGAAAGAGAATGAAAAAGAGAACGTTCCAAATCTAACAGGTTGTTTTCAACAGATCTTATTTTGATGATTCTCAAAGTTGGGAAGGTACACAACGGACAAAAGAAAAAATCTAGAAGAGTCCTGCCGTGAAGGCAGCAGCTTTTGCGCGCATGTTCAATGTAGATGACCGCTTCGGCAACGAATTTGATCATGTGCGTATGCCTTCACGGCAGAGCTTTTCTAGATTTTTTTTGCGATCAATTACTGGATTTCAATTCGATCTAATCTGTGTTTTTGAAAATATTGGATAAATAAAATTTCGAATGAGTATATCTACGGAATCATTGGGCGGATTTTAACCATTCACGAATTCGACCTTCGTAGTTAAGCCCCAAACCTACTCTACAAATATCGAGTTTCTAAGTCATTTCTTCCGGAAGTTATTGTGTTTACGGTCGGCCTAACGGCCGACTGCGTAAACACAATAACTTCCCAAATAAACAACTCAGAAACTCCATATTTGTAGAGAAGATTTGGACCTTAATTACGAAGGCCGAATTCGTGAATGGGTAAAACCCACCCAATGATTCCGCAGATATACCCATTCAGAATTTTATTTTCCGAATATTTCCAAAATTATAGATTAGATCGAATTGAAATCCAGTAGTTCATCGAAAAATAACAGGTTCAGACAGAATTTAATGAGGATAATATGATGAGAAGATTACAGAATATTGAATATTTGAAAAAATGAATTTGAACTTTTTTCAAATTTTTCTGATGGCACGATCATCACGAAACTAGCTGCGAAGTTTCATCACGATTAAATCAGTATTTCTTGATTTATACCAGAAAAACCACGTAATTCTACATATTGTTTCCAAATATCTCCAAAACTAATGGCAGTATCGAATTGAAATTTGGTACACTGCTGTGAAATATGAAGCTCAAAGTACAACGAAAATTTATCTCGAATATGAACAATACTTTCAGAAAAAAAAAATGTTTTTCGAAAAACATTTTGAAAAAAAATTTTTTTTTATTCAGTAATCATACAATTCCGAAGAAATTCTGCTTAAACTTGCACGTCGTTATGCTCCAACTAACTGCCAAGTTTCCATTCAATCGCTGCAGTTGTTTCTGAGATATGAGGGAAACAACCTCAAAATTTCAAATTTCTCTAACTCCAAAACTATTCGACCGATTCGGCCCATTAACAAAGGTAACTTTCTTATTTTGAAATGCAACCCTTCCTGAAACTTGCAAGTCGATAGAATCCTCCATACTCCCGTTATCGTGGTGACGGCCGGCCTGACCGAATCGATTTTGACATCGGATTCGTCATCAGTGAGTCCAACCTAGTCGTTAAAGACCGTTTTCGGCTCAATCATCGAAATCATGCGAGCAAAAATCGGAGAAAAATTATTATTTATAGAAATCACCCTGTGGATTACGGGATTTTAGATTAAATTTCTTCATGAAGCTCATTCATCCTAAATAAAAATTATAAATTATTCATAAATCATTGGTTTTTCTCAACACAAAAAAACCAATTCCATGGAAAAATTAATTTGAGACATTGAAAATTCAATAAATACTATTGTATAACTGAATACCACTTTTACATGCAGAACGTGAATTAAGAAGCGTGTTTTAAAATAATGAAGATTTCCAAGAATTCGGTTCATCGGAGGTTTCCATCAATTTTGGTTTGCGTAGTACAATTATCGTCAACATGTGGATTTCCGTTACTGGTTTCAATCGAAATTCAATATTTTTCGTACTGAGAGTTCGGAATGATGGTGGATATAAAAGATAGTGAGAATGTATATGACAAAACAAACAGGGAAACTCATTAATTGTCGAGAATTCAATACTAAAGGTGGAGCCGATGATCCACCTGTTTCAGTTCAATGATTCAACTCTGGTAAGCTTAAATGTTTCCAGCCATGTAGGAATTGAAATAAAAAGTAAAATCAAACAGTTCAAGAGATTTCTGAATGAAAATTGCAAGAGGCTCGATAACGCTGCTCATATTTCATCATTTTCTTCGGAAAAACTCCAGCTATAATATTTACTAGCCGATATTGGCGGACAATCTTAAAAATTGTTTCATTCCGCTGTCTAACTTCTCACTCGGGGTACTCGCGACGATGAAAGTGTGATAAATATCGCTGAAGAATTTACACATTAAGCTGGGAAAATAATAAACCTTCGTGTAGAATTCGCAAGGTTTTTCCAAATGTTTCGGGGTGAAAACATCAGGTAAACAAATTGTTTATCCGCTCAAAATTTTCGAAAATATTGCAAAAATAGAGTTTTCAATATGTATTTACCATTCTCTAAGACCAATTTTACCCCTACACGTTGTATTGAACCATAAAACAACTCTAAAAATATTGACTTCCTAAGTCTATTCTTTCAAAAGACATTGTGTTAACACAACAAGAAGAGTAGGTTTGTAGTTGATAGCAGAGGCCTTATTCATAAATTGGTAAAATCCCTCTAACGTCCTAACGATATGCAGATAGATATACCCATTAAAATTTTGATGTTCCCATTATTTCCAAGAACATAGATCGGCAGATCAAATTGAAGTCGAGTACTTGATTGAAAAGTGACAGCTTTTAAGGATCATGGAAAATTTCCTGAGGTCCATATGATGAGTTGATCACCAAACATATAATATTTGAAAAAGACATTTTTTCGATTGATCTAACGGAACGATAATGACGAATTCTTTTCAAATCTGCGCATCATAGTTTGCCTACTACTTACCAAGTTTCATCATGGTCGGAGAAATGATACTCAGAAAATAATCGATAAATTTGATCAAGTCTCTCCAATTTTCGATAAACCAACGAACCGAGATTTGAAACACTGTTCGCAGATGGTGACTTCAAGATATGTGCCAAGTTTTATTGAAATCTAATAGCGATTTACGAAAAGAACAAATTTTCAAATGAGCACAATCCTCAAGATATTCTGCACGCCGTTGCACATCGGTATTCTCCAACTAAATATTGAGTTCAAATCTAATAGTGTCTGTTGCGATGAACATATTTAGGGAATGAACTCAGAATTTCAAAAAGTGACGAAATTTTCATATTTCCTTCCTAATATCTCCTAAAATGAATATTGGGTCGAACTGACATTTGAGGCACTCTCGTGTATTGCCAGATTTCATTGGAATTTCATCAATATTGAATTCTCTTCTAGAAAAATTCGGAAAGATTTCTAAAATTGTTCGACGTTTTGTTTTTCAGTTCTAAAATAGCCGGTCTCTTAGAACCAATATGTGTGGTCAGGTATTGTCATGATGGTGAAGGATCCATAATCGATGGTAGGTTTTCCACCTTCAATAAAGAATCCTGTTAAACAAATAATAGTGTGATTTTGGATTTTTTAATTGTCCGAAACCCAACTCAGAGAGATCTAATGTACGCATTCTTGCCATAATCTCACCCAACAATGCCACATAGTCACAATGCGTCGCATGGCGATCCCTCATTATCAATTCATAATTCATCAATATTTCCAGGCACAACACCGATTTTCATGGACCCTCATTCACTACAAAAATATGCCGAATTCATCAATGGGTGAAATACACCCAATGATTCCGCAGACATACCAATCACATATTTCATTTTCCCAATATTCCCTAAGAGACAGATAAGATCGAATCGATATCCAGTGTTTTGTCGAAAAATGATAGCTCGAAGGTTTATACAAAATTTCATGGGGATAATACGATTAGAAGATCACAGAACATTGAATATTTGAAAAAAAAATGAATTTTTTTTCTAAATTGTTGACACGATCATCACGAAATTTCGTACTAAGTTGTCTGCCAGCATTTTTGAACTAGCTGTAGAGTGTATCTCAATTCAATGTGTATTTATTGAGTTATTACACGATATTAAGCAAAAAAACACCAAATTTCACATATTTATCCCCAATATTTCATGGTCTTATCTAAATGAAATTTGGTACACTGCTGTAAAATATGAAGTTCAAGGTTTGAGTAGAAGTTTTTTCAAAATTTACTGACGGTTCGATCTCAACAAAATATTGCGGAGAGTTGCGCGTTGCTATGCTTCCACTAACTGTCAAGTTTCAATTCAATAAAGTATTTCCT
The DNA here is from genome assembly GCA_958510865.1 of Myrrha octodecimguttata. Classification (NCBI taxonomy): domain Eukaryota; kingdom Metazoa; phylum Arthropoda; class Insecta; order Coleoptera; family Coccinellidae; genus Myrrha; species Myrrha octodecimguttata. Next base: position 45,729,708 of record OY294058.1, on the reverse strand, counting down.
GAAATATCAAGGAATCAATCTTGAAAATACAAATGACTCCGAAACAATTCGACCCATTTGTCTCTAGCTTGCTTCGTTCGATAGTTATCGTTTCGTCGGCCAGCTGGACAGAATCGATTTTGACGCTCTGGATTCGTCATCAGTGACTCCAACTTAGTCCTTTGAGACTAGTTTCGGAAAAAATTCGGAAATTACAGACAATTGGACAAAACGACAGTATACGCTGGTCCCCCAGAACATGCGCGCAGAAAGGATATGTATAAATAATTTTCGAGACTTGTGCTACATCTGATTTATGATTATGATATATGACGTGCTGCCGTGATTTTTATATTCCATTTGTTTTGTATGATTTCGTTATATTCAAATATGACTTCTCGAGGTAGTTTATTATATGTAGTTGAACTCAAAGATTCAAATATTTTGAGCGATAAATCACAATGAAAAATGAGTTAATGTGAAATTAACTAGATGAGGGGCCATACATAGAATACAATATCGAAAAATAAAATACACAGACGAACTTAACAGAAAATCGAACAATATAGCAGTCAGCTGGTAAAAACCATAAATAATCATTGCAGCACAGATCAACATAGAACTAAAATTTTGAAATTTTTAGATAATATTCATAATTGAATCAAATTTTCACAACATCAGGTATTCGCGAAATGTACGAGTACAAGTAAAAGGCGAAATAGTCGAAAACAAACGGATGTTAATATAACTAAAACTAAATGGATAACTCCGTCCTTTATTTGTAAATCATAATTTTTTTCAGTTTTGTTTTTCCAGATTTAGCAGGAGTTGAGCTTACTAAATATTGTAAACTATCCAATGAAGTTTCAAGTTGAGACCTAATTGAGGTTTCATTCGGATTTTGCGAGGATCGTATCAATCAAAACTTATTTTTATGGCGAATTGCTAACCTGATGAAAGGATTCAGTTGAAATATATAAAAATGTGAAATTTCTTAATGTGAATCTGTAGGACCTTTCATATTTCTAGTTCTTACATAAATCCTTCTTCTCATCTTTTCATTTCGGAAAATCTACCATCGATTCATGATTTTGAATGCACAGTTGGACAACGTTACTGTCCCTCCATAAATTAACAGTAAATCATATCGATGTAACACAAAAAACTATAAAAACGATATGTTGTCAATCCACAGAGCTTCGCAATTGCAATAGAACAATTATTATAAGGATTATAATTAGAATGACGTTCACTAGATATCCCAGTCAAAATCCGTCAACCAGTGTCCTTTACACCTCAAAAAAGAAAACTCCTACATGTTGGGCGCGTTTTCTCACATTTTCATCTCGAAAAATGTTTCATAGACTGATAGTGTGAAACCCTTAGTTGAGGAAAATCATTTCAATTCAACAAAAAATTTCAAAAAGCACTGCCGTGAAGGCAGCAACTTTTGCGCGCATGTTCAATGTAGATGACCGCTTCAGCAACGAATTTGAACGTGCGCGCAAAAGCTGCTGCCTTCACGGCAGTGCTTTTTGAAATTTTTTTCTGATAAATTACTGGATTTCAATTCGATCATATCTGTATTTTTGGACATATTGTAAAAATAAAATTTTGAATGGGTATATCTACGGAATCATTGGGCGGATTTTACCCATTCACGAATTCGACCTTCGTAAGCCTAACGGCCGACTGCGTAAACACAATAACTTCCGAAAGAAACAACTTAGAAACTCGATATTTCTAGAGAAGGTTTGGACCTCAATTACGAAGGCCGAATTCGTGAATGGGTAAAATCCACCCAATGATTCCATAGATATACCCAATCAAAATTTTATTTTTCCAATATTTCCAAAAATACAGATCAGATCGAATTGAAATCCAGTACTTCATCGAAAATAACAGTTCGAAGTTTCATACAGAATTTAATGAGGATGATATGATGAGAAAATCATAGAAATTTTTTTTTTCAAATTGTTCTAATAACACGATTATCACGAAATTTCGCATTGAGTTGTCTTTCAGCATCTTAAAACTAGCTGTGAAGTTTAATCAGGACTAAATTAGTATTTCTCGAGTAATACCGAAAAAATCAACGATATCGAGAAGAAAACCTCGAAATTTGACATATTTTTTCCCGATATCTCCAAAACTTATGATCGTATCGAACTGAAATGTAGTACACTGCTGTGAAATAAGAAGGTCAAAGTGCGAGTATAAGTTTTTTTTGGATATGATGAATGGTTTCCGAAAAAAAATTTCGAAAAAAATTTTTTTTTTTATTTACTGACTATATGATCTTGACGAAATTTCGCTCAAAGTTGCGCGTCGTTATACTCCACCAAACTGCCTAGTTTGAATTCCATCGCTTGAGTAGTTTCTGAAATAAAAAATAAATAACTTCAAAACTTCAAGAGACTATAACTCCGAAACTATTCTACCGATTTGGCCCATTAACGAACTTAACCGCGGCATACTGATGCGCAACCTATCCTAAAAGTTTCAAGTAGCTAGCTTGCTTCTGTCGACAGTTATCGTGTCTACGGCAAGCCGGCCGGTCGGCCGGACAGAATCAATTTTGACACCGGATTCGTCATCAGTGAGTCCAACCTAGTCGATTGAGACCATTTTCGGCTCAATCATCCAAAATTACAGACATTTGGACAAAACGATAGCACGCTGTTCCCCTAGAACATGCGCGCAAAAAGTGTAAACGAACAATAGTCACAAGTCACTCTACCGAATTTATCATAAAGGATATAATCTGGATTAATCTCAATAGATATTGTTGTCAGCTTTGCTTCCACAAGTGTCTCTTATTTTCTGGAGACAGAATACTCTTACGTGTTAGGCTTTTAAATGAAACTCATCGTTCTAACTTATGTTTTATGCATCAGGCGTTGAACGTTTGAAGGGACAAATCAGACCACAGCCTACTCAAATACTTAAAATGAAATTAAGTTTGAGAGTTGCCCGGAGTTTGGTTAGTCTGAAATACTTCAGGAATTATTGGAATGATGAAATTCGAGCCATCCAAACTTCATCTCATTTCAATCATGCTGTTTTGATTTAAGGAATGATATTAGAAATTTTCTGGCATGAACTCTGTTCATGTCGTGAATTCAACACCGAATTTTTTATGCGCGTTCATAATGTAGATCATTTTTTCACATCTTGAATGGTGGTAATTATTCATCTCAAGAAGAATTCGAATATGAAGAGGGAATATTTTTTTCTCTATCCAAAATCAGAAAAAACCCGTTATTGCGAGTTGCAAACTATATATATTAATCTCTATTGAATATTTGAATCTGAAGGGTATCCGGAAAAGAATTGATGAGCCTGAGACACAAAATATTGGAGTTAATTGGCGCTTGAAATCAAATGGAAAAAAACGTAGATTTTGAGTTTTTTTTTCGAAATGAAGATTTTGTCTGCAGATTACATTCATTTCTGTTTATCACTGCTAAAAAGGAATTTAAATCCTTGGACTTCTCAGTGTTACGAAGTTTTTGATTTTATGATAACACACTGGGAAAAACGCGACGTCTTTTACACAAGGGTTTATTATTTTCTCAGGTAAATAACCCGATGCAACCGATGCAACAGTAATCAACGTTTAGAGTTTCATGAAAATTCGGTGGTGAGTTCTCGAAAAATGATTTTTTCCCCTCCTTTCCCCTGTTTTGAGCCCTTAGGATACACCGATCCTACTGAAAAGCTTGGAGGATAAATCTCGAGCAATACACAACTTTTCTACCAAGTTTCACGGATTTCGGTTCAGTACTTTCAGAAAAAAGACCCGAAAAACGGACGGCGGACGGTCGGATCTTTTATTAGCTCATTCAAATCTTCATACTTCAAAATGGAAACAGAGAAATTTCCAGGGGGTGTTATTTTTAATCCATAAAGACCTTTTTTGGCTCAAATCTTGAAAATCACAGACACTGGGCAAAACGATAACTCTTTTGTTCCCTAGAACAACAGCGAAATAGAAAATAACTTTTTGCTCAATATGCTTCATGAAATAAAATGAATATCTGATCGAGTTGAAGAGTTGTTAAATATTGACTTCGATATCTCCCAAGCCGAATATCCGAATCAAGCTGAAATTTGAAACACTGTTAGTTGTTAAGTAGTAATGATTCCGATAAACTGCTCTTGCGCTAAGGGGAAGTACCGATAAAACTTCCAAGGAATCACCTCATGAAGCATGGAGTGTGAACAGACGCCGCTGTTTCCCATAATGTGACTGAAGAATTCAGTATATGCTTCGACTATTCACCAGTAGATGTCGGCGTGATCGGTCGATACAAAGGAATATTCCATATAACTCATATTTCGGAGGATTCAAAAAAATATATATCTGTTTAGACTGAAGCAGAGTCTTCGAGTGTTCACTGTCGATTGGAGTAAAATTTCAACAGAATCGGAGATATGGTTTTCGAAATATATAAATTTCTGAAATAAATTTCTCAAATTTTTCTACAGATTTGCTCCTCAGAGAAATAAGGCAATCTAATCGGGCTGAAATGAAGAACCCGGTTATGAAGTGGTGGTTTGGAGATTTCAGTGAAATTTAAATGAAACATGAAAATTTCCGAAAAAAAAATTTTTTCAAATTCTTTTATTTATAATTCTTTATATTGCTACTGTACATCCACCAATCAAGTCTCATTCCGATCAGATAAATATTTTTCGAGTTTTTGAAAAATCAAAATTTCAAATGGCTGTAACACGAAAACCATTCGGCAAATTTGTCCCATTAACGAACTTGACCGAGATATTCCGGATCAAAACCTAACCTGAGAATTTCAAGACTCTAGGTTCTTTCATTCGAAAGGTATCGCACACACGGACAGCTGGCCGGCCGTCCAGACAGAATCAATTTTGACAACGGATTCTTCATCAATTAGTCCAACCTAGTCGTTTGAGACCAATTTCGACCCAAAATTCGAAAGTTACAGACACCGTGAAGAATTATAACGCGCTGTTCCCAAAAACAAGCAAGTGAAAATAGGTTCGATAAAGTGAAAGTCATATAAACGGCAATGAGTTTATGAGATTTGCCGCTGGAAATTTCAAAATGTCTGAAGATGTTCAGCGGGGAAAGTCTGTTAAGTCATGTTTGCTCGCTCGATAGGATTTTTCGGAAATTTAATCGGTTGATTTTTAAGAATTCTGGTGGTCTAAGCCTGGAGGTTTATTTCTCGGTATGTGGAATTTCAAAGTTTGGCCGATTTAAACCATATAGGGTTATCATTACAAGACAAATTGTAGACCTCATATTTATTGTCTCTATCTAGAGCCTACTCTTCGAACTGTAATTATTGCACTATGTTCATTTCGGCCAAACCAGGAGAGCTTTCAAGAACTACGAGAATACTAGAAAAAAATAACAATGGATACTTCACACTCAAAATAGGTAAGCGAACCACATGGAAACCCACAGGCATTTTTCCACAACAACTATGAAATTCTGCATACCGAAAATAAAATTTCTGGCTTTAACACTATAATACTGAGCTAGTTTTGGTTTATTATTTGATGAGATCAAATAATAAACCTTAGTGATCGAATCCAAAAAATAACCCACCCTGAAAATTTCACAGTTTACGTTTTGGAGTATGTAGATTTGAATGAACCATTAAAAAAAATAGTCCATCCACCGTCCGCCGTCCGTTGTCCGGGGCTTTTCTCCCGAAGTACTGAACCGAAATCCGTGAAACTTCGTAGAAAAATCGTGTGTCGCTTTTTAGCAGGATCAGTGTACCCTAAGGGCTCAAAATTGGGGGTTGGAGGGAAAAAAAATTTTTTTAGAGAACTTACTATCGAATTTTCATGAAACTTTCAATATTCATTACTGTTGCAATACTCAACTTAAAAATGTTTACCCGGATGATTTCTGACTAGTAGTTCCTGAGGTATAAAGAAAAACGCTGCAAATTTTGGGGTGAAAAATCAATGAGTTATGAATAGTACACAGCGTGCCAAAAAAGTAACGTAACTCGTCAATAATTTTTGAACGAAGAATTATTAGGGAAAATCCTAGCATCTATCCATTTTAAATTTCGATAGCAATTTTACCTGTGTTTTGTTGAATTTAATATTTCCCACCCCCAACGCTCCGAACCCCAATACTTCATTTTTTCAAAGTGGAATGTATGGGTTGTGATACATCAAATAAAAGGTGATTTGATCACTTACTCAGTAATTCGAGAATAATAAAATTTGTTGTGCCGTTTTTCAATAAAAATTAGGAATTAATTCACAATTCGTGATTGGAGAGTACTGGAATCAGACCATTATTCTTTCAATAATTATTACTAAGGGAAATCCACGAATGCATGGATTTGTAATTCCGAAAGCAGGTCTCCCTATGCTCTTCTGAATTCGAAATATCCCACTCTTTTCGCTCCACACCCCCATACTGTTTCTTTCAAATAGTTATATATGGATTGTGATATATCAAATGGAAGTACATTCCATTGCATATCGAGTGGCGTTACTGAAAAATAATTTATTAAGATATTTTTTTTAGAAAATTAATAATTTGTGATTGGTGTCAGGTTCTTATTCTTGAAATGATAAATATCCTCCTACCCGCCGATTTCTATTTTCGAAGTTTGAGGAATGCATGCAGTTTTAAAGTTGGGGGTTTATACCTTTAAACCTCAACAGTTTTTTTTTTTTGGAAAATATTGCATGTGATATATCGCATCACAGGTTATTCGACGACCAATTCAGATATGTGAGCGAAATTGAAAGTTAATTATTTATTCAATTTAAATTACAAATACAAGGGTTCGATAATTTCCCTTAGTAATAAGGTGAATGGTTCTGAGGCAAAAATTCATATTGAGAATTATACTGAAGTAAGGTTTGAGAGAATCTTGTAGAGGGCATTTTAAAGAGAACAAATTTTCAACATCATATGGTCTATACAAATATAGAGTACTCGTTTCCATGAAGGTTTATCCAGAATACTTCCAACAATATTCAAACTGTAACAACACTAGGCGCACAGATACATGCTTGTACCCAAGTCACCCTTGCATAACAGAAAAGTCGTTCTTATACGTGGGCCTGAGGCTATTTAATGCTCTACCCCAAGGGTTGAGGAGGACATCCAACTTGAAAGATTTCAAAATTACTCTGTATAATGCAATTGTTGACTGTGAACCATATTCTTCGAGTGAATTTTTTGATTCTTGTAAAAGTGAATTTTTTTGAGTTATGTATTCTGTTTTGACAAAACCAACCTTATTGTTTTTCAATGAGCTTTTGATTGAATAAATATATTATTATTATTATCATTAATAAATGAAAGAATAATGGTCCGATTATAGTACCCTCCCAACTACAAATTCTTAATTATTTCCTAATTTTTCAATGGAAAACGGTACAAGCAATTCTACTTCAAGCCACATCACTGAATAGGTAATCAAATTACCTTTCATTTGATGTATCACGCTCCAAATATTTCCATCTGGAAAAATAAAGTAGTGGAGGGAGAAATATAAAATTCAGAAAAGCAAAGGATATATTGGTTTTGGAATCTAAAATCGACGGGTGCGAGGATTATCTACGAGTAACGTTACTTTTTTGGCACGCTGCATAAGTATTATTTGAGATATCAATGGAATTTGGAGAAAATAATAAACCCTTGTGTAAAATTGGCAGCGTTTTTTTATTGTATAACAATAACTTTTACGTCTTCCTCAGAACCGACAATACTTTTTATATGAAATATCTTTTTATACCCCATTTAGAATCAGTTCATGATGTGATTCGAATAGGTAAATTGGATTTCGTTATTATTTATTCAGAATGAATTTCCTCCGACTAAAGACTGAATTGATGGAATAGTTGAAAATATATAAAATTCATGAAGAAACTGTTCGATGCTTTTGTTTATGTGCAATCTCTGCAATATCCGTCCTGTAAAACTTGGCAAACAAACTGAAATAAACGATTTTTTTTTTTAAGTTCTGGGACGAACGAAAAAGTAGTTCTACGGGCCGACAGGAATATAAAGTTCTACTTTAACCGGAAAAGTTGTAGCAATTGAGTTTCGGAATATTCAGGGCCGACTTCCTTCAATTCTATAATATAGAAAGGAATTCATATTATACTGAATAGTTTGAATGCCAGCTGAACCTTCTACGCGAATTTGAATTCACAACATCATAAAGCAATAAGGATGAAAAAGTTTAAATTTTCCAGAGTGTTACATCTTATTATGAGACAAGAGTTTTGAGAGCTGAGAACGCTGAGAGTTTTCCACTTTGCAATTTTATAATCAGCCACATCGTGAAACAGTTGGTTTGATGTCTATTTAGAAATCACAATTATTTTTAAGCACTATAAAGAGTGTCACGGGAGTGACTGTTCATACTTTCACCAGAGAGCCAAACTTATTGACGGAATTGATTAAAGCTATTGATTTTTTTAGACAGATGTCAAGAAGAACAGAACTGTATATTGATGGTTTTTAAATTTCTGCCTCCTAAATAATCCAAATTTAACGTTTTCGGGGTAAAACTATTATCTTGTGTATTCAATTTCAAAATATGCTTTCTTTTTCAAAAGATGCATGAATGCGATTCCAACACGTGGTATCACTTAAAGGGGTCAAAGCAACAATTCTTTTTTGATTTTATTCAATTTGAACAGGGATCAACAAATTGAATTCAAATTGAATTAATCATGGGAAATTACAACGTGGAGTTGAATTCTTTAAGACAGAATTGAAAATCGACCCATACACCAACTCAATCTGAGGTAGGTTGGTTGTTGCTTCTGGCATAAATCTGCAGGAAGAGTCGAAAAAATGTCAGAATGTAAATTTTGGCAGTCGTCCAGAAAATTATTGTCGGAGCAATTTGTTCAAGTATATATCATCTAAAACATCCAACAAGCTGTCCCGAAAGAGGCGAAAACAGTTCCTGGTCAACCATGTTCTTTTATGGAGTTCTGTATGTAAAACCTGGTTATCTGTCCAGGCCTATTCCTGAGCAGAGCGAGATGTCATTTTTCAACCAATGGGGAACAGCGCGTTATCATTTCATCACGATGTCTGTAATTTTCGAATTTTGAGCCGAAATGGGTCTCAAACGACTAGGTTGTACTCACTGATGAAGAATCCGTGGTCAAAATTGATTCTGTCCGGACGGCTGGCCAGCCGTCCGTGTGTGCGATACCTTTCGAAAGAAAGGATCTAAAGTCTTGAAATTTTCAGGTTAGGTTAAGATCCTGAATATCTCGGTTAAGTTCTTTAATGGGCCTCATCTGCAGAATGGTTTTTGTGCTCCAGCCATTTGAAATATTGATTTTTCAATAATTTGAAGAATATTTATCTGATTGAAATGAAGCTCTTTTGAAAGCTGAACACTGTCAATAAGAAGAATTATCCATAGAAAAAATTTGAAAAAAAATTTTTCTTCTCTGAAAACTTTTATATTTCATTGAAATTCCACTGAAATTTCCAAGTCACCATTTCGCAATGTGGACAAGCGCGTTGAAGCTGCTGACTTCACGTCAGTGCTTTTCAATAATTTTTCAATAACGATATCAAATACTTTCGTTCTCTCTCTTCTTTCAATCAAAATTTTCCTTCAGTCCAATCTTTGACTAAACTTGAGTTTTCCTTATTAGAGATTCCTTCTTGAATATATTATTGACATTTTTCCCCAGTTCAAATCAGTTTTGAAGAGATCCAACACATCGACATCTGGTTTACCATCTTCGACGACGGAAGCCCTTTCGACATTACCGACCCGTCCGGCGCCAACGAAGGACTACCTGCCGCTACTCCCGTAGATTTACAACAAGAATTGTTAGCTTGCGTCTTTGAACAAAAAGAATTTTATTGCCTTTCGAATTCACTTTTTTTGTAACCATCGACAGTAAAATAAACAGGATAATCCCTTTTCTTTATTGTTCCTTCAGTCCAATCTTTGACTAAACTTGAGTTTTCCTTATTAGAGATTCCTTCTTGAATATATTATTGACATTTTTTCCCAGTTCAAATCAGTTTTGTATTTCATATCCATCCACAACTGATTTTTTTTCGAATCTATATCAAAATAACCAATATATCCTTATATTCCGTTACCATGGATCTTCCATAGAACTGACCTGTATAAATCTTGTGGAATAACTCTGCTTCTCACTTCACAGCCCTTTTTCCTCTAATTCTAATTTTAGTTTTCATTCAATGATTCTTGCCAAATTTATGAATGAAATATCTGACTTGTCGATTGAAGAAAAACTAAGCTATTGGCGTCTGAATTTAAGATTGCAGCGCCACGGTGGCCAGTTGAAGAACCTTACATACAGACATAGATTTTGTTTTGATAGTCGATTTTGTACTGTTTGTTAGTGTTTGGTTCGATAACTTTTGATTTCACGATTTATTCAAAGACTTTTAAAACTTTTATAGTTGACGAGAGTATTACTGGGAGTACATATTCCATTCTTATAAAGTAGGTATTGTTATGGTTTTTTCTAAATCGATATTTAAAGTAACAGGAAGAAAATAACTTACCAATGAACACAAATGCTTATATTCAATCATTTATTTTCATAATATATAATTAAATTAATTCCAGGCCTCAAACATAGTAAATTCTATCATAAGATATAAGAAATGTCCAAATCAATCACGATCCAGTAACAAATCTAGAGAATTCATTCCATCATTTCAATAGTTTATTCAGGGCACATAATCCTTCCAAATTATCTTTCTCGGCAGGCTTCTCATGATCTGAAAGTATAAGAATTTGTATCAATACGTTGAATTTTATAAAATTGCCTTATCTAGTCAAAAAGTAGGAAATTATGAGGAACTTAAGTGATATTTTGTTGAAAATTATTATTATAGGTTTGAATTGAACAGAACTAGCAATCATAAGTAGAATTAGATGTAGAATTTCAAAGAAAATGTAAATTTAGGATAGAAGTTATGTCTCAACCCATAAGTTGCATATAATGTAATTATCAGGTTTTCGAAGGAACAACATTGCAGCTATATTTTAGAAATAGGGTTTATTTAATATAATGAAAGCATTTTTTTGGCGGTTGTAAGTAGAAATTTAAGAATACTAGGCAAATGAAATTGTTAACTTAGAAAATTGTACATTTAGGCATAAAAATTTGAAAAATTTTATATATTAGAGATTTAGAATATAGGCAAGAGGCACATCAAAATATGGAGAAAAATACGGCCGAATTTTCTAGGCCAGGTTCAAAGAAGGAAAACTCACCTCTGAAGAGAAAACTGCGAAAGCATCATTTTTGGAAGACATCTTTAAAACATAGCATACTAAGATGTGAAGAAAAATTGCAAAAAGGTATAAATACCGAAGCTCGAACACAGAGAATTTAGTCCAATTTTAACCATCGTCCAGACTGTAGCAGCTCCTCATAAAGAAGTTATCGAAACATCGTAATATTCCAGTCAGAAACCCAAAGTTAATCAAAATTGAATCAAGTGACTGGCATCCTGCAAGAAAAACAGAATAGTACATGGAATATTGAAGAAAATCCTATTAACTTACCAGAAAAAGAAATCCAGCCGTTGGAAGATCCAAACGAGAAAAATTCGAGCCAAAATAAATATAATTTCAAGAGTCAACCCTGGGAATTCGCACATTACGCAATAAATAAACAAGAGGAACTTTAGAGGTTATCTCGAAAATCTGAACCATAGAAGAATACAAAGCAAGAGAGTGACATAGAATAATAACATCGTGGGTGAGAGAAAAGGACATCAATATAAGTTTTTAGATTTAAATTTAATTATTTGAGTTTAGGTTTAGTAATAAGTTTGGCATTTAAATCAATTTCTTAAAATTCATTTCATTAAATATTGTTATTAGAAATTATATAAATTATATTATTTCATAGAATAGAACCCTCCTGAGAAAGATTCGGAAAGCCGCGCAAAATTCAAACCAAAATTTCATATTTTTGTTATTGGATCCCGTTGAAAATTCAAAAATCAAAATCATCCTTCAATCTAATTGAGTGTAGCAACTCTAAAATTACGGGGATATCTCCAAGGTTAGACAGTATTTTAATATTATTTATTTTCAGATCCAAATGGCAAGATTGACTTTGGTGGATTTCTTAGGCTGTCTTGAAAGTTGAAAAACAGATAGTATTGTAAAACATTCTCTTTGGAATAATAGACAAATACTCATAACTTTACTATGTTCATAGGGAAGGACTAAATATTAATATATTGTGAATAAAATGAATACATTCACATGAAACTAATGCCACTTGTACCGTAAGCCTTATTCATTATGAATTGGCAAATAAATTTTCCAACACTCATATGATTGGTCTTGAAAAAGCTGTAATAAATAAGCTTTGTCAACTTTGCTTTCATCGGCAAAAGCACTTTGAGCGAAGAGTATCCATCACCAGATATTTCCTTGTTGAGACTCTTTTTTATCAATAGTCAGTTCTATCACTGGAACATTCACGTTGTTCCTTAATGATCAGTTCAACATGCAGATTTCCGGAAGGCATAGCATTCCTCTTAAGTAAATTTCTCTGCTTGGATTATGGACCTGGACAAAAATTGTCTTCATGAATATGATCTAATATTTCATGAGCAATTCGTGCTTACCTCTATAAAAATGATCATCATCGGTAAAATGCAGGTAACAGACTCTCATAAATCTTGTTTGTTGGTTTTTATCGATTCTTCAACACTTTCAGACCCGACTTGATAGAGGAAGTTTCTTTCACCCTAACTCCAAATTTTTTACCGGGCTATAGAAATCTATGGGAAGGGACATTTGAGTTTGCTTTTCCTCAGTAGACGCACTCGTAAAATCACACAAACGCCAAGAAAAATGCATAAACTTTCTCATTTTCTTAACATTTCTTTTGAGTTGTCAATGATAGTGTCTTTACCTCGGGTGACTCGGATAGCCACCAGAGGGAGTAATGCTTATCTTCATTCGCCAATTGCCCAAAATAAATAGGAGTTGTCCAATATCATCAAACTATCTCATTTTTGATGGAAGCCATAGAAAATTTTCTATTTCAGAGAATTGGTGAACATATTCGAAACTTATGAAATAATCTATACATAATTATTTTTCTATGTTAAAAAGTAGTTGACAATATTCTTTTCAAGATGCTGAATAACTTATGTAGCAGCCTGTACCAGACGATTCATTTCCAAACAGAAAAAGCTTACTCAAAAGTTCAGCAAACCGCACAGTTATTTCCACGCTCTCTCGATTTATTTTGCGACCACATTTGCTTAACATCCCATGAAAATGGATATATATGTCGTGAAGAGGGATACTCAACGCACAAATACAAGGAAATTTCTATCTGTTTTTTTTTACTCTGAATCGTAGCTCGAAGATATCAAATTGTGCATTTTATATACGAGTACCGTCCTCCTCTTGAAACAATGTATTCTTTGTGTTTTCGTGCTCATTCAATCAGGGCATGAAATCACCTAATTCTAGGAAAGCACTGACGTGAAATCAGCAGCTTTTTTTCAAATTCTTTGCCAAAGTAGTCATCTTTTACCTATTGACCCCACGAAACGTACCTTTACTACCTGATGAGAAGTTTTGGTAGTTTTCAATCATATATTTTATATATATTTTATCCACACGAAATTCTCTATAAAGCTGTGATGTTTCAATCGAGAACTCACTAAATTTCAATTCGATCTGTATTTTTGGTTATGTCGAGACATTGAAATTTTCAATGGATATATCGACGAATTCATTGAGTGGTTTTCATTGAATTCGACCTCCTTAATTTCTGAGTTTCTGAGTGGTTTCTTCTGGAAGTAATGGGGTTTACGGTACACAAAAACTTCCCGAAGAAACAACTTGAAAACTCAATATTTGAGAAGCAGGTTTGGATCTGCAGAAGCCAAATTCGTGAATGGGTAAAATACAACCAATGATTCCACAGAAATATCCATACAAAGTTTTATTTTCCAAATATTTCCACGAATAAAGTAAGATCGAATTGAAATTCAGTACTCGATTGTAAAATGAAGGTTGGAGGTTCATACAGAATTTTTTGAGGATAATATGTTTATAAGGTGGCAGAATATTGAATATTCCAAATGATTCATTTTCAAATTGTGCAAATGACACGAAGTAGAATTCAACACTGGTTCGGAACCAATCTTGAGTATTCTTAGATGTGAATCTCCATAAGGAAATCTAAGGTCCATTCTGCAAGAATTGTACCATTTCGGAGAACGTGTATAGGGGGTTTTCAAGGTTATTCAGATTTTGCAAATTTTTCAGTTGAGAAGAATGAATATTTTTTTGAGATTCTCTTCTCATAAGGCAGGAAGAATATTTTTTTAATTTTCATCAGGTAATCACCATGTTCTGATAGAATTAAAGTCTGTTCCTGAATTTTTCCAATAATGTCTTTTAAATTAGCGATTTTCATTTCGATAACTGGCTTTTGTCAGATCAGATTTATCTATTTTTTCTGCTCTTGGAAAATCAATCACAGAGGGGCCACGCCTTTGAACTCTCATTGAGGATTTGGAAGATAATGATGCCTGTTTATGAGGCGAAAATGCGGGGAACCCGATTGAACAGATTTCATGTTAATAGTGTCAAGTTTATATAGAATGTGTTCCGCGAATAAACTTGATTATGTCGGTTGGCGATTTTTCGTTCCGTAAATATGAAATATTCGGTGGGTTCCGGAAAAAAGTTAATTACGGAATTTGATTGATGAAAAAGCAATCTTTCTGTCCCCAGAACATACACATATTAAGTCTATGCACCAGAACGACAATCAATGCTTTATGGCATGATGAAAGCAAAACATGGTGTGCCCATCTGAAAAAAAAGTGAGGTCAGCAAGATTGGAATACAAGGAAATATATATTCTGTGCTTTGAATTTGAATGAAAAATGTGAAGTCATCATTGGTAAAACGATCACAGAAAAGCAGATGAGCACACCTTGTTTTACTTACATCATGCTTCATGGTAACATATCCATAGCATAGAGAAACCTTTATTTACCTTATGATCCATAGAATATACCTAGTAATTTTTCGATTGTTGTCTCTTTTATGTTCTATGCATCAAAAAGTAAATAAAGATTGTTCTATGCTATGGATAGGTTACCATAGAACATTGAATTTCGTTCTGGTGACAGAAAGAACTTTTTTTCATCAAACAAATTCTGTAATTAACCTTTTTTCCTGGAACTAACCGAATATTTTTCTAATTACGGAAACGGAAAACCAACAACCAAAATAACCATGTTGATTTGCGGAACATATCCATAATAAGCTTGACACATTTAATATGAAATCAGGAATCCCAACTTGAATTTCAGCCAATCAGAGATGATCTTAACAAAAACCTATATTTGGAAGGAATTATCTTCTTTGAGGAGCCGAGGAATCTTTAACGGATATTTATAAATAACGCGAACCTTATCATGTCGAATTTGTTCTGAAATGGATCTATGGGAGATAATTCCACAATATGAGGGGCCTGTTGCCTTCTTCGTTCATTTGAGGATCTGAAATATCATCGCTTGGAGGACCGGAACTGGTAAAAAAACTCTCCCGCTCAGAGAGCAAATGTAGGTAATTTTATTTACTGTTCCTGCTGGTTTTCTGTCCCCCTTCCTGTTTCAGATATTATGTCAAGATGTTTGGTCAAAATGAATTCAAGATGACGAAAAAATTATTTTCCAGTATATAGGGTGGTGTAACAAGCGACATCCGACCTGGCAGATTGGGCACCGGGTCCTTGAGATTGGATAGTGAAATAGGCCTTTTATGGGTAGCTCCGTGTTCAGTTTTTCAGCTCACCTGACGAACAAGTGAATCAAAACAACGGGAGATTTATCAAGCACAAGGAGTGTCTTGAAGAGAAAAAGTAAGTGTTCTCAGCTTCATCAGAACCTGAATTTGAACAATGGCGAACACCTGCCAAATACAAGGTTTCTATCTACAATTCCTTCCAGAAGTTACTGAGCTCATGGTCAACCTAGCGGCCAGTTGTGAACATCATGTAGAGCCGCGTAACTTCACTGTGGATTGGCAAATCATTAAATGCCAGTCCAAGTCCTAGTAAAACAAACAGAAATTGTTCAACCTGATTTCCGTTATGGGATAAAAATTTCGCAGAATGAAATTTGACATATCTATTCATAATTGAATGAAGTTGATCTAGTTCTGCCTCACAGTTTTTCACCGGAAAATCCTCCTTTTGTTTTATGCCATTGTTATTGAAATCAATGCCAAATATATCCTCCCGAACGTTTTCAGATAAAGCTGTCAATTCATCAGCATCATGGCTGAATAAAGCATTGCTATTCATTCTGAGCAAACATGTAATGGATACTCGTTATTTCATTGTTTTAATAGAGTGGCGTAGGTGGAGTTGAATGCCAGCTTTCAAGGAATCATTCGTATCGAACTGTAGCATTCGTTCTACTAAATTGCTGCAAGAGTTTGATATCTGTAGACTAACAGACTGTGAAAAATTGATAAGGCATATGGGTAACTCTGTGTCCATCTTTTTCATTCGACCCTACTGTCAAGGTATTTAAAACAAGAGAAACTCTCTAATCAAGATTAATGTATTTGAGAGAGAAGAATTAATTATATTCACGGTCAACCTAGCGGCCAGTTCTTCCAAAAAAATCAACCCGCAGACTTGATGAGCCCTTTCGAATCCGAATAACGAAGTTCATGTTCATGAATAAGAAAAATTATATGTCAGAAAACTCCGAAATTCGATCTGCTATATTCTCATTATCCTAGCATATGTGATCGATCTGTAATCTACTGCACTAGTGTTGAATTTCTTTCTGAAATCGACTCTGATTTCCATCGAAATACGACGAATCGTTAACGAAAAAGAATCATTCGAAAATTTTTTTTCAAGAAAATTCATAGTTTGCGGGTCGGCATCCTACATTACCAAGTTTGAATCTGATATAGACGGTTAAAAACCATTAGCCGGCTTCAAGGCGTTAGCGAATCAAGCAAGTTCAAGTGGGCATTGAAATACGGTGGTTGAGTTTGTTAATGGGACATATCGGAGGAATGGTTTCGGGGTTATAGCGATTTGAGCTCTCGAGATTAATTCCCTGATATTTCAGAAACCACTTCAGCGATTGGATTGAAACTCTACAGTCAGTTGAAGCATAATAGCCCGCAACTCCTCATAAAATATCGTTTAGATCGTACTTTCAATAAATCTTGAAATAAATTTGTTCGAGATTTTTCCTGAAAAAAAAATTTTTTTTGGACTATTCGTCATACTTCAAAAATCTACTTATATCTTCTGCTTTATATTTTACAGCAGTATATTAACTTCTAATGAATTCTGGAGATATTGGAAAAAGATATGTGATTTCTTTCTTGATATCGTTGTTTTTTCCGGAATAACGCAAAAACTAGGTACTGATTCAATCGAGATGGAATTTGGCAGCTAGTTTTGAAATGCTGATAAACAAGTTTGAAGTGAGGAATTTCGTGATGATGGTTTAATTTGAAGAACTTGAAAAAAACTTCAATGTATTCTTCATATATTCGATATTCTGCGATCTTATGATCATAAAATCCTCATGAAATTCTGTATTAACCTTCAAGCTGTCATTTTTCGATGAAGCACTGGATTTAAATTCGATCTAGCCTGTATTTCGGGAAATATTTAGAAAATAATATTTTGGATGGGTATATCTACAGAATCATTGAATGGATTTCATCCATCCACGAATTCAACCTTTTTGATCAGCCGCTAAATCTATCCAATGATTCCGAAAATTCAAAATATTTAATTCTCCCAATATTTCCAAAATATAGATTATATCGAATAAAATCCAGTACTCTATCGAAAATGACGCAGCTCGAAGGTTCCTACAGAATTTCATTAGAATAACATGATCAGGAAATCACCAAAAGTGTGTTCGTTGAATTGTACGTTTGAATTTCATTACGAGGGCCAAATCCGAATTAATAAAATTCATTCAAAAGTTAATTTTCCCAATATTCTTAAAAAAAGAGATTGTATGAAATTGAAATTCAGTCCTTCAATGAGAAAGCCTAGAAAAGCAGTGACGTGAAGTCAGCAGCTTTTCTAGGATTCGATGTCCTGTCAGCTCCATGGACAACCTTCCGTTAAACCAATTTGTTACATATCAAACTTTTGCAACGAATCAGTCGAACTTATGTTGCAGTTCTCTAGAAATAATTTCTGGAAAGCGTGCCTCGGAAGCATAAAGGTGATAAGAGGCATTCGACTTCAACACCAGTCTAGTAAAACAATGTAATAGCAAGTATCCATAAGATGTTCGCTCTGAAAGAATAGCAATGCTTTATTCAGCCCCAATGCTGAAGAATTGACAGATTTATCTTATCATATCCGGAAGGATATATTCGGCACCGATTTTAATAACGAAGCCATCAAGAAAAGTGGAATTTTCTAGTGAAAAACTGTGAAACAGGACTAGATCAACTGCATTCAATTATAAACAGATCTCTGAAAGTTCATTCTGCAAAATTTTCATTCCGTAACAGAGATAAGGTTGAATAGATTTTGTTGTCTTACCAGATTCTGGACCGAAAAATCACAAATTGCCAATTCGAATCATACGGTAATGATACCTTTTCCACTTTGCGCAATGTGAGTATTCCACAGCTTCCAAGTGTTTCAGTGAAGTAACGGACCTCTACGGCACAACTGTCTGCTAGGTTAACCGTAAGCACAATAACATCTGGAAGGAATTGCATATAGGATCAAAAAATTTGTCAAGAGTTTTTCAGGGTTCAGATTTGGGTTTCGATGGTGAAGAAAATATTCATTTTCTCGTCCTTAAGGCATTTCCCAAGAAACACTTTCAGTTTTATCACGATCTACAATTGTACATTAAGAATAGGAAATGAATCAAGCGATAAAACTATTCATTATAGAATTGACTTTGATGCCTATCATTTGGCCTTTTATGAAGGTCTTCAAGAATATTTTCGCAGGCATTGTCGAAATAAATTGTTCTTATTATTAAAAGTCTTTGCAACCTTGTTAAGACCTCGTGAAAGCCCAGTTTCAAAAGAATCACAAGACCTCGAGTTTTATGGAACCCTTCTGAAGAGATGATATATGATTATACAATCTCAAAGGATATTTACTGAGGCTTAAATTCTATTTATGTGATCCTGAAGATTTGTTGTTTATAATATAATGGTGAATTTCTGTTCACCAGGATAAAATTTTTAATTTCATTGTAAGAAGTGATTCTTCAATCAGCCAAATAAAGAAAAACTATATATAATATAAGTGATTACTAAAATACGAAAACGGTCCCGAAACACTCCGAATGTTTTTGATGAACTCGACTGAGATATCCATAGAAAAAAACGGTTTCAAATATTTCAATCAACTCCAATTCAATAAAATTTCAGGAAAAAAAATTCGTGCCAATTTCTTTTAATGTTAAGATTTTCTAACATTGCAATTACACTTTGGATGAAATGAACAACCAGCTGTTTTATAATTATAGATATCCCTTCAATATTCTATAATTCCAATTTTGTGATCGACTTATAAGATGGTCGACAAGCTTTTCACTGGAATTTGGCGAAAGGTACAATAAAACCTCATACACTAATTCATAACCCCTGCTTAATGAATTGGTTTCAAGATATCTCTCCGGTAAACACTCAGCTTCACTAAAAACTCCTAGGAAAAGCAATTTGCAGGAAATTTGCGCTCGAATTGATCTACCCTGAGATAAATTTGCGGAATGAAATTATCCTACTAATAATTCCAGATCGTTAGGATGTCTTTTCATCGGGTATCAAGCTTTTTTGAGAGTAAGTTCTCCCACAAAAAAAATCCAGTGTTGTTGCTACTTTTCGAGGTTAGAATCAGATCTCAATCATCTTATTGAAATGAATATGATACTGCTATGAACCATTATAATAGGCTGAACTTTATCATTATTTCACCTGAAATGTTAAATTAATTTTACACTGGAATGCATTATGTTATTGATACTTTCAGTGAAAAAATTATTTTTTTTTGGGCTCATTTCTCTTTTGATTTTCCTACATATTTATGTTCATTTATTTTCATTAGGTATGTATTACAGGAACGAACACCAACTTTTGGTTGAATTCCTTATTCGCTATCAGTTTGTTTTTCAATTGAATTTCTGATATCTTATAGGTCGTACTTGGTAAATTTTCTGCACAATCGGACAGATAAATTCAAGCTACTACCATATAATATCATAATATTGTTCTGAAGGTTTGTGATATTCCAAATTTTGCTGATCACCATCGAAGCTCATTACAGAAATAAATATTCTTAGTTTGCTCATTTTCACTGTGAACATCCTGAACTTCACATTATTTTCAAGTAGATGGTTTTACTTCGAATGAAAATTTTCACGTATCAGCTGTGGTATCCTTTAAAAAGGTTACAGATTCGTTCACATGCTGCTCTGGAGAAGTCCATAATGATTTCATTTCATTGATTTATTTCGAATATTGAGCGTTTTTCGTTTCTCACTTCCCGCTTGAAATCATTTAAGGTTGAATAGAGTTCTGAAACAACCTATTCACAAGGGTTATTATGCTTGAGATCTATTACATTTATAAAGTGGTTTTATTGAGGCTCTCAAAGATACTTCAGTCATAAAGCCAAACTCTTTTTATTGAACTTTAATAAAACCAAATATCTTTATAACAAAGATAAGACTGAATGGTTTTATAACGACCACATTCTAGATCATAATTAAACCTTCACAAGATGGAGTAGTTTTGAAGACTAAATACTCTTCATACATTATATTAAAAGATACCATACGATATTATAAGATCAAGTAGTCTTTAAGAGTAACTGGTCTGAACCAAAGTAGCTTTAAAGTTCATAGATCTTTATTTCCAGGCCCAAAACTGTATTAAAACCTGTCCGAAAGCAAATACTCTGATAATTTTTTCATGGGTTATTGTGCTTGAAAAATGTCTCACTTTGGTGAAATGAAAATCTTAACAGAGAGTTCTCCATATTCTTCATACCAGGTGATTCATTAAGGGTGGCGACGGGCCGTATCTCGGAAACCGTTTACCCTAGTGATAGATTGCGCCCTCTAGTGGAGAATTACGAACCTACAATATTTAAAAATCATTTTTTAGTGACCGATCGTGTCACAAGAATTTCTTCAGGAAGTTATAGAATGAACCAGATAATGAAAATCGCCACATTTTATGAATCACCCGGTATAATTTTTGTAGCATGTCAACTCCATTAACCCTTTTGTTAGTCCAATTCGTTACATTTCAAATTCTAGCAGTGAATCAATGGAACGAATGCTACACTCCGATAGAAATAATTTCTAGGAAGAGTGTTTCGAAAGCGGAAAAGCGAGCAGAGACATTCAACTTTACTCATACCGGTCTACTAAAACAATGTAATAACGGCTTTCCATTCTATGTCTGCTCAAAAAGGAAAATGTTTTATTCCGCCCCGATGGTGATGAATTGACAGCTTTATCTGAATACGTTCAGGAGGCTACATTTGGCACTGAATATAACAACAAAGCCATCGAACAAAGGAGGAATTTCCAATGAAAAACTGTGGTTCAACTCTATTCAATTATGAACAGATCTATGAAAATTGATTCCGCCAAATTTCTTTCATTATAGAAATCAGGTGGACAGATATTTAAAAATTTGCCAATCTGAATTACACGATAATGGTACGTGTCCCAATTTGTTCAATGACTGCAAATTTTACTGGAATCATAAATCGTAGGGACTGTTTATTCAACGAAGTTTTGCAGCTGCACATCATATTTCATTTGAAAGTGTTCAAGAATACAGGGTGAGTTCATAAATTTCACATTATTCTTAGTCATAGATTCCTCGCCTAAAAAAACCGCCCTTACTATTTAAGAGCTCAAGGGTTGATGTCATCAGGCTTATAGGGTTGATATAAATTGATTTAAGCCAACCGCATAAAATGTTTCTCTATCAAGCAGAGTTTCCTTTGCACTTTTCCAGATTTTGCATGATGACCGAGGATGGGGGTGGTTACTTTATTTGGACGGACATACCAAATGAATACGAATCATTCGCTGTTGGGCGAATAATTAACAGTGCATTACCTTTGTAGGTGGTAAGGAACATTAACTAAGTCGACACAGAACACACCACATCTCCAAACTCTCCCAATCTCGTAGGGGAATTCTTTGAAAACTAGGGGAATCGGAAAATCCCAGCATCAACTAACAATTCTTCTGATTAAAGTGATGCTATATCAAGGAAGTGTCGTTTATATATATAAAGGAAAATCTATCTATTTTCAGCATCATCAAGAAAAGCGATTTGTGCGATATCCATCTAATAAACTACTAAACCTTTCGGTCTTATACACACAGAACATATTCAGGCATATTATGCTTGCAAATAGCAATACTGCCAGATAATTTAAATACGGCATATTACAATTTAATAAATAAAATTAGAAGGAGAAATAGTTAAATTGTGAACTAATCCTCCAGTCCTGTAAGTTAGGTTATTTACCTTTCTCGGTCTTCTTGAAATTGACAGATGAGTTTAAAGTTCCTTATTCAGTAAGAATTGTTTTCCCGATATGTCTGTATGTATTCGTTTTTGTTTCCTATTTCGCACATTCTTCATATCACGAATGACAATAAAACCATTTCTTGAAGAACTGTAAGTTTGAATATTATTGTATGCCAAGGAGAGTAATTAAGATGTATAGATGTTAGTATGGTTTACATTGTCATTGTGTTATATTGATTGTATCGTTAACTTTTAGTCACCATTGTCCATTTCAGAGCCGTGAAGAAGACTTTAGAATGAAGTCGAAACCGGTTGGCATTGTTCTTGAAAGAGTGGTCTTGTTTGAAACCCCTTCTTCCTCGAAAAATAACTACTATATGTTGTAAATAGTATTATGTCACTTGAATAGAATTGCTTGATTTGATTTCTGGTCACCAATATTCTATCTGTATCCAGGAAATCGTTCATTTGTCAAATTGACTCTTTTTGGTTCCTCTGTTTCTTAAATTTTTTGAACTAGTAATATTGATCGATTTTGACATAAAAATCGAAAACCATACATAATGTACGTGAAATCATAGAAATCTGGACAGAATGTTTATGAAGTAGGCTCACATTATTCCTACATTTCGCTCCTTATACATAAAATACAATATTGTCAGTTTTGAAAACATCGATTATGGAAGTCTGTGCGAATATGTGCGTCAGTACAGGCGTAAAGTTCAAATCTTCCAGACGATTTCTGAATATCCTTCCTAAACTAGGATATTCAACAATATTCATAGCATCTTTCTCATCGACATTTTAAAGTTGTTCAAAAATTAATTGAAATCTCTTGCTAACAAGTTTCCGAAAATGTCAGATGAACAATCAAATCGAAGTTATATTTCCCTTGATTGTCTCAGTCTTTACTTGTCGGAAATTCATCTTGATGATTAAAAAGTAGAACAATTTATGTCCGCTTCATATATTTATTTTCAAAACAATTGTTTCGTCATGATAACATGACGGAACATTTGTTGTGTAAATGAATATATAAAGCGGACATAAATTATTTTACTTTTTAATCATTATATTTCCCTTATGTCAGCCGAAAAGATATAGAATCTGTGGAATAACACGATTGAACTCTGACTATGATTGATACCCATGCTACCATATAAAGATAACCTTGCAAATCAAACTTTAACTGGACGTCATGCCAAGGATTAACTTCTATTCATCTATCAAAAGTGTTTTGTAATAACGACGCAGTACGCAAACAGAATATTCCTACTTGTCGTTCAAGGTTGTTGAATATGATCAATGTCTGCGGGCCTTTGGATAAATCGAATATCATGTTCGAATTTTATATGAATATTATTTAATGCAACAACTTCTAGACCAAAAAATAATACACGATAATCGGCCGATCTGATTTCGTCTGGGAACAAATCTCCTGTCAATTGAGTATTTCATATTTCAGTTGTCTACAAAATCTCGTTATGAACTCATTTATATCATAAAGTACTTTTCCTTGAATGCGATCTTGGGGATTTGCTAGCTGCATATTTTCCATCTCGTTATATGTTTATTTCGAACCGTTCAGCTTACAGCCTGTGCAGCTTTGTGTTGTTTACCCATATGATGAGAGATCTCTGTCTTCTATATAAAAGTTTTTCATTTCCAAGAATGGAGCTGATTGGATATAGAAAAGATGCGCCGAAAAATAAATTTGTTTTCAAAATAGGGAAGGTTAAGGCAATACCTATTGGAAATTCACCTGATGATATCTGGAATCATTTCAATGTGTGTCAGAGGCTATTAATTCGATATTGGTATTTTTATCGATAAAGAGTGAATTTTTAGCCTCACACAGGGTACATTGACAGATTACGGAAAAATGATGTCAGTAGGTCATTTTGGAACAAATCGGAAAGTTCTATTTGGGAGTATCGAAACGCTGCCATTATGTTTACCAAATTTCTCAAGATATCAGACCAAACCGAAATGATATTACCAAAATTGGTACCGTCGTATTATCGAAATATAAAAGTTTTCCTTGTATACAGGGTGCTTCCTGACATTACGAAATTTCAGAGGATGATTCGTAAGGTTGTCTTAAAAGACTGGCTCAACTCCATTGGCATTTATAAGGGAAGTAAGTAGGCCTTGAGATAGATTCTTCAAGTTTGTGACTAAAACTGATGCCTCAGGTGGAATGTCGTCAAGGAAAAAATGATTTGGCGGGACCTGGTCATTTCAAACATATTATAAATGACTCTTTGGTTTGCTCAGGTTACTGACGTATTTAGTACCACCTTTGTACAGAGAGGACCACGTCGCATTGTTTTCTGACTCCTAACGTTTTATACAGAATAGAATATGTCAAATTTCCATATTCTACCCACTGTAGAAGTGAATGGAATATACGATTATATGTCCAAGTTTGGTTTGTTTTGAAGGTACAGGGCGTTTAAGCTGCTGAATGAAAAAAAACGGTAGTTATGAAATATAAATATTCGTTCACCGATTTGGTTGAAATTTGGTACACTTTTTTATGTTGCCTATTTAGATCTTACTAGACAGCCAAAGATTTCTCAGTTGACTTCCTTATTCTCATTATATCAAGCTTCGTTTTTGAAAAGAATATAACTTTACCGATAATTCAATATTTTCAATGTCAGCTTGTCACCAAAGAGGTGTTTAGGATTTGCATAACAGGTACGCTAAATATGAAGAAAACAGGAGATCAAAAAGTTTAACCTTCAGTTGCTGGCTTTGGTACCTAACGAATATCCCTGAAGTTTCGTGCTATAGTTTGGAAACTCCTTAATATGGGGACAATAGACCTAATTTTGCCCATTCAAGGTCTCGTTAATAACATGAAAAGCTCGTAAAAATTTGCAACATTTTTCATTCATCATAAGAAAATGACTATTCGCTGAAGGAGAGCATCCCTAGATCAACAAATAATTTCGCAAGTTGTTTCATATGGTTCCTCATATTCCCAAAAGGGACGCCTCTTGCAATATCATGGCCGTAAGAGGAAAATAACAAATCTGGCATGGTTCTATTTCGCAGAACCGATGCCCCCTTATACCACCAGCAGGGACTATCAAGGAAGTTAACTCCGGAAATGGTCCTGGAGGACGCATTCCGGTATACGCTGAAACGAGATAGAAAAAGTAAACTGCTCACGTAGTCAAGCTATCAAATGAATCAGTCTCTTGGAATATTCATGAGATTTTCTGTCAAGAATGCTCTTCACGAAGGAATTCCATTACGCCCTTCTTTCAACATACCTATATGTCGGCTGATGAAAAACATTGAAAAAATTTTATGTAATGTGCTGGAGTATTTTCAGGTGAAATTTTGAATTTTTGTATCTCAATACTATTGATGAAAATTATTTGAAGGGCTTCTTGATCTAGGAAAGATGAAGAACTAAAAACGCTGCAAGTTTTACAAAAGGGTTAATTATTTGTAGTTGTGAATTCCTCCATTAGTGTGATCATTATTTGTAGGGAAAGGAAACACACTCAATAATATTATAAAAATCTATTAGCTATCGATTTCTGCTATAAGTGCCATCATCAGGCCGGCTGAAATACTAACAAACAAACATATAGATAGAAGGAGATTTACATAGAAAACGCGTAGTCACCATATAAAATCTTGGCGTCGACTCGGACGCATTTTTATAAAAACAAAACGAAACTTACCGTCGAACTATGAAAAAACATCAACTAGAAACATGTTCTAGATATCAAGAATAATTATTACAATCTCAGGTCATAAAATAATTGTATCTCAAATTATTTTATGACCTGAGATTGTAATAATTATTCTTGATATCTAGAATTTATTTCTGGTTGATGTTTTTCCATAGTTATTACAATCTCAGGTCATAAAATAATTGTATCTCAAATTATTTTATGACCTGAGATTGTAGTAGTTATTCTTGATATCTAGAATATGTTTCTAGTTGATGTTTTTTCATAGTTCGACGGTAAGTTTTGTTTTGTTTCTATAAAAATGAGTCCAAGTCGACGCCAAGATTTTATATGGTGACTACGTGTTTTCTATCCCCTTCTATTCATATGTTTGTTTGTTTATATTTCAGCCAGCCTGATGATGTCACCTATAGCCGAAATCGATAGCCAATAGATTTTTATAATATTATTTAGTGTGTTTCCTTTCCCTACAAAGGTTAATTATTTTTTCAGATAAATAATTCAATACCATTAATATATAAGTGTATACACATTAATTATATATTATAAAAAAAATTTTACGCGCTTGTTCTGGGTAACAGCGCGTTATCATTTCGTCACGATGTCTGTAATTTTCGAATTTTGAGCCGAAATTGGTCTCAAACGACTAGGTTGAACTCACTGATGAAGAATCCGTGGCCGAAATTGATTATGTCCGGCCGGCCGTGTGCGCTGTAACTCTCGAAAGAAAAGACCTAACGTCTTGAAATTATCAAGTTAGGTTAAGATCTTGAATATCTCGGTTAAGTTCGTTATAGGCCAAATCTGCCGAATGGTTTTTGTGCTATAGCCATTTGAAATTTCGATTTTTCAATAACTCGAAAAATATTTATCTGATCGGAATGAAACTTGGTTGGAAGATGAATAGTGTCAATAAGAAGAATTATTCATGGAAAAATTCGACAAAATTTCTTTTTTTTTTTGAAAATTTTTATATCTCATTAAAATTTCACCATTTCGCAATGTGAACAAGCGCGTAAAGCTGCTGACTTCACGTCAGTGCTTTTCTAGATTTGTATTTCAATATATAAAACTCATTTATCATGCATAACTCATTGGTTTCCCAAAACACAAAACCAATTCCATGAAATATGATTATAAATCACTTAAGCATTGGACTCTATTGTGTCTCCATTGCTTCGGTTTTTTCTCGTAAATGAATTAGATGCCTTCTTTTCAGACTGAGACATGCAATTGTAGCGAATTCATCCGCTTCAACAAAAACGGAAAAAAGGGCGGAGTCGAAACACGAAATTCAAATCTCTGAAAAATGGCATAAATACATTTCGCTCCGATCCCAAAAATCACTCCACTTCGCTTGACTCGACTACTCTCTCCGATCCATCTGCATATCACCGCTACGAAGATATTCGATCCCGACGCCGCATTTCCTGATCTGCATTATTTCAACTTTACGAAGCGCCACGAAGAAATTCTACAAGGTCCAACATCTGGTTCACTTCCTCGACGACAGAGACCCTTTTCGACGTCACCGACCCTTCAAGCGCCAGCTACTATCAGCACCCCAGGGGACCTACGCCGAAGAATTGTTAAACTCTGCCTTTTCAACAAAAAGAATTATTGCCTTTCGAATTCATTTTTGTGTAACACTCGACAGAAAAATAAACAGGCTAATTCGTTTCCTTTTATTGTGTGTTTGATTCCACAGAACAGACGCCCCCACAAATTGGTGACCTCCGACGACCGAAATAAGGGATTCCAGTGGCGTAGACGACATCAGGGCCGACCCGAATTCTTGAAGGAAGGAAGAACGTACCTCAACAATCAAAATGCAGAGCGACGAAGCACAAATCTCCAGAGTCGCAGTCCGGATGCCAGAATTCATTTCCGCCGATCCGGAACTATGGTTCGCTTTAGTAGAAGGAATCTTCACCAGTGCCGGCGTGACTTCGGACAAAACGAAGTTCGGACACGTAGTAGGGGCCCTACCAGCGAAGTTCGCAACGGAAGTCAAGGACGTCATCCTGAAGCCACCACCGTCTGAGGCCTACTTCAAAATCAAGACAGAGCTGATCCGACGGCTGTGCACATCCCAGGAAGAGAAGACACGCCGCCTCCTCGAACGGGAAGAAATTGGGGACCGCAAACCATCACAGTTCCTCCGACATTTGAGGGGCCTAGCCGATGCCAACGTACCCGACGCTTTGATGAAGACCCTATGGTTGAGCCGACTACCCAGGCAGATCCAAGTAGCCCTCACCATCGTCAAGGACAGCGAGTTAGAGGACTTGGCAGCCCACGCAGACAACATCGCCGAGGCCTCCAAACCACCCGCATCCCAGATCGCTGAGACGACATCGATGCAATCCCTCGAGGCGATGATGAACGTCCACATGGCGCAGCTCACCCTTGGACTGAACCAAGAGATCGCAGCACTCCGAGCAGAAGTGGCAACCCTCAGCAGACGACCGACACAACAGCGACACCGAGAACGTTCCAGGTCCCGAAGCCACAGCAGACAGCGCACCAATGGATTCTGCTGGTACCACCTTCAATTTGGAAGCAACTCCAGAAAGTGCACACAACCCTGTTCCTTCCAGTCGGGAAACGACAGGGGCAATCACTAATGACGGCTAGTGGTCCCAACCCAGCACCGCGCCGTCTCTTCATCACCGACCGGGAATCCAAAAGGCAGTTCCTGATAGACACCGGCGCCGATCTCTGCGTATTTCCTCGCAGTGCAACTTCTGGAAGACGAGAGAAATCCGACTACACCCTCTCAGCAGCCAATGGTACAGACATCGCAACATATGGTACAATCAACCTCTCGCTCAACTTGGGACTACGTCGCAATTTCACATGGAGATTCGTCGTAGCAGATGTCTCCAAGCCAATCATTGGAGTCGATTTCCTCAGTTTCTACAATCTACTGGTGGACGTGAGAAACCAACGCCTCCTGGACGGAACCACTAAGCTCACCACCAGAGGAGAAGTCACACAATGCAACATCCCGGTCATCAAAACTATCAGCGGTTCATCCAAGTACCACGACCTCCTCATGGAATTTCCCAACATAACAAGACCGGAGGGAGTCCCGATGAACATCAAGCACCATACAAGGCATCACATCCAAACAACCCCTGGTCCATCACTTTCATCCAGACCACGACGCCTGGCACCAGAAAAACTCAAAGCTGCGAAGAAAGAATTCGAAACCATGATCAACCTAGGAATTGCACGTCCATCCAAAAGTCCATGGTCATCCCCACTACACCTAGCACCGAAAAAGTCAACCGACAGTTGGAGACCCTGCGGAGATTACCGAGCTCTCAACGCCCGAACAATACTAGATCGATATCCAGTCCGGCACATTCAAGACTTTGCCCACATCCTGCAAGGAAAGAGCATCTTCACCACACTGGACCTTGTTCGAGCATACAATCAGATACCAGTTGCTGAAGAGGATGTTCCCAAAACAGCCATCACGACACCCTTCGGAATGTTCGAATTTCCATTCATGTCTTTCGGACTTAGGAATGCTGCTCAAACCTTCCAACGCTTCATCGACGAAGTACTACGAGGACTTGACTTCTGCTTCAGCTACATCGACGACGTACTAATCGCCTCAGAATCCGAAGAAGAACACACCGAACACCTCAGAATCGTCTTCGCAAGATTCCAGGAACACTCGATGACACTAAACCCATCCAAGTGTGTTTTCGGCCAGCCTGAAGTCAAATTCCTAGGCTACCTCATTTCCGCTGAAGGCACTCGCCCACTACCAGATAGAGTTACCGACATTTTGGAGTATCCTCAACCAACCACAGCCAAGGAACTCCGACGATTTCTAGGTATGATAAACTTCTATCGTCGTTTCATACCCAGAATATCAGACACACAATCACCCCTCAACGACCTACTGGTACCGAAGCTCAAAGGGAAGGCCAAAATCAACTGGACTCCAAAAGCCTCAGCGGCATTCGAAAAGTGCAAAAAGAAACTGGCTACAGCAACTCTCCTATCACATCCCAAAGACGATGCACCCCTAGCCATAGTGAGTGATGCTTCAGATACAGCAGTTGGTGCAACTCTGCAACAACTTCATAATCAAGAATGGCAACCGCTAGCTTTCTTTTCGAAGAAATTATCAGGAGCAGAAACCCGCTATGGAGCTTATGATCGAGAACTCCTTGCCATCTACCTCGCCATCAAGCATTTCCGTCATATGGTAGAAGCAAGAAATTTCACCGTCTTCACAGACCACAAACCTCTGACGTTCGCCTTCAAACAGAAACCAGAAAAGTGCTCACCTCGACAGTTCCGCCACCTCGACTTCATCTCGCAGTTCACCACTGATATCCGCTACGTACCAGGTGATCAAAACATCGTCGCCGATGCCCTGTCACGAGTCGATGAACTTTCAACCGCCCTCGACTACGCAGCATTGGCCAACTCCCAGCAAAACGACGACGAGTTGAGGAAACTCCTACATGGCAACACGGGACTTCAACTGAAAATGGTCACGCCGCTAGGATCAACCACCGCAGTGTATTGCGATACCTCCACACCACTTGCTAGACCCTTCATCACGAAGCCATTTCGGAGATCAGCTTTCGATATCATTCACCGTCTATCACAACCAGACAACAAGCCTGAAGAACGGCCAATTCAACCCACAACACAGGACCTCCATCAGCAGGGAAGACGAACTCGCTCTGGAAGAAAAGTTCATTTTCCGGACCAACTTCAAGCAGAATTTTCGTGACTTCATCACTGGCAGGGGAGTGTGTAGCGAATTCATCCGCTTCAACAAAAACGGAAAAAAGGGCGGAGTCGAAACACGAAATTCAAATCTCTGAAAAATGGCATAAATACATTTCGCTCCGATCCCAAAAATCACTCCACTTCGCTTGACTCGACTACTCTCTCCGATCCATCTGCATATCACCGCTACGAAGATATTCGATCCCGACGCCGCATTTCCTGATCTGCATTATTTCAACTTTACGAAGCGCCACGAAGAAATTCTACAAGGTCCAACATCTGGTTCACTTCCTCGACGACAGAGACCCTTTTCGACGTCACCGACCCTTCAAGCGCCAGCTACTATCAGCACCCCAGGGGACCTACGCCGAAGAATTGTTAAACTCTGCCTTTTCAACAAAAAGAATTATTGCCTTTCGAATTCATTTTTGTGTAACACTCGACAGAAAAATAAACAGGCTAATTCGTTTCCTTTTATTGTGTGTTTGATTCCACAGAACAGACGCCCCCACACAATGAAAGATTTCCTAGAATATCACCCGAACAATCTCTTCTGCAGTAGAAGGACATTGTTTTGTCAATGAAATCCTGCTATAGGAGGAAACTTTTTCATGGTCGTGCATATAAAATCAAATTATTCACGTCCTGGAATTGCCACACAGATTCCTGAATTAATGAATAGTATAAAGGAAGCCGTGTAAGCATAATAAAAATTTACAATATCGAATGTTTTATATTTACTCTGTTAGTCTGAGTATATCGCTATAAAATATTGATGTTTTTCTACATGAATTGAATCATCTACTCTTTCCATGAATTCCATTATGCATAGATATCGAAATCTGTCGGTAAAATTCAGTTATTCAGATAAGCAGCATTTTCAGATATAAATATTCAATACTTTTTATGAAATATTCGTCAAACTCAAAAGGTTCAGCCAACTAAATATTGCTTGAATTCAAATATTCTATGTGGAGAGTGTGATATGGTTTTTGACAGGTATTATAGTGCGTGCCACTCAAATGAAATAATTGTTCAGAGTGGGCTGAAAGTTCGCTGGTGAGGAATTGCAATAAATATTTGAGGAACCAATGAAAAATAATTATGAAGTCGACCAACCAAAATTGTCCAATAAAATCTAAAGTCTTATTTGTGAGAAAAAATTAATTTTGATACAAAAGGAGAGATTCATTCACAACATCATAAACATCGAATTATCAAATTAAAATTAATTTCGCTTTTACCTGACGAAAAGTTGCTTGCATGAAGTCATTTGGCGCGGAAGTTTGGCACATTCTACTATATGTGTCATCAAAAAATGTTAGGTTAGCTTCATTTTTCTGTCAGACAACTACGCGACGCTGAACGTTTTTCGTGAAGCTATCTTTTGTGCGAGGGAGATTCGGGTATTTAGGTTTTCGGTGATTCTTCCCTATTTGTTGACGATGATCAGCAAATAGGGTGAATCTCTCGACCAATACGGTGAATCTCCGATTACCCAAATACCCGAATCTCCCTCGCACAAAAGGCCCCTTAAGGGAAATAGTTTTAACGTGTGCAACTAGTTCAAACTAAAGAGTCTTCGATCAAATATGTAGGAATTATTTTGTATACAGATAAAATGAGTTGGTTTCATATGAGATAGTAGTGGAAGTACACTCGATGTTCTGAATTTGCAAAATGGCGAAAGATCCGGTACACCAAAATGTTGGATTGAAAATTGACTGCTCCACATGAGTTAGGGATATTAACTTAAATTCCAAAAAATATAGTTAAAATAAGATTTGTGTGATGAAAATTCATATTTATATGATTTCAAGTTGCAAATTAATTGTAGCCTGTAGGTCTGCAGCGCATACAAGGTGATTAAGAAAAATCGACTAAAATAACGAAATTTTATTTCCAGAGAATTCAAGAATTTTAAGGCTATCAATAAAATGTATGGCTTCTACGGCCATCAATAACAGCTTGACAACTTCTTTGCATACTACACACGAGGTTGTTGAACATTTCTTGAGGAATTTGGTTTCATAAACGGGCAGAAGCTCTCTCAGATCATTTAAGGATTCTGGGGCAGGTTGATGATTATCTAATCTTCTTTGGAACATATCCCATGCATGTTCTATGCAATTCATATCTGGTGAGTGCGGAGGTATTGGTAAAAGTGGAATACCAAGCTCCTCGCGCGCATTCTCAACTATGGCTGCACGGTGCGGTCTAGCGTTATCGTCTAGAAATTGAAAAGTTTCAACAATATCAGCGTGAAAATTTGGCACAACATTGTCAACGACATGCTCCCTATAGTGTAAGGCGGTCATATTCCCAGGACAAATGTGTAGATCTGTGCGCCCGTTGAAACATATCCCGGCCCATACCATAACACTACCCCCTCGGAATGGATGGACTTCTCGGACATAGCGACAATTACGGGGTATGCGTGGGATTGTCCATACCCTTATTCTTCGGGAATCTGAAAATCGTCCATATCTGGATTGATCAGTAGAAAGGACACTACGCCATTGATCGTTCCAATTGATATGTTGCCTTGCCCATTCCAGCCTTTGACGCTTATGGTCACGTGTTAATGGAACTCCTCTTAATGGACATCTAGAACCTAGATTCACCTCTCTCAAACGTCGTCTGATGGTTTCGATGGAAACTTGGACCCCATCTGCATTTTGAAGAGTATTCCGTAGCATTCTACACGTAGATGTAGGGTTTCTTCTCGCCGAAACGGTGATGAAACGATCCTGAGTAGGTGTTGTTTTTCGTCGCCCACCAAGCCTTGGTCTTTTCAACACGGAACCTGTCTACCTGAACCTATTCCAAGGACGAGATATCACACTTTGGCTGACTTGAAGCCATTTCGCTACATCAACCTGAGTTAGGCCACCCTGTAGCAGTCCGATAGCCCTATTAGCCTTAGCGTTTGTTAATTTACGTCTTGGCATTTTCAGAAAACTCGTTTCAACTCGAAGCCGTTGATAAACTGACTTCAATTCAAAATAAGAACATTCATGAAGTATATGCAAAGGACCAAACTTAAGAAAAAAGGCGACCAGATTGACGAAATGATTTTTATTGGATCGATTCAAGTTGTTATTGAGTTTTAAATAATTTTACAGAGATTTTCTCGAAGATTACATACTTTTAAAAACGATTGAATACGATATCCCTAACTCTTGTGGAGCAGTATATTTGAAATAATGAATCCTAGGAAAGCACTGACGTGAGATCGAAAGCTCTTGCGCGCATCTTCAGTTTTGGAGATTCTTGGAACATGCGCGCAAAAGATGCTGACTTAACGTTAGTGCTTTTCTAAGTTTTTCCGATTAAGTTCTGGATTTCAATTCGATTTAATCTGTATTCTTGGATATATTGGAAAAAGAAAAAATCTGAATGGGTGTGATTGCCAAAAATAAGATAAGATCGAATTGAAATAAATTACTTTATCAAAAAATGACAGTTCGAAAGTTCATTTAAAAACTCATGAGGATATTATGATCAGAAGATCACAGAATATTAAAGATTCGATGAAAAAATTTGTTAATTTTTTCTCAGATTGTTGTCCATCAGAATTCTCAAACAAACTACCAAGTGTAATCTATGCTTTTTAAATACACACAACGTCAATAGTCTTGGCTTCCGTAGGTTTCTCAAGGAACAAACAATTAGTCTTCTGAAATGAGATAAATAGTTTCCTTCATTTCAACAGCAATATATTCGATAGAAAATCTTTGTTCGTTAGTCCTAGCTTCATGCAGGATGAGACAAATTAGAAAAAATGGGAAAAAATTTAAATTTATCAATTATTTATTTTTGATTAATTATAGTCAGTCCACAACTTAATCCAGATTCAATAGTCCGTATTATCACCTTTTCTTTCAATCAACTGCCCAGTACGCCTAGGAATCCCACGAATAGTTAAATGATGAATAAAATGAATCTTTGAATATGTTGTCAATCGAGGGAGATCATTACGTTCTAAATCTTCAATTTTATTCGGTATTATTTTTGTGGATTCTCATCTAGATAACTTGTTGAAGTTTTATATGGAATTGTTATGGAATT
Source organism: Myrrha octodecimguttata (assembly GCA_958510865.1). Classification (NCBI taxonomy): domain Eukaryota; kingdom Metazoa; phylum Arthropoda; class Insecta; order Coleoptera; family Coccinellidae; genus Myrrha; species Myrrha octodecimguttata. The sequence goes on along the minus strand of OY294058.1, from coordinate 45,694,604 downwards.
TCAATGACAAAACACAAACAAAACTCTAATCAACTACTAAGATCATGGCATATCGACTAGAAATAGTCTATCGATTTGCAGTCATTTCAGAAAAAATCATTATTGGGGAGATGATGAAAACTAACTAGGAATATTTTTTATATATTCCTTACATTCTAATAGCATATACTCACCCATAAACATCAAGAGTATAATCACATAGGATGTCATCATGATTCAGCTTGAAACTTTTGGAGTCATTCCTGCAACAATAAGTAAAATAATGATCATAAAATAAATATTTTCCATTTGAATCGATATCTTGCGATCACAATGCTATGTATATCATTATTCTCTTTCACATATTGATGAATGAATTAATTGTTCATTTTGATATATTTTCGATACAGCTCATTCCAATAGAAAGAGAGGCAAGTTTTATTTATAGTTTGTAAATATCAATTGATGTACGAGTCCGTCTATTGAATGTTTTTAAGTTTATGTAGTTATTTTTCGAATTTCGCATTACATTGGTTCATGGTTTCCTAGCAACTCATTCTTAGTGCGGTGAATACATCTATACTTGCGGTCTACAGCTGCGCATTAGTGCTGTCAATTGACACATCTGAGACGTCCATCGAATACTTTGGTACAAGCTGCAACTTCTTGTACTGAGAAAGGGGAATTTCAGAACGAATTTGACAGTTTGAGATTTGCGTAATTCCCATTCATATCTGTGAACTGCTCCTTGGCTCTCCAAACTAGATTATTGGAACCAAAAGAGGGTATTCGTGAAGATCATCTCTGATTGGGTGAAAATTATGTTGGAGTTCCTGATTTCACGTCAATAATGTCCAGTTCATATAAGAATGTCGAGGAAATCGGCTTGGCTATTTCGATTGCTGGTTTCCATTCTATGAATATGAAATATGAGGTTAGTTCATCAAAAAAGCTCAATTAAGTTATTTGATGCCAAAAAAACCGCTCAATTTTTATCACCAAAATAACAGTCGACTTTCTATGGCAACATATCCATTGCATAAAAAAATCTTTATATTCTTTATGATCCATAGATACAGATACAACAATCAACAATAAAAACTACAAACAAATCGAAGACCTACCATAGAAGATATTATTTCCCTGAAGCATAATGTAAAAAACATGGTGTGCTCATCTGAAAAAAACGTGACGTCAGCAAGATTAAATTACAAAGAAATATATATTCTGTGCTTTAAATTTGAATGAAAAAAGTGACGTCATCATTGGTTAATAGGATCACAGAGGAGCAGATGAGCACACTATGTTTTACTTGCATCGTGTCCCTGCAGCTTGAATTTTCAGAACAACTAACGATACTCTATGTTACCATAGAGAATCTACTGTCGTTTTGGTGACAGAAAATCGATCGATTTTTTTCAATCAAATTTCTCAATTAATCTTTTGTCATAAACTAACCGAACATTTGATATTCACGGAATGAAATCCAGCAACCAAAAAAGTCAAGTTTATTCGCACAACATATACCATTATGTATATGCCTTGCTTGTTATATAGAAAATTCTTTTATCTACAATGTTAAGCTGATTCATAAAGAACTTGACGAATTATTCTTTATAGATCTCAAATTCTGCAATATTTTTACAGACCTCCCTACCCTTTGGCCTAGAAACTTCAATATAATCTTTTATATTCTGCAATTTACCTATTGTTGTGATTTCAGTCGTTATCATTATAGGAGTGTATATAATAAAAATGTTTTACCATCATCCGAATGTGCTTAAATGACAATTTCCATCTGGTTCAAAACACGAGAGATTCATACTTCAAGATTCATCCTTCAAGAAGGAATAAGGGATACAATTCAGATTTGAGCACAATTGCTTGTTATACCGATTCAAAACCTCTCTTCTGTTAATCATGAAGATTTTCCATATCAACATCTTCCAATTTAAATTCGCTTAGGAAATATTCTTCTCATATTCCGTAGGTTGAAACAGAAACTGTGTACGAGGAGTATTAAAGATAGCCAACTCTCAGTCGAAATATTGGAATATATAAACATTACTTGAAAAGATAAATGGAATAATGTGATTCAGAATTTAAATTTAATCATTCGAGTAGAGGTTTTTGGGATGTTTTGCGGTTTTGCTCCTGTTGCTAGGTCATCCTCAAAAATTGATCCACAACTGATTGCTCGCCATCTTGTAGATTTCTTTCAACTAGGTAAAATTCCAGGTTCAAAGATTAAAGAAATGAAGAAGAATTTGTGGAGGTTGAGATCACCGTCGTCTGTTCTGGATGATACCTTTATATCTAATACGTTCGTCATCAACATGTATGAATTGAAGTCTGCAATAAAGTGTACTAAATCTGAGAAAGCTGATGGCTTTGATGGGATCTATACTGATATCATGAAACATTTAGGTAAAACCGCATTTTCTTGGTTATTATCCTTTTTTTATTATATTGTGAATACGAAATGACCGCAATTCTGGAATCTGGAAAAAATTCCTCAGATCCAGGTTCTTATAGGTCCAGAAGCGTATTGAGCGTACTTTTCTAGATTTTAGAGAAATTGATTCTGTTCAAGATTTATAATCATGTGTTGAATATATTCTGCTGATTGACGAGGAAGGTTTCAGGAAGAATAGAAATTGTTTCTCAGTCACTCTTTGATTTTATTAAATCATGTTTCGATAAGAAGTATATAAAGTTGAAATCAAAGGCAGAATTTGTGGATCTTTCAGCAGCTTACGGTACGGTGTGAAAAAGCTGGATATCCGAACTTTATGATCGTCTGGAATGTGGAAAAGTTATTCGATTGATTTAAAATATGTTATCTGACAAAAGACTTCTTTTTTTTGGTACTTGAAAAATATACTCCCACAAGTATCAGTTTCAGCTTCCCTGTTATTTAATTTGAATAGTGGTCAAGGTGACCTAATTCTATCATGAGTCCAAAGTGCGATTGTGATAAAGGAACGAAAAGAATAGTGAATGTTTTCTATATAAATTTGACGATGGTTTCGAGGCAATTTATTTGGTGTCTGATTCTTTTCACGCGCTTGCTCTAGGAAACGATGTCTGTAATTTCCAAATTTCGAGCCGAAAATGGACTCAAACAATTGTGTTGAACTCCCTGAAGAAGAAACCGTGGTCAAATTCAATTTTGCCTATCCGTATGTGCCCTAACTTTCGAAAGGAGGGATATAGACTCTTGAAATTTTCAGGTTAGGTTTTGATCCTGAATATCTCGGTGAAATACGTTTATGGCCAAATCTGCCGAATGGTTTTTCTGTTACAGCCATTTGAAAGTTTGATTCTTCAATAACTCAACCGAAAATATCTTATCTGATCGAAATAAAACTTGGTTGGAAGATAAACAGAATCGGTAAGAAGAATTATACATGGAAACATTTGAAAAAAATTTTTAATTTTTTCCGGAAATTTTCATATTTAATTTAAATTTCACTGACCCTCTCAAGTCACATTTCGCAACGTGAACAAGCGCGTAAAAGTTGCTGACTTCCAGTCAGCAATTTTCTTGGTTTTTTTTCGAGATGAATCGTGAACTTAAAATAAACCTAATGAATAATAAATCATTCACAGGTTCATTCTAGTTTTTCCATCTCATTTTCTGTTTTCAGGCGTTTCTTTGAGCTATGAACCTGAAATGAAAAGCAAGCAAAAATTTCGTTTCGTTTATGGAAAAGAAACCCTTCAATATCAAACTCTCATTTCACTTTATACATGTATACGGGGAGATGGAGTTTTTCCTGAGGTTCTGATCTGTGCTTTCGTATCATAGGTAAAAATGTATTGTGTCCCGTTAAAATTTCCTCTGTTAATACTGTGAAAACACAGATTATTTGATATACCGAAAAATGTAATGTTCATTCCCAAAAGAATATATTTATATATATACTCGACATTATTGAGGTGAAATCAGGGAGCCAACTTAATTTTCAGCCAAACAGAGATGATCTTAACTCATTTCTCTATTTCTATCCAATTATCTGGTTCAAAGAGTCAAGGAACAGTTCACGGATGTTAATGAATAACGTGAACCTCAACCTGTCGAATTCGTTTTTAAATTCCGCTTACTCAATGCATGAGAATTTTCGAAATTATTGGGTTAGCAACTAGGACTGAAGTCTTCTATTGACCCATTTAATTCATCAATTGACATATTTCATCCAAAATGCATAGAATTTCACAGGTATCGACACTTCACTTCCATAACCTACTGAATTCTTGGTTCCGAAACGAGAACCAGAATTGTAGAATAATATTCTATTCATGTCTGTTAACGTGATGAAACCACCTTGTAATAAATTGGATAAATCACGAGACAAAACTCCAACGATTCAATTCAGCAATACAGGCAGGTAAAAAACCTTTGTACTAATATTAGATTGAATGGTACGCCATACCTGGCAATCCTGGCATGCTTCACATTGAAGCATGTTAATCGATTAAAACGGGTCACATATCAAAAGACTACAATCTGATTACTAATGAACAGCTGCTGATCGATAATCACCCAGAGCATTTCCTGTTACTCGAACTATTGGTGTCTAATCGACTATTCAATTCAGTATTCGACAGGATGTTCTACTTTCAATATTAAATGATACGATGATACGTTGTTTGTATATTAGACCAGATCTGAAGCCTATAAAATGGTGAAATGTGAAATTGAATAATAGTAGAATGAAACTCACTGAAAAGGGGGAGAATATAACAATAATGAAAAGAAAGATTATTTAGAGGAAATTAAAGAGGGTGAGTTTTTAGCGATGAAACACGGTTTATCACGATTACTGTCAAAACTACAAGACCTGTGAAAAAAAGTTGGATAAACAACTTCTGTTTGTGAACTTTTTCCACATAACCTCGAAATTTGTGTGGAAAATTGAAATAAACCAGTTTTTGAATTAAATTTTTTTTTTCACAAAAATTTTTCTTCACGAAATTTGGTGAAACCTACTATTTATGTGCCAAATACACTTCGATTTTATTGATTTGAAATGTATATTTATCCACCTCATTTCGACTAAATATCGAAAAAGCACCAAGTTTCAATCGAATAATCTCAGGTAAAAATACATTCTTTCTCAAAAAAGTTTGTGAAATTTTTATTCGTTAAAATTTTCGCTTTCTGATGGCGTGAAAAGTAACTATTATTATCGTAAATTTTCTCACAAAAAAGGGGAATAGACCCCAATAATTAATAATCATTTTCATAAAGTTTTTATTTAATATGACATTTACAATATTTCGAGGAAGTTTTGAAATCTGATTTAAATAATATGCCTAGATATCTTTATATGGCTATTCTGAAATGATTTATATACCTGAGTGACCTACGAGAAATTTCAGCCCAGCAAAAGTGGCTGGGAGGGTCTGGGCCTGAATACCCTGAATTTTCTGAGAAAATTTCCATACTTGAACGAACTGCATGCTCACCAACTGTTTCAAAAAAGAAAATTGACCTGAGACCTTTCGATTGAAAATTAGGCTTATTTTTGGTAGTTTAGTCGAAATAGGGCAAATAAACAAATATTTTGATCAAAATATCTCAGCGTATTTGGAACATGAAAACGTTTTCATCGAACAGCGAAAGAAATAATTTCGTGGAAGAGATATTTTTGATATTTTCAAATGAATTAAGGGGTCGTGTGAACAAAATATGAAAAGAGAGGCTGTAGATCTTTTCATTAACGACAACTTTGTCCCCCAACGTTTTTCCATAGGACTTTTAGTTCAGCTAGAAATCGAGATAAACCTTGTTTCACCTTTCACCCTCAAACACTCACCCCTTCACACCTACCTATCTCAGATCGTCTCTGAAATATTTTTCCTTTTATTTTTGTTATATTTTCTTCCTTTTCCAATAGGTTTTCTCCACCTTTTTTTTTCGGCCTATATGGCCGAATTTCAGAATAAATGATGAGAAAGAGATCACTCCGACAATCTTTTGTTCTAATTGAAAGTAAGATTTCAACAAGTTGAGTATCGATGAACGCTTATTTTGGTATGATTTCACATTATTTTTCATATGTTTTCTGGATCTTCACTCCCGATTTAAAAATTGAATAATATTTTTTATAGAAAACGCCCCCTCGAATATAACGCGGTGAATATTGGAGGCTACAGTTCCTTTTTTCAAAAATTTTTCTGGGTGCAAATGGTTAAAAAAATTGTAAGAATGTTCACTGTTGTCCCTTTCTCATATTCAAGAATTTTCGGGATAATAAAACCGAAATGGGCTAGAAAATGGTTGAATATCTAACAACAAACATTCTCACAAAAAAATTAAGTACATTTGAAAAAACCATTCTCAGAAAGCAATCACAGAAGCCCGCAGTACCACACCCCGTTTTTTCCGTTGAACTTTAAAATTCCGCTGAACTCTAATATTTCTTGCAGCTATTGGCAACGCTAAAGCATGCAGACCGCGAGCAGTTGCCTGACCTTGAGATATTAATGAGGTTTACTGAAACTTGAATGTGGCTATATCCGTAATGCGCGAAGCCGTAATTGACCAGCACGTAGTAGTGTTTGCTCTTGAATGATAAACATTACTCAAACTTGAGTACCCTTTTTGAACCATTCGAATAGAAATGAAAACAAAATGAAGTACAACAAAGTCAGGAGATTTCAATAGCTTGTTCAATTTCGAAGCCATTTACTCACGGAATTTCGTATGAACCTCTACGAAATCATCGGCTTTTCCATTCGCGAATTCGATCTCCGATATTGAACCCCAAACCTGCCCTGAAAATATCGAGTCTCTGGGTCACCCTGTATCTAAAAGTCGAAATGTCTGTAGTTCCATGCTTAGGAGACTTTTTACATCAAGAACACACGAAAAATCTAGCCGTTCCGTTTGTACCTCCAATTTAGGAACATCCCGTAGGAGCAGTTTTATGTGAAGGGAATAGGTGAAAATTTTGTGTTCATAATGACCATTTGTAAAAAAATAGAAAGCGTCAAATTGTCCTGCTATATAGAACATAAACATTCAAGAATAATCGAATTTGTGCTATACGAATAGCTTCGTTCAGCAACCTGTTAACTATAAGTCCAAGTGTGTCCTTGCATTTAACGCAAGTTTTACCGAGGGAAGAACCCCAATTCCACAGCTCTTCGAAAGTTTCTTCTGAAGTCTCATTTGTTTCGATAACTTTTATCAGTTCCATAAAAGGGGAAATTATTGTTTTTTCGATCAGCCTAACAGCCATTTACCCGAAAAAATTAAATGATTTCGGGAAAGTTTCGATCATCACATTCATTATATCCCTGTTTCATGTATTTCCATGTCTACCGGCCGACTGCGTAAACACAATAACTTCCGAAAAAAACAACTCGGAAACTTGTAGAGAAGATTTGGACTTTAAAGGCCGAATTCGTGAATGGGTAAAATCCACCCAATGATTCCGCAGATATACCCATTCAAAATTTTATTTTCCCAATATTCCCAAAAATACAGATCAGATCGAATTGAAATCCAGTACTTCATCGAAAAATTACAGTTTGAAGGTTCATACAGAATTTAATGAGAATGATATGATAAAAAAATCACAGAAGTTTTATCAGGATTGAGTAAGTATTTCTTGAGTTATACCGAAAAAAACAACGATATCGAGAAAAAAACCTTGAAATTTGACATTTGTTTTCCAATTACTCAGAAACTGCTGTGAAATATGAACTCAAGTCCGAGTGGAATTTTTTTGGATATGATGAATGGTTCCCGAAAAAAAAATTTTTTGGAAAAAAATTTTGAAAAAATTTATTTTTTAAATTTACTGACAGTATGATCAAGACAAAATTTGGCTCAAAGTTGCGCGTCTCTATACTCCACCTAATTGCCAAGTTGAAATCCAATCGCTCAAGTAGTTTCTGAAATAAAGAATAAATAACTTCAAAATTTCAAGTTGCTATAACTCCAAAACTGTTCGACCGATTTGGCCCATTAACGAACACAACCGCGGCATTCCAATGCGCGACCTACCCCGAAAGTTTCAATTTGCTAACTCGCTTCATTCGACAGTTATCGTGTCCACGGCCGGCCGGACAGAATCGATTTTTACAACGGATTCGATATCGATTTTTGCCTCAATCATCGAAAATAACAGACATTTGGAAAAAACGATAGCACGCTGTTGCCCTAGAACATGCGCACGAAAATAGTTATTTTCCTAACTGCGCGGAGTGATTTTTTCGTTTCGAGTTGAAGCAGAAGGCTCACCTCCCACATGGACCTGGAAAAAAAAACGTGTAACTTTTGCATAAGGGGTCAACTTTTAGCGAAACAAATTTAATGATTTGTTGTGAGGGCAAAACATCATAAATCGAGCAATACAATCGAACCGGAGTAAAAAACAGAAAAAAATTTAAGTGAAATTTCCTGTGACACCCAGTATTGTCTATAGCCGAGTTGGTATTCGTTACGAGTGAATAACAAATAATAAAATTTTTCAAAGACTAATGGATATTAAAACTGAAGGTTCTTACTATACTTCCTTCATATATATTTTTACCCTTTCATGCTGAATGCCAAATCTTTCAGTGTACCTGCTAGTTTCTCACTCGAAATATCAACACAAATTTTAATATTCTGATGTTCACAAAACTCCTTGAATTGTTTCGAAAAGATTCTCTTCGTGGTATTTTCTAGTGTTGATTTTTCGATTTCTTGATATACTTCACCACTAGAACTAAAACGCTGCATTTCGAGAAATTCATCGGAATTTCACTGAGCTTGCCTATAATTTGCAATAATTATATCAATCCAAAGTTTCATGATTTCGAACGAAATTTCAGCTCTAATATGTGGGTAGTTTTGAATTTCAAATCACTGGAGAAATTTATATTGAATTTTGTAGAAAGTGCCCGATCGTTGTAGGAAAGCATCATCAGTTGGTGGTTTAATGATTCATTCCGTATTTTAGAAGATTCCCATTTGAGTCATGGATTGAAATTCAATAGGAACGTGAAGATGACAATGGGGAGTATTGTCGTCTATCGTCACTACCATCAAACAAAGACGGGAAGCTCTGTCAATTTTGTCTTCGGATTATTCACGAGTTCCAGTTATAGACTTCCAAATGAAGACCTTCATGTACCCGATCAGATGAAACCTTATCGAATCGCTATTTAACTAGATAAATTTCAATTACGTATAGTGCTCAACTTACATCCTTTCAGGAAACAGGCGACATTATATATTATTCTTGAGGTGAATTTAGATCAGATACTTTAATATATCGAGTAACACTATTCCAAGGGTCAATGGAAATCACATCACGGATTCATTGAAGTTTCGATGCCATTTCAAAAGACGACTTCGGTCCAAGTTGCCAACCCACAAATTTCTTCCAAATTTACTAACAGTGGGGAAGGGGAATTTCAGAACAAATTCGACATGATAGGGTTCGCATTATTTATAAGTATCCGTAAAACATGCTTTGGCTCTGTTTTGACCTGAATTGGTTCATTCAGGTGTTTTGGGTGTTTCAATAATAGAGACTCCGTGTGGGTGAATTAATCGCAATTGATTTATTCTGTCGTTATCAAAACGAAGACACGAGCGACGAATAGTTTCTGATCTTTATCAGAAATGTTGATGCTTCTAAAATAAGCAGATAATTGAAGAACTTATTGACCAGTTGATCAATATCGTTGCACTCATGACACGAAATTGGTGTTGAGGTGTATTAAAAACGCACTTTTAACTTGTAACAAAAAATGTATTTTCTTGTATCTGTATTAGATAAAAAGACCGAAGTGGTATACAATTTATACAATAGAATCTTCCTTCTATATCTTACGATAGCAAGGTCGAAGCGACCTTCAAATGAGAAGTCACGATATTTACAATACAAAAATCAAAGTATAAGTCTTGTTTGCAATTTCAAGAGCGAAAAATCTAAAAACTAACTAAACCCAAATTAAGAAAATTCCCTTCTTCACATTTTAGAGGGAGAATATAAATTTTGATTGGTTTTTATAATTAAGCGACGCCCTTGTAAAATCCGAAAAAACACCTCGGATTGGCTGGTAAGAAAGAGAGAGCACAAATGTGTGAAGGAAATTTCCCTAAATGGTCTAGGATGATAAATTCTATAAACTATCACATGTGGTGTCTGGATTCTTCGAGTAACCGAGGTATGCCACCCATCAAGCTCCGATTCCTGGCATGCTAAGACCTTGAATTCAATCTGAAAGTTTTCTGTCAAGCAAAATTATACTTTATTGTTGGCTTGAGATAAAATGCTCTTAAAGCCGGTGTCAATTGATTTATACCAAAAATATTGAATTTTGGGCATATTTCTGGGCACCAAACGAATTCAGACTCCCACGTTGCAGAACCAACAGGCTCCTCAATCAAGATAATTCCTTCCAAATATAGGTTTCTGTTAAGACTATCTCGGATTTGCGTAATTTTTTCATTGTTGATTGTTTTCTCGTCTATTTTCCATGGATTATAAAGTAAATAAAGATTGTTCTATGCTATAGCTATGTTACCATAGAACATTAACTGTCGTTCTGATGGCAGCAAGAACGTTTTTTCATCCATCAAATTCCGTAATTAAAGTTTTTTCCAGGAACCAAACGAATATTTCAAATTTACGGAACGGAAAACCGGCAACCGAAATAACCAAGTTGATTTGCGGAACATATCCTATATCAACTCGACACTATTAACATGAAATCATAAACCATTACTCAGATTTCAGCCAATCATAGATGATCTTAACAAAACCTTTATTTGAAAGGAATTATCTTGTTTGAGGCGCCGAGGCACCTTTTACGGATATTTATAAGTAACGCAAACCTTATCATGTCCAATTTGTTCTGAAATTCCCCTTCTCCAGTGATAGTAAATTTGGAAGAAATTTCTGGGTTGGCAACTTGGACCGAAGTCGTCTATTGACACTCAATCTGCGTTTTCTTATTTTTGTGATTTTCACAGTGGGAATCACCAAACTTTGATCGCGCACATTGCCCTGACTCCATTCACTTTTATAAAGTCTTTCGGTTAACCAACTTAGGTCTATAAAATTTTCGTAACCAAAATAGCGAAAGGTTGGCACTCCTGAAATATCGACCATATCAAAATAATTCCACAGGCAAGAGAAGTATTAATGAAGGGACACTCTCAATTTTCTAATTATATTGTTGGAGATAAATACTGATAAAACAGTTCCAAATCACCAAGCATTTAAGGATATCGCCCGTTCTCTGCTGTTTACTTTCGAAAATGTTTAATCATTTTCGAGAGACAAAAATGAACGGTTGATATGTGCCGTTTATGAAGGAAACAGTAGTCGAAAAAAATCTATGCAGAATCATATGATATTAACGACAAATTCATATTCCTTTTACAGGTTGTTTCAGTAGATCTGGAAATACAAGCCAAAAATTCCCGAGTCCTGATCTCCACTATTTTGATACGGTTCATATGAACAGTTTGATGGTCTAATATGACGATACTTGCCAAATTTGAAGCAGATTAGTTGAACGGTTCAGAAGTCATTTTTTATTTAAAAAAAGAACGGTTGCCACTCACGTGCAAAACAATAATCAAAAGAAAAATCAATGCAGAAATAGATTATAAATAGGACAAATTGATATTTCATGTACAGAGTGAATATCATAAGTCCTGGAATTAGAAATCGAAAAATTAACTTGTTCTTATCTATACCATTTTAGTATGGTTCATATGAACAGTTCGAGATCTTGAGGTGACGACACCTGTCAAATTTGAAGCGAATGCGTTAAACGCTTCATGAGTTATAGTCATTCAAAGGTTCAGTTAAAAAACCCCGTATCCTTAAAAATAAGCCTTAGCTCATACTTAATTTTTTTTTTTGAACCCTCAAGGTACCATCTATTCACCACCAACCGATGCACAGTTACGAGTGGACCACTCTGTATAATTGGAGCTCGAAATCTTTCAAATAGATGATAATTTATCATCTGCGAGGTTGATACCGATTTCACCACATCGGCGTTTATAGATCCAATCGGAATCACTGGGATTTGGTAATTACACAAAGCGTTCATCGATTAGGGAACAAGAAATGGGATGAATCTGGAAGAGGTCGCCTGTCCGCATTTCAGAATAGACATCCGAGCTCTTGAGTTTTCATAGAGTTGAGTTTCACCATCCGAGTAGGAATTTACATACCCGAAATTCACATTCGATTTTCCAGCAAGTGAGGGGTTGGAATTAGTTACACTGGCACTTCCCGTCTCTGGAAGATTAAAATACGTTGATTAGGTTCGGGGCGTGTACGGAAATTACCCAGTAGATATGTCAGAACGGTCGAATGCTGAGAGTGCTTTATTAGTATTCATGCAAATATTTGTTCGATCGAAGAATTTTGAGAGAATTTCCATGTGGAATGGTAGTTCGTAGTGTGCCTTGGTATCCAAAACATCGTGGAAAAGTATAGATTTTTCACGGATATCCAAATTGACCATTTTCTCGAGAAAGTTCTCGATGTTCTGAGTCTTCGTGACCTAGTCTATCACAAGTACAAATATTGTTTGAGGTTTACCGGACACTCTGTATCTATTACATGGTAAAATTTCCACTAATAGTAGGAAATGGAAAGAAACTTGCTTTTAAATCTCCTAGATACAGAGGATTAAACACTGTGTGTGGTATTATTTTTGCATTATATTTTTCTGTGTTACATTTTTCCCAAATTTTTTACTTCAACCATTATATGCCAGTCGATATAATTTTGACTTCATCATTCAAGAGTTTTTTTCATTTAAAGATTCAATAGTGATGTCTTGACTATTAATACTTAAAAATTTTTCGTATTTAATTCAGGCAATAACTACACATACTGTTGGTCGACCATTCTGAGCGCTTAAGATGAATATATTGAATTCATCGAAGAAAAGTGAATCAACCCATCGTCTCCAATTACATCTGATGTTCAAACTAAGTGAAAATCGATCGAATGAAAAGCATAATATTGTATCATATGAGTATTGTGTTCTAGTTATCAATAGTGATTAGGGAAAATTTAAAGAAATTGAATCAATTCAAAATCATTAATATTACACAGGGTGATTCCGTAGGAGCACGTCAGATTACAGGATAAGTTTACACTAATCAAGACAATTTTGACACAATGTTTGCTTTATGATAGGGGGTCTCTGTAGAGACTATGCATGGTGATTTATCTGATTCGAGGGATTTACTTCTATGAATAACCTTTGGTGTGGTTCATTCGATTTTGATGAAATTTTCAGTGTAGCACAATATATAGAGCATATTCAAAAATCTAGGAATTTTTTGTACATTACGCGGTTGATGTCGTGATAATTCCAGATTGATTGTTCAGTTGAAAAAACACCCTGTAAATAGCATTTTTGAAACTTCCTTATCCATTTCACACCTCTAGTTTTCCGAAAAAAAATTTCAAAAAAGGAAAATTTTACTCCAATTGATTCCAGTTTTATTGATAACTTGGGTATGGCTCATTCTATTTTGATGAAATCTTCAGTGTAGTTTAACATGAATATTCAATAATTTCAACCTATTTCTCGAAATACAGCAATGTCATTGTGATAATTCCGGATTAATTGTGCCGGATGAAAAACAACTTGTAAATTGCGTTTCTGAAACTTCTTCATTCGTTCCAGATTCTACCATGATGAGTCATTATCCAGGTGTCTCTAATTTTTTTGGCACCCTTCCGGTTTTCCGAGAAAAACTTTTTGAATATAAGCATTATCGAAATTTCGCTCGAAATATTTTTTTCATACTAGAAGTTTCTTTTATGTATATATAGTCATTCAATTCAGAAAATTACTCAAATTTTTTTGCACATCTCCGCTTTTCTATGAATGGATTTTTTCTATGAAACAGCGTACGTTGAGGGATTTCGTTCAATAATGTACTCATTCACGCATATGAAGTAATTTTCTAAATTGAATGATGTCATACAGAATATGAGCAATTTAATATAAATTACGTAAAGACCTTGAATGCAATTATGGTCAAAAGTTTTCAGGCTCATTCAGATTGCTGGAAATGGTGAAGTCCGTAAGTGGGTTGGAGTAATGACTCGAGGTTGTTCTTTTGCCCTTTGCTAGTTTCGGCTGCAGTGATGTTTGTGTTTCGTTCAGTGAGTATTTTTCATTAATAGTTAAACATTTAATTTGAAGTGATTTCAATTTTGACAATTCCACATATAAGAAAGAGAACAATATTTATCTGTGTCATACAGTTTCTTTCATTTTCTGTGATTTAGCACTCAATTTAGTGTCAGTAATGCGCCGCCCACTCTGTGTTATGATCTTAGCCGAGATTTTGGAGATGGATTTGTAGAGAGTATTTGTGGTAGTTTTAATTATTGCTTTATTTTTGTATTGTACCTTTCATGTTGTCTCGACTTGAAACTATAATTGAAGATAATTCATCATATCTGACAAGAAATCAATATTCATATAGTAAGTCGCCATGTGCTTTCTCAAATTTGAATTTTCCGAATTATCTAACAACCTGAACATCACACTCCTTGCAATTTGTATCAATTTAAACGTTTTATAATGTTCAGATGGCTTCGAGAATGGCTTGATAGCCGAAACATGTTAGCCTGTATGAAAGGAGAATAAAGAGTTCAAGTATATAGTGTATTAGATTTGACCCCTTTGTATAAATTACGAATTTGAACTTAGAACCTAGGAACCGCTTTGCTATACAACCAAGTGCAGAGAATGACCACTTGTTTGAAGCGAAATTTCGAGAATATTCTTCTTTGAACATTTCTTCTCGGAAAACCAAAGGAATGCCAAAAATTAAAAACCCCTGAATAATGACTCATTACGGTAGAATTGGAAACTGATAGCGAAGTTTTAGAAACGCAGTGTACAAGGTGTTTTTTCAACCAGCACAACCAACCTGAAATTACCACAATTACATCCCTGTATTTTTTGAAATTATTGAAGGTTTTCATTCTGTACTACACTGAAAATTTCAAAAGAACTGAATGGGCCATACCAAAATTATTAATGAAAGTAAAATCGATTAGAGCAAAATTTCGATATTGTTTTCGTTCGAAAATTTTTCTCGGAAAACCATAGGTGAGCCAAGAAAACTAAAAACATTTAAATAATAACTTATTGTGGTAGAATCGTAAACATATTGAAATTTGGAAACGCAATGAACAGGCTGTTTTTTCAACTCGTACTATTAATCTGAAATTATCACAATAACAACCGCATAGTTGTTTTGAGATAATTGAAAATGCTCACTCATTTTGTACTTTACTGAAAATTTCATCAAAATCGAATGAACCATACCAATTTCATCAATAAAAGTATAATCGGTCTAATCGGACAAACCACCCTGTACAGTCTCAATAGGGACCCCAACCATAAATCAAACATTGTCTCAAAACTGTCTTGAGTAGTCTAAACTTCTTCTGAAATCTGACGCCCTCCTCCGGAATCACCCTATATAATAATTTCGCCAAAAACCGCATTTTTATGAAACCGTGGAATTTTCGGGTGTTTATATTGTTGCAAAATGGTGATCATATTTTTATCACACAATTCTCTGGTGAAGCAACCTCCGCTTTGACAATCAGTTTCACGATCTGGAGATGAACCAATCAATCATGAAACATCAATAGGCCATGTTTCGTATAGTAAATTTGCACCAAGTGTCATACACCAGTCAAATCTCAATTTATGCAGACGAATTGATAATTGAATATTAGAGCTTCCCGATGCAATATGAATAGTTTTCGAGGCGTCAGATTCTAGACTGGCACACACACACACTAATGATGCATAGTCTGATAACTTAATTTGCAGAAGGCGTCCTATTGTATCTCCCGTCCTTTGATTTCGTGGCAAGAGAACGTCATCCCTTCAGTACACTGGCAACTAATTGTGCTCAATAGTTTGGATATCTCTGATACTTGACTGACGCTAATCTACGGTGGATTATAATTGACAGGGTGGCACCTACCAATTAGTCAGTCGGTTTTGTTCCAAAATGGACAGAAATAGGTTTACGAGAGGGATAATTAACTGGTTTGAGAATTCTGCTGAATTATCTGTTCTCCTACTGAATCAGAATTATTTTTTTCACTGAATGCTCTTGCTTATCGGTGAGCAGTAGATGCGTATTGATATTAATCAATCTGATTCGTTTGTTGACTAAAAGAAATCTCTTGAAGCAGAATCGATTCTTTACAAACATATTCTGGAAAACAGGAGCGTTACTAATTTTTTCAAATGTAAATAGTTCTTGAATTTTAAGCGGATAATGAACAATTATGTTGAACTTTCCGGAAGAAACATTGAGAGTATTGAAAATTTTAGGGTAGAACTTCAGATTCTAAATTTTTCGGTTGTTTTTGAAAGTTTTTTTTGGGCTTTTATTCCTAATATCTGAAAAAGAACTATTGAAGCATAAATAAAATTGTAGTTTTCATGAAAATTGTGGATTGCAAGAAAAAACTATTTGTCAAAGGCAATTTATAGGGAATACCCCAACAACGCAACTTGTATAAATCTGACTCCTATCAGATGAGCAAGAACATTTGCAGAATTATGTTCCCTCAAGTCTCATTATCTGAGACTTTCGTCGAAAAAAGTCGAAATAACAAGATTCTGCAAATTTTCTCGTTTGTCTGATGAAGTTCGTCTGAAGTCAGATCAGTTATAGTTCGTTTTATTGATCGATTTATGGTTTATGATAGCAACAATTAAATGTAATGGTTGTATTTAAGTACAAATAATAACTTCTATACAACGTGAGGTAATGTGATGGGAACCGTATAATTCGAGACCCAAAGAAAATTGTGGATATGTGGCTGGAATCGAAAGAAGTATGCTTATGAAGCAGTAAAATGACTAAACCAGTCGTTATAATTTATAAAAGTACTGTATGAAAAAACGCGAGGCTAAATGAGCCTCGGAAACAACTAGTGTTTCGAACAAATTCACTTATAAAATAGCTCAAAATTCTTCACAACAACCTTAACAATGCCATTTAAATATCGTTGAACTAATATTACACTACGAGGCATAATTCTGGTGGTAAGGACACATGCCCCTTAATCGTAAGGTCTGGGGTTCGAAGCCTTGACAGAAAAATTAATTTTTCTGGGTCCAACGGGACTTTCCAAACATTCTGTTGGATAAACAATTAACAGTGCTATTCATAACATAGCGCAAAGAATGACGAACAACACTTTCTTAACGAACGCATAAAACTGAGGAGCTACAGAGAGGAAGCTGTGTTAGCCACGTTAACGAAAATACTGTTGAATGTCAATGAGTAAAATTAGTCCTATTGTATTAAATAGGGCGAAAATCTTATCAGAAATTAAAACGAGATATGAGATTCTGTGAATATTATTCAGTATATTTCAACAAATATTCCTCATCAGGAAAAAATTAGTGTTTGGAAGTGGAGTGATAAATTTTCAATGAATTTCTTTCGATGTATTTCCTTATATAACATAAGAATAGTTTTATTTTGAATAAAGTCAACAGATTTCGAAATTCTTTACCGCTGTTCACCAAACCTTTTCGGCAGCGGTAAAGTTGGTTCTTTACAACTGCAACCCAGTTTCAATTCGATCAGATCCGTATTTTTCGATTATTGAGGAAACAAAATTTCAACTGATTTCTTCGTAAGTTCGAGCCATTACGGATAGTTGCACTGAATTGAATTTGGTTTTTTTTTTCAGGAGGTCCAACCAAATCTTTCATGAACCATTTTTGTCTGAAAAATCAAAACTTACAGATATTCAGGCGCGCTGAGAAAAGACGCGTTGTAAGGGGTTCATTTTACTCGATATTTCGCCTTGAGGATGAAGGAATGATGTCTAAAACGTTGGTACATTCATTTAATATCTAACATCAAAATATAACTTCCGCATAACTTTTCTCCTGTTTTCACTCAACTAACTGAAGGAAAAGTTTTCATTCTGTAATTTCACCCTTATACTTCAGATTCAGTACAAGACGTAATTAATTAGATACTAATAATCCAAGCTTATGTTCAGTATCAAATTCTCTAACACAAATTTTATTCTGAACTTACGAAGCGAAAACAATTCCAATATTCATCTCAAAAAGATACAGGATATTTCACCATAAACTGGACAAAGATATACAGCCGTGCAGATGACATTGGAAAAGTAATTTTTGCCTTATGAAATATATTCCGGTTTCGAAGCATAAGCGAGATACAGTGAGTTTAATGTCAACTTTGAGCAATATTCTGATAACTGTGGTTAGTTATGCGTGACCTAACGGTGTTTGGTCACATCTTAGTATTTTTTTGGTGGTCAATTCAATTGTTGGTTGGAATTCTGGAATTCTGCTCGAAGTACTCAAATAAGTCAAAAAACTGGTGGCCTTACGGAGGCCAAAATTGTGCTGGGGAACCTCCAGAATGGCCTGGCTATGAATATCAATTTACCGAAAAAAAAAATTTTTTTCAAAAAAAACTTCAATAGTAATCGAACTCCACATTGAAACATTAGAGTCAAAGTTGAGTAACAACCAGTGCTTGCTAACGGACATAAATATGATCAGAACAAATCTAATTTATACTCGAGAGGTGAAGTGACACTACTGTCCTAAAGAGGAGCGAGTTCGATTCCCAGCAAAGTTTTTCTGTAAATTAATTTTTCTGCATAAATTCGTATTTCGATCCATTCTGGAGGCTCTTCAGCACAATTTTGACCTCCGCAAGGCCACCAGTTTTTCAAATAAAAATTATTTGAATATTATTCAAGTAACACAAGCGTAATCTTTGGAAGGCTGCAAAATGAAAACCAATGGATTATCTACCAATCTTATTCTGTTTTCACACCCGTGTTCTGAATGAAGGTTCGTTCGTCCAACCTTGGAAAAATTGACAAAATTTTGGCTAAATTTTTATTTCACTGTGAACATGTAAAAAAAAGTTCAGTTCAACTTTTGGAATTATTTTTTCACGGAAAATGTGAGAAAATCGAGTACATAGAAATAATGTTAGTCAATTTGGCAAATCAGAAAAAAAAATTTCAACCTCGCTGGTTTTCCGCCATTTTTTTCCCAGAATTCTAAACAAAAAATTAATTGTCATAAAAAAAAAATACTAAGAGGTGATCAAAAGCCGGCTTTATTTCAAAAGTTCACGCATAAGTCACCGCAGTTATCAGAATATTGCTCAAAGTTAACATTGAACACCCTGTATCTCGCTTATGCTTCGAAAACGTGGTATATATCATGAGGCGAAAATGACTTTCCCAATGTCATCTACTCGGCTATATATGTTTGTTCAGGTTATTGTGAAATTGTATATTCTGTGCTCGTCATTCAATACGGTACTCTGTAACTGAAAGGTACAACGTCTACATCTTAGAATTTACCTCTGGAAATATACCAAATTCTGTATTTTCGAACGGTTTATACGTAAAATACCAAAGGTATAACTGCAACTTATCAATGTTCCAATGTTTTAGAACCAAAATACCATTTCATTGTCAGAGCGTTATAAGATATATTCCACAGAAATATCCACATTTCAATTTTTCAACTTTCACATTGTAATATCATCTGATTAGGACTTCTGGTTACTATATCAGAAGGAAGATATTTCACAAGCCTGCAGAAATCGAAGTTTAAATGACAATTCGCGACAGGTGGTGATCTAATATATATGAAAAAGATTCAGGAAAATTATTGATGCATTCAAAAATAACTCTGGTTAATATACGAAAGAAATTCTTCCGTCGCAACACCTCCTCGGAATTCCTTTCTTGATGTCCTGCTATGGTTTAGACACTCATCAAATGAAAAAAAAATTAATATTCATTCACTTCGATCAAAGTATTTTGCACTCAAAAGTTAGTATTCTTAAGATGCTCCTAAGAGATCGCACCTGTATGTTGTTAATACTTCAGAATTCCATCTAACAGGTCATGAGTATCTAGAGTCCTATCTGAAGTTTCGAGGTAAGGTGATCTGAAGATTGTTAATGACCGTGGAAAATGTTTTGATTAATCGACAGATATTCATCCTTGTGTTCATCTAAATTCAATTTTCTCTTTACATAAAATAGCTGTGGAGCTGAGTTTTTCTCTAACTCATTTTATATATTTCCGTTAAAGCACCATATGACTAATTATTTCTGAAATATTGAAAGATTTGAAAATATTCAATAAAATATCACAAGGACGAATACCCGTTGATAAATCAACAAATATTCCACCTTGATCTGAGCTAGTTATTCGATCAATCAAAACATTTACATCGAAGAAGGGGGCTTAAGGAGAACAGTTACTGCAGTTTCACGGTCCTTACCGATCGTCAGACTGCCTTACCTATGGCAACCGCTGTAATAGGACTCAAGATACTTACAACCTTCTAGACTGAGAACTGCAGTATTACTACTCACAATTCGCCATCTATCGGGAGCATCGTACGAACCCTACCTACTCGAAGGTACCGTTCGTACGATACCCTCGATAGATGGCGAATTGTAAGTAGTAATACTGCAGTTCTCCGCCTAAGAGGCTGTAAGTATCTTGAGTCCTATTACTGCGGTTGCCTTAGGTAAGGCAGTCTGACAATCGGTAAGGACCGTGAAACTGCAGTAACTGTTCTCCTAAGGTCCGCTTCTTCGATGTAGATGTTTTGGTTGATTGAATAACTAGCTCAGATGAAGGTGGAATATTTGTTGATTTATCAACGGGTATTCGTCCTTTCGTGATATTATATTATTCTACCATATGAAGATTTTGCTATCTTTGGAAATATTCATTTTCAATTGTCTATTTTGATTTAATCCTCACGACATTAACGTCTTTACATTGGTAAAACTGCAAACCAAGTTTCAACTGAATCAGATCGGTATTTTTCGAGTTTCAGAGGAGACATAATTTCAGCTGGCTGAATATTCGAAACCATTGGGCGGATTTTGGCCAATTGCGAACTCAGCCGAAAATTTCGAGATTTAAGGTATATTTCTTCGGCAGTTAGAGCCCTTACGGTCGGCCGGACAGCGTTGAATTTGACCACGAATTCTTTCTCAGAGGTCCAACCTAATCGAAAATTACAGACATTTGGGAAGAACAGTAAGTCACTATTCCCCAGAACAAGCCTTGATTCATTTTACCAGATATTTCCCAAATACATTTCATATCATTTAGATTTGAGAATGGAGAAACGGTGTCTGAAACGTGGGCAAATTTTTCGAATAGTTACCATCAATATATATATTGCTTTTTCATAACTTTTCTCGTGTTTTTACTCAAATAATTGACTTGTCTTCAAATTCAGTTCAAGATGCACTGAATTAGATACTAATAATTCAAATATATGCTCAGTATTCAAATTCTCCCATATCAATTTCATTCTAAACTGGCAAGCGCGAAAGAAAAAAATTCAAATATTCACCTCAAAAACATATATTGTATGCTTGTCATGCAATACGTTACTTAATGCCTGATATGTGCAAGCTCCAAAGTACCAGCCAAGCAAAACGGATATCTGGAAAATATCCCTGAAAATATATATAATAAAAAATAGGCCACATTGGAAGTAACGTTGTCTACAAATCCCACGCTACGTCTCAGGGAAACTTGATAACGGCATGTATCACAAGCACTGTTTATATCTCTGTTGGTTACGAGTTTCGCATAAAAATTTCGCTTAGATGAAGGTTTGTAACTCTCTTCTACAGTTCTGCCTTCTGATCTCTTATTTTATGACACCGCTTTAATGGTCCCCCATCCTTGTTCTCCGGTGAAGGGTCATTCTTTGATGAGCGGTCTCCTGCAGTTCTTTCATGTTCACTGCCGAGACCGAGTTGCTTGTCAATTAGGGAATTGGATCTCGGACCTGTGATGCATTAACCTAGGTCTATTAAGCAGAAAGCACCTAATCTCGGGTTTTATTCGATATACGAGCATAGCATGGTGCTGAATTTCGGATCTCAAACTAATGGAGCTTGGCATCCAGGGAGATGGAGAGCTGTGAACCTCTCAAGAAATAGATCTGATCAAACCATAAAAGTCGAAGTAAGTGGTTGTACAGGGTGTCTTCAATAGAATGATGAATGATGAAAAAACATGTTATTTTGTTTATATGCTGCATATTTCAAACGAAGGTATTATTCGAATGATTTTGATCTGATTAATCTATACTATAAGAATAAGAAGTGAAAGGCGCAGAGCTGAAGCTTTAAGTCTAAAGAACCCGAGTAGATTGTGAACCCTCAAGAGAAGAGAAAAAGAAAATCGAACAATACAATGAGCTAGATCATAACCACTTCTGCAGTTTTGAAAACATACCCTAGTCATTTGCTATTTCATATTGAAACAGTCATTATATGATAATGATCATCAAATTTCATTTTATTCCTTCGTCCAGATTAACTTTTGGCTTCGAAATCACTTATCGGTTGTTTTTTAATTTCGAAGGACATCAGCACTACAGCCATTTCATTTTCCAAAATGCGTGGGAGTAGAATACATCACTTTTATGAAGGGTGTCTTTGAATTTTACATTAATTTGAATCATAGATTCTACTCGTCAAGTAAAACACTTTTTACCCGCTTGTTCTAGGAAACAGCTCGTTATCATTTCGTCACAATGTCTGTAATTTTCGAATTTTGAGCCAAAATGGTCTTAAACTCCCTGAAGTAGAATCTGTGGTCAAATTCAATTTAGTCCGTCAGTCCGTCTGACGGTCTGGCCGTCCGGATGTCCGTCGGTATGTGCTCTAACTTTCAAAACGAAGGACCTAGAGTCTTGAAATATTCAGATTAGGTTTTGATTTTGAATATCTCGGCTAAAATTGTTAATAGGCCAAATATGCTGAGTGGTTTTTATGTTACAGCCGTTTGAAATTTTCATTTTTCAATCACTCGAAAAATATTTATCTGATCGGAATGAAACTCTCTAGGAAGATGACCACTTTCAATAAGAAGACTTATCCTTGGATGAATTCGAAGAAAAAAATGTTTTTCTCCTGGAAATTTTCATACTTCATGAAAATTTCAATGAATTTTCCAAATCGCCATTTCGCAATGTGAACGAGCGCGTGAAAGCTACTACTTTTCTAGGTTTTTTTCTTTCATCATTACTTCAGACTCAGCTCGGGTAAGATATCAGGGAAGTATTGTTATTCCAAATGAGATGCATTTTCGTGTGAAGTATTCCATATAAAAGGCACATAATTTTCATAATTTTCTCTTAGTTTGACTTTGAAGGTAATTAATAATAATAATAATTGTGCCTTTATTTGAATGTTTTCTTTTCTACAATCATAACAGCAGGGCGAAATCTAGCCTTAAAGCTACTTCACTTAACTTTAAAGAAAAATATACTAATTTAACAAGATTTTTCACAAAAATAAAACATCAAACTTATTCATAAACTCTGCCTCAACAATAAATGTCTCCTCAAGCTAGACCTTAATGAGTTTAGGGAGATCGTGTGCAGGAACCTACTATACTCATTGTACAATTTTACTGCGCGGAAAGTAAAAGAACGTTGAAACATGGCTGAACGAAAACTAGGCAACATAAGCCTTTGTCCATGTCTTATCGCGACTTGACAAACGTCCCGTCTGAAAACTACTTACTCTCTGATCTCTGAATCATACGAAATAACCATAACAATGCAGGTGAAGTGTATTTATTTAATTACCGTTAAAATCAAAATATTCAACGTGCAATGTGATAAAATCTATTAACAATTCCATGAATTTCATCTTTTTCTGGATCCCGCCCTGATGTAGTGAAGGCCTCAAATCAGGCCCCACCCACTTTCATCCAGAACACAGAATTGACAGTTTTTTTTTGTGTCCAGAACACAGATTATGAAGTTCTTTGTTCGGAATCTATTGATTTGACCATCGAAAATATTCATAAAGTTCAGTACAGTCATTAAGCCATCGAATAAAAAAGTTGATCCAACTAGCACGTGCTCGTGTTGCCACCAAGAAAATTTCATTGTCCTAATAATTCTGTACAATATGTATGTGAGTGTGTTAAAATCCCGACACGTTCCCGAACATTGTCTTAGTCCAAGTTACAAGGAATGAGTACATTCAATGGATAAACTTGTTCCCTGTTGTCAATATTGGCGGTAATGTGTTTAGATATTTTGTATAAGATTTTGATAAATTCCATGAAATCATGAAATATTGAAGCAACTTAGATTTATGTAATTTTTCAATCGAAAACATCAATCCAAAGTTATATAAGATACAAAACATTTTGTATTTTTCGACTATCTATAGACAAGAGGTTACCGCTACTAGCACAGAAATTCTGTAAGTCCAAGAAAAATATGAATATTTTAATACGCATCATACCGCATTCAACGAAAAAATAACCGCAACTGTTATAGATATACAGAAAAAACACAACAAAAGAAGAACAACAAATAAATATCCAACAAATATATCTTTATAATCAATATTATATTTCATTTATTGTTGAGAGAAACTAATATTTGTGGACCGAAGGACCTCGGTCAATGGTAATTTGCTACAGAGTTCTTAGAATAAATCACTTCTATTATTATAAAAGTTAATTATTGTTGATTTTATTTTGTGGAAAACCATCTCATTGGATAATGTTATGAAAATCTATTTTTACTTCCTCAATGTATCTACGCCTATTTTTCATTCATTGAATCACTCCGATTTCTCTGTTCTAGCTCAAATAATTCAAAATGATAAACAACGAAAAGTTAATTTCTCGTTCATTCTCATTGCATGTGGCAGATCTAAAATTCGTAACTAATTACGACAATCCGTCGACAGCTACAATTTCGGAACTAACCAGTATATCAGCCGAGAAAAGTCTAATCGATCCTGGCAATCCGTTCATTAAAGTTCATTAACAAGAGCCTAATTAATCACATTAACCAACATCACATAAACTGAAAGCGACGAGTGAATGAATTATGCGTAACTCTCAATGGCGCTGGTTTTGAACAACGAGGATTCCAAACTGATAATATTTCATGGGCAAATAACGCAGATAAACGCTAAAAACGCCTGAAGAGTATGATTTTTGTGGGAGATTTGTTACAATCTCAGCCTCATTATTGAAAAACCACTGAATGCTTTATGATGAAATCCTGAAAAAATTGTAAAGAACATCATAATTTTATGATTTGTTGAGGCCTGAAATAAAATAAGCCCGAATACAATATTCTGTGAGAGAAAAACATAAAGGATCGATATTTGCACAGTGACTGTGAAGCTTAATACCGAACGCCGAAATTGTGAATAGATAATAATAATAATAACAAAATGGTTTATTTCCTGAAGCTCCAGTTATAAACAATTATCACAGAAGCGCGAGCCTGTACGTGATCTATTATTAAACAAAATATAATACAGTAGCCGATATTCAAATTATTTTGCCAATTCTAGGCAATATACATTTTCACAGAAAAAACAATATAAATATGAATGTGAAGCCAATTCAACCAGGAAAAAAATAGAGACAACATATTGGATAAAGAAAAGTGGAGATGAGTGAACAATTTACACAGAAAAACAGGATGGGATCCACCCTTCCATCCAACAGTTATTCAAATTTCAATTTCTTAAATATTTCGAAAAATATAATCTAGTATCGTTCCAGAAATAGTTGAGGGCAAACAATACCTAGAATTTAACGGGGTGATTTTTGAGGGCCAGAGTTCGTTTTTTTCGGAAAACTTTTTTGATGCAAATGGTTGAAAAAAATCGTGAGAATGCGCAATGTTACCACTCCTTTAGGTTTGATAATTTTCAGGAAACTAAAAACTGAAATGGAGTGAGAATGGAAAAATAACAAACATGGTGCATTCTCACAGAAGAGTTGAGTACTTCCCAAAAAAAATTCTCGATGAATACTCGTCGAAATTTCTCTGAATTCTAATATTTCACGCGGCTATTGGCAACGTTAAATTAGGTAGACGGCATTCAGGTGACTGACCTTGAAATATTAACAGATTTAATTAAACTTGAATGTGGCTGTGTTGCCTAGCCGTAATTCATCACCACGTGGTATTAGTTGCTCTTAATACAAAATTTCTCAGGTGTATTAACTAACGAATAATATGGTGAAATACACCCATTCAACTCGACTTGTGAATTTTCAATATTTTTCTTCGGTCGGTTCATGCCTCCCGTGTTTAATCCTCCGAAAGTTTTCCGCTTGTTTGAAGATTTCTTTGGCATGAACAATCTCATTGACGATGCTCTGATTAGCGCATGAAGTATTCTGGATTTATTACTCCAACATTTTCAGTTAACTCACGTTAGCTCATCAACTACTATTGCGCCCATGTTCTAGGGGAACAGCTTGCTATCGTTTCGTCCAAATATCTGAATTTTCAATTTTCAGCAGAAACTGGTTTCGAACGACTAGGTTGGACTCACGATGACGAATCCGGTGTCAAAATTGATTATGTTTGGGCGGCAGGCCGAATGCATAAATACGGGCGAACATAAAAATTCTTTCAACTTGAAACTTTCCGGGTAGGTTGCATTTTAAAAAACGACAGTCAAGTTCGTTAACGGGCAAAATCGTCCAAATAATTACGGAGTTATCGCCATTTCAAATTTTGAGGTTAGTTCCTGATATTCCAGAAACTTCTGCGGTGATTGGATCGAAACTTGGCTGTTGGTTAGAGCATAATGACACGCAATCTCTCACAAAATTCAAAAAAATCATTTTTTAACATTTTGTGGAAATTTTTGTATTTTTGGAAATATCCGTTATAGTGAAAAAACAATTCACTCACATCTTGAAATCTATATTTCGCAGCAGTGCACCAAATTATTTTCGGAGATGTTGAGAAAAAATATATAAAATTTCGTGTTTTTTTTTCTCGGGATAACTCAAAAAATACGGATTCAATCATGATGAAACTTGGCAGCTAGTTCGAAAATACTGATGGGCAACTGTTTGCATGATGATCGTGACATGATAACAATTTGAGAAAAAATTTCAGATTTTTTTCAGATATCCAATATTCTGTGATCTTCTGATTATATCACTTTCACGAACTTGCGTTTGAACCTTCGAACTGTCATTTTCCGATGAAGAATTGGATCTCCATTCGATCTAACCTATTTTGGAAATATTACATACATTAATTTTGAATTCAGCCTTCGTAATTAAGGTCCAAACCCACTCTACAAATATCGATATATGTATAATAGGTTTGGACCTCAATTACAAAGGCCGAGTTCGAAATTTTATTGCCCCACTATTCCCAAAAATACAGATTAGATCGAATTGAAATCCAGTACTTTATCAGAAGAGTACACTCGATGTTCTGAATTTGCAAAATGGCGAAGGATACGGCATATCCCCCAAATGTTTAATGGAAACTATTTGAAATAATAGAAATGCACTGACGTGAAGTCAGCAGCTTTTGCACACATGTTCAAAGTGTATCAACAAAAGTGAACATGTGCCCAAAAGCTGCTGACTTCACGTCAGTGCATTTCTATTATTTCAAATAGTTTCCACTAAACATTTGGGGGATATGCCGCATACTTCGCCATTTGGCAAATTCAGAACATCGAGTGTACTCTCACTACTATCTTATATAATACCACCTTATTTTATCTGAACTTTGTTGAAATTCTGTAGTATTATTCGTCAGACAAATGTTTCTGATAAAGCTTTTTCAACTTCACCATTATTCGCTTGAACTACACCCAAATAAAATAATTCAACATGAATTATATATCATTCTGGACTCTGATATGTGTAAAAGAAAAGTATGTTTCGAAGAATATTCAGGTGTTATAAGCGCCAAGAATGTTGACATGATTAATACTCTACTATAAATCTATTTTGATGATTGAATTCACACCTGTTATTATACATCATCAAGAATTTATTTTTGACTGTTTCTTACACACATTATTCAATTCACATCAATGACCTAACAATATTGAGTACAAAATTGAAGACATTGCGAAACTCCTCTATTTACGAACCCTGTTAATATTATCTCTACCTGTGAATTTAATATTGTGCTATTTGAAACAATGCTTTCAATACGAAGAATAATCAGAAAATAATAAATACGTACATAAAAAGTTCGATTCATTCGATATGTATCATCCCCATTTGTTTTAAATTTGCAAATTTCCAGAAACTATACGTTACTGTTTCCCCTTGCTTCTATAATTCTATCATTATATCTGCATTAGTCCATTTTTCTATGAATAATCACTCACCAAACGATTTCTTCGTCAAATTCCTTTCTGGATGTCCTTGCGAGGTTTCTAGGACACAAATTGAGTTTGAACCCAATTCTTTCTTACCCAAAACAGCTATGAAACTGAATTTTCATTCAAGTCATTTCATGAATACCTATTGTGTAGACAAAAAACTTCAGCCTCATGAGGAAAATGGTGTCTGGGATATGGAAGTAAGTGTGAGAGGTATATTTCTTACAACTTTCCAAAAGGTTATGAAATGCATGTTATTTCAATGAATGAAATGTTGACACTTTTCGACTTCAATTATCGTAAAATTCGATCTAATCGATATTATGAGAGTTATTGAAAATCCAAACAAAGAAACGCTGGACATCTCTTATCCAGTAATTCAGTTAACCAAGGCTCTGAAAGTTTTTGAGCTTGAGGTCATTTCCTCCAGATTTTATTGCACGTGGTACAATGAGCTGGATAAAATTGAATTTGACCATCCTCAGGGAGCCAAACCAGTTAACACTATTTTTGATTCAATGCTCGAAAACTACAGAAAATCAAGAAAAATTGCAACGCCTTTATTTTTCAGAACAGGGACGTGAAAATGATTTGTATACAAGGAACTGAATCGACCAAGATCAATACTCACAGATCTATGATGAGTTCGATCAAATTCATTTGCTTGCTCTCAGAATCAGGACTTAAGTCTTGAAGCTGAGAGTTCGACAGTTCCGTAAAACCCACATCATAGACCTGAGGGTATGTTTATTGACCTCTAGAGCATTAAATATGGACAAGCTTTCCCCATAGGGCGTACTGTGATTGAGTTTGTAAGCAATTTGTATTATGGATGAACATAATTAAAACTGAATGTCGGAAGCTAGGCAACTTTACCTAAACCTACCTGCCTGTTATGGAGCGTTTAATGAGTGTCGTTATTCAAACTAGGATACTTTGATAGAAGTTGAAGCACTTCGATAGGCAACTATTAGTACAAGTCGGTATTTAGGTAATGGTTGAATATAATTTTAATTTCATGCTCCTCTTAGTTAAAGGAAAGAAATCGATACTTCATACTGCATAATATAATCACAAAATGATCGACATAGGTATATTTTTTTCCAAAATGTTATTACTGAATATTTTCATTTGTCTAGAAAACAATTTACTCTGGGTACCAAATCAAATGTCATATGAAAGTAACAATTCGTATTGAACTGATAAAAGGACAATTCAAGATATCGGGAGATAGGAGATCTTATGTTGGCTCAAATTGAGTACTCTTTATTTTTCATTTTTTCTTCTTTAGGATGCTACAAACGGTTATTATTATATTATGTGACAAAAGATTCCCAAAGGCTCACCAAAATTTGAGGTAAATTTATACAATTGTCAAACGTAGATGAAAAATAAAGACTACACAAATTGAGCCACTATTGGCGCTGGTATATCTCTGAAGCATGAATATATTTTTCGTATCTCGAACACTGAGTATTTTGATGAAGATTTGCATAATTTACTTCAGTGAAAACACATTTATTTCATTTTCACTCGAATTAAGTACATCTCAATCTCAAACATTTGAGCTGAATGATAAAACGCGTTAAAACGGAATTCTGCAAATGTTCCTGGTGTTTTTCAGGTTTTTACACCCCATATCTGAAAGCGAAATATTAAGAACTAAAATAATTGTTAATTGTACAAAACGCCTCTGCGGTGTGCAGAATTGAAACTATTTGTCAAGGGCTCTTTCTAGAAAAAAATTGGCTTATGAACAATATTGGAACAATCCAAAAGTCAAACAAGGTGAACTGTAACGTTTGAAAGTCTAGATCTGATTCTTTCATCACACGAATAAAATAAAAGTTGATTCTCACTATACGTTCCGTAACCTTTCAGTATCCGTTCCGTAAAATATAGTAGGGTGCAAAAAAATTTATTTTTCTCCGACCGTATGAAAAGTGACACTATTTTGACCTGTTTTTAATGCGCAACGCTCTACATACCAGAATAGTGGGCAATTGCTAAGCAATTAGAAAATAACAGTGCGGAATATTCTAACCACACTGCTGTAGCGTGCGGTAATGTTACAAATGAATTATTATAATAAAATGAAACAAAGTATTCTCAGAAAAGGATTCACTGTTGTTTTTCCTGCAAAAATCCATGAAGTGCTGGTACGCAGGTTCATACTTCTCTCTGGATTTCGCCGAAAGTAAATTAAGTGAAGCCGCGAACGCGTGCAAGGAGGCGTGCAAGGTAACAAATAATCACATCAGTGTTCATGTTTACTATTTTTTTTAATTCCTTATAAAATACAACGGATCAATCAAAACTGGCTCGAAAATTATTTTACTTTTGTCATAACAAAGCAATTTCCATGGTTGCCACTTCTATATTTCAACACGAACATAGAGAAACCCTTTTAAACTTACTTGATTACATATTGAATGAAATATTCTTCAATTAATTTTTCAAATTTGAATCAACGATCGGAGAAAAAATAGTATGTGTAATTCGTGGGAAAAGCATATTCCTGAACTCCTGTGTTACACATTCATTTGGGAATATTATGCTTTTCCCACTAATTATACAATATACTATTGTGCACACTATCCTTTCTGGTGACCTATCTCCATGCCATTTTCGCCTGCTGAATTTTCACGGACCGGATACTGGAAGGTTGCGGAAAGTATAGTGGGAATAAACTTTAATTGTCTTCCCTTTATTTTCGATTTGATATAAAAGTGAATTCAGCCAAATGTGGTCCATTACTATAACACAATGGGCGTAATTATCTCGTACATTCAGCAAAATATAGGACGATTGGAACAACCTTGTTCTTTTGAAATTTTTGGTTCCGATATCACTATCGTTGTATGATCCCAATCAATCATATTATCCCCAATAGCTGGACATAAATAGCTCGCTTTTGGGATCTTTGGGTGTTTCGATTCTTAAGGTTTTCTTTGTGGTTTTGCTTTCTGATATCTAACAACCGCGATCTTTTTCCGGCCTTACCACAAACACAGGGAATACTATAATAACACTTTTGTGATTTCTGTTTCTCGTTGGACTTTGCGAGGGCATAAACAATAATATTCATTTAATTCTTAATACCTGAATAATAAAAAAAAGTGTGTTTTCATGTCAATAGAGACATTCATGAAGCAACAGTCGAACTATCGACATACTGTATATTTCACAGCCATGCACGCCACATTACGTTTTGCATAATAGATGAAATTTGATTTGGGATAAATGTGTGGCTTTTCACTTCAAATAACCCAAACCCCATCTCCGTTCAGAGGAAATAAATAACGTTGAAGTTGTTTGCCAATACCCGAATTTTGAGGAAATGCCTAAGAAAATATGTATAGGGCCGATCGTACACACAATAAAGAAAAAACTCTATTTCAAAGGCCGAATTTGCTAATGAGAATCATCTAACGAATGATTCTGCATATGATACACATCCAAAATTGTATTACACCAATATTTCTAAGAATACAGATAGGGTCGATCTGAAATCGAATACTTGTTTGTATATTGACGGTTTGAAGGTTCGTTCAGAGTATTTGAAAACGAAATTCGGGAATTTTTTATTTTTTTAGGGACACGATTATCAAGAATTTTCGCACAAAGTTGTGCCTCAGTATTTTCAATTAGTATCCAAGTTTTATCGTGATAATATCGGTTTTATCTGGGCTATGCCGGAAATAACAAGGATATCGAGGAAAACAACACGAAATATGAATTTTTTCATAGTATATCCGAAAATTGGATATGAGCCAAACTGATATTTGGTACACGAATACCCTGAAATATAAATTTATCAAAAAAAAATCGAAAAAACTTGAGAATCGAACCCTCTCCACATTTGCACACTAGGGTCGAATTCGATGAACTGCCGTTGGTTGATGACAGAGATTAATATAATCAGAACAAATCCAATGTTAACTGATGAGGTAACGTGACCCTATTGTCCGAAAGTGATTTCGAAAATTTTATTTTCCTGGATGAATTCATATTTTTATCCGAGTCATTCTGGAGGCCCAATAGCGAAACTATCGCCTCCACAAGGCCACCAGTTTTTAAATAAAAACTATTCAAGTACTCTGAGCGGTATATTTGGGAGTCAAGAAAATGAAAATCAATGGATATTATTTTATTTTGATTTCATGACACTATTCAGAAGGAAGGCTTGAAAGATTTCAACAATTTGGGTGAAATTTTTTCTCCAAAAAAATTTCACAAAATGGAAAACATTGACATAATGTCAATGTCAATTCAGCAATCGGAAATAAAATTTCATCTTTGCACGTATTCTGCCCTTTCATATTTTTTTTCCAGAATTATACAACACAATTGAATTGACCATCAAAAAATAATAAGATGTGACGAAAAACAGTCAAACCAAAGTTTATGCATAACACACCATATTTATCTGAATATTGCTCAGAACTAACATTTAGCAACCAGTATCTTGCTCACGCTTCGAAAACAGGGAAAATATCTTAAGGCAAAATTACTTTTTTATACATGTTTGTCAAGTTTATGGTGAAACGCCCAGTAAACACCGTAAACAATTCAATAAATATGTTTCGTTTTGTATCTTCTGAAAATGATTATTGCTAGTCATCCTTCAATTGAGTTTCGAAATAATAAGGATTGTTTGATTTTCAACTTCTCGAAGAAGATGTTTTCAACGATCTCCTTGAGAAATCTTCTTCAGAAAATTTTTCAAGGATAAATCATAATTCAGTTAATCGTACGCATGAAACAGCTCCAGCATCAAGATTGAAAATACTACACGTATTGACTGAACGAAATCCTGAAAAATATCCCCATCAGAAATTATTCATGAGGCTTAATCTCCCAACGCCCTCTTTCATTCTTTCATGAGACAATGACGAACTGACTGTTCATTTATCCGAAACGCAAACCGTGAAAAAAAGAGCTCATAAATCAATTAAAGCTCACCCCTGGGGTTTAATTATACAATCTAATGGTGGAAGATTCCAGAAGTTAAGTGGAGCAAAAGAAGTGAGGTTAATTGAAAAATCCGAGAAAAGTAATCTCCGATTGCCTGGAAGTTTATTTTTTCTGATCAATGGGTATTTAGAAAGTCCTTGATTTCCCAGATGAAAAGCTCCGTGCGGAATTGTTTTCATATTATTTTTGAATGGCTTGAAGCCACTGGAACTCCATAATATTCTTTTGTTACTGAACGTTTTTTCCCTCAAATTGTGAGGAATAAACGTTCTATTTTCAGAAATTCTGAATTCTGTTGAGAATTAATATACACTAAAACGTTCAGGATTAATCCGAACACTATCACGGTTCAATTCATTCCATATGAAAGTTCAGTGTGATTCATGTAATTCCATA
This sequence comes from Myrrha octodecimguttata, assembly GCA_958510865.1. NCBI lineage: Eukaryota > Metazoa > Arthropoda > Insecta > Coleoptera > Coccinellidae > Myrrha > Myrrha octodecimguttata. Next base: position 45,661,000 of record OY294058.1, on the reverse strand, counting down.
TACAATGTGCCAATTCTATATCTTTAAAACTAGGCACGAATGCAAAATCAGAAACCAAGCAAATACTAAAAAAAACTTCGTTTTCTTAAGGGATACTTCACACTGTTAGTTCCAATCAATTATAATAATGCCATGATGAACGTCAATCAATTTCTATCAACCTTTTGAGCGTGATAAATCCTTGATGGTTGGGAGACAACTTGTTTTGAACGTAATAAGATTGCCTTCTCAAAACTGCCGCCCACGTGACCTATTTTGGTAGTGCATCCTCAATTCATTATTCTTGAGGAGCGTAGAAAGTAACTGAAGAATGCAACAAATAGTTCGGTTATACAGTGCGCGTCAAAATTATGGAACAAATTCATTTTCTCATAAGAAAAATATTTGGTAACGAAATTTTTGTTTCACTTTTTCCAAATGTTTATGCATTTTTGGAGGACCCTATCAACTCTCTAAATTTTTTGAATAGGGAAAGGAGGTCATGTGGTACTTTTTTGGCAAGATCATTGTATTTTCTTTACAGGCGTGCAGAAGTTTTCAAGAAAAAATTGTTTTTTTGAAAAATTAGTTACTTCAAAGAGCTTTTCAGTATGTGCACTTTGTCATGCCTCATTTACTCTGAGACAATGGTACCTGATGAAATTTGTCACCGAATGAAAGTCGACCATTACACTTTTGTCAATGCACAACTTTCAACCCCTTCCAAATCCCCTCTGGTAAAAAAAAAATTGTCTTCATTAAAGGGTTCGTAGGTGCATAAACAAAACTGTAATGGTCGACTCTCATTTGGTGACAAATTTCACCAGGTACCATCGTCTCAAAGTAAATGAGCCATGACAAAGTGCACATACTGAAAACCTATTTGAAGTAAGTAATTTTTCAACAAAAAAAATATTTTCTTGAAAATTTCTGCACGACTGTAAATAAGATACAAAGACCTTGCCAAAGAAGTACCACATGAGTCACTTTACCTATTCAAAAAATTTAGAGGGTTGATGGGGATGGCACAGGGTGCAACGAGAATCCTTCAAAAATGCATAAAAATTAGGTGAAAGTGAAACAAAAATTGACATGTTTCATTGCAACTTTTATCTTCTTTACTTCTTATTTTTTGGCAAAACTAACAGAAAAATCTTTTCTTGAAGTTCCATGAGTTGGCCTTTTTTTTAATTTGTATTCGAAGATTTAACTTTCAAATAGGTTGATGGTTGGATCAAAATTTTTAGTTCGATGGTTCAAATAAGACATCCTCAAAAAGGCAGTGAAGTCCATTCGTCAATTGATTTTCATTTGGAGGATGGTGGAAGTTTGATTAATCTCGTTACTTCACTTAATGTCGATTAGACATTATTTCCGCCATGTATATTTTTTGTCGATTATTAAACTCGGAACCATAAACAGCATAAAAAAATCCTCATATGAAATCACAGAATAATGAACAAGGAATCCATCATGATGTAAGTAAAACAAGGTGTGCTCATCTGCTCTTCTGTGATCGTATTTACCAATGATGACGTCACTTTTTTCATTCAAATTCAAAGCACAGAATATATTTTTCTCGTATTTTAATCTTGCTGATGTCACTGTTAGTTTCCGCAATGTTGGAGCAATATCCCTAAATAATCGAAGATAACAAAAAAATGATAATTACGTACATGAAGGAGTCGTTTACACATTGGAGGTATGTATCGTTATATAATAGCAGCGAATCAATTTTTTAAAGTATGCGCTTCTTCATTTAGCATCGAGAAGATGCTTGAAACTGTTTATGAGTTCTAAAAGGAAATAAAAGATATTTTTTCATTGAATCATCAAGTAAATTGAGGAATTGTTAGTACTCAGTTGTTAACCCGATAATCCTCCATAGACTACTGTTAATAGAAAATTTATGAATTATTATTGATCAACCCATAAATTACCGAGAAAAAATATTTCTCGACATGAAAAATTGACGCCGAATCTGTAATTCCGAAGAAGCATTCGAGAAAAACTTTATGACATCTCATCGAATCGCATTCTGCAGAGATTTCCACTAGAACCTCTTTCATATCCTGACGAAATTATCAGATTGCACACTCGAAAACGAAAAGTTGTTTCCATCTCTATGCCCCGTCCAATTTGTCCAGAACCTTCCAAGAGCTCTTCTTCTACTACCTGATGCAGAAAATCTCAGACAGCTCGGTTCGGGAGAATCTCTTTGAGTGAATCTACTCTGATTTGCACAACACTTACTGCTAGAAATTTATTTAATTGGTTACATACGAAGTTTCTCTTTTGAGATATGCCTCGGAAGGATCACAGTTTTTCCTGTCCACTAGGAAAGCATTTTATACTACTTTCCCTGAGGTCTTTGAGCTTCTTTCGTTGAGTTAATACAGCAGGATAACAGCTACGATATTCCTGGAGAACAAATTTCGAACTGAAAACTGCGAAAATCACATTCGACAGACGGAAAATTGTTGATCGATTATGTACGGACAACCTCCTGGTCTTCATTCTGTGAATATTCATTAAGTACCTAGAGGAATAAAGAAAAATATCCATACCATATTGGCGAATGAAGATGAGCGCTACTCCCTCTGGTGGCTATCCGAGTAACTCGAGGTACAGACATTATCATTGACAAGTTGAAAGAAATGTTAAGAAAATGAGAAAGTTTATGAATTTTTCTTGGTGTTTGTATGATTTTACAACTGCTTCTACTGGGGAAAAGCAAATTCAAATGTCCCTTCCGATAGATTTCCACTGCCCGGTGAAAAATTTCGAGTTAGGGTGAAAGAAACTTCCTTTAACAAGTCGGTCCTGAAAGTGTTGAAGAATCGATAATAACCAACAAACAAGATTTATGAGAGTCTGTTACCTTGATTTTATCGATGATGATCGTTTTTATAGAGGAAAGCACGAACTGCTCATGAAATATTAGATCACATTTATGAAGACAATTTTTTTCCAGGCCCCTAATCCAAGCAGAGAAATTTACTTAAGAGGAATGCTCCGCCTTCCCGAAATACGCCTGTTGAACTGATCATCAAGTAACAACGTATGATGCAAAGTTGTATAAGGCATTTTTATTACAGCTTTTTCAAGACCAATCAAATGAGTGTTGGAAAATTTAATTGTCAATCCATAATGAATAAGACTAACGATACAAGTAGCATTAGTTTTATGTGAATTTATTAATTTTATTCACAATATATTGAGTATTTAGTCCTTCGCTATAAAAATAGTAAAGTTATGAGAATTTGTCTATTATTCGAAAGAGTGTGTTTTACAATACTATCTGTTTTTCAACTTTCAAGACAGCTTAAGAAATCCAAGTCAATCTTGCCATTTGGATCTGAAAATGAATAATATTAAAATACTGTCTAACGTTAGAGATATCGCCGTAATCTTAGAGTTGCTACACTCAATAAGATTGAAGAATGATACATACCTACCTACTTTGTAAGAATGGAATATGTACTCTCAGTAATACTCTCGTCAACTATAAAAGTCTAAAAAGTCTTTGAATAAATCGTGAAATCAAAAATTACCAAACCAAATACTAAAAAACAGTACAAAATCGACTATCAAAACAAAATCTATGTCTGTATTTAAGGTTCCAAAACTGGGCACCGTGGCGCTGCAATCTTAAATTCAGACGCCAATTAGACGATGCAAGTTGTTGAAATGGTAGCAGTAAACTAATGTTCTGAAAATGCCTCCTAAACTTCGTTCTACTCATTTAAAATAAAATGAGCAGAATTATGGAATTCAATCCCATTTGTTGATAAGTTGGTCTTGCAGTATGCACAAAAACAAATTTACCATCTTTTATACCCGGTTGAGAAAAAAATGTCGGATAGACATATCAGCTTGACATATTTTGGGGAGATATCTTTGAAGATTCAGAGATTTTTTCTAAATTCAATTTGTGAACAGCCTAGTGCTAGTGATAACAAAAAGAGTAGGCTATTATTCAATCATAAAACAAGGTCGGAAAAACTACAAAAATCGAGCATTCACAAGATAGTTTGCGAAGAATGTTCATCAGTTTACGTGGGTTGAACATGTAGAAATTTTCAGACGAGATTAAAAGAACATTCAACAACTGATCGTAATTCACGATATAGGGAGTAAAAAATGCGTTCAATGCGTTAATTTCAATCCCAATTTTCATTCTCCAAACTCTTCCGATATTTGGCAGTTCAAAGTACTTCATTTGATCACGTTACACATATCTCATGAGAGAAGGCCTTATAGAATATGGGAAGATAAATTTGAGGTTCCGAAAATAATAAAAAAGTTAATCTTCGTGGGAATAGGTATTATCTGCTGATATATGGTTTTGGAAAACGTTCGGAGATATTATTTTACGGAGTTAGATTGCACGATTTCCTTTATATAAAGATGTGCGGTTATTTTCCCTCCAGAGTAGAGCCGTCGTTATTTTACTCGCCTTTTGCCGGTCGTTTCCTCAATATAATTCACAGATAATAATCTATTCAGCTGAAACAATGAGCAAATATATTGTTCTATATGGAGTGTATACAGGGTGTTTCATAATATATGCGAATGACCTCAGGATGTGATAGCTCTACTAAAAATTTGGAGAGTTTTCCATTAAGTTATCCTCTAAAATGCACCATTTGATATTAAAAAAAATCGTTTCTTGTGAATATCTCCGGAATCTTGGTACAGAAAACAGCTTTCATAGGTATTTTTCAATCACAATAAGCTATCCGTCGACTTTAGAGCGTACGGCCCAGAGTACTTTTTGTGTAGAAATCAGTGGCGGTTCGAATGGGGGTTTAGAAATACCAACTCGCAACTTAGAGCGGAATTTCGTGTGGATTCAGTTGTTAGAAAATTCTGAAGAAATTTTATTCGGAAATTCTTTAAATTTTCGATGAAAACTTATTTTTTCTATCACAATATTGATAAGATTTCAAGAGAATTCGGCACAAACCTTAGAGTCAGTACAATAACAAAGTTTCAAATTTCAATTCGATCCGATATTTACTTTCGGAGATATAAGGAAAAAAAATATGAAAATTTCGTTGTTATTTGAAATTTTAACGTTATTTTCGCAATATCTCAAGAAAAATGTTTCAATGAGATCAGAGATATCTTTCGATTGATGGTGGTGGCTAGGGCACTGAGTATTTTGAGAGAACTGGAATGCTTTTCAGAAACTGCTGCAAATGAAGAATATTCATTGATATTGGTTGTTTTTATAATGGGTGCTGCTGGAGGTTGCGTAATTGGTGTGCTTGTAACTATGACAGATAGTAGTGTTGAAGATCGTGAGCGTATTTTTATGTATTTCTCGAGTTTTCTTCGATACAAGATCATAATATATGATATCACATATTTTCAGAATTCGATCATTTTGAATAATTCGGTATAACAGTAATAAAATGAGACGCAAATTCAAATTGGTTGAGATACGGTGAATCACCTTCTACCTCACACTTCACAGCACGATTCTGCGATCGATACTGCCGAAGATATTGATTGATAGAGTGAAAGCTTCACAACAATAGAAAGATAGTGGATATAAAAATTAAACCGCAATTCTTTTTCTTCAGTATTCTTATGGATTGAATCATCCATTTCAATAATGAAAACAAAAATACCAAAGACCTATTACCATTATTTCAGCAAGGATTGCAGGTTTCGTGTTTTGAAAGAAGTTCAGGAGTGGTTCAAAAGCATTTACTTTTCTCCCACATATCATCTAAATAATTCTGACGTGAGAATTCGAAAATGAAAGTGAAAGTGGCTCACAAAATCTATCCTTCTTTCTCGAGAAAATACAGTACATACAGTTTTTTGGGTGCAAATGGTTGGAAAAATAGGGGGAATTATCAATGTTCACTTCGGCATATTCCCTAAATTTTTCGGAGAATTAAATTGGGATAGAGGAAAAAATGTGAAAATGAATATCATTGCGGATTCCAACAAAAGTATTATCAGCATCCCAAAAAAAATTTTTCGAGAAAAAATCACTGATATCACGTTAATAAATCTTGCTGCTATTGGCATGCAGACCGTGGGCGGATGCCTGGCCTTGACATGTTTACGCGGCTTCATGACACTTCACTGTGGCTGAATTGCAGAAATCCACGAAATCCTAATTTGGCATCTTGACTTACTGTTTGCTCTCTAAGAATTGAATAGATGGTGACAAGAAATCAATTATTTTAAGACTTGAAATAATATCCCTGAATTTCAAGGGTTATATCTGCCATATTATTCAGTTCTGAACATTATCGAATACCCTCATATACAACGTACCATCTGAACATTAATGTATGTACATAATTGTGGATTGCCTATTATATACACCTAATTTATGAAAGGAAATGTACAGGGTTTCCTGTTAATCTAAAACAGTATTTGAATTGATGATTGACCAGGTCATGAACACTTGGAATATCGAAAAATGTTAAGGTAAAATTTTCACCCTTTTCGATATAAAGGGCTTTTGGAACTTCGTGAAAAATCGCTACCTTTCCTCGATATTACGGATATCATGTCTCTGAATTCTTACTGATTCAGAAACTTTTTTACTGAACATTACTGATGTGAGCTGCTTTCTGAATGTATGAAAAATTTTCCAGAAATTGATATTATTCTGCGATAAATGGGGATGAAATGCGAGATTTAAATTCAACCAATTTTATCCTCGTGACTCGACTCAATTTTCGGAAAAAAATAAAGACGACTCGAATGCAAACATTTACCCCAAAAATATGTGCAATTTGTCCAGTCTCCATTTTTGTATAAAATATACTATCATGGTTTCTGGAAGGATGCTAAGATATTCTGGTCTATCCTATACTACAATTTTGAAGAAAAAAGTATTGAGTTGCGAATTCATCGAAATAAAACGATGAAATAATAATTGCTAGGGTAGAATTTATTGTACACGAATTTTCAGAAAATGAGAATACAATCTCAAATCTTCTTTCAAATGATATCTTCAAATCATGAGTTACAGTGAATTAATTCGACTATAAAGTTTTAGATATGGGAATTGAATTGTCCGGTATGATGCCGAGACGACATACTTTCTAGAACATGCTTCCCCAGCGCACTAACGATACTTTGAGTGTCCATGTAAATTGACCATCTCAATCGTTCCACGTCAGTTGTAGTCAACTGAAGCGTAGAATTTTGCTATAGAATATTCCTAAGTGGAGTGAATCACACAATTGAACTCAGATGATCTGGGCGGCCGCATTATTGGTTTAGAGTCTTCGATCCAATATATTGAGTACTTTAGACCCAAATATTATCGAACTTGTGCTTCGATACTAACAAGTGATTTGGCAATATGAGCTGGCTCGACTTCCAGAAAAGTAGCCATTGTATTACTAGCCCGTGAGTTCGACAACATTTCGGTTTTAATATACCTAGTACAATGGGATGAGACATACTAGACCAACCCAAGAGCCCCCAGGTCAATTGAATAAAATAGTTCGATTAGTTTGACTTGGGCCATTTCATAGAACATGTTTACAAAACAACTTCACCTGGCATGGAACAACTAAGATGGTGTATTCACATGCTATTAGAGAATCGCTGTAGAGGGGCATAACACCATTAAAAATTTCCTCCCTGACTGCATCAAGGAGGAAAAAAAACAATTGAATCTTTTTTCTCAATATAAGTAAGTACAATTTATTGCTTGATAAGATAAGATATTCATTGAGAGAAGAATTGAAATTGTATATTTTTTATTGTCTGAAAATTCCTAAGCTATGAATTTTTTACTCTGAATCAGTATTTCATCATTTTGTTACGAGGATTTCACAACTGAATACTTTGTGTTCAAAATTTTGAAAGCAAAAAAAAACCGGAATATCTTCACATTCTCCTTCCCCGGAAATGTCAGTCCTTCCAGAAACAGTAAGAGTATATATACAATTTTGAGGAATTGGCAAAGTGCGCATGTAGTGTATGTTCACATTCACGTGGTTATGGTTTTTACGCGCTTGTTCTGTGGTACAGCGCGTTATCATTTCGTCACGATGACTGTAGTTTTCGAATTTTGAATTGAAATTATTCTCAAATGCCTAGGTTGGTCTCACTGATAGAGAATCCATGGTCAAATTCAATTCTGTCAGTCCGTCCGTATTGGAGTTCGTCCATTTGAAATTGTAAGGTTAGTTCCCCGATATCTCATGAAGTAATGACTCGATCAGATTGAAACTTTGCATGTAGTTTCGAAATATCAACGCGCAACTTAGTGCAAAATTCCGTATGGATCCCGATATTTTCTTTAGGAGATTTAAGGAAAATTATATGCCAAATTAAGTTCTTAATTAATAATTAATGGTATTTCAACGTTATATTCGCAATAGCTCAAAAAAAACGAATGCAATCAGATTGAAAAATCGTAACTAGTTGAAGAATACCAACGCGCTACAAGATACACAATTTTGTGTTGATGTAATAATTCGAATAATTCATTGCTTCACAAGAATTTCATGTAGTTCCCAGATGCATCAGTGTCTACCGATCCGGCTTAAAACACAATCTCAGTCTCAGTTTCATTATGATTGTTGGATTTGTGAAATTTGAATGATAACGAGAAATGCACCGAATTATTTGACATGAGTTTTTCCAATTTCTCCAAATATAATTATCGGTCTTACAAAATATTGAGAATATCTACGAGGTGCAGCATGAGCGCTAGCGTCTCCTGCACGCGGTGGTCATAAGTAGGGTTGTCTCGAGGCAAGTGGTAAAGTAGAACGCGCGTGTCCTAAGTAGGGGCTGAGAGAGATGGCGTTCGCTACAGAAGAATAAAAACGCACAACTCAGAGCAGTATTTCTTAGATTCAACTCTTAAAAATAAAAAATAAATGTTTTACGAAATGTTTTCTGAACAAATTGTAGTCTTCGGAGACTATTGATTACATTTCCATGAAATCACCAACAGATCTTCGAGTCAATATTTGACAACGGCATTTGAAATTTCAAGTCGATCCGATGTTAATTATTGGAAATAAATTTCGAGGTTCTTTCCTGTTTGTTCCGGAAGGAATATGCCCTTAAGGGAAGTAACTCGAGTGTGGTTCACTAAGTAGACTGTATAATTCAAGAATGACCCAATTTTTGGATGTAAAGGATAGACAGAAATACACGCTTGCACCAGACCTCGTGAGAACGCGTAACGAACCAGATGACCAAAGGGTTTATTTTGGTTTCAAGTTCAGAACTGTTGGGGACGGTTCGAGATTGCGCAATTGCGATTTTTCAGACCCCAAATGGCAATTACGCATACTCGAACCGTTCCAAACAGTCCTGAATTGGTTCTGAAGTCGGAACCAAAACAAAGCTAAAATATCAGGACCTCAGAAGGGGCGCCTTTGAAGACTTCGTTGGTGCTGGACACGTTCTTGATGCGCTCCGAAGCGTCCACAACTTTTCACTTGAACTAACCTATAATACTAGAGAAATAAGAGATATGTTTTGATTGTTAATGTTTTCTTTTGATTTGGTGACAGAGGCACTTAATCGCGAAAAAAAATAGTTATTTGCGGCGGTGGCAATCAGTAATTTTTCATCACACTTCAGAAATCAAAACGTTCAAAAATGAGTGAAGAAACAACAACGCTCACAAACACGTGTTGCTATACTGCGTAAAATCTGGTCAAGTACGCGGGACATTCAACCTGTAATTGAACCACGCACGAATACAAAACATATCCTCTATATTTTGATGAGTTCTGACGGAAATTGTTTCATACATCAGAAAAGCAGCACTTATCAGCAATGTTCAGTGAAAAAAGTTTCTAGATCAGTACCTATTTAGAGACAAGATATCCAAGACATCGAGGAAAGAAAGCAATATTTCACAAATTCGAAACGCCTATTATCTCAAGAACAGTGAAAATTCAACCTGAGAATTTTTCTGTATTCTGAATGGTCATGGTGTTTGAGGTCTACCGAGGTCCCTGCATTATTTTCTAATTACTATTCATTTCGGAATTCTCACCCAAAATGACTGTCTAGAGAATCTTGCATCACTTTTTTAGATTTAGATTTTTTGTAACGGATAAACGCATTGAAATATCCTTGAGCTCCATTAGTGAGTAAAAAAATTTTTGTTTTTGAAATCACCCTGATGAACTCATTTCCATCCAAGTTATAAAACTAAGCTTACGGAAACACAATCATTCTCAGTGCACCCCAACGAAGTGAGTTAACCAAATTTCACATAATTTCGAGAATGATTGGTAACTCTCAAGAGAAACTACTCCATCATAAAGCTCTGACAGAACAATAGATAAAATAAATCCCTCCGAAAAGAAAATTAGCTTGAAAATGTTTCTGGAAATATTATTCCGACAAAGATTATAAGTGAAAACCTTTAGTATGTGAAAAGTTGTTAACATTTGTTTTCAACAGCAAAAGTTCGGACGTGACTCAACCAACTCACGAACAAGTAATGTTGAAACTAGCATCTCTGATTGGCGGACTCAAAATTATCTTGTGAGGTTAATTCCAAATCAGTTCCGGAAGATGGGAAGTTTTCGGACGTGATCGAATGAGATAATTATCATCGAGGACTCGAGTGCTTCATGGTTTTAGCCTTTCTCAAGCGAAATCACAAAAGAATTTGATAATTCAACCAGGTTTGTCACGAGGCAAACTGCCAACAACCGTAGATCCTCAAGTAGCTACTGCAATAATCTATCTTTAAAGTAGATTCTGCAGAATGTTAAAATACGTGTTGCATGTTTTAATATAATGAAAATTAAAAAATCAAACCAAGCAGAAGTAGGCAATCCGTTTTTCGGAAATATAATCGATGATTTGCTTTTCGATTTGATATATTTCATTGATTATATGATATAACTCAGGTTTCAATGAACCAATACAATCCGTGACTTTTGCGTACTTGAAGTGTATTGATAACAAAATATGCACTAGATCTCATTAAGGGTGCATGGACTCATCGAGTAGAATTGTAAAAATCTAATCTATGATCAAATATTGTTCATGATTTCGCAATATCATCACTAGAAAATTACACATTGAAAAATTTGTTCCTCAAAAAACTCATAATGTCTGTAACTGCAGTTATCAAGTTATAAGCCAAAATAAATATTTGAGTAATGTCATTATCACTGTTCATATTCGTGCCATGAACTTGAAATACAAATATTATGCAGACTCTTTTACGATATCAATCTAGTGGCTCGTTTGTATATTGTTCGAGGGATCAAAAATATATAATATTCAAGCCAGTTGCTGTAATTTTAATTTTGTCGTTCCTGAACGTAAATTCGATGACAATTACTTATCGTAAGATATCAACATGATGTAAAAAACATGGTGTGCTCATCTGAAAGGGAGTGACCTCAGAAAGATTAAAATACAAGGAAACTTATATTCTGTGCTTTGAATTTGAACGGAAAAAATGACGTCATCATTGGTAAATACGATCACTAACGAGTAGATCAGCACACCATGTTTTGCTTACATCATGGATATCAATATGTGAACTTTCAACGAAATAGTTATGAATTTGTATATCAAATGCAAATTTACAATTCGAATTATTATTGATATTGAAACATAAGATTCGATATAGTCGATATCAGCTATCATCTAATACTGGAAGGTATTAAATAAGGATTTTTTAACGTAGATTTTATCACACTTTATTTTTCGAAGAAATAAGATTGTGTGACGCTGAGTGATATATTGTTCTATATTATGCGATGAGGTTGTCAACAATTTCATATTGATCTCGTTGAAGGGAAGATAAAAGGTTTGTTCGTTGTACCAGCATGAACTACACTAACTACACCAACTCCACTGACTTCCAATTCTCAGTGCAGCTGAGTGTAGTCACAGATAACTGAATCAGTGGACTTAAGCTACCTTTTGTGCTAGGGAGATTCGGGTATTTGGGTAAACGGAGATTTAACCCTATTGGTCGACGACGATCACGTGATCGTCGTCAGCCAATAGGGTGAATCTCTCGACCAATAGGATGAATCCCCGATTACCCAAATACTTTACTCTCCCTCGCACAAAAGGCCCCTTTAGTGTAGTTCAATCTGTTCTATGATTCTCACAGAATACAAATATATTATAGATGATTTTACGCAATCCCAAGATGACAGAATTCTATGCTTCTTGTGTTTTCGCTACCATTTCGAGGTGATGTAGTCGTCACGGACAAAAATTCTATTTCAAATAACGATATGATGAAAATTAATTTCTTCCAAGAATAACCACACATAGAAAACAAATCTCGTCCAACCAGGATCCAGAGACAACCACAGATGTCTATGATTATGAATTATATTCACGCATAACCATCATAGAAGATAACCTCACTCTATGCACTGCACACGTAATCTGTGACTACACTGACTGCCAATATTTCCGCAATGAACCGAGTGCAAGTTTACAACAAAACACACCGAACAGTGATTAGTGTAGTTCATGTATGTACAACGAATAAACCTATGGTGTTCTGTTTCAGACAACGTGGGTAAGATTTTGCATATAGTAGAAAATAGATACTACAGATGATTCTGAATTGTGAGATGGAGATGAAATTCACGATCATAATTTTTTTAGATATTGTAAAAAATATGTGAAATATTAGCTTTTTTCTCGATATTTTTGTTTTCTCGAAATTACTCGTGAAATAATATTTAAATCACGATGAAACTTGGCGGTTGATTCGAAAATGCCGATGTCCATCTCGATGATCGTGTCATTAGAACAACTTAAAAAAATATTTCGATTTTTTGCACGCATGTTTTAGGGGAACAGCGTGCTATCGTTTTGTCTAAATGTCTGTAATTTCCGAATTTTGCGTCGAAAATGGTCTCAAACGAATAGGTTGGAGTCACTGATCACGAATCCGGCGTCAAAATCGATTCTATCCATCCGGCCGTCCGTATGCACGATTACGGTCGAGAGGAAAATCCTATCGACCTAAAACTTCCAGGGTAGGTAGCGCATCCGAATGCCTTGGTTATATTCGTTAATGGGTCAAATCGGCCGAATAGTTTCGGAGTTATAGCAATTTGAAATTTTGAATTTATTCCTCTCATATTTTAAAAACTATAGCAGCGATTGGATTGAAACTTGGCAGTTCGTTGAAATATAAGGACAGGCAACTTTGGGCCGAATTTCGTTGAAATCTTATGGACACTCAGTTTTAAAAAAAATTTTTTTCGAAATTTTCTTCGAAAAAGATTTTTTTTTGAAACTATCGTTCATATTCGAGAACAATTTCATTTGTACCTTGAGCTTCGCATTTCACAGCAGTGTATCAAATGTCAGTTCGATACGGTAGGTATTTTTGGAGATATTGGGAAAAAATATATCGTTGTTTTTTTTCGGTATAACTCGAGCAATACTGTTTGAAACGTGATGAAACTTTGCAGCTGGTTTCAAAATGCTGAAGGACAATATTGTGCGAAATTTCGTGATCATCATTAGAACGATTTGAAAAAAAGACTCCATTTTTTTTTCGAATTTTCGATATTCTATGATCTTCTCATCATATTATCCTCATTAAATTCGGTATGAACCTTCAAACTGTCATTTTTCGATAACGTACTGGATTCCAATTCGATCTTATCTGTATTTTTGGAAATATTGGGAAAATAAAATTTTTAATGGGTATATCTGCAGAATTATTGGGTGGATTTTACCCATTCACGAATTCGGCCTTCTTAATTGAGGTCCTAACCTTCCCCAAAAATATCAAGTTATTGTATTTATGGTCGGCCTAACGGCCGGACCGCAAACACAATAACTTCCGGAAAAAACGACTTAGAACCTCGATATTTGTAGAGAAGGTTTGGGGCTTAATTACGAAGGTCGAATTCGTGAATGGGTGAAACCCGCCTAATGATTCCGTAGATATACTCTTTCAAAATCTTATTTTTCCAATATTTTCAAAAATACAGATTAGATCGAATTGAAATCCAGTAATTTATCGAAAAAAAATGTACAAAAGCACCGCCGTGAAGGTAGCAGCTTTTGCGTGCATGTTCAAATTCGTTGTCGAAACGGTCATCCATATTGAACATGCGCACAAAAGCTGCTGTCTTCACGGCAGTGCTTTTCTAGATTTTTTTTTCAAATATTAAATATTCGGTGATCTTCTCAGCTTAACTGTATTTTCGAAATATTGGGAAAATAAAATCTTGAATCGGTATATATGCGGAATTATTGGGTAGATTTCACTCATTCCTGAATTCGAGCTTCGTAACTAGGGTTCAAACCTACTCTAAAAATATCGAGCTTTTAGTTGTTTGTTCCGGAAGTTATAACTTACGGAAGAAACAACTCACAAACCCGATATTTGTAGCGATCCAGTACATTATCGGAAAAACCTTGAAAAGCACTGACATGAATTCAGCAGCTTTTTTGCGCATGTTCGAGAAATATCATTAAAAGTGAACATGCGCACAAAAACTGCTGACTTCACGTCAGTGCTTTTCCATGTTTTTATTTTATCAATTCACAGGTAAATTCAATGACAACGAATTATCTCTTAAGATATCAATAACGAAGAATATTATGTGAAAGTTTAACCGAATACTTATGCATTTTTATCTGGAAAAGACATTTATAACCATTGTTGACTCATTTAAAATTTGAATAAAATGTGACATAACATTGTCATCATCGAATATTCTACAAAAACAATTTCAATACAAACCAACCCTGTTCCTTTATTGCTAACGCGCATCAAATCAGCTGCATTACACTGTGCAATGAAATTAGTATAAGGTATATGAATATATTCGATTTTATTGGCACCAAAGGTTACTGTTGCCTCATTCAATTAGTTAACTGTGAAGTTAAGTAGAAACATAAAGTTCAAACTTTCATACATTTAATGAATGTGTATGAACCGTTCTAGCGACTATTCCAGAACTTTATTGATAATTTTCAAAACATAAAGAGTTTTAATTGAACTCGTCGGAACAGTGCACTATAATACTTCAATAATGAACTTGCTTGCCTCTGGTCGTAGGGAGGAACTCCAGGATTAATTCATAAAATGGAATTTATTCGGCCAAATGAACTTTGTTCATAATACCCTATTGTTCCAGTTCTGAATGAGTAATACAGTCCAGAGAAGATCTCATCCAACTCAGAAACTCCCCGTTCAAACTTTACGTCTCAGAACCGGTTCGCTTTATCCATTGCTCGAAATCATTCCTGGCGTTGAAAATCTGCTTCTGAAAACCGAATATTGAGAACGCAACTGATTCGAGACTTCTAGACTTCAACTGCCCTATGTACACAATTTTCAATAGTCCTCGCTGTGAAAGAACATAATATACTAACTGACAAAGGAACTGCAATACCAAGAAGGAGCTGTTTGAATTTTAAATTATTCTTGGTAAAACATAGATAGTACAGCAAGGATTAAATGATCAAAATTTGGAGAAAAAATCGGCTTTTTCATGTAAACATTTTTTTTTACTCAAATATTGTAGTCGTTTTCTGCAAATTCTTTAAATTTACAACCAACCAGCTGTTCGAGGAGATCCAGAGTCGATTTTTAGTTGTAGTTAAAATGCCAAGAGCACGTGTACGCAGAATTTATTGCCAGTTAAATGAAGTTGAGAAAGGTCGAATTATTGTTGCGGCGTTGTCATTTCGAGAAATCGCTAACCGTACGAACAGAAATCCAATCCGAGTCGAATAAGAGTAGGCACCGGACGTCGAAGGGGCACAAATAAAGTTCAAGATCGACGTCTAAGACTTATGGCCATTAGAGACCGATTTGCGACAACTCGATCTTTGGTTTATGAGTGGTTAGAAGAACAAGGCCATCCTGTAACTGTCCGAATGGTTTACCGCCGTATAAGGTTTTTTGGACTGCAGAATTATCGACCCCATCTTGTGTTACCTTTTACGGTTGAGCATCGCCGGCAGCGATTTAGGTGGTGCAGAGAACCACAAAAATTGTAATGTGAAATGGTATCAGGTCTTCTTTTCTGCTGAATATCGATTCTCTTTGGGTGCACATGATGGCCGAAAAAGGCTAAGACGGCGTCGAGGACAAAGACGTGACACTCAATTTGATGTTGAGCGTCATGTACACCGGACAGTAGGCGTTATGGTATGGGTTATTATTGCACATGCAAGTAAGTCTTTTTTAGTATTTATTCGAGGAAACATAACAGCGCTGCGTTACCTTCAAGAAATAGTGGAGCCATAGGTTCTCCCTTACCTTAACCGGCTCGAGAATCCAATATTTCAGCAAGATAATGCTCGACCTCATGTTGCCAGAGTTACATAGTTTGAACTTTTTTGAAACTGTCCACGTGAATCTTTTGCCATGGCCGCCCAGATCCCCCGATCTATCGCTCATAAAGCATGTTTGGGACATCATGGGTAGAAGGCTGGGAAATTTACCGCAGCCCCCAAGGACTTTGGCAGCTCTGAGACATGAAGTACAGGTAGCTCGGTATGGTATCCATTAAGGAGAAATAGACCATCTTCTTGCATCTATGCCAAGACCAGTTGAGGAGTGTATAGATAACCGCGGTGGACAAACACATTATTAACAATTTTGATAAAAAAAATTGTAAACCCCTGTTTTTTCTTCTCTAAATTTTAATCATTCACTTCTTGCTATACTATCTTTGTTTTACGAAAAAAAAATTTAAAATTTAAAGAGTTTCTTCTGGGTGTTGCAGTTTCTTTGGCAGTTAGTATGAATAGGTATAAATAATAAACGTCGATGATCGGATTGATAGGAATATATCAATTCAGAAAAACGCCTTTAATGGTTGCTATGCATTCGAACTTGAAAAATCCGACAGGATATACTGGCCACTACTTTCGTCGGTTTTCTGCAACAATATCAGTAGACTCTGGTGCCAACATAGCTGGTTTAAAAAAGCATGGAGAATGGAAATCATCGAAGGTTGCTGACGGATATATCGAAGGATCCGTTAACAATAAGATTGAGGTGGCAAATAGACTTTCACAGTACAAAATATTCAACAAAATAACCCTACCATCTCGTATGTTGCCAAAGATGTTTCTCATAGTTCTAATAATGTTTCTCCAATGTTCAATAATTGTACTAACTGTCAAATTACTGTGAATATAAGAAACTAATTTCAAAATGTTTTGTGCACTGCATAGATATTTTCAAAATATAAATTAATTCTTTATAAACAACGAGTTTTCAATCATTCATGTAGAACACTTACAATCGTCGGGAAAAATTGTGTCCCCATATAAGAAAATGAATATTTCCTAGCAGTTAGGCAATTTTGACTTTTTCTGTGACAAATTTAGTCTGGAATGTCAAAATTTTCTAGCGATTTGCAGAAAACTATTTATTGGCCAATTTTTCACCTACAGTTTTATTTCGAGAATTTCAGGAATTTTCAGGAAGAAATGAAAATGCTACAATTCCTATGAAAAATACCGCATAAGAGACCATATAGCCTTTTGCCCCAATTAACAATGAAGTTGATGCTGTTATTCCCCAAATACTACCCTGATTAAACGTTGGTTAGCCTAATACTGCGCTCTTAGTTACTGAAGAATGATCACCGAAATGAAGTGTTTGTTCAGGACAATTGGGAAGACTAAGATATAATCCCACAATCGTGAGCTGGCTTAAACAAGGATTGGCACTCTCCGAGAATTCAGTTTTGTTGAAATTAGCATGATATACTGTACCCTTTCTACTCAAGGTTGGGCGAAAACAACAGGTATTAATGATTCATAATATCTTACATAGTATTTTATACAGGGTGTACCGATGAGAAAAAGCCACCGCTCATATTTCTCCTTATTTGAAAAATTAAAGGAACTTACACGAATAAGTTCAGTAATATTCTTAGGAGTACACTTAATACTACAGAGGGTTAGCTTGATAACTCAACCTTCTATGGGGGGCGCTCTGACTACAAGAATTTGAACAGAGAACAGGAGTCGAAGGATTTTTCATGCCAAAGGGCTTCATTTATGTAGAAATGGCCTAGGCAATATTTCCAGATCGTGGCTTATCGAAAAAAAAACGAAATATCTGTTTACAATTCGCATTGTATTTAGTATAGGTAACGAAAGTTTTATTCGAATTAAATGTTCAAACTGCGCGTCATACATTTCCATGCAATGATTTATTGTATTCATTGACTAACGAGAAACCTGAAAATTTGATTTGAATAAATGTTCCCCTAAGGTATACCCTAAATACAGTGGCTAAAACCACTGCTCCACAAACATCAACTAGACCATTTCTACAAAAAACAGTTAAAGCCGATATCCCGATAGCCATGATTTGGGTCTATCGAGTTTTTTCACTTAAAACTGACTCAGGTTGGCATTTGAAATATCGGCAATGTCAAAATAATTCCCAGAGACTTTGCCAAATGCCAATGCAAATTTTTTTCTGAACTAAATCTCAACAGAATCATCAAGTATCAGGAAGTGCTATGTAGAATTGAAATCTGCTTCTTCTGATGGTAAACCTTATAATTTGGAATCAATAATTTATCACAAGCTATCCAACATTTTCGACGTATGTGAGTGAAAACCCAGTCTATCGTAGTCTATCGTATCTTTTGTAGAGGTTTGTCTGAAATCTGCCATTTCTGATAGTGACCCTGATAATTTGGAATCAATAATTTATTAAAAGCTATCCAACATTTTTGACGTATGTGAGTGAAAACCATGTGTATCATTCTCAAAAACTTTGTGCATTCAGCAAGTTCTTTTAAGGTGACACAGGTTTTATAGTACTACTACATTTTCATACTGTAGTATTTCAAGTTGAGCGACAAGGTATTCAAATTTCTTCTGTAGACTTAAATGAGAATTTGAAAAGTAGGGAATTCCGTGGATTTGTCTGTTCGTTTCGGAGTTTTACTGAAGGGTTATTCGAGCACTTTTATTTTTTTTTCGAATGAGCTATCACACAGTAACTCCACTCTATCCAATATTTTTCAGTAAATCTTAACACGACGGCCGGTAAGCACAATTACGAGCTAACGGAGGAATCCATCAACTTGAAAATTTCAGGGTTGGTTACATTTCAAAATGCGGAGGTTAAGTTTGTTAATGAGCAGAATAGGTTGAATGGTTTCGGAGTTATAGCCTTTTGAAGTTTCAAGGTTATTTCCCTGATATTTCGAGAACTATTGGAACGATTGAGTTGAAACATGGAAAGTGGGGACAAATTTTCAGAAATTCGCTTCCATGTTTATGGGTTTTCTTCCAAAAATTATGCATGGGATCTTCCTCCTCCGTTAGTACTACCAATCAGGAACACCCCGTATGGCTGCAGAAATTCATTTGTGTCGTAGATCAGTCTGCCCAATTTCAAACAATTTTTATATTTAGCGAATTACTTTTCATGGCTACCAGAAGATCCAAATTATTTGAAAAACTCGAGGGCATTGACGTTATGTCGGAAGCAGCCACTGAAACCATTTTTGTACCTAGTCATTTCCGACCCCAAATTTAAAAAACGTATCGAAAACAGTAAATAGTCAATATTTTTCGAATGTTACGTGAAGTTGGATACTATATTACAAATCTATTATAGGTATGAATTTTTGCAAAGGTTGATCAAATAACAGCAAACGGTCCGAACGATTTTTTTCTATTCATGAAACGAAATCGTCACTTCAAGTCACACATCAAAAGTATGCAATGGAACACATTTCGTTCACAGATGAAACGCTGTAAAAGTGTTTCAATGATTGAATTATTCGAGTGTTTTATTTCAAAGCGCCTTTTGAAGGCGATAAATCGAATTCATATGAATAATAAGTTTGTGTTCCATGGACATATTCCTTTTGATCAATTCATATAGCAGGGAGCTGGTTGATAGTTTCAACACAATTCCGACTTTGTATCATTGAAACATGTCATTCAAATAATTTTGTGAACTCGATTTCAATGCACTGTTGAAATCAAATTAACTCCTGAATGTATCCCCAATCGTTAATCTGGTGGTAATGATGCACCTCTTACTCCCTATCTATTTATTTCAACTTTACAATTAAAATTGCTATATACAATCACAAATTCAGGTACAGTGAATCTGAGATCCGGGATTCGAAGAAGCACTTATCTTAATAGTAAGGATCCGGTGGTATGATCCTTCAAAATATAGGTATTATGCAGTTAGTCCAGTTTCAAGAGATTCCATCCAGAGCAAAGTCCAGAATTAAGATATTCCAGTAATAATTAGTTTCGGTATAAAGGTATTCCAGCCATGATCAGATCCAGTACTAAGATAATCCAGTAATAATTGCTTCTAGTACTAAGATGATCCAATCAAACTCTGGGTCCGGTAGTAGGATATTCAAATGGGCGATAGCCCCGGTACAAAGATGATGCAGTGGGCGGTAGCCCCGGTACAAAGATGATTCAGTGGGCGATAGCCCCGGTACAAAGATGATTCAGTGGGCGATAGCCCCGGTACAAAGATGATGCAGTGGGCGGTAGCCCCGGTACAAAGATGATGCCGTAGGCGGTAGCCCCGGTACAAAGACTGCAAATTTCAAAACTATAAGATAGTGCTTGTAACACGTGATCTGATTCCCAGCGACTCTTAGAAGTTATTGAAATAATTTACAAGTTAATAAATATGAGATGAAATATCTAGAACTCAGGAATAAGAGCACGTTATTCGATAATAAGAATGAGACAAGAAATCAAATGCACAATATCATACAAAGGAAAAATGTTAACTTGTGTAACCTGCATGGAATGAAATAAATCAGAAATCACAATTTGGCATTCACAAAAGCAAAAAATATTGGTCGGGATAAACGTAGTACTTACCGCCTTTTGAATAGACGTCTTATAAGAAACAATAAAACTTTAAAATTCCACGATGTTAATGGATTACAAACTCAACCGTCAAAGCGGAGAGCGTTCTTTAGCGACCGATCATATAATTTCAGTAAGGCGTTTTTTCTTGCGATTGGAACTGAAATTATTAGTATGACGTATTTTCGCGATGGAAACTGAAATCGACAGTGGAGCGTTTTGTAACGTTACACTGTATCTGGCATATTTCCATGTTTATTCCTTTTACGTCCGGAATTACTGACCGTGAATTATTTCGGTAAAAAATTCGACAGAAAGAATTTTGACGAATTTGTGGATCCGGAGATAAATTATGAAATATATCTCCGAACGTGTGCAATTAATTAACACGGTTAGAGGAATTTATGTAGGGTCGATAGAAAAATTTATGATGATTCGTATTTATTTCTGCGAATTCTAGATTTAAAGGGAAGCTCTGAGGAGCTTAAATTGATTCCCATTAAGTAGCGGATATGGAAATAACCTCCAACATATACAGGGTCCTGCAATAGTGCGTTAGGCTTCCATAGATGCCAAACCAGACGTTTTAGAAATTTAGTTGGAAAGCATTTCCTTTATACTTTCAATTCTGCATCTCAGTAAATCATTTTCTGATATACAGGGTGTTCCCAAATAAGATTATTCAACAAATGAGTGATTTTTTAAATGGAACACCACTTATATTTTCGCATATTTTGAATGCTCTTCAATTCCTCTATCATGACGCAAAATATTAGGGATATTTTTTCAACGGTACGGATCTTATTCAGAAAAAACTGCAAAATTTCTACGAAACAGTAGTTCGGCAAAAGCTCCGATTTCCAGAAGCGATAGAAACATGAATTTGATCAGAATTTCTTTCAACTTAAGAATTTGCCTAGAACTCGTTCCTGAATGATCAACCTCTTCTATACAGGGTGTCCGTTATCAATGTCCAAAGATGAAGAATTTCAAATTGTTTTTTCTCGATTTTTTCAAATGTAACACCCTGTATTTTTTTCCATGATTATGTACACAGTTTAACACTTTACACTTTTTCAGACGTTACCTTAGGATTATTTTCAGTCCTGTGTCCAGCAGACTCGAAAAATGACATTTCAACCAAAAATTTCAGGAATAATGAACATAATAACTAACGCATATTTTAAATGGGTCACACAATGAAACCAAACTGAATGAAGAATTTTCGAAAAACTTTAAAACCCTTCCACAATCATAATCCTTGAAGTTCAACATGAAAATGATAATGTTTGTCGGAATAAGTTACACATACATAGGTATTATTGGTAACTTGTGTATTCTAACTATTACAGAGTTTTATCGGCATTCAAAAGAATTATTATTCATGAAATGGTTCATATGATTTTCATGTAGGAGCAGTGCTACAGAAACTGTTATCAAGTACATCGATTATAATTATTGATCGAAATATTGTTATTCAGAGCTCAAAATTATTCCCGAATACAATAAATTGGGATGCGTTTTGGTGAAGATGAAATGGATGATATGATTTTCATGTTGGGGCAGTGCCACAGAAACTGTTCATAAGTCAGTAGATCCTATGCTGTCGAATATCCCGAAAGAAGACATCCACATGAATCGAGTTTTCGGAGGCTTTTAAACAGATTTGTAGAGACAGGAGATGTCAAGTATGAAAAAGAAGAGAGGATAAAATCGGCCACTAACGAAGACAAGGAGCTTAAGGCTTTACTGTATGGTGTAGCCTGTAGTATAAGTGAGCGTTCAGTTCAAAGAATCCTCAAAAATAATAAGTATCATGCCTATCACATTCAGATGCACCAGGCGCTTACCGATAGCGATTTTGAAAACCAAATTTCTGTAACTGGGCAAGTTTTCAAGTTGAACAGAACCCTGCAATTTTTGAATTTGTTTTATTCAGTGATGAAGCAACCTTCCACAATTCCGGAGCCGTCAATAGGCACAATTTTCATTATTACTCCGTAGAAAATCCAAGAATTATAAGGGAAATAGTCAATCAACACAGGTGGTCATTGAATGTCTGGGGAGCAGTAATCGGCAATCATGTGATAGGTCCTCATTTTTTCGAAGGAAATTTAGATGGAGCTACATATTTGAATTTCATTCAGAACGTTCTTCCCGGGATGTTGGCAGTGTTACCTACGGAAATACGAAATGAAATATGGTTTCAGCATGATGGAGCAACCGCTCATTATTCTCGTTCTGTGAGGGATTTACTGGATTTCCAAATAGATGGATTAGTACGGGCAGACCGACAAGATGGCCTGCTAGATCACCGGATCTCACCAGAATAGATTTTTTTTGTGGGGATACACAAAGGAAATCGTGTATGATGAAGTTCCAATAAGAGCTTCCAATATGCGAGAGAGGATTGTGACTGTTTTCCGAAGCATTACTCCAGCCATGCTGATCAGGGTTAGTTGGTCATTCAAAGATCGGATCGCTTTGTGTTCCAGAGAAAATTGGACGACACTTTGAACATCTCTTGGACCATTTATACAATTTTTTTTGTCTTTTTCAATCGCTCGTTTGTTTTTACGTCCAATATTTGAATAGAATTTTCCGTTCTGATTTCATTTTTCGTGCTTGCTAGACGCAGGAGTGAAAATTAAGGGTTCTTCTGAAAAAATGTAAGGTTTTGAACTGTGTACTTCATCATGGAAAAAAGTACAGGGTATTACATTTGAAAAAATCGATAAAAAACAATTTGAAATTCTTCATATTTGGACATTGATAACGGACACCCTGTCTGAAGGAGGATGATCATTCAGGAACGATGACTGGGCAAATTCTTAAGTTGAAAGAAATTCTGAACAAATTCATGTTTCTATCGCTTCTGGAAATTGGTGAAGGGCTTTTACCGAACTGTCGAAATTTTGCAGTCTTTTCTGATTAAGATCCGTACCGTGGAAAAAATATCCCTAATATTTTGCATCATGGTAGAGGTATTGAAGAGCATTGAAAATATGCAAAAATAAAAGGGGTGTTTCATTTTAAAAATCACTCATTTGTTGAATAATTTTATTTGGGAACACCCTGTATATCAGAAAAAATTTTGTTGAGATGCAGAATTGAAAGTACAAAGGCAATGCTTTTCAACTAAATTCCTAAAACGTCTGGTTTGGCAGCTATGGAAGCCTAACGTACTATTGTTGGACCCTGTAGAGTTGCCAAATAGAAGAACTTTGAATGGCAATTCTCATTTAGGCCCATTTGAAAGATGACAACTCTTATGGTGGCGGCTCAATTAACACCTGAAACTCAATATTTCCCGTGAAATTCTTTTGTATCTCTGAAAACATATTCGAAATATTTCCATGAAGAAGTTGGCGCTACTATAGTTATTTTGATAACATGATAACCTTTAACAGGAAATCTATTGTCTCCATAATTCTCAAATATGAGGTATAGTCAAGAATTATTCATAAAAAATATTTTCAAAAGAAAATTTCTACATATTTCGAAAAGCTCACTTAAGGGCCTCATATACCATGCGATAGTCGGCAGAGATTCACCTAAACAGATGACCTCAAGGCTACTGTCTGAATCCTACACACACTTTCAGGCTTTCAGTTGCGGTCTCAAGCTGCGTACAGACAAGCGAGCTGAGCGCAAGTGTGTACGGCTTTAAGCCGCGTACAGACACGGGAGCAGAGCTGCTCATGAGCAGCTCGCGAAAAAATAGACACAGCGAGGCAGCCTTGATCGAGATGTGAGGCCAAGTCGAGCCACCTTGACTCGCGAGCCCCTTTCCAGTAGTCCGTACAGCAGTGTACTGAACACTAATTGGAAACCTTCTATTCCCAAGTGTTCATGTTCGTTGAAAAGCATAGGATCATCAATATATCAAGTGTGTCATATGGATGTTATCGATATTTTAACCTTTACATACCTATTGACATTGAGGAAATCACACTCAGAAGAAAAACCTATGCGAACATCATTTTGTGTAAATGAAATAACAATTTGAAGCATGATGATATCGCTTTCAAAATTTTAGTTTTCATCGACATAGTCGCCTATAAGTTCATTGTACTTTTATGCCAGTAATGCGTGTGTGTCTTATGAGGTTGAAGGTGGAAGAACACAAAAACCAACCGAGGCGTACCACAAAAAGTTAAGAATGGCTATTAAAGATCTGAAGTGACTCATAGTGTTGGCTCATAAAATACCACCGAGTATTCACCTACGAGGTAGTAAACCATTTTTTTTTGAAAATGTTGTCATTTCATTTTTGATGTGGGGTCTCCACATTCACAAAAAATGAAGTTCACATCGAGTTTTTCGTCAAAACTGAACCTCATAGCACCACATCAATTTTTGCCTTGAAAGACCATAATAATGACATTCATTTTTGAGTTTTCCAATTCAGCCCACTCTTCATTGAAAAAGTGCAACTCCTTCATTTCCGAGAACATATTTCGTAGTCCAAGTGTCACTTGTTCAAGTTTGTCCAGTAGAGATGACATTGGGAAGGTATTGTATGCCTTACGATATGTACCACGTTTTCGAAGCATAAGCGAGATAGAGGGGTTTTAATGTCAACTCACAGAAATATTTTGATAACTGAGGTTAGTTCATCCTGAACACTGTTTTGGACACAGAATAAAAAAAAATTCTTTGCACAACTATTTGCATTTGACAAGCTTGCCAGAGGTCCTAAATCAGCTAAGTCGTTTGTAATCAGGTGTTAGTGGAAACACGTGGTTAGTTTCGACATATAAAGCCGGGTCCAGATGGGTGCAATGCGAACAGCAAATGTAGTAAACCACATACAGATTTATGGTTAGAGGCAGCGCTCTTTCTGCTCTGTCAGGACTCGGTTTTCAACTCGAAAGATACATTTGAATGTATTATTCGACGCTGAGCTCGAGTACCGTCCACATTGTTCGCCGAATCATTTGTCGAATTTCATTGCATTCGCTGTTCGGATTACACTCATCTGGACAGACTTAATAAAGAACAGATGCTACCGATGATTCTGAATCGAAAGATAGAAGAAAAAAACACTGTATCCAGTATTATTTTGTATCGTTTTTCATAAAGTTACCGTTTCCTCAAATACTTTATTTCGATCATTCTTTGCCAGTTCATATAATGATTAAATTTGCCATCCATACGTAGTATGTTGAAAGCAATGAGAGTATATCGTAAGATATCAATATTGAAAGATATAATGTGAAGTTATTTCAGAAAAATCTGTATTTTTGCGCGCATGTTTCAGGAGAACAGCGTTCTATCGTTTTGTTCGAATGTCTGTAATTTTTTAATTTGAGCGAAAAATGGTATCAAATGAAGAGACTGGATACACTGATGACGAATCCGGTGTCAAAATTGATTCTGCCCGGCTGTCCAGCCGACCGGCCGTCTGTACGCACGATTACATTAGAGTCATCAGCATACAAGAAGGTATTCACTTGATTCAACTCTTGAATTTCATGTTTTCTGAAACGGAGGAAATTATTCGGATTTCAAACGATTTTACTCGAGAGAATAATATCAGAAAAAAAACAGAGAAAGTAAAATGGAAACATTTTCCCGAGCAAAAATCTTTTCATTCCATTCCCTCAGAAAATTATACCTCCTCGAATAATGATATTGAGGAAAACATAAATCCTTTGAAAATAACAACCAATACTTCCTTTCATGAAAAAACTCTTTGAAGTCAATGAATCTAATCTCTTTTGAATCAAAAATTCTTAAAATTCCACCGAGCGAATGTCCTGCAACAGGCAATTCTTAACGACCCACTCGAACTTTTCGTAACTGGGAAACACAAATATTTCAATCGCTCTTTCCAGTCGCAAATTTCTGTCCCATTTCCGAAGTAAAAACAATCGATCCCAAAAAAAACATACCCGAATCAACTCCGGACCCAATTCCTTTGAAATCACTCCGAACGAGGCAAAAAAGGTGAGGTTGGCAAATTTTTTTTTACTTCGACTCACCGGGGACAATTCTCATCTCCACAGAATCCATCTGAATCGTATCTTCAGGGCCCAAGCGACCTCCGGCTACAAGTTATCGAAGATTCCCTAATGCTATTCAATAATGGTAAACTCCGAATTTCCCGTTTGAGCCAGGATCATCCCGTATTGCACGATGCGGCACTGAATCCAAACAAACCTAAAAGAACGACTTAGAGATGATTGATTGAATAACCCGCCGCCTCGATGAATATTTCTAATGGCGGAAAATGTGGTTCTGTAAAGGACGAAATGAAAAGTAAATAGATCAAAATTCGGACTGTATTCGGGGGACGGTCGAATAGTATCTGAGAGATTCTATGTCCATGATGTATATCCTTGATGAGAGACCTTCAAAACCCATAGAATGATCTTCAAGGCTTTCGCTTTCAGTACTGAAGTCAAGATATTTTCTCTGATCAATCTCAGTAAACTTTACTAGTGAAAGGTAACATAATAGAAAAATCGGTTTTTGATGGGGCTTCAACCTCTCTGGGGGTATCACCTTTGTCCTAGCTCAGTCTGGGGGATCCTGTTATCACAGAAAATAATACTGAGGCTGATATCAAACACCACAGGTGATCAACCGTATGGACATAACTATGATGTATTTTACATTGGGACAATGTCAAAAATTGATCGGAACAAAGTACTGATTGACTAATCACTTATTTGATCGTTACAATGAACGCTAGGCCATTATTATAATGTATTTATTACATTGTACTGATGATGAAATACATCAATTCAAGGAAATTTACCTCAAGACAATGTAAAAAATACATTGAGTTAACGTCCTGGAAGTGATCATCACTAGGCACGGTCGATCATCACGAAACCTTGTGATAATGCCAATTGTAATAGATCCATGCTAAGCATACATCACATCAATGTATCAGCGTAATTGATTCATGCCCTGGAGTTATATTATCAATGCTTTAGGTCATCAAACGATGTCCTGATTCCTTGTCACAATCATCGTGTTCATCAATTGATGTACGCGAACCTTAATACAATCACCGCGTTCATCAATTGATGTGGTTACGCGAACCTCAAAACAATCATCGTGCTATTTTTCTAGTTGTATCAAGTTTATTTCTGGTCTAGTCGTATAGCGGATGCATATCGGGAAGATTTTTCTTTGCGCTTGAAGTGGACCACAAGTTGTGCTATGTGTTCTGACGAGAATTAATAGAAGGTGAGTAAGACTTATAGTATAGAAATGATTTTGTTTTCCCGACGTCATAGATAAAATCTTTTCTGTTATCTAGTTGATATACCGATTTTTCCTTGAATTGTTTTCAGCTAGCCGAGTGGAATAAGTTCTAAGATCAACTGAGAGTCATAAATGAATTTCATATAAATTTTTCTTTTTATACAAGACGGTAAAAAATGCTTATTTTTAGATAGACGAGGTGCAGCAGTCATGTGTGCACTTCAGGAATGGGAAAAATACAATACAGAAACATCCTATACCAATTTACAATTCGAGAGTGCCTTTCCAAACCTTGGAAGACCAACACAGGAACTGGTGGAAGTGGATTCCGTTTCTTAATTCGAAAAAATAAGCCATGAACCCCCTGTTTATGCCATTGGTGGGGATATTCCGAAAATTCAAGAAGTATGCACATAATTCGACCGTATAAGTTTTTCATTATTGTCAGAGCGATGGAGATGTCCTTTAAACATTTTTTATCTTTTCAATTTTAGCTACCCTAAAGAGCGTTTTTTGCTTTCGAATTTTAACACTCATATTCTAGAACCAATGATTTATGTGAATTTCTAACGACTGTTGAATAAATTTTTCAGATGATATCAATTGTTTCATTATTATTTCAGTGACTCCGAACAATAGTCATGTTCCCAATAAAGTTTGTTCAATGAGAAACATTCTATAATCTGATCTTTTCTTACTTGATTATTATGATGCAGGTATGCATTTTTCACCATCAAAATTCGATATGAAAAGGAATGAGGGTATGTATATGACCCTATAAACTCGCAAACAGAAATATAAAATTATAGATAAGACAACTTGCTGAAATCAATAGAATCAAAAAAACACAATCTCCAAAAAATATTACATTCGACTGAAAATATATAAATATTTCATACAAATCTTTGCTAATTCTACAAAATTTCGTTCAAAACAAAAGTCTGCAAATATATTTATATATGTGTATTGAGGCATTATTCCGTCCATTATCGTTTCATCTTAAAAAAATAGTAGTTTTTGGTTTAAATCCAAAAAACAACCAATGTAGGACGCCTTAGATTGATGTTTTTTGGCATCACGTCAATGTGCCTAAGTGATTAGTTGATGTCCAAAATACATTGATACAATGACCGATAAGCCTGAATTCAATGCTCTGGGACCATTGATATAAGGACTGCTGTTGATGGATCGATGTACTCATGACCTGGTATTAATGTCCTTCGTCATTGATACAATGTTAAAGGTTATCAAATGCTGGTGATCAATTTAATGCTCTTGGGGAATTGATACAATCACTCGAACATTAAACAATCACCAACAGGACATTATATCAATGAACTCGAGCATCGGCTGAAAATTAATGTCCGAATACATTGTCGTAAGGCTGAATTTGATTATATTCACGTACGTTTTTCGTTCTGTTTAGGGCATGCGCCAAACTAAACCATTTCATGCCTACTCGATTGCACCCCCTTTATGCGGAACATGAAGGTATGTAGGATATTTTCGAAGATGGCCAAGATAGTAAGATCTTCAGATAATCTACTATTTACAGCGCAATCACTTGTTCTCCCTGCACCTTGCGATGCGGACCAGGCGTTACAGGCAGGTTCTCAATACACAAGAAGTGAAGATGAAGTTTACGCTTGACTTGATTAAGGGCAGAGACGGCGTGAGCTACATTAGATTGGGATGAAAAAGCATGTCGAAAACATCGAAATATTACCATAGAACATCTGCTACCTCTTAAATTGCGACGCACATTTCGGCTATTGTTCAGGCAATCTCTAAAGAACGCCACTGCTAAATAAATTTACGGTTGCTCGGAACTAAGGACGTGTGGTTTCAGACTGTTCGGATAATAGTAATAATGAGAATACTGACAATAATAATAATAATACTAGTAATAATGATTATAATAATAATAATAATAATAATAATAATAATAATAATAATAATAATAATAATAATAATAATAATAATAATAATAATAATAATAATAATAACAGAAATAATATTAATATTAATGATAAAATAATAATAATATAATTTATTCAGCTCTCAGCTATTTGAAGCGAACAAAAATCGCATCCTATAAATCAATGTTCCATGAAAATATATGAACATTTCCTGAACTCACTATAACAATTACTATATTTTGAATCAGTACTCAAATTATTAAACACACGCAGCCTTTACTTAATATGGATCTGTTCATGAAAGTTGTATTATACCTTTCCATATGAAAATCGTTTCAACGTCTCGTTTCATAATGGTGAACCTCATTGACAAACCGCAATTCCTCCTTCAAATAAGACTAATGTTCAATAAACTATTCTCTGATTGACATTCATTAATCCTAACACTCATAACATATTTTTAATTGGAGTTCTTTTATTACATTCAGAAATAATAATGGTTTGAATCTATTGAACATTTTTGGAGGTTGAACAGGATTGAAGAATAGTGCTCAACATAGGGCATAACTAATGACCTGAACAACAACAGGGACGTATTCATATCCTCCTTATTTCTCACACAAGCAAGCGAACCAACTTTCCTGTGCATTTTATTTGCAATATAATGGCCCTGAAACGTCAATGTATCGTCTATGATTAAGCCTAGATATTTCATCTCATATATACCCTTTCAATTTCTTCATTGTCAATTTCATTGTTAAATGCACTTAATCAGTATTTTCTAGCCTTTATTTTCTCCCTATTAACATGAACTCCGATTTTTTATATTTACCCTGTTATCGGAAAGCCAAAAAAACAGGCTATCCAAATCCTCGTTCATCAACCCAAACATAAGATCAACGTCGTCACCCGATATGGGAATTTTTGCATCGTCAGCGAACAAGGTTATTGCACAAAACAAGACATATCTCACAATATCGTTTATTCAAGAGAAAATTCCTGAAACTGTACCCTGAGGTACACCATGAACACTAACTATAGTTGATGACACGCAATTGCTGAATTCAGCTTTCTGTTTTCTATTATTCAAATATGACTCAAACCAGCTGATAACAACTGCAGACAATCCCATTTTATTCAATTTTTTCATTAAAATTATTCTATCAACTGTCTGAAATGCTCTTTGAAAGTCAAGAAACACCACCGAAACCAGTTTTACTTTATCATTGTCTTGCATCCATTTTTCACAGCTATCCAATTTGGTACTCTCACAGGAACGCACAACACGAAAACTCGATTTCTCACAAGTAAGAATACTGTTACGATCACAAATATCCACCAGTTGTTGTTTCACTGCATGTTCAAGAATTTTCTCTAATACCGGCACTGTATTTATTCCTCAAAACTCTTCAACACATCACAGGGCCTACCGGCCTACTACCTACTAGTGATTTTACCAAGAGACTCGACCTCAAACATGAATACAAAATGAAGGATTCGGAAAAACTGAAATGGCTGTGATGATTGTTGTGTGGAATATTATTCCGCGAAAAATCAATGAATTTCATGATCAGATTCAGGTTTCCACTGAAGTTTTGAACAACATGGCCAATCTTTTCACAAATCACCCTGTACGTTTTTCGTACATAAACGAACAAATTTCAAAGTAAAAGTATTTACGTATATTGAAGCGATATACAACCAGAAATGAGAACCGAAAAACAAAAAATGTTCGATGAAACCTCCAGTATGCAGTATTAGGAATACTGCAGACAAAACGTTAAGGGTAAGCACTTTCTCTTCCTCTCGTTCTCACGGGAAGTTTTCATTTATAACCAAAATGAGCGAGTTGTTATCATCAATCTTGATGAAAAAAGCCATTTCTTCGAAAGAAATATATCTAGATTTCGTGGAAGATTGTGATGTAGCCGAAAGTTCAGACCATACACATACCAAAGCTTCCTTGTGAAATAACAGAAAAATTCAAAGAAATTTGATACGGAAAAAAAGATTCAATAAGGTAGCTTGCCCAACTACCAATCGTACAAGCATATTTGAAAGAAACAGGAATATTCGTAGGGACAAGCTCTATTATGAACGGAAAAGTTGTACCTATGGATTCCGAATAGATGTATCTAGTCAGAAGCTTTTGCGCGCATCTACAATGGAGATAACCGCTTTGGCAACGAATTTGAACATGCTCGCAAAAGCTTCTGCCTTCACGGCAGTGCTTTTCTAGGTTTTTTTTTCGATGAAGTACTGGATTTTAAGTGGATCGAATTTCACCCATTCATGAATTTGACCTATAATAATAATAATAATAATATTATTATTTATATTATATTATTTATATAATATTATTATATTATTATTTGCTCCTTATAACAATTACAAAATAAAAGGGAACATGAATTGACAAATAAATATTCAGATCCCATAAAAGGATGAAACCTGTACATGGGACTGATATAGAAAACACAGTTCCAATCACACAAACAAGAGCAAAACACAAAACAATTACAAAAATGGAAAGCTATGTCTAATTTAGATACCAAGAGTTCGAACGACAAATCAACAACTGTTCATAACCACTGCAGACAAAGCACACTCATACAATTCATCAAGGCTTGCTCAAAACTCAGAAGTAATAGGTATTCTTCTCATCCACGTATTTGTGCACTTGCATCCTGGGTAGTCCTAATATCCACGCTTTAAGGTTTCTCTTGAATGTTTCAGCACCATTGCTGTTTCTGATCTCAATCAGTATCAAGTTATAGAATCTGTGTGCCAAGTAAGAATACGATCTCTGCAGAATGTTTTTATTTGATTTTAAAACATAAGATTTATCTTTCTGTCTAGTTTCATAACGGTGCTTAATTTAATTGAGT
This sequence comes from Myrrha octodecimguttata, assembly GCA_958510865.1. Taxonomy (NCBI): domain Eukaryota; kingdom Metazoa; phylum Arthropoda; class Insecta; order Coleoptera; family Coccinellidae; genus Myrrha; species Myrrha octodecimguttata. The sequence goes on along the minus strand of OY294058.1, from coordinate 45,628,173 downwards.
TCGTGTTTATTGATAAATTGCCTGGTAACAGTTTCAAGGAAATAAAGTTGCCTGATATCCAAGATGGATGTTTCTCCATATACTGCTTCGGTCGGGTAATTTTTTTTCTTCCTGTAGATCATCTTCAATACTGACTTCTGCAACTGTTCTAGCCTTTTGGTATAACAGGTATCTGCTGCACCCCAAGCAACGATGCCATAAATAATATGAGTCTCAAACAGTGTGTGGTATAACATACGCATGTGTGTCTCAGGTAAGTATGGTCTGATGTATCTTAATCTATAAATGACAGTACGCAGTTTCTTCACCAAAACGTCAATATGTACATCCCACCTTAAGTGCGAGTCTATATGTACACCCAGATACTTCACTTTATCCCTCCGCAAAACAGAAAAACTCGATTCTCCATTATTGATTGTGAGTGAATCGAACGCGGGCAAACTACTGGAGTATGAACCAAAAGGAAGAAAGCAAGTCTTTTGCATATTAATTTTCAGTAACCTGCTCTCAAACCATTCAATTATGCGTTTGAAATTACTCTCTGCCTTTTCCTGCAAAGATATCCATGATTCAGACTGAAAAATCACCGCCACATCGTCAGCAAAACCAACCACCTCCCCTTCCACATCCAAATAAAACGATTCATTCATATATATGTTGAAAATAAATGGTCCTAAAACAGTTCCCTGGGGCACTCCGCACCTCATCGTCCGATAGTCGCTCTGAGTATTCTGATATTAACTGCCTGGCTTCTACCGATCAAATTACTACTCAATAGTTGATGGGGTACACCTCTAATGGCTACATCCTCCAAAACCTCTAGCAGTTGTTCATGTCTGATAGTATCAAAGGCCTTTTTCAAGTCCACAAATATGCCCAGGGATGGTAACTTTTCATCGATATTTTTACTTATTCTATAGGATAATATTGTGACTGCATCGACAGTTGATTTACCCTGCCGAGACCCAAACTGGTTACTCGATAATATATTGCTCTTAGCAATAAAGCCATCCAAACGTGTTTTCAGAATGGTCTCAAAAACTTTGGCAAAGTTTGTAATGACGAATATCGGTCTGTAACTTTCGACGTTTAGCTTATTGCCGGACTTAAACAATGGTGAGACGATTGCAGTCTTGAACGGAGCTGGACATATACCTATTCTAAGTGACCAATTAGTCAGATATGTCAATGGTGCTGCTAGTTCGTCGGCTATTAATTTAATAGTCTCCGCACAGAGTATATCAATTCCTGGGGATTTTTTCTTTTTTAAATTATGTAACACCTGCTTGACCTCATGTTCATCAGTTTCTTCCAAGAAAAAAGAGCGACTCATGCTTACCTTGGGTTTACTCTTTCTTAATCTCTGTCTGCCCCCCATTTCCTCCGCCAGAGTCCTACCAACTTCAGTGAAATGCTCAACAAACACATTGGCAATCTGCTTAGGGTCGCCAACTGTCTCACCGTCACCAACCTGCAATCCTCTTATCTCCTCTACCGATCTTCCTCTCTTTGTGATGTCATTTATCGTTTTCCAAAGTTTTGATGAAGGCCCTTTAACATTTTCTATTTTCAACCGGTAATAATCAATCTTTGATGTTTTTATGATGTTCTTCAAATGGTTTTTATATTGGCGGTATTTCGTCATATTTTGTTGGCTTGGATTAAGTTTCATTAATCTGTAGAGGGCGGTTTTCGTTTGTACGGACTTTAATATGCCGTTGGTAATCCAGGGGTTCCTCTTTACGTCTTTTCGTTTTACTCTCACAATGTTCGTAGTCTCTTCAACAATTTCTTTCATCCTCCGTACAAAATAACTCGTGCCATCTTCAATATCACCAGACCTGTATAATCTTGTCCAATCCTCTGCACTAACATTATCTTTTAGCTTTACATTATCAATAAGTTTTTTAAATCTAGGTAAGTCTTCTCTATTTTTCTTGATTTCATTTGTAATTACTCGAAGGATAACGGAAAAATGGTCAGTAATATCAGTTTCGAGAATGAAAGGAATATACTGAAAATAACCTGCAGGGTCTCTCACAAAACAATGATCAATGCAAGTACCCGATAAGGGTCTGGTTATCCCATTTATCTGAGAAACAAACCCACGACTACTAAGAACATCTAGATAATTATTAGTGACATCATCATTTTCCACCAAATTAATATTTATATCGCCGATTAATATATGATTTTCTTTTTTGATATCGTCACAATATTCCAAATACTCTGTTAAGCCCTCAGTGAAGGTAACGGCAGATACAGACGGCGACCTGTAGACAGTTGTTAATTATATTTTTCTGTTATTGACCTTTATTTCCAGTGCTATTATTTTAATTCCACCTTGCAGATGTTTAATCTAATCAGTCTGTTCAAGCAGTATTTTGATTTCATCCAAATTTTTACCTATACTTCTAATATTGTTGTGAAAAATGTTCAAACCCCGATATGGGCTTTTTAGTTTGCTGAAGTGTGATACATCCCGAATAATTTCGGCATTTACCGTCTCAATTTCAACCTCTTTAAGATATTGATGCATTTAGGCTGTTCAAATTTACCTGATTATCTATTAGCAGCATTCGTTGCGCTTGATCTGGTTCTCACGTTAAGTCTTCCGTCGCTCAGTATCCGTACTCTGGAGTTCTTTCCAGCTGCAATCTGCGCATTGGACTGAATCACTTCGTGGTTGGTCCTAGGTTTCTGTCTTCGATGGTTAATGAATCCTTAACTTCCTCTATATTGCTATGGTGAGGCACCGGTGTTTGTGGCGCACTTGAAGAATTTCTGGCCTGTTCAACCTCCTCTTCAAGATTTTGACAGTAGAATGCAACACCATCCACAATAAGTTTATCTCCCTGAATATAACAGTCCTTGTTTTTTTCTTCTCTCTATGTTATTAAGCATCAAATCTTATCTACAAATATCGAGTTGATGAGTCGCCTCTTCCGGAAATTATTGTGTTTACGGGTCGGCCGTTAGGCCGAACGTAAACACTATAACATCCAAAAGAAACAACTTAGATAGTCGATATTTGTAGAGAATGTTTGGACCTTGATTACGAAGGTCGAATTTGTGATTGGGTTAAATCCACCCAATGATTCCGCAGATATACCCATTCGAATTTTTTTTCCAAATATTTCCAGGAATACAGACAAGAACTAATTGAAATCCAGTTCTTTGTCGAAAAATGACAACTTGAAGGTTCATACAGAATTGAATGAGGATAATATAATGAGAAGAACATAGAATATTCAATATTTGAAAAAAAAAATTTCAGATTTTTTTTCGAATTTCTTTAATGACAGGATCATCACGAAATTCGCACAATGTCATTCTTCAACATCTTCGAACTAGCTGCGAAGTTTCATCACGATTGAATCAGTATTTCTTGAGTTATACTGAAGATATCCAGAAGAAAACCACGAAATTCTACATATTTTTTTCCAATTTCTCCGAAACTAATAGCCGTATCGCATTGAAATTTAGTATACTGCTGTGAAATATAAAGTTCAAAGTATAACTGAAATTTTTATCGAATATGAACAATAGTTTTTGGAAAAAACAAGTTTTTCGAAACAATTTTTTTTAAATCGAGTGACCATATGATTTCAATGAAATTTCGCTGAAAGTTGCGCATCGTTATGCTCCAACTACGTGCCAAATTGCAGTCCAATCGCTCTAGTGGTTTCTGAAATATGAGGAAAATAACCTCAAAATTTCAAATGGCTATAACTCCGAAACGATTTGGCCGATTTAGCCCATTAACGAACTTGACCGCGGCATTCCGATTCGCGAACTACCCTGCAAGTATCGAGTCGCTAGCTGGCTCCGTTTGACATAATTGATTTTGACACCGGATACGTCAATCATAGAAAATTACAGACATTTGGACAAAACGATAGCACGCTGTTCCCCGTGAACATGCGCGCAGAACTATGTTTTCGGGATATAATTTTTCCACTACTTTGAAAAAATATAAAGATCGATCCGTTCAAATCATTAACTTGGTCGAAAAATGGCAAATGAAAGTTTTTGCCAGATTACAGCAAAATCTAACTCATTTTACAACGCGATCCCATTAATTCTCGATAAAAATGCTTTTTAAATATAAAAGTCATCTGATGGACTAGATATTCTGCATGAAACTCCAACCAATCTCTCCAGCTTACTAGATTTTATTTAAAGGGTATTCGAATTCTTGCAAATATCAAAAAATAATAATTTTCAATAAGTTTATCTGTGGGATAACTGCGATTGGATTTTATTCATGGATGGATTTCGCCCCCGTAATTGGGAATGAACGGTAATGCGTCATCACTTTGAGTGTAATTGACGAGTTGAGTTTCTTTTGGGTCTGAATATCGCACCATCAAATTGGGTTTGAAAATTCATGGAATTGATGGGAAAAACAGGCGAGACAACGAAACAACGGGTAGTAATCCGAATGATCCAGTTAACCTTCTTCAATAATATTCGGTCACATGATGTATTTAGCTGCTAGGTATAGGAACGCGCAAAGTTCAAACCATTTTCCATGTTTCATTTTATGTATATTTTTCTTCGACTGTCAATATCTGCCATTTGAATTACAAAATCTTCAATATAAACACGGAGATTACAAACGAATCCTCGAGGTATCTGAGCTACTATATTCTCCAAACTGCTTTCACACTGCCCATCAGGAATGTTCGATGGTAGGACTGGGTTCTGAAACTTTCCGATAATCCATTTTTGGTAAGATTCGTAAGAGCGGAAAGCTTTATATAGTGGTGTTATGTCAGAAAATTAATTAAATGTTTTTAATTTCAAGTTGTTTGAATGAGAAATCGAGGGTATATTTCATTTGCCTGAATGGATTCGTTTCTAGATGTTTCCTCATTCTACATTGAAAATTTCGAAACAGAATTTGTATTTTTTTGACATGATTATAACAACTCACATTACGCTATAATATTCCAAGAATGATATCCAATACATTTTGCTCAGAGCAATAATTTGAAATATCTCCATATCATTCCAGATAGTTGACAAATTGGATAGAAATTGGTTGATTCGAAATCCAGCACTTCATTAGCATTTTTTGGGATACTGTACCAACTTTAAGCAACTCATGTTTTGTAAACTCCGAAGTACTCCAGATTGATGCAATTCGAGTATCCATTACTTGTTTTGAGTTTGTATTTTCCCAAATAATTTATATTTATATTAATCAGGTTATTCAAGAGACCTCGAATGTAGGAAAAAATTAGATTTTTTGATGGAATGTTGAGATATAGAGCTAACATGTGCACTGTAGAACTTCATCTTCCGAAGATACCAAAAATTCCAAAAATTCTCAGAATTGGCATTAATAACAAAATATCTCGGCTCATGCGCCATTTTGAAAAATGGCTCCCATGCCGATGTGTTTCACTTAAATGTGAACGGATTGGTCCAAAAAGGCTCATTTATCACTAGGTTCAATTGATACCTTACACAAGTTTTCATCGACTTAATAACAAAAACCATTCAGTGTGAACAAATCAAATGAATAAAACAGGGAAGTATACTTATTTGGCTCCTTTCTAGGTCAGGAGCGAATTCACCAAAATGATGTATTTGTCGAACCTGCTTCGAATTTTATTGCATTCAACGTTGAATATCTCAAAAATATTCGTTTAAGAAGAAATGATGAAGGATGATTTCCTATGATGAAATTCATCTGCTTCTCTTATGCTTATTTATATAAGAATCGGTAAGTTTAATTTATGGAAAACCAGAGCGGGTAGAACTTTTGTTATTAGAGAATCTATTTCATAGTTCAACTTCAATATCTCCCTCTGTTGTCACCACCGTCAGAACCGCAAAAATGATAAAAGGGATATCCGTTACATTTGCTGAGAAAATTGAAGAGTTGAAACTGGAATCTCTGCTGTGAATGATTTTTGAAATCATTTTGAAAACTCAAATTTGTATCAGTATCCAATAACAAAAAGAAAGTTTGAATTTTGATTAAATTTCCCGCAGCCCTGTCCCCTGTCAAGATAGATTCTTTTATCTGAAAATTACCAATCTGTGTTGAATTTGGAATATTAATTTCAATAAAAAGATGTTATTATAAAAATCAATATGAAACTAAGAAACTAACTTACCTACTGGTCAAATTTAATTTAATATCATAAAGTCCTTCCATTTCACACCCAAGGTTTTCTTGTCTATGTCAATATTTACTTCGCTCCTATTCTGTGGTTTCGAGTATAACCTCCAAATGTCCTTGTGCTAGTACCATGCTCCAGAGTTCCGATTAAAGATTCTTGTAGATTGATTTCTAGTCTTGAATTGCTCGAAAATTGCTGACTTCTATATTTTCAGATTTCGGTGAGTTTATCCCTTCTTTTTTAATTTTTAATTTGATTGAGCCGTCCCTTCATATTTTCTTGACGAATTCCTCTCAAAATTATATTGGCTTTGCTTGTCAAAATTTCCTCAATATTGATGCTTTCACAATGTCCTGGTATGTTTTCCTTCTTCAAATCTAGTGTCGGCAATTCGGATACATTTATCTACCCATTTTGGCGTCCCCTTTGCCAATATTCTCATTCTCTAATATACGAAGTTTCGCAAATTTATGTCCTAACCTTACGAATTCTCCAAATTTCTAATTTCACCCGCCTAAAATTCATGAATTTTCAACAAAATTCACCACAAGATACTTTCATCATATAAAACAAACCCTATTTCTTGAAAATAACTATAATTCGATTGTTCTGGATCTCTGATGATAATCAGATTATATGCAAGTTATTGGTCAATACCTAACGTCTATTACAAATATTCATTTTTTCAAAATTTCACTTTTACTTTGTACTTAAAATTGTTTTTCATGATCAGTGTCAGTATCAATATCTTCTAGGTATATATTAGCGAAGAAAACATAAGGGTACGTTAAATGTTTAAGAATTCCAGAATTCAGGAAAAATGAATTCTCCTTCATTCAAGAAATCACAACAATGATTATTATGGCATATAATTAATGAATGTATATTTTGTAGGAAGTTCCTTGAATCTCAGTCCAATACAATTCCATATTGGTTAACTCCGAATTCAACGTCAAAAGCAAAACCATTCGATGTTGCCGAGTGTTCCATTCAAATAGGCCTGAAAGAACGACTTAACAATGATTGATTGAATAACGCATCGACTCGATAAATATGCCGAATGAAGATAATCACGGAAACGCGGTTTTGTGCAAGACGAAATGAAAAGTAAATAGAGCAGGAGACGGCGTTCACGTGTGTGTGAATGTAGGGTGGTTATTTCAGGAGTGCCGTCGGGACGTTCGATTGGTAAATGATTGATACGATTTATCCAAGCATGTTTCGGTTGAACACCGATGAAGAGAAGAGCTGGAAATTCGATTCCGGATGGGTATAAATACAATCGAGATTGTTTTAGGTAGTTCATATCTTGATTGACGCATGGAGGTCTGTTATCTCAGGATTCTGATTAAACGATTATTTAATTGGGTCAAGCAACTAGTGCACATCAACCAAATCAGCTTCAAGGTTAATTCCCACCATACGTTTCGTAATCTTCCAGTATCCTTTCCGTATGATTTACGTCAGACTTTAGTAGGCAAAATGTCATTTAGACGCATAGTGTGCATACATCGATTGATTAAAACCTTTTAATATTTAACGGGAAGGATACTAGAAGGTTACGGAACTTTTAGTGAGAATCAACCTTAAAGGGTGGTTCTCACGTTTCATAACCATTCAGTATCCTTTCCGTATGATTTACGTAAAAATTTAGTAGGCAAAAATGTCATGTTGACGGAACGTATAGTGTGCATACCTCAATTCATCTACACCTTATAATATAATACGGAAAGTATATTGGAAGGTTTAAAACTACAAGATTTGAATGGTTGCAAAATGGCGAAAGAGCAAAATATATTCTAATTATTTTTCTTCCAACCTAGGAAGTCAAGATTCAATTCACACTTACTTCTATGGAAATTTATATGAACCAGCAAATAGAATCGAATGGTCCTAGCATTATAAACAAACGGCAGAGTTGAGAAGATATGAGTCAGATTGCCTACTGTTGCAAAATGGTGGAGGACATTGGTCGATTTTTTTCTTTAGGTCGATTTTGGGAATTCGAACATGTACAACATATTTTCTTCATATGAACAGGTTGAAATGTTTATTTTTACTTCAAGATTGACTGGGTATAAATTTTCAAAACATTAATTATTCAATCAATAGATTTCTACCAGATTTGGTTACAATGAGTGATGGCGTCTATCTGGGATGTTTTCAAAAGTTATGCTTATATCCCTTAAAGTTAATAATAACTCGCCAAAATGAACCATTTCACGTCAATTATTTCAAATTCCAATGAAAACACAAGCTTTCATCGATGTGGTAAATCTCATGATATGGACATGATTATTGAGATTTGAATCGATACACCAATTTTGTTTGTGGTCCATTCTCGTTAATTAACTGACCTCTGAAAATTTGAATGCTACCACGAAAATGAATGCACACTGCAACCGAGAACACGTTTCATAGCAGACTATGTATTAATTGATTACTTTTGAGTCCTATTAATGACCTGTTTTCGAATTATTTCGTCAAGAGATGATGACGGAGTAGAGATATAGTTTTCAAATTTTGTTATATTTTTATCATCAATATTTATAAACGTCCTTATATACTTTGGCCCAGAAACTCCAACATAATCCTTTCACATCCTTCAATTTATTGTGGTGATTTTAATTGCCATCATTATACGAAATAAATTATAGAAATGGTTCAATATCAACTGAATGGATTGAAAATAACAATTTTCATTCCGTTTCTGATGAGATAGATGAGACTTCTATCATTTTTGTGCATTTTCTAGGGATACAGCATGCTATCGTTTTGTGCGAAAGTCTGAATTTTCGAATGTTGAGCCAAAAATGGTCTCAACCGGCAAGGTTGAACTAACCGATGACGAATCCGGTGACAAAATCGATTCTTTCCGGCCGGCCAGCGCTATCCACGTTGATGGGAGTATGGAGAATCCTGTCAACTTGAAATTTTGAAGTAAGCTTGTATTTCAATTGCGACGGCTGAGTTCGTTAGCAGGCAGAATCGGCAGAATGGTTTTGGAGTTATAGCAATTTGAAATTTTGATGTTATTTCCTGATATTCAGAAACTACCGAAGCGACTGGATTGAAACTTGACAGTTAGTTGCATGATATCACGCAACCTCTCACGAAATTTTATCGTGATCATGCTCTCGATGAATTGTGGAAAAATATTTCTCAAAATTTTTCTGTAAAACTATTTTTCCTCGAAATTATTCATCATATTCGAAACCTTGACCTCTTTATTTCACAGCAGTGTACCTAATTTCGATTAAATAAATTTTTCATTTTCGAAGATATCAAAAAAATAAATTCCTCGTTAACTCAAAAAATACTGATTCAATCTTGATGTTACTCAGCAGATAGATAGAAAATGCTGATGGACAACTTTTTGCAGAATTCCGTGATGATCGTGTCATTAGAACAATTTGAAAAATTAATTTTTTGTTTTTGAAATATTCAATATTCTGTGATCTTCTGATCATGAAGGGTGTTTCCAATAGATATAGAACTTTGAGTTGGAAAAAACAAGGGTGAATTTCAAAATTGACATGATATCGACTTTATTCGAAAGATAATATTTTGGCATTATTATTTGAATATAATTTATGGCATATGGCAGTAAATTAATTGTGGCACAAGCTTTGTGACATGTTGCGCAGTCTTGTTGAAACCACAGCTGCTGCACATCATGTTCTTTCAACTGAAGAACGAAAAAGTCAGTAATCGTGCCTCTATATCGGTCACCATTGACTGTAACGTTTGGCCAGCATCGTCTTTAAAGAAGTGCGGACCAATCATTTCACCAGCCCTTAAAGCACACCAAACTACGTATCTGTGGATGCGTATTATCAGTAAGAGTAAACGTGATGTGAACACGGTCCATAGTTATACGAATTAATTGCTCTGATGGACGATTATGTTGACAGTAAAATGAACGTAAAGGGCGATATGTATTTCGAACAGAACCATTATTTTCAAAATGAATATGCATAATTTGGAAGCGTTGTTCAGGGGTCAGTCTATTCATATTGGAATACCAGACCAATCTAAACACAAATCACTTGACAGCTGACAAAATTGCCGCCAGTTGAAACGGTATTGCCAACTCAAATTTCTATACCTTAAAAAACAGCCTTAAAGGGATCTTTTGTGTGACGGAGATTCGGAGATTCGGGTAATCGGAGATTCACCCTATTGGCCGAGAGATTTACTCTATTGGCCGACGAGTGTCACGTCATCGTCGTCGGCCAATAGGGAAGAATTTCCGATTACCCAAATACCCGAATCTCCCTCGCACAAAAGGTAGCTTTATTATCCTCATGGAATTCTGTATGAACCTCAAACTGTCATTTTTCGATAAAGAACTGAATTTCAACCCCATCTAGTCTGTAAGCAAAATAACTTACGGAGGAAACAACTTGGACACTTGATATTTGTAGAGTAGGTTTGGTGCTAAATTACGAAGGTCGAATTCGTGAATGAGTAAAATCCGCCGAATGATAGACATATTTAAAATTTTATTACCCCAATATTTCCAAAAATCCACATTAGATCGAAATGAAATCCAGCACTATCGAAAAAAAAACTAGAAAAGCACTGACGTAAAGTCAGCAGCTTTTGCGCGCATGTTCCAAGGACTAAAAGTGAACATGAGAGCAAAAGATCGATTGATGCCTGGTAAATTTTTGGAATTGTCGAAAAAAAATTCCTGAAATATGAATTAGATGAGGTTCAGTTTCATTCCAAATAATTGGCTATATTTTTTTTCAAACAACTTATTATTCAATTCGTAGAGTTCTACCATATTCCCCCTTAATCAAGGAGTGACTTTCTGGGTTGTTTCACTAACAAGAAGTGAGAAAAACTTGCTGTGATGAAGTATTTCACAGAGAAGCTCCATTTGAATGTTGCTAAAAGCACAAAAAATAAAATTAGTAGTGGTGGTTAGTTGCACGATATGAGCATGATCATCACAGTCGTTGAATCATTACGGGATACGTACGGATAAGATTTCAGGAGTGCCAGCCACAAGAATTTAGATAATATGTTATTGGAATCAGAATTGAAATCTCATCGTTTAAAATGAACTATTTTTCATAACAGCTATTGATGCGATAATGAATTTTCAGCGTAAATAATGCGTAGATGTTCTTTTCTGTTGATATTTCCAAAGTTGAATTAATAGAAATGCTGTTTTCTATCAGCACTTTGAAGTACAGAGCCACATTATTGGCGAATAAAGATAAGCTCTACTCCCTCTGGTGGCTATCAGAGTAAAATAAAGAAAGTTTAGGCATTTTTCTTAGCGTTTGTGAAATTTTACTAGTGACTTCCTGAGAAAAAGCAAACCCAAATGTCCCCATAGATTTCCACAGCCCGGTGGAACTCACTTGAAGAAGTCGGGCATGAAACTGTTGAAGAATCGATGGAAACCTTGGTAACTTGTAACTTGAAATTGGTAAATCAACAAACAATATTCATGAGAGTCCATTACCTGCATTTTACCGAGAATGATCATTTTTATAGAGGTAATCACGAATTGCTTATGAAGTATTAGATCACATTCATGAAGACTACTGTTTTCCATGCCTCTAATCCAAGCAGAGAAAGTTACTTAAAAGGAATTCTATGCCTTCCAAAAATCTCTTGTTGAACTGACCATAAAGGAATAACGTGAATATTTTTAAGGTAGAACAGACCGATTGAAAAAAGTAGTCTCAACAAAGAAATATCTGGTGATTAGTACTCTTCGCTTCTGTCGGTAGGCTCATTGCAGCTTCTTCAAGACCAATCTTATGAGTGTTGGAAGGATTTTTTGTCAACCGATAATGAATAAGGCCCACGGTACCGAAAGCATTAATGATAAGAGAATGCATTCATTTTACTCACAATATAGTTGTGTACATTGATTCATTTCTTATATAAATAGGAAAGTTGTTATGAGTATTTGTCTATTATTACCAAAAGCATGATATACAATAATTTGTTTCCAAACATTTTGAGCAGTAGATCTCAGTGGGTTTTAGATCAATAATGAATTTGGGTAAGTAAAAAAGGTTGAAAGTTTATTAGTTTGGCAAATAACATGTAATATCACATCACATGCATCTTCCTGAACACTTCTAGCTTTGTGCTTTCAAGATACTGCAAATAATTTGAAATTAGTCTTGCCACTTAGATTTAAAATGAGTTGTTATTAAATTACTTCTCACGGTAAATGTAGCATTGCTACTCTGAATTAGAATAGATGATGCATAATTATTTCATAAAAATGATATATGTATATACAGAATCACTTTTGTCAATTGAAAATATCGTGGAGTAGACGACTTCGGCCCAAGTTACCAACCCACCACAATTTTCTTCATAAATTTACTATCACTGGGGAACGGGAAATTCATGACAAATTCGACATGACAAGGTTCGCGTTATTAATAAATATCCGTTAAAGATGCATCGGCTCCTAAAACACGGTAATTCCTTCCAAATAAAGGTTTTTGTTAGGCTGAAATTTGAGTTGGGATTCCTGATTTCAGGTTAATAGTGTCAAGTCTATGAAGGATATGTTCCGCGAATCAACTTGGTTATTTCGGTTGCCGGTTTTCCGTTCTGTAATTATGAAATATTCGGTTGGTTCCTGAAGAAAAAGGTTAATTACGGAATTTGATTGATGAGAAAGCAATATTTCTGTCACCAAAACATAGACATATTAAGTCTATGCACCAGAACGACAATCAATAGTTGAGTTCCGATATTCCTGGCTAGTACTTGTCAGTAAATTTTGACAGTCGATTTTACTGGCACTGCTTTGATAATTCAATGTATCAGTACGAAGCGTTTCGGAATTACTGATACTGGCCAGTACTGATTGGGAATATCGGAACTCAACTAAATGTTTTATGGTAACATATCCATAGCATAGAACAATCCTCATTCACCTTATGATCCATAGATTAAAAGTCAAAATTAAGTTTGTTCTATGCTATGGATATGTTACCATAAAACATTGACTGGCGTTCTGGTGACAGAAAGAACCTTTTTTCATCAATCAAATTCCGTAATTAACCGTTTTTTCAGGAACCAACCGAATATTTCATATTAAACGGAATGGAAAACCGGCAAGCGAAATAACCAAGTTGATTTGCGGAACATATCCTAAATATATTTGACACTATTAACATGAAATCAGGAATCCCAACTTAAATTTCAGCCAATCAGAGATGATCTTAACAAAAACCTATATTTGGAAGAAATTATCTTGTTTGAGGAGCCGAGGCATCTTTTACGGATATTTGTTGAAACGTGAACATTGTCATGTCGAATTTATCTTGAAATTCCCGTTCCCCAGTGATAGTATATTTGTAAAAAAAATTGTGGGTTGGCAACTTGGGCCGAAGTCGTCTATTGAATTGTAATCAATCAAATATACAGGGTGTTTCATTGGTAAATGAACATACGGTAACCTGAGCTAGAGCTACTCTAGGCGAGTCCAAAAAACCTATATATGATGTGTCTAATCAATTCCATAACCGAGATACAGGGTGGTACATGTTTTAACTGATAATTTCAATTTCTCATAAATTTTGAACCCCCCAGTATATTCGGTTGTTATTTGGAACATATGTTCAAATTTCGCAGGTCGATCGATTTGTATTTAAATTTCCCAAAAATTACAGGTCCGTATCTGAAAAATTTTGGAGTTCATGCAAGCTGAGATTCAAGATATATTGAAATTTTGAGATTTGATTGAGATATTCGAAAAGAGCAGAAAATTTTAATGGGGTTCAGTAGATTCTATCGTCCCGCACGTTATTCTGCTCATAGAATACTTCAGGGAAAATTCAATTGAATATTTGAATTCCAATAAATTCTCAGCAAATTAGTTCATTGTAATTAAATCGAGAAATTTTTTCTTGAGATGATTGAATATTTGTATACTTCTAGTGCTATAACTTCTGGATGTGTCCCTACCATATCAAGGATGTCTTTTTCGATGTCAAGGTGTCGCTTTTCTTGTGTGTTATTCACTTTCGATGTAGGAAACCGGCCATTTTCGCGAACATAATTGAAAACTGTAGGTAAAGTTCTATGATATGGTAATCATTCATTGGGAAATCTTGATTGATATTCCCGTACAGCTGCTCTACCCTTCCCGTCACAATAACCATACACGAAAAATATATCAGTATATTCTTGATTCGAAAATTTATGAAGCATTATGATGATATGGATTTTATATAAAACTAACTCAGACAAGCTTGAACCGCAGTCTACTCGAAAAATCCCTTGTGGGATACAATACAAATAAATTTCTCACAATTCAATTTTTATTTTTTTTTTGAATTCTATCAGAATATCGGAAAATACAGATATTCAATCATTACAAGAAATCATTTCTGAATTTTATTACAATGAACTAATTTGCTAAGAATTTATTGGAATTCAAATATTCAATTGAATCTTTCCCTGAAGTATCCTATGAGCAAAATAACGTGCGGGACGATGGAATCTACTGAACCCATTGAACATTTTCTGCTCTTTTCGAATATCTCAATCAAACCCCAAAATTTCAATATAGAGGGTAGGGTGTTGAATTTCAGCTTGCAAGAACTCCAATATTTTTCAGATACCAACCTTGAATTTTTTGGGAATTTGGATATAAATCGATCGACCTGTGAAGGTTAATCATACGTTCCAAATATCAACCGAATATTTTCCAATTTTTTTACAATGAACTCATTTTCTTAGAATTTATTGGAATAACAATATTCAATTGAATCTTTCCCTTAAGTTTTCTATGAGCAAAATAACGTGCGGGAAGATGGAATCTACTGAACCCCATTGAAAATTTTCTGCTCTTTTCGAATATCTCAATCAAATCCCAAAATTTCAATATACAGGGTGTTGAATCTCAGCTTGCAAGAACTCCAATATTTTTCAGATACGGACCTGGAATTTTTTGGTAATTTGAAAATGAATCGATCGACCTGCGGAACTTAATCAAATGTTCCAAATATCAACCGAATATACTAGGTGGTTCAAAAGTTATGAGAATTGAAATTATCAGTGAAAACATGAACCACCCTGTATCTCGGTTATAGAATTGATTAGACCTATTATATATAGGTTTTTGGACTCGCCTAGGGAAGCTCTAGCTCAGGTTACCGTATATTCATTCACCAATGAAACACCCTGTATAAGCAAACACTTGAAAACCCAGCTCCTATCTGTCTAATTAAGGTTCTCAAACTGGCCATAGTGGCACTGTAATCTTAAATTCAGACGCCAATTGTCTGCGTAATTGCTTTCTCAATTCAGATTTACAGGCATTTTATCGTTGAATAATTTTTTGTGATATTTTATTTTCTATAAAAAAAACCTATCACCAAAAACAGCCTGTAATCTTTCTTACATGTTTGGAAATTCTAATCTTTTCAACTCTGCTAATAGCATCCATAGAATATATACGTACTACTTCGCATTCCAATTGCACAAGCCAATTGAAATTCTAATAGTCCTTTGTTGTTGTATCCTAAATCCATCTACCTTCGAATTTAAGAACTTCTCTATATCCGTCGGCTTTAGACATTCATGCTGCCTGCCATTCAACAACGAGCATTTTACATGAGCGTATTGTTTCGTTCAAAAATACAGTAAAACACTAGCAAGCATTCCGCGAAAGCTCATTTGGAGCTAAAAGGAAAAAGGGAACAAATATAGAGCATTTGCAGCAACGGAACTTCTGTGGAAGCGAACTTTTATAACAAACGGTGTAGCATTATGCTCGTTATCGGAAGACATAAAGAAGAACAAATTTTTATTTCCTTTGTTTTATATCCGCTTTCGAAACAATGGCGCAGAGTTATAAACACGAAAAATGAATAAGAATTATTCTGAAACTTCAGCCTTAACTCTTTGATTCCATTCCGAAATTGCATTCATATTTTGCTGCTTTGTATTTCTGTTTTATTTCGAGCAGTGATTTGTTGCCAGAAAAGGGACTAATTGTTTTCACTCTAGTGAAAGAAGTTATTTTTACAGCCATTCTGGATGATATTAATATTATCATTCTGGCTTTCTGAAAGTTTCCTACGAATTCCACGGATTAATTTAAGGATGAAAGATCCTCAGTCGGCGAGAGCCTGAAGCTACTTGAAAGGCGTTATTTTCATTTGTCGGAGAATTGAAGTCAGTAGGTACTCAGCAGATATCTCAAATATATGAAATTATGGTTAAGAAACTGTGTGGTTGAATTTCGAATATTTGTATTATTTAGGAGATATAGCATTTTACTGAGGAAAGCCACTGGTGGAATGAAGATTTCAGTAAGAAATCCTGCTGAAATGCTTGGAGGATCAATCTCGAGCAACACGTCATTTTTCTACCAAAATTCACAGATTTTGGTTCAGTTCTTTTAGAGAAAAGCCCAGGACAATGGATGGCAGACGCACGGATTTTTCTATTAGTTCAATCATAAATTAGGTCCTAACTCTGAATCTTCCAGGTAGATTCTGCAAATTCACGATCTCAACCGAGATATATTTTATGGAATGAAAAATTATCATGATTGTGTGCTGAAAATTTGCGAGGGGGAGTTTTCGATAATGAACTTTGTTTCTAAAATATTTTCGATTCTTCCGGAAACATTCTAGCACTATCCCATTTCAAATATCACACCAGGTATTATTTTAATTGTTTCCTGGATTTTTAGTGAACAATATCTGAAACAGAAATTTTCGAATCGTATAAAAAGTGTTTTTGTGGCAGAACGCCCTTGCGTATTGCAGGATTAAACTTCTATCGAGGGCAGGCTCTAGGAAAAAAGGTACTCACATTTTTTAGAATATTTCTGCAGAAGTGTTTCTCAAAAAATATTCTCAGTGCTTTTTCAATAATAAAATTTCGTTCATATCCGAGCTATTTCCCCGCACAACGATTCCATAAGACAGTGCCGACTGAAAATTTGGGAAAAGTAGACCATTCTCAGTAGTTCAGAATCTGCTTGCTGAGCCAAGACGCGAAGAGAGTAGAGTACTCTGTTGAGCTTTCGCTGAAGATAGGTGATCTGACCATACCAGTTTATGTGATAGTCCATTGTTACTCCCAGAAATCTAGTTTCATTCGAAACTTTGATTGATTCGCCATTAAGATTGATCATTTCTGGTTTTCCGATTTTTGAATAAGAGGTACAAAAAAAACACACTCTGTTTTGTTTGAACTAATAGTTAGCTGATTCAGTGAACAAGTTTGAGATATGGTGGATTTTTTTTGAGTAATTGTTACAGTTTCTGAAATGCTTCTTGCAGATATAAGAAATGAAGTGTCATCTACACACATGACTATTTCACTGTTGTTTATCCCATCGGTTATTGGGAATGGGCTAACACAAGCACTACAGTTTTTTATATTAATATCGGTTACATCCTCGAAGTCATTGATGTGGACTACAAATAACACTGGTCCGAGAATGCCACACTGCTGTACCTCTTCTGTCGGTTCTTCATCTGAGGATATGACATTGCATTCATGAATTTCAAGTGACACCCTTTGAACCCTACCCTGCAAATAGCTCTGGATTAAATTTAACTGGTTATTGCTTATTCCAAAGAGGTTCAGTTTCTTCAACAATCCTTCATGGTCTACGGTGTCAAAGGTCTTGGATAAATCTATGAAAAGCCCAAAGGTAACTACCCAGCCTCTAGCGATCGTAAAATAGACGACTTAGGCCCAAGTTACAAA
This sequence comes from Myrrha octodecimguttata, assembly GCA_958510865.1. Classification (NCBI taxonomy): domain Eukaryota; kingdom Metazoa; phylum Arthropoda; class Insecta; order Coleoptera; family Coccinellidae; genus Myrrha; species Myrrha octodecimguttata. The sequence goes on along the minus strand of OY294058.1, from coordinate 45,610,309 downwards.
CCCCCGTTGAGGATGCCTCGGCTCCTCAAACAAGATAATTCCTTCCAAATATAGGTTTTCGTTAAGATCCTCTGGGATTGGCTGAAATTTGAGTTGGAATTCCTGATTTCATGTTAATAGTATCAAGTTTATATAGAATGTGTTTCACAAATCAACATGGTTATTTTGGTTGCCGGTTTTCCGTTCCGTTAATATGAAATATAATGAAAATATTTTTACCTTGATTTAATTGATGAAAAAAAGTTATTTTCTGTCACCAGAACGACAGTCAATGTTCTATGGTAACATGTCCATAGCATAGAACAATCTTTATTTACCTTATGATCGATAGAACATAGAAGAGACAACAATCAACAATGGAAAAATTACTAGGTATGGTCTATGGGTCATAAGGTAAATAAAGATTGTTCTATGCTATGGATATGTTACCATAGAACATTGAGTGTCGTTCTGGTGCATAGACTTAATATGTCTTTGTTCTGGTGACAGAAAAATTGTCCTTTCATCAATCAAATTAAGTAAAAAATCATTTTTTCAGGAACCAACCGAATAATTCATATTTACGGAACGGAAAACCGGTAACCGAAATATCCAAGTTGATTTGCGGAACATATCCAATATAAACATGACACTATTAACATGAAATCAGGGAATCCCAACTCAAATTTAAGCCAATCAGAGATGATCTTAACAAAAACCTACTTTTGGAAGGAATTATCTTGTTTGAGTAGTCGAGGCATCTTTTATGGATATTTATTTATGAATAACGCGAATCGTATCGTGTAGAATTTGTTCTGAAATTCCCGTTCCCCAATGATAGTAAATTTGTGAAGAAAATTGTGGGTCGGTAACTTGAGCCGAAGTCGTCTATTGATCGACTCAGCTCGAAATTTTCAGTCTGTGTGTTCCTTGACTCAAGATAACCATGTTGATGTTTTGAAAATATGTTTGATTTATGAAAAAAATAAGAGCCTCTTTACCAGTATCTTTTTGAAAATTTTAGAAAAAGACAAAAATTAAACTTATTGGTCGATAGTTGTTAGGATCCTCAATATTACCTCTTTTGAAAAGTGGTTTCACCACCGCTTTTTTCAAGGATTTGGGAAAGATACTTTCTTTGAGGGACCTGTTCATTATAAAGGCAAGTGGTTCTGCGATTATTTCAATTGATCTTTTTATAACTTACATAGGAATACCATCGTATCCGAAATAGTTCATGTTTTTCACTTCATCCGTAGCCTTGATGACTTTGGAGTAATTTTGAACACAAAGAACGATTTTGGATTTCGTGAAATGAGACGGAACTCGCAAGTGCTCGTGACAATTGACTTTTCCGTTTTCAAGGACGAGTAGGCATTGATGAAACGTTCTTGAATGATTTAGCTAATTCTAGAGGATTATCGGTCTTGATCATATAACCCTCATCAGTCTTTATTTTTCGTCCTGTTAGTTTGCTAATGAATTGCCATATGGTGTTTATTTTGTTATTAGAGTTGTTTACTCTAGTTTTAAGGTCATTTTTTTTTAATCTTGATCATATGATTTTTAATTTTTTGTAACGATATTATATTCTGGATTTTGAAGAGATGTTGTATAGAAGTAAACCAGTTGATTTTTGGGGAAACAGAATTGAATTTGAACATGGATTCTTCATCCATCAACAGTGGTAACAAAGGCATACAGGATGATGATTGGCAGATATTTCGAGAATAACAGACATTTGGGCAAAATAATAATGCTATTACGAAAAACCGGAGTACGTAAAAATCACAATGAGCATATATTTATATATGTGTGACTAGTTGATTTTTCTATAATGTTATCGAATTCCCAAGGAAAATATTTTTGAATCTTTTAACTAGAAATTGATCAAGAACTCTATCCTTCATGTTAGTCCTAGCAAATTAGGAACCAACTTTATCTAGACTTCCAATGCGGAAACCAAACTCGACATGCATAATAATTTGGAAGATATCTATCTCACTTTGAGTATGAAACGTAAAGGTGCTGTAAATATGAGAAAATGAGATTATCTTTGCGTCCTTTACTCAGAGAAATTCTTCAGAATAATTTCAGACGTTTCATTGAATGCAAATGGCGTCGGAGATTCAATTGGCATCATTAGTAGAATGCGAATATGCAGAATATTTTTCGTTGGACCAAATTTCCCGAGGTCCCTTTCGAAATGCTTCGAGGTACTTTGAGAGGAGATAACGTCGGAAGAATGAACATTCTAATTAGTTCAACATTAAATAGTCGACTCCTGCTCAGTTTTTCATTTGTATAGTCCATGATTCAATTCATTTTAATTGAAATTCACTAGAATCAAATACAGTTCGTTTCTTGAAGTAAGCAGGTCAAGGATTTAATTGCCTATTATTTAAATGAAGTAATCAAGAGGATTCCATTTGTGGATATTTTTGGAGAAGCTTGGATTTTTGTCCCCGTACTGAGATCATAAAAATAAAACGTTAGTATTGATTATTTTGTTCTTTAGTTGAAGGAAATTCAACTTAGTATAATTCAAAGAATCTCAACCACTGTATTTCTGCTCAAATATTTTTTCCTCACGCAAAACCGTTTCGTCAATTGTTTCGACCTGAGCTAGTTTATTCAGATTTTTTGGGATTCAATAATAAAGACAATTCTGTCGTTATCCAAATCAGGACACGAATATTTTTCTGATACTTCATCAGAAATGTTGATGCTTCTATAATTAGGCCACAATTGTTGAACTTATCGACCAGTTGATCAATATCGTTGCACTTAGGACACGAAAATGGTGTTGAGGTGTATTGAAAACGCACTTCCAGCACGTAACAAAATGTATTTTCTTGTATCTGTATTAGATAACAAGCCCAAAAAGGTATACAAGTGATTTGCACAATAGAATATTTCTTCTATATCTTACGATAGCAATATTGAGGCGAGTTTCAATTTTACAATACAAAAATCAACGTATATGCCTCGTTTATAAATTTAAGAGCGAATTGTAGTTTACTTTACAACGGTCAAATGAAGAATGTATAAAAACTAACGAAACCGAAACTAAGGAAATTCCCTTCTTACATTGTAGAGGAGATAATAAATTTTGATTGGCTTTTCGAACTAGGCGTCGCCATTCTGAATCCGAAAAAGCACCTTGGATTGGTTGGTGTGAAAGAGTGCTGAAATGTGTAAAGAAAATTTCCCTAAATGGTCTAGGATGATAAATTCTATAACCTTTGACATGTGGTGTCTGGATTCTAAGAGTAACCGAAATATGCCAACAATAAAGCTCCTATTCCTGAGTCCCTATTCTTGAATCGGGTAAAGGAGGAAATAGGCGTATCGACTCTGTTGTCAAGGAAGTGCGGTGCTGCGTTTTTGATGGAACGATAAAGAACTTTCACTCCATCACATTCAAGAATAGGGTCCCTGGAATGCTTAAAGCTTGAATTTCATCTGAGTGTTTCCTGTCATGCAAAATTATACCTAATTCGTTGGCTTGAGATGAAAATTAAAACAAAAAATATTGAATGACGGGCATGTTCTTGGGAACCGAAAAAATTCTTCGACTTCGACGTAGGGGAATCAACAAAAGACAATACATTGTAAAATGTGGGGTGCAGGATACGGGACGCAACAGTCAATAACATCTTTACTTCGACTGGAGAGTATGGTTACTGATTACACTTACAAACTCGCTCTTCCTAAATACAACATGTGTATATAATAGAGAAAAGATGTGATGATACATGAAGAGTAATTTTTGGGATTTTAAGATTCCAAAATTTATTGACGAAGGTTGAGCAACGGCAGTTCGTTCAAATCTACATAGCATTTGTGCAGAATGTGTTTTTACGCGCTTGGTCTAGGGAACAGCGCGTTATAATTTCGTCACGATGTCTGAATTTTCCAATTTGGAGCTGAATATGGTTTCAAACGACTGGGTTGAACTCACAGAAGAAGAATCCGTAGTCAAATTCAATTCTGTCTGTCTGTCTGACCAAATCGTGAACACGGAGGTCGTACCATCTATTGAAGTCTGATCATATTGTGCCGTTTTTGAATACAGACAAGTACTCTGTGGAGATGCAATGTGAACTTTGTGCTACCAAAGTGAAGTTAGGTAAAGCTACGTTTTATATACTTAGTGTATATAGGCCACCTTCCGAAGATTTTCAAATATTTCTGAAACCCTTTATAGTCATCTAAATGTGGATCATTTGTCTGCGGATGATCCTTATAGAAGATTCCTTGATGATCTCTTCATGAGTTTTCATTCGAAAATGAACTCAATCGAGCCAGAGTCTTCAACAATAGGAACGGTGAAACGTCTTTAAGTAAAGTTATTACATTGTTTGTGAAGCTTATGTGCTTTCAGGCCGTTTGGGCGTTTTCGATCCACTCATTAGTGACCAAAGAGCGATTAAACTCGATTGTCCTACTTTCAGCACGGAACTTATCCGGAGAATGTCGAAAAATAATTTGAAAGATCTTTTTACCTCGATTTCGAGTACTAACTGCAACACTGTTCTTTCCTGCTTCTCAGTTGATGATATTGAGATATTCAATTGAGGCTTCCTGTCCTCAAAAAACGTTCGCTTCAATACTACCAGTCAAACAAGATGGACTACGCCCACTTTAGTGAAGAACCGGAATCGCTTGAAGAATTTGCACTGGCTTTTCCGAAATATCCAGAAATCAGCGACATGTATAAAAATGCCAAGTCAGTGTTTTATAGATTTTGAAATGTTCTAAACAAGGATTCAATAAGAAGATGTTAGTTGAATCCACAAAGCCAAATAAAGCGGTTTGGAGCCTTGTCAACAGTAACAACAGTTTTCCTGTAACTCCAGGTGAAATCGATTCTAACATTGGCGGTTTTAGGGCAGATAGAGCCGCTAGTTTGTATATTATATCAGCAAAAACTTTGAAATTTTTGTTGCCTTTGATTTCCGAACACTTCTTATTAATGAATCTGTCTCTGTAGGTCATTTTCCATATCACCTCAAGTTGGCATGAGTCACATTCATGTTATTCTGAATTATCGCCCTATTTCAATTCTCCAAAGTAATCTGAAAAAATATTTACAGCCGAATATACGACTAATCAACACGACTTCAGATCTGGGATGTTGACTCAAACTACTAGCTGCAAGTTCCTGGAGTTTATGTTCACTTGTTTGAATGATAGTAGTCATGGAGCGGGTAGTTTTTTTGACTTACTTTTTGCATTTGACACTCTTAAATCTACGTTTATTCTGGAGAAAATGTACCAGGAAGGATTCGGAGGAGTGTTTTTTGAATGGGCTCACAGTTTCCTAACAAATCGTGATATATTTGTCCGAATATGTGCACTCAACTCTAGTGAATATGCCAACAAATTAGGAGTTCTCTACGGATCGGTGTTGGGACCACTCCTATTCTTGTTACTTATGAAGGACATGCCAGAATGAATTTATCCGCATTCTGGTTCATTTGGCCGACGATGCTTTTATCGCAGTCGATGCTAGAAATCTATAGGAACTGGAGAATCTGTGTGAGTCCATCAATCAGCGCTTACTGATGTCACCGTACGTCCCTAATATCAAATTTGGGAAAAACCCAAATAATAAAATTTCGAAATCGTCCTACTTTTCCTAGTGATAAATTTTCCGTTAAACATCCTGAAGAGACGCTAGTCTCAACAGAGTTTGTCACTTTCGCGAGCTGTATGTAGATCGAAATTTGAAGTGGCATTATCAGGCTGATCACGTGTGTAAAAAGTTGAATGATTCTGTTTGTGTGTTATCGCGTGACAAGGATTCGCTCCCGATGGATTCCTTCCTCGGAATATCCTACATGGTGCTATATAGTCACCTCTGCTATAACATGGCACTGTGAGGGTCATTTGTAGATACAGGGCCATAATTGTTTGTCAGAAAAAGATAATAAGACTCGTATTTGGTATCGCACCTCGTGATTCTTGTTATTCACTTTTCCATAAGTATAAAATTTTGACCTTTCCATGTATTTTATTCTGAATTGTTTATTATGTATCCATCGAAATAAGTCTTCTTTGAAACAAATCCCCGATTTCCACAATTACAAAACTACGCATGTGGATGGTATTTGTATTCGTAGACACCACACCACAAAATATCTTTCATGGGAATCAATCTATATAATCATTTGCCAAACATGTTCAAGTCAAGATATTGAATATGAGGTGGATGTTAACACTTGGTAGACAAGTGTTACTATAGCATTGAGAAATACCTCTCTGATAGATCTATTTAATTACTGGTTATTTTTACTGGTTTTTTATGTCTATAAAATCCTAATTAATTTCAAATGCTTTTTCTATTTTCACATGACTTATCCAATACATTGTTGAATATCTGAAAGTATCGATAAAATTTTCACTAGTAATACTACTAGAGGTCAAATTATTTCCGGAAATTTTTTCGTGCTCATGAATATTTTGAAAATAATCGTCGAAGACAAGGGATAGTTTTCTTAAAATATTCATGAGCGACAAAAAATTTCCGGATTTTATTTGACCTCGTAATGTATTTGGTAAGAAAACTCCACACCAAATGTGTTTATTTTCAACAAATTTCACTCCATAAAACCATATCTGCAAATTGACTCGGGCCATCATCAGGATATAATTGACGCAATGAGGTCTACTACAACTTCTGCAAAGACAATCTAAGAATCTCTATATCGAGAACAAGCAACTTCCAATCAACCTGCCGTAGCATATAATGATTGCGTTTTTAATATAAACATTAATCATTATAGTCCAAAGAATTTAGAAAACATCTAATCTAAGCTTGTAGTTGAAATGAATCAAAATTATCACAGAATAAATAAAAATAAGATTATCAAAAAAATATTCTGTCTTTATAAACGTCAAAAAAAATTCCAGTATATTTCGCTGTTGGGTAACGAGGAAGACATTTCCACTAAAATTCATCCGTTGCGATGGAGATCTGTCAGAAACACACGTTCTGATTGGTTAAAAATCACATATTTGGAATCTTTATTATTATTATTATTACCTACCCCACAAAAGAGTTTTGAGATGGAGCTTGAAATTATAATCAAACGGGAGCATTTCATACAGGGTGAGTCTTTGACCTTGCAGAATATTTTAACAGAAGATTCCTGAAGCTGAAAGAAACACATTTGTCCTCTACCATTTTTTCCGATTCAGCCTAGATAAAAAGATATAGGCATTGTAAATTTTCATAATAGGCTAGCCGCCCCTGGAATCCTGAACACTGAAGTTTTTCAAAGCCTAGGATATACCATTCAAATCTTCGAAATAAGCAACTCTGTTATGAAAACAAGCGTCAACTTACTTTTTACATTCCAGTTAGTGAAAAAAGTTGTATTTATAGTACAATAAACAAGTTACGTATCCCAAATTTCGTGGGCGATAAAAGTTGAATATTCTTCTCTTGGTTTCATTTTCGATAATGGGGAATTCATCTAGCTATCACTCATATCAGCTTTGAGATTCATCTTCAATTTGTAATCATTAATTTTCTTTGTTTCTTTCATTTTCTCCAAGAATTATCAGATTCAGACATAACCCATTCAAACTTTCATTTTCATAAATAAATAAAACAGATGTACCTCATTTATCTATGAACGTACACACGTTGCCCGATTGACGAACAGAAAGAAAGAACTCTTCGAAATCAAACAACACACAATATGCTAATTCTATGTATACACTTGTAAAGTCTATGATTCTGAACTGAACTATAAATCTGTGGCTCCGTGGTTTTAAGGTTATGTCATGGTGGTTGTTATGTTATGAAAGCGCATTTGAAGAATACCTCAAAATAAATACTATCAAAGTTCTGTACATAATTTCAAGAAATATGGGTCTGCAGAAAGATTGCATTCAAATCAGTAAGAATCCCCATTATCATGGAAAAGTGAGAAGTTAATCAATTATACTACACAAATTAGCTCGAAATTGAAAAGGAAGCTTCTTGCATGGATAGTGGTGTGGTGGTTTGCTTGAACATTAGGAGTATTTGAATTGTAAAAGTTGAGGTGAGCTTATTCATATTACTCCACTTTTGAACTAACAGCCAATTTACAATGGACATAACTTGACCGTAAATCTACTTATACATAAAATGCAAGAATTTAATAGCAGAAATCATAAGGAATAAGAATAGAACTTCATTCGACTTATGGTCGAAGTCAAAAGCAATGTTGAACCTATTGTGAAGATTTTGGTACTTGGAATTTTGTAGTTTCCTCTTTGATTTTTACGCACGAGTTGCGGGATTCTTACGGTTACGTACATTGTGAATTGGCCAAAGTCGGCTACTCCGCTTACAAATCATTCCAAATAAAAAATGCTAGGATTCCATTCTCAACTTTTAGACGTGGCAACGCGGAAAAATTAAATTCTGTGAATTTTTTGAACAGAGTTGCATTCAGCCAAAGTACCCAATTTTCGGAATTTCACAGATATTTTTATTTTTGAATTTCAGATTACTCGAAAACGGCGCATCATACGAAAAAAAATAAAGAATACTTTTACTTTCCAAAGTGGTCAAAAATTCGTTGAATAGCATTCAAATTATTTTTAAAAGTTAGATTCTTTGAATTTCTGGTATTTTTATGAAATGTTATGGTCATATCAAAGAAACTGGAGGATGTGGATGAAATTCTGTAATCCAGGAACATTCATCTTATCAATAAAAAACCTTGATTCCAAAAATCATCTCATTTGATGAGATCGTTCGCGAGATATAATCGAAAATTAAATTTTTTTATGGATTTTCAACAGTCTGTATCTTACGAACCAAGCCGATTCGGAAAAAATGGTAAGGGAAAAAAGTGTTTCTTTTGGCTTCAGGAATCTTCTGTTAAAATATTCTGCAAGGTCAAAGACTCACCCTGTATAATCAGCAGAACTCATCTTGACTAATCGACAAACTATTAACTTGAATCGAACCAAAGCAATCCATGTCATAAGTCTCCATCATTTTTCAACAAAATTCGGTTACATTGTTATTTTCGGAAATATTGGGAAAATAAAATTTCGAATGCGTATATCTACGAGATTAATGTACGAATTATACCCATTTACGACGATTCGTAAGGTGTCGAAGGAAGAGGGAAAATATTTGATGTGTAAATTAATATCTGTATAAAATAAAAACCGTTATAAATTTCGATAGAGAGTTCACATATGAGATCATGGATAAACAATTCAGTTTTGACCATTAATTCATCACATGGATGGTGCGACATGCGCCAGTTTTTACCCGAACGTAAGACAAAATTTGGCCTCTGGATTCAACTCCGTTGGATTAATTTCCTTCGACTTAATGTAAGGGTGAGGTATACGCCACTACCCCAAAAAACTACTCTAGCACTGAAAACTATCATGAAAGCGGTAATTTCCGAAACAGGTCTTCAATTTTGCAGAGACAGATAAAGAATGACCATAAGTAAGAACAGCTGACAATGATATTCTGCAGATGTTTTGTTATTATTGATCCCGGATTTTGTACTTCGAATTTTAATGAAAATAACATATCTGCTTTTCATAGGAAACCCACGCTCATCCCCTAGACCTTTTGTTTGAGGCCCATTATATCAGGTTTATACCAAATTGATTTAAGCTTCATAATGCTGTTGCATGATAGAACAAAAGCTTATGATTACAACTCTGGTTCGAAACCATCAGGGTGAATAAAATGCATGAAATATAACAAAAATGAATTATGGAAGGAATAGGTATATTTGTATTCATATACTAAATTATCCGTACATTTTCATTCTGTGATACGAGCAGTAGGGTCGAAAGATATTAACTTTTCCTGATGATGTTTGTTCTGGAAAAAACAACGGCTTTCAACAAGAGAATTTATCTTTCTATGAACGCGAATAGAGTATATACCTAAGTATTCACATAACAACGAAGACTCAATTTGTCTGCCCACAATGTCGCGATGCCATATTATTCACATATTATTCAATTCAACGTTTCAATGCGATCGTAAAAAAGAGGCCTGTTCAGAAAATCAACGGAAAAACATATTGTTCGACTTGTTTTAATTGATAACGATAAAATGGAGAAATTTTTTTTGTGGTGGCCTGGTAATTGATAATGAAAATTATTGGATTTTGACATTGGGGTACATTTGATACACCCACTCCTCGATGACTATCGTACTACTTCTTCGTATTCAAATCAGTTCATTTCTATGAAAAAATAACCAAGAAAAGCTCTGAAAGTCCTGTTAGAAGAATGAAAAACATACTCAATTTATGAAATTCGCCTGAAAAAATTGTTTACATAAAAGTCAAAACTCATTTTGATTCTAATACATCGCAATCAACGGAAAAATATTTTGTTGGATTTGTTTCAATTGATGTTGGCACATAATGATAAAACGAAAAAAACTCCCCTTTTTGCGCGAACGTTCTATGGGAACAGCGTGCTATCGTTTTGTCTAAATGCCTGTGATTTTCGATGATTGAGCCGAAAATGGTCTCAAACGACTAGGTTGGACTCACTGATGACGAATCCGGTGTCAAAATCGATTTTGTCCAGCCGGCCGGCCGTGGAGACGATAACTGTCGAACGGAGCCAGCTAGCGACTTGAAAATTGCAGGCTAGTTCGCGCATCGGAATGCCGCGCTTAAATCCGTTAATGGGTCAAATCGGCCAAATAGTTACGGAGTTATAGCGATTTGAAATTTTGAGGTTAATTCGCTCATCTTTCAGAAACTACTGAAGCGATTGAATTGAAACTTAGCAGTTAGCTGAAGCATAACGACACGCAATTTTGAGCGGAATTTCGTTGGATTCGTGAAGTCACTCGATTAAATAAATTTTTTTTCGAAAAAAATTTTTTTCGAAAAAAATTTTTATTTCTGAAACTATTATTCATATTCGAGAAAAATTTCAGTTTTACTTTGAACTTGATATTTCACAGCTGTGTACCAAATTTCAATTCGATACGGCTATCAGTTTTGCAGATATTGGGAAAAACTCTGTAGAATTTCGTGGTTCTCTCCTCGATATCGTTGTTTTTGTCGATATAACTCAAGAAATATTGACTCAATCAAGGTGAAACTTTGGAGCTAGTTCAAAGATGTTGAGGGACAACATTGTGCGAAATTTCGTGATGATAAACGATCATAAGAACAATTTGAATGAAGATTGAAAAATATATTTTTCATTTTTGGATTTTGACATTGGAGTAAATTCGATACATTGACTCCTCGACGACGATCGTACTAGTTTTTCGTACTCTCAGTAGTTGATTTCTATAAAAATAACCAAGAAAAGCCCAAAAAGTGCTGTTAGAAGAATAAAAAAACATACTCAATTAATGAACTTCACCTGAAAAAATCGTCTTTATAAAAGTCAAAACTCATTATGATTCTGATACATCGAGAAATGCAATAATGTATAGTTGCAGAAAAATGAAGATCATATAATTATTTCATGTCCGTTGATATCCAGATACTACAAATCAGCATGAAAGTTTGATTCGATAAAAAATATCAGAATTTGCGTCCTCCATAATGAATTTAAAGGAAAAATTCTTTATGGAAATAGGCCCAAATGAAAGATATTATGGTTCAGTAACAACAGTGGCGCCGTTTCGCAGAAGTTTCCTTGTGCTTTCTCAGGCCTACAATTCATCCGAAAACATAAGAAAACAAAGTCAGAAATATTATCATCAAACCTCTCACCGAAAAAGTCCAAAAAAATCACTCTACAATCGGTGCAACAATATGTACTACAAATCACAATCATCTACGAAAAAATCAGAAATCATCAATCTTGTCTCTTGAGAACCAGCAAAGCAATCCTATTTAAGGATGGCAAAAAAATGACATACAATGAAAGGACATCAACTGAATAGAAAACAGAATCAACAACTTGACAATTCATGAGACAAACCATAAAATCACAATTTCATTTTTCTTGTTTTTCGAAAAATCTACATCAACACGTTGAAATCCATCATTACAATTATAATTATCATTACTTTTGTATCTTATATATTCAAAATACAATATTTATTCGGCTCTTCCATATATATTGTTGTTGATTCTGTTCAGTTGATCTCCTTTCATTGTATGTCATTTTTTTCGCCATCTTCAAATACGATCGATTTTCTGGATCTTAAGTGACAATATAGATGATGTTTGGATTTTTTCGTGGATAATTGTGATTTGTAGTATAGTTACACCGATTGTAGAATGTTTGTTCTGGACTTCTTTGGTGAAAGATTTGTTGATATTCTGTGTGACTTTGTATTCTTATGTTTTCGAATAAGTTGTGGGCCTGAGGAAGCAGAAAGCACTTTCTGCGAAACGTCGCCTAGGTTGTTATTAAACCATAATATCTTTCATTCGGTCCTATTTCCTGAAAGAATTGTTCCGTTGAAGTTTGATTTAATGGTTGTTGTTATGTTTTTCATTAAGTGCCTAACTTAAGTTTTTACCCTAGTAGGTAGTGTCAGCTGTCCACTTACATTAGGAACGATTTTACCGAACGATTACAACTACATCAACTGGGCTCCGCGACGATTCAAATATTATTCGCTTAAGATTTAACGGAAAATACAGAGTCCATTTTTTAATAACGGGTAAGAAGGCAGCAAGAATGTATGTACTATGAACACATTCGTATTCAGTGTTAGTCCTCTCGAGATGTTCATTATGAATATGTTAGATATGCCTTCAGGGGTCCTGCCCGGAAGATTTCATTTTCGACACCATTTAGCTAAGAAACCTTCGCTCAAGATCTCATGTACAGTGAAGCACTTTTGGTCACCTATTATCTCCATTAATGTACAACGAAATATAAGGCAGAATGTGGATTCTTCAACGCATTTTTTTGAAATTTCACGTATGATTTTGGGGAAAGATTTAAATAACACGAAATCAGATGAAACAAAAAAAATAATATTGGAGAATGATCACTGTAAACGTTTCGAATAGAGTACCTTCACAGTATTGCTAACCATTGCAGCAACTCATATACTCATCATTTTCTCATCAAATTTGTCAAAGTTTCAATGTATTCCATAATAACCGGGCCGAACACAATTCCATGAAATGAAATTTAATAACAAAGGATCCTGTCGATTCTCAGTTGTAAATGGTGTAACCAATACAGTTGCAATTTTTTCATTTATTAAAATGAAGTCTTGTTATAACAAAGCGTTGTCAGTCTCATTTCGTTCCAAATATATCTGGCATCTTGTTCACTTCTCAAATGAAAAGAAAGAGAGAGAACCAAGTATCTAACAAATCAATATGACGAGTTTTAGATTGATTTCTGGGAAATTATTTGGTATCTCGTGCTGAAAAGATACGAAAACAGCAAGAATCTAGAAACATGAGAATTTAGCTTTTAAAATGAGCTGATAAGGCGACAGAAATACGACGAGAGCCTTATCAGTATTCCCATTCAATATTCATTTGATTGCCGTTTGAGAGATTCCAGATGAAGTGAGTAGATAAAATATGAACGACATGGGAGACGGAGGTTTCTCTCGAAAAAGTAAAAATCGTCAATTGATTTTATATACGTCAGCAAAGTGGAAGCGCTAATCGAGTTCTTTTTCTTGGGAAGTCGTTCCATTCTCGTGATTCGTTTTGAATGGGCGTTAGGTGCGCGCTTTCTAGTGATGCTCTTACAGTGCTGAATTCATGGTTTTAAGAAAATAATTATACAGTGCACGTCAAAATTATGGAACAAATTCATTTTCTCAGAAGAAAAATATTTGGCAACAAAATCCTGAAATAGGTCAATTTTAGTTTCACTTTTACCAGATTTTTATGCATTTTTGAAGGATTTTTGTTGCACCCTGTGCCATTCTCATTAACCCTCTCAATTGAATAGGGAAAGTAGGTCACGTGGTATTTTTTGGCAAGGTCTTTGTATCTTCTTTACAGGCGAGCAGAAATTTTCAAGAAAAAAATTTTTGTTTTTGAGAAATTACTTAGTTCAAAGAGGTTTTCAGTTTGTGCACTTTTTCATGGCTCATTTACTTTGAGACGATGGTACCTGATGAAATTTGTCACCGAATGACATTCGACCATTACAGTTTTGTTCATGCATACTACGAACCCTTTAGTAGAGAAAAAAAATTTTTGACGTGAGGAGGTTGAAAGGGGTTGAAAGTTGTGAATGAACAAAACTGTAATGGTCGACTTTCATTCGGTGACAAATTTCATCAGGTACCATCGTCTCAAAGTAAAATGAGCCATGACAAAGTGCACATACTGAAAACCTCTTTGAACTAACTAATATCTGCACCTTGCCGAAAAAGTACCACATGACCTACTTGCCCTATTCAAAAAGTTTTGAGGGTAGATGGGAATGGCACAGGGTGCAACAAAAATTCTTCGAAATTGTATAAATTTGGTAAAAGTGAAACGAAATTGACCTGTTTCAGGATTTTTTTGCCAAATATTTTTCTTCTGAGAAAATGAATTCGATCCACAATTTTGAAGCGCACTGTAGAAAATAAGTCACCTGAAGTCAGGAGCTCCCAAGTCCTTGTTAGGAATTCGTGGTCGAAACCTTTTATCGTATTCATCACTCGAAATGAATTGAATTGGCAATGTAAGTATCCAATTAATCTGAGTAGATTCTGCATAAGGCATCAACTTGCTATCGTTCTACCCAAATTGAAATTTTGGGTCTGACTAGATTCTACATAAGGCAACAACTTGCTATCGTTCAACCCAAATTTCTGACATTTTTGAAATTTATCCCTAAAAACGTCTAAGCTGATGAAAACTCCAAGGTCAAGTTCAATTCTGGCTAGCTGGCCGTCCAATGTCACGATAACTTGAAACGAACTAGCGACTCAAATCTTCTAGTTTAAGTTACTTATCATAATGTGCCAGCTACGTTCGTTAGTGGGCCAAATCATCCCAATAGTTTTGGTGTTACATTCAGTGGAATGTTCAAGACTTTTTCCTCAATATCTCAGAAACTATCTATGCGATCGGATCGAATCTTGATAATAAGTTGTAGAATACTTAGCGCAACTGATCGCGAAATATTGTTGGAATATTATGGTTGATAAATTTCAAATGAGAAATAGAAAGTTATCCAAATTTTGTTGATAAGAAATTTGTTTCGGAATACTGTTCATTAGATTTCGATGAGATGTTACACAGACTCCCGAGTCAGTATTTCAAAACAGTGTGGCGAAATATCGGTGAAGTTTTTAAAATTGTTGTAAGTAAATACATCTCAACGAAAAATAAATATATCGTCACATAAAATAAATATATTTCTACAATTAAGGATTATATTGGCTCGAAAAATATATTTACGAACCCACTTATGTCCCGAACGGAGTCTCATATCCCGAAGGAATAGCCGAAGCTCTTACCACAGGTGAAACAGGTCCCAGTGCGTGCAGATTTTCAGTGAATCATAAATTTCTTGCTTCTTCCAGAACTCTACGGGATGACAACCAAACTTATCGACGAGGTCTATTGAGTGTCAAAAAGTTGTGGCCATATGTTATGTTATGAAATTTCGAGTTTGAACACATCACGAAAAATTGAATTTACCATGACCACCAATCAGAAATGCGCAATTTTGAATTACAAATGGTTTCTAGGTGAAAAAACTGTTTGGCAGGAGCTGTCAACAGTTTATTCGAGTTTACGCGCGGCAAAACTCGACAGTTGTTGCCACCAAAAATTACAATACCTTTGAAAACCTATACCTAATGCATGCAGAATGATGTTTTACTCATGAAATTGTTAAATACCATCCGGGCATCTAATTTTTCCTGTGAAATCGAAAAGACAAATTGCAAATAAAAATAATAAAATATTTTTTAACAAAAAGCATTCGTGCAGGTGCAGGTGTTGCCACCAGCACTTATGCTTGTTGTTAAAATATTACTTAGCAACGTGTTTGTTCGATTTTTTTCGGGAAAATCAGATGCCCTTATGATATTACTTACGAAATAATCGTGAATAAATTGAAATAAGGTAATAAATTTCAAGACAAATTTCAAAAATTGCCTAGATAATCTGAAGAAGCTAGGTAAGTACCATGTTGTTCCAGGAACTTATATGAAGAGTCGAAATAACTTCAATAAATTGCTTTGATAGTGAAATAAACGAAAAATATAAGGAACAAAAATGGAATAACAAAACAAAGAGGGAAATACATTGATTCGCCATAAAGAAATTCCGTTGGAATTATTTCAGGTGTAGTTTTCAAAGAATAAAAAGCAATCCAATTACTTCCGAATTGAAAAGCTTGTCCTTCAAACTCGCACAAGCATGAATTATTCAAATCTCAATGAGTCGAAAACAGTTGCCCGTAGTGACCCGTGAACAGAAATGTTGTGAAATTTGATTTTCTCATTAGAAAGTATAATTAAAACAAAACAAAAACCTAGACAATCACTGACGTGAAGTCCGAATTCTCGCAAATTAGATGACGTGGCTTTTGCAACGACTTCGAGCATGCGCAAAAGAGCAGCTGATTTCACGTCAGTGGATGACTGAGTTTTTTAAATGAAGTACTGGATTCCGATTCCATCTTATCTGTAATATGGAAAAACAGTAAAATGCCGATTATAAAAATCCCGATTTGAACAATATCAACCACCTACAGCAGTTTACGCTGACATTTTGATTGGAACTAGGGTTCCAAACGCATATTCAAAGTTGAAATCAGTGCTTCATGTCGACTGAATACTTTCTGAAAATGTCAGAGGTACGAAACTGCCGATTCTGCAGAAGACGACGGTGTTCTGGCACCAAGATATCCACAGCTTTCGTTTTAAAACTCTCGTGAAAGTAATAAAGCTGATCTGATTCTTGTAACATACTCGAGTATGGAATAATGATCAGTTCAAACCAAAACTGGTTTTCGGAAATAAGATCACCAGCGGTAGTTTAATATTTTCGGTTGAGAGTGGGGCCCCAAGAGATTATTTCAGGGTAGAATCGGTGGGTCACGTCAACTAGAAACCCCGTGAAAATGTCGAGAGAACGGAACTATCGATCCTGGAACAAGCAGCGATGTTCTGGTAAGAACTAATCAAGAAATTTTCCAATAGAACTTTCGTAAAAGCAATAAATCTGATCTTATTTTTCCTCCATACTCGATTATCGAAGAATCTTCAGTTCAAATCATAATAGATATTGTGAAATATAACCACCTGAAGCACTTTAAGCTGACATTTTAGTTGAAACTAGGGTTACATGAGATTATTTATGATGGAATCGTTACGTCATGTCAACTAAATACTCCGTGAAAATGTCAGAAAAACTAAACTACCGATCCTGTAAAAGATAACGATGTTCTCGTACGAAGTTATCCAGAGATTTTGTTATAAAACTCCCGCGAAAGCATTAAATCTGATCTGATTCTTCTTCCATACTCGAGTTGACATGAACATCAAGCTACAAAAATAGCATCCGACGTGCTACGTGGACCGTGAAATGAATTGATTTCACCGTTAGGAAATTTCCGACCACTCAGGCAAAATTTCGTTCAGTCAGCAATTATTTTCTCGGAGAAAGGGCATCCTCTGCAGTGATTGGCATCATCTGCTCGAAAATTATCTAGTAGTGAACGGGCATCGGGATTTTCAAGAGGAATTTTCCGCATTTCCCATGTTGATATTGATCTAGGATTAAGTGCATTATCCATTGCTATGCTATTATTCTTGTTCTGAAAGAACTTCAATCTATTTTAAAAGTAGAGCCATTTTTGCGAGCATGTTCTGAGGAATGGTGTGTTGTGATTTTTCTCGAATGTCTGTAGTTTTCGAATATTTCAGCGAAATGGACTCAGACAACAAGGTTAGGCTCACCCAAGAAGAATCCCATTTGATTATGTCAGCTTGGTTGCAATTCAACCTACTTGACAACAGGAAAAGCTAGCGACTTGGAAATTTCAGGATATAGTGCGTATCGAAATATGACTGCTATGTTCGTTAATGGGCCAAAGCTGCCAAACAGTATCGAAGTATCCAGTTCAACAAAAATTATCCGCATATCATAGTATGACACACCGATTATTATCAATTCCTCTATCTCCAAAGAACTTCGATTACGAATTGAATCTAATTAAACAAATAGCATCCAATAACGGTTATTCACCTTCAATGATCGATAACATAATTAATAAGAAACAATATATAAATGCTATCTCGGAAGCATACCCAAAGTCGAAAATAAAAACAACACTCAAATCTTTAACCTTTCTCGGAAACCCATCACTAAAAATTAAGAAATTTCTGAGTAAATCTGACATCAATATAACTCTCAAAACCACAAACTCTTTGGGTAGAATCTTCAAAAACTATAAACCTAAAATTCTGAAATTCAACCTATCAGGAGTTTATCAACTTCCCTGTGGCTCATGTCCTAAAACTTACATAGGTCAAACGTACGCCGAACATTTAAATTTATTGGAGGCTCTAGAGATAAACGGTTTAAGAAATTCTGGGAATCTATTAAACGACCAGACGGAACTGTCAAATTCACCATTGTTAAACCTATTCAGCTAGGAGCTCGGTTTGGTTTTTCCAGGATTGACCCGTTGGAAATATCTCTGTACCTGTATTGGTTTATGTAAAACTGTAACACGCTTTTTAAGACAGTTGCAACTCAGCATCTGATGAATTTACAATGTAGTGAAACGCGTCATGTGTTTATAATAAAGTAGAATCAACCACATTTGTGTCTTTTAATTGAGTTTACAATGGATTTCTATCAAGTAAAGGCCACCATAATACGAAGTTATTATCATTAAGATGTTTAAGGTAATATCTCAGGTACTACTGATGAGACAGGATTGAGACTTGGTAGTGAGTTAAAATAATGCCGAAACACATCATTAGACGAAATTTCTGAGGATTTCGCTATAAAAAATTAAGAAGGCACAAACTTTGAGGTTAATATGGAACAACGATGACAAAAGAAGACAAATCGCAGTTGTTCTCGATAATTTCATAATCGTAAGTAGTTCAAATTGAATATTTTTTGGTTTTTACGCGCTTGTTTTGGGGAACAGCGCGTTATCATTTCGTTACGATGTCTCTAATTTTCGAATTTTGAGCTGAAATTGGTCTCAAATGACTAGGTTGGACTCGCTGATGAATCAGTGGTCAAAATTGATTCTGTCCGTCTGGACGGCCGTGTGCGCTGCAACTCTCGAAAGAAAAGACCTATAGTCTTGAAATTTTCAGGTTAGGGTAAGATCCTGAATATCTCAGTTGAATTCGTTGATGAGCCAACTCTGCCGAATGGTTTTTGTGCTACAGCCATTTGAAATTTGGATTTTTCAATAACTCGAGAAATATTCATCTGATCGAAATGAAACTTGCTTGGAATATGGACAGTGTCACTAAGAAGAATAATCCATGGAAAAATTCGAAAAAAAAAAAATTTTTACCGAAAATTTTTTTATTTCATTGAAATTTCCAAGTCACCATTTCGCAATGTGAACAAGCGCCTAAAAGCTGCTGACTTCACGTCAGTGCTCTTCTAGATTTTTTCCACTAATATCTGAAAGATATTTGCCAAAAATCGGATAACAATTATTATTTATAGATATCACCCTGTGAATAACGGAATTAAAAATTGAACTCCTTCATGGTGCTCAATTATATCTTGAATAAAACTAATATATTTCTCATAAATCATTGGTTTTTCACAACTCAAAAACCAACTCCATGAAAAATTCAGTTGAAACATTGAAATCTCAATGAAAACTCATGTTTATCTGAATAACACTTTTACATGAAGAACGCGAACAAAGTAGCGTAGTTTGAAAAAATGGAGATTTCCGAAAAATTCGGTTGATCAGAGGTTTCCATCAATTTTGGTTTGCGTAGTACAACATGTGGATATCCGTTACTGGTTTCAATCGAAATCTAATATTTTTCATACTGAGAGTTTAAAATAAGGATGAATATAAAAGATAGTGAGCATTTATTTGATAAAACAAATTGGAGGATAGATGCAAAAAATCAATAACAAAAACCAGAAATCTCATCGATTATCGAGAATCCAATACTTAGGGTAGGAGCGATAGCTCATTCATATTTTTCAGAACAAAGTTGAATCCTAGTGGAAATCACATCAACATATTTGATATTAGCGGAAAATCTTGAATTTTGTTTTACGTTTGAAAGATTGAGCTTAGTTTCTCAGTATCAAGAAATACCAACAAGATTAGATTGAAACATCATGACTAGTTGTGAAAAATCGACGCTCGATTCAATGACAAATTTCGTGAGAATTGTATGGAAAAAAAATATTTTTTTTTGGAAACATTCATCAAGGTACACTGAGATTTGGTACATGTCTAAGAATCAACATCGGAAACAATGTTTCAAATATGACCGATATTTATTTACGGAGATGTTGGCAAAAAATGTCGTGACCAGTTCAAATTTTGAAGTTATTATCCTTATATGTCAAAAAGGGCAAGCACTATCTGATTTGAACTTCATTTTTAATCGTATAATTCCGACACGCAATTCAATAAGTATTGGAAAGGGTAACATTTTCAAAGAGGTGAAACGACTGTGGAACGTCTCTTCTTATTCAAAATATTAGTTCAAATTATGTTACTCAATTAGCGTTCCGCATGTGGAAATGTTATTCAATTATACAAGAGTATTATGTTTCACGTGAATTTTTTCATGGAATTTTTTTTGTTGTGAAAAACCAATAAGTTATGCATAATTATAAATTCTATTCAAGATATCAATGGTATTGAGTTATTTAACTGAGAAAATAACAAACCCTTGCAGCGTTTTTATTTATTTTTCCTGTTCATTGAGCTGAAGACACGAAACTTGGTATATATAATTTGTCAATGAAACTAACTAGTCTGGAATTTTCTTCAATTCTGAAGTATGCTTAGAAGGGTTTGAAATAGGCAACCATTAAAATAGTTTCCCCTTCGAATAAGGCAAAATTTATGGTTAATGTATGACACCGCATAAGCCCATTCTAGGATACGTGCAAAAACTCGCCTTGTTGAGGTGTATGCCAATCAATTGATGGCAAGACGAGGAAGACCTGTGAACTGATCAGCCAGCTCCCTCGACTTCAATCCTTTGGATTGGATATCTGTGATTTTGGTATACGCAAAGTTAGTTGCAAATATCGAGGATCTTCGAAACCGCATCGTAGCACGGTGTGAAATGATAAGAAATTCACCAGGAATATTTTAGATTCTGAAATTGTTAGTTTGGAAAAATATCAGATTCACAGATCGGACAGAAATCTGAGAGTGAAAGTGAAAAAAATGTCCTCATCAATAATATCCGTATAATTCCCACCTAAAGGTTGATTCTCAATAAACGCTCGGTAACCTTTCAGAATACCTTCCGTATGATTCACGTCAAAATTTAGCAAGCAAAATGTCATGTAGATGGAAAAACAAGGTATAGTGTGTATAAATCAATTAATTCACACCTTATAATATTTTACAGGAAAGATACTGGAAGGTTACGCAACGTATAGTGAGAATCAACCTTTATTCTGGTAATAGGAAGGAATGTGTAAATGCCGACATTATGGGGGATTTCAATTTACGGGAATTACCTAGCGCTTTAACAGATTATAATCGGTCGAATGAAAAACATAACACTTTAATATATCTGTGTCAGAACAAACAAATAATGTGTATAATATGAATGGCCGTAAACTGGATTTTATTCTTGTTCCCAGTGACGAAACGCACAGACTATATCAATATCTAGACCAGATTTTCCTTTATTGCGTGAGGAAGGGCATCACCCCGCTCTGATATTGAACTTAGAACTGAATAATGGTGCTGATCAGTTGATCTGGGTGACGTTGATCCTTTTGCGCATAGTGAGCGGCATTATAATTTTAGAAAATGTAATTTTTTTGAATTTAGTTGTGAGATGAGAGATATAGACTGAACGCCACTGTTTGAATGTCAAGGTGTGGATAATGCACGGGATTTCTTTTATTACCAAATCTATATTTTACTAGATTCGACAGTTCCATATTCATTCAAAACTAATTCGCGATTTCTTGTGTAGTACAGAAAGAAAGTAATCGAATCAATCAAGAGGAAAAACCACCTTCAAAAATTAAAAATTTTTTGTTGCACCAAATGCAATTATACAAAAATGAAAGACATAAATTCAGGAAATTAATGAAATTGTGTTATTTGAATTTCCTAAAAATCCAAAATCAAAAACAGAGCAACATGTTGGTAATCATTTCGAATCAGTGTACAGAAAAAAGATTTCTACTTATGGAATCGATCAGTTGTTCAACGAAATACCTGACTTTTTCTTGACTGAGGTAACTGTGGGGGAATTTTTATGGCAATGACTTAGCTGAAGCCGAAAGAACTGCAGGTGTTGACAAGATTCCACATTTTTAATTTGGAACTGAAAACAAATACTTTTCCAAACTTGTGGAAGTTATGGTTACACTAAGAGTGGGATGAGAGCAGAGATGAAAAACTACAGAGCAGTCACTTGTTCTCTGTGCATGAAGTGGCTAAATTATTCGAGCAGGTTATCTACGCCAAAATGTGGATGAGGGTAGCCGACAAGATATGCAATGAACAACATGGTTTCACGCTGAATAAATCTACATCGACAAATTTGCTGAAGTTCTGTCATGAGATTTACAATATTATGGAAGATTCCAAGCTGATGTAATTCACACAGATTTTCGAAAGGCATTCGATTCTGTCAATCATGATATTTTGTTAAGTGAAATTAGCGCGTTTGAAGCGGACGCGAAAATCTTGAGGTGTTCTGCATCATATTAGGGATTGGGAGGCAGAAGTTCCAGAGTAAAATATGATGGCAATTGTTCTGGGAAATTTTATATAAATTCGGGATTTCCACAGGAGTCAAACTTAGGTCCTCTTTAATTTCTGATATTCATAAATGATTTGCCATACTCAAAGGGTTTGTTGTTCGCGGATGATTTCAAATTTAACCGTAGAATTGCGAATTTTCGGGATTATGTCAGACTCCAAGCCGATATCAACGCAATTCATCATTGGAGTATAAGGAATGATTCGCCCTTCAATAACAATAAATGTGTGGTATTATCGTGATCTAGAAAATAATAAATATTCACATTCGGATACTGTAGGATGGCTACGAGTTAGTTGAAGTTGCGGAGGTCAGAGACTTGGGTGTGGTGTACAGTTGCAAACTCTCCTTCAAAACACATATTGAGAACATAGCAGCTAAGACACTCAGAAGTTTGGAATTGTTCAAGTGTTCAAGCATTGTAAGTACTTCAAGAATATAAGTACTGTAATATTATTATATAATGCCATGGTCAGGCCGAAGCTTGAGTATTGCTCTATTGTGTGGCAACCGACACCTCGAGTGTGGAGGAAAATTTTGAGAAAAGTTCAGAATACGTTCCTACGATAAATGTATCTGAAAAAATATGAGGACTACAATATTATCAGATCAGATGACCTCAGAGATAAGAGAATCAAAGTTATCGAGGGATTCTGCTACAATATCTTTAGCCGGCAGTATGATGCCTTAAGAATATAATGAAATTGAGGATTTCATCTCGGAATACTAGGCTCCATCAGTTATTTGGGATATATCATGCCACCACTCTAATCCGTTGTTCACCACTTATAAAATGCTCAAAACATTAACAATTTCGAATATCAGCTTTGCCCTCTCAACCAGACAATTTCGATATGTAGAATAATATGTGGGAATTTAAACCTTATTCACATGAAAAAGATTTTTATAATCTGAAATTAATGAATATTTATCAAGTTTCGTGTCTTAGCCATATACATGGAAAATAAAAAAAAAATTCTTAATCTACGAAGGGTACGTTTTTCAAAAAATTCTATGCCAAATACCCATCCCAGAATCATCCGTCACATTTTTTTTGTGTTATTGTGATACACCATGTATATCGATTCAGTTTTATGCACTTGTTTGCGGGAACAGTGGGTTATCGTTTCACCCAAACATCTGTTATTTTATTATTCTCACCTGAAAATGAAACGATTAGGTTCGACTACCTGAAAAAATACCGTGATCAAATTTAGTTCACTCTGGCAATTCATCCAGCCGTCCGTATGCGTTCTTTATTCCGAAAGGAATTACCAAGCAACTTAACATTTTCAGGTATGGTTTGGATTCTGAAGATCTCGGTTGATTTCGTTAACGGAGCAAATTGGCCAAGCGGTTCCAGACTTATGCAGATCAGTTCAAAACTTTGGAAATCGTTGAAAAATATTTACACGCAACTCCAAGCAGAATTTTGTGCTCTATCCGGGTAGAAAAATTTCAAAAAAACATTTTTCGAAAATTTTCCAGATATTGTAGAGGAAAAAACTTTTTCAGCAACTTCTGAGCAGATTATCATCAAATTACGCATAGAACTTGGAGTCAGTTGGAGATATTGGAAAAAATGAGTAAAATAGATTATTTTTGGAATTTCCTAACGACAAAATCTTCTGATTTCATATTCACCTACTTGTGAACTGATCTTAATCTGGTATAACTCCGTAACAGACAGATCAACATCATAGGTTCTTTCCTTCGAAAGCTAGAGCACAAATATGGCCAGACGGCCGGACAAAATTAATAGTGATCACGGATTCTTCTTTAGGGAGTCCAATCTTATCGGTCAGAGTTATAAAATACATATTGGGGCAAATGAAACAGCACAGTTCCCCAGAATATGCGCGTAAAAATTGAATCCATTAGGTTCTATTAGCAACTCTAAAATGTTGATTACAGCATCTACACTGCCATAATGAGGAATCTTAGATGAGAAAATGGCGAAGAAAGTATCTAAAAGCTACTGTACAGCAGATATCCATAATTCTCAATTATCCCTGATCGCTTTCCTATAATGACAGCGAAAGCGGGTCCCAGGCGCTCTTATTTCGCTGAGAACAGAGTGACCCGTAAATGAGCGGGTAAATTTTCTCGAGCGCAGTATATTCATCCTTGGGTACAAATTACGATCAGCGAGAAAAATATTAGATTTTTATACGGTTTTCCACTCTGTTAAGCCGTGTACAGACACGAGAGCTGAGTGGCTTGCGAGGCAAGGCTACCTCGCAAGTGTAGGCGGTGATTTGAGCGGGAGCAGAGCGGTGCCCGAGCACTAAACTTGTTCCATCCGATGTCGGTTTTTACGGCGAGACAAAAGCTTTCCTTGGGCTCAGTTTGGACGGCAAATAAGCAGCGCTCGAATGTTTTTACGACGTTTAGAACACACAGCTGCGTTTCGTGACGCTGTCCGTCTAGTTGATATCCATAGGCGTATCGTTTGTTTGGGATATTATTAACGAGTTAGCATTTCAATGGAAAAGCGAATCGAGTCATGAACTATTTTTTGTGAAGTCAATCGTGTAGATATTTTTCCGAATAATTCCTACTCAAAGCATAGATATATTGCATAATTCGTTACTTTTCAGATTGTCACCAACCTAGTCGGAGTTATAGATATTGAAAATAATAATAATAATTTCTTTGTGGTCGGTT
Source organism: Myrrha octodecimguttata (assembly GCA_958510865.1). Classification (NCBI taxonomy): domain Eukaryota; kingdom Metazoa; phylum Arthropoda; class Insecta; order Coleoptera; family Coccinellidae; genus Myrrha; species Myrrha octodecimguttata. The sequence goes on along the minus strand of OY294058.1, from coordinate 45,584,787 downwards.
GTTTATCAGATGAAAAATATCTATATATACTAGTTATTGTCTTTTTTTTGGAAGGTAATGAAATGTTTCAGCAGATTTGTCTCTGGTATTTTGCTATAAGCATCATGGTAGTGCCTACTTTGAATCTAAAATGATATCAAATCTAGATGATTCGAAATGATTGCCGTAAAAACTACGAGTTAACGAAATAAACAAGAGAATGCAAAAGCCATAGCCAGGGCACTATGAAAATTGAAACAGTTGTGAGTGAGTATGAGTAAAACAGTTCTGAATAATAGAATACTGTGTAACTTTTCAATTCAACGTGGGGGTTGAACGAATTATGTTCTTGACTTTTCCGGTTTATTCACAATGTGAATATATATTTCGTCATCAAATCATTGACAATAAGCTCATAATTTTCAATATTCCTATGAAATTATTCCATCATCAAGCAATTTCCGTATCTCCAACCATATTCCATCAAAACCTAGATTCTCCAGTCATGCCCATTAAATAATTTTATCTTTGTATTTTCCGGACTCCCTTGAGTCCGGGAAATGAAACATTACATCACTAGGCCGGTAAAGTAACTTTAGTGGACTGGTATATTTTAACTAACACATGAACTATTTTTATTACAATTTTAGCATAAAAAAAAAGAATAAACTCTTACCGCATCTAAGAACTGAGCCAGCATTATGTTTCCATTTTCGCTTCAGAACCTTTCTCAAAATCTCTGCATTCATTTTCTTTGGAATTATTCAAAACCAAAAATTCAAAACGAAGCTGGACTGACAGGTAATCAATAAAAAAATCTTTGTTACTGTTAGCAACCGATTCAAAGCATACTATATTATCACCCTATATTAATGGATGGTTTTACATAATGTACTGACACATCTCTGACATCTTCAAAGTACCTGAGTAGATAATTCCATTTTTGTACTAAAAATTGAAAAAAAATAGTGAGCAGTATGAAATAAAACGTTGTACGGCCGTGAAATGTCATCAATATACTCGTCTAGAAATTCCAGACTCGGCTCCTTCGTCGCCTCGTCGGTGAACATCTGGACTCGTACTTCAATGAGCCATTTCCCGGCCTTGTAACGTAAATAACTATTACAAAAGCACCATTCTCATTCGTCATATCAGTACACGTTGATACCTATGAATTCACGTAAAATAATCAACGCCTGTTTTAACCCGCTGATGTACTGACTAGTGGAAAGGGGCTCAAGAGCCACTGAGGCTCGACTTGGCCTCACATCTCGCTCAAGGCTGCCTCGCTATGTCTATTTTTCAGCGAGCTGCTAATGAGCAGCTCTGCTCCCGTGTCTGTACGCGGCTTTAGTTGGCTTCTGTGGCCAACTAACCTAGGTATTCAGGTTATTAGATATGGAAAAAGTGGGAAGGAAAGTTTTGTTCAATATGTTCTTAAAATCATTGAAAAATACAGATTTCTCTGTAATACCCTTACACAATAGCTTTCGATATTGATATTTTAGGATATACGTTCATTGCCCTCAATATACTACGTCTTCAATGATAAATTATTAAATCAACTGGCATAAAATGATTGAAGATTTTTGAAGAAACTAGATCGTCTAATGATTTTATTGAAATTTAAATAGAAGGAACAAACTCATGGAACATTTTTGAGCAAACAAAATAACCTACTTTCAAAATTTTACAACATTATTATTTATTCAAGAATGTTGGAGAACCTAATTTCTTTAATCAAAATTTCAATAAAATCACCCAATCAAAAATTATGAGTATTTTTGAAAGCCTACCTATTGATTCCGCCACTGATTTTTGAGGTCATGTTGGGGTGGCGTTAGTCCGTAGGTGATTATTTGAAGATTTCATATTTATATTTTGATCTTCAGAATTACTTCCTCAAAATATACGAACGTTAAATCTGGACACCCAGTATCTATTTCCATTTTCAGTAATTCTAAAACCAAGAAAATCAATACGGTGCTTTGCGATACCGAAAGCCAAATACCATCAGGGTTTCAGAAGTCCTTCATTTCAATTTGACATGTTCGATTTAAAAATAAAAATGTGGGAAGATATATTTCAAAAAACCATAAAACGACTGGGATATATCATGTTTATTATATGCCTCAGTCTCGAATGCGAAAAAGCTCCAACTGCTTGTCAGTGTTCTCCTCAAATACCATTCTTTTCTTCAATTCTCGATTTAAATTTTATATCCGCCGGATATCTTCTATTGCGCTTCCAACTCCATTATGAGAAATATTTCTAGTAATTCAGTCACGGAAACATTCTTTTCGGAGCTCAGTTCGTACAGCAATCACGTTCGAATCGCAGATAATATTTTTCCCAACGAATGATACCTTCATGAGTAATTTCTAAAAATAAGGCGATCGGTTTTCTCGAAGAAAATTGATAATTCCGATATGAGAAACGAGGTTTTCTCAGTTTTAAATTGGTGAATTGGTGAAATATTTCCAACGCTCCCTTCGATAGTTATATTCATACGGCATTTTATTATGCGCTAGTTCTCGAGAACAGCGCGTTATCATTCCGTCACGATGTCTGTAATTTTAGAATTTTGAGCCAAAATTAGTCTGTTCGTTCGGTCGTCCGGGCGTGTGCGCTATAACTTTCGAAGGAAATTACCTAGAGTTTTGAAATTTTCAGATTAGGTTAGGATCGTTAGTGGGCGAAATCGGTCGAACAGTTTCGGAATTATATCTATATGGAATTTTGAAGTTAATTTCTCGATATCTCATGGAGTACTGATTGGATCGGCTTGAAACTCCGTAATTAGTTCTTGAATACCAACACACAACTAAGTGCAGAATTTTATATCGATCTAGTGATTCGAAAATTTCAAAAAATGTTTATTCGAGAATTTCAGAAATTTTTCTTGATAATTTTTTTTTGCTCGGAAAGTCTTGTTCAGATTTCAATGAAATTTGGCAAAGACCTCGAAATCAGTATTCAACAACGAAATTTCAAATTTTATTCGATACAATGTTCATTTTGGAGATATATTGAAGCAAATATGTCAACTTTAGTTTTTTTCGAAATCTTTAGGACATTTCCTCAATATCTCGAGAAGTACAGATGCGATCAAATCGAAACTTCATAATCAGTTGTAGAATATCAACGCGAAACTTACTGCGACGTTTTGTATGAATTCAGTCGTTGAAACATTTTTCCGAAATTATCCACATCCTCATCGAAAAAAAAATTTTTTTTCTCTGGATTCATTGAATATATTTCTTTGAAATTCGGCACAGACTTTGGAGTTAGTATTTTGCAACAGTTTTTTGAATTTCAATCTGGTCAGATGTTCATCTCCGGAGATATTGCTAAAAAATCCTGTCAAATTTCTCTGTTATTTGAAATGTTGAGTATATTTCCCCAATATCTCGATGACTATTGACGCGATCAGACTGAAACTTGGAATTTACCTTGAAAACAGTATTCAAAAGCAGTGCTGCGAATTTCAATTCAAGCGGATATTTATTTTCGGAGATATGTAAAGATTGAGGTTATTTCCTCAATATCTCAAGAAAAACAGACGCGATCAGATTTAAACTATGTAGTTAGTTGGGAGATTATTGTGAGAAAGTTTTCTTGTATTTTGTAAATTTTTGTTGAAATTTTTTTTTACCGGAAACTAATTAATCAGATTTCAATAAAATTGGTGAAAACCTTGAGTCAGTATTTTACAACAGTGTTTCAAAGTTCACTTTGATCCGATATTCATCTTCGGAGATGTTGGGGAAAAATGTGTCCATTTTCTTAGTTATTTCAACTTGAAATAATAAAAAATAATTAAATTTAGAATGGATATTTATATGCGGAGTCATTGGGTGATTTCCCCATATCGCGAATTTGGCTTGACAAGTTCAACACATATCCAGTGTCTGAATGGATTTTATATTACGGTTGACTGTACGGCCGATCTTTACTGAAATAACATCCGGAAAAAATGACTTAGTGACTCGATATATCTTCAGCAGGTTTGGGGGTTAATTAGGAAAGGTCGATTTCTTGAAAACTTCGTAATTAAGTTCCACAGAAACTATATTGTCAGAGTGGTCTGGGGCTTAATAACGAAGGTCGAATTCGTGAATGGGTGAAACGTGCCTAATGATTTAACAGATATAACCAGTCAAAATTCCTTACATTCAACAATTTCAAAGGTACAGATTGGATCGGGGTGAAATCTAGTAGTTGAAAACTGGCAGTTCAAGGCTTCATGCAGAATTTCGTGAGAGTAATATGATAAGAAGATCGTCAAATCATCCAATTGGGAAGTAAAGATACATTTTTCGGGGACATTACGTGGAGAGATGACCATCTCAGAAACTGATTCGAACATGCGAGCAAAATCTGCTGACTTCACGTCAGTAATTATGTGGATTTGTTCGCTGCTGGTAAGATGAGTGCTCAATCAGAAGAATCATTCTTATTGTTAAATTAAAGGAAACATGTCTTCCTCTGAGACTTGAAATGCAACTTTCAGTATTGTAAACGGTGAATTTCAAGAGACAGTCTGTGGATATTCTACTAACAATATTCGCTGATCTAGAATTTCCAGAACTGTCGCTTCAAAGACTTGTTTGTATCCCCCACTTATTCATTTCCTCTAACAGATGTCAGGAGGATTACACACGTATAGAATATTCACTATATTGAATACCTACCTACATCTGAAATTCAAACTGAAAATGAAGATTGGATACTTGATACTAATATCGTTCAGTGAAAAAGCTTTATGGATAAAATTTCCGCTTTCACGAAAGCTTAGGAGTATCCAGGCCAGATATGTTTTCTTTCATACTCATTTCACCTGGATAGAACCGAAATATATTTTGCTTTTACTCGAAATAGAATCGAAATTGAATCTGAGAATATCATGCTCTTCACAACTTTAGCAGCATACATAACGACTGCATTGGATGTATATAGAAGATAAAATCTTTTTCGTAGAAGGTGCTCCTTATGTATTGAAGTTTGGCAACACTGGTGTGGCAAGGTGCTAACCAACTATGCGAAAATAAATTGCTAGTTTGAAGGGAATGATAATGGAAGGCTACGTGAATCTATTGAATTTCAGTTGTATGGTTTCACTTATTGCGCGCATGTTCTAGGGGAACAGCGTGCTATCGTTTTGTCCAAATGTCTGTAATTTTGGATGATTGAGCCGAAAATGGTCTCAATCGACTAGGTTGGACTCACTGATGACCAATCCGGTGTCAAAATTGATTCTGTCCGGCCGGCCGGCCGGCCGTCCGTAGACACGATAACTGGCGACAGAAACAAGCTAGCTACTTGAAACTTTCAGGATAGGTTGCGCATCAGAATGCCGCGGTTAAGGTCGTTAATGGGCCAAATCGGTCGAACAGTTTCGGAGTTATAGGCACTTGAAGTTTTGAAGTCATTTATTTTTTATTTCAGAAACTACTTAAGCGATTGGATTCAAACTTAGCAGTTTGGTGGAGTATAACGACGCGCAACTTTGAGCCAAATTTCGTCAAGCTCATATTGTCAGTAAATAAAAAAAAAATTTTTTTTCGAAATTTTTTTAGAAAAAAATTTTTTTTTCGGAAACCATTAATCATATCCAAAAACAATTAAACTCACACTTTGACCTTCCAATTTCACAGCAGTGTACTAAATTTCAGTTCGATACGATCATAAGTTTTGGAGATATCGGGAAAAAATATGTCAAATTTCGAGGTTTTCTTCTCGATATCGTTGATTTTTTCGGTATTACTCGAGAAATACTGATTCAGTCCTAATTAAACTTCACAGCTAGTTTTAAGATGCTGAAAGACAACTTTATGCAAAATTTCGTGATAATCGTGTTATTAGAACAATTTGAAAAAAAAAATTTCTATGATTTTCTCATCATATCATCCTGATTAAATTCTGTATGAAACTTCAAACTGTTATTTTCGATGAAGTACTGGATTTCAATTCAATCTGATCTGTATTTTTGAAAATATTGGAAAAATAAAATTTTGATTGGGTATATCTACGGAATCATTGGGTGGATTTTACCCATTCACGAATTCGGCCTTCGTAATTAAGGTCCAAACCTTCTCTACAAATATCGAGTTTCTAAGTTGTTTCTTTCGGAAGTTATTGTGTTTACGCAGTCGGCCGTCAGGCTGACCGTAAACACAATTACTTCCGGAAGAAACGACTTAGAAACTCGATATTTGTAGAGTAGGTTTGGGGCTTAATTACGAAGGTCGAATTCGTGAATGGGTAAAATCCGCCCAATGATTCCGTAGATATACCCATTCAAAATTTTATTTTTACAATATGTCCAAAAATACAGATATGATTGAATTGAAATCCAGTAATTTATCAGAAAAAAATTTCAAAAAGCACTGCCGTGAAGGCAGCAGCTTTTGCGCGCATGTTCAAATTCGTTGCTGAAGCGGTCATCTACATTGAACATGCGCGCAAAAGTTGCTGCCTTCACGGCAGTGCTTTTTGGACTTTTTATGAATGTATGATAGTAATTTACGTTACAAGGCCGGAAAATGGCTCATCAAAGTACTGGTCTGGACTTTCTAGACGATTATTTTAATGAGATTTCACGGCCGAGTATCGTACAACGTTTTATTTCATACTGCTCTTCAGATAGTTTGAAGGTGTCAGTACATGATGTGAAACCATCCATTAATATAGGGTGATTATGTAGTATGCTTTGAACCTGTTGCTAATAGTAATAAAGTTTTTTTTTATTGATTGTCTTGCTTATCAGTTCAGCATCGTTTTGAATTTCTGGTTTTGAATCATTTCAAATAAAATGGATGCAGAGATTTTGAAAAAAGTTCTGAAGCGACGGCGAAACTTATCCCGGCCAGGTCTTCCAGACGATATAAAAAGGAATACGAGATATTCTATGAATGGCGCAAAACTTACAATGTGGCCAAAACCCAAATGAAAACTTAATGTCACTTTACCAGTCTAGTGATGTAATATATCATGAGTATAAAATGAATGTGTATAATCATCAAATGGAACCTCGGTTAGCTAAAATATTAGACATTAGATCAAAGGAATGATTCATAGATATCAAAGAGCTCCAGCTCAATAATAATACACACACATGAGTCAAGTGTCGAATATTTGTCGATACACCAACAAATTGTCCCCCTCTATCTGGAGCAAACCTCCCATCAACCTAAGCATTTACACCGAAGAAGCATAGTGCAAGTGAAAGTTTTGAGCGATGTACATGACGTTCATTCATTAGACAATGCTTCTTCGGTGAACAGGCTTCGTTTGATTGGATAATAAGAACATGGTCTCAGATCCGATCGCAGAATTAGTACGCTCAACAAGTGTTTACTTGAAACATATTTTTCACATAAATTGTTCAATCATTCTAACGGCCGACTGCGTGAACACAATAACTTCCGAAAGAAACAACTTAGAAACTCTATATTTGTACAGAAGGTTTGGACCTTCATTACGATGGCCGAATTCTTGAATGGGTAAAATCCACCCAATGATTCCGCAGATATACCCATTCAAAATTTTATTTTCCCAATATTTCCAAAAATACAGATCAGATCGAATTGAAATCCAGTACTTCATCGAAAAATCACAGTTCAAAGATTCATACAGAATTTATGATGAATGAGGATGCTATGATAAGAAAATCACAGAATTTTTTTTCTCAAATTGTACTAATGACACGATCATCAGGAAATTTTGCATAAAGTTGTCTTTTAGCATCTTCAAACTAGGTGCAATGTTTTATCAGGATTGAACAGGTATTCCCTTAGTTGTACCGAAAAAAGCAACGATATCGAGAAGAAAACCTCGAAATTCGACATATTTTTTTCCAATATCTCCAAAACTTATGATCGTATCGAACTGAAATTTGGCACACTGCTATGAAATATGAAGTTCAAAGTCCGAGTGTAAGTTTTTTTGGATATGATAAACGGTTTCCGAAAAAGAAACTTTTTGGAAGAAAATTTTGAAAAAAAATTGTTTTCAAATTACTGACAATATGATCCTGACAAAATTCGGCTCAAAGTTGCGCGTCGATATACTCCACCTAATTGCCAAGTTTAAATCCGATCGCTCAAGTAGTTTCTGAAATAAAAAATAAATAACTCAAAAGTTTTAAGTGGCTATAACGGATTTGATCAATTAACGAACTTAACCGCGGATTTCCAATGCGCGACCTACTCTGAAAGTTTTAAGTTGCTAGTTCACTTCGACAGTTATCGTGTCCACGGCTGACCGGACAGAATCTATTTTGACACCGGATTTGTCATCAGTGAGTCCAATCTAGTCGTTCGAGGCCATTCCCGGCTCAATCATCGAAAATTACAAACATTTGGACAAAACGATAGCAAGCTGTTCCCCTAGAACATGCGCGCAGAAATAACTTCATACTGAAAGAACAAAAATCGAGATCTATTTTCTACACAACCACAAGATCAGGTTTCAGTACACCTAATGAAGTTGTAGTTGACGACCAGGATTCATCCTGTAACGTGGAAGCAAAAATTTCATGTTGCATTCTAGATGGTTCATTCTTTTGAAACACACATAGACAAATTGGTTGGTAGGCTCGGTGGTCAATTCTTTGAGAAGATAAGCTGGATAAAGGGACCTTGAAGATAGTGTTTCATGCCAACTTCGATTCCGTTGTCAGATATGGCATTCTATTTTTTGGGGGGAGAGAGCAAATACAAAGAGTTTTCATCGGTCAGAAGCGTGCCTTGAGGGTGATATTAGGTGTGGACTATAGGGAAACTTGTAGGGGTAAATTTGAAAGTTTTTGGGCTCTTACTGTCTTCGCAGTATACATTCAAGAGATATTATTGTTCTTCTTCAGAAATGAGCCCATTTCGATGATTTTAAACCTAGAAATATTTATTCATAAGATTATACGTATCCCATACATAGGCTTGCAATGTCTGAAAGAGGTCCTTTGTAGAGGTGTCTCAAAGTTCATAATAAACTCTCGAATTCAATACAGAAAATAGACAACCTAAGACAATTCAAAAAAGCAGTTCGTAAAATGTTATTGGATATGGAACCTTATGATATTAATAGTTATCTCAATTTCTAATTTGTATGTGAATTTCAAGTTGGTTTTTCCTTCTATTTTTCTTCTAACACTATTTTGTTCAAATACTCGATTTGTTGAGTTTTTCCTCAAAATAAAGATTGTTTATTATTATTATTATCACGCATGCGTCAAAAATGAGTGCATCTTACAGCTGGCACAAAAAGTGGTGGTAATTACTTCATGAAAGCTAATAGAGAAATTTGGTAATTTCGTTTAATTATTTCGAATATAAAATTCGAAAGAGCCTACTATAGATAAACGATATTGATACGATCGTTTGAAAATACGGATTCAACTGCAAAACCTCCACATTATATTTTTCCATTTTGATATATTTGTTGCAGATTTATTTGTACACTTCTGTGTTTTTCCAGTTGAGTACAAACAATCAACGAGGATTTGGCACTTCTATCAGAGGTGGCATCCGGTTGGAGTCTTCTGTTGAATTCCGATGAAACTCAGCCAATAATAATTGGCACCCGTACATATCTGAATGGGATCGATTTCTGCAGGCACAAGGTTGTTGTCAATGGGGACAATATTCGATATTCCCGAAGTGTAAAAGATCTGGATTTGATTATCGAAGATACTATGACTTGTGACGACCAAGTAGCTGCTGTTCATGGAAAGTTCTATCGGGCTATGCATCAGTTTCGGCTGGTTAAAAACTTCCTACCACTTGCCACAAGAAGAACCTCATTGTATTCGCTATTACCGCCCATAATTGACTATGTGGATGTGGCTTATGTCGGACTGTTATCACAACACGAAAGATTGCAGAAGGCCGTTATAAGATTTGTTAATCGACTGAGAAAGTTCGACCATGTTAGTAGTTTTCGACATGAGCACAAGCTCCCAACAGTAGGGCAACGACGTGATTGAAGCCTATTATTGTTGGGCTACAAGGTTATGAGAGCTCGTGCCCCCGTATACCCCTGTCGGTATCATCGAGCTTCGAGGTCTTGGTATAGCAGTGAGTATTATAATACCAGAGCTCATTCCAAAACTTCTCTGAGAATACCAGCGCACACCGCTAGTTTAATGTGCAATAGTTTCTCGTTGTGACTCCCCTCTCTTTGGAATCGTCTTCCTGCCTCCATTACATGAAGTATGCCCTTTCATCGTTTAGGATTGCACTCGAGAAATATCTATTTAGTGCAGAACTTTGATGAAAGAATGTGATTTCATTGGATCGTGCTTTTTCCTTTCAATCTCCTTTCATTCCTGTATTATAAATCATGTGTAGTCTGATTGGTATAATTATTTTGTATTATTATACGCTTTAGTTCACGCTACTTGTCATATATAAGATATATAAGTCATAAAGACTTTCTCCAGAAATTCCAGGGTCGGAAAAAAATATCGCTTCGCGATATGCCCAACTTTTGCACTGTACAGAGTGAATCTTCGATTTGTACATTTCAACCCTATATTCCTCACATCAAATGAACAATTCTCTCATTTACCATTTTTTCCGATTCGGCACCAGTAAAAAGATACAGACTATTGAAATATCCAGAGAAAAAATCATTCTCTCTTTTGTAGCTTCGACATGGTTTCTCCGAATGAATGAATTTTCGTTTGAATTTCTCCAGTACTCTGACTCGTATCTGAAGTGATCAATAGCATCTCGAAACAATTTTCTGGTTATAGACTCCCTGATTCATAAATCTATAAAAAACTGGCATGAATAATATAGATAAAGTTTACTTTTAGTCATTATAAGAAACCTCAATCATTTCAGAATACTCAATTATTCCTTATCATTTCTCCTCAAACAAACCATTTTCGGGATATTCAACGTCAAATGACATAAAATCTCATAAAAATTCGAGAAATTTCCTCAATTTCGTGGATCCGCCCTCGAGCTAGTGAAGACTGTTAATTAAGCTCCGCTCACGTTGAACCGAAACAGAGAATACACAGAACTATTTATCTATCTATAGCACAGACTAAATATCAGGTCTAAGCCATGATGTGAGTGAAACATCAAGGTCTATGCTATTTAGTGACCCGACCACAGACATAGTCCATGTCTATGGACTGGACTTTCCATAGAATTCAGGAGTTCAATAAATGTTTTTAGGTCAGTTGAGTGATTTCTTATATTTGATTCATAAATTCGATGGAAATTAGAATAATTATGGAATTTTAAATATAATAATGGGCAAGATTGAAATTGTGAAAAATCTCATGATGGGAAAAATTGGATATTGTACGAATTTCAATTGGAAGATGAGTGTTTCAAACCTCAAATTCAGTGGAATATTTTTTTATAAAATACCGCAAAAAGTACCAAATCATAAGAATTAAGTGAGTAAATGAGTTTTCCCGCAATCATATCTCTTTGAAATTCAAGCAATAAATTAGATAATTCTGCAATACAAATCACTGTAAGTGAAATCTGTATTGAACTTGCAAACAAAGTATTAGCACACTGAGAAATATTTAAATGCTTATAACTTTTCACCAAAGCCGAGTTTTCGATCGGGTATTGGATTTGAATTCCTTATCTGTATTTTTGGAAATATTGGGAAAATATCATGTTCATGTGAGGTCAGTTTACCCATTCAAACATTATGTTTTCTCAATAGATATGAATCAAATGGAATTTGAACAATAAATGCCTGAAACTCAAGAGCTGTAGACAGCAAAGTTCTTCGAAAATAATTAAAATCCAACAAGAGTTGTTGGAACTTGCAGCACTCTGAAGAAGATGGTAATCAGTTCCCTCACAGATGTAAAATTGGCCCCAGCGAATGCGGAAATTTGATTATATCTGAAGAGATAGTCTTGAAAATCAATAAGAAGGCCTACACTCCAATCATTTAATCATTCATAGGTACAAGAATATGCAGCTTCCATAAAAAGAATCTATTAGCACGATGAATATTGAACATCGGAATTGCTCCTTTTGTATATCAAAAAGTTTGCGCACTATCTACTTCTAGTTTTTTTCCTCTCTGTTATCAAATGGGACACTAAATTTCGAGAATTTAAATATTTTCACAAGAATATGACCCGTTCGTATCAGGTTTTCAATTCCTCCTAACGGTCCAGTTATTCAGCTCATTCAAACTTTTGCTCTAGATTTTGGTCAATATTTAATAGAGTTTAGCGTAACGATTATTCCAAAATACACAGGAGAATTTGTGATGTCAATTAATTTCTATTGTAATACGTTTGATGATGATAGCCTCACCCTCCATTCCAAATAAACGATATGGAAAATTTCTCATGTAATATTTGTACATTGACAAACTCATGAAAATTTAATCTGCATAATAACTATGATGAATATCGCTTTCCAATGGGATAAAATCAATGGTCAATCTGAAATTAATGAGATTCATCGATGATATTCAATACGATGTCATTGAAAATAGTGAGGGCTGACTAATAGGATCCTGATTATCGGCAAATCTCTGCGGATTGAAAAAAAATTTCATGTGATAGTTTTAAATTCTAACGAATCTACTTGATAAAGGTTTTCAATATAATCACTGAAAATACAGATTTCTCTGTATACTTTCACATAATATCTTTCAATAATGATTTCTTATGATGAACTTTTATTACTTATACTACGTCTTCAGTGACAAACTATTTTATCAACTGGCATACGATGATCGAAGTAAAAAAAACTCGAGAAAACGGTAAAATAATGAAATACAATACAAAAACTAATACTAGACACTATGATTACAGAATACAGATCAGATCGAATTGAAATCCAGTAATTTATCGAAAAAAAATCTAGAAAAGCAAATTCGTTGCCGAAGCGGTCATCTACATTGAACATGCGCGCAAAAGCTGCTGCCAGATTTTCTAGATTTTTCAGTCAAATACTGAGTTTCAATTCGACTCAATCCGGATTTTTGGGAATATTGGAAACGAAGTTTGAATTGGTTTATATTATCTACGGAATATTTGGGCGGATTCTACCCATTCGCTAATTCGACCTTCGTGATTGAGCTCGAAATCTACTCTACAGATATGAATATTAGTCATTTGTTTAGGAAGTAGTTCAAAGGCCGAATCCATGAATGGGTTAAATCCCCTAATGATTCCGCAGATTCAAAATTTTATTTTCCAAAAATACTGATTGGATTGATATTTTTTTTTTTCAATTCAATTCAATTTATTCAACCATATGTCTCTACATTCATTACATCCATATTATATTTACATTATATAGTTAAGAACTTCTCTTGTAAGATAGCTAGGCAACTTAATACCTGTTTTTACCTCCCACCTCCCAGAAGAAAATATTACTAATGAAGGATATACACTATAAACATATACACAGAAGGTATAGAACAAATTACATTTTCATATTTCCTAGTAGATGATGAGTAGCAACAGCAGAAACAGAGGGAAAGATCAGAGCAAGCAAACAAGTTCATTGATATCATTTTATTTTATGTTGTTATCATAATAATATAAATATGAATATACAGTTGGCATGTTTTAGGCTTCGAAAAAGTTCATGTTGTTTATAATAAAATTCTTAATTTCCGTTTTAAATTTCCTGAAATCAACGATGTCCTTAAAATTTGAGGGAAGTAAGTTGTAAAACTTGGGATCGAGAAACAGTATTGATTTTTGAGTCAAAGTATCCAGTACTTGATTGAAAAATGTCTGCTTGAAGATTCATATAGAATTAGGTGAGGATAATAAGATAACAAGATCGTGAAATATGGAATATTGGAGAGCAGAATTTGATTTTTTTCTCAGATGTTCCAATGACTCGACCATTACGATATTTTGTACAAAATTGTGCATTAGTATTTTCGAGTAGAAGATAATAGAAATAACGAGGCAAAAACCACGAAACTTGACATATTTTTTTCCAGAATCTTCGGAAGCTTGAGTACATTAACGTAAAATATAGAACTTCGGTTTGGAACCGATTAAATAGTTTCCGAAAAAAAAATTTTTTTCGGTGTACTGTACGATTTCAACAGAATTAATTTAATGTCGGTATGCTTCAAGTTATTAGGAAGTTCAAACCACGTCGTTCGAGTCCTGAAATATTGAGGAAATGATCTCAAATGATCTCTACCCTGAAAGTTTCAAGTAGCCAGCTCATTCCGTTCAACAGTTATGATGTCATCGGCTGGCTAGCCAAACACAATCGATTTTGACAGCAGCTTTTCCATCAGGTAGGCGAAGCTTGCCATATAGGTGCAATCTTGGCTCGAAATTCGAAAATAACATGCATTCGGACAAAACGATAGCACGCCGTTCCCCAAAACATGCGCACAAAAATGGCATATCTAATGATAATTGAGATGTTAATTTCGTGATATCAACACACAACATCAGATAACGCGAGTTTCTGTGCTATGTTACCGCATTCTAACTGAAACATACCATTCCAAGCGTGAACCATATTCGGGAACGAGTAGACATGTAGACCTTGAGATTATACTTAATATTATACCTATTGCGTTGTTGAACAGCGGAAATATGTAACCATTCCAGACCAAATAATAGAATCGTTTCCTAGGATTGTTGTGTTCAATTATGTCGATTGAATTTACTACGTTACTACACGTTGAAACATATGAAGGGTGACCAACCATATTCTATAGAACGACGGCTGTACAGATTTCTGAACGATGAGTGTTCATCGGTGAAACTTTACTTCACGGACAGTGCTCGATTTTCATCCTGAGATTTTTATAAATGCAGTTTTTCATAGCAAATCGATTGATTCCAGTCTTAGAAGATCTTAATTATTGAAAACGACATTATATCGAACTAAATTTGACAGATTTGTTACATATGTATGTTTTTTCTTTAGTCGACGTGTATTAACCCGTAGAATAACAATATCGGAAAAGTGCTGAATCCCTACTGAATCAGAAAAAAAGAGTGGCCTCCATCTTACGACAGCGTATTAGTGCCACTGTGAAAAATAAGAAATGTCGCAATTGCGAGATTCAATCTGGCAATTGCCAGATTCAATCTGACAATTGTGACATTTAATCTGGCAATGGCAAGATTTGATCTGACAATTGCGACATTTCATGTGGCAATTGCGACATTCAATCTGGCAATTGTAGGCTTATTAAGGGAATTCATGTAAATTCGCCAAGTTCTACCTTAAACAATCATTGTTCACGAAGATTGGCATTTTGCGCTGTCCAGGAAATTGAGCTTTTCTATAAGGAGTAGTCATGTTTATATTACAAGGTCGCATTTACGAGAATAATAATTTTTTTGTGTACTGAATAGGACGCACTCTACCCTTTTTATGTTCACAGAAACTTTTTTTGAAATTCTGAATGAATAAGTTGTGTTCCTTCTCTGGTATATAGGTATAACCAGAAGTGACAGAGACCTGAAAATATGTCAACTGAGATGAGCATATCGACTTCCGTATAAAATTTTCAAAATATTGAGCCTTAGATTCTCATATATATTTATATACATACATTCATATGGATTCAGCTCGTCGTCTGGCAATTGATAGATTTAATCTGGCAATTTGAGGTAGTTCGATAAGTATTTATAATTAATGATGTATAATATAGTTGGAGTTCAAAAATGGGTAAAATTCTCACAATGACTCCCTAAATAAAAAATTTCATTTACCTCATGTTTCCACAACTACATGATGTATCGAATTGAAATCCACAACGTAATTGATAAAAAAACGACAGCTTGAAGTTTCATGCAGAATTTCGTGAGGATAGTATGATTAGAGGATAACCAAATCTCTTCATCAGGAAATATAAAGATACGTTTAGCGGGGTCAATACGTGAAAAGATGACCGCTGTGGCAATTTATTTGAACAAGCACGCAAAAGCTGCCTACTTCACGTCAGTACTTTTCAAGAATGTTCTTACGGGTTATTATTGCTTTATTTATACATACTCAACTTATGGAAAGATTTTTTTATAATAAGTCAAGCTGCGTTGGGTGAAATAAATATCTGAATGGGTGACCATTCTTGCTACCAAACAACAAAAGTTGAACCGAGGCGTAGAATTTCTTGACTTTGAGTGCTCCCCTCGATTATTTAGACACGAATCAGAACAGTAAAAACTTATAGACTTTCAAATAGAGAAAACAGTTCGTTTTGGTAAATACATAATGATTTCATACAGGGGAGTTCACACATCGATGTATTATCTGGAATGATTGAACACTTCACTTACCATTCAAGATAATACATCGATGTGTAAGCTCCCCTGTCTGAAATCATTCTGTATTTCCCAACACCGACTGCTTTCTCCATGTGAAAGTCCCTATAAGTTTTATTGTTCTGACGCATGAAAAACAATGAAGGGCCGAAACGTTGCTGAGTAATTCTTCATAATCATTGTAGTTGTTGACTAAAATTTGATTTCCTATAGATAATCTGAAACGATACTTCGAACTTTCCTATTATCTCTGCCACTGAGTCAATTTCTTCATTACCAGACGACTCAGTATTATGAGGCGCCTTTTGGGACAAGAGTGCGTTTTCAGATATATATACAGGGTGATTCATTAAGGGTGGCCACCGGCCGTATCTCGGAAACCGTTCATCCTATAACTTCCGGAAAAAAATTCTAAGGACAAAATCGGCCCCTTAAAAATGATTAAAAATATTTTCAAGTTCGTAGTTTCCCACTAGATGGCGCAATCTATCACTTATAAAATACAATATCATTTTTTACGAAATATTCTCCAGCTAACAGTGGTAAAGAATAATAAAATAAGAATCTATTCTTTCTGTTCAACAACTTTTGTTTTAGTGATTTTTCTATATTTCCTTTTTTGAGTGATGGGATGGATAAACTTTTCTTCACAAGAAAAAGCTTCTCACTTCTGTATGTGTGAACCAATATTCACGTAATTTAATTTCATTCGAAGGCCATCAAAAGCAGATTACAGAAAAATATGGCAGCAATATACCGGGTGATCCAATTAAAAAGTACAGGCTGGTTTATGTCACTTCATCCTATTTATGCGTTTTACTGGAGAATTTCAAATGCGATGCTATAATTCTAACCGACTGAGAATAAGCCAAGCAACATCACCTTTTAGCTTGTTAAAACCGCAGACTGATATCGTTCGTAATTTAAAAGATATTAACATTTTTTTTTTGTGAATTTTGATCAATGTTGATCATTATCTGTGAGCTTGAAAAAACAAGGAAGTGACCTTATTCGTCATGACAATGCAGCAAAATACTCAACACACATGAAATAACAACGATACGATAAAATAAAACAAAAATTAGCAAGAACGAAAATATTTGAACAAAAAAACAACACTTACACATAATCATTTCAACTTTTCAAAATGTCTTTCATTATTTTCTATGCATAAATTAAGTCTTTCTTTCGTCGAGTTGACACTGGCCACAATTTCAGTATGGGACAAAGTTCCAGCTGCCTGTCGAAATCTATTTTGCATATCCTCGTCAGTGGGGGGTGTTCGGAAAACTAAGTCTTTATTCTCCCCCAAAAATACAAATCTAATACTGTGAGGTTGGGTGATCTTGCTGGTCATTGAAAAATACTCGTCCTATCGACCTCTTAGAAAAGACGGTGTCTAAATATTCCCTAAAATTACCAACATAATGCGCCAGGCAACCATCTTGTTGATACCACATACCTAACCTGCTTTGAATAGCAATATTTTCTAAAAGAATTGGAAGATCTTGCGTTAAAATTTCAAGCACCTTTGTCCTGTTAATAAGCCAAAACTTTTATGATATTGTCCTCATTACGGCTTCTACGTTTTCTATTTTTTCTTACAACATCAATCTTTCGAATACTTTTCTGGAATGACGACGTCTTTCAGGATATCGTATCGGGTATTCCCTTTCAGCTACTGCATTTTCTGAAAATTCAAAATAGACATTGAGTCTATCATATGCTTCTTCGTTTGAATAATGAGACATCATAAATTAGTAGTTTGCAATCGACCTAAATAAATTTTACAGCTATAGAAACAGAAAATAAACAATATCGCCAAAACTTACTGGATCTACATCAGCTTGTTTTGTGAGTGACACACATTTTTGATGAGTTTTTCCTGTCATCTAATTGTTAAGATGATGAAACAACTTAATTCCTCCTGCATTTCACAGGGTTGATCAACACTTATCAAAATTTACAAAAATGTTATTATCTCCGAAACTACCAAAGATATCTGTCTGCGATTTTAACAGGTTAATAGGTGATAATGCTTGGCTTATTCTCAGTCGGTTACAATCATAGCATTCCATTTGAAATTCTTCAGTAAAACTCACAAATAGGATGAAGTGACATAAAACAGCCTGTAGTTTTTTATTGGATCACCCGGTATATTCTTGTCATATTTTTCGGTGATCTGCTTTCGATGGCCTTCGAATGAAATCAAATTACGTGAAAATCGGTTCACGCTTCACAGAAGTAAGAGTGTTTTTTTTGTGAAGAAAAGTTTATCCATCCCATCACTAAAAAATAGGAAATAAAGAAAAGTTACTAAAACAAAAGTTGTTGAACAGAAAGAGTATTTTCTTATTTTATTATTCTTCACCACTGATAGCTGGAGAATATTTCGTAAAAAATGATATTATATTTTACAAGTGATAGATTGCGCCCTCTAGTGGGGGACTACGAACTTGAAAATATTTTTAATCATTTTTAAGGGGCTGATTTTGTCATTAGAATTTTTTTCCGGAAGTTATAGGATAAACGGTTTTCGAGATACGGCCGGTGGCCACCCCTAATGAATCACCCTGTATATATTTTTTCGAGCCAATATATTTATATTATAAGTTGCAGCAATATACTCATTTTGTATGCCGATATATTCATTTTTCTTTCCGATAAATTTATTTTCTACGAAACGCAATATATTTATGAGTTGGGTGTTGCAAATATACAAATTCGTGGTATTTAATATATTTATTAATTCGACATATTCCAAGTTGTCTCGAGAGGGCGCGCCGGCAGCGTTTATCACATTCCGAGCATATTGCGACATGGCATAACCATTAGTTCAACATTTCACGTAATCTTCTTAATGTGTCGTTCCTACACTGGCTGATGGATGGCTTATAGATTGTCGATATTGAAAGCAGAAAACTTACTTTTTTGTTTCATATTGTGTATGATGAGATGAGTAACAATCAATTTCTTTGAATACAGAACAACAGGAGGAAGCAGAACACTTTTCTACTCCGTATATCAGTGGGACATAGGAGCCCATATTGAACCTCCTTGTATGACTCATGTTAGTTAGTTTCTTCAGACAAAGAAGTCTTGGAACAAGTTGTTCTCTCTTCTAAGTAAAAGGGAAGTCGGCCATATGCAACATCCATCCCGGACCCACTTTGTGAGGTCTTATGCTCTTTCCTGTTGTTCTTTATTCAGATGCCCATTTATTATAACATAACCAAATATACGGTTGTTCGTTATCTGTCTTGTAGATAAGTAGATATCATTATATTAAGTAATACTAATAACAGTTGGTTTGTGTCTTAATACCAGAGTACAAGTTAGTTATTTCGGTGGGTAGTTTTCTACGGCAAGAAATGAGAAATTACGATTTTGTCAACGGTACTTCACGAAGTGGAATTTCACACAGCTTTATGTCTAATTTTTGCATCATTAATTCATAATCATATTGAACATTTCCTGCAGTACCCAGCAAACACTAAAACGCAGCAAGAGTACAAAAGCTGTACAGCGTTGCTGCACTTGAAGCACCGTACATGTCCCGCGAAATTGCATCGAAACTGTACAGCTCAACCTGCGTTCGAAGTACAGCCACTATACAGCAGTTGTGCAGGAGCTATGCCACTTTGTAATGCAGTTTGCACATAGTAATAATGCACCAACTGTGCTACTTCTATATGAAGTTTCTGAGCAGCAATAATGAAGCAGAAGCTCGGCTGTATAACGAGACTCACAGGAATAAGACTCACTCCCGAAAAAATAATTATTTTTTAAGAGATTGAATTGAAACTTTGCATATTGATACTAAATTATTTACCATCGATAAATGTGAAAAAGTGAGTATAGTCCTTCAAGTTTATTCGGAGATTGCCAAATAAATTTTGATTTTCTTATATGATGTGATGTTTATATTTTTGCATATTCGAATTCTATGCCTTACGGTAGAAAAATTACTGCAATTCTTTCTGTATTTAGATATTGATTACCCAACAGAAAAATTCTTAAATTATTTAATTTCTCACATTTCACCAAAAATTCAACATGGAATTCAAATATATAAAAATGTACACAACATTATTATCTGAAAAATCGTACGGCCATTTCTGGTTAGACCGAAAGACACAATCTGTAGTATGTTAGTCCAGGATTTCAATCCGATTACTTGAAAAATATATGTTTTTCGGAGGTAAGCCGGACTCCTGAAACATACTGGTTGTCTTAGGAATCGGGCTAACCTAGTTTATATTGAGCATCAAAGACAGAGACGACGTTGTCTCATACAGCATTTCGACAGGACATTAGGACAGCAATATCACCAATGCAGAGACTGTGCAGTTTTAATACAACATTTTATGTACTGCATTCCGGTGGCACTTGTGATGCAGAAACTGTGCAATTGCTGTATGCTGTGTTTGTTGGGTAGTACAAACCAAACAGTAAAGTTAAACTTGTTATTGTTAGTATTTGTATTCAGACGATCGAATTGGTGAGTTTTCATTTTCATCGAACTGATTAATCTCCCTCTCTCTTCTCTCCATGAAAGAAGAGATAGATAAGGGTTAGTCGATTTATCAATTCGATGAAAATAAAAACGCACCTGATCTCTTTGTTATCTGCTACAACTAAATGGTTTTGTTACTTGTATCGTGGTCTTCTAATACAATTATTTTCGACTTGAAACCATGGAGGTAGGAAAAGAGGTATTAGAACTCTGTAAGTTAGATAACTTTCCCAACCTTTGCTTTCTGCGAGCGACTAATGTACTAATAACTATGCCATGTTGCCAAAAGCTCAAAACTGTACCAAATGCTACCGGCGCGACCACTTGAGATAGGTCGAATTAATAAATATATTTGTTACCACGAATTTATATATTTGTTACACCCAACTCATGAATATATTGTGTTTCGTAAAACATAAATATATCGGCATAGAAAATAACCATATTGCTGCAACTAATAAATAGATTGACTCTAGAATACATATATCTGAAAACACACTTCTGTCCCAAACGGCGCCTCATACATTATTTCCAAAAACCCCGATGTACTAAATTCAATTTGAATTCGCCAAACTTCGACAAAGCTATCACAAATTTATGGAGTTTCGAAATCCATGTTGAAAAAGCGCTCGTGGGGTGCATTTCAGACCTGAGTTTTTTTATATTTTGATCAATGGAACTTTCAGAAATATAAAAACGTTAATTCCGGACATCCTGTATGAATAGACAAGGTATCATTCGTATGGATTCAGGCGCAAGCAACATCATTCTTCCCCAGGAAAATAGAATACTGGGAGAAACCTCTCGCATCGGTGTCAACACCTGAGATTGTTCGTGAACAATCAAACATGTTAGGACCACGACGTCTCAGGAATACCCCAAATTATACAAGATATTAGTTAGGAAGTCACCCGAGCTGAAAACATGATCTAATCCTTCAGAGGAAGCTCTTCTCAAACATAAACAATTCTCATACCTCCTGCCCCAACAACAAACTACGGAAGATACTGACATGATGCATTATAATAACATCGTTATAGGGAGTTCGCCTCTACCCATTTTAGCTATGGGCAAGATATACCGTGAAGTCAAGAAGCTTAGAATAAATTCGGCTAAGTCGGAAGTCCTCGAACATATCGAAAATTATTTTTATCGGTAGGAACTGGTTCATGGAAAAGAAAGAGCTGATCATCAAACGTAACCACATGGACGACTATCGGTCGATATGTTAGTTTAGTATTTTTATTGACACTTTGCGTCGTTGAGTTGAAAAACTAACCTCCCTTAAAGAGATGAGGGTGATTTCAGTTTTTGCGTTTAGAAGCACGCAAAATCGACAACCTTATCACTATGGAATCATTTTTGTTATCAATTAAAAATAAAACAAAGTCGAAAAATTAGAATTCGAAGAAGGTATTATCTAATCGATTCCTAACTGTCGATTGTGAACACAATAACTTCCGGAAGAAACAACTTAGTGACTCGATATTTGTAGGTCAAATTTGGAGTTGAATAATAAGTCTCAGTTCATAAATAGGAATATCGATCCAAGGATACTGCAGGTATGACAATTTGAAATTTTATATTTCCAATACCTCCAAAAATCTAGAAAAGCACTGCCGTGAAGGCAGTTGCCTTTGGGCGCATGTTCAATGTAGATGACCGCTTCGGCAACGAATTTGCAACGCAAAAGCTGCTGCCTTTACGGCAGTGCTTTTCTGGATTTTTTTTCGATAAATTAGTGGATTTCAATTTGATCTAATCTGTATTTTTGGAAATATTTAAATTTTGATTGGGCGGATTTTACCCATTCACGAATTCGACCCTCGTAATTAAGCCCCAAACCTACTCTACAAATATCGAGTTTCTAAGTCGTTTCTTCCGGAAGTTATGGTGTTTACGGACTGCGATTGAATTAGTATTTCTCGAATTATAACGAAAAAAACAACGATATCGAGAAGAAAACCTCGAAATTTGACATATTTGTTCTTGATATCTCCGAAACTTATGATCGTATCGAACTGAAATTTGGTACAATTCTGTGAAATATGAAGTTCAAAGTGCAAGTGGAATTTTTGGATATGATGAACGGTTTCCGAAAAAAAATTTTTGGAAAAAAATTTTGAAAAAAAGTTTTTATAATTTACTGACAGTATGATCCTGACAATATTTGGCTCTGAGTTGCGCGTCGTTTTACTCCACCTAATTGTGAAGTTTGAAAGCAATCGCTCAAATAATTTCTGCAATAAAAAATGAATAACTTCAAGATTTCAAGTGGCTCAAACTCCGAAACTATTCGACCGATTTGGCCCATTAACGAACTCAACCGCGGCATTCCATTGCGCGACCCACCCTGAAAGTTTCAAGTTGCTAGCTCACTCCGTTCGACAGTTATCGTGTCCACGGCCGGCCGGCCGGAAAGAATCGATTTTGACACCGGATTCGTCATCAGTGAGTGCAATCTAGTCGTTTGAGACCATTTTCGGCTCAATCATCTAAAATTACAAACATTTGGACAAAACGATAGCACGCTGTTCCCCTAGAACATGCGCGCAAAAATCCTATCAAATTGGAATTCAGTAGATACTGGGTCGAAAACTGACGGTATGAAGGTTCATGAAAAATTTGTGAGATTCTTGTATACGGCATCGAACCAAACTTGAATTATAATAATAATAATAATAATAATAATAATTTATTGATCCCCTCTGACAAGTATTTGTATGGGACAAGTCAAACAAAAATGAGAAAATAGACAATAGAAATCAACAATCCGTCAATACATCGCATAGATAATCATCAACTGAGTAATAACATTTTTTTAACAATAATTTTTTAACAGCTTTCTTGAAGGAATTACAATTCAGAGACTGAATGACACGAGGTAAGTGGTTGTACAGTTTGATACACTGATACGTGGGAGACTTCTCAAACTTGGTTGTTTTGTGTTTGGGGATGTTTAAAGTTCTCCCACTTCTTGTGTTATAGTTATGAAAACTAGACAGCTTTGCCACGCCTCCTTCATTCTCTTTCACATATATAAGACATCGCAATATGTAAATAGAGGACAATGTAAGAATGCTATTTTCTATGAAAACAGGTCTACATGTGGACCGCGGAGGTATACCAAATATCATGCGTAAAATTCGTTTTTGCGAAATAAAAGCTCTACCAGCATCCGAAGAGTTTCCCCAGAGTAGAATATTATAGTTTAAATGACTAAAAACCAAGCTATAATAGATGTTAATTAGGCAATCTAAGGGAACAGATTTTCTTATCCTATGGCATAATATGAACTGTTCAATTTCCTGCACAACATCTCGACATGTGTACACCACCTCAAACCACTATCCAGACTGATGCCAAGAAACTTGGTACTTTCCTTAGACCGGACGGCAATATCTAGGTAACGAATAACGAATTCACGATCATCCTGCCTAACTGAAAAATGTACACACTCAGTTTTTCCAACATTGATAATTAAATTATTCTTGTGACACCATTCCACAAAGCACCCCAAGAGTGTCTCACATAAAGTTCGTAGCTCATCCAACGATGGAGCCGCAACCGCTACCGAGGCATCATCAGCGAATAAACCCAATAAAAATCTTCTCATAATATTCGTCAGATTTCGAACGGTTAACAAACTAACGAGCATCCTACGTAAGTTAACAGGAAGATCGTTAATGAAAATCAGAAATAAAAGGGGTCCAAGAACGGACCCTTGTGGTACACCCAGATTTGATTCGTGCTCGGTTGATACAAAATCTTGAACTTTTACACACATGACTCTACCTTCCAGATAGCTGCGGACCCAGTCCAAAAATACGCCCCGAAACCTCAGATTGTAGCATTTGTCAAGTATGAACTGAAGGGACAAACTGTCGAATGCCCTAGACAGATCAAAAAACATACCCGCAACACACAAACCATTATCGAGACATTCGTATACAAAATTAACAAAAGTAACAGCGGCCGTTTGTGTTGAGCGACCAGGTCTAAACCCATGCTGGGCAGTATCTAGTATATCATACTTGTCGAGGAAATCCATCATCCTATTAAACACAATCCTCTCAAACACTTTAGCAAATACGCTCAAAATAGAAATTGGTCTATAATTTGCAATATTTTGAATATCATTTTTTTTTTATATATAGGTATAACTAGAGATCTCTTGAGGAGAAGAGGAAAAACGCCTGAACTAATAGAAATATTGATACAATGTGCAAGGTGTTGGCATATGTTTGTACTTATTAATTTCAAAATTCTAGCGGAAATTGAATCAGATCCTGCACACTTATTATTTTTCAAAGATCTTATTATGTCAGCTACCTCACAATCGAACACTGGGTGAAAGAAAAAGGTCGAGCTTTCTATACTTGATGGTGGTGCAAGAAAGAGATAAGGAATTACCATAGTAGCAGCTTAGACTAGTTTCGGTGATAGAAGAAAAGTAATCAGCAAAAATCTCCGCTAATTCGCTGTTTTTGGTATGCAGAAAACCATCAACAACAAGTTGAACAGATACATTTCTCTCCTTAGCTCGACCAGTCAGAGGATTCACTATGGACCACACTGTTTTGTTCTTGTTGTCTGATGCATTGATTTGCTCACTATGAAATCTGAGTTTTGTATTTTTTATCATTGAATTGTAGGACATTTTAGCAGTTTTATACAACTTATGGCTATTTTGACATTTCAGATTCATGTGTAACCAGTGGAGATTCATGAGTTCCCGTTTTGCAAGGGTTACTTCTGGAGTAATCCACCTCTTTACTTGACTACTATTACTAGTAAATTTCTTCATTGGGCAGCATGAATCGAATGTGCTCACAATCGTCTGAATGAGAACTTCAAAACATTTCTCGGCATCAACAGTCTCATAAAGAGCCTGAAACCCACAATTTGAAATATCCGTTAATATACATTTGTAATCAAGCCGAATTTACAATACATACAGCGTGCCTAAAAAGTAACATAACTCGTCAAAAATTATTAAGAAAATCCACGCAACCGTCGATTTCTAATTTCGAAAGCCATTCATCCTGGGTTTTTTTGAATTTGATATTCCTCACCCCCCTACTCCCCGCACCCCTTTTTTTATTTTTTCAAATGGAATATATGGACTGTGATACATCAAATGAAAGGTAATTTATTACCTATTCAGCGATATGGCTAGAGGTAGAACTGGTTGTGCCGTTTTTACGCGCTTGTTCTGGGGAACAGCGCGTTATCATTTCGTCACGATGTCTGTAATTTTCGAATTTTGAGCCGAAATTGGTCTCAAACGACTAGGTTGGACTCACAGATGAAGAATCCGTGGTCAAAATTGACTCTGTCCGTCCGACCGTCCGGTCGTGTGCGCTGTAACTGTCGAAAGGAAGGACCTAGGGTCTTGAAATTTGCAGGTTAGGTTGAGATGCCGAATATCTCGGCTCAGTTCGTTAATGGGCCAAATCTACCTGATAGTTTTTGTGCTACAGCCATTTGAAATTTTGTTTTTTCAATAACTCAAAAAATATTCATCTGATCGAAATGAAACTTGGTTGGAATATGAACAGTGTCAATAAGAAGAATTATCCATGAAAAAATTCGAAAAAAATTTTTTTTTTCAATTTTTTTCGAAAATTTTCATATTTCTTTGAAATTCCACCGAAATTTGGAAGTCACCATTTCGCAATGTGAACAAGCGTACAAAAGCTGCTGACTTCACGTCAGTGCTTTTCTAGATTTTTTATTAAAAAATTAGGAAATAATTGATAATTTGTGATTGGAGAGTACTGCAATCAGACCATTATTCTTTTAATAATTGTTATGAAGGGAAATCCACGAATAATGGATTTGTAATTCCGAAAGGAGGTCTCCCTAGGCTTTTTCGAATTTGAAATCTCTCACCCTTTACGCTCCACACCTCTATACTGTTTTTTTCCGAATAGTAATATATGGATTGTGATATATCGAATGAAAGGACATTTGATTGCACATTGAGCAGTGTGACGGAAAAAAGAATTCGTTCAGCTACTTTTTTATTACAAAATAAACAATTTGTGATTGATGTCAGGTTCTCATTCTTGAAATAATAACTATTGAGAAATATCCTCCTACCTGCCGATTTCTATTTTCGAAGTTCGAGAAACGCAAGCAGTTCTGAAGTTGGGGGTTTATACCCTGAACCCTCAATAGTTTTGTTTTTAGAAAAATATTGCATGTGATATATCGCATCAGAGGTCATTCGATGACCAATTCAGTTATGTTAATGAAAATAAAATTCACCTCAAAATTGTTGCAATGTATTTGCTGCTTTTCACTCAATTGATTCATATAGAATGAAAAATTTTCGGGAAATATGATATAATTCGCCTTAGAGAGATCAGTTACCAACTAAAACAATACCTTACATTTTGTCATCTTCAGTTGATCTGCTAGATTGAAGAAAGAAGATTGTTTCAACGAAAACTGAAGTTTTCTTAACCTCCTCACTTCGTTCCGAGAACACCTTCGTTTGTGTGAAAGCGACACCACCATCCTTATCTTTTATTGTTTTATTTGCGATCTAATACATTAGTTCGCAGCTGTTTTGAACTTGTGTATGAATTTTTCTCTTCATCGTAACATTTTTATTGCAAGAATTTCAAGGTGAATTTTATTTTAGTTCACATGATTGAATTGGTTATCGAATAACCTTTGATGCGATATATCACAAGCAATATTTCTCGAATAAAAAAAATTGTTGGAGATTAAGGATATAAATCCCCAAATTCAAAACTACATGCATTTCTCAAGCTCCGAAAATTAAAATCGGCGGGTAGGGGATATTTTTCAATATCTGTTATTTCAGGAATAACACCAATCACAAATTTTCAATTTTGTGATAAAAAAATAGCTCAACGAATTATTTTTTCAGTCACACCGCTCAATGTGCAATCGAATGTCTTTGGTATATCACAATCCAGATATTCTTATTTGAAAAAAACAGTACAGGGGTGTGGAGCGTAAAGGGTAAGAGATTTCGAATTCAAAGAAGCATGGGGAGACCTACTTTCAAAATTACAAATCCGTGGATTCGTGGATTTCCCTTAATAATATCTGGTAAAAGAATAATGGTCTGATTGCAGTACTCTCCAATCACAAATTGTAAATTACTCCCTAATTTTTATGGAAAATCGTACAACCAATTCTGGTTCAAGCCATATCGCTGAATGGTTAATCAAATTATCTTCCATTTGATATATCACAATCTATATATCCCCTTTGGAAAAATAGAGTAGTGCGGTGCGGGGTATGAGGTGAGAAATATCAAATTCAAAAAAGCACAGGATAAATTGCTCTTGAAATCAAAAATCGACGGGTGCGAGGATTCTCCTTGATAATTCTTCGTACCAGAATTATTGGTGAGTTACGTTATTTTTTTGACACGCTGTATATCGAGATTCTATTTACATCCCTTCAGAAGTTATTGTGTTAACTTTCAACCTAGTTTTCGATTGTGAACACTCCCATTTTCGACGAATAAACTTATAATCTCCGAATTGGTAGGGTTAGTTTGGAGTTTAATACCAAAGTCCGATTTTCATGGATGGATAAAAAACATCACCAAATTTCGCCAATAAACGTATTATTTTTTTCGATGTTGCCGCAAGGGCATATCCAACCGAGCTCAAGTTCCGTTCACTGTAATTGAATATCGACTGGGAGTGTATGCCTAATTTCATCGTTATCCGACAACTTTTTCGCGAATAAAATTATTTTTTCAACAGATTCATGCGTCGCCATCCTGTATGCAATTTGCAAGTTTCAAACTGATATGCATCATATTTCTTGATATTGAGGAGAAAACCACAAAAATACAAAGCCACTATGAGGATTTTGGTCACTACGAACTTAACTGATCTATTCGAGATCCAAGCGTTCCAAGCACTGAGAGTTTTTCGTCGAAAGTTAAAGTAGATGAGAACAGACAGCCAACCTGCCGCACGGACAAAAAAGAAATTTATCACAAATACTTCCTCAGTGATTCGAATCAAGTTGCTTAGGACTATTTTCGGTGAAATTTCGGGAATTACAGATATTTGCTTATATGACGATGCTCCTATATCCCACACCAACTGAAAGTGGGTGAGGGTATTTTTTTGGTTCTCGATGCCTTTCTTTCAAGGCTCGAAAATGTTGTAGACATCTGGGCATAATAGGTTTATACCTACATAAACTACACTAACTCTACTGACTTCCAAATCTCAGTGCAGCTGAGTATAGTCACAGACAACAGAATGAGTTCAATCTATTTTATGATTCCCACAGAATACAAACATATGATAGATGCTTTCGCGAATCCAAGATGACAGAATTATATGCTTCTAAAAGAACGATATGATGAAAATTAATTTCGTACAAAAATAACTACACAAACAGAACAAAGCATGACCCACCAGGAACTAGCGACGAAATTTGACAACGACCTTGAAAACAGTATTCTGACCTAAGGTCAGGAGCATTTACGTGCTTGTGCCGTTGACAAAGTGATCATTCATACAAGTGTATTGACCCCGAAAAATACAGATATTTCCATATGATCTTCATAAAATTCTGCATGAACCTCAAGCTTTAATTTTTGAAGAAGAACTAGATCGAAATTGGATCCAAAGCTTTGAATAGGTAAAATTAGGAAATATAGGGAATAATTGGCGAATTGAACACATTTAAGCATTCGATCTTCCTAGTCAAACTGAGAACCTACCCTACATACATATTCCCTGAGTCGATTCATCCTAGAGTCAATGTGTTTACGACCAGCTCAATCACTGATAGTGAACAAAATAACTTCAGGAAGAATCTGCTCAGTAGATCGATAATTGCAGAGTGAATTTAGAGTTCAATTACGAATGCCGAATCAGCAAATTTGTGAAAACCCATCTAATGATTTCGCAGATATACCCTTTCAAAATTTTATTTTTACTATTAGGTGCGCAACTAAGTTCCCGCTGTTTTTTCGATGAAAATATAACTTTATTATAAAAAAATGGTTACAAATGAATCATTCAAAGTATTGCCCATCGCTAGACACAACTTTTTCCCATCTTTCTGGTAGAGCTCGAATACCTTGACGCCAGAAGTGTTCGTCTTTTGAGGCTATCCACGAATCAAGCCATTTTTTGATGTCTTCATATGAGTGGAACTGTTGATCAGCCAGGCCATGTGCCATCGAACGGAACAAGTAAAAATCGGACGGCGCAATATCTGGGGAATATGGCGGGTGGGGTAGAACTTCCCATTTGAGCGTGCCCAAGTAGGTTTTAACAGGTTTGGCAACGTGAGGCCGAGCGTTGTCATGCAGTAAAATCACTTTT
This sequence comes from Myrrha octodecimguttata, assembly GCA_958510865.1. Classification (NCBI taxonomy): domain Eukaryota; kingdom Metazoa; phylum Arthropoda; class Insecta; order Coleoptera; family Coccinellidae; genus Myrrha; species Myrrha octodecimguttata. The sequence continues at coordinate 45,554,690 of OY294058.1, read as the reverse complement.
TCGTGCCTTTGCTCGTATTGTGGCCGTTTTTCGCGCAGTGCTCGGCTCAATCTCATCAATTGAGTTCGATAACGTTCCCCAGTGATGGTTTCGCTCGGTTTCAACAGCTCATAATAAATAACACCGACCTGGTCCCACCAAATGCACAGCATAACCTTCGCAGCGTGAATGTTCGGCCGAGCCGACGACGTAGAAGCATGCCCGGGTAGTCCCCAAGATTTTCTCCTCTTTGGGTTGCTGTAATGAATCCATTTTTCATCACCCGTCACGATGCGATGAAGAAAACCCTTCCTTTCTTGCCGCTGGAGCAGTTGTTCACAGGCGAAAAAACGACGCTCAACGTCTCTTGGCTTCAACTCATAAGGAACCCAAGTTCCTTGCTTCTGAATCATCCCCAATGCATGCAATCGCTTGGAAATGGCTTGACGGGTAACTCCTAATTCTGCAGCAAGCTCTTCTTGAGTTTGGCACGAATCCTCATCGAGCAATGCCTCCAATTCAGCGTCTTCGAAGGTTTTGGGTCTTCCTTCACGTGGACGGTCGTCAACATCGAAATCACCGTCTTTGAAGCGACGGAACCAATCACGGCATGTTGTTTCGCTTAGAGCAGCGTTTCCGTACACTTTTTGGAGCTCTCGATGCGCTTGAGCTGCCGTTTTTTTCGAATGAAAAAAGAAAATCAACACTTCCCGCAAATGACGATTGTTTGGCACGAAATTCGACATTTTCACTTAACCAGAAGTATATAATGCGAAAACAAAATCACTTATGTGTCGCGGCGGTTTGTTTACCATATGTCTAAGCTTGTTTCATGACGTTTTGGATATGTCAAAATCGACTAGCTCTTACTGCTAGAGCCATCTACTGACAAACAGCGAGAACTTAGTTGCGCACCTAATATATTTCCAGAAACAGAGATCGAATCGAATCAAAATCCAGCCCTCCAATGAAAAATGACAACTTTGAGTTGCATGCGGAATCTCTTAAGGTAGTCGTATAGTATAATAATGATAATAATAATAATTGAACGATCATCAGAGAATTCCGCACAAGTTTACTCATCAACATTTTCAAAAAACTATCCGATAGCGTTGATTATTCTTGAGATATTGAGGGAATAAGCTCTAAATTTCGAGTAGCCACGAAATGTGTCATTATGAACATCGAAATCATCAAAATTTGTAACAACTTCATTGAAATCTGATTGATAGTTTCCGAAAAAATATTGTTTTCCAAGAAGAATTCCGAGAATATCCGAAAACAATTTTTTTTTTATGTTTTCTACCATTTCAGTCCTAAGGACATTGTTGGGCGACGGTATTCTAAAACATTTTACGAAGATTCAGTTATGAAATCACTATATGATGACTATGATCAGAATAATATAATAGTGATTCCATAATTTGCAACATATCATTTATAACCTTGACACTATGACATGAAATTAGGAACCCCAACCGAAATTTCAGCTGATCAGATGTCCGGTATTGACGCTCAGACGAACTTCGGCGAAACTTCACCCCTGTTTCTATGACCATAATTTCACTACTCTACTGTCGGAGTAGGACGACTAACAGAGGCTTCCCAACTCAGCAGGTGGCCCTAAAACGACAGAAAACCGGCCTTGTGGCACCACTGTTTCGGATGCTAGAGAGTTGCTCGCAGTCTCTCCAACACCTTCATCACTGGAAATTCCGGCTCTGGCAAGGGTTGAAGGGGACGTCAGTTCATCTCGGATACTAGGGTAGTTCGATATCCCCCGACACCTCAAGCGGTGACTCTTCTTTTCAGCTCCAAGGAGTATCCAGGAGCATCCAGGGGTATCTGGCAAAAGCCACAGCCCGTGCGAGGCCATCCCAAAGAGGGGGCATCAGAAGCCAACGTCTGGTGGGGCCCCTTCCCCCGCACTACTATTGTTATTACCGAAAGGCCTTCCTTTGAATAGTAACGGTTGCCGCCAATAAGGAGCTCAACTTGGATACTAGCGACCTGTAGAACACAAGCTCCGACACCTTAACCATTGGCATCCTCCTATGGTTAGCACTGTGAATACGGTTGTATTTGCCCAGTACCCAAAAGGCTTGGGACAGGGTGGAACCACGCCAGTTTTGAGGGTGTACCCCCAGTGTTGCAAAGCACAGCCGATCTATATTTTACGGATATTTATAAATAACGCGAACCTCATCATGTCGAATTTGTTCTGAAATTGTCCTTTCACGGTGCTGGTGGATTTAACGAAAAGTCGTCTATTCGTGCGTTGTAATAGAAGGAATACTATTACAACGCACGAATAGACGACTTTTCGTCAAATTCACCAGCACCGCGAAAGGACAATTTCACAACAAATTTGACATGATGAGGTTCGCGTTATTTATAAATATCCGTAAAATATCTTCCTTCAAATAATACGTGCTGGGATCATGTTTCGAAGGGCAGTGTATTTTATCGAGTCAAACAAAGTAATTTGAGACCCGGGGAAAATGTAATTTTGCAATATCTCTAAAAGTGATCCTAATCCCACCGTATTATCCCCAATTTATTCTGTAAAATGTTCCTCGTACGACTTCAATTCCAGGGTTGACCCTCTCCCGTGTCTATTCAATTTCAGTTTCCATCACAACATCAAATTGACCTAGAAATTTCAGCAATTTTAATTATGAGAAACTCGACGAACGTCAGGATGTATCATGAATTTTCTTCCTTGGCTATTGGATTCATGATCCAATTTTCGCAACCTGCGCATCAGATTAACGAAATAACTATAAATTTGTTTCCATTGGTAAATTTATCAAGGAGTTAGTCGCGGTAATACGAAAATTGTAATGAAAATTTTTGATTGGCTCCTTCGAAGAAAAAAAATCAGGATACATTTCATCTGTCATGAAAAATATTATTTTTCCGAATGGACTATTTCATTCACTTCATTTTCAGAGAAAAAGTTTTCGTTGCGACGCTTGTTACACAGTGACAAAACGAATAAATCGGCACAACCAACAAGCTCTTCCAGCGATGTATATTAGATATTTCTCGTACTCAAGATATATTAGGAAATGACTATTTATGAAAAAGTCAATTGAAGATAGCATCACTAAAGTAAACTTCATTCATTTTTATAATGTCAATCGGTAGGCATCGTTCTATCAAGTTTATGTAACTAGCACCGACTCAGGTTGGTACACTTGAAAAGTAGTCAAGATCAAAATATTTCGGTGAGACGTTGTCAAGTCCTATATATTTTCATCAAAGATTCTATGGTTCACTTCAGTTACAAACGTAACAAGAAATACCTTTATGTGGAACTTCCAAAGTTGCGTAGTCATCTGACAGGAGAATGTCAAATTTCAATGGCCAGCCGACTGACTTCATAATAGAGAGTATAGGTGTCGTTTTTTCTTGAATCTCTCGAAATTTCTAGACTTTCTTTTTCGTGAAATAGTCAAGTTTGAATACAACTCCTGACAAATTGAAAGAAGTTGAATTTCTCAATCGTAATGTCGAATTGGTTGCTCTTATATTTCACGCAAAAAATTTTCTCCGAACTCACGTGCATGATAGTGGGTGGTTTTATGATACAAAAATGTCATTCGCCGCGCCACAAAGTATCATCTTTCAATCGACCAATTTTGCCGGCAAAATTTCGTTTGTGTTGGTAGGACCTGGGAAAATAGTAGCAGGTTATTCGAAATTGAACCCTAAGATTTCGGTCACAAAATAAACACAAGCTTCTTTTCAATTTGTCTTCCGGGGTATTTTACTATGAGAATAATATTCGAGGAATCAATGATAAATTCACTTCATTTTTTAAGATAGGTTTCTAGCTTATCCAGAAAGGTCGAGTTCAGGATTCTGTAAGTATACACATTCATTGACTATCGTTTTGAATTACAGATACCAGTTTTTAAATAACGACTGGGTGGTGCAAACGAAATTTCAGCTGAATTCGGCACATAGTTCACAGAATATAAATTCTACGGATATTTTCTTTTCTTGGATAACTATGCTCATGAAATTTTACGTCAGTCCTTAAGTCCTATGAATCTAGATGCCCAGTTTCATTCAAATAATATCGATATTGTTCAAACTATGAGCGAATATTTCCTGTTACTACGAAACCGCAGGGTATATTTCGTCCTATGCAAAACGATGCATGAATTCATAAGTCCAATATAATATTTAATATAATATAAAATTCATAAGTCCAATTCTATAGTTCAAAAACACATGTGGTTAAAAAATCTGAAACTATACTCTCAGGCAAAATGGTAACGATTTCATCGCCACAAAATCTTCTCAACCTCAGAACTAACCTCATTTTTCGTAATTCTCTTTCCTACCACCTACCATCATGTGAAATTTTATTGTTTCAACCTAAAACTGATAAGCTCATAAACTCAATAGCTTCCGAAAGAAATGACTCGCTACTTGTAGAGGAGAATTTGGAGTTTATTACGAAGGTCGAATTAGTGAATGAGAGAATCAGCCGAACTATTCCGTAGATTTATTTTCCCAATACTTCCAAAAATGAAAATTGAATCCAGTTGAATCCAGTACTTGATTGGGAAATGTCAGCTTGTAGGTTCATGCAGAATTACCTGAGTAAGATTTCATTCATTCAGGAAGTAAAGGTGCGTGGAACGATGCCAGCTTCGGCAACGAATTCGAACATGCTCGAGAAAGCTGCTAGGCTTGCATGTTTTCTGTGTGCAGAGGAAAGCTGTGATAAATTAATAAATGTTTCCATAGTCCACCGTTGGAATGCCTTCACAACCGTTTTTGAAGACACACGACGTTGAATGTTATGATATTTGAGAGGAATTTGAGCTGATGATAGCCTCAAATTGAGGTCGGCCAAATTCATCCGAACCTCCAAATAACATACATATTTATGTATTCCGTGAACAGATATGTCATGTCTATGGACCAGACTTTCCATAGAATTCATAGTTCACTTAATGTGTTTATAAGCTAGCTGAATGATTTAATAAAATTCATCACAAATTTGGTAACAAAAATTATAGAATGTTGTGTATTTCATCGTTTAGTATTTATAATCTTCTGGATATTGATATTGAACATCAAGTGGAAGATCAGTGTAGTGCACCAAATCATAACAATTAAGTTAGTAATTGAGTTTTCTCAAAGATGCTTCTTAGAGTTCCAAGCAATTTATTGGTTATTCTGTAATACTGATTATGGTATGGGATATTTCTGTCGAACTTGCAAAAAGTGCAGGAGTGTATTAGCACATTGAGAAACATTTAAATGCTTATTACTTTTTACCTGAGCCGAATCTTGAAAATTGTCAAATGAAAATCTAGAAAAGCACTGATGTGAAGTCAGCAGCTTGTCACGCGCTTGTTCGCCTTGCGAAATGGTGACTTGGAAATATCAGTGAAATTTTAATAAAATATAAATCTTCAAACAAAAAAATTTTTTCGAATTTTTCTATGGATAATTCTTCTTATTGACACTCTTCATCTTCCAACCAAGTTCCATTTCGATTAGATGAATATTTTTCGAGTTATTGAAAAATCAAAATTTCAAATGGCTGTAGCACAAAAACCATTTAGCCGATTTGGTCCATCAACGAACTCAACCGAGATATTCAGGATTTTAACCTAACCTAAAAATTTCGAGACTCTAGGTTCTTCCTTTCGAGAGAAACAACGCACAAGGCCGGACACACAGAATCAATTTTGACCACTGATTTTGCATCAGTGAGTCCAACCTAGTCGTTTGAGACCAATTTTGGCTCAAAATTCGAAGATTACAGAAATTGCGGCGAAACGATAACGCGCTGTTCCCCAGAACAAGCGTGTGAAAAAGTATGATTTAATGGAAGGAATCTATAATTGAAATGAAGGTAAAACTTAAAGACTCACCTTTTATATGGTCCCATGTTGATGTTATTTTTTTCTCCTAATACATCACAAGGAATCTCTCTTGTTCCTTTGTACCTCCAATATAGGAACACCCGGTATATTATCTTGTTTTCATTACTAACGAAATTTACTTGGAGCTATAATAATGATGACTCTAAACCATTTATTTTACATATTCATAGAAATCGTAAATATTTTAATTTTCCTTTTGTGTAAAAAACAAATATTCATTATTTCAACTTTCCCTGTGAAAAATGGTCCGCATATGAATCAACACTCTCATTGAAAAGTTTCGATATCCTGAAGCTACCATGGTATCATCTACCCTTCATTCAATTCATATCCTCGAGGCCTGCAGAATTCTTTTTCAACGTTCATCCCTGAGGATTCTTTTTGAAAGCGTTGTAAGGCCGTTCAAAGAATAATAATATTCCACCTTGACGACATTTTTCAACTTCCTCATTCAATGTCATCCCTCAATTTATCAACTCTTCCTCTTATATTGTTCCTGTGAGGTTCTCGTGAATTCTGACGATAAATTCATTCTATTCATACGAAAATAAATCACGACTGAGAACCCTTTAGTCATTCCTACATAGCAACATGCGTTTAGTGGATCCTTATAATAACCTCCAAAAAATGGGCATAAGAGAGATAGTAAAGCAAAAAAAATTACTTGTCCAAGCATGGAAGTGAAACCTTTTTGCCAATTGAAGCACTTATTCCCAGAATTCAGTGAATTTTTTTGAGGAGAAAAAATAAGGCCCAAGTTTCCATTAAACCTTATCTCCCTAAACGAATTTTCCTAATACGTATGTTTAGCCACGGAAGAAATCCGTTGAAGGCACATCTGGAGAGTATGATGGGTGGTGAATCAGAATCCGTTCCTATTCCTCAACAAACCGTTCAATTTTTGGATGACATGCTGTTCTAATAATAAGGTACCATATGCCACACAATTGATCTGAAACCGTGTTTTAAATTTCAATTGGATCAGGTATTCATGGTCAGAGATATTGAGAAAAGAGTTGGAATTTCCTTGTTGATTTGGAATTTTAAACATAATTCCCCAATATCTCAAGAAATAATGACGCGATCAAATCAAAACTTCATCACTTGTCGAAGAATACCTACGCGCAACCTTTTGCCAATTCATGAGGATGTTCTGGGTTGAAAAAAATTAAAGAACAATTGATCAGATTTCGAGATTCAATACAAATCTTTAGATCAATATTTAACATAAGAACGGTGCTTCAAATAACAGTCCAATCCGATATTTGTTTTCGGAGAAAAAAGATTATGTCAAATTTCCTCAATATTACAAGGAGAAATGACATTTGAGGATTTCAACTTCATTATTAGTTGAAGGATATCGACGCAAATCTCCATCTGGAATCGGGAGAAAATATTACAGATTAATTATTTTCAGGAATTTATGAATTTTTTTTGATAAAAATTTATTTTCCGAGAATTATTCAGCAAATTGCAATGAATTTTGGCAGAGCCCTTGTATATTCATCTTCGAAGATATTGGCAAATTGGTGTCCAGTGCTAATGTCCTCGTTATGGTTGGTATTTCCAAAATAACTGAAAAAATGCTGATCAGATCAAGATGAAACCTGATTGCAACAAGTTATCGCATGCGCTGATGCGGAAACTTGTGCAGAATTTCATGATGATCCATGAGAAAAAAGACAGAATTTTTTTTGCATATTTTTTCATTTTACAATCTTCTAAACATATGGTTTGCACGAGACTCATCTTTACGCGCTTGCTCTGGGGATAAGCGCGTTATCATTCCGTCAAAATGACTGAAATTTTCGAATTTCGAGCCGAAAATGGTCATAAATGGATAGGTTGGACTCACAAATGAACAGTCCGTGATCAGATTCAATTCTGTCCAGCACGCTGGCCGTCCGTGTGTGTTCTGGCTTTCGAAGGAAGGGCAGCGCGTAATAGCGCCAGACCTGGAGTCGGTGCTTTTCTACAATATTTTATCAAATACATTTTCACCAAATTTTCACATGTAGTTATCACAACTGGAAATCTCTTTTTAAGGATCCGCCGTTGAATCGTCGTAGAATCAAGGAAATTTTCAAATAAACTATGACATCATTAAATTTTGTGGAACACCATCCAAAAAAACGTCTCGTACATTTCCAACACACTCATCTATTTACAGAGTTAAACTATAAATTACGTTGCAACACAGTGTCCTTAAATGTACGAATTGCAAACAATCATCGTAATGAAGTTTGGGCTTTATGTGGTGGAGGAAATTAAAAAATGAAAGTCGTTAGGTATTAATTGAAAACGGTTATCTTGATGAACCTGATGAGTTTTTGATTATCTCGTTTCAGTAGAATGAATAATATGGCTGCTAAATGATAATTAGCTTGAGTATTTAGAACTAGAGTTAACATTCTACCCATTTCCTATTTGTGGGACATTTTAATTAAATTTCATTTTCAATCTTCCGGAGGGAGTGTCTCCGAAACTTATGCGAATTTCAACTTTCTATTGAATTGGAAACAATAGGGCAAATAATTCTGATATTATCAAATGAAATCCGAAATAGACTTCGGTTATTCTTTGACGCCAGTGTACGCCTTGTCATAAACTGAGATATAAACATTCATTTCTATCGTTTTACGGGAGTTGACTCCACCATTGTATTAAATTAAGGCAAATTACTGAAGTGATCGTTTAATTTTCAGTTGTAAATTTCTACTACAAGCAAATTTCAATAATCGGGCGATTTCAGCAGGTTTTCACAGATGCAGATATAATGGCTCGGCAAAAATTTGAGCGATTTTTTTGTTCTTGACGATGAGTACGACCCCAAAAAGTGATCCATTCTAGGTAGCGACAAAATTCTGTAAATTACCATTTCACCAAATAATCAATTATTTCTTCTGTGGAACAAACTGTGGAGCCTGAAAATCTATAACATACTTGAGCCAGACTTGAGCTTCGGTATTTGTCTGGAAATGATAAACTACTCATAGCGTCGGTAGTTCAGGGGTTAAAACTAACGCTTCATGACAGTAAGGATTTTTTCGGTTCTCTGAGGACTGTCCAACCATTCGCTGTTGAGGAAACAGTAAACAGTGCTACACCTAACGTGGCGCAAGGAATTAGTAACAGAGCCTACACTTAACAAATCCGGTCTCCTCACACCTACGAGCATTATGTTCCACATCGAAACCTATGTGAAACGGCAAAAATATGAATTCGAAAATAAAAATAAAATAAGAATTATAAAATATATTAGTCACAGTCAGTAAACTGTAACAAATATGCACTCTATCATTCGGATCGACTTGGAGAAGCGTCAACTAAGAAAACTATATCAGAGAATACACCACTTCTGGTTGCAAATATGTACGTCCCATGAAAGGTATAAGAAACGAGAATGTAAAAAAGTAACTCTTGTCTGAAAAAAGATGTCGAAAATGAGAAGATGCGCAACTGAAAAAATTTTCACAGATATACCCAAAAAAAAATCTATGACTGAATATGAAGTATAAAATCTACTCAAAGCAATCGATTCACTCAGTCAATTAGTCGTATCTATTAGAGTCAGTTTACTGTTACAAATATTAATAAAAACACGCACGCACACTCACTGACACATAAATGAACAATCGTGAACAATACCAAAACTAACAATAACCAGTTTCGACGACATATTATGGCTGCCCCACTGCAAACCGTTCGGGTTTCTGTAGTCTATTAGTCCTATGGCTGGTGAGCGGAAAATGTCCAGGTGCCGAACCACGCATTTTCTTATTTTGAGTTGCCCTGAAGGAGATGTCGATCCTAGGCAATAGACTCTAAGCAGCTACTGCATCGAACCAATGAAAGTCAACTAGTTTGTCACCTGTAGATCGCAGGTTTGCATCATAATCTAGACGGTTTAGAGAACTGGTTTCAAGATATTGATGTCAAAGAGATCATTAACTGTAGAAATTATCGAAGATAGATCATGGAGAAAAATTCATGAGAGAGCTTCCAATCTGAGAACCCCTTTAGATCATCTGTTGGAAGAGTCTCATTCGAAAGTGATTATTCTCTATTAGTGATCATGGTCAGCATACTGACATGTGTATGGATAAGAACACACACAGAATTAATTCCAAGAAATTAAATCATTTCTCCACTGTAAGATGATCAGACACCAAAACCTCACTGACTACTAATTCTCAGTGCAGCTGAGTGTGATTGAGGTTCGTCACAGGTAAGCACAGAATACAAATATATAAGAAGTGAAACGTCCCTTCGAAACGACGGAAACAAAATACGCCCTCACCGGGGATGGCACGAGCTAACAAGTTGCAGGGTATTATAGAAATTCATAGAATTGTATACCGTGAATCTGGGTGGCGATGTGTTGGCAGGAATATATCGCATTTCAAATAATTGTATAATTTACATTTTTGATTCAAAAACCAGATTTTGAAACAGAAATATATTTACGAATCAATAGATACACCAATTTCACAATATTATTCGAAGTACAATGATCAATAAGTTTTTCTGACGGTGTATAAAAATACAATATTAAAGGAAATAAATACTCAATATTTTTTATGGAAAAATTGGTCACCCAAGGAATTCAGAAGAGAACCTTTCAGAAGAGGTACTTTAAAAATAATTTTTACAACCAAATAAAAATAATAACAAGTAATGTGAACATTTGCACAAAGCTAAAGGTTGAATGACTGGCAATGTTACATCGTGAAAACAAAGACATGATTATAAATTGAGATTTGAACTTTTTTGTTCCACTCAAAAAACCAATACATATACCTACTAACAAAGAGTTCATACCTTTATTAAAACTTGAGTTTATCAATGTTTTGAATTCGTCATGTGAAACAAGTTCTAGGTAAAAACAATCTTGCAAATGATCTGCCTGATAAGTTGATTGCATTTATATAAATATCGATTTGAAATGTTAGTTGCTCATCTTGCAACAACATATTGTGTATATATGGGTCTTTTAACAAAAGTTTCCTCATATTCTGATCGCTTTCAACCAATATTTTTATTTCTAAATAGATTTTAGTTTGAATATCCATACTACCCTTTGAAATATGACTTGCAATGTTCTATCCTTGTATAAAGACATGGCCTCTATATTATGCAGAATAACTTTCTCCATGATGCATAAACGAAAACGTTTGAGATGAATCGTTTCACCTCAAGTTAGTTGAGGGTGGTGGACTCTGAACTAGAAATTTTAAACCTGGAGTGAATCGAAATTGGCAAAATACAACAAATATATTTCCTCCCAAATGAATGTAATCTCTCTATAACTATTTCATTTTATCCCATCACATAAAGAGCTTTCCTGTCTAATAGAACGTTTCGAGTGAGAGTGGCAGACGTCCATTCATCTACGGAAAATCTCGTTACCAGTGGCGTCCCGCAAGGATCTGTCCTGGGCCCCATTCTCTTCTTGCTGTACACGTCTGATCTGCCCCGACTATTGAAATCTCCATGCGCACTTTTTGCAGATGATACGAAAATATATAACGAATCATCGAATGCGTTGACCCTGCAGGAAGATTTGAGGGCTGTGGAGGAGTGGTGTCGAAGATGGTTGTTGCCACTCAACGTCAGCAAATGTCACGTTTTGCACTTAGGCAGAAACAATCCTAAGTGTCAGTATGAAGTCGATGGTCACCGTTTGACTCCCGTTGAGCATTACAGCGATCTGGGCATCACAGTGTCCCATGATTTGAGCTGGTCTCACCACGTGGCGGCTGTCGCATCTAGGGCCAGACAGATGACCTACATGATTCAGAGATCGTTTAGGGGCTGTAGCTTAGCAACTTGTCGGGCACTTTATTGTAGCTATGTGCGTCCTTTGATGGAGTATGCTGGACCTGTGTGGTACCCTTCTCTCAGGAGTGACCAACTTCTCCTCGAGTCTGTACAGCGTTGGAATACAAGGATCCCCTTTGGGATAATAAGACCAGACTACCACGCTCGTTTGAGAATGCTTAATCTGCAAACCTTTCAGGATCGACGGGATAGAGGTGATCTTATTGTGACATTTCGGGCACTGCGTGGGTTTTTGGTGTAAGTTTGGATCATCTCTACATGAGAAGCAGCACACAACTCCGTGGCCATGCCTTCAAACTGGCGAAAGAAAATTTCAGGACCACACAGCGACAAATATTTCTTTCCAATAGAGTTTTCGTGGGATGGAATGGGCTGCCGCATTGTGTTGTTGGTGCAAATTCGGTGAATTCCTTCAAGAACCGACTCGACAAGTTCATTCGAGACCAGAACAATCATTGAGTGACTGTGAATATGTGCGTTTTCTCTATTGTTTCTTTTGTAGTTTATGAATTCCAATTAATTTTGTAAATTTGAGTTTATGGGTGAAAACCCCTACTCTTTATGTTTATTAATAATAATAATAATAATAATAATAATAAAAATATTCTCATATTTCTCATAACATGACATTTGTCAACGGGTGATTAGTCAATTTGCTTCAAGTTGAAATGACAGAAGCACTCGGACGTTGATTAGCTGAATGGAACTCTTCCGTTTCTTTTTTTGGACGGCGAGACCTTTTTGTCTGATGCCAAGATTCTGAACAGAGCTTCACCCCCCTGCAGGTAACAGAATGAGTGCAGCTCATTCTGTTCTATGATTTTCACAGAAAACAAATATATAATAATAATAATAATATTGTCTTTATTTCACCAAATTGAACCTCAAGGGGAAGTTCACCAAGAAGGTGCTCTACCACTTAACCCTTGTTACATAAATAATTGAATTCGAATGATCATTGAAAAACAAAAAAAGGAGAATATAATGGAAATAAACAAAATAAAGCAGAACTAAGATAATAATAGAAAAAAAGCATTCAAGACATTGAGTACTACTATAGTTTCTGTAGACAATCAGGAACTTTATACATTTATCGTACGGAAAAGATGAGCCCTGATTTCTTTCCTAAATCTAACCATTGTGAATTTTTTATATTCGGTTGGAACCTCATTGTAAAACTTCACTATATTATATGAGAAACTTCTTTGAAAGATCGATGTTCTGTGCTGGGGACAAGAAAGCAGATTCCTATGCCTCACGTTCAAGTTATGAATATCAGTTCTAAACCTCAGTTTCTTGTGAAGATATGGCGGACACTTCTCAATTATGACTTTGTGATAAGTACACAGGGCATAATATTCAAAACAGGTTTTCATAGGCAACCAACATAACTCCTTCAACTTATGCGAAACATGCTCATATTTTCTGATCCCATATACAAACCTATTGCAGCTATTTTGAACACGTTGAATTCGACCTAATGTCTCTTGATCAAGACAATAGCTATAAACAGGGGAGCAATAATTAAACTTAGACAAGACAAGACTCTCACATAGAACCCTTTTTGTAGGGATGGGCAAATACGATCTATGCTGGTACAGCATCCTAAGGGCCCCATAAGCTCTCCGAACTGAACACGCCACATGTTCACGAAATCTTAATGAGCCATCCACAACCAAGCCCAAGTCTCGAGCGTTCTCTACAAAATGTATATTATCACCACCAATTACAGGCCTAAAATTATTTTCAACGAAACTTCTTATATTTTTGGAACCAAAGACCAGAGCGAATGATTTTCTTGAATTCAAAATGAGGGAATGTTTCTCCGCTATGAGTGCCAACCGATTCAGATCTTCAATAATTCTCATGGTTGCGGTGTTAAAATCTTCAATGGAGAAATCGAAAAAAAGTTGAAAATCATCAGCAAACATGTGAACCTTGCCGTGACGGATGAACTTGATGAATTGGCTTGTGTATATTATAAATAGAAGAGGCCCGAGAACCGATCCCTGAGGTACCCCACTCAGCACAGACTTAGCAGAAGAGATTTTATCACCCAACTTCACGAATTGTGTACGCCCAGTGAGGTAAGAGCTCAGAAGGCGAAGAGCCTCACCTGACACTCCACAAGACTTCAAAATAGCCACAAGAACATCATGCCGCACAGTATCGAAGGCTCTACTGAAATCCAGCAGGAATAAAATTGCACACTTAGAATCATCAATGGACCGAAAAATGTCATCAGTCACATCGAGAAGGGCACCGGTAGCACTGTAACCTTGACGGAAACCTGACTGAGTCGCAGGAAGAATCCCATTCAGCTCAAAATACTCAGAGAGTTGGACTGCCATTATTTTTTCTAGAAGTTTAGATAAACCAGGCAGTATACTGATCGGTCTCAGATCTGAAAGCTCATGTGGACTACCATTCTTTGGGATAGGAGTGACCTGAGCACAATATGATAGATCGTTTGAAAGCCTATTACACTATCGAATCTCAAGAGCCTAGCATATCGGGTGGCAATCTGCCAGGTCGGGTGTCGCTCATTACACCACCCTAGCTGCCGGCCGCTTCTATTCTATTCATGAATGAACCGCTCTCAGCGTTGCCATGATACTAGATACTACCCTGTATACCAGGCGGTAGGAAGCTAGTCAGATCGGGTCCACTCGATCGCCCTCGATCAGGATCCTGGCTGCGGGTTGGTAATTACACCACACGGTCCCTGCCTGCCGGGCCCGGGATTTTGTAATAGGGATTTGTAATAGGCCTTCAAACTCATACCAAAGATGACATAATTCTAGGCCCATTTCGTTTTCGCTTACATTTCGGGGTAATGTGCTTATGTTGATTTTTCGTAAAGTTTTTCTGGAGTTGTCACGAAAAAAATTCTGAGGTTTCGAATGAAGCAAATGGATGTGACGAGAAATCGGAAAATCTCAAGCTAATTATTGCTACCAAAATAACAGAATCGGACAAGAGACAACAAATATCTATGACCATGATTCAGGTAAACACACATCCGATTACGTTTAACTATCTCAGAAGGTAACATCACTCTATGCACTACACTCGTTATCTGTGACTCCACTAACATCCTACATTCCCGCAACGATTTACAACAAAACACACCGAACCCGAACGGTGTCGTTGGAATTGGTTCCTTCATTTGAAACGAACAAACCCAAAGTTTGGAAGATCCCTTTCCCCATCATGAGAACAAACACTCAATGCTTCTATATAGTGTACCAATTGTCTTTCAACCTTACCAAAACGATTAATGGCGATGTATTTCTTCAAGGGTATACAATATGCAACGACAAAAATGGATTATACCAGACAACCATTTTACTTCTATTTCTATAGAATATTAATCATTTTTAAAGTGAAGTCTGACAATAGCGCTCCATCATAGCTGGCGAGAGTATATAACTGATAAGCATTCACCGAAAGCTGTCATTGACGAATACACATAATTCTGACCGAATAAATTGGGCCAATGCCAATCTTCCATCTTCGAGTAGCAGGAAATCAGAAGAAATAGAGGTGAGGTGATAGTGATATTTTCAACCATTCTTCATTAAATATTAACTATTCTTCAGAGAAATTACCGCTGATTGTTAAGTGAAGGTTCAAAGATGATTCGTGGACTATAAAAAGAACAAGTTATCGTTTTCATGGTGCAAAAGCAGACTTGAAAATGCATCAATTAAAAACTTTTTGGACCCATAATTTGCCAACTTTGAGAGATCGCATAAATCTTTCTTGCTGAGCCCTTCAAACAAATCTCTGAAATGGACAAAGCGAAGGTTTCAAATTGAATTCGTTTCTAAACACCATAGTTATCGGCGAGTTTGGTATGGAAATATAGATGTTTGAAGTCGTTAAATATGGCTAACACATCATCTCATCGATATCTCCTGCCGTTTAGATTTTCACCTGTCAAATGGGAAATTTCCGAAATGTGAAATTCCAAAATCATTTATTTTTCCTCTCAACTGACAACATCAATTGAGAATTGCAGATTATAATTCAGCATAGAACACTCTTCCATTGTACTTATTTCGAAGGAAATCTATTCATCAAATTTTCATCGAAATTTACAAGGTGTCGATATTTTTGTAGGTGAATACTCTACGTACATTATTGATGCAAATATCCAATTAATATATTCGCGACGGGAAAATTTCAAGTAATGAATAAATAATTCTACCACAATGAGGTATATTCTACAATCTCTATAGTTGAAGAATGCTGCGTCAAAGTAAAAACTTCACACCTGCATAGGAAAATCGAAATCTTATTCTCAGTAATATGATCTAGAAATGATTCGTTCCTGAAAACTGCACCATAGCATACCGTTGTCCACTGCGACAACTGGCCTTGGTCAGATTACTGCGACCTGCGGGCAAGTAAAATTACTCGAATAATTTAGATGAAAATCCGAAGCGAACAACACATTATCGTTACGATAAAAATGTAACTATCGTGATGGAATACAGAAATATCAAAGCCGAACAACTTGGGAAAGATTGAGCATGAATACTGAATATTTTTCCTGCGAGTCCAAACAAAAAGACAATTAATTTTTTCCTGTCGTGAATGATGACCTTTTTTGCACCACATACAACATGCACTACATCATGTTTCTGAATAGCTTTCGTTTTACAGGAAAGGAAGTTTTGATTTCCTACAATGTGTATTTTATTGGAATCACATCCAGTATAATCTGATTAATGTGTAGAGATTGTCAGCATCAGACATTATCTGCGAGGAAATTTCTTCATTGTATAAATCTGAATATGAAAATATCGATTCTTTCCATATCCTGTATTCTCTCGAATAAGTTGCAACTTCAAACTGATATTTCTTCATTTTTTCATCAATCCGATAGTGATTTTAGTGTTCAGTGCCCAAAATGCTAAAGATAAAATTGTGTAGGAGGAGGTGGTATTGAAACTATTTAGACAACTTCAAATAGAATTTTTCAAACTTGATGCTTCATTGAACTTGAAGAATCGAGTTAGTAAAATTTATCGCATAAATACTCAAGAGAGCAGGTTCACTCAGTCTGTAATATCATTCATCTTAAGGTGGGTATTCATTTGAGCAAATCTGCGCGCAAGCTGTTCGTGCACGCTCAGAGAGCTCCATGTGGACGTACGTCAACGTGACAAATGACCAAATTTTCGCCGCACAGATATGCGTGCGCGCATATTTGCTCAAATGAATACCTACCTTGAGATGAATGATACTCCTGACTGAGTGAACCTGTTCTCTTGAGTATTTATGCGATAAATTTTCATACGCGATTTTTGGGAGTTCAATGGAATGAGGTGGCAAAGTTCTGCATTGGGAATAGTAATTTCACCTTTTCAATTCAGATTTTGTATTATGCTTTTAAAGCAATTGATGAATCTCTCCGTATGGCTTTTTGCATTTTGTTCAACAAAAAATGGAAGATTGGGTTTTTACCCTTCTTTCTGTTACCACAACCAACCATTCAAAAACTTTTCAATTCGAATATGAAATGGAACAGATCCAAGACTTCAATTCGACCACACAAATCTAATATATTCCACAACAAAATGAATATGACAGAAATCAAATAACTAGCTCGAACTGAAATAAAATGAGCAAACGTCAGATACAGAGTTTGGTGTATAAATATGAATAATTATTATATTAATGTCCTATCTTTGTTAGATATTGGACGTTTTCGTCTTGTGGGAAAACCACATGAACCGCGTGTTTTCAAGTCGTGACGGACATTGTTAACTACAATATCGAAGTTGCAGCGACCTGATACGACAAAAGGATGAATGTCATGTTCATCAAAGTATTCTGCACTCGAAGGTAGGATTCGCAAGATGCTCCTCGGAGATGACCCGCTGTACGTTGTTATACTGTTGTATTTATTTCATCTGGCAGGTGATAATTATCTAGACTCCTATTCTGATTCTTCTTCAAGTTAACTTGGTCTGGCGATCAATAAAAACTGTGAAACAGCTTTAACCATCTTCATTGGACGCCGCTTTTTCGATGTTCTGGTTGATTGAATGATTAGCTCTGATCAACGTGGCAAAATTGTATATTAATCGAAAGATATTCGTGCTTGTGGTTATATCAGTGCAATAGATATTTAATTTCTGTATTACTGAAGTAACTTGACCATCTGTTGCAATAGTACACCTGTTGATGAGAAGATCCTAATTTATGTTTTCGAGAAAAATGTTTTTATTCTCAATGAATCGCTCCAACAATTTGAAAAATATCTCGAATAATTCAGATGGAAATTTGTGGCGAACACCTAATGATCGATTCGATAAAAATTTAATGGAATAAGGTAATTTCAAAGCTGAACAACTTTGGGAATTAGGATATCTAGGCATTGCCTAGATGACAAGTCAAGAATCAATGGAAATTATTGAGTAGCAAATTTTTCTTCATCTTTGAAAATGATTTTCACCCCAAAGAAATTCATTATGAGGATGATATAAAAGATAAGTACAAGAAAAATCCCTAGGATATCCAGTGTAAAAGAACAGCCATAGGGAGAAACTTAACAATTTTGTAAAAGAATTCTGATTAAAGTCAGAAAAATTAAATTCAGGATACAATCCAGCATTCAGACAACAAAGGTGAAGCTTCATGAAACGCTGAAAATGACCGCAATAGCAGCTTAAAAGCTAAGAGGAATGCCAAATTTCAGTCCCAGGAGAAGCTAGAAATAAAGCCAATGAATTCCATTATTTGGGCACACGATCTGTAAATCAAGTCTTATCACAGATACCATGTATATCCTTTTCACTAAAAACATCAATTCTGTCGATGAATCTATGTTAGTGAAATCAGTGAAAAAGAAAGATATAATAGAGGTTATCAAAAATCCCAAAAACTAAACTAGCAAAGGCTACAGTGGCACTTCGGTCAGAATAGTAAAAGTTGTATAATCTAAATAGCAACACCTTACTCACATATTATGAGTAGCTCTCAGTGAATGTATTACAAACCTCCTCCAAAATATTCGAATCAGCAATGGGCACGAAATAGTAACCTGGATGGAGACAATCAATTTGTTTAGCTATGTTCAACATGGATACACAAAAGAAAAAACGACTGAAACTACCATATTGCAGTTTTTGCGCGCATGTTCTAGGCGAGCAGCGTGCTATCGTTTTGTCCAAATGTAGGTAATTCGCGAAATTTGAGCCGAAAATGGTCTCAAACAACTAGGTTAGACTGATGACGAATCCGTTATCAAAATCGATTCTGTCCGGCTGGCTTCACCACGATTATGAGCGTAAGGAGGATTCTATAGACATGAAAATTGCATTTCGAAATGCAAAGGTTGAGTTCGTTAATGGGCAAAATCGGTCGAACGGTTTCGGAGTTATAGTCATTTGAAGTTTTGAGGATATTTCCCTGATATTTCGAAAACTGCTGGAGCCATTGGATTGAAACTTGGCAGTTAGTGGGCGCGTAGAGACTTGCAACTTCTTGCAGAATTCTATTGAGATCGTGTTGTCAGTGTATTCAAAAATTTTTTTTTGTCAAACATTTTTTTGAGAATATTTTTTCTCTCGGAAACAATTCATTATATTTGAAAAAAAAATCAGATCGTACGTTCAGCTTTGTATTTTACAGTAGTGTACCAAATTTCAGTTCGATACGATCATAATTTTTGAAGACATCGTGAAAAAATGGGTAAAGTTTTTGAAGAGAATTTCATGATTCAGCGAATCGTATGTCTTGGAAAGGTCTGAAAATATCCCCAGAAATAACTTGTTATCTTTTACAGATGTCATCAGTATCTGCTGTAAAACCTAGAAAAGTACTACCGTGAGGGCAGAAGCTTTTGCGCGCAAGTTATATGGGGATGACCGCTTTGATACAAATTTGAACATGCGCGAAAAATTTGCTGTCTTCCTGGCAGTGCTTTTCTAGGTTTTACAGCATATACTGATGACATCTATGAGAGAAAACAAGTTATTTTTTGGAACGTTCCCAGACCTTTCTAAGGTATAGATACGATTCACTGAATCATTAAATTCTTCCTCAAAACCTGGAAAGATATGGAATTCGGGGACCGGCTTTCGATTGGTGTCGATCACAGATGACTAGCATAAAGGAAAACAACACATCAACTATCTTTAACTATGGGCATACCATTTCATTTATAATATACGCCAATGATATTCATGAAACTGATACCAAAGATGAAGCTGACAATGAGGCAGTTGAAATTGACACATTCCTAACAGCGTATGGGGACGACGCGACGTTCTGAATTCCTTCCAATATGTTGCAACCTGCGACAAATATTTCCTTGTTCTCTTTCATCGATCTAGTATATGTATTCACTACTCATGATAAAATTGTGTACGAGGAGTTTATATTGGAGTTATTCGTTAAATTACGTGGAAACCTTTAAACTGGATTTTTTGTAATTATAACTAGATAGTGAGACGAAACTCGTGAAGGGATTGATATTACTGACTGAGTGAATCGGCTAAGTTGATTGAGCGGTTACCTTTCTGATGCGATAATTTCAAGTTGCATAGAATGAATAGTCAAGTTTCCACCCTTTCAATTAGGAATTGGTGTTTTTTACACAGAACTGATAAATCTCAAACAATGGGCGTTTGCATTTACTGAACAGACAATGAAGTTTTGAATTTTCTTCCGTATTTCTCCTGTTATCAATGGTTCAGAAATAGTTCGATATTTTCGAGTTTATATTCAAAATTTTCCACGTGAATCTGATAAATTTCAGGACATTCGTTGAAAACTGAATAATAAAGAAGTCTAGTAATGTTATTAGACTCAGTACAGCTAAAAGACCTTTCAAGATTCCCTACATCTATGGGCTATCTGAGAGGTTGGGACAACTTTTGAATAGTGAGGTGGTGAAAGTATCTTACTACCTTAATTACTTAGGTCGTTGAAGCATCAGAATATATTAATAACCTTTATCAAGTAAACCCATTTGAATTCAATATTTAACGAATGTGATTAAGATATCGCCGATTTTCCCCATCCAGTAAAATAACTATCACAGAGAGATTGGGCGATCTGTCCAAATTTGATTGATTTCCAATTCATAAATGCAACATAAAGAGTATGTGGGTTTACCGAATGAAATATTTATGTTGTGTCACTCATATCCCACCGCTAATTCTACTCATTCCAGTAATTGAAGTGATTGGGCAGCCAACTAATAATCATACCACTCAGTTAACCATCGAACATTTTCTGAATTTGGAGTTCAGTATTAGCCTCTTTCATAGTTTCATCGAACCATACTTTTTCTGGCATTTATTTGGTCAGTACTTCGTAAGGCAAACTGTCAGGAAAATAATTAGCAAATTTGGCCAATTTCCATCATTTTCGCGAGTTATCATCATGTCGAAATAAAAATGGTCTCGGAATCTCATATAAATCATATTTGTTCTAATTGCATTTCATCTCTTTATCCAGCCATCTGTCAGATGTAAAATAAAAATGGCAATTTTTAACGAACTAGCATTATGATACTAGCATCAAGAAGCGAAATTCGAGAGAATTGCACCTACCTTAGGAGTTGTACAATATTTTGTCAGGATGAATTCTTCGGAACAATGGTGCCTAACTATTAGTATCAAAACCTAGAAGAGCATTGATGTGAAGTCAGCACCTTTTTGCGCGCATCTTCAAAGAAGATCACCAAAGGTGCGTTTCGAGGGGTCAACACGTGAAAAAAAGTTATCGCTGTGGCAATGAATTCGGACATGCGCGAAAAAGCTGCTGACCTCACGTCAGTTCATTTCTGATTTCTTTCCACTATCTCCAGAAATAATGACCGTATCGAATTGAAATTTTTGACACTGCTGTGAAGTATGCAGCTCAAAGTATGATCAAAATTTTTTCCAAATACGAGTGATCCTTTCCGAAAAAAATTCCGCAGAAACCTTCAAGCTGTCATATTTTCTTACTGGATTTTAATTCCAACAGATCTGTATTTTTGAAAATATTGAGAAAACTAAATTTTGAATGGGAACCTTCATCTACGGAATCATTGGGCGAGTTTCACCAGTTCACGAATTCTAAATTCGCAATGGAAGAGTATTCAAACTCCGAACCTACAATGCAAGTGTCAAGTTGCCAAGTGGATTCTCAAGGAAGATATTATGTTCTCTATCGCCGGTTAGACCGATCGTAAACACAACAACTTCCGAAAAAACGATTCAGAGACTCGATACTTGTAGAGTAGGTTTCCTATTCAATTTATGTTCATGCAGAATTTAGTGAAGACCATATAAAAATAAGTTCGACTGATCTCTCAGGAAGTAAATATACGTTTGGCAGTGTCAATACGTGAACTTCTTTGGCCATGAATTTGAAGAACTCCTGACCTCACGTCAGTGCTTTCGAAGAATTTCTAATACCTTCTTGTGTTTCAGATATATGGGCAAAAAACGAAACCAAAGCTTCGAAATGAAAGTATGTTATTACCACAACTGAACACAACCGATGACGAATTCGTCTCAAAGTTCTGTTCATCTATTCCACCAGAAGGCAGTGTATAAAGAGACTTACGAAAACCCAGATTCGCGGAATCCACCTGAGATATATGGTTAAAATCTTAACTCATCTATATTTCAAAGGACCCCTAATTGGGTATGAAATATCGGAACGAATTTCATGAACTTTTTCGAAAATCATCTTATTCAAATAACCCTTTCTTGTCTATGGGAGGTAGAAGGAAAATCTGACTGAAATACAATAAACGAATTCCGTGTTTTATTTCAACCCGTTCCATCGAATCTCCCATAATTCACAGAATGACTTTCCAATCGAAGTTTCATGAAACCTACCGTTGTGTTACTACAAACTCATAAATTAAATATTAGATGTCAAAGATTGAACATTTCAAAAGCAGTATAGTAGTTCACATAGTTGAAAGCTCCTCTTGAATTTTTTCTGTTTAATTTCGAAAATCGAAATTGTGAATGAGTAAAATTCGAATAATGATTCTTTATATGAAGGAACCCATTCAACATGTTATTTTTCCAATATTTTCAAAAATGCAGATCGGATCGAATTGGAATCTACTACTTCATTCAGAAATAATGACGTTCGTGCATCCCTTTAAGCGGAGTCTATACGCAAATAGGTGACCACGAAGTTGAACAAAACTTCAGACCTCACGTCAGTCCTCTTCTAGAGTTTTAACAGAAAATGTCTATTCATCGATTGAAGCTTATTATTGGAGGATTTTGCATCATTTTGTAGGTTTTTTCTGGGTTTTCACTCCCAATATCTGAAACAGAACTATCAAAAACCAAATAAAATTTTTATGAAAATCGCCCTTGCGGATTGCAGGATTGAACCATTTGTCAAGGGCGGTTTTTTGAAAACAGATGACCTAATGAACAATGCCGGAACAGTACGAACGAAAATTCATTCAATTTTGAATAGTTATTCTGCAAAATGAAATTTACAGGGTGAGTCTTCAAGTTGTACATTAATTTTAACCATAGATTCCTCTCATCAAATAAAACACTTTTTTATTTGCCATCATTCCAGATTCTGCTCAGGTAAAAAGTTATAAGCATTTAAACATTTCTCAATGTGCGCTTATACAGTCCTGCGCTTCGTTTATTCACCACAGATATCTCTCACGGTAATTTCTTCTGGAGAATAACCAATCCAAGGTTTGAAATTCAAAGCAACAAATTTGAGAAAACTCATTTACTCACTCAATTCTTATGATTTGGTGCTTTCTGCGATATTATCGCAAGGAAAACATATCACTACACTGAACTCGAAACACTGATCTTTAACTTGATGTTCATGCAATATCCAATTTCATTCTGCTCTAAGATTATACATAATTACATCCTCGCCCATTCTCATATTGAAAACTCTATGATTACACTTTTTTCAGGGAATTTATAAATGAATTATATGAAATCAGTCAATTACCCTGAAATTAGTCTCCAGACTTAGGGCCAATTGCACCGTTTTCGTCTTAAGCTACAGTTAGTTAAGCAACGATAAACTTATTAAACTCTGCTTTAAATATTCGGCTTGCACCGAGGCTGAATGTAACCAGATTAAAATTAATCTACAAATCTGGTTACTTTCTCATGAATTGGTACTTGTGACTAGCTTCATGTTGTTTATTTTAACCCTAATTGAAGAAATATTTTAATTCAAACGATGAAACCCATTATTATGGGTTACAACTACCATATTTCCATAAGTTATGAAAAATCAAGATGCATCTATTGAAAAACCCAACGAAAAAATATATATGACAGACTTTATAGCTTCCATAAAAATATTGCATGTAATGTTCCTGACTTGTTTATTATCATTAAGACTATAGGGATCTCTTACCACAGACCTGTGCTCTTACCTCTGCATCAGGCTTTAAACCTTATTCAAATTTATAGTCATATACTCAAGATTTAAGTTTCTGCATGGAATTACAATCCTGGAGTTTGTAAGATGAATAAATGAATAGTATTGATTTATCCGAAACAACTTTCTGATAAGGAACGGCTCACCTAAGAGTAGACTTTCTATTAAATTATTTTGTTTGTAATAAGTATATTATGAATTGAGTTAATTTTTGGTCGATGATAATGAAAACTCTGATGTGGATCCGCAGACTAAAAAATATTCTATATAAATATTGAAGTATCATGGATGGATTGACAAAGGTGTACGTTTGAAGATTGTCTAACACGAGGATGCAATTTCTTTCACATTAATTCGTTTGTAGTTATATTTTGAGTCCAATTAATATATAATAGAGGATAATGATAGCACAGAGACAGCACCTGCACAATAATGAAGTAGTACATGATAGCTTTCCACGTAATATATCACTGAATGAAATAGTACTGAAGAATCTTCATGAAACTAATGTTTTCTCATTCCAAATATGTCTTCGATTTCATTCTGCTATTCGCTCTTGGAAATAAATGAGCATATCATTGTAACTTTTTCATTTCAAATAGTTGAAGGCTTATAGGAATACCATTAAGTTTACGAACTCAATGGAAATACTGGTGTTAATTCTTCATGCTTTAAAACATACGAATCAATGCCTACTGATGCCAGTTTCTCCCTATATCATTTTTCATAAATATCATCTGAAAATCAACCACTTTTAATCCAAATTTGATTATCAACTCGTAGGAGTTCTCCATCAATGTCCAATGTAAACAAAAAAAAACGTAAACAAACTGGAGGTTACGTCCACAAAAATGTCAAACTTGTACGAAATCGCTCGAAAGTAGGGTTAGATTCCGAAGCTTACCATTAATCCTTCTTTTAAACCCCCAAATTCGTAGGCTTAAATATAACAGTCTGTTAAGGCCATTTAACGAGGATTACGTGACGGTGCAAGATAATTTTGTACCAAAACCTTGCTTATGGACCTAATCTATGGTTTTGTAATACGGTGCAATTGGCCCTTATAATAACATGTTATTCTATTTCTATGAATGTGCTGCGTTCGTTCATTGCATCCGAGAGGCGACAGATTTTTTGGTCACGTGACCACAGATCTCATGGATTTATCAGATTTTATGTGATGTAAACGAACGACCCAGACGAAATGAGAATCACAGACCATAAATATTTGATATCATCTCATCTGTGTATCGATGACCGATGTGAAACTAAAATTGTTAATCATATATTTTATTTACTGCAGTGTTTATTTCTCAGCTCGTTGGAAAAAATGAGTATAAATGTAACTTCATTAGAGCTGATTAGAGAAGAATATCAAATAATGATCGATCATGTTGAAGAGGACGACCAACGAACAGCTGAAGAAACAGGGCTATTATTCGCAGATCAACAGTTTAAAGATTCCGTAAAATAACATAATCAACATTAAGATGACCTGACGATCAATAACAACTGTGAAACAGC
This sequence comes from Myrrha octodecimguttata, assembly GCA_958510865.1. NCBI lineage: Eukaryota > Metazoa > Arthropoda > Insecta > Coleoptera > Coccinellidae > Myrrha > Myrrha octodecimguttata. The sequence continues at coordinate 45,529,023 of OY294058.1, read as the reverse complement.
TGTAGTCATTCTACTTGGATCCGCTTCTTCGGTATAGGTGTTTTGGTTGATTGGGTGATTAGCTCTGATCAAGGGGGAATATTTGTTGATTTATCGACGGATATTCGTCCTTGTGATTATGTTATTTATTACTACTGGAGCTCTTTCTTCGCCATGAAACCATTTCCTATCTTTGTAAGATGTTGGACGTTTTCGTCTTGTGGGAATCCTCATAAACCGAGTGTTTCCAATGTTGATCGGTTGTTTGTAAAGCTGCAATATCGCAGTTACAGCGACCTGATGCGACAAAAGGATGAACGTCACACACATCGATCAAAGTATTCTGCACTCGAAGGTGAGACTCGCAAGATGCTCCTGGCAGATGGCGCGCTGTAAGTTGTATACTGCAGCGATCCTTCTGAAAGGTAACAAGTATCGAGAGAACTCTGCGGTTTATCCAAGTTAAGTTGACCTGACGATCAATAACAATTGTGAAACAGCTGTAGTCATTCTACTTGGATCCGCTTCTTCGGTGTAGGTGTTTTGGTTGATTGGGTGATTAGCTCTGATCAAGGGGGAATATTTGTTGATTTATCGACGGATATTCGTCCTTGTGATAATGTTATTTATTACTACTGGAGCTCTTTCTTCTCCATGAAACCATTTCCTATTCCGTAAAATGTTTCACAGTTTATGAATTCACCGATAATTGTTTGGATCATTATTCATTCATATACAAGTAGACTAAACTCAATGATAAGTGATATCCACCTTGCCATCAATAAAAATTTGTTTCCCAAAATCTTTTCTGAGTATTATTATAAAGTTACTTGGTCTCTGTAAATTAGGCGTCCTTAGTGGAGAGAATTGTTCATTTATAATCAAGACCAGAATATTTCAGATGTTGAGCCTTTTGCCTAGGTATAGTAACGGAATTCTAAACATAATTATTCTCACCGATTGGCATTTCTGATGTATTTTTTTGAAATAAACTAAGAATGAACGAACGCCAATTATGCTAATTTTATATATCCCCACTCAAAAAATTACTTTTGTCCGAACTGTGCTAACGAAAAAGCCAACACGAAATGAAAATTGAACGGAAATTATTTCTGGGTAATTGATATCAACAAGATGTCAAATTTACTCCATTAAAAAACTCCGATCTTGTCTATGATAACGACGAAAAGGATCGTCATCGACTCGCTTTGATTTTGTTCGACGATCAGTTGACATCTGGATGTAATTAACGAACGACTCAGAAGCAATCTGAGCAGTCTGATGTAAAAAACGAACGCCCCTATGATTAGGTCTCTGATATGATCAAGAAATAGCATATTACCTAAATTATTTCTATGCGAAATAGATAAATATTTATGTGTATTCTATGGTCCGGATAAACATGAACTCAGCTAAATTTACTTCCTCTTCTAGATCAGGGACGGATCCATAAATATAAGGTAATTTTTCGAAATTTTATCCGATTTTATAATATTCAGAGTTGAATATCTGCAAAACGGTGCATTTTAGGGGAAATTGTACGGAATAATCAAGTATTTTTTAATGATTGAAGTTTCTTATAATGACATGAGATAAACTTCATCTGCATTCTTCATGCTAATTTCGTATAGTTTTATGAATCGGCGAGTCTATAACTCGGAAACTGTTTGAAGTAGGATGAAAGTGATTACAGGAAAATATGTGTAATAGTTCACACCAAAGTTCATATCAAAGCTACAAAAAAAACTGATTTTTCAAACAACTTGTATTTTTTTGCTGGAGCTGAATTCAAAAGAATGAAAAATGAAAAAAGCGTCTCATTTGATGAGAGGAATCTATGGTTGAAATTAATGTACAACTCAAAGACTCACCCTGTATACTAACTTAAGCTCTATTTACTATCATGAACGAATTACTAAAATATCTAATATTCTTTTGAAGTGGCAAGTGAATTATCTTTACAACAAGGTGTCAATCAATACCCCTTTCCATTTAATATCTCATGGGTTGCTGTCATCAGGCTCATACGGTTGATACAAATTGATTGAAACCAACCTTAGTAAATCTCCTCCTACGAACAAGTCACATTCTTTGCTTTTTCGCTGATTTTTATGGGGGCCGAGATAGTAAGAGTATTACATTTTCAAATTGGCACCCTGTATATTTCAAGTATTAACTCATTAAAACTTTAAATAATCCCTGGTTGGGTGTGAAATATCAAACAACAGTAATTTCATAAATACTCCGAAGATACTTCAGTCGGGTTCAAATTAACAAACAAAACTAATTTTATGAGGATTTCATGTCATTACAATAGTCTTTTTTCCTTATGACAGAACTCCGGAAAAGTTGGGGGACTATATATCCGAATTTCAGTTTCATCAAATTTCACGAAATTCGGAGAAAAAGTTTTCAATCGGAATTGTATGAATTCCACCCCATTAAATTCTTTAAACTATCAGCTTGTGAACGAAAAATAAATCTTCGAAAAGTAAAATGTCTTAAGAATTAGTAGAAACCATTTGATCAGCTCAAAGCTCTTTTAACAGTGCTGTTGCATTTTAAACAAATTTTTTGATGTCTTCCTCAGATATAACTTCAAATCCAAGCTCCGTGATGATAGTTCGAGCAACTATATGCGATAAGAAAAGTTACTCACCATCTGTCCAACTGGTTTTCAACACTGAAATCTGCCGAGTTTAATGCACAAAATAACCCCGATCTAGCCAACCATTCCGCCTAAGAGTTAATCAGCTGTTATCAACCACTTGAAACTTTGAAAATGACACGACGCGGCGGAAACTCTGTCGGACAGGAAGAGGAAAACCGGAGCGAACTGGGCAGATAACCGAACGGAACAGCGCAGCGGTGAAAACTGGCGCCACATGGACCGCGTCTGTGGAAAATTGTGCCGATCCACATCGATTGCACATGGTTATTGCGACGATTTCTACGCGAATTTTCGGAGGATCCGAACTTGCGAGACGGTTTGATGTTTCTTTCTTAGTGGGTTAATGTGTAGTCCTTATCCACTCTGCAGTGCCGACGTCGATACCGATTAACTAAAGAACATCTTTGACGGAAGAGAAGAAGAAGCTCATATCTTGTCTTTCTCTTCTATCGATATGATGATAAAAAACGCTGCAAATTTTACACAAGGGTTTATTATTTTCTTGGTTAAATTATCCAATATACCACAGATATCTTAAAAAACTTATATATTATGCATAACTCATTGTTTTCTCACAACACAGAAACCAATTCCATGGAATACTTCATGTGAAACACTGGAATCTCAATAAATACTCTTGTATAATTGAATAACATTTCCACATGCAGAACGCTGAGTGACATAATTTAAAATAATATTCTGAATGAGAAGAGAGGTTCCACAGTCGTTTCACCTCTTTAAAAATCTTACTTATTTCCACACTCATGCGTGTCGGTATTTTACAACTGAAAATAAACTTCAAATCAGATAGCGTTTGCCATTTTTGAGATATCAAGGTAACCACCTCAGAATTTAAAAAGGTCACAACATTTTTTGCCGATATCTGCACAAATAAATATCGGTCAAACTGAAATTTGAAACACTGTTTTCAAATGTTGACCTCTGAAACCTGTACCAAATTTCATTGAATGAATATGTATCCGAAAAAAAAAGTTTTCTAAAATGATTCGATTTTTTTCAATACAATTCCCACGAAATTTCGCATAAAATCGAGCGTCGATATTTCACAACTAGTCATGTTAAATCTGATCGCGTTAGTATTTCTTGATACTGACGAAATAAACTCAATCTTTCAAACTAACACCAATACGTAAAACAAAACTCAAGAATTTCCGATAATATCAAATGTGTAGATGTGATTTCTACTAGGATTCAACTCAGTTCTGAAAACTATTAATGAAATGAAAAAAAAACTCAACGTTCCTATGCAATTGATCTGAAAAAAAATTTTTCTACAGTCCAGATATCCGATAAGAGTTCACTTGATCCACGAATTATCCAACACACAAACTGAAAAACTAAAGTTATTTTCAAAAATAATTCTGTAACAATTAAATATATAGTGAACCTCATCAATTCGAATGAATAATTCTAGAATAGAAATTTCGTTCTTAATCGTTGTCAGATTTTCAGATACACTCAACCAAGCGGGTTTCAAATCCGAACGTCTGTTTGAAGTAAAAACGTAGAATTCGAACAAGTAGTTTGCCGACAACCAGATGATGAAACATGCGGCATATTTTTGTCTACGCTACATCCCCTGTCTTAGGTCATGACCCGGCACAGACTCCATTCAGAACAAGTAGATCGGCTCCTAACTAAATCTAAAGCTCCTACACTTAGTATTAGATTCTCGACAATTGATGACATTTCCGGTTTGCTATTGGTTTTTTTGCATACATCCTCCAATTTGTTTTATCATATAAATGCTCATTATTTTTTATATTCACGCTTATTCCAAACTCTCAGTACGAAAAATATTGGTTTTCGATTCAAACCAGTAACGGATATCCACATGTTGCCGATAATTGTACTAAGCAAACCAAAATTGATGGAAACTTCCGATCAACCGAATTTTTTGGAAATCTGCATTATTTTAAATTACGCTACTTAATTCGCGTTCTGCATGTGTTATTCAGTTATATAAAAGAGTATTTATTGAGATTTCAATGGTTCAAATGAATTCTTTCATTGAATTAGTTTTTGTGTTCTGAAAAACCAATGATTAAATATAAGTTTTATTTAAGATATAAATCAGTATCATGATTATTCAACTGAATTCCAATTTTAGAACCGAATGTGATGATTCGTTTTCGATATTATTGGAAATTTGCAGCGTTGTTGTTTATAACTCAGGGACCACTGGTCGGAAATCAGTCGAGTAACATTTTTTAGGTTAAGTTATGCAAAAGTAATCAACTTTAAGAGTTTCATGAAAATTCGGTTGTTACTTTTCGAGAAATAATTGTTCTTCCCCCAACCCCCATTTAGAGCCCTTGGGGTACACCGATCCTGCTAAAAAGCTTGGAGGATCAACCCCGAGTGACACACGATTTTTCTACCAAGTTTCAAGGATTTCCGTTCAGTACTACAAGATTATTTTTATTCGTTCATTCGAATTCATATACTTCAAAACGTAAACTGTGAAATTTTCAGGGGGGGTGAAAATTTTTTTTTTTGTTGGTCGATCACTGAGATTTATTATTTGATTTCATCAAATACTAAACCAAAATCTAGAAAATCTTGAGAAGCACTGACATGAGGTCAGGGGGGCGATTCTTGAATATCAATCAAGAATTGAAGAGTATGACAATTTTCGTATGTTTATGTCGATTTTCTAAATTTTCTCGAGGATCTGCAAAATTTGTGAGAGTTCTATTCGCCATTTCGACTATGTTTTCAAGCTAATGGTCAAGAAATAAACTGAATGCAAGATATCGAGAAATTTCAAATCGGATACAACATTCGATTGTCGAGTGACATTCGGTTCCATGCGTAGGTCATGTCTACTTGATGTTTATATTCAACTGAGAAAATCATCGCAGACATATGGCAATTGTCATACTCTTCAATTCTTGATCGAGTTTCAAGAATCGGCCTCCTGCTGGCCATGAAATGGTTGTCACTTGCCCAGGGGGCCGATTCTTGAATCTCGATCAAGAATTGAAGAGTATGACGATTGTCATATGTTTATGTCAATTTTCTAAGTTTTCTCGAGCATCTGCAAAATTTGTGATAGTTCTATTCGCCATTTCGACTATGTTTTCAAGCTAATATTCAAGAAATAAACTGATTGCAAGATATCGAGAAATTTCTAATCGGAATATAAATAAAATGACCGTTATCACCGTTTCCTTGGACTTAGCAACGAGTGGTACGGAGTTTAGGAGATATAACATTGTTGAGTGACATTCGGTTCCATGCGCAGGTCATGTCTACTTGTTGTTCATATTTAACTTAGAAAATCGACGCAAACATATGACAATTGTCATACTCTTCGGTTCTTGATCGAGATTCAAGAATCGGTCCACTGGAGCTTTTACGCACTTATTCGTATTCGAAGCCTTTTCTTGGAGACATTTTGCATGAACCTCCATGCCCTAATTATTCAACAAAGTGCATAATTCCGATTCGATCACATCTGTACTATTAGTAATATTGGGGAAATAAAATTTCGAATGGATATATCTACGGAATCATTAGAAGTATTTTAAGTTTTCACGAATTCGACCTTCTTAATTAACCCCCAAACCTGCTATAAAAATATCGAGGCTCTAAGTCATTTTTTTTGTACATTATTGTTGTTAAGGTCAGACTTACTGCCAACCGTGAAATGAGAATCCTTTTCAATACCTTTTGAGTATTGAGAAAATAACCCTAAACTACAAACAACAATGGAATTTGACATAGTTTTTCCATATATCTCCTGAAGTAAATATCGTATATAATTGAAATTGGAAACATTATTTTTGACTACCGATTCTAAGGCTCTGCCGAATTCCGTTGAAATCTCATCAACACTTTCCGAGAAAAAAAAATTCAACGAAAAATCCAAAAATTTTTGAATGAACATTATTTTATATTTCGTGAGGACTCAATCCATACGAACTCTTGCATAAAGTAACGCGTTGGTATTTGAAAACTAATTACAAAGTTTAAAGCTGATTAAATCTGTGCTTCATGAAATATCAAGAAATTAACTTCAAAATTTCTTATGGGTATAACTCCCAAATTATTCGGCTGATTTAACCCTCTAATAAACTCTACCGAGATATTCAGGCTCCAAACCTCACCAGAAAATTGAAAGACTCTAGGTTCTTCACTCCGAAAATTGGATGAGATACGGCCGGCCAAATGGATGGACAGACAGGCGGACGGACAGCGTTGAAGTTGACCACACATTTTTCCAAACTTATCGTTCGAGATCATTTTTTGCTCAAAATTCGAAAACTACCACCATTGTGAAACGATAACGCGCTGTTCCCCAGAACAAGCACGCGAAAAACACTGACGTAAGGTTTGGAGCTTTTATGTTTTGTTAAACATCGTAGACAAAACTGTCATTCAGAAGAATCTGACATTTTCCTTTGAATATTTCCGGAAATAGTGATCTGTTGGAGCTGAATTTAGAAAACTATTGTTAAAAATTGACCTCCATAGCTCTGCGCCAAATTTCATAGAGATCTGATGCGAAAGTTTCGAAAAAAAACTATAGGATTCACAAGAAATATTACATATACTCCATTCACTTTTATAAAGTAGCCCAGTTGGCCATGATTTAGGTCTATCATGTTTTTGTAACTAAAACCAAGGCAGGTTGGCGCTCCTGAAATATCGACAACGTCAAAATAAATCGACGCGAGGTTGCCAATTTCTACTCTCTTTCAATAACAAATAACAATTCAGCTTCAGTAGGTAGTCATGTTTGAATTGAACAAATTCCCTAATGAATAATTTCAAAAGTTATATATTTCGTGGAATTGTTTCGATAGGAAGTAGTACACTGAAAATATATCCTATCTTGGCAGAACATTGAAATTTTACGTATGAAAATAACATGAATTATACAATATGTCATTCAGTTCTATTTTTTCTAATGTTTTAGGAATTGTTTTTTTCTGGAAATTGAATATTTGACTTGACTTCAAAGTATGTACATAAAACATAATTCCATATCTTGCTTTTGACTCGAATACTGAATGATAGCTAGTTTACATGGAGAATTTATCCAGATATCTTGTCATTACAACCAATGATAATAGACTGAAGCTAAGCTGTATGTATCCCAGTTTAGAAATATGTTGATCCAGTGTATCATTCACCTAGATTCCCAAGAACTGTTAGCTAGTCCTTTTGAGGTTAATTATGACACAGGTTTCGTAGTACTACTACATTTTCTTACTGGAATATTTCAAGTTGTGCAACAAGGTATTTGAATGACTTCTGTGGGCTTATTTCTTGAGAATTTAGAAAAGTAGGGAATTCCATAGGTCCATCCATTCGTTTAGAAGTTTCACTGCCGTGTTATTCGAGTACTTTCATTTCTTTTCGAATAAACTATCGCAAAGTAACGGACTGCTCTATCCATCATTTTTCAATAAAATTCCAAAACACTCGATTCTTCATTTCCGTACAAGAAAAAAGCATAACTGAATCTTCCAGCCATGTTTATATACGTGAAGTATTAACAGAGAAAAATGTTTCTTCAACATTCGCCAGGTCATTGGAATGATTGAATTCACATAATATTTTCTCAAATTCATTACTTTCCCAATGTAGATTCACATTTTGAAAAATAAGTAATTACTACGACCTCTTCGTAGAAAGGACAACGTTGTGTAGTTATCTGACAGGAAAATGACTATAACCTAACATTTTCAAAATATACACGGTGAAATCTGTCATGATGTCATGGCCAACCGGGCTACATTATAAAAGTGAATGGAGTATAGATTTGCGTATCGGTATTCTTTAACTAGTTACAAAGTATATCTCAAGCCACATCATCAGTAATTCTTGAGGTTGAGAAGGAATTATCTTGTAATTCAAAATGAACATACTTTACTTTTGTAGAACTCAGATGTAGCTTTTTGGTACGAACTTATACCGTAAGTTTCAAGTCACTGGTTTGTTCGGGAGTTGCCTAACGGCCTGACCGTAAACACAATAACTTCCGAAAGAAACAACTTAGAAACTCGAGTAAGTTTGGACCTTAATTACGAAGGTCGAATTCGTGAACGGGTAAAATCCCCCCAATGATTCCACAGATACACCCTTTCAAAGTTTTATTTTCTCCGTGACGGCAGCAGCTTTTGCGCGCGCTTGTTCAAATTCGTTACCAAAGCGGTTATCTCCATTGAACATGCGCGCAAAAGCTGCTGCCTTCATGGCAGTACTTCTCTAGGTTTTTTATATGGTCTACGTAAATATGTGTTTCAAGACCGCTTGACGCCTATAGGTCTTTCATACAATATGTATCCTCGTTGAACATGAAAACGTTTTTATTGAGTTTGGATATAAATTTATAATCTATGGATTGTACAACTGAAGAATCTGAGACATTAAAGATGAAATACATTGTTTCATGTTGCGTATTATATTTATCAACCGTGGATCGACAATTAAGTCCGAAGATAATTAGATGTGGATTTCAGGTCATGCGAGTCAGTATTATCAGGGAATTCAATACACTTGGAACGGAATCGGATCTAAGAGCAACCAATCTCCATCCAAACGGATTTGAGAGTTTCTGCTGAGATCACTTGAAAAGGTTACGGAGAAGCGTATAATTCATGGGATTTCAGGGTTGGTCAACAGTTCTCAAATTGAGTAAATATAGATTGGGTATAATATATCTACACATTCGGGAGCAATAATCGGTTAGTCGAAATATCAGTGTTCGGAATCGTATACCTATTGCTAAGGGATATATCGGAATATTATACCATAAGTTATTGATGTATAATAGAGGAGAACAGCTTGATTAATTTCAGCTCTTATCTGATATTTCAAAGATTATTAACTGGCGCTTCTTTGCATTCATGGTACCCGTAAATTTACTGTTTGAGTAAAAATTCGTCTGTGAGCCGTACCTGGTCACTCGTCTTGTGGTACGAGGATTTTTTCCTTGAGTACTCGCATGATGTATTTTCTGGGAAAGTCGAGTTTATTGCAGTTTACAAGTTTCAAACTGAATATGAATATTTCATAACATATAATTCGGCTATAGACCAAGTCACCAATGTCACTGAATGTCGTAATAAGGGTAGGAACAGAACAAGTGGCTAGGTCGATTCTACTAGTAAGTCGAGGTCGATGTCGACAGCACATGACTAGGAGGTTACCTGCGATTATCTGTCGAGCTTGAAATGGTCCAGGGTTGTCAATTTGTGAGGAATTTCATTGCATGTAAGTAATTTTGAGGGCGAAGGCATATTGTGAATAGGCAATGGGTATTTTTTAGGTTTTTACTCCCAATATCTGAAAAAGAACCATCAAAAATCAAATAAAAATTGATTTTTCATGAAAAACGCCCATGCGGATTGCAGTATCAACTATTTCTCAAGGGTAGTGTCTTGCAAAAAAGATTGCCTAATGAACAACGCAGGAACAATACAAACGATAAAGAAAACGAACTGTGACGTTTCAGAGTAAAAATCTGACTCTTTCGTCAGACAAAATAGGAAATTTTAAGAGATATTTTCTTTCTAATTGGGACTTCTGTCACATTGACAATTTTGAGAAAATATAGCAACTATTCTAAGGAATAGAGACATACAAAAATCCCAAATAGCGAACCATGTATGTTCGACCATTGAAAATCACATGATATATTGGGACAATACAATAATACTGATGTTGGAATCAGATAATTTGAAAAGAAAAATCAAAGAGTCCTCTTGCATTTTGTTAAATGGAGAGGGTAATTTTGCTCATTGTTTGGTAGAAATTGATCCTATTTGGCTGAATTTACTTAAAAAGGAGGTAGAATTAAAAAACTTTCAAACCAAATAACTCTGTGTTGCTATGTTTTCTCAAAACTGTCAATGTGACAAAAGTCTCAAATCGAAAGAAAATAATTCTTAAAATTTTCTATTTTGTCTGATGAAAGAGTCAGATTTGTATTCTGAAACGGCACAGTTCGTTATCTTTATCGTTTTGTTCCTATGTTGTTCATTAGGCAATATTTTATGCAAGAAACTGCCCTTGTTAAATAGTTGATACTGCAATCCGAAAGGGCGTTTTTCACGAAAAAAACAGATCTTTCAAGGTTCCCTAACATTCCTACCAAGCAATTCGGTGATATTTGTGTATTAGTGTATAACCGAATTATATTTCATAAAGTTCGTATGTTCATTATGAACTTGTAAACTCACATTATCTCGAATTTTCTAGAAAAAACATCATGCTTTCATTATCTGCGAGTTGCTTTTGAAATGGTAGCCAGCATCCTTGTCGATCGCGCTGTAGACATCTATGTAAAAACGAATTATTCGATTTAAAAAAGCATCCATGTGAACCTCCTCGATGACATCGCTCTAAACCTCGTCCGCGATTTACCGGTCCTGTTCCCTCCCATTCACTTCAATATATCTGATTTACATGGATCCTGACATCGTCCGCGAACCCAACCTCCACCTCGACCGCGACACACCTGTTCTGTTCGTAGCCTGAGAATGTTATAGAACCTCTTCTGAAAATCCAGAAGGAATTCAAGAAAGGGATATACGATACACCCCATTACATTAAGCTAGCTCTTCAAATTAAAGAGGAGGCCTATATTGTGCAATTTGAATGTTCACAATTCTCTCACAAAAGGCCTCCACTTACAAAATTACTCACCTGCAATGAAATTCCCACAAATGTGAGTAATGCTCGACTGAGCATCACAGGTAAACTCCTTGTTATGTCTACATCGACCCCGACCTACCTGTTCTGTTCGTACCCTCAGACGATTACCTGTTTCAAATAGATTTCAAGAAGGAGAAATTTGTTCAAAATAATTAGATCTGTGTTTTGAATAGTTTCATCTAACAGAGCTGTGCCGAGCACTGATGGAAAGTGCTCCGAGCACAAAGCACTAAGCCCTTTCGAAAAGTGCTCCGGAATCTCGAGCACTAAGCACTCATTTTTTGTGAAATGCTCGCGATTACCAAGCACTTTCAAAAAGTAATTCGTTTACACGAGCACCGATCACTAAGTACTTTTTAGTATGAAACTTCGACTCTAAGACTTTTTCAGCCAATTGTCTGTAATTTTGGCATTTCGGTTTTTCGAACTCGGAAAACCATCCTAGGACCGACCATAATTTGGAACCCGAACAGAGCTTTTCTCCTTTGACATTTATCGTGTTTACGACTGGACAGAATCGATATTGACTACGGATTCTTCATTAGTGAGTCCATTCTCGTTTTAAAATTTCAAACTTACTGACCGACATTCGATCACTTCAAAATATAGTTTTGGCCATAATAATATGCTGTCGAAATAATGGAAACATAAAGACATGGCTCAGATAGTGCATGGCCTACGGCGAACTCGTTTTTTCGCGCATGTTCTAGGGAATAGCGTGCTATCGTTTGTTTGGTGTTTGGTTTGTCTGTAATTTTCGAATTTTGAGCCGAAAATGGTCTCAAACGACTAGGTTGAACCCACCGATCCGGTGTCAAAGTCGGTTCTGTCCAACCGAGGAGCCAATATCTGTCGAACGGAGAAAACTAGAGGCTTAAAACTTTCAGGACAGGTCGACCATCCGAATGCCGCGGTTATGTTCGTTGATGGGCACAAGCGGCCCAACGGGTTCAGCGTTATAGCTATTTGACATTTTGAGGTTATTTCCCTGAAATTGAAACTTGGCACTTAGTTGGGGCACAATGACAGGCAACTTCCTGCAAAATTTTGTTGAGATCGTACCGTCAGTAAGATTGAAAAGATGTTTTTAACATTTTTTCAGAAAAATTTCCATTATCGGAAACAGTTCACTACATTTGAAAAAAATCTGCTTATACCTTGAGCTTCATATTTCTTAACAGTTTGCCAAATTTCAATTCGATATGTTCATAATTCTCAGAGATATTGGGAAAAAATATTTGGAGGAAATTTTAGATTATTTTACTCAGTATCGTTATGTTTTCCGGAATACCTCAAAAAATACAATTTCAATCATTGTGAAACTTGGTTACTAGTTTGAAAATGCTGATTTGCAACTTTGTGTGAAATTTCGTGATGATCGTGTCATTAGAACAATCTGAAAAATTTTTTTTTTCAAATATTCAATATTCTGCAATCTTCAGATCATATTATCCTCACGAAATTCCGTGTGAACCTTCGAGTTGTCATTTTTCAATCAAATACTGGATTTTAATTCGATTTATCTATATTTGCTAAATTTTTTTTTGTTTACCTTCCTGATTTAATATCCATGAAAATACTGTTTCAATCAGCTGACTTTTAGATTAATAGAACCCAAGATTCTTGATATCGAAATTGTATGACATTATATGGAAACATTGACAGGACATTAACTGCTTCCGAGGTCAGAGTTTCGAAATAATACACAGTGTTGATTCAATTACGTTTTTAACTTAGTGTTTTATGATTATAGAGCTTGAAGAAGCAACAAAATAGTTGCGAAACGTCGCTTGAAGGAATGAATTAGTGTCTTATTTCCGACCTATTCCAATCCTACGAATTATCCTAGATTTTTGAAAATATTGGGTGTTAAAATTTTTAATGGCTATATCTGCGGAATCATTGGGTAAGTGGTCACGAATTCGGCATACGTAATTGAGGCTTCACAAATATCGAGTTTCTAGGTTGTTTCTTTCGGAAGTTATTGTGTTTACTATCGGTAGTTAGGCTTTTTAACGAAAGCTAAAGAACAAATTTGTACGATTTCTTGATGATCGTTTAGTTAGATTGAAATAAAATTCAAAATTTTGTTTCCACAAATTTTATATTTGAATCATGTCATTTTTCATTGAAGTACTGGATTCAATTCGATTTGATCTTTATTATTGGAAATAATGGGAATATGAAATTTCGAATGGGTATACATATTACAAAGGTATAATTCGTGAATGGGTAAAATCCGCACAATGATTCCGTGGATATATCGATTCAAAATTTTATATTCCCAATATTTCTGAAAAAAACGCAGATAATATGGAATTGAAATCCAATACTTGACGTGTTTGACTCCTTGATGATGAATCCGTGATCCATATCGATGTTTAGGTGTTCGGCAGCCCGTAAACACGATTACTCCCCAAACTTAAAATCTAGAGTCCTGGAAAGTTGCAGGGTAGGTTCAGAGCCTAAATATCTCGGCAAAGTTCGTTTATAGGCATAATCGCTCGGGAAGTTACAGTGTTATTGACGTGAGCATAATCATATATTTTTGTCCCATAACTTCTAAAATGGACAGCTTCGTGCCAAGTTTCGTGATGACCGTTTAATCAGGAGATCAGAAAACAATATTCATTTCTTTTTTTCCCATCATATTACTAATAATCTGATTCAATTGACATTTATATAATAGTATTTAAATGTAGGGATTGGTCATCTACTATAAATGACTTAAATCACTCATCCAGGATTCAGTTAAGCTCAAGAAATATATTTTTCTTGAATATTCTGATTTTGCGATACTCGCGGAATTTCTCAAGAACCAGCACGCAATCATACTACATCGAAAAATACAAAATATCATTTCCATCAGATCATTAGGTTCGAAATTATAGAGAAAAAAAAATAATGAAATTCTAAATGTGAACCGGAATGTGTGACATACGAATACGAAAATTTAATAAGGTATAATTCACGTGACTTCACGTCAGTGGATTTCTTGAGATTTTCTAACACTCCTCAAAACGGAATTCTTATATCTCCATGATCGAGATAGAATACGAAATATTCTATCTCGATGTTCCCAGCTGAAAGCTCACGCTTTGACACTTCGACTGTGAAAGCATTTTATTGTTTTCTTATAATAGTGACACAAAACTAAACTTAAACACATATATCACGAATGTGTCGAATGAGGATTCTTATAATCCTTGTCGAATGTCTCCAAACACCAGAGGCAACCGATATATAAGTTCTCTTTGTTTACTCCAATCACGCGATAGCCCGACATTTTCCTGTTTCGACAAGTCTATGAAGGGCTTAGTGCTTAGTAATCCCGAAAATTGCTTCGAAGCCCTACGGTGCTCGGGAGCACTTAGCGGTGCTCGGGAGCACTGCGGTGCTTGGGAGCACTTTCCGGTGCTCGGGAGCACTTTTTCGAATTACTAAGCACTAAGCCTTCTCAAAAAATTCTTGAAGCACCAAGCACTAAGCACCAGCATAATAAAGTGCTTGCGAGCACAGTGCTTAGGAGCACAAAAGTGCTTCGAGTGCTTTCACGAGCACTAAGCACAAGGCTTCGGCACAGCTCTGTCATCTAACAAGTACGCAGTTCGAGCTTGCCAACTTCCACAGAATAAAATCAATTTCACTTAAACTTGAGTTTCGCGTTCTGGAGCATTTCGAGGTTATTTCGGCTTCACTCATCTACGATTCTCTGGCGTAATTCTTTCAGATAGGCGAATTCTTCGGAGAAAATGTTCGACTTCAAATGGCCCCACAAAAAAAAGTCCAGATCTGTTGATCTAGCTGGCAATTTTATGCCAAATGTCCAGCCAGTCAAATTTAAGATGTTAGGGTTGCTGCTCAGAGGAATGGATAGATTTTGTGATGTATTTAATGAAAGAAAATTTCTCCATCAAGAACGAAATCGACGAGTCCGAGCGATTTTCTCTACAAGAATGAAGCTCTGTTCTCTTCTAAATTTAACAACCTGTATATCAGAGTAGTTCATTCGACCGATAGACCTGCCTTCGTAAAAATTATAAGTATACCTCGTTAGTTATCCTGATTGTATCATTCTGAAGTGCTTTAAAAAATTCATTCATATGAATATTTAGTCGCCCCGTAGAAGAATGGAAGAACGAGTCTGATAATATTTTGATGTATCTAAGTAGAAATTGCGAAATTCTTCATTATAAAAAAGAATTCGGGGCACGGTTCTTACATTATTCCCTTATTCTCCCAAGAGAAAACGACTGCTGGGGAAACATCAAATTTATCTTCGCCTCCTGGTATTTCTTTTTAAGTTAGACCTGTAGCTATTCGTACTGTGGAAATTTTGACTATTTTATTCGGAGTTTAACGGTCAATGGGGCAATAACTTTCAAGGTGAGAAATCTATATTTGTACAGTTAGTTTGAAGCGAAAGTGGATTCATAAATGGTGGAATATACCGAATGAAATCGAATATACAATTGAAATTTTGTTTTCTAGTATTTTCAGATTTGACTGAATCGAGATCCGATCATTAGAGAAAAATTTCCAGTGTTGAAGGATTCTGCAGAATTTCAACGAAATTTTCGAGTGAAAGTTTTCAAAATTGTTCCTTTGGACTTACTTCACCTGAAAAATCTTGGATCTTTTTTATGATGTGCAACGAAGCGTTTTCCTTCACGTAAAAGAACTCCGTCAAAGATTAACGAAGTATCAACAGAGAGAAAAGTTTCTTCAACATTAGCCAGGTCTTTGGAATTATTGAATTCACATAATATTTTCTCAAATTCATTCGTTTTCCCAAAGTAAATAAACATTTTGATGAATACGTAATTACAACGACCTCTATGTAGAGGGGGCAGCGTTGTGTAGTTATCTGACAGGAAAATGACTATAACCTAACATTTTCAAAATATACACGGTGAAATGTGTCAGAATTTGATAGTCAACCGGGATAGTTTATAAAAGTGAATGGAGTATACATTGTTGGCGGCCCAGGTTAATTTATTTTCCTTATAAAAAATCTGCAGACCTGAGAACTTCCGAAAAGATTTAAATGCACAATAAAGTGATGCTGCTTGAGTTTAGACCTATTTTCCAGACTGTTGACATACAGTATAGTTCAATTCTAACTGTCGATGCATTATAATCTCGTGTCATATTACTTGTAAATCTCCGAATATAAAGCAGTGCATTGGTTGAATGAATTCTTCACAAATTATTTCTATGATCAATGCTCACTTCAACAAATATTCATTTTAGTGCAGAAGGTATATCAATTCATTTCGTGTTGTGAAAATCAAAATTGTCAACGCAAGAGCCGCAAAAAATGCTTAGCGTCAAAAGCTACAAAAAGGTCCAACCAAGAGAAAGGCAAGTTCATCCGCACAATCAGCAGACGAATTTAGAAAATATTCTGTCATTATGAACGTCAAGAAAAATTCCAGTATAATTCGCTGTTGGGTACCCACGAGGAAAAAATTTTCACTAAAATTCATCCGTTGCGATGGTGATCTGTCAGAAATACACTTTCTGATTGGTTAAAATCACATGTGTGGAATTTTCCTTATAATTAACGCTACTCCTAACAAGCGTTTATCCTCGTGAAATAAACAAATCAACCCAGTGTTGTGATACTCGAAATCAGCAAGTGAAACTAGTGTTCCTCGCCAAAAAGCATCCCTGGGGACAGAAGCAACGGCTATTTTCTTAACTGTGTTTATTCCAACGGGGAATAGAGCAACTTCCTGTATACAAGAACATATCCAAAACCTAAAAGCTCGCTCCTGATTAGACCACATCCACATTCTTTTGACGAGTTACCCAAAGTTTCCACAGAAAAAATTTCCTTCTGCATTAGTCGTAAACGGATCTTAACCCTTGTCATTCCACCTGCTAATGATCTCATTCAATTTGTAGACATCTAGTCGCAACTGACGTTCCGCATTCTAGCTCATGTATGCGTAATGAGAAGCAGCTGAATGTATAAATCATTAACCTGACCAAAACCTAATTCAGATCTAACAGACGAGGTCGGAAGCCGGTGAATTTCCTCAGTCCCCTGGAATTCCGGGTCGCATCATGTGTATTGTGGCTTTCCGAATAAATATAATGATTGTCTTCAATCCGGGAATCTAGTTAGGACTTGTCCGGATGAGATTGACTGAGCTTCATCGGTCTAATCCGTGTATTTCCCTGAGTGAATGAGGTTTAATCGACAACGAGCGAATATGCTCAGAAAACTGTATTCGATTTAATTATTATAAACATCAATATTAAATAATATTAATTAAATAGAAATCAAATATAAAAGAAATTTCACTGACTTTTCAAGTCAGGTTGGATTAAAGCACTCGGAATACCTGTCACGTTGCTACGTCATCTTGAAGCCCCAATTGTCTGTAACTTGTATCATATCATTTTGGTTTTTTCGTCTTCTTTGTTTGTTACTTCAATTGAAAATGACAGCTCAAAGGTTCATGCGAAATTGCGTATGATTAGGAATTGCCAACTATGAAATATTCATTGGAAGACAAAATTTGGAATTTATCTTTAATTGACCTAATCGAAGGGTAATCCCGAATATTGGCTCAAATTTGCTCATCAGCACTTTTCAAATAGCTACCAAGATTCATCATGAGCGGAGCATTATTCTTTGGGGTATTTCGAAAATATAAACTTTATCTAGGATACAACCAAAAATTTTTGACGTTTTTGTTTCATTGAACACAATGAACCTGATATTTTGAACACTGGTGCTAAATAGTGACCTTAAGGTCCAGGTCGAATTGAATCTGATGAATAGTTTCTGAAAAAAAGGTTAGAAAAAAATTGTAGATCTTTCAAAGAAGAATCATTCTCTCAATTTCCTACCTGTACGCTCGTCTCGAAATTCGTCGAAAATTGAGCATCGGTATTCCAGTACCATCCACGAAGATTAAATTTAATCGCGGGTTAGTTTTTTTGAAGTTTTTCTTTTACATTTTCCACCATTACAACTAGTTACAAAGTTTTAATCTGATCGCGTCGAGCGATATCTAGGATATAACAAGAGAGTTTGCATTTCATTCTATTCTGTTTTATTCAATACAATGAACCTGAAATTTTGAACACTGTTGCTGAATAGTGACTTCAAGGTCTGTGCCAAGTTCCTGAAATATTGAGGAAAAAACCTAAAAAATTTAAATGAGCATTGCTCCGAAACTGTACAACCGATTTGGCCATCAAGAAACTTTTCAGTCACGTCCTGGAATGCAACTTATCCTGGAAGCTTAAAGTCGGTAGAATTTTCCGTAGTCACGTAATCGTGCCTACGTTCGGCCTGACAGTATCTATTCTGACATAGTATTCGTCACCAGTGAGTCGTTTGAGACTATCTTCTGAGAACAACTTGAAAATTTTTGACATTTGGACAAAACGATAGCTCGCTGTTTCCTAGAAAATGCGCGAAAAACTTAAATTGCTCACAGTGATGATTAACCGACTGCAAATAAAAATAGGTATATGCATTCAAGTAAGTCTAATACTTTTTGTATCTGAATATTTCAGTTCCTAAATGAACTATTCGAGTTTATTCAGTCACCACGTATTATTCCGAGAATTAAATAAATAAAAACGTGAAACTTCATTATAATGATGAATCTTGTGGCAACGATGCATGCAATTTGCTCATACTACGGTGCACATAGTCATCCATCGAAATCTACTCTTCATCGTTGAAATGTAAACAACGCCAACGTTGGGCGCCAGAGAATTATTAATGCAGTCCCCACATTGATGGCCGGTGTAATGATAATATCATTAACAAACCACTCACGGTACCTGTCGAATTTAATAACTCCCCATAGGCGTCAGAGTTAATATTAAAAGGACCGAATATAAAATTCTGTACCGTGACACGAAATCGACTATCTGAATCCATAAGAGTATACACTTCTGATGTATTTTCCAGCTTACAGTCCTAATCCTAGTGACGATGTTGAGTGAACTCGGATACGTGGTTCGGAATTCAGTCAATTCAGGTACGGGCTCTGGGGTTTCATTAAAGTTTCAAGTTTTTGTGATTCTACCCTAATTTCAGACTGACTATCAAATTCCAAAATGTTTTAATACTTCGCACCGAGGAAAAAACCTCGATATCAGACGTATTTTTTCCAATATCTCAAGAAATTAAAATCGGATTGAACTGAGATTAAGTACATTGTTGTGAAATATGGAGTTCGAGATCTGTGAAAAATGAGTTCGAAATCTGATGAATAATTTCCGAAAAAATATTTTGTTCTAGAAAAGTGTCGAAAATTTTCAAAATTGTTCTGATATAAAGTTCATCACAAAATTTGGCACATACTTGTGGTTCAGCATTTTTCAACTAGTTACAGGGCTGGGCAGTATTTCAATTACTTGTAATTGAAATACGTATTTGAAATACAAATACGTATTTTGTATTTGTATTTCAATTGCTTCTTGAAAATGTATTTTATAATTGGTATTTCAAATACCTGACGCTGCATTATTTTGTATTTTGTATTTCGATACTTTTGTCTTCGAAATACTTTCGAACAAATACATTCAGCGCTGAGCGCTCTACAGAAAATAGTCCCTGAATCTTCCTTCAGATGGCGACGTTCATCTGCTTCATCTAGTTTTTTTGCTAGCAATCATATTTTCGGCAAATGGAAAGGAAGAAAAGGTCCTGCGCAATGGTAATTTCATCCTGGAGTTAGAGTTAGTCAACTTCTAAAAACGATAAGAGCAAAGAGCTTACCATCCTTGAACACTATTCTAACATAAAAAACGCTGCAAATTTTACACAAGGGTTTATTATTTTCTCATTTAAATAACCCAATATGCCATTTATATCTCAAAAAACTTATATCTTATGCATAACTCATTGGTTTCTCACAACACAGAAACCAATTCCATGAAATAATTCATGTGAACATTGAAATCTCAATAAATACACATGTATAATTGAATAACGTTTCGACATGCAGAACGCTAACTGAGTAGCAAAATTTAAAATATTTTGAATGAGAAGAGACGTTCCACAGTCGTTTCACCTCTTCGAAAATTTAACTATTTTCCACAATTATTAAATTTCGTGTCGGTATTCTACAACTGAAAATGAACTACAAATCAGATAGGGTTTGTCCTTTTTGAGATATTAGGGAAATAACCTCAATATTCAAAATGGTCACGAAATTTTTGCCAATATCTGCACAAATAAATATCGGTCAAAACTGGAATTTGAAACACTGTTTCTGAATGTTGACTCTGAAACCTGTACCAAATTTCATTGAACTTTGATGAATATGTATCCGAAAAAAAAATGTTTAAAAAAAAATTTTCCATTTAATCGAGTGTCTATATTTCACAATTAGTCATGATGTATGAATCCGAACGCGTGCGTATTTCTTAACACTGAGGAAATAAACTCAATCTTTCAAACTAACACCAATACGTAAAACAAAATTCAAGACTTTCCGCTAATATCAAATGTGTAGATGTGATTTCTACTGGGATTCAACTTTGTTCTGAAAAATATTATTGAAATGAGAAAAAACTCAATCTTCCTGTGCAATTGATCTGAAAAAAAATTTTTCCACAGCAGATATCCGATTCACTTGATTTACAAAGTATCCACCACACAAACTGAAAAACTAAAGTTATTTTCAATAACATTTCTGTAACAATTAAATATATCGTGAACCTCATCAGGTTGAATTCGAAAGAATAATTCTAGATTATAAATTTCGTTCGTTGTTATCGTCGTCAGATACACTCAACCAAGAGGGTGTCAAATCCGAAAGTCTGCTTGATGTAAAGACGTGAAATTCAAACAAGTAGTTTGCCGACAACCAGATGATGATACATGCGGACTATTTTTGTCTACGCTATATCCCTTGTCTAAGGTCACAGACCCCATTCAGAACAGGTAGATCGGCTACTAACTTTAGTCTAAGGCTCCAACCCTCAGTATTAGATTCTCGACAATCGACAATTGATGAGATTTGCGGTTTGCTATTGATTTTTTTGGTATATTATATCCTCCAATTTGATTTATCATATAAATGCTTATCATTTTCTATATTCACGCTTATTTCAAACTGTCAGTACGAAAGATTTTGGATTTCGATTGAAACCAGTAACGGATATCCACAGGTTGACGATAATCGTATTACGCAAACCGAAATTAATGGAAACCTCCGATCAACCGAATTTTTTGGAAATCATTATTTTAAATTGCGCTACTTAATTCGCGTTCTGCATGTAAAAGTCTTATTCAGTTATAAAAGAGTATTTATTTATTGAGATTTCCATATTTCAAATGAATTTTTTCATGGAATTGGTTTTTGTGTTCTGAAAAACCAATGATTTATGAATAAAATAAAAGTTTTATTCAAGATATGAATGAGCTTCATGAAGAAATTTAATCTTAAATCACGTAATCCGCAGGGTGATTTCTATAAATAATAATTTGATCCGATTTTCAGTAGTTATGTTTAAGATATTGGGAGAGAAAACCCAAAAATATTTAATCTGAAATACTTACGATTATGAAATTGTCAAGAACATCGATGGGGCATTTGCAAATTGTGATTATAAAATAATAACGCATCCATTAAAATTTTTTCGATATGTGTTGAAAATTTGGTAATCAATATTTTCATCTCCTTTTAGAAGTATGACTCCTTATAACTCAGGAAGCACTGGTCGAAAATCATCCGGGTGAAATTTTTTTGATTTAGTTTTGTAACAGTAATCAACGTTCTTAGTTACATAAAAATTCGGTGGTAAGTTTTCGAGAAATAATTTTTTATTCCCCCCACCCCCCCATTTTGAGTCCTTAGGGTACACCAATTCTGCTGAAATGTTTGGAGGATCAATCCCGAGCGACACACGATTTTTCAACCAAGTTTCACTGATTTCGGTTCAGTACTTTCTTAGAAAAGCCCCGGACAACGGACGGCGGACGGACGGATTTTTTTTTATTAGTTTATTCAAATCTACATACTCCAAAACGTAAACTGTGAAATTTTCAGGGGGGGTTAAAATTTTTTTTTTGTTGGTCGATCACTAAGGTTTATTATTTGATTTTATCAAATAATAAACCAAAATGTGTTCATACAATATAACACAAGTTTCTGCCCATCAGGACCTGTAGAAAGATTGTTTTCTTTAGCAGGTTTTATTCATTCTCCAACAAGAGGCTGTTTGTCTGATACTACATTTAAAAATCTTGTGTTTCTGAAAGGAAATTCTTTATTTAGCAAAAAAATAGCTGAGCTGAATAAGTTGTACTTTTTTCACATTTTACGTAACATCTGAATGTATTTTGTAATTTGTATTTCGAATACAAATAGTTAAAATACTGTATTTTGTATTTTTTATTTCAAATACCCGACTTGAAAGTATTTTATATTTTGTATTTCAAATACCTGCGAGAATGTATTTTGTAATTTGTATTTCAATCAAGCCAAGCATGTATTTGCCCAGCCCTGACTAGTTACTAGCTCTTATTATGATTGGTTACGTGTTTCCTCAATTAATACTGAAACATCAACGAAACCGAGGAGAAGAACATATGTCTCGTCAATATCCCAAAATATTAAAATCAGACAGAACTGAAGTTCGGTACAATCTTATGAAATACAGGAATCAAGGCCAGTTCAAATTTTTTTCGAAATCTGTTCAGAGAAGAACTAATTGTTTCGAAAGATATTAATTTATAGTTATTTGGTACAGTTAACGATCTCAGTTCTTCGTTAAATGTAAACGAGCTTCATACCAGAACTTGGAAATAGATAATTCTCGAAAATACGATTCACTTCAATTTTCAATCAAAGTTTCGTAAAATATCGTGGAATTCGAAGGCTGAGCATGATAACGATTAAATTAGAACGATTTTTTTTATCTCACCCGCATTCATAATCCCATACAATGGATCAACATGGGATTATTGAGTTCGGTTGTATTCACACGTCTATAATTGGAAAAATGTAACAAAATGTTTTTTCGCCATTGCGTGTCTGCCGAAAGATTCGTCCACTTAGGCTTGATGCCCATGGTGTCGGCAGCACTTTGAACAGGGCTGTTCAATATGTATGTTGGACTGCTTATCATCCATTGTCTCCACACAAAAAAATGATAAAATTTTTCGATAATGAATTCAAATGAAATGTTATCAAAACAAACTGTAGAAGAGTATTGACTTTTGTTCTATGATAAAAGTCGTTGTGGAAATCAAATGTCGGTCAGTTGTGCCATCGTCTGGCAACTCAGTTAAATTACGCCGCCTACAATCATGACACGATCATCTCGAAATTTTGCAGGAAGTTCTGCATCAGCATTAACTATCTAGTTCTCAAGTATCATGATGATCGATCTGTATTTTTTGTGTTATTCGGAAAATATCATAAAAAGGAAAGGGCACGGATTATCGAAAAGGGCATCGAATTATCTACACCACTTTACCTCCTTCCCATTCAATATTTTAGGGGTTGCTTACATCACGTTCACATGGTTGATACGAATTGCTCGGAACCAACACTATGAAATTTTCCCCTACAAATCAAAGTTAGGCGTCGGTAGCTCAATGGTTAGAGCGTTGGACTCGAGATCGAAAGATCTCGGATTCGATCCCGGACTAGTTAATAGAAAAAGTGTTGCCTTTGATCTGATACCCTCATTAGCCTCTTTTCGACTTCTCTCCATATGCCGACACTGAGTAGCTAGAAATACTCGAATATCGTTTGGTCGATTAGGAATTAAAGGACCTCGAAAAGGGACATAAAATATGGCCAACTCAATTTGGACATTTCACTGAGAATTTTGTATTTTATTCGTTACGTTTCGAATGAACTATCATACAACATGTTAATTCATTCAACTAATTGATCTCCATTTAACCCACAATCTCCTGCAATATTCAACGAAATTCTGAAAACTAATCAATATCTTCATGAAATGATGGATTCCATATACATCTTCAGAGTATAGCATCCATCCATAATAATAATTGAGTTGAAAAATTAACTGGTTTTTCCTGGTTCGGCAAACCCAGTCATATTCAAGATGTCGTCCAGTGAGAATGAAGAGAGTGATCGCTCCGTGAATAAGTCAAATTCCGGCGAATCAATAACGAAATTATGCAATTATTGCAACAAGAAAGTTGTCGATTCAATGTACTGCGTGAAGTGTAAAGCCGATCTACACAAATCATGTTGGAATACATCGAAATCGAAGAAATCCGCCTCCTGCAATCATGTCGAGAAACTCGAAGTTGAAGATTCGTCAACCCAAGGTAACAAAAACATGACCGAAAATGAATTCCTTAAGAAGCAAGTAGAATTACTAACAGCCCTTTTGGAAGAGAAGAGAAGTAAAAATAAAATCCTAATGGTAAATAATGAACTTCTTTTGGAAAAAATAAATAACATGAAAGGAAAAAATAACGATAAAAAAACACGTAAACAATCAAGTCTAGAAAGAGTAGAGACGTCAATTCCTACAATTGAGGTATCTATGACAACCGAGACAGAAACTCCAAGACAGAATTCGGTGCCATCTTCTGCGGCAAGTATGTCTTTGTCAGAACGAGATGACATTGACAATATCAACATCAACAACCTGAATGTAAACAAGGGAACTTGGACGACAGTGGTGAGAAAGAGGGCGAGGCCGATGGAAGGAAAGAATAATGAGCAGAAGGAAATTACCCAGAATAATCCAACTCAGATGAACCCGCAAAGAAAATCTAGGCAAAGTATTGTGTCTACAGGTAATATCAAAGAAAATGAGAGAATAAAAGGTGCCGTTAGAAGAAAATGGATCTACATCGGAAGAATCGCAGGAACTGAGGTAACAGAGGCCGATATGAAAGATTTTCTTTCTGATCTCCCTAGAGCTGAAACAATTCAAATAAAGAAACTTCAGACTAAAGGTTCTAATTCTGCTTTCAGTATCGGAGTACCGGACGATCATCTGTTTGAAACGTTGCATGACCCCAACTTTTGGCCAAATGGAATAACTTTGAGAGAGTTTAATTTCTCGAATTTTTTCCGGAAACCACCGAATCCGCCTGCAAGGTTGTAGAGAAAGTCAAAGAATTAATGCCATTTCGCAAAGCCATTTTTTCTCTCATTGTAAATGCCGAGCCTTATACTATTTTAGAATTTCAAAATTACTGTGCTGTCTTGTAATTTTGTTTCATGAATTGTTTACAGTAAAAAGTAGACCTGTTTTCTCTTTATTGTCTGTACTGATAATAATTTGGAAAATAAACTCATATTGATATTATTATTATTATTATTATTAGCTTTTCCATGACCGTTATTTTTTCCCAAATTACTAGTGTCAACTTTTGTTTTCGGCCTTGCGTAACGCCAATTGAAAGATTGTCTAGGATTCCATTCGTCATTGTCGTCTTTTGAAAACCGTGAAATTTCCTTAAATACTGCTACGAATTCGTGTGTTCTGACGATTCAACGTATTTCAGTAAAGTTAGATGAAAATTTTCAATATCAGTACGTATGCCCCAAATTAAAATACCTAAAAAGCGTCCTAGTTTGAGGCAATAAGATGAGACAACACTCATTCCCCTCTCGATTTCAAATTCACCAATAATAAACAACTATCTTCAATAATTATCTCGTTCACTCACAACGTTCTTGTTTCCGTTGGATACTTCTCCAAAAGAGCGTACAGACACGGCTTGAACGATAACTCGAACCTAGTCTCAATTCACTTCCAGCGAACCAGGCTGGTTGAAATTTTATTAATTCGGATCTGTCACTCATAACTGTTTGTTAACGTCTCTCGAAAATGAGTCTAGTTGGCGAACACCCTTAGAGTACAGCCAAAGTGCACGCGGGATTGCGATTTTGCGAGTACACCTATCACTCTAGAAAAATGCTGCAAATTTTACACAAGGGTTTATTATTTTCTCAGTTTAATAACCCAATACCATTGATATCTCAAATCAATCGTATATATTATTTATAACTCATTGATTTTTCACCAAACGAAAATCAATTCCATGAAGAAATTAATGTGAAATATTTAAATTCAATAGTAACTACAAAATTATCGACGTCGAAACCAAAAGTACCTACATAACTCCTGAGTCGTTAGAAATCAATAGGTACAACACCCGTAAAATCCTATTTAATGAACAAACAGATGTGAATAGCTCTCCACTACTGAATATTTTTCTGTAACCTAAAAACTCTGTGACAAACCCCAATTTATACCTACTCTCACTTTTACGCTTTTGTATAATTATTTAGGCACGTTCCGGACCATATTTAAACCTTGTTGTACCACATACCATCAGTCAGTAAAATGTAGATACATGAAGAAGATTTTTAGCAACTTTCTTCGTGTTTTTTGTGATTCCGTAGTATTACTATGAGATGGAGTTTTTATGTCCGACTGATCATCAGAATTATCAGTCCTGTCACCGATATAATCAATTACCGTATCCATGTTGTCTGTCTCATCTAAATATATTCCCAAAATATGGTAGATAAACCTATTCACTAAGGTATCAACATATAACGAAAATTTTGCTGGAAAGAATTGAAAGAATCACTTTATAATTAAGCCTAAAAGATGTTATTCATAAATATCTTAAATATTTTTTATTCCAAATCACATTTCCTATGAAATATTGGAGTTGAAAAATGAGGGAATTATCTTGGTGTTGAGTTTCTTAAAAAACTACTTTAGAAAGGCCAAGTCACTATGTTGTTTCTTTCGTTAGAGTTAAGTTAAATTTCCGAAAAATATTTTTTACTAATATTTTGCCAGTACGATCTTCACGATATTACTTATTAAATTGCGTGTCGGTATTACACAAATAGAAATGAAATTCAAATCAGAAAGCGTTTGCGCTTTTTGTCATAAAAGGGAAATAACCTCAAAATTTAAAATGGCCACAAAATTTTTTGCCAATATCTCTGCAAATAAATATTAACTTAAACTCTCAAATTAACAACAAATACGTAAAACAAAATTCGAGATTTTTCGCTAATATTAAATGTGTGGATGTGATTCCTACTAGGATTCAACTTTGTTCTGAAAAATATCAATGAAATGAAAAAAAAACTCACCCGTCCTGTGCAACTTATCTGAAAAAAATTTTTCCACAGTGCATATATCCGATAAGAGTTCACTTGATTCACAAAATATCCAATACACAAACTGAAGACCTAAAGTTATTTTCAATAACTTTTCTGTAAAAATCAAATATATCGTGAACCTCTCAAGGCTGAATTCGACTGAATAATTCTAAAAGAGAAATTTCGTTCCGTATAGTTGTCAGATACACTCAACTAAGAGGGTGTGAAATCCCAACGTCTGTTTAATGTAAAAACGTTCAATTCAAGCAAATAGTTTGCGGACCACCAGATGTTGAAACATGCGGAGTATTCTTGTCTACGATCCCCGGTACCCTTAGTATTAGATTCTCGACAATTGATGAGATTTCCGGTTTGTTAATTGATTTGTTTGCATATATCCTCCAATTTGTTTTATCATATACATGCTCATTATCTTTTATAGTCACCCCTATTTCAAAGTCTCAGTACGAAAAATATTGGATTTCGATTGAAACCAGTAGCCGATATCCACATGTTGACGATAATTGTACTAAGCAATCCAAAATTGATGGAAACCTCCGATCGACCGAATATTTTGGAAATATTCATTATTTTAAATAACGCTTCTTAATTCGCGTTCTGCATGTGAAAGGGTTATTCAGTTACACAAGAGTATTTATTAAGATTTCAATGTTTCAAATGAATTTTTTCATGGAATTAGTTTTCGGGTTGTGAAAAACCAATGATTTATGAATAATATATAAGTTTTATTTAAGAAATAATTGAGCTCCATGAAGAAATTTTATGTTTCATCCCGTAATTCGCAGGGTGATATCTATAAATAATAATTGTTATCCGAGTTTTTGTAGTTATGTTTCAGATATTAGGAGAGAAACCCCAAAAATATTTAATTTGAACTACTAACGATTATGAAATTGTCGAGAACATCGATGGGGCATTTACACATTGTGTTTATAAAATAATTAACGGATCCGTTCGAAATTTCTCAATATATGTTGAAAATTTGGTAACAATCTTTTCATCTACTTTCAGATATATGATTCTGGATGAATAGTTAACCGATTATTTCACTGAATTCCAATCTTAGAACCGAATGCGATGATTCATTCTCGGGATTATTGGAAATTTGCGGCATTTTTCTTTATAACTCAGAGACTACTGGTCGGATATCATCCGGGTAAAAATTTTTGAGTTGAGTTATGCAACAGTAATCAACGTTGAGAATTTCACAAAAATTCGGTGGTAAGTTTCCGAGAAATAATTTTTTTTTCCCTCCAACCCCCAATTTTAAGCCCTTAGGGTACACCAATCCTGCTGAAAAGCTTGGAGGATCAATCCCGAGCGACACATGATTTTTCTACCAAGTTTCATGGATTTCGGTTCAGTACTTTCCGAGAAAAGCTCTGGACAACGGACGGCGGACGGCGGACGGCGGATGGACGGATTTTTTTTATTCGTTCATTCAAATCTACATACTCCAAAACGTAAACTGTGAAATTTTCAGGGGGGGTTAAAATTTTTTTTTTGTTGGTCGATCACTAAGGTTTATTATTTGATTTCATCAAATAATAAACCAAAAACTGTAAGAATTAAGGGTTATAAAAGTGAACTCTTTCTGGAATATATCTTGGTTTAGTTCAGTCTTGAGCTAATCCAATTCATCTCACCCCTACTATAACCACCTCTCACTTTGACTTTGTCCAAATTGTTGAAACAGATTTTGGTTTATTATTTGATGAAATCAAATAATAAACCTTAGTGATCGACCAACAAAAAAAAAATTTTAACACCCCCTGAAAATTTCACAGTTTACGTTTTGGAGTATGTAGATTTGAATGAACGAATAAAAAAAAATCCGTCCATCCGCCGTCCGCCGTCCGTTGTCCAGAGCTTTTCTCGGAAAGTACTGAACCGAAATCCATGAAACTTGGTAGAAAAATCATGTGTCGCTCGGGATTGATCCTCCAAACTTTTCAGCAGGATTGGTGTACCCTAAGGGCTTAAAATTGGGGGTTGGAGAGAAAAAAAAATTATTTCTCGGAAACTTACCACCGAATTTTTGTGAAATTCTCAACGTTGATTACTGTTGCATAACTCAACTCAAAAATTTTTACCCGGTTGATATCCGACCAGTAGTCTCTGAGTTATAAAGAAAAATGCCGCAAATTTCCAATAATCCCGAGAATGAATCATCGCATTCGGTTCTAAGATTGGAATTCAGTGAAATAATCGGTTAACTATTCATCCAGAATCATATATCTGAAAGTAGATGAAAAGATTGTTACCAAATTTTCAACATATATTGAGAAATTTCGAACGGATCCGTTAATTATTTTATAAACACAATGTGTAAATGCCCCATCGATGTTCTCGACAATTTCATAATCGTTAGTAGTTCAAATTAAATATTTTTGGGGTTTCTCTCCTAATATCTGAAACATAACTACAAAAACTCGGATAACAATTATTATTTATAGATATCACCCTGCGAATTACGGGATGAAACATAAAATTTCTTCATGGAGCTCAATTATTTCTTAAATAAAACTTATATATTATTCATAAATCATTGGTTTTTCACAACCCGAAAACTAATTCCATGAAAAAATTCATTTGAAACATTGAAATCTTAATAAATACTCTTGTGTAACTGAATAACCCTTTCACATGCAGAACGCGAATTAAGAAGCGTTATTTAAAATAATGAATATTTCCAAAATATTCGGTCGATCGGAGGTTTCCATCAATTTTGGATTGCTTAGTACAATTATCGTCAACATGTGGATATCGGCTACTGGTTTCAATCGAAATCCAATATTTTTCGTACTGAGACTTTGAAATAGGGGTGACTATAAAAGATAATGAGCATGTATATGATAAAACAAATTGGAGGATATATGCAAACAAATCAATTAACAAACCGGAAATCTCATCAATTGTCGAGAATCTAATACTAAGGGTACCGGGGATCGTAGACAAGAATACTCCGCATGTTTCAACATCTGGTGGTCCGCAAACTATTTGCTTGAATTGAACGTTTTTACATTAAACAGACGTTGGGATTTCACACCCTCTTAGTTGAGTGTATCTGACAACTATACGGAACGAAATTTCTCTTTTAGAATTATTCAGTCGAATTCAGCCTTGAGAGGTTCACGATATATTTGATTTTTACAGAAAAGTTATTGAAAATAACTTTAGGTCTTCAGTTTGTGTATTGGATATTTTGTGAATCAAGTGAACTCTTATCGGATATATGCACTGTGGAAAAATTTTTTTCAGATAAGTTGCACAGGACGGGTGAGTTTTTTTTTCATTTCATTGATATTTTTCAGAACAAAGTTGAATCCTAGTAGGAATCACATCCACACATTTAATATTAGCGAAAAATCTCGAATTTTGTTTTACGTATTTGTTGTTAATTTGAGAGTTTAAGTTAATATTTATTTGCAGAGATATTGGCAAAAAATTTTGTGGCCATTTTAAATTTTGAGGTTATTTCCCTTTTATGACAAAAAGCGCAAACGCTTTCTGATTTGAATTTCATTTCTATTTGTGTAATACCGACACGCAATTTAATAAGTAATATCGTGAAGATCGTACTGGCAAAATATTAGTAAAAAATATTTTTCGGAAATTTAACTTAACTCTAACGAAAGAAACAACATAGTGACTTGGCCTTTCTAAAGTAGTTTTTTAAGAAACTCAACACCAAGATAATTCCCTCATTTTTCAACTCCAATATTTCATAGGAAATGTGATTTGGAATAAAAAATATTTAAGATATTTATGAATAACATCTTTTAGGCTTAATTATAAAGTGATTCTTTCAATTCTTTCCAGCAAAATTTTCGTTATATGTTGATACCTTAGTGAATAGGTTTATCTACCATATTTTGGGAATATATTTAGATGAGACAGACAACATGGATACGGTAATTGATTATATCGGTGACAGGACTGATAATTCTGATGATCAGTCGGACATAAAAACTCCATCTCATAGTAATACTACGGAATCACAAAAAACACGAAGAAAGTTGCTAAAAATCTTCTTCATGTATCTACATTTTACTGACTGATGGTATGTAGTACAACAAGGTTTAAATATGGTCCGGAACGTGCCTAAATAATTATACAAAAGCGTAAAAGTGAGAGTAGGTATAAATTGGGGTTTGCCACAGAGTTTTTAGGTTACAGAAAAATATTCAGTAGTGGAGAGCTATTCACATCTGTTTGTTCATTAAATAGGATTTTACGGGTGTTGTACCTATTGATTTCTAACGACTCAGGAGTTATGTAGGTACTTTTGGTTTCGACGTCGATAATTTTGTAGTTACTATTGAATTTAAATATTTCACATTAATTTCTTCATGGAATTGATTTTCGTTTGGTGAAAAATCAATGAGTTATAAATAATATATACGATTGATTTGAGATATCAATGGTATTGGGTTATTAAACTGAGAAAATAATAAACCCTTGTGTAAAATTTGCAGCGTTTTTCATAAGTGACAGGCAGGCTCACACTTTGGACGTAACCTAACATTGAACTAGTGGAGCAGTACACCCTTCGTCGCGAACTGCCTTTCTTCTATGAAGATTCAAATTGGCATTTTGAAAAAAAGTAAGACAGTACAACCCCGAAAAGTGTAGTAAAATACGGCATTCTGTATATGGACATTTTGCTGTGTGCATGTATAATAATAAAACTTCGTATTTCATTTTCAACCTTGACGTTTAATTATGGTACATAGTAATTCATTGAAATAGGTTCCATTCAACTAAAAACCCCACATTCACCAAAATTCCGAACATTTGATGTATTCACAAATTAAGAGCTTTATGGAATGATGAATCTATTTTATATACATTTCCGAAATTCAACATCCATCCATTATAATAACTTATTTATTATAGTCAGAAGCGTCGAGCTGAATAATAAACTCGTTTCCCCTGGTACGGCAAACCCAGATATAGCGTTTTCATGATCGTTAATTTTTTCCCAAATTACTACCCTCAAACATTTTGTTTTCGACTTTGCGTCGCGTGGTTTGAAAAATTGCCCTAAGATTCCATTTTTCATCGTCCTCATTCGAAGACCGTGAAATTTCTACAATTACTGCTACAAATTCGCGTGTTCTGAAGGTTCAACGCATTGCGGTAAAGTGAGAAGAAAATTCTCAATATCAACCCCTTCGTTTCACTCCACAAGCTGTTATCAGCGTTTAATTAGGGTCTCGCCACCTTAGCAATGAACAAAGCGGAACGATATTGTTGAAAAAAAGATTGACTTGACGATTACGTGATGAATGAGCATTCTCGCGATTTCATCATTCGGAGAAAATTGCGTCAAATCTGAATGATGTGTTTGATAGACCCTTAATGATGTATATCTCGGGTTTCAAATCAGTATATTGTTTGTTTGTCCCTACAGAAACCTTCTTCTTCTTCATCTTCGGATATACCTCAGGGCCTGTCTATTGTGGAGGCTGCCATGATCAGGTGTATTTTCATGGGATATAGAATTCCATTTTAATTAGGGTCTTTCAGTTGGTCTTACGAATAGACTTCAGCTAGTTATTTGTCCTTCCTAAGCGATGAAGGTATCTGAATCATTTCGGGTCATTCGTAATAGTGTCTCCTCCTTCATTTTGCTCATAATATTATTTGCCCCACCTTACACGCTGCTCGTAATTCGATAATTCCAGGTTTTTCCTTGAGTAGGTGTGAAGCCTTATTACGAGGGCTTGTTCAATGAATGCTAAAAATGTTCTCAATTATTTAGTTGATATTTGCGCTCATTCTGGGGAAGAGTACGTTACCATTTTTTCCAAATGTTTCAATTTTTTCCGAAAATGTTATCAAAAAACTAGGTTGGACTCACTATGATGACGAATCCGATATAAAAATAGATTCTGTACGACCAAGGACACGATAAATACTAAAAGGAACGAGATAGCGACCTCAAATTTTCAGGGTAGGTCGCTGAAGCGTCGGATTGCCATGGTTTAGTTTGTTCATAGACCAACTCGACCTAACGATTCCGGTGTTGTAGACATTAGCATCTTCAGGAATATTTTCTCAATCTATGGAATAACTTATGCGATCGGATTGAAAGTATTTGATAGTATCATACCAACGACCATCATCGACAAATTTGGTTGGTTGGTATACAGGTTTAGAAAAGACAGTCAGCACAATGCAAAACACTACGTTAACAGCAACCAATACCACTTAGTGGTAAATTACGGCTAGGCAAACACAGCCATATTCATTACATTACATTTTTCGCATTAAGGTTTGCGATATATGTGAATATATTCTGAACTACGCATGTACTCTCACTACAAGTTATAGGATCAAATAACGATAGTCGTAAGCATAATTTGTGATTAGCTGAAAGTTGTGTTGGGCTCCTGATTTTATGTGAATGGTGCCAACGGAGTTCAAATATGTTTCTACGGTTCAAATAACCAAGTTCTTTAAAAGAAGCTTTCGGAATTTTTGGGTTGTCAACTTGGACCGAAGTCTACCATCGGATTCACATGGACGTAGATGTAGAGTGTTGACAAGCTCCAAAAACCAAAAACGCAGATATTAAGTCTGTGAATTTCGAATTTTGAGCCAAGAATGGGATCAAACTATTAGGTTGGACCTGAAGAAGAATCCGTGGTCACATTTTATTTTGTCTGTCCGGTATGTGCTCTAAATTTCGAAGGAAAACAACTAGCAACTTCAAATTGTCAGACTGGTTTTGGAGTTGGGGAAAAGTTCGTTATTGTATGAAATCGGCCGATCGGTTTCGGACCTACGGTCATTTGATATTTTGAGGTTGCTTCTTCAATATCTCGAGAAGTACTACTGCGATCAGTTTGAAACTTCCACACCAGCCGGAGAAAACTGACTCGCAACTTTTTGCTAAATTTTGCGGGGATAATCTTGTTATGAAATTAAAAAAAGTAATCACAAATTGTACTCACTTTGGATGGAGACCATCTATCAAATAACGATATAATTGATCACAGACATTGGAGTTGATATTTAACAGTGTTTCAGATTTGGATTTGATTCCATGTTTATTCTCGTATATTAGAAAAAACATTTGAACGTTCTTCGTTAATTAGAAATTTTGAGATTATTCCCTTCAATATCTCAAGAAACACTGCAGCGATCAGATCGAAACTCTATGACTCGTTGAAGAATACTAACGCTCAAAATAATTCGAAATTTCATGTGAATGGTATAGACATCGCTTCGGTAACGAATTTGTAACAAGCGCGTAAAAGCTCGTGACCTCATGTCAGTGCCTTTCTAGAATTTTATTACTCAAAATCGTTATTCTATTCCATGTTTTGGGTGTTGTTCTAATAATTCCACACATGTTATTTTTAACCAATCAGAACGTGTATTTCTGACAGATCACCATCGCAACGGATGAATTTTAGTGGAGTTTTTTTTCCTCGTGGATACCCAACAGCGAATTATACTGGAATTTTTTCTGACGTTCATAATAACAGAATATTTTCTCAATTCGCCTGCTGATAGTGCGGATGAACTTACCTTTCTCTTGGTTGGATCTTTTTGTAGCTTCCGACGCTCAGCATTTTTTGTAGCTCTTGCGTTGACAAATTCTATGTCAAAGAATGGATTACATCTGCAACTGCTTAGCTGTAGAGTTCCATAGAACTTTGATACCACACTTTTGTAGTCTTCGGAGTTCTTTTTTCGCATGTTGAAGGCATAGTCTTCAAGAATAAGCGCCAGTTCTTTCACAGGTATATCCGCTCTGTCGAAATCATACGCTTCTTTGCGCAAAAGTTTATAAACTGCTTCCAGACACTTGCCTTCGATTACCTAGTATTCGCGGGTGTCAACTGCTTAATATTCTAGCGAATATTTTCCTCACTTTCTTGACCGAAGCGAGACATATTTCTGCGTCATGCTGTTTTTGACAAATTCAAAACAGTAATAGTTTCTAGCGTAGAGTTTCACTGAGTTGCCATTGTGGTGTACCCTGGTTAGGGGTTTGGTTCGTCCAGTTGGTTTGTACAGGAGAGGGTTGGAAATAACACTCGAAGAACTCGTTAGAGGGTTTAATTACTACGGCGACAAATCAGTGGATTCTCCGCTTCATGTTCTTACTCACTGTTTTCATAATACAATAACAAAATATTATATATGTTTTGGCAAGTTGTTTACAAGCATATTATGACAAGAGACGTGGGAATTCAATATCAGTAGGTAATCTATCTGAGCACGTTTTATGGATGATGCGAGGTTCTATGGACCTTGCTCGTCTTCAAATAATAATTATACAGACTGTTTAGTCTGACATACGTAACTATAGTAACTAAATAATCAAGTCGACAAAACCTTCTATGTTTTGCAAGTACTTGATGCAGACGAAAATGGATGTTGTGGGAAAGAAACACATTTGGTGTGGAAATTTCTTGCCGAATACCACACGAGGTCGAATTAAATTCGGAAATTTTTCTCGCTCATGAATATTTCTAGAAAATTATCCCTCTCCTTCGACTCGGGATTATTTTCAAAATATCAATGAGACCGAAAAAATTTCCGGAAAAAAATTGACCTCTAGTGGTATTACTAGTGATAACTCATTATACCATTTATCGATTCGAAGCGAATTCGCAGTCAGCTCATAATACCGAACAGTCGACACCGAAATACAGACACCCCTCAAGTTTCAGATTATCGTACACATGTTGGATTCCGTTCCAATTAAGCCGTTGCAGTAGCTACACGCAAAGCTGCCGGTTTTTCCATCTGTTATTAGAGTCTAAATAATTCTAAGATCGCAGAGCGCACAATATAGAGAGGTTCTTCCGTTCGTTTTGTTCTATCGCACAATAGCCAAAGGCATTGTAAACCGCGAGCTCACAATTCTCACGTTCCTCCCTGCAAGCTGCAGCATACGATCGGAAAATCGGGAAATTTCCCAGGAGATCGTTTGATACGGCGAACCGGTTAATATCAAAAAGCCGGTAATAAATTGGGAATTTTCTTCGGGAATGTGGCAAACAAAAGCTAGAGAGCAATAAATATTTAACCGTTTGGTATCGCAGCCTGTGGTTCGTTTCGTAGAGAAATGAAAGAAATACCTTCTCGTTTATCCGTGTGCCAGATTTCTTCCACGGGATATCATCGTCAAATATCATCTCCTCAGTACACAGGGATTATGTTTATCACCTCAAGGGGGATTTCCAATCATGATTGAACAGATATGGAAAATTTTTGTTCATTGGTTCAATCGTAAAGTGGCGTTGAAGGTGACTCTGAGCCGTATACAGAATTGCAAGCGTAACTGGTTTTGCGAGTGGGTGGAGTTGTGACCAAACGATGACCTGCTCGCAGTTGCTCAACTTGAGCCATATGATGATTTTACGGTTTTTACGTCGAGCTCAAAGAATGGCTCAAATTCAGTTTGAACGACAAGCAATAGTGCGCTCGAAAATGTGTTTCGCCCAGAGCACAAAACAGAGTTTCTTCAGAACTCAGCTGTAGGTACTAGATGAAACCAAAAGCAACCGTGAGCAAATATGTGCATACTCCGCTCGGCCCTGGCTTGCTGCGAGCCGCTCAGTCTGCAAGCGGCTTTGGATGTACTCCGCGCAGCAAGGGCCTAATAGGTTAGTTTGAATCTAGTTAAAAGTTCAAATGAAAGAGTTTTTTTCAAATTGTTAGTTTTGGGATATCCTCAATTAAGAGCAGCTCATAAACATCGCTATGTGCGAAGTGATTCATGGCAACTCTTTACTTAGTCGCTTCAAAAGAGTCTCTAACCCATGTTATTGCGCCATTTTGAACCATTGACGCACTTATTCAAGAGAAATATCCTTAACTTTTTAGCAGGTCTCCATGGATAAGACCACGTTTCTGTGGGATTACTTTTCACGCTTTGAGTGAGATGCCTTTCGCGATTATATTAACGTTGAAGCGTTTGGACAGTAGCCTGACGATCATGGTAATTTCTGTAGTCCTTCTGCCGACGGCGATTATTTTTTAAGTGGCAATATCGGAACATGATTCGATTTTCCACTAGGCCTGGGTCAATTTAAGCAACAGATTTTCATGGTTAATGAACAACAATCTTGAAATAGTCATTTATGTAGGCCGACAGCTGATGGAAATTATCAACGCTTTCAAATGGGCAATAGCCAAAAATTATTCCATGTTTTTATCTCTGAATCAAATGAAACAACAAAGAGAATGAAATGGTTATTGTGCATTGAGAAGCCTGATAATGGTCATTTACCTAGGCCTACTGCTGGTGGTGATCATTATCTGTTTAAATTCGCAATATAGAGAAATGATACGATGTTTCACTATGCCTAGGTCAATTCAAGCAACAATCAGAAGAATATGGTTATTGGTCTGCTGCCTGAAAATAGTTATTCATGTATGCCTACTGCTGGTGGCAAACATAAACGCTTTCGAATTGGCAATAGCGAAAAATGAGTCGATGTTAATTTATCTCTGGATCAATTGAAGCAACAAACAGAATTAAATGGTTGCTGAGCAGTAGCCTGATAATAGTCCTTTACCCAGGCTTACTGCTGGAATTGATGTTCAGCGCTTTTGAATTTGCAATATCCAAAAATGATTCCTATGTCAATTCAAGCAACAGTCAGAAGATAATATAGTTCCACATCAGAAAAACGAAACTTCCGCTACAGAAGACCTATTCAAGAAATCATATTGGAACGCGCAGATTGACTGATGAGTAGCTTATAAACTAAAGGAAGCACAATATCGATTTAAATCATCAACAAAAGATTGGATGACGTATCATAGCTTCTGTTGTGAAGAGTTCTGCTTGCTTCAGATCACAAATAATAGAAAGTGGCTTGAGGGAGCAGACTTCTTCATTGACATGAAGAATAGAAGTCGCCATAGTTACCATTAGAGCAGGTTCAGCAAATTTTCAGATAATCATTGCGTACTGGTCGAAGGGGTTTACTAGGGTTTACTGTGTGTAGAAAATCGATCTACCACGAACATCAGGAACCTTGCTTCACCTAAATTTCAAGCAACTGTGAGTGAATGAGTGTATCTTCATGAATGATAACTCGCGTCTACCTGAACGGCCATCACAATAAAACCGAAGAATCTCGAAATAACTGCTCGCAGCAAGTTCTCCAAAATTAAACCCAATTGAACATCTCTGAAATGTTGAAAAGAAGTCTTGAAATAATTAATTAAAAACCTATCACATCAACTCTGTACTCCTCGAGGAGGCCCTAAACAACCAAAGGTAATGCATATTATGTTGCATTTGAAACATACAGATCAGTTGTCAAGAGAAATATCTAGTCTGTACATCAGCTTTCTTGTATTAAATGAACAGGAGCTCAAACACATAAATTTCCTTCCCATAGTAAATATATTGGCCGAAGTAATTGGTTCGATGGAATGATATTCCTTATCGACCGTTGGGTTATTTATTGGTCTCAGTGCTGCACTTTTTCAGTTTCAGATCTGTTTAGACGTGATTTATGTTGGATGCATTTCTTTTTTCACCTCATTGTATTGAGTTATCTCCTTTGGCTTTTTAAACTTCCATTTTTCAATTCCTCCAATCTTCCGAATGATTTTCCATGAAATGTCTACCATGGAAATCGAACATCGTTTAATTCTTTTGATTAACCCTCTTTCAAGTTGAAGGCTATCAAAGAATAACACATGGGACGAAATACATTAACGTATGCATACTATCCCAAAGAATCCATGCATAATTTCAATAATAACTACCAAATTATCCACGTTGAAACAAAAGTTCAAGATAAACCCTCCTAGAATCATTGGAAATCAACAAGTATAACGTCCGCAAAATTCTATTGAATGAATAAATATATGTGAATAACTCTCCATTATTGAATGTCTTTCTGTAGCTTGATAATACTGCTGGTAAACCCCAATTTTTACCTACTTTAATTTTTATGATTTTGTATAATTATTTATTATCGTTTCTGCCATACTACCTTGTTGTACTACATACCATCAGTCAGTAA
Source organism: Myrrha octodecimguttata (assembly GCA_958510865.1). NCBI lineage: Eukaryota > Metazoa > Arthropoda > Insecta > Coleoptera > Coccinellidae > Myrrha > Myrrha octodecimguttata. The sequence goes on along the minus strand of OY294058.1, from coordinate 45,489,535 downwards.
AATGTCAGATGAAGCAATATCATAGCGAAAGAATTCTCCCAGAATTAAACATTTTGTAGAAACTTAATAATGTCTATTTTTACGCTCTTGTTCTGGGGAACAGCGCGTTAGGTATCATTTCGTCACGATGTCTGTAATGTTCGAATTTTGAGCCGAAATTGGTCTCAAAAGACCAGGTTGGACTGTCTGATGAAGAATCCGTGGTCGAAATTGATTTTGTCCGTCCAGCCGGTCATCCGGTGAGCCGAGTGCGCTATAACTTTCGAAAGAAAGAACCTAGAGTCTTCAAATTCTGAGGTTAGGTTAAGATCCTGAATATCTCGGTTGAGTTCGTTAATAGGCCAGATCTGCCGAATGGTTTTCGTGCTACAGCCAGTAGAAATTCCGATTTTTCAATAACTCTAAAAATATTTATCTGATCGAAATGAAACTTGGCTGGTAGATGTAGATGTAGTAGCATTATGAAGAATTTTTCACAGACAAATTTGAAAAAAAAATATTTTCTCCTGAAAATTTTCATATTTCATTCAAATTCACTGAAATCTCCAAACCGCCACTTCACAACAGAGGAACAAACCAAGAGAAAAATTCAGAGAATTTATTTCAGAAATTCATATATTTCAAAAAGCATACCCCCGATTCCGTTTAAATTTTATTCTAATCGACACCGGAAACTCGAAGACTCTGTTTTAGTCCAATCAGATATGTATCTTTTGAATTTTCCTAATAATAAGTTCAAAATATTTGTTCGCATCGACCTTTCACTGCATCTTCTGGTGAAAAGTCGAAGTATTTACTGGATCCCAAAGTGACAATATGCGGGACGAGGGACAGCGGCATCTGTTCTCACTCTATACCTCATCTGGTGATTCTCTGGAAGTTTTATCGGCACTTCCCCGTAAAGCATGAGCAGTGTACCGGAATCGTCACTACTTTACAACAGTGTTTTTCAAATTTCAGCTTGATGGGATATTCGTCTTGGGATATATTGAAAAACGTATTATGTCTGATTTCGTGCTGATTTTCTGAGAATAAATGATATTTTCGAAATATCTTAGATCTTCTAATCATATGGTTCTGGGCAACAGCGTGATATCGTTCCATCGCAATGTCTGTAATTGTCGAATTTCAAATAGAAATTGGTCTCAAGCGATTAGGTTGGATTTCTTGAGGCAGAATCAATTCTGTTCTGCCGACCGTGTGTGCTCTAACTTTCTAAGGAACAGACCTAGAGTCTTGAAATTTTTATTATATGCTCGGAGTCTGAAAATCTCGATTGAGGCCGTAAGTGGGCGAAATCAGAGTTCAAACAATTCGAAATTTTGAGGGGTTGTTCCAAAATTAATTGATGAGATTAGATACCAACGCGCAACCTGTTTACCATTTTCAGATGATCTGATCATTAAAAAAATTTCAAACAAATGTTTTTCGAAAAAATTTTTTTTTGATAGAGTACTAATCAGACCTCTATGAAATTGGACACAAACTTTGAAGTATATATTTAACAACTTTGGACTTGATCAGATATTCATCTCATTTCATGAAAAATATTGAGCATATTTTCTTTCATTTCGCGCTTGTTCTAGTGAACAAACGCGTTATCGTTTTGCCCAGTATCTGTGAGTTTTTAAGCCAAAAATGGTCATCAGAATGCAATGAAACCTGACATGAAGTTAAAATATAACACTAGTGCTTCAAATTTCAGTTTTAGTGAATATTCATCTGCAGAGAAAAAACCTGTCAAATTTCTTGGCAATTTCAAATTTCGAGATGATTTCCTCAATTTCTCGAAATGAAGGGAGGTTGTCAAAATTAAACTTCCTTAATAGTAGTACTAGCGCATAACTTTCGAGATTTATTTATTCCATTTCTATCATTGTTAATAATTTCTGAGTAACTCGAAAATACCTTTATATCCTATCCTCTATTATTGCAAGAGTACGTTTATCTGCTGGATCACGGGTTGGATTTAAAGTATTCGGCGTTCGTAATTAAACTCCAAACCTTCTTTACAATTATTGAGTCTCTAAGCAGACTCTCTCGGTACTTATTGTGTTTAAGATCAGCGGTTAGGCTAGACGTAAAGATATTAATTATGGCAGCCGAATTCTAGTCTGCTTTTCTAGTTTTTTTTTTATTAAAATGAGTTTCAACCAAGTAAAGACCTAACCTATCGACCACATATCATAAAATATAACTGGAAGGATTGTTCAGGTTCATTTCTAATAATAGGTAGTAGAGTCTTGGCTATATTGGACATATTTGTGGGAAAGTTGAATCAAAGCCAATTGAATTTCGTCGACGTTTCGGACATTTATTATTCGATATTCACATATAAAACAGCGGGGTCGCCCTTAATCATGACTAAAAAACAGCAGATGGCAATAAGATATCCTATAATCTCTCATTACCTCAATCCATTTAGGACATTCAAAAAAATTATTACATAAATATAAAAACATTAATATGAGTCAATGCTGGGGACGCACCAATAAGTATCAACCCCTGGATCATCAACAAAACATTTATTATATCAAATTCGAAACTTTCCTTGCAAAATTAAAACATACAGAACATACACATTGAATTGATGGTCACCAATTGGACGTCTGTGAGCTGTCCCATTTGATGATCCACAATTGATCGTGATCCACAACATTAAATCGACATACTCAAAAGATTGTACCATCGTTCAATTACAGCACATAAAATTGCATATTATCTAGGGCATAGAACATAATTTCATCATATATCTACGCACTGTAGATTATTGCGTGCACTACGCAATAATCGAAACATCATTCAGAATATGGAAGTTAATCTAAATGCGCAGATAACCTCGTACAATTAGAGAAACAACAAAAAAAACAAACAACAAGTCATAGGTGATCAACATACGGGATGAAATAAATAACATAATCACAAGGACGAATATCCGTCGATAAATCAACAAATATTCCCCCTTGGTCAGAGCTAATCACCGTTGACTTTTATGTGTATCATTTCGCTGATGTTACGTTTTCTGTAATTGCTTTCACACTCTTCGATGGTGAAATTTTTGAAATCGAACTTATTCCCAGTACTAGCATGATGTTCAACTAGAGCCGTTTTGTTGTCGTCATCATTGAACAAAATCTTGTTGCAACTGTAAACATGTTGTTTAATTATACAGGGTCTTTCACGAGGAACCTCACCCATATTTATACGGGAAACGTATTTTCATGAAATTCAGCACTTATGAGTATTTCACGGTGCTGATGAAATCTAAAATATTTTCAAGGCATGAGCACCTCCGGTTTTTCCGGAAATGACGTCAACTTCCGTTTTTCAAATTAGAACACCATTTTTTTTATTGCAGAAATAGATTCCTTAGAAAATTTCAATTTATTTTGATGTAACATTTTTCAGTTTTGGTTGGAAAATTCTCTCTGAGCGGGAAAATTCGAAAAAAAAATCGAAAATAGAGCTCCGCTGAAACAAGAATAACTTCGAGGTTTTTGGATGGAAAATTTTCATTTTTGGGATTTTTCAAGATGTAAGATTGATGTATCCACTTTGAAAATCGAAATTGCGATTCATGATACAGGGGGTGAAAAAATCGCTTTCAAAGTTAGGGATGACAAAATTGTGAAAAATCAATTTTTTCAAGTTAGAACCCCATTTTTTCATGGCAGATATTGAATTTACGTTAAAAAATAATGTGAGTGTATGCATCACACCCTTGCCCTAAAATGGATATTTTCTGAGTTATTCACAAAAAACTGTTTTTCGTCTTGAATTTTCAGCTATTTCTTTTCCCTTCACGCCAAAAAGATGACATTTTCAGGAACTGTTATTTGAACCATGCTGTAGATTTTTCACCCCTTCTTGAAACCGACTTCAAGTTACTATTAGGAGAACCATGGCAAACTCTCGCAGTTATAACTAGAGAAGATGCTCAAAGTTTTGACCGTTAATTTCTAGACATTTATTTATACGTCTCAGGAATGCTTCGTGCGTTGCTCTTCTTATTTCATCGGGAGGAAGAGATCTGCAAAAGTGTTTAAAAACCAAATTGAGTTTCAAAACTATGAATCTAAAAATCTAAACAAACCTGAACGCATTTCTGACTCGTTCTATGCAGTCCTCTTTATCAGTCAGGGGAGTTGAGTAGACAATATTTTTTATCCTACCCCAAACATAATAGTCTAAAGGAGTTAAATCGGGAGAACGTGGTGGCCAAAGATGTGGACCATTGTTCGCCAACCATCGATCTTCAAATAGCCTGTAGAGGATATTTGACACATTGAGTGAATTGTGTGGAGGCGCGCCATCTTGTTGATACCATAAGTCATTATGGTTCTGTACTAGCGGCTCAATTATTTGAGTCAATATGTCAGAATATCTATCTCCTAAGGGAGAACATTCTTTAAATAATGCAAACATGTGTAGTGTTCTATCTTACCAGTTAAAGTCCCATCATAAATGTGAACATCGAGAATTGCATTATTTTTGATGGCGCAAAAAACATTGAAACTCCAGGTCTCTTGAAAGTTCCATTGTCTGAAGTGGTGGTTGTTCTCTTCATCCCAATAATGACTGTTATGCCTATTGAAAGAACCATTCTTTGTGAATTCAGATTCATCTGTCCAAATTATACAGTCCAAAAAGTTTTCATTCTCTTGAAATCGAATCATCATAGCTTCGCAAAACTCTGTTCTCCTGACGAAATCAGTTTCCTTCAAATGCTGTACCCTATTGAATTTATATGGGTGCATTTCATGTTATTTTAATATTCTCCAAACACTCGATTGAGATAATCCCAGATCAATCTCGGCATCTTTGAGAGAATTTTGAGGATTCACACGAAAATATGCAACTGTAATTTCGTTGTTCTCATCTTCTACTACACTTTTTTCTCTGTGTGTAGTTTTCTTAACGAAAGATCCGACATTTCTCAAGTTTGTCATGGTTCTGTTAATGGTATCTCTCGTTGGTCTGGGTCGGTCAGGAAACCTCTCAATGAACAGTCGAATCGTTCTATCTACAACTTTATTACATTCTCCATGAAGTAGAATGAGATTTAAATAATCTTCATTGGTAAAATTAGGCATAGTGATCGATTTTATAACTTAATACGAATTATCACCAAATTAATAGTAAACACAAAATGCTACTGAATAAAGAGGAATTTGGCAGATGTAATTAATGATATCTATCATTAAAAAAAAATAATGTAAAACATGGTAAGTTTTTGCATATTGTTCATAAGGAATTATTTATTTATCACTGGAGAGATAACCGATGGCCGATTAGTTGAAATAAAGAGGTTTCCGATACAAATTCGAATCCAAATTCGCCATCAATTTAGGAACAACCTGTAACTTTTTTCTCTTGCATATTAGGGTAGTAAAATCTAAAACATGGTTTAAGTAACAGTTCCTGAAAATGTCATCTTTTTGGCGTGAAGGGAAAAGAAATAGCTGAAAATTCAAGACGAAAACCAGTTTTTTGTGAATAACTCAGAAAATATCCATTTTAGGGCAAGGGTGTGATGCATACACTCACATTATTTTTTAACGTAGATTCAATATCTGCCATAAAAAAATGATGTTCTAATCCGAAAAAATTGATTTTTCACGATTTTGTCATCCCTAACTTTGAAAGCGATTTTTTCACCCCCTGTATCATGAATCGCGATTTCGATTTTTAAAGTGGATACATCAATCTTACGTCTTGAAAAATCCCAAAAATGAAAATTTTCCATCCAAAAACCTCGAAGTTATTCTTGTTTCAGCGGAGCTCTATTTTCGATTTTTTTTTCGAATTTTCCCGCTCAGAGAGAATTTTCCAACCAAAACTGAAAAATGTTACATCAAAATAAATTGAAATTTTCTAAGGAATCTATTTCTGCAATAAAAAAATGGTGTTCTAATTTGAAAAACGGAAGTTGACGTCATTTCCGGAAAAACCGGAGGTGCTCATGCCTTGAAAATATTTTAGATTTCATCAACATCGTGAAATACTTATAAGTGCTGAATTTCATGAAAATACGTTCAGTAGTTTCCCGTATAAATATGGGCGAGGTTCCTCGTGAAAGACCCTGTATTGCAGAGAAGTTGTTTAGTTTGACCTATGTATGATCTATTGCAATTTGAACATGGTATCCTGTATACAACGTTGGATTGTTTTTCTATTGCAACTGGATCTTTAAGTTTAGTAGTAGTTGTAGTTAGTATTTTTATTTTAGCAGGCCAAGGTGCAATTATGTTTGTATGCTATGCTGTTAATTCTTTCTGTGAGACTTTCCCAATATGGAAAGCTGCAATAAACTTTACGTGACTTTTCACCATTGTTATCAATTGTGTACTTATGGTGAGGCTGCTGGTGTTGGTGGGCTTATTTTCTGATTAAACTGACAGGATAGTCATTAAGCTTCAGTATAGAAGTGATCTTATTGTGAACTTCTCGATGAAATGTAGTGTGACCAAGTTTGAAATATTAAATTTTTGGTAGTTTCTGATTTTTTGGTTGAGAGAATGTTGAGAATGATAATTTATAACCCTGTTTGTATTCGTAGGTTTAGTATACCATTTTTTTACTAACGATCCATCTTGTTGTTTTATAATAATCATATCCAGAATCGGGATACTATCATTAACTGACTTTTCTATTATAAAATGCAATCTTTTATCATAGTTGTTGAATGTTTGTAATACTAACTCAGTTCTGTCTTCCGGAACTGCTGAAATAACGTCATCAACGAACAGTTTAAACAAAGGAACTATAAAAGAAAACGTATTCACTGTCTTGTGTATTAAAGTGAACATTGCCAAGTTTACTAGATCTGGACTAGCTGGATTGCCCATGGCAGTTCCATTAAGTTGTTTTATATGTGAATATCGAACAATAAATGTCCGAAACGTCGACGAAATTCAATTGGGTTTGATTCACCTTTCCCACAAATGAGTCCAATATAACCAAAACTCTACTACTTATAAAATATAACAGCATAATAGAAACGGACAGAAGTTGACCACGGAATCTTCTGAAGTGAAAGAGTCTATCCAAGTCATTCGATTCAAGTATTCCGTTTCATTGAAAAGTAAGAGGGCACGCTAACTTCCTCACATCTCCCATATTCCCAACAATGATAACCATGGTGCTTTCCTCGTCATGAGTTAAACATAGCTATTATGTGCGCCTTCTTATTCAGTTTACTGTTCAATCTCCAGTCCAATTTGATAACACAATATTGGTAATAAACAGTAATTGTCGCATACATGTACGGTCAATGGTTCACATAAGACGAAATCAATATCTCATTGAAACTGATGATACCTGACTACCTACATTCAATCAGACCTTAATAATGCGTTTGTAACTGGGGTATTGGCTATTTCACCTCCAACGTTGCAAATAATTATAGCTGATGTGTAATAACAGGGACATGTTCTCCCAGTATTGGATGATAATTAGTGAATACTCCATTCACTTTTATAAAGTGAATCAGCAAGTCATAAAAGTTTAACACTTTCACCTCTGCATATATAAAAATTCTAGAAAAGCATTGACATGATGTCAGCAACTTCGTTACCAAAGCGGTCGTCGATTTAAGCTAACCAGGGTTTGTGGGTTTCCGAAACTCGCAAATTATAGCGCTTTCAATTCTGGAAACACCCATGCATTATTGCCGGAAATACAGACCAAGTCGAGATGAATTTTTACGCGCTTGTTCATGGGAACAGCGTGTTATCGTTTCGTCTCAATGTTAGTAATTTTCAAATTTTGGGGCGAAAATGGCCTCAACCGATTGGGTTGAACTCCCCGAAGAAGAATCCGTGGTCAAATTCAATTCTGTCAGTCCATCCGTGCGTATATGCTCTAACTCTCGAAGGGAAGAACCTAGCGACTTGAAATTGACAGATTAGGTTAGGCACATTTGAAATTTTAAGGTTAATTCCACGATATCTTATGAGGTACTGATTCGATTAGATTAAAACTTTGCAGGTAGTTCGAGTATAGCGACCCGCAACCAATTGCAAAATTTTGTGTGAATGCTGTATTTGGAAAATTTAATAAAATGTTTGTCCAAAAATTTTTCAAATTTTTGTTGAAAAATCTTTTTACTCTGAAACTGTTGATCAGATTACAACAAAATATGGCATAGAACTTAGAATTAATATCCAACATTTATGTTAAAGGTTTCAATTCGATCCGATATTCACTTTCGGAGATATAAGGATAAAATGGATGGACTTATATTATATCCCAAGAAAGTACTACAAATTGAAACTTCGTAATCATTTGAAGAACATCAACGTGCATCTAAGTGCTTTATTTAGTAGTTGAAAAATATTTCAAAATTTTCCACAGTTGAAACATTTTTTCTCGGGGACTATCAGACAGATTTCTATAAAATTTGGTATAGTTTGAGGTCAATATTGAACAACAATATTTCAAATTTCAATGTGATTCGCTATTTATTATATAGGAAAAAAAATATTAAATTTCGGTGTTAATTGAAATGTCGAGGTTATCTCCTCAGATCGCAAGATATATAGATGCCATTAGATTGAAACTTTGTAGTTAGTTAAAGAATTTCTACATGCTACCATTGAGTATTAAACGTGTGTTCACTCAATGATGCTACATGACCTTCAAGTAGATATTAACCAACAATATTTCTAATTTGCATTTTATCCGATATACATTCACGGAAAAAGTATGTGAAATTTTGTGGTTATTCAAAATGTTGAGGTTATTTCCTCAAGATCTCAAGAAGTGCTGACGCGGTCAGATTGACATATCGTAACTAGTAGTGAAATACTGCCGCTCAACATTACGAAAAATGTCTTGAAAATCATAATAATGAAAAATGTGAAAAAGTTTTTTGTGATAAAATTGGTTTTCGGAAAACATTAATCAGACTGCAATAAAATTTGGCACAAACTTGGAAGTGATTTTTCAGCGAGAGTGCTTCAAATTTCAGTTGGATCAGATATTCATTTCTGGAGATATTGGAGTCGAAATATGTAAAATTTTGTGGTCGTTTGGAATTTTGGGGTAATTTCGACAATAACTCAAGAACAACTAATGCGATCAGATTTGAACTCCTTAGATAGTTGTAGAATATCAATACGAAATTTTATCGAAATTTTCCAAGGATCGTACAGGCAGAAAATTTTTAACGAAATATTCATCAGATTTCAGAATAATCCAGTGCATACCTTGAACTCACTAACATTCAGCAACAGTCTTCAAAATGTCAGTTTGATCTTATATTAATCTTCGAAAAGATTTGAAACAATAGTGTTAATTCTCTTGGTTTTTTCCTAAATATCGTTATTATTTCCGGAATACCTCAAGAAATTCTGATCTGATGATAATGAAACTCGGTTTCTAGTTGTCAATTGCTGATCAGTAACTTTGTGCGAAATCTCGTGATGATTGTTCAATTGGATCAAGAAAAAAAAACATTTCAACATTTTTTTTCAAATATTTTTTAGATGGCGGTCTTATAATATTTTGGTCCTCACAAAATTCCGCATGAACGAACCTTCGAGCTGCTATTTTAGTTGAAGTACTGGATATTAATTCGATGCGATTTGTAGTTCCGAAAATATTGGAATAATTGAATTTTGAATGCGCAATCACTGGGTGGATTTTACCAATTCGCAAATTCGGCCTCCTTAAGTGAACTCCAAACCTCAAGTCTCAAGTTCTCAAGTGGATTCTTCGGGAAGATATTTTATTTACTATTGGTGGTTAAGGTGGTCGTAATAACTTCCTAAAGAAAGGAATTATCTAATGATTCCGTAGATTAAAGTACCAACCCATTCAAAATTTAATTTTTTCAATATTTTCGAAAATACGTGTTTTTGGCGGGGTCAATACGTGAAGAGGTGACAGGTGCGAATTTAAACAAGCGCGTAAAAGCTCCTGACCTCACGTCAGTGCTATCACAGATAACAGTTATCTGTGAGTGCTTCTGTAATTTATTATACTTGGCAGAGAAATGAGGTTCTGATGGTTCTTGCAGCGACATCTGCGAATGATATCTGAAATATAATTTTTAATATATTTGAACAACTTCTAGTAACAGGCTGGTCAAGAATTTTTTCATATCATATCGTGTTGGTATTGTTCAACGTATCAAAGACTTCCAATTTCAACAGAAAATTATATTTCCAGATATGCAGATTAAGAATTCAGATGGTTATCACTCTGAAAACATAGGGCAGGTTTCACATAATTACGAAATTTGGCGGAATATTTGGCACCGCAATCAATCCTGAAACCTTCAAGAACCTAGCTCTTTTGGAAAATAGGGCTATTGAGACAGTCTCGCCAGACGGACGCACATAATTGAATTCTACCAAGAAATGAACTTTTCCAACCTAATTCATTTTAGGCTCGGGATTCGAAAATTGCAGATGGAGTCATAACTCAATCAAGAAAATATTTCATGGAATAATTCTATTCTATAATTATTCATTCGAATTCAACCTTATATGAGGTCCACGATATTTTAATTGTTGCAGAAATCACAACTGCACATTTGATATGAGCGGAAAATCTTGAATTTTGTTTCACGTATTTGTGATAGTTTGAAAGATTGAGTTTATTTCCTCAGTATCAAAAAATACTAACGCGATCAGATTGAAACATCATGTAAAAAATCGACGCTCGATTTAATGCAAAATTTCGTGAGAATTTTATTGGAAAAAATCGATTTTTTTTGAAAACATTTCTTTCGGACACATATGCATCAAAGTTCAATGAAATTTGGTACAGGTTTTATAGTCAACATTCAAAAACAGTGTTTCAGATTTCAGTTTGACCGATATTTATTTGCGCAGATATTGGCAAAAAAATTCGTAACCAGTTTAAATTTTGAAGTTATTTCCCTAATATCTCGAAAAGGGCAAATGCTATCTGATTTGAAGTTCATTTTTAGTTGTAGAATATCCACACGCAATTGAATAAGTGTGCATGGAAAAGAGTAAGATTTTCAAAGAGGTTAAACGATTGTGGAACGTCTCTTCTCATTCAAAATAAAAAATATAATATATTAAAAATTATTTTTTCTAATTATCCTAATCATTTAGCGTTCTGTTGGTGAAAATGTTATTCAATTATACTAGAGTATTTATTGAGAATTCAATGTTTCACCTGAATTATTTTATGGAATTGGTTTCTGTGTTGTGAGAAACCAACGAGTTATATGCATAATAAATAAGTTTTTTAGGATTTCAATGGTATATTGGGTTATTTAACTATGAAAATAATAAACCCTTGTGTGAAATTCGCAGCGTTTTTTCGTGGTATATCGTGATACTTCTCGAATGTTTATTGTAATTGATCGTTGGTTCAATTAGTGAACAATTTCAAGGAAGAGCATTCTTCGGTGGTGGGGTTTGTTGAGGTGAATAATAGACTGCAACTAGTTTCTATATAAATTCTATATTTTGAACATACAATGTGGAATACTCTGAAGCTTTTGAAGGTTTGCGAGGTAGCTTCAACCTCTTTGGGACAGTTTCACGTTTCGTCCCGGCTTAGTTTGGGGGAACTCGTCAGGGCATGCACCAAACTAAGCCGTTTACATGCCTACGTGAGTGGACACCCCTTGTGAGGACCACAAGGGAGTGTACCAGACCGTTGGGGATGAGCGTATATCCGAGATCTTGAGAGGATCTAACCGGGACAGCCCCCTGTACGCTGACCGATAATGTTGGCCAAGCGTTACAGGCAGATAACGCAGGATACTTAAGACGCAAGATGGTACTGCGCGCGCGACTTAAGTAAGAGCTGAGAGAGGGCGCTCGCTACAGGACTCCCCTTCCAGTGAAAACGATACCAGAAAGATGTATCTGGAGGAGTGTGACCGAGACCGAAAAGGTGTTCTCCTCCAAAACGCGGCTGTGAGTGAGCCGTTGTGCCATTGCTGCGCTGTTGAGCACGAGTCTACGGCGTTTGATGCACGGTTGACCAAGCCGTTTAGTGATGAGCCGTGTAGACTGTGTGCTAGAGCGCTCTGCCTCGTCGTTCGAGGAGTGTGGCCGATTTAGAGGAGGTCAGCTTTTGACGGAATATAGTCGTGGCCGTATTGACCAGAAGATTTCCCACAAGTGCGGCCGTGATGCGGAGCAGTTATGTGCTTTTGAAACGTGAAAAACCCGGATTGAGAAACGCTGCGCCACTTGTGAGTTCCTATACCACTCGATGTCGTCCAGTGAGCTGGGTGCATTAGTGAGCACATCTTTGATCAGCGAGTTGCAGCACGAGAGCGAAGTGGCGGTGTGGAACCTCCTCGGGATGGTTGCCGAACCATCGCCGAGGGAGGAACGGATAGGATCACACAGTGACAAGCGAGGTTCTCACTGGAAACGAAGATGATCGCGGAGGGACAGAAACTGTGACACCGTCGTTGAAAAACATCACGTCGGGGTCACCACTGAAGCTTTTGAAGGTTTGCGAGGTAGCTTCAACCTCTTTGGGACAGTTTCACGTTTCGTCCCGGCTTAGTTTGGGGGAACTCGTCAGGGCATGCACCAAACTAAGCCGTTTACATGCTTACGTGAGTGGACACCCCTTGTGAGGACCACAAGGGAGTGTACCAGACCGTTGGGGATGAGCGTATATCCGAGATCTTGAGAGGATCTAACCGGGACAGCGTGCGCGCTAGCGCCCCCTGTACGCTGACCGATGATGTTGGCCAAGCGTTACAGGCAGATAACGCAGGATACTTAAGACGCAAGATGGTACTGCGCGCGCGACTTAAGTAAGAGCTGAGAGAGGGCGCTCGCTACAACTCAATTACTAGCGGAGCGTTGATTTTCACCAAGTTCGCTTCACAAATTCACTTTTACAACTTTCAAACTAGTTGAGATATATATTATGATCAGAGAGTGCAATAATAATTGTGGGTTTCAGAGCGAATTCGAGAATGTTGCTTCTTAGGGTGGTTTCACAGTAACAAGTTAGGTCGTGGAGCTAGGGTGTAAATTGAGGTGTTTACGTGTCGATTTCTTAGAGAATTCTTGTAACGACTTACGACTGCTAGTTCAAGTAAACCTTTTTCCCCTTCTCAGTACATACTACGTTTAGGGACAGAAAAAAAAGCGAAAATGAAAACTGAAATGGAGTAAATAATAACTATCCTGGCGCATTCTGAATAATGAATTAAGTACATCCCAAAAAAAAAATAATTAATAACCACGTACACCTGCAAAACGATACCCCATTATCTCCTATTGGCGAATGAAGATAAGCGATACTCCCTCTGGTGACTATTAGAGTAACCCGAGGTACAGACATCATCATTGACAAGTTAAAAGAAATGTTGAGAAAATGAGAAAGTTTATGCATTGTTCTTGGCGTTTGTGTGATTTTAAAAGTGCTCCTACTGAGGAAAAGCAAACTCAAATGTCCCTTCCCATAGATTTCCACAGCCCGGTGAAAAATTTCGGTTTTGGGTGAAAGAAACTTCCTTTAACAAGTCAGGCCTGAAAGTGTAGAAGAATCGATGAAAACCAACAAACAAGATTTATGAGAGTCTATTACCTTACCTGCATTTTACTGATGATGATCATTTTTATAGTGGTAAGCACGAATTGCTCATGAAATAATAGATCACATTCATGAAGACAATTTTTTTCCAGACCCCTAATCCAAGCAGAGAAATTTACTTGAGAAGACTGCTCTGCCTTTCAGAAATCTGCCCGTTGAACTGATCATTAAGGAACAACGTAAATGTTTTAGTGATAGAACTGACTATTGAAAAAAAAAAGTCTCAACAAGGAAATATCTGGTGATGAATACTGTTCGCTCAAAGTGCTTCTGCCGATGAAAACGAAGTTGTACAAGGCTTATTTATTACAGCTTTTTCAAGACCAATATCATATGAGTGTTGGAAAATTTATTTGTCAATCCATAATGAATAAGACTTACGATACAAGTAGCATTAGTTTTATGTGAATGTATTCATTTTATTCACAATATATTGAGTATTTAGTCCTTCGCTATAAAATAGTAAAGTTATGAGTATTTGTCTATTATCCCAAAAAGTATGTTTTACAATAGATACTATGTTTTTCAACTTTCTAGACAGCCTAAGAAATCCACCAAAGTCAATCTTGCCATTTGGATCTTAAAATAAATAATATTGCAATACTGTCTAACCTTGCAGATATCCCCGTAACTTTAGACTCGCTACACTCAATAAGATTGAAGAATGATACATACCTACTTTATAAGAATGGATTATGTACTCCCAGTAATACTCTCGTCAACTATAAAAATCTAAAAAGTCTTTGAATAAATCGTGAAAACAAAAATTATCAAACCAAACACTAACAAACAGTACAAATTCGAGTATCAAAACAAAATCTATGTCTGTATCCAAGGTTCTAAAACTGGCCACCATGGCGCTGCAATCTTAAATTCAGATGCCAATTGACGTCGAAATGTCACACATTCTAATATTTCTGGCTGCTATTGGCAACGTGAAAGCATGCAGACCGTGGGCAGGTGCCTTACATTCATAAATTTACGAGGTTTAATGAAACTTGAATGTGGCTTTCTTGCTGAAATCCACCGCTGACTTCAGTTCAATGCTTTTCTAGATTTCTCTTATAATTGTAACACAAAAATAATCAAAGTGTTCAATGAATACGTTACGTAGATAACATACAACTCCCCTCGTATCAAGCTGAATATAAATATCTTTCGCGAAATCTAGATTAAAGAGAAATAGACATAGTTTGATTATTAATACGAAGTGAACATAGCCTGCATTATTATACGGTCAAATAAGTTAACCTCAAATGTAGATAAATTAGTTCAAGTTTAGCTCGGATTCCCTGGAATACTATTCACCGTAATAAACTATTAATTGCGCTCTTTCAAACTCAATTGATGTAGATGAGGCAGATAACACGTTGTTATTTCTCAGGAAATTACAGGTGGAGAAAAGGCATTAGCATGCTTTTCTATTGTTGCGATCATGTCGTGACAGCATCAATTTATACGCTTGGAACCGAAATGATAATTATTCGATTCATTGTATTTTAGGATTTTCCATGAAAACTGGGCATAAGGTATCAAACATCATTGATCGTATTAAATAGATAGGTTTCCTTGCCTCTAATTTCGAACATCGATTCAAACTGACTTGGATAAAATGGACAACACACGAAATGGAACAATCTCTACCAGGTTAGGTGGAAGGTGAATTTACCAAATGTAAAGGGTGTTTCAATGAGAGCGTCAAAAGTTGACAGATGGGAGTACACTTTATGTGATGTTTTTTAATTTGTAGCTGCTCCTGATTAAGGAATATATACGTCCGAAAGCTCGAGAAAAAAAAGAAAAACTATTTGTTTTGACTGTAACCCAAATAACCCCCAAATCTAAAAGAATATATATTTCGAGTATATTTGGAAGGGCTTTAAGGATTGTGATGATTTTCTGTGTTTAGACACAATTTTGTCTTTTCAGTTGACTTAGATAATCATTTTTTTTTTATAAAATGCAATTTGTTCTGTAATTGTCACATTTACTATAGCGCGTTTCTGTACATTTTTGCGCGCATGTTCTAGGGGAACAGCGTGCTATCGTTTCATCTAAATGTCTGTAATTTGTGATGATTGAGCCGAAAATGGTCTTAAACGACTAGGTTGGACTCACTGATGATGAATCTGTTGTCAAAATCGATTCTGTCCGGCCAGCCGGCCGTCACCTTGATAACGGGCGTACGAGGGATTCTGTCAACTTGACAATTTCAGGAAGGGTTTCATATAAAAATACGAAGGTTAGGTTCGTTAATGGGCCGCATCGGCCGAATAGTTTCGGAGTTATAGCCATTAGGAATTTTGAGAGTAATTTCCTCATATTTCAGAAACTACTGGACGATTATATTGAAACTTGGCAATTAGTTGGAGCATAACGACGCGCAAGTCTATGCAAAATTTCGATGAAATCGTATGATCACTCATTCAAAAAAAAAATTTCTTCGAATTTTTTTTTTTTTTTAATTTTTTCTCTGAAACTATTGCTCATGTTCAAGAAAAATTTCAGTTATACCTTGAACTCCATATTTCAGGGCAATGTACCGAATTTCAATTCGATACGGCTATTAGTTCTGGAGATATTGGGAAAAGATATGTAGAATTTCGTGGTTTTCTTCTCGACATCGTTGTTTTTTTCGGTATAACTCAAGAAATACGGATCTAATCTGTATTTTTGGAAATATTGAGAAAATAAAATTTTGAATGGGAATCATTGGTGGATTTTACCCATTCACGAACTCGGCCTTCGTAATTAAGGTCCAAACTTTCTCTACAAATATCGAGTTTCTAAGTTGTTTCTTTCGGAAGCTATTGTGTTCACGGTCCGGCCCTCAGGCCGATTGTAATCACAATAACTTCCGGAAGAAACGACTTAGAAAATCGATAATTGAGAGTAGGTTTGGGGCTTAATTACGAAGGTCGAATTCGTGAATGGGTAAAATCCGCCCAATGATTCCGTAGATATACCCATTCAAAATTCCATTCTTCCAATATTCCCAAAAATACAGATTGGATCGAAATGAAATTCAGTAATTTATCGAAAAAAATCTAGGAAAGCACTGTCGCAAAGGCAGCAGCTTTTGCGCGCATGTTCAAATTCGTTGCTGAAGCGGTCATCTACATTGAACATGCGAGCAAAAGCTGCTGCCTTCACGGCAGTGCTTTTATAGATTTTTTGTTGTGGAATTTCAGGTAATCATTCGGTTACTCTAGAATATCCAGTATTTCGAAAATTCACCTATTGCTCCATAGATGCCACTATTATCATAAAAGTATTATTATTTTATCTGAATTTTTTTCTTAGAAAACCACCATTCGAAATATATGGAGCAAAGCCTGACTGTTCCGGGATTATAATAATAACACGGTACTAGAACGCGATGTGAATTCTCTCATATACCAACAGTAACTTCTCCTTTCTGTTCTCGATAAATATCAACATGCACATCGGGTTCGAACTGTGACAGGCGCGTGCATTTACCTCTGTTAGATATATCTAAGTTCAACCAGATATCAGGATGAATTCCTGAGAGTATCGTGTCCGCACGTAGGTATGGATATCACCACTATAGCACTCCCAGGAATTCTGGCGTGAAATATTGGGTAGATGTTCCGTGAAAAACAATGTTCTTGAATTCTTGGAATACATCCCACAATTGGGATCAGAGAATTTCCCATCATACTCGTATGCATGGAACTAGGCCTCCACTTTACAGCCATCTGGTAGTGCCCAATGCATAAATGGTACGTTAGATTTTACATTGATTTCAACCATAGATTTCTCTCATGAAACTTAACACCTTTGTAGACTCTACACTTTTCCAGGTTCGGCTCATGAAAAAGTTATGAGCATTTGAATATTACTCAAAGTGCTGATACACTCCTGCACTTTGATTACAATTCCAACACAGATTCAACTTAATGTAATCGTCTTGCAGAATAATCAATCCATTTCTTGAGATTCAAAGAAACTTGATAAAGATATTTCATTAACCCCTGGTGCTTCTTGCAGTATTATCGTAGACTTCATGATTATTATACAGGGTGAGTCTTTAGTTGTACATTAATTGAAACCATAGTTTCCTCTCGTCATATAAAAAACTTTTTCCTTTGCCATTTTTCAAGATTCGGCTCAGGTAAAAAGTTATAAGCATTTAAATATTTCTCAATATGCTATAATAAACTCCTGCGCTTTGTTTATCCCCTACGGTGATCTCTTTTGGAGGATAACTAATCCAAGGTTTGAAATTCAAAGAAATAAGATTAAGAAAACTCATTAACTCACTTAATTCTTATGATTTGGTGCTGTTTGCGATATTATCACAAGGAAAACATTACACTAAACTGGACTTGAAACACTGATCTTCAACTTGATGTTTATGCAATATCCAATTTTTTTCCACTATAAAATTATACACAATTCCATCCTTGCCCATTTTTATATTGAAAACTCCATAATTATGTTTTTTTCACGAAATTTATAAATGAATTGTATGAAATCGATCAATCAACCTAGAACCATTCTCTAGAATGTTATGGTTATGGAAAGTCTAGTTCATAGGCAGGGGCTATGTCTGTGGTGTGGTCACGAATAGCATATTCACATAGAAATTATAACTTAATGTTATATCTATGCTTGATGTGAAAAACATGATGTGCTCATCCGAAAAAAAAGTGATGTCAGCTAGTTGAAAATAATGGGTTTTCCAATAAGAGGTGTTAATTTTAATAGCCCGCTATTTCGGTAGATGTCACATTTGAAGCTGTCATTTTTGGACATTTGACAAGTAGAAACTACGCCATTAATAAAAATGGAACGATACACGCTTCAAGAACGCATTGAAGTTATTCAAATTCACTATAAAAAACGCTGCAAATTTTACACAAGGGTTTATTATTTTCTGAGTTTAATAACCCACTACCATTGATATCTCAAATCAATCGTATATATTATTTATAACTCATTAGTTTTTAACCAAACGAAAATCAATTCCATGAAGAAATTCATGTGAAAAATTTAAATTCAATAGTAACTACAAAATTATCCACGTCGAAACCAAAAGTACCTACATAACTCCTAGAGTCGTTAGAAATCAATAGGTACAACACCCGCAAAATCCTATTGAATGAACAAACAGATGTGAATAGCTCTCCACTACTGAATATTTTTCTGTAACCTAAAAACTCTGTGGCAAACCCCAATTTATAACTACTCTCACTTTTATGCTTTTGTATAATTATTTGGGCACGTTCCGGACCATATTTAAACCTTGTTGTACTACATACCATCAGTCAGTAAAATGTAGATACCTGAAGAAGATTTTTAGCAACTTTCTTCGTGTTTTTTGTGATTCCGTAGTATTACTATGAGTGTTGTGAATTCCCCGCCGAAGTCCTACACACCGTTAGGATCTGGCGTCTGGGAGGTTCGAAAGTTTTAAAAATCAAACTAAACGGTTAAAAAAAAACACACTTTAATTCGATTCCTAGTTGTAAAATGAATATACTAGACTAGTGCCGATACGAAATAATCGATCGTGTGAAAATATGAACAAAAACGTAAAAAACCTATTTTAAATATTTGAGCCGAGCCTCGGCGTTTTCGACCTCAAGCTTATCGCTTCCAATTCCGATCCCGACTGACTTATGTCTGGAATTTTCAAATATCCCCAAGGATAAATCTTACATGCCTAAATATGTCTATGTTTATAATAACGCACAAAACCACTTGAAAGGCGAACCGCCTTAGCTCGCTCGAAAAGTGAGACCAATGCAGGTGGCCGCACAGGGCCGTATTCCCTAATTATCTGGGGACAAATCTGTCGAGTTACGACAATGAGATGGAGTTTTTATGTCCGACTGATCATCAGAATTATCAGTCCTGTCACCGATACAATCAATTACCGTATCCATGTTGTCTGTCTAATCTAAATATATTCCCGATATATAGTAGATAAACCTATTCACTAAGGTATCAATATATAACGAAAATTTTGCTGGAAAGAATTGAAAGAATCACTTTATAATTAAGCCTAGAGGATGTTATTCATAAAAATCTTAAATATTTTTCATTCCAAATCACATTTCCTATGAAATATTGGAGTTGAAGAGAAAATTATCTTGGTGTTGAGTTTCTTAATAAACTACTTTACAAAGGTCAAGTCACTATGTTGTTTCTTTCCTTAAAGTTTGGTTGAATTTCCGAAAAATATTTTTTACTAATATTTTGCCAGTACGATCTTCACGATATTACTTATTAAATTGCGTGTCGGTATTACACAAATAGAAATGAAATTCAAATCAGAAAGCGTTTGCGCCTTTTGACATATAAGGGAAATAACCTCAAAATTTAAAATGGCCACAAAATTTTCCGCCAATATCTCTGCAAATAAAAATGGTTTCAAAATGTTGACTAAGACCTGTACCAAATTATATTGAACTTTAATGAATAGCTTCCGAAAAAAATGTTTAGAAAAAATTTTTTCCAATACAATCCTCACGAAATCATGCATTAAATTGAGCGTCGATGTTTCACAACTAGTTATGATGTTTCAATTTGATCGCGTTAGTATTTCTTGAGAAACTTTCGGGAAAATTAACTTAAACTCTCAAATTAACAACAAATACGTAAAACAAAATTCAAGATTTTCCGCTAATATTAAATGTGTGGATGTGATTCCTACTAGGATTCAACTTTGTTCTGAAAAATATCAATGAAATGAAAAAAAACTCACCCGTCCTGTGCAACTTATCTGAAAAAAATTTTTCCACAGTGCATATATCCGATAAGAGTTCACTTGATTCACAAAATATCCAATACACAAACTGAAGACCTAAAGTTATTTTCAATAACTTTTCTGTAAAAATCAAATATATCGTGAACCTCTCAAGGTTGAATTCGACTGAATAATTCTAAAAGAGAAATTTCGTTCCGTATAGTTGTCAGATACACTCAACTAAGAGGGTGTCAAATCGCAACGTTAGTTTAATGTAAAAACCTTCAATTCAAACAAGTAGTTTGCGGACCACCAGATGTTGAAACATGCGGAGAATTCTTGTCTACGGTCCCCAGTACCCTTAGTATTAGATTCTCGACAATTGATGAGATTTCCGGTTTGTTAATTGATTTGTTTGCATATATCCTCCAATTTGTTTTATCATATACATGCTCATTATCTTTTATATTCACCCCTATTTCAAAGTCTCAGTACGAAAAATATTGGATTTCCATTGAAACCAGTAGCCGATATCCACATGTTGACGATAATTGTACTGAGCAATCCAAAATTGATGGAAACTTCCGATCGACCGAATATTTTGGAAATATTCATTATTTTAAATAACGCTTCTTAATTCGCGTTCTGCATGTGAATGGGTTATTCAGTTACACAAGAGTATTTATTGAGCTTTCAATGTTTCAAATGAATTTTTTCATGGAATCAGTTTTCGGGTTGTGAAAAACCAATGATTTATGAATAATATATAAGTTTTATTTAAGATATAATTGAGCTCCATGAAGAAATTTAATGTTTCATCCCGTAATTCGCAGGGTGATATCTATAAATAATAATTGTTATCCGAGTTTTTGTAGTTATGTTTCAGATATTAGGAGAGAAACCCCAAAAATATTTAATTTGAACTACTAACGATTATGAAATTGTCGAGAACATCGATAGGGCATTCGCACATTGTGTTTATAAAATAATTAACGAATCCGTTCGAAATTTCTCAATATATGTTGAAAATTTGGTAACAATCTTTTCATCTACATTCAGATATATGATTCTGGATGAAAAGTTAACCGATTATTTCACTGAATTCCAATCTTAGAACCGAATGCGATGATTCATTCTCGGGATTATTGGAAATTTGCAGCATTTTTCTTTATAACTCAGAGACTACTGGTGGGATATCATCATGGTAAAAATTTTTAGTTTGAGTTATGCAACAGTAATCAACGTTGCGAATTTCACAAAAATTCGGTGGTAAGTTTCCGAGAAATAATTTTTTTTCCCTCCAACCCCCAATTTTAAGCCCTTAGGGTACACCAATCCTGCTGAAAAGCTTGGAGGATCAATCCCGAGCGACACATGATTTTTCTACCAAGTTTCACGGGTTTCGGTTCAGTACTTTCCGAGAAAAGCTCTGGACAACGGACGGCGGACGGAAGGATTTTTTTTCACTCGTTCATTCAAATCTACATACTCCAAAACGTGAACTGTGAAATTTTCAGGGGGGGTTAAAATTTTTTTTTTGTTGGTCGATCACTAACGTTTATTGTTTGATTTCATCAAATAATAAACCAATGGTGAAAATTTGGCAGAGACGTTCCGTAAAACTCGAACATTTTTGGGTCGTCGTGAAGCACCTTGTCGGACCGCAATAAGGAAATTGTTGGAAAAATTCGAGCTGTTGGGACAAGTTAGTGATGTGAAGAATAAAACCCGTGCACGTCGCTCAAGAACAGCCGAGAATATTGCTGCTGTAGACGAAAGTGTTGAAGAAAACCCAGGTTTGTCCATTCCTCACCGTTCTTTGGAATTAGGCATTCCACTAACGGCATTACACCGTATTTTGCATAAAGATTTGGGTTTTAAGGCTCATAAAGTTCAGTCAACACAAGAACTCAAGCCGGCCGATCATCAACAACGTCGTGTCTTTGCTGATTGGGTCGTTGAAATGCATGAAAATTATCCGGAATTCCATCGAAAAATCATCATGAGTGATGAGGCCCATTTCCACCTCGGTGGCTTCGTTAACAAGCAAAATTGTCGCATCTGGGGCTCGGAAAACCCGAGAGTTATTGTTGAAAAGCCTCTATCCTCAACGTGTGACTGTTTGGTGTGGTTTATGGTCCGGCGGAGTCATTGGACCTTACTTGTGGATTGTGGATGGATTGCGCTATCGAGAGATGATTAATGATTTTTTATGGTCGGAATTGGATGGTGTTGATCTGGACAACGTTTACTTTCAACAAGACGGCGCTACGTGCCACACAAGCAACGAAACCATTGATCTTTTGCGGAAAAAGTTTCCGGACCGTGTTATCTCTCGAAGAGGCGACCACAATTGGCCACCGAGATCTTGTGATTCAACACCTTGCGACTTCTTACTTTGGGGCAACGTGAAATAGAAGGTCTACGCCAATAGCCCAGCGTCGATTCAAGACCTTAAAGATGGAATTCGTGAGGCTATCGAGGACATAGGGCAGCCACTTTGCAATTTGGTTATGGAAAATTTCATTAAAAGAATATGGTTCTGTAAGCGTGGTCGTGGTGGTCATTTGCCTGGTGTTATTTTCCACTATTAACGTCATAGCTTCTTCTTTATAATGAAATAAACATCCGATCATTTATATTGAAAAATGGGATTTTTTTTTTAATATCAAAATCACACCTCTTAGTGGAAAACCCTTCACAAGGAAATATAAATTCTGTGCTTTGAATTTGAATGGAAAAAGTGACATCATCATTTGTGAATACGATCACATATGAGCAGATGAGCACACCATGTTTTGTTTACATCATGTATCTACGCATATACGTAATATTAGTTCTATGCGAAATAGATGAATATTTCTATGTTTGCTATGGCCCGGATAAACGTGAACCCAGCTTAATTTACTTCCTTTGCTAGATCAGAGGCGGATCCATAAACATAAGGAAATTTTTCGAATTTTTATCAGATTTCATAATATTCAGCGTTGGACATCTACAAAACGGTGCTTTTAAGGAGAAATAATAAGAAATAATCAAATATTTCAAAATGTTTGAAGATTCTCATGATGACATAAAATAAACTTCATCTGCATTTTTCATACAAATTTCATAAAGTTTTACGAATCGGCTAATCTATAACTCGGAATCTGTTCGAAGTAGGATGAAAGTGATTACTGAAGAATAGGTGCCATAGTTATAGAAAACTTCACACCAAAATTCATCTCATTCGAAGTTACTATATCATGCCGAAATTATCGATAAAGTTGGATAGAAATAAGGAATTGAATTCTTTTCAGCTGGCTCTATCCTTGTATTCATTAAAGTCAGACTATGATTCTATAGATATACCGATTCAAAATTTACTTTTTCCTGAGATTCGAATCGGATCAAATTAGGATCTAGTAGAAGATTGAAAAACGTCAGCACCTTGTGATTAGAAGATTGCAGCATCTATTCATAATGAAGTAAAGCTGCGTTGAGCGGAGTTTATAGGTGACTAGGTAACCGCTTTGGCGACGAAATTGGACAAGCTTGTAAAATCTCCAGACTTCAAATCAATGATTTCCTAATTTTTTCTGTCATGCAACTACATCTGTATGAATGTCAAATTCTCTCCAGAAATTGAAGCACAAACTGCAGCAGTGTGTCGAGGCCCATAGAGGTTTTATACAGGGTGTTCTACAAGCTCTATGACAAACTTTGACAGATGGTAGCTGTGCTTATTCTAAACATTTTTTTTCCTATGAACATAGGTCTGATTCGTTCTCGTTTCGAAGTTACAAGCATTTGAAAAAATTCGTTTCCATGTTTTGATCAAGTAGACCGACATAAAATATCGGTTGATATGGTAACTGACGTTATTTTAATTATTGATTTGACACTTGGTGTACGTTTTGAATAACAATGCATTCTTTCACAACTCAGGAATATGCAGATATTGTATTTGAATATGGGTATTCTAATGGTAACTCCAGAAGAGCAGCTCGAGAATACCGAAGAAAATATCCTAATAGACACCAACCTGCTCACACAGTATTTTGTGCATCATTCCGAAGACTTCGAAAAACATGCAATACTACTCCAAAGAAAGCCATTCGGCCAATTGAAGTGAATTTAGAAAATGAGGAAAATGTAATAGATGCTGTCCGTGACAACCCTTCGATTAGTGTTCGACGTATAACTACTAATCTCCATTTATCACCAAATTTCGTATGGCGTGTTTTGAAAGGAGAAATGTTGCATCCATTTCATAGATTTAGTTCGTCGATGAGGAGCTTGCATTCAAGCCGAAGGTGGACATTTTGAACAATTTTTATAGTATCAAAATTTCCATTTTTAATTATGATTTGAACATGAAAATATATTTTTCAAATGCTTGTATCTTCTTAACAAAAACGAATCGGACATATGTTCATAGGAAAAAAAATGTTCAGAATAAGCACAGCTACCATCTGTTAAAGTTTGTCATAGAGCTTGTAGAACACCCTGTATAAACGAATAACAAATCAGTCCAATTTCCCCGAGGTACGTGGTAGGTACTTGAATATCCAATTCTTCAACCATGAGTCGAATACTTTGTCGTGGCTTGAGTATTTGGAATTTTATAATTTTCGGTGTAAATCAAACCTAAATCGCCGAAAGAATTTAATGGCGTAACCTTGGGATTTCGTAGCCGCCTTAGCGCTCGCAAGTATGCTGGATCGTAAGCTGAAGAGCCTCTTTCTGCGGGAGAATTCATTTTTAATGAGAAATTCTTGAGTTTAATAATTGCATAACGCAATGTGGCATATCATGGATATATTCATGATGTTTTATTGGAATTTTATCTGGAGGTTTCATACATCAAGATGATACATTTCCTCGTTGTCTGCGATATTATGAGTTTGGAACAAATGAGGATCGCTGGAGAAACGGAACTGAAAGTAATTAAAAATTCGAACGCATATTTCCTTGGGAAAAACTGGCTGATGCAAAAACTAGTTGATGCATAAACTCTATTACTTCATGATGGACATAAAGGCAGACAGAAAACTAAAATTAAAAACCCGAACAAATCCCTGAAGTAAATACCCTTCAAATAATGGTTAATGCAGAAAAAAGCTCCAGTTTAATAATGAACTTACACACTAACATGTCACAAGGACGAAAATCTGTCGATAAGTCCGAAAATATTCCACCTTGAATTGAGCCAATCATCTAATCAACCAAAATATCTACACCAAAAAAGCGGTGTCCAAGGAGACACGGTTTTTTCACGGTTTTTACCGTTGTTCAGACCACCTCACCTTGTACACCGCACAATAAGACTCTAAATACTTGTGACCCATTAGACACGATCAAAGTTTTCTACCCTCGGGGATAAGGATTCTTAAGATGCTCCTGGAAGATGGCGCTGGCTGTATTTTAATACTGCAATATACCGTTTAATAGTTCATGAGTATCTAGAGTCTTCTTCTGTGGTTTACAAGGTGAGGTGGTCTGGAGATCGGTAGAAACCATCAGTATCCTTGAACTCCGCTTGTGTAGATGGTTCGGTTGATTGGAAGCTCAAAACAAAATAGAATATTTCTTAACTTATCAACTGATATTCGTCCTTGTATCATGTTGGTTTGAATTGAAAACTCTACAGAAGGATTAATATCATCGATATGCATTCGAGCATGGATGAAGAATCCAATATCGAAATCGATTCTGTCCGGCCAGACGTTCGTTGCCACGATATCTGATGAACGGAAAAAGCAAGCGATTTAAAACTTCTAGGGAGGATTGTGCATCAGAATGTGCCAAAACGGTTTTGGAATTACGTTTATTCAATCGAATTATTGAGATTATTTACTCCATATCTCAAAAACTACTTAAATGATCTGATTGAAACTTGGTAATAAGATGAAGAGTACCTACGCAAGACAGCTCGCTGTAAGGATAGTATCACTCAACTTCAATCACTCGCTTTTTCAAAATGTTTGCACATTTTCGTTGAAATTCTTTTTTATCCAGAAAAGGATAAACAAATTACGATGAGATTGTGAATATAGACTTCGAATTCGATTGCTATCAAAAGTGCACTAAATTTCAGAGAATTGCGTAGCTTTTCTTCTGTATCGTTCATATTTCTGCAATTACTTGAAAGACCAGTTATTTTCAAATTATAGAGAAATGGGTATTTCAGATCGAAAAAATCACGGAACCATCAGGCGGATTCAGGTTATTGGCGGTCGAGCATATTTGTAAATTTCAATATCATTGTAGGATCAAACCTCATTGTACGAGTATCAATAATATAGTGACATAAATCGAAACGAAAAATGATGAAACATTATTTCCAGTTAAGTTATTGAGTTTTTATATATTGCCCTGCATATATTCGTCATTCCATTGAAATTGTGTTCGAATTCCGGATTCATAAAAAACTACTGTAACAGTATCGACTTGAAAATATTAAATACAATCGGCTTTTCAATATGTAGGATTTCATAACAGCGAGATATTTCCACCTGGCATAGCATCGCCTAAATAATAAATCCCCACAGAGTGCGATATTTGATTGAAATAAATACACTTTTATAATTGAGTATGACGAAAGTATCCATGTGAGTATAGAAAAATCAACCCTATTGTATTTGTGGGTATTGAGATATTCGAATGTGCGACTATACAGGGTGTTTCCCCTCTTTTGTTTGTGCTCTTATTTGAGGAGGTACCTTTTGGAGCCATTTTAAGAAAGAGGCATCACATGAACGAACGTATACTTATATACGTGCTTACTTCTCGTATACAGAAGATTGAGTTTCCAGAAAAAAACTGTATTTTATAACCTCAATGATGCTATTGCAGATATTTCTAGAGAATTTAGTAAATATTCTCTCAGGATACATTTTCAGCTTCACAAACAATTTCATTATTTCATCAGTGCCGTCTGTAAGACATTCCTTTTACCAAATTTAAATTATTTTTTAAATTCTCATTCATTTCCGAATTTGTATGGTAAGATGCTCTGGTAGAAAACATCAAATCAGAAATTCAGGGATCACTTCCCTTGTAGAAAAGGATAGTGTGATATTTCGAAAAAAGCGTTGATATTATGTATGAAAATTATGAATACCATAATGAGCTTTGTTCGCTGACCTAAGGAAAATTTCGAGAAGAGGACAAACATCACTTCGCATTTATGAAAGGAAATTAAGATTTCACTGCATCGAGATACATTTTTTGATTCACAAATAATTTTATTATTTTACCAGTGGTGTCTGTATGGGTTTCGCTTTGAATATTATTGTATAGAAAATGGAACGATGATCCTTTTCCTGAAATTGATATCAGTTTTGAAATTTTCGTTCACTTCTGAACAAATTTTTCGTTTGAAATATTGAGGTTAAATACTCAATATTCCGGAATGAAACATCGCAACCAATTGAGTAATATTCCTGTGCAACCCTATACAAAGTTTCGTGAATATCGTGGCATTATTAATTCCAATAAAATTCAAAACAATTTTTCCGATTTTTTTTTCTGAGAATTTTTCAGCATATTCGGATGATGTTCTGCAAAAACCTCGTGATAACAGTGGACTGAATTCCAAGTCGATCCCATATCTTTTTTTGGAAATATTGGAAAAAATTGATTTTCGTTGATATTTCTTCAGTATCGTTGTTACTTCTTAATGTGAACAAGCGCGTAAAAGCTCCTCATCTCACGTCAGTGCTTCTCTGGAATGGTAAACCCGCAAGATTCCCCGTCGCAGAGATATTAATGAGATACTCCCATCATTGTACGCAGTGTGTTTTTCAGAACACAGAATCCTAAGTCGAACATAAGCGATATCCTTTAAAATGGAAGAAATGGCCCCCACCACCCCCTCACCCTCGTTTTCCGAATAAATCTCAATCTAAAAGTGAAATTCAAAATCGTACGTGTTCGTCAATGTCAGAAAACAATTTGCTGGCGAAAAACACGAAATGATATGTTCTTACTGCGATACTCAAAATCAGCTGATAGAAAGCAGGATATTTCGATTTTGATGAAATCACAAGGATGAAACACACATATTATGCAAAGCTTTTCATATGTGAAAGATTGCGTCTTTTTTAGCTTTCCAATGAAATCGACGCTGTTAAATAACCCATTTCCTTGGAATATCCTGCATATGTCATTCTAAACTGGGACCATCTCCAAGTAACAACAAGAAAAAAACGTTCAACTACTAACAACCCTCCCATTTTGAAGCCGGTTCAAAAGAAAATATTGAAAGGGAAACCGTAAACAACTGTTCTCAATGTTTTGACTTATAATAGAGCCACATCTTTTTCAGTGATAGAAGTTTCCTTACAATCGTATGCTTCGGTTGCCCATAATTTCATATTTTTCGCCATCAAAGACTCGTCTGTAATAGTTCTTTGTCTGCGGTCAAAAGGGCTATTACCAAACTCCACTTTAACATTGAGAAATATTTGGTGGGAATAGAGGTGAAGTGGTTGTCCAATATTTTCAACTTCCTTCCATTAAATAATGACTTGAAAGTTTAAACGCGATTTTTGAACTGTATTGAATGAGTGAGTCTTTTTTATGGTGGAAAAATCTAGAAAAGCACTGCCGTGAAGGCAGCAGCTTTTGCGCGCATGTTCAATGTAGATGACCGCTTCAGCAACGAATTTGAACATGCACGCAAAAGCTGCTGCCTTCACGTTCACGGCAGTGCTTTTTTAATTTTTTTCGACAAATAACTGGATTTCAATTTGATCTGATCTATATTTTTAGATATTTTATAAAAATAAAATTTTTAATGGATATATCTACGGAATCATTTGGCGGATTTCACCCATTCACGAATTCGACCTTCTTAATTAAGACCCAAACCTACTCTACAAATATCGAGTTTTTAAGTCATTTCTTTCGGAAGTTATTGTGTTAACTTCCGAAAGAAACAACTTAGAAACTCGATATTTGTAGAGAAGGTTTGGACCTTAGTTACAAAGGCCGAATTCGTGAATGTGTAAAATCCGCCCAATGATTCCGCAGATATATCCATTCAAAATTTTATTTTCCCAATATTTCGAAAAATAAAATAAGATCGAATTGAAATCCAGTACTTTACCGAAAAATGACAGTTTGAAGGTTCATACAGAATTCAATGAGGATAATATGATGAGAAGATCACAGAATATTAAATATTTGAAAAAAAAATTTTCTATTTTCTTTTCAAATCGTTCTAATGACACGATCATAACCAAATTTTGTACAATATTTTCCTTCGGCATCTTTGAACTAGCTGCAAAGTTTTATCACGATTGAATCAGTATTTCTCGAGTTATACCGAAAAAAACAACGATATCGAGTAGAAAACCACAAAATTCTACATATTTCTTCCCAATATCTCCGAAACTAATAGCTTTTTCGAACTGAAATTTGGTACACTACTGTGAAATATGAAGTTCAAGGTAAAACTGGAATTGTTCTCGAATATGAACAATAGTTTCAGAAAAAAAAAATCGAAAAAAATTTCGAAAAAAAATTTTTTTAAAACTGAGTGACCATAAGACTTCAACGAATTTCCCTCAAAACTGTGCGTCGTTATGCTCCGACTAACTGCCAAGTTTAAATTTAATCGCTTCAGTAGTTTCTGAAATATGAGGGAAATAACCTCAAAATTTTAAATTGCTATAACTCCGAAACTATACGGCCCATTCAGCCCATTAACGAAATTAACCGTGGCATTTGGATGCGCAACCTAACCTGGAAGTTTCAGGTCAATAGGATTCTCCGTACGACCGTAATCGTCCATACGGAGGGCCGGCCGGTCGGCCGGACAAAATCGATTTTGACGCCGGATTCGTAATCAGTGAGTCCAACCGATTCGTTTGAGACCATTTTCAGCTCAAATTTCCTAAAATTACAGACATTTGGACAAAACGATAGCACGCTGTTCCCCTAGAAAATGCGCGCAAAAAAGGACCTGAAAATGCAACAATTTGGAAATTTGGGGACCCATTCCATCATAGACATATTAAACTCTCTGGACACGGCGTATGAATTCATTTCCAAAGAGTCGAATGGGGATCTTGAAGCAAGTGAGAGGTCCGAGAGAGAGATGGACCTGGATCGGGCAGACCATAGACAAGATACACGATACCAATATCCGTTATTCTATAGCGCATGGAGAGTGAGATGAAGGATGATCTCACTTGCACAATATGACGCCTATCTAGAGATAAAATCAAGCGTTTACTTAGGGAATCTTCGGGGAAATGACTTCTTCTTGGTATATTAGATTACATTGAAGTTTTGAAAATTGGTGATGAATGTGAGCATAACTCCGATATGAAAATTCGAATTCATTAATCAATAACAATATATTATGAATTCTCCTGGGTCGCTTGTTTCAGGACGGTATTCCCAACTCCAAATGATTTTTTTCTTATCAGAGTACAGACACGCCAGCTGAGCGGCTCACAAGTATACATATACGGTGTTTTGAACAGTACGCGAGGCGCGAGCCACTCAACACCGTCCAAGGAAGCGGCGAGGAAGCCGAATCAAATTGCCTCGAAAGTCGCTTAGCTCTCGTGAACGCATCTTTTGAATATTGTGCGTTAGATGGTCTCAAACGATTAGAATGCACTAAATAGTGAAGAAACCTGTGCGAAATTCATTTCTGCGCTCGGATTCATAGCAATTATAAATTAATTTGACTTTTTAACTCCCTTTCCAAATTATTGTATTTTACTTTCATATTATATCTCCTTGTACAATTAATGGCACAACACAAATTTATCATTACTCACCAGTAGACCAGGTTTAAAATGAAGGAAATCAAATTCCATTCAAAATGCTCACGAAAACACAAAAAAAATGGAATTATATCTTCTATACAGTCTTTATATTCTAATTCAGAATGGAATAATACAAAATCTGCTTTGAAATACTTCGACTTGCAGAACTTTTGAAAAAAAAATGTATTTAAAACATAAACTTATAATTACAGTCTTTGGCTTCAAACTGATCTGCCTTATTTTTGCCGTATTCTATGATGGTTTGGCCCACTCTAGTTCCATCTTTGTCGGCCCGCTTCCTCTCTCTTCAAGCCATGTGCATATAGTTTTATAGGTCTATGCATTCCATCTAAACTAAGAGAGACAGCCTATGTTCGACTTCACATTTTTTACCCACTGACTGCCAATTCACAGTGCAGCTGAGTGTAATTGAGTGTAGTCACAGATAACAGAATGAGTGGACTTACTGTAGTTCTGTTCTATGATTCCCATATATATCTTAGAATTGTAATGCTCGTTCTCAAAAGAATATATATATATATTCCCATAGAATACAAATATATGATTCATGATTCTACATAAATCCAAGATGACAGAATTCTATGCTCCTTCTGTTTTTGCTGCCATTTCGAGGTAATGTTGATCTGTCGTAAAGTTTTTCTGAAGTCGTCATGAAAAAAAATTCTATTTTGAATAATGATATGATGAAAATTAATTCCGTCCAAAAATAACCACAGATACAGAACAAAACATGTCGAACCACGAATCAGAGACAAAAACAGATGTCTATGATCATGAATTATATTTACGCATAACCGTCAAAGAAGATAGTCTCACACGAAATCTGTGACTACAATTACTCCCAACATTTTCGCAACGAACAGAGTGCAAGTTTACAACAAAACACACAGAACAGTATTAGTAGAGTTAGTGCAGTTGGTGCAGTTCATGCAGGTACAAGGAACAAATCTTTTGATCTTTCCCAAAAACTCTTCCGTTTCTTACACCATTATTTGCAACTTCCTAAAGTCAATTTGTGCTGCCCTCTTTCTTCCAATCGTTCGAGAGATTGCGTGACCAAAAACGCGTACGGAAGATCTCGAGGAAATGACGCGTTCTCCTTATCAAGTGGTGAAATCAGAATAAGTGGCATTCGAATCGATATTAAGTTAGATTGAGTTGTAAGAACGGAGAAAAGTTATGCCGAGGCTACATTTGGACGAAGTTGATCAGAAAATTTTGTTCTTACGAATCTATCCGGAGTTAAAAAAGCTAATCGACTTTCATTTCGTTTGAAGGTCTCTACTTCGGGAATCTAGTTTCATCTTGGTCCGAATCGATCATATTTAAGTATCCTTAGAAAATTATATTCAGGTCAAATTTGTACGACTGATTTTAAATATGCCAATTTGAGTTATTTAGTTATCGATCAAAGTTCAGTTTTGTGAGTTTCAAGATCCCGACGAATTAAGTTGCAGGTCTACGGGATGTCACATTGTAAATGTTTCCGACAGAAAGGGAAAACACCTTAAAATCAATGAACTGAAAAGCAAAATAGAATTTTTGTACAAGAGCCTTTCCGTAGCCTGTCTAACGCGTTCAAGAAATCATTGTTTTATTTCTAATCTTTATTATTTATTAGTCGGTGCCAAGTGAAGTTTATATTCATCATTTCAATAGAGAGTTCTTCATCGTCGTGCTTATTGTTAACGTAAGGAAAAATAGCTATAACCACGTCAAAATAAGGAGAATTTGAATTTTGCTTAAAATCTCGTTGATTTCCGATGTGGACTAAAAATAGTAATATATGTATTTTGTTATTATATTCTAGGCTCCGACTTCAAATATATAATGAAGATCGAAAAACAAATAATGATTTCTTGAACGCATTGGACGGCGCTACGGAAAGGGATTAAACTCTTATAAAAAAAATATTGTTTTGCTCCTCAGTACATTGATTTGAAAGCGGTTTTCTTTTTTTGAAAAGTTTTTTTCCTCAATTTTCAGTTGTATGTCCATTGTCAGTGAAGTGAAGAAAATCTTTAAGAAGGGTTCATTCATAGTTATGCGAGAAAAAATTTGGGACGCGATTATGGGCACCGTACCCTACGGCATGGTAAGGCAATGCCTACCCTGAAACACCATTGCCCTTTTCGAAAAAGCAAAAGCTTAATCTTTGAACCATTCATCTGATAAACGAAAAGTTCTATTTCCCTACCTTCAATTTCAATTGCCCAACCTCCAAGTCAACTGTAGCTACAGCCCTGGCACCGTGGAGCTTCAGGCAAAAAAAGACACTGGAATTGGTGGTGCGTACACTAGACAATAATGAAATAATTTTTCTGAGACATCCTGTATATTTTAACATAAATTATTTTCTTTTGTAGGAGAACGTGTCCATGTTTTCTTATACAGACTTTGTGGGTTTGGAATTGAATACATCGATTTTATAATATTTCTTTGTCGAAAGAATGATCTGTATTGATTTTTCGGGAGACCGTAAATATTTCACCACAACTATCTTTTTAGACGTGAAAGAATGCAGCCTTCTTGATTTTCCATTGAAAAATTGTTATATTATATCTTTTTTGAAATATCCTATGAATTTTACCATGAATATGTTGCTCTAACTAGAAGAACGTGAATTTTCCAAATTTCCGATTCATATATGGTGGTCGCCAATTGAACGCATGTACTTCATTATTCATTCTTTGGGACACCCAGTATATATCAGTCCTGAAATATGCCACTTTGAAAAGACGGAATACAAAGGCAAAGCAATCATCGATATTGGGTAACAATAATGGAGAGAACTTTGCCTATCAGGTTTTCAAGACATTCAATTATCTCTCTAGATGTCTAAGAATGTGTCCTTTTCAATTCTCGAATTATAAAATGTCAGTTGTCATCGAGAAAACATCGATTTTATGAAATGTCTTTTTCAGAACGCTTTGTTTATTTCACCAAATATATGTTGCTTTGAGTAAAAAAAGCGATCTTTTGAGATTCCCAATCCAAATAAAGTGGCCAATATTAGAAGCATGGATTGTATTCAAACTCCTTGTTGAACACCTGTATATTTCATTCCCGAAAAGGGCCACCGTACAGCTATACGAGATAGGGAGGAAGAGAACTCATGAATATATTATTTCCAATTATTTTTTACAAAAATTGGTAGTTGAAAATGAAGAATAATCAATCTCATCATGCCGAATTTTAGGAACACTCCGTATATTCCATTTTGAAATGGGAATACTTCGAGAGCTTTTTGAATCGAATGCAAAATGAATCATCAAAATCGGTGCATGAGCAACTTGTGGCTGAACAAACATGAAAAATTATTTCAACGAATTGAGGACTTCCTTTTTCTGAAGTCGGTTAAAAGGGGAGAAGAGAATTTTTTATTAGAAAAATCAAGATTCTTGAGAATCACTCGCGGCCATCTTTTGTTTTCAGGGGGTGACATTCTTTTACAATGAGATCCATCGTCCTCCTGGCGTCAGGAGTTTTCCTCCTGAATATGGCTGTTAAAATTTGTTGGAGATTTGTTGATAATTATCTTGTTTACGTCATATTCGACTCTAAGAATAAAATATCACCTCATTTACGGAAAACCTAAGATAATGATCAACTTCAAAGATATAGTGTAGGAGAAAAAACCTAGTTCAGAAAGACGAAAACATTTACAGAGTCGAATATTACATAAACAAATGATGAAATCTCAAAAATAATTTTCAGTAGGAGAAGCTTTTGTTAACAATATATTGCACGTCCCATTTTTTGAGCGGGTCACAACTTCGTTTTTTAAATGGCAATCTGTATTTATTATTATTTTTTTGGTTTCTACATGAAAAATAAAATGCACTTTATGCATATCTGTACCCCAAAATATCAAAGGTTTTCGAGATATTCTGCCTGACATTCTTTCTTCTTTTCCAATATTCTGCACGCAAATTATTGGGTTGTGCTAAGTTCCATTGAATTTATTTCTGGTCAAATATTGCACATTGGTTGCTCTCTCAAACGGTATATCTGAAACCGAACTGGGATATACAGGTATGAAAAACAGCCTGCCACATATTAGATATAGTAATATAAAATACAGATTACCTTTTAAAAAACAAAGTTGGGTTCCGCTCATGAAAAATGGAACACCCTGTGTAACCGAAGACATTTTTAATTTGTCGAGTTCGAGCAATAATTGAACATTAGAGTAAACTAGATTCCTATCTGTTTCCTAAATAGAGAAATGGAATACCGCGTCACTGTTGCGGGATCCTGTATAATTTCCCTCTCGCATTTCCATTTGGTTCAACATTTTCTAGAATGTATACGTCTTTGTGTTTCATCTCTGACATCTGGAAATGATATGACTCATTGCTTTGCTCGATAAACACGGAATTACGAAAAAACAGCCGTTAGAAATTTCAGGTGTGTTGATATTGTTTTTCTTGGTGAATCAAGAATCCGGCAAGGCGTAACATAGCAAATCAGTATGAAAATGACTTTGTTCGTACGATTCGGTTTCAAGAAGACTTAATACGATCGATTTTGAAGAAAAGTATTTTGTCGGGAATTTATCAGTATCCGCAAATATATGAATTCGGTGCAAGTGTGTGAATTAGCGGATTGATTGATCAAATATCGAGAATTAATCTTTGAAAAGAGACATTTGATATTTTTTTAGGACCCTGAAAAAATTTAATACCACATCTGATCAGCAAGCGAAGGGAATGAAGAAACATCGATGTTCCATCGGTAATGTGGGTGAGTCTAGATTTTTTGTATGGTACTTCTTTTGAACAGAGAATTTTGGGTAGAATTGTTCATTCTTAAGAGCTCTACCCCCCGATTGAATTAATTAATTAATTTACTGAAAAAATACAAGAGATACTGTTACATTATTTTGACCAAAAACGAACTTCCAAAAATAGCTCTGATTTGAGGTGAGCTTTCACACGCTCATTCAAATTTGTTGCCGAAGCTATCACTTATTCACATATTGACATTTGAATTGCAGTTTCATGACCTGATGAAAAGAAATATCGGAATCATTGTGCAGGTTTAACCTTCGTAATCAAGCCTCGAACTTATTCTCTAAATATCGAATTTTAAATCGTTTCTTACCGAATTCATTGCGTTTTCGAACGGACGATCGTAAATACAATAACCACCAAAAAAATCCACTGAAAAACTTGATAATTGCAGAGCAGGTTTGGAGTTCATTTACGAAGGACAAATTTGCGAACCGCTGGATTCTACAGATATATCTAACCCTTCAAGATTTCATTTCCCGATATTCAAACAAATCAGATCGTACAAAAAGTCAGTTGAAAATTACAAATTGTAGATTCATGAAGAATTTCGTGAGAATCATATCTGGTAGAAAATCGCATGATATAAACTGTTCAAAATTTTTCAACATAATAAAACGATCAATACGAAATTTTGCACGAGTTCGTGCATCAGGATTTGACAAAAATTTTATTATGATTGGGTGAGTAATTTTTGAGTATTTCGAAAAAATCCATAGTGAGCATATAAGCACGAAATTCAATACAGGGTCTTTCACGAGGAACCTCACCCATATTTATACGGGAAACTACTGAACGTATTTTCATGAAATTCAGCACTTATAAGTATTTCACGATGCTGATGAAATCTAAAATATTTTCAAGGCATGAGCACCTCCGGTTTTTCCGGAAATGACGTCAACTTCCGTTTTTCAAATTAGAACACCATTTTTTTATTGCAGAAATAGATTCCTTAAAAAATTTCAATTTATTTTGATGTAACATTTTTCAGTTTTGGTTGGAAAATTCTCTCTGAGCGGGAAAATTCGAAAAAAAAATCGAAAATAGAGCTCCGCTGAAACAAGAATAACTTCGAGGTTTTTGTATGGAAAATTTTCATTTTTGGGATTTTTCAAGATGTAAGATTGACGTATCCACTTTAAAAATCGAAATCGCGATTCATGATACAGGGGGTGAAAAAATCGCTTTCAAAGTTAGGGATGACAAAATCGTGAAAAATCAATTTTTTCAAATTAGAACCCCATTTTTTTATGGCAGATATTGAATCTACGTTAAAAAATAATGTGAGTGTATGCATCACACCCTTGCCCTAAAGTGGATATTTTCTGAGTTATTCACAAAAAACTGTTTTTCGTCTTGAATTTTCAGCTATGTTTTAGATTTTACTACCCTAATATGCAAGAGAAAAAAGTTACAGGTTGTTCCTAAATAGATGGCAAATTTGGATTCGAATTTGTATCGGAAACCTCTTTATTTCAACTAATCGGCCATCGGTTTTCTCTCCAGTGATAAATAAATAATTCCTTATGAACCATATGCAAAAACTTACCATGTTTTACATTATTTTTTTTATGATAGATATCATTAATTACATCTGCCAAATTCCTCTTTATTCAGTAGCATTTTGTTTTTACTATTAATTTGGTGATAATTCGTATTAAGTTATAAAATCGATCACTATGCCTAATTTTACCAATGAAGATTATTTAAATCTCATTCTACTTCATGGAGAATGTAATAAAGTTGTAGATAGAACGATTCGACTGTTCATTGAGAGGTTTCCTGACCGACCGAGACCAACGAGAGATACCATTAACAGAACCATGACAAACTTGAGAAATGTCGGATCTTTCGTTAAGAAAACTACACACAGAGAAAAAAGTGTAGTAGAAGATGAGATCAACGAAATTACATTTCTTGCATATTTTCGTGTGAATCCTCAAAATTCTCTCAAAGATGCCGAGATTGATCTGGGATTATCTCAATCGAGTGTTTGGA
Source organism: Myrrha octodecimguttata (assembly GCA_958510865.1). Classification (NCBI taxonomy): domain Eukaryota; kingdom Metazoa; phylum Arthropoda; class Insecta; order Coleoptera; family Coccinellidae; genus Myrrha; species Myrrha octodecimguttata. The sequence continues at coordinate 45,451,685 of OY294058.1, read as the reverse complement.
GAATATTAAAAAACATAAAATGCACCCATATAAATTCAATAGGGTACAGCATTTAAAGGAAACTGATTTCGTCAGGAGAACAGAGTTTTGCGAAGCTATGATGATTCGATTTCAAGAGAATGAAAACTTTTTGGACTGTATAATTTGGACAGATGAATCTAAATTCACAAAGAATGGTTCTTTCAATAGGCATAACAGTCATTATTGGGATGAAGAGAACAACCACCACTTCAGACAATGGAACTTTCAAGAGACCTGGAGTTTCAATGTTTTTTGCGCCATCAAAAATAATGCAATTCTCGATGTTCACATTTATGATGGGACTTTAACTGGTAAGATAGAACACTACACATGTTTGCATTATTTAAAGAATGTTCTCCCTTAGGAGATAGATATTCTGACATATTGACTCAAATAATTGAGCCGCTAGTACAGAACCATAATGACTTATGGTATCAACAAGATGGCGCGCCTCCACACAATTCACTCAATGTGTCAAATATCCTCTACAGGCTATTTGAAGATCGATGGTTGGCGAACAATGGTCCACATCTTTGGCCACCACGTTCTCCTGATTTAACTCCTTTAGACTATTATGTTTGGGGTAGGATAAAAAATATTGTCTACTCAACTTCCCTGACTGATAAAGAGGACTGCATAGAACGAGTCAGAAATGCGTTCAGGTTTGTTTAGATTTTTAGATTCATAGTTTTGAAATTCAATTTGGTTTTTAAACACTTTTGCAGATCTCTTCCTCCCGATGAAATAAGAAGAGCAACGCACGAAGCATTCCTGAGACGTATAAATAAATGTCTAGAAATTAACGGTCAAAACTTTGAGCATCTTCTCTAGTTATAACTGCGAGAGTTTGCCATGGTTCTCCTAATAGTAACTTGAAGTCGGTTTCAAGAAGGGGTGAAAAATCTACAGCATGGTTCAAATAACAGTTCCTGAAAATTTCATCTTTTTGGCGTGAAGGGAAAAGAAATAGCTGAAAATTCAAGACGAAAAACAGTTTTTTGTGAATAACTCAGAAAATATCCCATTTAGGCCAAGGGTGTGATGCATACACTCACATTATTTTCTAACGTATATTCAATATCTGCCATAAAAAAATGGGGTTCTAATTTGAAAAAATTGATTTTTCACGATTTTGTCATCCCTAACTTTGAAAGCGATTTTTTCACCCCCTGTATCATGAATCGCCATTTCGATTTTTAAAGTGGATACATCAATCTTACATCTTGAAAAATCCCAAAAATGAAAATTTTCCATCCAAAAACCTCGAAGTTATTCTTGTTTCAGCGGAGCTCTATTTTCGATTTTTTTTTCGAATTTTCCCGCTCAGAGAGAATTTTCCAACCAAAACTGAAAAATGTTACATCAAAATAAATTGAAATTTTCTAAGGAATCTATTTCTGCAATAAAAAAATGGTGTTCTAATTTGAAAAACGGAAGTTGACGTCATTTCCGGAAAAACCGGAGGTGCTCATGCCTTAAAAATATTTTAGATTTCATCAGCATCGTGAAATACTTATAAGTGCTGAATTTCATGAAAATACGTTCAGTAGTTTTCCGTATAAATATGGGTGAGGTTCCTCGTGAAAGACCCTGTATATTATTTCCCAATATCTCCGGAGATGAATTCAATCGATCTGAAATACAAAATACTATTATTAAAAAGTGTTTGCAAGTTCCCTGTCAAAGTTCATTATTTCTCCAATATAAACAAAAGTAAATCACCTGGAATAACCTTGAATTCTGAAAAATGTTTTTAAATTGTACTGATAACATCATGGCATGAGTATTTGTTAAGTAATTTTCATATCGATCCAATCAGTATAATATTTCGAATTATCGAGAGAATAACATGGATAGTTAGGAAATTTTGACATAATTTCTCTGGATGTTCCCGTGAATAAATATCCGATCGATGTGAAATTTAGAACACTGTTGTTGAATATTTGAATTTGAAGGAAATCTGATGGATAGTTTCCTGAAAATAATGTTTTCAGAAAGCATTTGGAAAATATTCGAGAAATGTTGAACGATACTATCCTCACGAAATTTCGTAGTGAGCGGGGCGTCGGTATTCTTCAACTGATACTGAAGTTACAATCTGATCGCATAAGTACTACATGAAATGTCGATTATTTATCCTCGAAATTTTCATGATCAAACTCAGCCGTCATATTTTAATAAGCAACCTACCCAAAAAAAATGCGAAACTGCGTCTACGCTCTGTTCGGAATATATCGTGGCAACTCTTGACTAGACAGAATTGTATTTAACATCGAATTCTTCATCAGTGTGTCCAACCTAGTCGTTCGAGAGTATTTTCGGAAAGAATTGCAATTAAAAACATTTGGACAAGACGGTAACGCATTGTTCTCTAGAAGCGCAAAATTGTATATTAAGTATCGAGAAAAGTAGGGACATTTTGCCGATCGATTCCAATAGACGACTTCGGCACAAGTTGCCAACTGACAATTTCCTTCACAAATTTACTAACACTGGGGAACAGGAATTTCAGGACAAATTCGACATGATAAGGTTCGCGTTATTTATAAACATCCGTGAAAGATGCCTCGGCCCCTCGAACAAGATAATTCCTTTTAAATATAGGTTTTTGTTAGGCTGAAATTTAAGTTGGGATTCCTGATTTCATGTTAACAGTGTCAAGTTTATAAATGATATGTTCCGCAAATCAACTTGGTTATTTCGGTTGCCGGTTTTCCGTTCTGTAAATATGAAATATTCGGTTGGTTCCTGAAAAAAAAGGATAATTACGGAATTTGATTGACGAATAAGCAATCTTTCTGTCACCAGAACATAGACATATTAAGTCTATGCACCAGAACGACAATCAATGTTATGGTAACATATCCATAGCATAGAACAATCTTCATTTACCTTATGATCCATAGACCATACATAGTAATTTTTTCCATTGTTGATTGTTGTCTCTTCCATGTTCTATGGATCATATAGTAAATACAGATTATTCTATGCTATGGATATGTTACCATAGAACATTGACTATCGTTCTGGTAACAGAAAGAACGTTTTTTCATTAATCAAATTCCGTGATTAACTTTTTTTTCAGGAACCAACCGAATATTTCATATTTACGGAATGGAAAACCGGCAACTGAAATGACCAAGTTGATTTGCGGAACATATCCTATATGAATTTGACACTATTAACATGAAATCAATGAACCAACTTAAATTTCAGCCAATCAGAGATGATCTTAACCAAACCGTTTATTTGGAAGGAGTTATCTTGTTTGAGGAGCCGAGGCATCTGTTACGGATATTTATAAATAACGCGAACCTTATCATGTGGAATTCGTCCTGAAATTCCCGTTCCCCAGTGAAGTAAATTTGTGAAGAAAATTGTGGGTTGGCAACTTGGGCCAAAGTCGTCTTTTATCGTCTGAGATCGGTGGCCCATAACGTTCTAGATACTTATATCGTTGTTTGCACGATAGACACACTTTTTAATTAAACTACAAAATAATTACCCAAAAAATGAAAATAGTTATTCGTCAATGATGTGTAGGAATACAAGGGAAGCTGTTGTCTTGCTGATGAAAGATTATTGATTGTAGATTGTCAAAGTGGCAATAATCAACTGAATTTGCCCATAATATAATTTGAAAATCTTGAATCTAACGTGGGGTCAGGAGCTTTTAGGCGCCTGTTCAAATCGTTACAATTAGATCAACACGAAATTTTGCACCTAGTTGCGTGTTGGGAATCTCCACCTGATTACGAAGTCTTAATTCGATTGCTCTGGGTCTTCTTGAGATATTGCGGAAATAACGTTAAAATTCGAAATAACAACCAAATTTCGCACAATTTTTTCCTTATATCTCCAAAAGTAAATATCGGTTCAGATCGAAATTTGGAACATTGTTGTTAAATACTGATTTTAAGGTTTGTGCCAAATACCATTGAAATCTAATCAATATTTCCAGAGAAAAAAAATTCCATCAAAAATTTCAAAAACTGTAGAATAAAATTTTTTTTTATTTTCTAAGAACTGGATCCACACAAAGTTTTGCTCTTACTACCGCGTTGGTATTCCAAAACTACCAACGAAGTTTCAATTCGATCAAGTCAATACTTCATGAGATATCGAGGAATCAACCTCAAAATTTAAAATGAGCCTAACTCCGAAACTGTTCAACTGATTCCACCCACTTACGAACTTAACCGAGATATTCGGACTTCAAACCTAAACTGACAATTTCAAGTCGCTAAGTCTCCCACTTCGAGTAAGTAAGATCACATACGGACGGACGGACGGACAGAATTGAATTTGACCACGGATTCTTCTTCAGGGAGTTCAACCCAATCGTTCAAAACCATTTTCGGCTCAAAATTCGAAAATTACAGACATCGTGACGTAATGATAACGGGCTGTTTCTCAGAACAAGCGCGTAAAAATGAGCGATATCGAATCTTCTGAAGAAAGCGAAATTCAAAAGGACGGGGAAATCGGCTCTTCCGCATTTATTCCCGAGAAATATTAAATGATTCAAATTGTATTTGAATTATTTCATCATTTCAATGAATAATTTCAGCTAATCTCACTTACCGTTCTGTTGACCTTAGCAACCAGTTAAAATGATCTACCAATCTACTAGGAACAAACACGGTAACTAACAAAAGTTGTTCTATCGTGCAAAGAAATTAGTTTCGTTCGTATAGATGAGGTACATATCGTTCCAATTATTACTGATCGTTACAATTCTCTATTACGCGTTAAAGCTTTGTCCCCCTCGGCATCATGTCGTGAAAGTCGTGAAACGTAAAACGAAGCATCCGCAAGATAGTTTCATTTCCAGCACCCTCGCCGCGTCTCGTTGGCGCCTTATTTCTCAGTGACGTCTTCTGGCGCCAGCTCGCCCACGTTTGATGCAAGGAGGGATGGAACAAAGCAAGATAGGGCAGAATCCAGATATGAAATGGGTTTGGACAACATTCTCCATAGGATTATTGGATCATTTGAAACCATCATGAGGCCAAAGCGTTTGAGGACATGTGTTGGAAAATGATTGGTGTGTATATCGAATAAGCAGCATAACTCCTGCACATAGGACTGAATAGTCTTAACTACAAGGGAAAATTTAAAATAAATCGTATTGGGATATAAACTAATGAAAGCACACAGACGAAAATCCATAAATCCACGAATATTTCATCTAGCTAGTCAATCACTCAAAGCCTTCACACTGAAGAAACGCTTTCCTAGTTAATCTGTTACTGCAGTTTCACGGTCATTACCGATCACCAGACCAACTCACCTCATAAACGCAAAGAGAATTTTAGATAGTTGATACCTGTGTGATGATTATACAGCGCAAGTTCAGAGGTATCACATATGAACCCGGGCCTTCGATTGAAGAAATCTTCGAGTTTTTACACTAGAAAGTAGGGGTTAGTTAGATACTCCAAAGATGGCGCTGTATAATTTCATACTGAAAGCAGTCGTCGAACAGGTATTAGTATCTAGAATCCTTTCTGCATTTCCAAGGTGAGTATATCTGATGATCGGTTATAACCGTGAAACTACAGTACCCGAATATCTAGGATAGCGGTTCTTCAGTTTAGGGTCTTTGTTTAATTGACCAGCTCATATCAATTTATAGTATTTGTTGATGTAACGACAGATGTTAATGTTACTGGTGCTCTTTCTGTCTTCTCTCTCTTTCCGTGAAACAGTCCTCTGTAGATATTAAAGTTTTGTTGTCTTTCGAATGAGGATTAAATTTTTGGTGTTATGAACTCAATTTGGTTTTTGGGACATCATACTAGAGTCGAAACTCGGTATCCATAATAGTTTCGAAGATTTGGAGCCCTAAAGTTCCAAAAGTCTATTTTCAGATCATTTTTAAAGCACTTGTTCTGGGAAACAATGAGTTATCGTTTCGCCCAAATGTCTGCTATTTCAGAATTTCGAGCTGAAGATGGTCTTAAAGAATAATAAGGTTGGACTCCGTGGTCTAATTTAATTTTGTCCAGAGGTCTGTATGCGATCTTACTTTTAAAACAAGAAACCTAGCGACTTGGAATTCTCAGGTTAAAAGATGAGAAAGGTGTGAAGCTCCGCAATTAGCTAGGAAGTACTAGTGTTGGCCATATAATTTCCTAAGAGATAGATTCGGCTATTTCTAAATGTCAGAGACAGCTTTGTGAAACCTAGCGGTAAGTTCGTCTGTGTTACAGAATGGCGAATGCACACCTTATTCAATTGCTGCGTTCGTTTATTGCATCCGAGAGACGACATATTTTTTGGTCACGTGACCACAGATCTTTTGGATTTTTTAGATTTTATCTGAAGTAAACGAACGATCCAGACGAAATGAGAATCACAGACCATAAATATTTGATATCCTTTCATCTGTGTATCAATGACTGATGTCAAATCAAAATTGTTAATCATATATTTTATTTTCTGCAGTGTTCATTTCTCAGCTCGTTGGAAGAAATGAGTATAAATGTAACTTCGTTAGAGCTGATTAGAGAAGAATATCAAATAATGATCGATCGAACGAACAATTCTGAAAAAATACAAGGGCTTGCTGAAGAAACATGGCCCTTATTTTCAAATCAACAGTTTAAAGATTCCTTAGAATGTTTCACAGTTATATGAATTCACCGATAATTGTTTAAATCATTATTTATTCATATACAAGTAGACGAAATTCAATGATAAGTGATATCCACCTTACCATCAATAAAAATTTGGTTCTCAGAATCGTGTCTGAGTTAAAGTTACTTGGCCTCTGTAAATTAGGCGTCCTTAGTGGAGAGAATTGTTTATTTATTATTAAGACCAGAATATTCCAGATGTTGAGCCTTTTGCCTAGGTGTAGTAACGGCATTCTGAACATAATTATTCTCGCCGGTTGGCTTTTCTGATGTATTCTTTCAAAACGAACTAAGAATGGACAAACGCCAATGAAGCTAATTATATGTATTCCCACTCAAATAATTACTTTTTTCCGAACTGTGCTAACGAAAAAAACCAACACGAAATGAAAACAGAACGGAAATTATTTCTGGGTAATTGATGTCAACAAGATGTCAAATTTACTGCATTAAAAAACTCCGATCTTGTCTATGATACCGACGAAAAAGATCGTCATCGACTCGCTCTGATTTTGTTTGACGATCGGTTGACATATGTGGTCTCCTACATCTGGATGTAATTAACGAACGACTCAGGAGCAATCTGAGCAGTCGGATGTAAAAAACGAACGCCCCTTATTAGTACAGTATAGAACCAATGCCCAACGTCATGTATAATTTGTACTTATCTACTCATTCGGAAATTTTCTTGATTTTTGTTGAAAAAATTGGATTTTGCCAAGACTTTCGGGTCGATTACGATAAAATTTGTTACATACCCTAGATTCAATCTTCAAAAATATTCTTGCAAACTTCAATTTGACCTTATGTTCATTTTTAAAGGAAAATATGTCAAATTTCCTTGTTAATTTCAGATTTTCAGATTATTTCTTTCCTATATATACCAAGAATAACTGAACCAATCAGATCGAAAACTCGTAATTAATTTAAGAATACCGACGCGCAATGAAATTCGAAATTTTCTGAGTATGATGTTTCGTTAAAAAAATTTTTTAAATTTCGGAAAGTCTTAAATATTTTTTGAAGAACAATTTTTTGAAAAACAATTCATCAGACATCAATGAAAATCGGGACAGACCTTGAATTCAGAATCTGAAAATAGATCTTGACATTTCAGTTCTAATTTTATTTTCAGAGATACTGGAAAAAAATACATATATCAAATGCCGTGGCTATTTGAAAATGTAAAATGTTTTCTAGATGAACCACCGTGAATTTCGTTGTCAGTTGTAGAATACTGACTTATAACCCTATGCAGGATTCCTTAAAAAAAGTAATACTATGGAGTTTTGAAAAAAAATTTTTTTCAAGAAATTTCCATATTTCGTGCTTAATTTCATCGAGTCCAATTTCCAAAGCAGCTTCACTTTCTGTTGATAAAATTCTCAAAACTGAAGCACGAATTATTACCGATCTCACGAATACTTCGCTACAGTTTTTGGTTGGACCTAAAGAAGAGAAAAACAAAAAACTCTCAGAATCTAAGGAAATTTCAACGTCGAAAAAGCAATATAGAAATAACAACAGATTCCTTTCTACTCTTCTGATTTCGCAACGAATCAGTTGTTACTATATTAAAGACATGAATTGAATCATCCTTTTCCTATTCGAATACTATCCCGAAGACAAATCCACTTTGGAATTTCTCAGGCTTGGAATATAATTCAATTCGATTCGGTAACTTCGTAAGGTCTTGGAATGTGTGAGAATCAACCGGTCTAGAGTCGCTTAGCGTTGGAAACCCAATTCCAAATCGATTTTTCACTTCCTGATTCGAGATTGCGGCAATGCATTGATACATTTTATTTCCTTGAGATGAAGATAATCTACAGGGACAAAATGGAAAAACCTAGAAAAGCACTGACGTGAGGTCAGGAGCTTGAACGCGCTTGTTCCGTTGCCAGAGCGGTCATCTATTCAAAACGCAGATTTTTTTCATATGTTCCTCTCGAAATTCTGCATCAACCTCAAGCTATAATTTCCGACCAAGTACAAGATTGCAATTCGATCCAAAACTCCGAATGGGTATAACTATCTGAAGAATAGTTGGCGAATTCAACCCATTCAAGCATTCGACCTTTTTAATTAAACTGATAACCTACTCTACATATATATTTCCCTATGTCGATTCTTCCTAAAGTTAATGTGTTTACGGCCGACCTAACCACTAATAGTGAACAAAATAACTTCTGGAAGATTTACCTCAGTAGCTTGATAATTGTAGGGTAAGATTGAAGTTTAATTACGAAGGCCGAATTGGCGAATAAGTAAAACTATCGATTGATTTTACTTTACCGATATTTCCAAAAACATAGATCGAATCACCCTTCGATGAAAAATTCCACCTTGAAGTTTCAGCCAAATAAGGTCTACGGAAAAATGAGCAAAAAAAATTGATGAGTCCTCCTGCATTTTGTTAAATCGAAAGAGTTATTCGGGTCATTGTTCTGTAGACCCTGTTTGGCTGAAACTTCAAAGTGGAATTTTTCTTTAAGGGGCGATTCGATCTATGTTTTTGGAAATATCGGTAAACTAAAATTTTAAAAGGGTTTATCGGCGGAATCCTTCGATTGTTCTTACCAATTCGCCAATTCGGCCTTCGTAATTAAACTCCAAACTTACTCTACAATTATCAAGCTACTGAGTAGATTCAGATTTCAGGGCAGGTTTATTGCTTTATTGAGAGGGTCAAGTTCAGAATACACAAAACTGGTCTGACATTTTAGTTTAGAAGCGCATTTGAAATTTCGTCATTCCAATAGATACAGACACGATCAGGTCAAAATTCAACTTCTGGATAAACAATGGTGATGAGCTCTCATTCAAACATCAACTCTATGGCTCATATGAAAACTGGTACTTCGTGAAAATATCATTACCAGAATCCAGAATCGCAAGTATTCATAATACCTAATATCAGGTATTTTCGATGTAAACGATGAGATCAAGTTGATTTTGATCGATTGATGTAAAATAAGAATTCTTCATAACTTAAAATGGAAATACTCAATTATAACTTTAAAAACTAAATTTTTTTCGAATTTTTCTGATGACACCATCATTTTGAAATTTCGCACAAATTTGTTCTCCGGCATTTTCCAACTAGTAATCATGTTTCATCATGGTGGGATCAGCATTATTTTATATTTTGCTTCGATTCATTCATACTTCACGAGTTACTACCTCGGAATGTATTCAGTGATTCAAGGACATATGTTGGAAATATGCTCAAACAGGTTCATTGGCATACAGAGTTGCGCTCTTTTTTATCAAAGAAAATTATACGGCGCGTCCTAAATTTGAGATACGACGTCGACGACTCTTTTTCAAATAACGATTACTCAAGCGTACACTATAGTCACTTGTGCACAAATGTCGAATTTTATCTAATTCGACAAGGATAAAACCTGATCTATATCCAGTAGTTCAATAGCGTATTCGCCATTTTGCACGACTAGACAGTTTATATCTATTGGGTCTTTGCTCAATGTATCTGTTGGGGGAGATGTCTCCAGAGCTTACAACACTCCCAGGGCTACAACTACCCTTATAATTTATCTGATATCGACTCAAATCAAGTAAATGCCTAAAACTGAATATATTCTAAACGTTGAAGAATCATTGAAATCGAATATTCTATAACATAAGCATTTGAACGGTTGAAACTTCACGGCGTTCCGTGACGTATCGGCTCAAATCCATTTTTCCCCTCCTTCTCGCGTTCTTTTCTTTCTAACAAACTAATGGACAGCTTCAGTTGTATGTAGAATCGTGCGGTGACGTGTTACCTAGGAGGCGATCTACCGCGTTTTACCTAATTTTAACTTGCATCTCATTTTCACCATTTTTAATCTAGAGTTATTCATAATTCGCGAATTGTCAAAGCGCATTCTCTTTTATAAAGTATCCCGGTTTGCCATGACATCCTGACAGATTTCACCGTGTATAGTTTGAAAATGTTAGGTTATAGTTATTTTCCTGTCAGATAACTACACAACGTTGTCCTCTCTGCAAAGAGGTAGTAGTAATTACTTATTTTTCAAAATGTGAATCTACATTGGGATAATGAATTTGAGAAAATATGTGAATTATATAATTCTAAAGACCTGGCGAATGTTGAGGAAATTTTTTTCTCTGTTAATACTGGAAATATTTCACGTATATAAACATGGTAGGAAGATTCATTTATGCTTTTTTCTTGTACGGATAGCAAGAATCGAGTGTTTTGGAATTTTTATGAAAAATGACGGATAGAGTAGTCCGTTACTTTGTGTTAAAAGTACTCGAATAACCCGGCAGTATATATATATATATATATATATTCTTTTGAGAACGACCATTACATTCTAAGATATATCACAGTGTTAGCAGAGGAAATGTAAACGGGGTACCATACTTATTTGCGTATGATACAAGAGCACAGATAAAAACCTCAGGAAAAATTCTGTCTCCCCGTATAAGTGTAGTAATTTGTTTATAGAAGATGGATGGCATCTTTTTCATTGGAAAATAATTTTTTCGTCATCTTGAATTCATTTCGACAAAATATCTTGACATAATATCTGAAACAGAAAGAGAGACACAAAACCAGAAGGAAGCCGTAAATAATACACCTACATTTGCTCATGACCGAGAGGGTCTTTCGACCAGGTTCAGTCCTCCAAGCGATGATTTTCAGATCCTCAGATAAACGAAGAACGCTACAGGCCCCTTTATTGGGGAATCATCTCCCATAGATCCATAATTGTTCATTTCGAACTAGAAATCTAATAAAATATCGGGAATAAAGTGAAAAACTTGTGACAGTAAAACTTCTAAACGAACAGACGGACCTATGGAATTCGCTACTTTTCTAAATTCTCAAGGAATAAGCCTACAGAAGTCATTTAAATACCTTGTTGCACAACTTGAAATATTCCAGTAGGAAAGTGTAGTAGTACTACGAAACTCCATTTACACAGTTCTTGGGAATCTAGGTGAATGATACATTCACTAGATTGAGATCAACATATTTCTAAACTGGGATGCAGCTTAGCTTCAGTCTATTATCTTTGGGTGTAATGACAAGATATGTGGATAAACTCTCCATGAAAATTGCCTATCATGCAGTATTCGAGTCAAAAGCAAGACATGGAATTATGTTTTATGGACATACTCTGAAGTCAACTCAAATATTCAATTTCCAGAAAAAAGCAATTCCTAAAATATTAGAAAAAATAGAACTGAATGATATATTGTTTAGTTCATGTTATTGAAAGAGAGTGGAAATTGGCAAGGTCGTGTCGAATTATTTTGACATTGTCGATATTTCAGGATCGCCAACCTGCCTTGGTTTTAGTTACAAAAACATGATAGACCTAAATCATGGCCAACCGGGATACTTTATAAAAGTGAATGGAGTATACATTATGACATTGTATTGGAATAGAATGTAAAAACATGAAAATATGACATTTCGTGGTACAGGCAAGAGCCTTACCAAAATCATAAGAGAAAAATAGTACTTTATTATCCTTTTTTTGTTGTAAGCGAAGGCGGATAAGCAAAAAACCATTGAAACACGATTTGAGTTATTTTCTACTTTTATCATTGTTATATGATAAATTAAACTCAAAAATGTGATACTAAAGTAGTTTTAATTGAGATTTCTGTAAGTTAACTGTAGCTCGTGTAATTTTTACAATAATTTTGGTTTCACCACTAATGTGAGCATTTTTGGAAATTGGTAGTTGTTTCTGTATGAGAAATGAAAAGCACAAATTACTGGAAAATTACTATTTACTTTTCATGTTGATTCTGTTTTGGTTTACTTTCCGTTGCTTACACCAACTCTTTGTAAAATCCCCAAATAAAAGAATCGGTGGGGTTTAGGTCTGGCGAACGCGCAGGATTCGATCGGCCCTGCACGGTCAATCTATCTGAATGTAAAAATAAGACTATTATTTCACAGGAATTCTAATTTAAATTCATTCAGAATTTCATTTTTGAGTTGGATTTACAATAATTATGATAAAAAATAGAAAAATTACCTTTATCGTGTTTAAATGATTTTTAGCCTATTCGCCTTTGAAGGCCGATTACAATAAAAAGAGTCTGATAAAGTACTTTTTTTTCTTATAATTTTGGTGGTTTAGGACCATGCAAAGTTTTTGAACTCACCCATAAGCTATGAGAACTCTTTTTTGTGTTTTAAATTGAAGTTGAGTGAATCCTACTGAAAACTAAAGTTCTAATTTTCAAGCTTTTTTCGAGTAACTTTGAATAATTTCAGGAAGGTAAGTTATTTTGTCATTGAAACAATATTCAGGAAGATCATGTCACAAAAAAAATCTGCAAAATACCCACTACTTGAAAAGATATGAAATTGTGTAACCTCGATGGCATTATAAAATCAAAAAAAACACAAAAAAAATTATAACTCTGACACTACAAAACAGCACGTAACATACATTAGGTATTTTTGGATACACCCAGGTGTGTGGAATCTAAAACAAATTATTGAAGTCACTATTTGGACCATCCGTATAGCGTACTGAATCATGAAAATCGGTGCCTTCGCCATTTTGCAACAAATGCATAATTTCGCTACGAGAAAATTGTGATTTCAGTGAATTCGAAAATGAGGGAATCTGCAAAAATGTTTCAATCATGATAATATTGTGATACTTTTGTATATTCCCAATCAAAATGTAATGCGATCAATATGCGTTTATCCTCAATAGGATTTATGTATATCGCAAAGACTCATAAACAATCAAGGAAAGAAATGAAGAATGGTGCTTTATTGATATAACTTGGGTATCTCGGAAAAAACGTTGCGTTTAATTCCCTAAGATAAAGGCCCATATCAAAAAGCAGAGGACCTTATTAAGATAAATGGTTTTTTATTAGGAATTGGGGCAAATGATATAATCCAGAGAACTGTGGTAAACATTCATTGAACAAACTGAATACTTTCTTGTTGAATGTATGAAAAAAAAGAAATCAAAATGGAATTGAAATACTTAGTCTACCTGTACAATCAGGTTTGTCGCTTAGCATCTCTATTGTTCTAGTTTGAGGGAAGGTACCTTTTTGAATATTACGAGTCAAACATAGTTTTCAGATATTCATCTGAAACGAAAAAAGAGATTATAACATATCTGTTTGAAATAATCGATCCAAAATTTGAGTATCAAGCCAGGGTCACCCTCTTGATAATTCAGTGTAAAATTTCATTTGATTGACGAAAAAACTCTCGAATTCGAATACAATTCTGTCAATTGGACAGACCGTGGATATTCCAACATCTCAAAGAATTGACCGAAACACTTGGGACAAAATTCGAACAGTAGTTTCAGAGTGAGGATTATCTAAATTTTTTCTCAACAATTCTGAAAACGGTGGTCTAGCCGAATTAAATATACTGCCACGAAGGTACACATTTATGTAATATATGAGAATTCTCTTGATCGAGTACTGCCCATTAAACTGCTTTTGAATGAAATGATATAATCACGCCATCAAAATTGTTGATACCGAAAGATCATACATACCATGGATCTACCGGTGCTTAATTTTAAAAGATCAAACCATCTATTGTTGTGAACACTGACGACTTAAACTATAAAATCTACCCATTGAATAACCGCACATTTATTTATAGTCATGAACTTTCATACAGTTTTCGAGCTGGATCAATAGGTAATTTATCCTATATAATAAAAAGTATCAGATGTAATTGAAAAATCCCGGTCATGTAATTCAATTTGAAATGGAAAATTTATGATATTCGTACCTGTATTGTAATGAATTCATTATATTCATTCGATTCGTTGATCTATAGTAAAAACCTGAACTAATTTCCCGTTTTCAATCATGGGAAATTAATTCATTTTACGTTACAGTATTTCATGCAATAAAGCTCGAAATTTAATCTACATTCAAATGAAAAAAAAAAGATTTCCGGAGAGATCGTGAATAATTATGAAGGACATTCAATAAAACAACCTCGAAAATGTTTAGCTGTGAGTATTTCTTAAAATACGAAGTATTTACTGATACTGAAAGATAATTTGGCAGTTTGGTATACCCTCCTCAAAATACGGTTCAAATATAAATTCAGGATTCAAAAAATTTTTTCTACTGGAAATAGGACTAAGAACAGAAACGATGTTATAGTTCATTATATCACAGCCAACGTTTCGCAAAAGTGACCTTTTTCTTCTTCAGGACTGCAATTTATTCAGAATAATATAGTACTACGGTCTTTGTTGTTATTTTTCTCTTCAAATTCATCACAACATTATCGGAAACTTACCAGAAATATATCAATTCAATAAATCCAACAATTTAGGACAAACAGCTCCACTGAAATAATGGGACCAGAGAGTTTCCCTTCATTTTTGATATCTCTCACATCATTTTTGTACTGTACGATTCTGCTGTTCAGATATTGTGTCGTTTAACCAATATACTCTTTATTGCAGTCTGAACAAGAAATCCTATTTATACCGGGTGTCCCACGAATACCGTTCGTTAGAATATTTTTAGGAAGGAATCGAAACTCACGGACTTCAGCTTTCACTAGAGAGATGACTGAATGTAAATTTTTTGAGATTCGTGGGAATTCCGGTTTCACCGGAAGTGATGCAACTTTTGTTTGTCAAATGATAATGAATATTGATTCCTTGTGAAATTCTGAGTTGTCTCAGTGTAAAATTTTTGAATTTCTGTAAGAAAATTCTTCTTTAACGTGAAATTCCAATGAAAAACATCGAAAATGGCGCTCTGCTGAAACAAGGATATCTTCCAGGTTCTGTCATATGTTTTCCGGGACAGATTGTCATTATAGTTGCAACGTTTCGTAAGAGGGTGAAAATGGATCATTTGGAGAGAATATAGTTTCCCAAAGAACATTTAGCAAATGGAGGAAAGGAGCCGTGACTGGATATATTTCGTAGACTGAGATGTATATGAGTTGGCTGAAAGCAGATTATACCAAAGAAAAATGCGAAAACAAGGTTGAAATCCCAAACATTTCAATGTGTTTTCAAATGAGGCAGGGGACATGGATCTCTTTTCCTGCTTTCAAAATCTTCAACATTCTGGTAAAACTAGCAGTGAAAGATTATTGAAAATGTGAGAACACCACGCCAAATAGATCGAACCTGACTCGCACATACTGATGGCTGAAAATATCTATAAACATAGCCTAACAATAAGGGTGCGAACAGAATAAGTGGATCGCAGTCGAGGTGGAGGTCAAGGTCGCCGTCGATGTCGATGTCGATGTCCACATCCTTATGAATCAAATACATTAAACTTGAAGATATGTCAGTGGAAAGATTTTGAGAGCTGCCATCCAGGAGGTTCACATCGATGCTTATTAAAATCAAATTATTTGTTTCACGTAGATGCCTTGTACGTGGTCTTCAAGAATGCTTCCCTGTGATTGGCATGTTCAAGACCTAGCTTCCATCTCCTTTCATAGCGACTTGCTCAGAATAATGTTTTTTGTGGGAAATTCGAGATTATGATAACTAACAAGTTTCAAACCCCGGAGTAAACATAAAATTTCACTCCTCAACACTGAGTTAGCTCCTCAAATTAAGAGGAAGGAGCCCTATACTATGGATTGTTCAATGACTTGTGATAGCCTACAATTAGTCTTTACTCACAACATTTCTCACAAATGTGAGTAATTACTCACAAATTGGCAAGCATGTAGTGTTCCTAGCTCCACGGAGCATCGCGGGTAACCACCTTGTTATGTTCTGTAGATATCGACTGCGACTCAACTAGCAGCATCGACCGCGACCCACTTGTTGTGTTCGTACCCTAAAGGGGCCTTTTGTGCGAGGGAGATTCGGGTAGGTATTTGGGGAATCGGAGATTCACCCTATTGGCCGAGAGATTCAACCTATTGGCTGACGACGATCACGTGATCGTTGTCGGCCAATAGGGAAGAATCTCCGATTACCCAAATTCCCGAATCTCCCTCACACAAAAGCTAGCTTAAGGGTTCCTGTTTCGTTCTTTCACAAATCATAAGAGATGCATTGATCTTCAAAAGTTCTTCAAAAGTTTGTATGGTTATGTGGATTTTGGCATTTTCATTTATTTCATGAGTTTAGCCCTTAAAATAAGTACGACGTTTGAAATTTGGTTTGAGAAGCCTTGAAATTTATCATTTTTACTTTTTTTTACTACTTTTATTTTAGAGTATCCTCACATCGCGATCAGCATGTCAGCAAAGCACGTGATTGCTCTGTCGAAGTTGATGAAATTCTTCAAATATGAAGAAAATTTAGGGGCGAGAGGGGAAAATGCTGTGGAATCTGGGCATGTGATTAATATGATGTATGATAGTCACCTTCATACCGTTAGTGGAAAGGTGCATGCCAGCATGAAAGATAGGAAATATGATGTTGAGGTAAAATAGAGTGTTAAATATCGTAATAATTCACTATTCTGTGTACTCTATACCTTTATTGTTTTAAGCATCATACCATTTATATTTGATTTGTGTAGCTAATTTTTGTCTTTGTTTTTCAGATAGAATTTAATATATACCGGTCCATAAAATCAGGCAAGTGCAACTGCCCTCGAGGTCAATTACGTTGTCACCACATGGCAGCATTATTACTCTTTGCTCGTGATAATGTAGCAACTATGGATAAGGAGTGTACTTGGAACAAACCCAAAACATCAAAGGAAAGAGAAGTAGTCAGAATAAAATACTCATATCCATCAGAACCTCATAGAGCAACGGAAAGGAATTTAACAGAAAAAGAAAAGAATTTCAAGAATGAACTTTCTGTTTTTGAGGGTGCTGTTGGCTTTTCTTGGCTCTTGGCAGATGACGTAGCAGCAGACCAAGAAAACTTTGTTGTCAATATTGAAGATATTTTATTCATTGAAGAATATTTATCTTCACAGGATAAGGTCTTATGTTTCGTTAATGAGCTTAAAATTGAAAATAATGCTATAATTGAACTGGCTGGAGAAACAATTGGCCAGGCAAACAACCCAAAGTGGCTTGTGGTGAGAAAAAACAGACTAACGGCAAGTAATTTTTCCGTTGTGTTGGCAGCATGTCACAGGCAGCGTTATCCCCCCAGTCTATTTAAAAGGCTTTCAGGTAATTCAATTTTTAGTCTTATGGCCGGTACAAAACTTTGATTGCCTGATAAAAGGCTTGATTGTAAATCAACGTAGATTCTGTGCCCGTTTTCGTTTAATTTTCAATTCAACAATCTAATGCGAACCTTAATCAACGAGTTAATCAGTCGTCGAAAGTTGTGTGAAACCAACCTTGAGGCCCAATTAAGGCATAATAGTCATGAGCATAGTCTTAACCCATAAAACAACCTTAAAACTGTGTATTTCGATGGGATCATTTATGCATTATAGTCATAAGCATTAGAAATTAGTACTACCTTATAAATGAGCTATGCTTATGACTAAGACTGTGATACAACAATGGGCCCTAGGCTGGTTATTTCTTGATAAATTATGTATCCTCATTGATAAAGAAATTATTTACAGGTGCTTACAATTTGGAACACATAAAGGCTGTGCAATGGGGAAAGGCACATGAAAAGGAAGGTATCGAAGCTTTGGAGAAAGCACTAGATGTAAAGGTGAATCCCACTGGATTGTGGTTACATCAATGTGGATTTTTGGGTGCTAGTCCAGATGGGTTTATTGGAGACCATGATCTGGTTGAAGTAAAATGTCCCTATAAATATAGGAATCAACCTTTATCTGAAGCATTACGAACAGTAGAGGATTACATTGTAGTATTTGGTAGCGATGAAAACCTTACTGTCAACAGAAGTCATGAATACTTCTATCAAATTCAAGGCCAACTGGCAATTACAAATAGGAAAAAGACTCATGTTGTCACATGGACTCCACAAGAAACGTATGTAATGGATATAGAAGCAGAAGACTTCGACAAAAATCTGAAAATTCTGAAAAAAATTTATTTGGAACATTATATACCCTTCTTGTTAGAAGGAACCTATGTCAGCGACTAAAAAAGTCTACAGGAGTTGCAATAAAATAAATTCGTATTATAACAAGGAATCATAGAAGTTTCATTTTTTCTCACCCTGTATCAACTATTCAAACCTGTGGCAGATATTAAATAGCTCAATACTCTAATAATCACATGGTACTCATAAACACACACATTAAGAATTGAAAGTATTTATTTATAGAAAGATCATTTGAAATATACATCAAAATATACATATGAATTATTGAAAAGAATAATACATAGAATATTAAACAGTTCCAATCTGTAGAGCTAACTCTTTTCGGATTAATAAAAATTTTACAAATATTACTATTTAAATCATAATTCAATCCTTTTCATATAATTCTCTCACTTCTGCAATTAATGGAAATTGAAAATCAGTTAATGCAGCGCACACTTGAAATATTTCGGTGGAGTAAGGCATTAAGCGCTGAGGAATAGAATCATTTCTGAAAATAAATATAATAAAATAAAATATTTTCAAACTAAAACATAATATAGACTAGGAAATATCTCCAAAAATCAAACATTTATTAACAAAAATAAATGAAAATTTAACCTCACTATTTTTTTAGATTGAAATTAATTAGTGTAATGTAAGCGGAATTATCAAAAAATGATATTCAGTTTGAAGTTATTCGCAAAAAGTGCATGAAATATTTAACCTACTTGTAATTATTATAATATCTTCAGAAACAAATTCACACAGGGCAAAATACAAGCATTGTTTTGTTTGTTTGGAAACGGACAACCGTCAAATTGCAGAATTCAGTGATACCAATCTTGTTGTGACGTCAGACTTATGCTCCCTTTTGATAGTTGAGATCTGAATGAAACAAGAAAAAGTTCGTAACAGGATGACCCAAGGTCTGATAAAAAAAATTGAAACTATCACAAAGCCGCTTCTGGTCTGCAATAGTCGATTTCAGCTATCGAATGCATTGCAGAGTAGGGAGTAACAAAAATACACTCTGCTCACAGCTAAATATTTGATGATGATACTTGGTTCTACAGCCCAACCACACAGAAAAACCATTAGATTATTTTATGAAATTCTTGTTATACCAGGCCAGATCGTTGCCGTTGCAGTCTGCTCTGGGATAGAAAATATCGAATAACTTCCATGCCTGCGGATATCCGTTACAGTTGTTTATGTTCTAATAATAAATCACATCCACCATTGCGAATGAACAAGTAAGTTTCGTTATTAATGTGAGTGTATTAAAACAACGAAATGAACTATCTTGGGGAGGAACAACAGGAAAATGTTGAGTGGAAACAGGAAAATTAGATATGATATATAAGAACAATAGACGTATAGTGTTATTATAATGAACTTCTACTGATCCACAAAACCTTCTACGTTTATATAGTTTACTTTATTGATCGCAGAATATCAGCACTCTTGATTAACTGGTGTGAAAATAGTAAGTTACTAATTCATTTGAATTTCAATTCTAAATTCCCAGCGTGATAGAGTGAATGCAAGCATGCAGATAAAAATCATTTGAGTTTCTTGGAGTTCCCACCAATATGCAATTCTTGAAGTAATGAGATACCTACGTATATTGAAACCGTAAATTCTAATGAGAAAAGTTCAATTCAAAAAGACTTCTTTTCAAAAAAGTAATTTCAAAAAAGTTAACCGACTTCTGTGAGATATACTCCTCCGATACAAATGAATTATAAAATAACCGAACATAAAAAAGAGTACCAAGAATAATTGGAAAGATTGGAAGAGAAACAAAATAGATCAACACATAAAAAAATAGGAGAACAAAGTAGATAACGTCTTTTTTGGTAGGCCGGACTGATGCGTTGTCGGATAGATATGTGCATTCCGTGCGAGTATATTCGGTTCAATATTTGCCATAGACATTCTTCTACACCTATTTATACTCGAACATACTATTTCCGAAATTGTCCGAATGGTCTTCTGAATGCATATTCATTTCAATGGCTTCCAATTGCTTCCTCACGGCCGATCGTACACACCCTAACTTCCAAAAGAAACAACGAAGAAACTCGATATTTGTAGGATACGTTTGGACCTCGAATAGGAAACCCGAATTCGTGGATGGGTGAAATCCACTCAATGTTCAGCCGACATAAACATTCACAATTTCATTTTCCCAGTTTTCCTGAACAACAAATTGAATCGAATCAAAATCTAGTAGGTACTTGATTGAAAAATGATAGCTTAAAGGTTCATGTAGAATTCCGTTAGGATAATACGACTAGAAAATCGCACAATAGAATAGTCGAGAAAAAATTCTTGATTTTTCTTTCAAATTGTTCCAATCACATGATTTGATTATCAAAATATTTTGCACAAAGTTGGACAGCGGCATTCTCAAATTACATGGTCATTAAGTTTCATCGTAATTGGATCAGTTCTTTTCGATCATTCTGGAAATAACAACTATACCTTGGAAAAATCCACGATAGTTGACAATTTTTTCCAAATATCAAATCAAATCACATGATTTGATTATCAAAATATTTTGACAAAGTTGGACATCGGCATTCTCAAATTACATGCTCATTAAGTTTCATCATAATTGGATCAGTTCTTTTCGATCATTCTGGAAATAACAACTATACCTTGGAAAAATCCACGATAGTTGACAATTTTTTCCAAATATCTCCGAAAGCCGAAATCGTATCGATATGAAATATTAATGTTTTTAAGTATGGAGTTCCAAATATATACTAATTTCCTTCCAAACCTGAGTAATATTTTTCTGAGAAATATTCTTTTCGAAAAAAAAAATTTCTCTACAATCTCAAAAATAACTTGCGAAAAATTACGTGTTATCATACTACAACGGAATACCAAGTTTCAATCTGATCGTTTCGGTGGTTTTCGAAATATCGAGGAAATGCCCTAAACATTTCGAATGGCTTCTACTCCGAAACTGTTTAACCGATTTCGGAATGGAGAGTCAGTGTTACAGACTCTTGGACGAAACGATGATCTTCAGGATGTGCGCTTTCGAAAGAATGGTTTAATCTTGACAAGATGGTGAACTACTGAAAGAACGGCCTTAGTTTAAATTAAACCTCTTATCTTATGATTGAAATTGACAAGGTACTTCAAATTAATCTAGAAAGCAAGAGTACCTGATAGAGATGAACTGACCGCCTATGAAGACGTTTACTTTTCAAGATAATTACTCAGTATACAGAACTATCACGCAGAGAAATCCAATACGAAGAGCAGATTTTCACAAATCTTATAAGAAGGAGCTGTCCTGCTGTATCAAAAAATATGACAGCTGACTTTTCAATGACCTAGGAGCATCCGTACATAAACAAAAGTATATCGCCTAAAATAAATGCAACAACTAGATTTTGGAATTATATTGATTATGCATTCACCAATTATTTATTATACAGCCTCATGGAATATGCAAAAGTGGATCGTTATGTTATATACAACTATTGAGTGGTGAGTAAAATACATATATTAAGGTGGATTCTGTTTGAAAATAGCAATATTGCTAGGAAAAGGATATTGCTATCATAACAAGATCGGAATTATTGGTATTCTGATTAAAGATTTGAGCAATATGATCTGTCACTTTAACAAGAATGTTGCTATCAATATTGCTATCTTAGCAACCCCAAAATAGTACGTGCTATGCTTGATAACAAGATAGGTTAGAAAGGAAATCTTTCAGAGATCTATTTGTTTCAGTATATATTTTTCAAGAATTTGAAAATATTGAAGATAGGGAAGTATGTGCTGATAGAAATTTGTTCTAGAATATTTAATTTTAAGGAAAATTCTTAGACCAAAATACCGGCATAGTAAGCATCAGCTGAGATAATCATTCTTATGATCTCAACAATCAATTTGGCAGTTTGAGTTTCCAACCGAAAAGTTCATCGAATTTCTGATTATTAACGCCTGCATAAAATTGCTGCATTTGATTTCTGGAAAACAATATTCTATTGGTATCCAGGAAATTGGCCAATTTGACTTAATTTGGTTTTTCTGTTTCGTAACATTTTTGAATAAGTAGATGTTTATATGAATATAAAATAGTATATGCTAATGGAAATGTGTTCAAGGTTCTCTAGAATATTTAAGTTCAAGGAAAATTCTCAGACCAAAATACAGGCATAGTAGACAACAGCTGAGATGATTATTCTGATCATCTCAACAACAGCAATCCCTTCGAGGTGCCAACAAAAATGTTCATTGAATTTCGAATTATAAACGCCTGAATAAAATTGCTGCATTTGATTTCTGGTAACCAATATTCTATTGGTATCTAGGTAATTGGTTATTGGTCAATTTGACTCTTTTTGTTTCCCATTTTTATGTCGATGTTTACAGGCGTAGATAGAGGTTATGCATGCGAAATCATCATAGAATATAGAACATCTATTTTCTATATTCTAAGGAAATCATAAATAAAACTCAAGAACTGAGGTTATTTTCTTCTTCCTTGTAGCTTTAATGTCACAACATACAGTGTTGTCAGCTGTAAAATCACCGGTTATGGAAGTCCATGATAGCAATATTGCTATGACAAAATTCATAACAAACATTGCTATAACATTCGGAACAGAATACTCGCTAACATGACCATATTGCTATAAAGTAGAAAGGTAGCCATATGACTAGAATAGCAAGGTTCATAGCAATGCGCAAACAGAATCGACCTGATTGTGATTATAAGGGTTTGATGCCTCCGTATCTACTGATCACGCCTCTGACACGAAGTAAAATCTCATTTTCTGTGAAAAGTCGCTTCGATGATTCATAAATAAACGTCATAATGAAATGAAAAATCTGTCCGAATATACCAATAACTTGCAAAACCGGAAACCATAAATCCTCCTAATGGTTTTCTGGTAAAATGTATGGCGCGTAAATGTCATTCATTTCGTAGTTGACAAGTTGCACGAGGCTTAATTTCGGAATAGTTTCGTGTTCGAATGAGCCATAGATTCGATGTAACTATCGCCGTCGCGAAATTTCGCGTGTTTATGATGCA
This sequence comes from Myrrha octodecimguttata, assembly GCA_958510865.1. Classification (NCBI taxonomy): domain Eukaryota; kingdom Metazoa; phylum Arthropoda; class Insecta; order Coleoptera; family Coccinellidae; genus Myrrha; species Myrrha octodecimguttata. Next base: position 45,427,989 of record OY294058.1, on the reverse strand, counting down.
ATCCGATTTTTATGGATTCCATTTCGAATTGCATCAGTGCACGGGGTGTAGATATAATACAAATAAAACTTCCATTTGTGCCAATCACACCTGATCAATCTCAGTCTGATGGTTGTTTGAAGGGGGTCCTTCGGTTTCAGAACAAAAACATTCATTAAACGCTCTTGGATGAGGCACACCCATCCACGTATGAACTCCGTTCAAAGGAGCTTCACTTTCCGATGAATATAAATATCGAAGAAAAATAAATCGGAGGATTTCAGCCATTCAAAAATTCAACCTTCGGGGCTAAGCATCAAACCTGCTTATATCATCACCATAAAAGTATTAACGGTTTTCGAGATATGGGGGTTTTTCCCGTATTTGGGTTATTAGTACAAATGCAAATTTGAACATAATTATTATGGTTTTGATTCATCATTTTCCCAAATTATCATCAGACAGTATTCAAAATCAGATTCCAAATTTGGCACGAAGTGGCAACGGTGTTTAGTAGGATAGCTTGTTTTACTATAGAATAATGTAATATTTATTCCTATTCTGTGGAACAGACGTGTTATTTGTCAATATAACCAAACAATTTATTATTCTTTTCCGTTTGCGATTTATCAGTAATATGACAGTCCCCTTCTTTTTCTATTCCTTGGTCGTTGTCTTCTACTCTAACCAGATCGAAGTATAGCTATTTCTGTTTCCTACGCAAAGTAACACATCCTTTTCTTCCCGAGAAAGCTGAATTTGACGTTGCCATATCGTGCACTCAAGACAAATTCCTTTAAATTTCAAATCCCTATTTTATTTTTCAGTTTTAGGTAATCAAACATTTTTTTTAAAATAAAATATTGAAACTGTATGTTTGAAATGTGATGTTCTAAAGGTTTTTCATGAAACTTATTGCATTTTCGTTTAAAGAAAAAACCCCCATTCCGCCTAACATGTCTTCTTTTCCAATATTCGTCACCCAAAGTGTTGGAAATTATATAAGTTGAGCCAAGTCCCATTGAGTTAATTGAAGAAAATGGAAGACATATTGAAGATATGTATCAATATCAACTTTCATTGAATTTGATGTTATCTTAGCCGTGGATAATCCAAATGAAACCAATGAAGATGTTGGTACAAAAACCAAGTGAAGACATTTTCGAGTTGCAAAATGGAGCAGGACCCGGGATCGATCATTCCTTTGTCGATTTTGAGAATTTTTCAAGAAAACGTGGCAAAGTCGAAACTTCACGTTCTCAAGTTAATTGGTTAGCTCTTCCCCCCAGATTCATTTCAAAGAAGTAAAAATGTCGTCCGAATTTTTCCATTTCTTGTTTAAGCGATTCACTTCTCACTCGATCAACATGGTTTTAAAATATTCTGCACGAAAAAGATCTGTTTTAAGAGAAACTAGTGAACCTGAATGTTACGAACACCAAACAAATTTTGCAGAGCCCTAGTTGATGCTTCTCATGGATCGATAAAATGAAGGGTGTTCCATTTCAAACTGGGAAAATTCTGTTAATTTTTATTTACAACATATGGCAGGCTGATTTTCATAACCTATATTTCACAGTTCGATTTCAGATACACCGTTTGAGAGAGTGATCAATGTACAATATTTGACCAGAAAGAAATTTCCTTAGGACTTGACACAACTTAATAATTTTAAATACTCTTAGTGACGAATATTGGAAAAGAGACATGTCAGGTAGAATATCTCGAAAACCGTTAATATTTTCGTAGTAAAGGTATGATCATTTTATGTGGACGTCTAAAAAATAATGAAAAATACAGGTTGCCATGCATTTAAAAAAATTAAGTTGGGACCAACTCAGAAAAAATGGAACCACCTGTGTGACCGGAAACATTTCCAATTCGTCGAGTTCGAGCAATAACGAAACATTATAGAAAACTAGATTCCTATCTGTATCCTGAATAAGGATATGGAACACCACGCCACTGTTGTAGGACCTTTTATATAGGTCAGATCAAGGAGGAATATTCGATGATATATCGGTGATAATTTGCCTTTGTTTCGATTCTGTTTTTTCTTGGTTAGACTGTCTATGCAACCTGGCAAAGTGAGGGAATGAACATCTTCAGACTACTAAAATTATATTAAAAGTTCCATTTGTTCATTTACATGAAGAAATGTGAGTATATGGAGATTAGTCAATTCGAGTTCTTGCAATGTACTAAATACTTCAGCAGTCCGGGGGGTGATCTTCTGTATACAGAGATTAGGATCCCGGTCTCCTAAAGCCATGCAAATTTCTTCTCATCGGACATTCATCATAACACTGAATAGTTGAGAGTAAAATGTATTATGCATTCTCCATGGAATAGATAGCCGTAAGCAGTAAGATAAAGCCGACGAAAATGATTCGACCAAATGATGCTCGATTCCGAAGTTCTCAGATCTGAGCTCGAGATGATATTTGACTCCCAAATCAGTTCGCGGTTTAGTTAGATGGCATTCTAGACACTAGAAATATTACGGAGAATATAAGAAGATGATATGTAAATTATTTGCAGCCGTCGCGTTTATTCGAAACTTTTACTCTATAGAAATCTAAATTACTTATTCCCAAGCTCATTTTCATATCCTGTGTCATGTTTTATTCCGGGGCATTTCGAATTCAATGAAGTCTCACAGCTCCTTCCACAATGGACGCCAAAGAAAATGAGGGAGTTCATCAAGGAAAGCCGATTCCGTAAAGAAAGAGACATAATCCAATTAATTTGTTTTCTTTTGTCTGCTTGGGAAGGAATTGATGCTAGAAGGAAGGTATCTGGAAATTAAACTGAGAATTGAAATTTTCGGAAATTTATGTCAGGGACATTTGGGCGAAGGTATTCATCGATTTCCAAGGAACAGGGAAGTTTAAACATATTTCATTCTGGAATTTCGTAGAAGACGATTTCATCGTTTGTTATTCTGTGATTTTTTCGTGAAAAGCTCTGTTTTCAATTATTTGAAAGACAAAATTTAAATGGCTTCAATTTTGAAACCATCAGACGGATGCAAGTATCTGAAAATTAAACAGAGAAATGAAATTTCCGAAAATTCATGTTGCAGAAGTTTGAGCGAAGATCTATATCAAATTCAAGAGAACCAGAAAGTTTTCTGATAATCAATTCCGAGGGATCTCTCAGTTGCATTTCATTGGAGACGATTGTTTATTCTGTTATCCTGTCATATTCCCTAGAAAAGCTGTGTTTTCAATTATAGAAAGAAATTTGAAAGGCTTCAAATCGGAAACCATTAGACAGGATCTCTTTCATTAACATACTTAACTGAATCATTTAGAACTCAAAGCAAATATCTGGAAATTAAATAGCGAATTGAAATATCCGAAAATTCATATTGGAGACGTTTGAGCGAAGGTATCTATCGATTTTCAGGAAACAGTGAAGTTCTTGAATACTTCATTCTGATTGGTTTTTTAGAGGCATCTCGGGAATGATGATCGTATTGTTTATTATTCTGAGATATTTTCTAGGTGAGCTCTGTTTTCGATAATTTGAAAGACTAAATTCAAATAGCTTTAATTCTGAAACCATCAGACGGATTCCTTCTATTAAATTGAATAACTGTTGCATTCAGAACTGGAATAAGTAAGTATCTGAAAATTAAATCGAGAAATGAAATTTCCGGAAATTTATGTTGGAGACATTTTGAGCGAAAGCATCTATCGATTTCCAGGAAACAGCAAAGTTTACTGATACTTCATTCTGAGGGATTTGTCGGTTGTATTTCGTAGAAGACGATTGAATGACTGAAATTTCCGGAAATTCATGTTGGAGACATTTTAAGCCAAGGCATCTATCGAATTTGAGGAAACAGCCAAGTTAACTGATACTTCATTCTGAGGGATTTGTCAGTTGAATTTCGTAGAAGACGATTGTATATTCTGTTATATTCTATAGACAAGCTCTGTTTCCAATTATTAGAAACAAATTTGGGTAAACCCGCAAGATTTCCCGTCGCGAAGCTATAAGTAAGATATTCACATCATTGTTAGCAGTGTGAGTTCCTGAAAAAAAAATATGAAGGCCAACATAGGCGGTCTCTCTTTGTTTGGAAGATATGGGCCCCCAAAGTTCCAAATTGTTGCATTTTCAGATCCTTTTTTCCGCCATAAAAATGATCTCTCACATCTCAAATCTAGTTCAAAAATCATCTTTGAACCTTCGACCAACGAATACCGACACTTTCTCTCAAGAAAATTCATCATTTAAAGGAAGAAAAGTGAAAATATTAGACAACCACTTTACCTATATTTCTACGAAATACTTCTCAGAGTTAAAGCGGAGCTTAGCAACAGCGTCTTTTCATCGCTGGCCAACGTATTATGACCGAAGAGTAGTTGCTGGCGGGAAATATGAAATGACAGTTGAAGGATATGATTGTAAGAAAAATGCTTCTGTCATTGAGGAAGAGATGGTTATTATAACATCAAAACAAAATCATTGAGAATATTTGTTTAAGGTTTCACTCTCAATATTTTCGTTTGAACTTTCTTTCTATTCTACGAAGGCGTAGAAGGGCCACTCTTTGTCGACAAAAATTTTTCCACCTAATTCCGACTTTAATCTAGGAATTAGACTAATTCCGACTTTGAACTCGGAATTATAGACTAATTCCGACTTCAAACTCGGAATTATACATAATTCCGACTTTGAACTCGGAATTATACTAATTCCGAGTTTGAAGTCGGAATTATAGACTAATTCCGACTTTAAACTCGGAATTATAGACTAATTCTGACTTTGAACTCGGAATTATAGACTATAATTCCGAGTTTAAAGTCGGAATTAGTCTATAATTCCGAGTAGTGGCCCTTCTACGCCTTCGTACTATTCCCTTCAAAATAGGGAGGTTGTTATCTACTTCGTTTTTTGTTGTGTCTTCGAGATGGTCCCAGTTAAGAATGAGATTCAGGGTATTCCAATAAAGTGGGTTATATAATAACCTCGATTTCATTGGAAATCTGGGAAGGGCGCGACCTATCACATATGAAAAAAATGTACGTTGAAATATATATCAGTGTGTATTCTCATTCCATTACTATGTGTTTCGACCTTCTAGATTTCATTAGTAACGAATTCTCCTATTGGAAGATTTAGAGTATCGCAGTAAACAGTAAGAACTAAGAACATATTTCATGATATTTCATTTTTCTCGCCAGCATTAATCTCTCATTCACGAATACGCACGATGGCACGATTTCGACCGATGAAATTCGCGCCATTGCCAAACTTCCCCTTTAGACTGAGTCGAAATCAGAAGGAATAGTGATTAAGTGGTTGTCCAGTAATCTCATTGTTTTTTCATTAAATATTGATTATTCTTGAAAAAAGTGTTGCTTATTGTTGGTTGAAGATTCAAAGGTGGTTTGTGAACTATACAGATGAAGTGAGAGATCGTTTTTATGGTGGATAAAGGGACCTGAAAACGACTCATTTTGGAACTTTGGGGGCCCATATCTTCCAAATTAAGGAAGACCGCCTATGTTCGATTTCAAATTTTTATTCAGAAAAACACACTGCGTACAATGGATGTAAATATCTTTTCAATATTTCGGCGACGGGAAATCTTGCGGGTTTACCCTCGAAGCAAGATTCTGGTAATTTAATCAAGAAATGAAATTTCCGAAATTCATGTTGGAGACGTTTGAGCGAAGGTATCTATCGATTTCCAGGAAACCGAAAAGTTAACTAATACTTCATTCTGAGGGCCTGTCAGTGAAATTGATCATTTTGTTTTTTATTTTGGTGAACACCTCGATCTGTGTTAGTGAGGAAATTTGAATAAAGTTCATGAGTGTACTCAATTTGGGTTTTTCTCTCCTTATTCTTTTTCCTCGGAAAAATATCAAAACAAAAGACTCTATCCTAGTGCATAGAGCACGAACTTTCATCCCTTTCGGATAATTTCAGTAGAATAATGTAAGGTGAGATGAATTCGTTTTTTGAGTTAATTTAATCCTATTATGTTAAATGGTGACAGTTGAGAAATTAAGTAGCTATTTGGTATTCTAGTTAGTTCTACAGGAGAAATGAAAATTCTACTATTACACCGGCTGAGAGTTTTTGGTCTGTCTACTTCCGAGGAACTTTAACTTAGAGTGTATTTGATCACTGCTCTCCGAGCTATGAATGACTGTTTTGGATGTGGATATCGGTTATTTGTTCGAAGAAAACGAGTATAACTTCCGAGGACATACCTACAGGTTTTTTGAGAGCAAACAGTACCTTAAACATAACGGGGTCACTTTTGAAAGCCAGAGTTCGTTTTTTTTTTAAATTTGGGTGCAAATATTTGAAAAAGATAGTGAGAATGGCAATGTTGCTAATTATTTATATTCGCTAATTTTCAGGAAAATTAAACTGTAAAGGAATGAAAAATCCAAAAAATATATAATATTGGGCATTCTCACATTGAGAACATCTCAAAAAAAAAAATTCAAAAGAAATCACTGAGGCCTGCAGAACGACACCCCGTTTTTTCCTGAATTTCAAGTATTTCTGATATTTTTAGCGGCTATTGGCTACGTTGTAGCATGAAGACCGTGGGCAGGTGCCTGACCTTGAGATGTTAATAAGGGATTCTGAAACTTGAATGTGGCTGTGAAGCCGAAATCCATGAAGGCATAATTTGTCAGTCTACAGTACTGATCTACAAGTGTAAATGCTTTCAAGACTAGTTACGATCTGTAGATGCTCTGTGAAGTGTGTAACTCATATTTTTCAGTTGACATTCTTACATGTTCCCTTCCTATGCGTACTCCTTCATACATTTTAAGTGGAATAATACCATTTTGTTAACTTGCAGAGTTCGAAGGTTTTTACGTTAACTCTGTAACTTGCACTTTAACAACAACGGTAAACAACTAATTGATATGAAATAACGTTCTTGTTTCCCAGAGAAATAACGTGAAATTCAATGGAAATCTTCAGAAAATATCGACAGAAAAATAAATTACAATGTAAACGATCGTTTGTTGCCTATACAATAGTATGTTAGCCAGAATAAATTAGAATTATCCCGTTTTTTCCAAACTCTGCCGTATTTCCACTTCGCAAAATTATGTCAAGAGTTATGCTCTCCTCAAATACTTGAACGTCTAATACCACTTTTATTCGATAGAAAAGTTGTATGTATCAATCCTTTTAAAAGAACGAATTTTATGGAAAAAGCAGCATAAGGCCGTCGGAGCATATGAGAATTCACTGCATATTTCCGCTAGCGTTATTTCTACGATTGAACTGACAATGGCAGAGCTGGTTGTAGCATGCTATATGCAAATTTAATAATCCGATAATAAACGTGTATTCGCAACCAGGGTCGGTTGAACTGTGACGATAAACGTTTTGGATTCGGTTCAAACGTTTGGATTTCACGTATTATTTTCAGCATCAGTTGCCCCTTGCTGTATTCGGCATACTCATGGAACTCCATGGAATACTGGTATTTTTGGAAATACTGGAAAAAAAAAATTTTGAATGGGTATATCTACGGGATCATTGGGCGGATTTTACCCATTCACGAATTCGACCTTCGTAATTAAGCCCGAAACCTACTCTAGAAATATCGAGTTTCTAAGTCGTTTCTTCCGGAAGTTATTGTGTTTACGGTCAGCCTAAACGGCCGACTGCGTAAACACAATAACTTCCGAAAGAAACAACTTAGAAACTCGATATTTGTAGAGAGGGTTTGGACCTTAATTACGAAGGCCGAATTCGTGAATGGGTAAAATCCACCCAATGACTCCGTAAACCCAATCAAAATTTTATTTTTCCAATATTTCCAAAAATATAGATCAGATCGAATTGAAATCCAGTACTTCATCGAAAAATAACAGTTCGAAGTTTCATACAGAATTTAATGAGGATGATATGATAAGAAAATCATAGAAATTTTTTTTTCAAATTGTTCTAATGACACGATTATCACGAAATTTCGCATAATGTTGTCTTTCAGCATCTCAAAACTAGCTGTGTAGTTTTATCAGGACTGAATCAGTATTTCTCGAGTTATACCAAAAAAATCAATGATATCGAGAAGAAAACCTCGAAATTTGACATATTTTTTCCCGATATCTCCAAAACTTATGATGGTATCGAACTGAAATTGGGTACACTGCTGTGAAATCAGAAGGTCAAAGTGTAAGTATAATTTTTTTTGAATATGATGAATGGTTTCCGAAAAAAAAATTTTTTTGGAAAAAATTTTTTTTTTTAATTCACTGACAATATGATCCTGACGAAATTTGGCTCAAAGTTGCGCGTCGTTATACTCCACCAAACTGCCAAGTTTGAATCCAATCGCTTGAGTAGTTTCTGAAATAAAAATAAATAACTTCGAAACTTCAAGTGCCTATAACTCCGAAACTATTCGACCGATTTGGCCCATTAACGAACTTAACCGCGGCATTCTGATGCGCAACCTATCCTGAAAGTTTCAAATTGCTAGTTTGCTTCTGTCGACAGTTATTGTGTCTACGGCCGGACGGACAAAATCGATTTTGACACTGGATTCGTCATCAGTGAGTCCAACCTAGTCGATTGAGACCATTTTCGACTCAATCATCCAAAATTACAGACATTTGGACAAAACGATAGCACGCTGTTCCCCTAGAACATGCGCGCAAAAATATCAGTTGGTTCGTTTCATTCATTTATAATAATGAAAATTGGGATTCTGATTTCTTTAATCCTCATCGAATTCTTCTCTCCTCTATAATTCTGAATACTGCATTTCTTTAAATTCCACAAATTTCTGTGAGCAACCCATTTGTTACGGCCCTGAGCAGAATATAAAAAACCTTCCTGAATATTCAGTTCGAACACTTCATCCCGGAAGTTTACCTGCATTGAACGTCCAATTAAGCTCTTCTTTTTCCTGAGGCAATAAGAATGAATATGAATTGAGGTGGCAGATATTGGCGAGAAAAATCCTCTTTGAATATGCAGTGTGAAAAAAGCGACAGCAGCAATTAATTCAGATAACCCAGGGAAGCAGCAGCTCCATTCGAGAAATACATAAATTAATTAGTTAAATACTGTTCAAGAGCTAAAACGGAGGGAAATATATTGATTAAAGGAGGTAGAACTAGTTCTACCATAGACAGTGACATGATCATTTATACAGAGTGGACCACGATGGTACCCCGAAGATGCTTCTCGGGTAGGAACCACTGCTTTAGCGATTTAAATTCCTGTGTTGCCGCTTAAATAAAAAAATATCAACAACTTCGATTTCTCAAATGAATAATCTTATGTATTATTGCTTTCTACGCGCTTGTTCTAGGACTTCTAGGGAACAGTGCGTTACCATTTCGTCACGATGTCTGTAATCTTCAAATTTTCAGCCAAAACTGGTCTTGAACGGTTGTATTGAACTCCCTGAAGAAGAATCCGTGGTCAAATTCAATTCTGTCCGTCCGGCTGTCCGTATGTGCTCTTACTTTCTTAGGAAAAGACTTAGCGACTTGAAATTGTCAGATTGGGTTTGGAGTCCAAATGTCTCGGTTGAGTTCGTTATTGGGTGGAATCGGTTGAAATTTTGAGGTCAATTCCTCGATATCTCATAAATTATTTAAACTCAGTGAGCAGTTTGGAATACTAACGCGTAACTGAGAACAAAATTTCGTGTGGATCCAGTAGGTAGAAAATTTTGAAAAAATTGTCGATGAAATTTTTTTTCTCTGAAAATATTGATTATTTTTCAATGGAATTTGGCACAAAACTCAGAGTCAATATTCAACAACAAAGTTCCAAAACTCAATTTGATAGGGTATTTACTGTCGGGGATATAAGGAAAAACATGGGCCATATTTCGTGGTTATTTGGAATTTTTTCGTTATTTCCGCAATATCTCTAGAAATACAAATTCAATGAAACTACGTTAACAGGTGGAGATTATCAACACGCAACTCGGTGCAAAATTTCGTGTTGATGTAATTGTTAGAATTTTTACTAGCGCGTAAAATCTTCTAACCACACGTCAGTGCTTTCATAGATTTTTTCAATTCTCCATGGTCTCTTAATTATTTCTGTATCAACTACCGTATCCATGTGGTTTTCGAGTGATTGATTGATTCACTCCTTTTGTTGCTCAAAACGTATCCTTATTCGACATTAATACTTTCGTACTTAAAATCCTAGAAAGCTGTATTTTCTGGTATAGATTACCAAGATCCCATATATCATTAACGTATAATGACATACGTCTCAAATGATAGAGTGTTTTTGAAATCCAAGGCTTTTCCGAAATATACTGAAATCATGAAAAGTTCATTCTTTGACATTTCATGGATACCAAATACATCTTGTATTTGGTGTCCATGGTACATTTTGTACCTCAGTATTCCCAATGAAATGAAAACTTGTTCGCAATGCAGAAACCTTACTGTTAAGGTTCAAAATTATGGTAAATCATTTGAAAATTGATTAAATTATTTTTAAACATATGTGAGCATATGTTTGTTCCAAAAAATGGGTAAAGGTAATTTCTTGTGTTAATAAAGCATTGTTTTATTGGTGTCAAGGCTTTTCTTGATAAACATAATTCGGGCTAACCCACTGAAAATCAACCGTAGGGAAGTGGTTGGCTGAATTTAAACGAGTGAAATGAGCACCAAGGACGTTGCAGGCAGTGGATGGCCCAAAGGAGCTGTTACCGACGAAAACATCAAAAAGTCCATAAAATATTTTCTGATGAATGTTTTTTCCTTGTATTTCACGAAACAGGAGCAAATCGATCAAAACTCGTAAATCACTCGGGAAGGTGATGAGGAAGTTTATACAGTAAAAAAAGCAATAACAAAAATAATAACAAATTAACATTCATTCCTAGAGAGTTCACATCGACAGTTTTGAAAAAATACACATATAAGAGAATCTGATATAACCACAAGGACGAATATCTGTCGATACATCACCAAATAGTTCACCTTGATAAGAGCTAATCATCCTATAAACCAAAACATCTACACCGAAGAAGCGGCGTAACAGGGAGAATAGTTACAGCTGTTTCACAGTTTTAACTGATCTTCAGACCAACTCACCCTGGTAAAACCATATAGTAGTATTTATTCCTGTAGCTATTCTTCTACACGAACCAATTCCTATTTCTGGAAATTTAAGCAAGTTATGCTGGAACAATTTTAAAAAAATGACACAAAACGATATTATCGTACATCCGGTATCGTACATAGTGCAGAACACCATGATTATAATAAAAATAGCAACGCTAGGTTGTAAAGAATCACAGAAAATGAATAATCTTCGCTATTTTGTGATTATGTCTTGCTTGAGCATGCCTCAAGGATGGTCGTTCGTAGACTTGAGCAAGCATGCCACCAAGCACTGGCAAAGTGGTGCTCGGCTGTCAAGTAACCAATATGAGATCGACGCGTCGACTTAGGACGTTCTCAAGTACGGAGTATCGACTATGCGTACGAGCATAAGGCAGTCCAATGAGTAAGACACGACTACAGGTCTATGGACGCTGGATATACCGCTATCTCCGGTTGATTAGATCTGGTGTTTCAGTTCTAATAGTTCCTCTCAAATATATTAATACATCAATATTAATGGTTGCGATGCTTGAACCTTAAGCAGACTTTATAGATACTATATTCGTCCCATCATGGAGTACGCTGGTCCTGTTTGGTGGCCTTCTTCTAGAGCTGATGCGGTCCTCCTGGAGTCAGTCCAGCGATGGGTTACTCACTTTCATTATGGTTTTAACCGGCCATCGTATGAGGAGAGGCTGCGGATTTTCAATTTTCCCTACTTGTGGGAGACAAGAACTACATGTGATGCCATTTTTACCTACAGTGCCCTTCACGGCCGTCACGGCGAAGACATCAAATGCCTGTATACCCGCAACTCTAACCACTTAAGGGGCCACTCGCTGAAACTCAAAAGAGAGTGTTCAGAATATCCCAGAGGCAACAATTCGTTACTAACAGGGTGTTTCATTTTTGGAACGCACTACCCGAACAAGTGATCAGTGCATCTTCCAACAATGACTTCAAGAACGGTTATGACGTCTGGATCACGCAACATTGAAAATTGGCCACTTATTATTATTTTTTTCTCTTTCAGTTATATCTTTTATACTTATTCCTACTACCTTGTATTATGTTCGAATGTTATTTTTAGTTCGATATTATAGGTTTTACAGCCTCTTCCCTTATTGTTTTAGTATAATAATAATAATAATAATAATGGTTTTTAACATTCTGGCAGAACAGTCTGTAGAAGCTTAATGAATAAAACTCATATCTCAGTTCACCCGTCAGTAGATTGAAAATGCGAGGCATGATGGAGGTATGTGTGAACTATCTGATAGCCTTTTTAGTTCTTTGCGTCTGAACTCTAATGAACAGGGTGTTTCATCTGAAATATACATAAAAGTTGTTAGTAGTTGGTGATGAAAGCGGCAGCATTGACAGATTGATAGAGCAGTGATGGTTCTTACCCGCGGAAGCAAGTCCTAAATCTTATGTCTTGAAATCCCATGGTACTCACGGGAGTTCTTATATGAAACACCTCAGCAGCTGGTACGAGTAAGGAAATGGTGTGTTTTGTGAAGACTTTTGATACTGTTTCTTTACGCTTCCTCAGGAACTGGGCCCTTATCCTTGACAAGAGAACATTTGATGCTCATAAGCGTTTCGGTTATCGTTAGTTTGTGAATTCGGATTTACTTGTCAGGAATACGAGCTCTGCACTATTAATTGTTCCGCGCATGTTCTGAGCAACATCACGCTATCGTTTCATCCAAATGTTTGTAATCTTCTAATTTTTTTCCGAAAATGGTCCCGAACGACTAGTTTTCACTCACTGATAACGAATCCGGTGTCGAGAAAGATTCTGTCCGGCCATTCGTCCGTCTGTATGCACGATTACGGGATTACGGAGGATTCTATCGACTTGAAACTTTAAGAGAACGTTGCAATTCGAAATACGATGGTTGAGTTCGTTAATGGAAAAAATCGGCCAGACTGTTTCGGAATTATAGCCATTTAAAATGTTGAGGTTATTTTCCCGATATTTCAGGAGCTACTGCAGCGATTAGATCGAAATTTGGCAGTTGATTGGAGGATAACGACACGCAACCTCTAGTTGAGATTGTACGATCAGATAATTTTGAAAAAAATCTTTCTCAAATGTTTTTTCTTATCATTCATTCATCAAATTAGAGGAAGATTCAGCTCATGCCTGAGCTCTGTATTTCTCAGCAGTGTACCAAATTTCAATTTGATATGGTTTTTGTTTTCAGAAATATTGAAGAAAATATGTCAAATTTCTTGTTTTTTTCGGTGAGTATCGTTGTTGTTTTTTCCAGAATAACTCCAAAACTTTCGATTCAATAAAAATAAAACTTGTTAATCAGCTAAAAAATGCTAATGAACAGCTTTGTGAAAAATTTCGTGATGATTATGTTATTAGAAAAATTCGAGATTTTTCTTTCAAACATTCAATATTCTGTGATCTTCTGTTCATATCTTTCTCACGATATTCTGTACGAACCTTCAAGCTGTCATTTCTCGATCGAATACTGGATTTTCATTTGATCTTATCTGTGTTTTTGAATACATTGGAAAAATTTCGAACGGATATATCTACGAAATCATTGGGTGGATTTCACCCATTCACAGATTCGACCTCCGTAATTAAGCTTGAAATCTACTCTAAAAGTATCGAGTTTCTAAGTAATTTCCTTCGGAAGTTATTGTGATTACGGTAGTCCTAATGACCGATAGACATTTATCGGCGCGTAAAAACCATTAATTTGATAGCTCATCATGACTGCAGCATATCAACACATTTGTATTGATTTTAAAAATAGGTTAATTAAACTCAAAACATCTACCCATATCAACAACATAAGGCGGTTTCGGAAACTTGATCGGGGTTACCTACTCGATCACCTGTCAGATTCCTCGGATCACTTACCCGGGTTAAGCAGTAAACGAACATGTCGGGGTTATAACGGCACAGAATACAGAAAAATCTCTTCTGTGATTATGGTTTGTTTTGATTTTTGATTGAATCAAAATATAACCTGAATTAATTAACGAACAGTTTTGGCTTACCACTTTATGAATTCAATGAAGGAAATTCTTGCTAGATGTGAAAATTGAGAGTAAATTAGCCAGGTAGGCTGATGTGCAAAAGCACATTGAAGAAAATAATTCTTTATCATTATGATGAATTGAAGACCACAAATTTCATCTGTTTTGGAGGGTGCAGTTTCCTAGACCCTGTTCTGTTTCAGAGTGTGAATATTCTCTATATATTTCTAAAATTTGCAATGCAGTGAGTATGTCAAAACCAGACAGCCTTTCAATTCGTGGATTTTGTTGTCACACACAGACGAGAGACTATAAAACCTGCTGTTCTTATATGATTTTGTGTTCAATAAGTAAGCAGTCCATTCTTGTTGATGTAAATTTCAATATTGTATAGTTTATAATTGATTGTATTATTTGTATATTACATATAATTATAATAGAAATTTTTTCTGATGCATGACGTCGACATTTGAGAATAATGTATCAGAGCAAAGCTCCGTCGGATATTCATTTCTGGAAATAAAGAGAAGATTTTGACATTTTGATGATATTTCCTCGATAACTCAAATACTATTGATCCGATGGTGATGAAACTTGAAAATTAATTGTAAGGTTGTTGATGCGATTGTGTCTTCAGAAAAATTTCCTAAAAACTGTAAAGACTTTTTCTCACAATTGACATATTTCGGAAAATAATGATCTAATTGAGTTCAAATTTGTTGAAAGTTGAAAGATTCCGAAGTTGAAACTTGTGCAAAATTTCACGTGGATCAGATTACTAGAAAAAAAATTTAAAGGTAGGTACTGATGATAAAGCTTTCTGAAAGTAAAAACTCAAACGATATTTGTAGGGCAGGTTTCTGGCTCCATTGCAAAGGTTTCAATCATGAATGGGAGAAATCCGCCCGATAGTTCTGTGGATATTTCCCATCAAATTTTATTTCACCAATACCTACTATTTCCAAAAAAAACAGATCGAATTGAAATCGAGCACTTGGTTGAAAAATTACAGCTTGGTGCAAAATTTCTTGAGGACCGTATGATGAGGATATTACAAAATTTATTTTTAAAGATGTAAAGCGAATGAGCGCCTTGAAGTTCCTGACTACACTTGAGTGCTTTTCTAAAATTTTGTAGAGCTATAGAAGTGAAACTATGGTGTTTTCCAAAGACAAGTGAATCTATCGAATCTTTCATGGAATGATGAATTCGCGGAAGAAATCAGTTTTCTTTCACCGTTTCATGAATATTTCATTATATCACCTTCATAATCTTCAATGCAAACTCTTTTGAGTTTGAATGGTATTTGAATTTTCAGCGCTAAACAGGCTAATTTGGATGTCTACTCTGATTCGCTTATTATTCACAAAATTCAATTATATCACAGGTCTGTGATGTTATACGGTGGTATTTATACCGTGGTTCTCTTATTATTGTCTAAAAATGGAGAAGTATTACTTTTCTATTCTGTGATATTGTTAAAAGCACCTAGTGCGCATGTGGTTACCTTTCAACCCTGCTTTCCGAGTAGAGTTATAAAAGATTATCTGGGTAAGTGATCGGGTAAGAGATCCAAAGGTTTCCGAACGTGGGTAGCTAATCCGATTAACTCGATCACTGATCGAGTAAGGACACAGAGGTTTCCGAACTGGGGTTAATAACCCAGGTCAGGTAAACGAACACGCAGGCAGCGTGACCAATTCTGGTAGAAATCTTCTTTTTTGGTAGATTTTCGTTATAATTTCATCATTGTTAGTAGACAGAAATTGAGCAGTAGATTTTGGTAGTATTTCGAACTATCTTAGTAGAATTCTACTTTCAACTGTTGAAGCAGTAGGACGCTCCTGTCTGAGTTGAGAAGTGGCACAACCTAACCTAACCTAACTATAATCATTGTATAAAGACATTGTCTTCATTCAATGCTATAATCACATGAATTATGTGAAAAAATAGCTCGTATAGATGGCTCTGACTGTACATTGGGGTATTTCTTTAATCCCGTCAGAGACAACTCTTGTCTCTGATCCCGTCACACTCAATGAGTATATCGTATTGCCCATCTTAGGTGCGTGTGTGCCCTACATTTTTTCCCGCATTTTTATCGTTTCCATCCGAAACGGAAGAGCCTTTCATTAGGTGAATATATAAGAATATCTGCGGAATCATTGGGTGGATTTTACCCATTCACGAATTCGGCCTCCGTATTTAAGGTCCAAATCTTCTCTACAAATATCGAATTTCTAAGTTGTTTCTTTACGGTCGGCCGATATCTTCTGGAAGAAACGACTTGGAAACTCGATATTTGTAGAGAAGATTTAGGGCTTAATTACGAAGGTCGAATTCGTGAATGGGTAAAATCCGCCCAATGATTCCGTAGATATACCTATTCAAAATTTTATTTTCTCAATATTTTCAAATATACAGATTAGATCGAATTGAAATCCAGTACTTAATCGAAAAAAACCCTAGAAAAGCACTGCCGTCAATTAAGGCAGCATCTTTTGAGCACATGTTCAAATTCGTTTCCAAAGCGGTCATCTCTATTGAACCTACGCGCAAAAGCTGCTGGCTTCACGGCAGTGCTTCCCTAGCTTTTTTTGCTTAGCGAATGTTAATTGCTGCGATATTTTTTCAAATTGCACGAAACATTAAAGTTTTCTACTTTCTTTCCAACATGAAGTGCTAAAGACTGCTCTTAGGTAGCAGTAGTTTTTTAGAAAATTTCTGTAGTTGACTTTGGTAGAAAAAAGTAGATTTCTACAGAAGGTTTGGTAGATTCTGAAAAAAATAATTGGTCACGCTGCACGCAGGGTTAGGAATCGTGTTTACTCGATCAAGTTTCCGAAACCGCCTATAATATTATATTCAATAAAAGTTGAGTATGACATTTTCCTTTATTTTTAATAATGTCCAAATCTTCTACCAAGTTATCTACGACAGAACTCAATTTCTTCAAATGTAAATATAAATACTGAAATCAAGAATACTGATCGATTTCAATTCAGGTGAGTAAAATACCTGATTTCCGCAAAAATTCCAGGGCACGAGTCGATTCCCGATCAAGAATTTTCTCACTAGGTAATGGATTTACCACTTTCAAACTCCTCTTATTATATAACAAGAACATCCATCGCGGAAGATTTGTATTTTGATCCTGGGTAAACAGACGAAGAAATGGAAGTAACGTAGCGGATGTGCCAATTTGCAAAACCAATATTTGAAGATTAATTCAGATTTAATTAATCTCTGAATCTAATCGTATGAAAATCTCATTATATCCGGTCGCGTATACTTCTGCGAGAGCGAGAAATGAATCTGACGCAATAATTTATGCAAATCTATGCTGCTATTGGAAGTAGTTGTTGATTTCCACCGAAATGAGGTATACGAGTGTTGCTTTCAGCGAAGCATA
The DNA here is from genome assembly GCA_958510865.1 of Myrrha octodecimguttata. Classification (NCBI taxonomy): domain Eukaryota; kingdom Metazoa; phylum Arthropoda; class Insecta; order Coleoptera; family Coccinellidae; genus Myrrha; species Myrrha octodecimguttata. The sequence continues at coordinate 45,410,496 of OY294058.1, read as the reverse complement.
GAGAGAAAAATGTTCAATATCCACTTCGCAAAAGCGTCAATCAATTGGACATTTTGTTTTTATCGTTTTCGAATTCGTTTGGAATAATAATAATAATATATTGATCCTTTGTGACAAATTCAAACATGTATAGGATAAGTCAAATAGAAAAAAGAAGCAAACTTCAACTAAACGCTAATACAGTCCTTGAGGTAATCATTCACTCTATAATAACATTTTTTCAACAGGATATCTTTCAGATGTTTCTTAAATTTACCAAAATTCAGAGATCTAACAGTATATGGCAGATTATTATGAATTTTGATGCATTGATACATCGGGGACATCTCAAACTTGGCAGTCTTATGTTTAGGAATAAATAGTTTTTCCTCACTCCTGGTATTATTATCATGAAAGCTCGATAACTTAGTTATATCCTTCTCATTCTCTTTTACATAAATGAGACTTTTGAAAATAAAAATGGAGGACAAGGCGGTATGTTGAATATTATACGCAAAATACGCTTCTGCAATATGAAAAACCTACATAGCAAAACGTAATATGTCAAATGACTATAAACCAAACTGTAATAAATGTTCATGACAGTTTCCGATGGAAGTGAATTTCTTACCCCACTTATTGCATAATAGGAATTATTCAATTTTTTGCATAAGGAATCAATATGAGTAGACCATTTCAAATCGTTGTCATAAAATAACGATCCAACTACAAATTGTTTGTGGATTGTTTCAAGACTGAATACACAGTGCGCGTCAAAATTATGGAACAAATTCATTTTCTCAAGAGAAAAATATTTAGCAACAAAATCCTGAAGCAGGACAATTTTGTTTCACTTTTACCAAATTTGTATGCATTTTTTTGTTGCGCACTGTGCCATCCCCATCAACCCTCTAAAGTTTTTGAATAGGGAAAGTGGGTCATGTGGTACTTTCTTCACAGAAATTTTCAAAAAAAAAATTTTTTTTTCGAAAAATTAGTTACTTCCAATAGGTTCTCAGTATGTGCACTTTGTCATGGCTCATTTATTTTGAGACAATGGTACCTGATGAAATTTGTCACCGAATGAAAGTCTACCATTACAGTTTGGTTCATGCACAACTTTCAACCCCTACGAACCCTTTAATGGAAAAAAAAAATTTTCACGTGAGGGGGTTGAAAGGGGTTGAAAGTTGTGCATGAACAAAACTGTAATGGTCGACTTTCATTCGATGACAAATTTCATCAGGTACCATCGTCTCAAGTTAAATGAGCCATGACAAAGTGCACATACTGAACTTTTGAACTAACTGATTTTTCAAAAAAAAAAATTTTTTCTTGAAAATTTCTGCATGCCTGTAAAGAAAAGATACAAAGACCTTGCCATAAAAGTACCACATGACCTGCTTTCCCTATTCAAAAAATTCAGAGGGTTGATGGAGACGGCACAGTGTGCAACAGAAATCCTTCAAAAATGCATATAAATTTGGTAAAAGTGAAACAAAAATTGACCTGTTTCAGGATTTTGTTGCCAAATATTTTTCTTCTGAGGAAATGAATTTGTTCCATAATTTTGACGCGCACTGTATATCATTTGGAATCGTTCAATAATTTCTCAAGTAATGAAATATAGTCTCATAGCTCCAGTAAAATAAGTGAGAAAATGATAATTTATATCCTATTTATGACCCAGAAGAAATAAACACATCATCCACTACTTCAACATCCTTGTTCTAGAGAACTACCACATTATAATTTTGCGCAAGATGTAAATTTCGAATTTTGAGCCGAAAATGGTCTCAAACTACTAGGTTGGACTTCCTGAAGACGAATCCGGTGTCAATTTCGATTCTGTCCCTCTTCAATTGATTCCTTCATACGTTTGACCAAAATCTTCCTTGGTTCTCTTTCCTCCAATGTATAATCCGGAGATATTGATATCCCTGTACCCTTCAGCTTGCTGGCCTTGTACAGTATACTCTGTTTCACTATCCTGCTATTTAATTCCAGCAGAATAGGACTTTTTTTATCTTTTCCCAGCTTGTGAATATCACTGTTTGAGTATTGGGGTATTTGTACCTGTAATTTTTCAACCAGAGTTTTATTCACGTTCTCCTCTATTTCATCAACTCCACAGCTCAAACTATAAAGAACCAGGTTGTTTTGTTTGGATCTTCTATCAAGTTGGTTCACCTGATCTTTCAGCAACTGGTTCTCCTGTTCTAGAGATTGCACCCCATTCCGCTGAGAGTACAGTTCTTCCTTCGATGCTCTAACTTCACCCTTTAATTCAGCACACAAGGCGTCGCAGTGTTTCTTTAATAAAGAGCTTCTGGTATTCGCTGAATTCAGAACTTTCCATTGTTGAGAAATTCGTTCGGCGTATGTTCTCCTTTAGACCAGATGACCAGAGATAACTTTCACTAGATATCAATTCTGCACATATGCAATTTTTCGAAACGTCGACAATATTTTTTTTATCGTGGTCTATTATTATTATGAAATTCGATTGAGGTCAATCTATGGAATCTTTACTCTGTGAATTTCAGCAAAACACGATGACTGATTTCAGAGGAACACTTCACGAGATCAAGTGCAATTTTTGGCATTGATACACTTGTCCTAATTCACAATTTGTTAGAGAGTACACATTCGCATGTTCCCAGAACTAAAGCTTCACATATATAATGAAACTAGGTATCTAGTTCGAAAATGCCGATGGACAACTTTGTGCAAAATTTCGTGATGATCGTGTGATTAGAACAATTTGAAAAAAAATTAACGTGTTTCTTTCGGATGTTACACAATAACTTCCAGAAGAAACGACTTAGAAAGTCGATATTTATTAAGTCGTTTTGGGGCTTTATTACGAAAGTCGAGTTCTTGAATGGGTAAAATTCACCTGATGATTCCGTATGCCCATTCAAAATTCTATTTTCCCGATATTTCCAAAAGTATAGATTGAATAGAATTGAAATCGAGTGATTTATCGCGAAAAACCTAGAAAATCACTGCCGTGAAGGCAGCAGCTTTAGCGCACATATTCAGATTTGTTGCTAAAGCGGTCATCTCCATTGCACATGCACGCGAAAGCTGCTGCTTTAACGGCAGTGCTTTTCTAAGTTGTTTTTTCTATTTGAAACTGAAAATTACGGATCAAAGTGAAGGATTTTTTACCATAAAAGAAGATATCAGTTCATTGTGAAACATCTGATCAATAAATATCATTCTATTCCGTTTATTTCGATAATTAATTCAATTTATCTTCATTGCAATATTACGTTTTTTAAAAGACTTGTATAACCTAGCGTTAGTTATTATATTCTTTGTAAATTTTCACAGGGTTGAAATTATTCAGTTGTCTACTAGATGAATTTTTCAACCGTGTGGCAATTCAAAAGAATATAATAACACACTTTTTACAGGTTGAACGTTTTATCATACCAGTCTGACAAAAAATAAATCTTAGATAACAAAAGCAGGTGACCATGTTAATGGAAATGAATGAAGTTTAAATTATTGGGATAAAATAGTGAATTCATTTTATCGGTCACATGTTTCTTAGTTATTCCATACCTTCGAAGAACAAAAACAAAAACAACAACAAACAAACAACAACAAAACAAAACAAAAATTCTTTTGCGGTGAAAATCCTTCAGGAGTGTCCAAAAGATTCAGTTCAATATGTTCACTATCATTTCAATATCAGGGGTTATTGCTGTGTTACATTCAAAGTATTGAAATTTCATGTACAGGCAATTCGGCAAATGGGTTATACTAAATTTTTCAGGATGCAGCTATGTTGAATGAACTGGGTATGACCAAGAAGAATACGAATTGGTGTGAAAAATCTACATCGATTCAATCAATCCAACAGAAACTATAATTTTCGAGTCTTTTAAACTCGAGGTGACAGTGTCAGATCTAGATTTGAATATTATATGTAAAAAATCCGAGAGGTACCGAAAATGCTATTCTAGTGCTTAATAATCTTGATCATCCGACATAACAGTTCTACGAGTTATTTTTCGAAGATGAGTTCTGATTAAAAACTACATAAGTATTCATGTAAATGAATTTTATCAAATAAATACACACTTTTAATCAGTCCGTATTTGTGTATTCCCCTACGAAAAAATGATCCTCTTACTGAAAACATACAACCGCAAAACCACTAATGAAAGGTGTGTTTTTAGAGGTATAGAACTTTAAGTTTGCAACACTGTTTTAACTGGCGGCCATTTTGTCAGCTGTCAAGTGTTTTGTGCTTAGTTTGGTCAGGCAATCTGGCATTTCAACATGAATAGACTGACGCCCGAGCACGCTTCCAAATCGTGCAAATTTATTTTGAAAATAATGTTCCTGTTCGAAATACGTATCGCGCTCAACGTCCATTTTATGGTCAACCTAATCATCCATCAGAGCAATTAATTCGACCTATTATGGACCGTTTTTGCATCACGTTTACTCTAACTGATAATACGCATCCACAGAGAAGTCGTACAATGAGAACAGAAGAAGCCATTGCTGCTGTAGAGCGTAGCGTAGAGAAAAACCCGAATCGGTCTATCCGCCATCGTGCATAGCTATACACAATGATTACTGACTTTTTCGTTCCTCAATTGAACAACCATGATGTGCAGCAGCTGAGGTTTCAACGAGACGGCGCAACATGTCACACAGCTCGTGTCACAAATGATTTACTGAATCAAACGTTTGATAACCGCATAATTACACGCTCCGGGCCCGTAAATTGGCCTCCAAGATCGTGCGATTTAACGCCGCTAGACTATTTTCTGAGGAGATATGTGAAGTCGCTAGTCTACGCCGATAAGCCCGAAACGATTGACAACTTGGAGGACAACATTCGCCGAGTTATTGCCGATATACGGCCACAAATGTTGGAAAAATTGGTTGAAAATCGGACCTCCAGATTAGATTACGTCTGAGCCAGCCGTGGCGGTCATATACAAGAAATTATATTTAAATTATAATGCCAAAAGATTATCTTTTGACCAAAGCCAATTTCATGTCAATTTAAATAATTCATCATTGTTTTATTCAGTTTCAAATAATTATACACCTCTAAAAAACACCCTTTAGAATGCAGCCATGGCATTAGGATCAAACTGTGTCCATCCAAGTGGCCATCGAACAGTTAGAGTTTCCAATATTGCACAATGGTGAATTCACTCCTTAGTATACATATTGTTTAAATTTTTAGTTCTACAAAACAACGCCATCTGCACTCAAATGAATCTTCATTAAGAATACATTTACAGTCGAAGCACAACTCGAGCTTTGCGAAACTGAATAAACTTCTGTTTGTCGGGCTAATCTTGCATTTCTATGAACCTTATGGCTTATTTGATAATCATCAGCATCAAAAATTTTATGGGATAGTCTATCGTCGAATTCATCATGGATTACATACCTAATCGTAAATATTCTGTTTATCGAAATATTAATTCGTGAAAGGCCAATTAAATTGCTGTATCAATACTTCACCAACTTTAACGATTATTTTTGCCTTGAATTTTTAATCTTGTAGAAATCATTACTGAATTTTAAATAACACACCTCAGCAAAAGCCCTATAATATGAAAATACAAAACAGAATCAGAAATATCATCTTTTCATAAAAAATGTCATTTTTCTCCAATTTTTATTTTACAATATGCCTGAAAGGAAGAAATGTTGATAATTAGTGAATAATTACTGCATCAATTAAGGGCCTCGAATCTTTTCCTTAGGATATGTACCTCCAGATATTGGACATTGAATCATAGTTAGAGAATATTCTGAACCAAATTTTTTCAAGTCAACATTTTTCCATAAATTGACAAAAAGTTTGAAATGAGCGTTAATTCTTCTCGTGTTATTATGAGCAGGGTCCGAAACTTTCGTCTTGCCCCCCCATCTTCATATCTGTACAATCCTAGCCAATACTAACTCTAACAAATCACCACATTGTTCAAAGTTTTTCTCTTGATATCCTCCTGTGGTTGAAAAATTAATCAAATCAGAAAAACTTAATTTTCCTTTTACTTGATAAAATTTCGATTGTATTTATGAAACTGATTCTGAAGATGTCCTTCATGAAGACGCAAAATTCAGCAGTTGGCAAACATTTTCTGAGAGGTGGAAGAATTTGAAAATAATGTTTTCGATATTTCCTAACGTTATATGATCTTCACATAATCCCGCATAAGTTTTCATATTCATACCTACTTCAAACCAAGATTCAAATTGATCGGATCGATATTTTTGAGGGAAAAAAATTCAGAAAGATATATAACTCTCAAATTGTCCGATAGCTTTCCGAGATATTTGGCTCCAAATTTACCCTGAAAATATGAAGATTCTAGGTTTTTTCTTCGAAAGCTGGAGCACACACAAACCAGTCGGATAGAATTGGAGTAAATCATTAATTATCTTTCAGGTAAGCCAACCTTATAGCTCAAAAAAATTTCCGGTTCGAAATTGCACTAATTTTGGAAAATGATTATGGTTCCCTAGAACAAGCAGGGTCTTCAGTATGCACAAATGAAATAGTCCTGTAGAAAACATTCAAACATAACGATGCAGCTGGAACTACTGCTAGTCAAAGATTACGAAATATTAATACAAAATCAGTTCTGCAGATCACCAAATATTGCAAAATGGCGAATGATACGGGTAGATTTCTACTTCGTTTTAATAATGGGCATGTCTTTACTGAGGTTCAACGGGAACTCGGCCGTTTCTGAATAACTCCAATAATACAGTTTCGATCAAATTAAAGATCACCAACAGTTCTCTGTTTCAAATATTCATCCACAATTTTGTGCGGATCATGTCACTAGAAAAAATAGTGGAAACTTCAAGCATAGTTGAACTATAAATATCGCCAAAATCATCGTTTTTTTAAGATTATGACAATATGAAAAATAGTTTAAGTAAAATAGCAACATAGGTGCCTCAACCCAACTCTGTTCTGTTCTCAGTGCATAGCATACTCGTAAAATGTACATGGAACCATTCGACCAATAACAAGCTTGTTGCCGTCATGTTTAAAGTGCCGGGAACAGGCCTGAAAACTTTGTGTTTATGCCTAATGAGCTTTTGGGTTCCGGCTATTAGAATTATTAGTCTATGTTTATTTCTGCACCGAATACAATCGTGATTACACGAACATGTGAATAAGCTGACGGTTGCCTTGCATGTTCCGAAAATTATTAACGGGTGAATTAGAGAACTGGTGAGCACGTGATTCGAGTCCCCAATGTTTCGACCGAAAACTTTCTGTTGTATCTGTTTTTATCGGTATTCGATATGTGTATTAATTTATAGATGAATGTCATATAGTTGTCATTCCAGTAATACGAATAATTGGACTTTGGTGACGAATAATATTTACCAGAGGAATACAAGGGGTATTTTAAATGGCTGAGTAGAAATGAATTAGTGAAGGCTATCAATTAACCCTGTTGACAGATAGCACTTTCTGGCCTAATCGATTGAGATGTTAATGCAAAAACTTTATAGAAAACATCGGCACCAGAACCTTTCTTTTTAGAACGACAAAATGGCGCAGGAGCCGGGAAATATCGCTTACTGTGTCTTTGTTGAGATTTTTTCAAACATATTCGGAAACTTTCCTCCAAAGAAGCAAAAATGTCATACGAATTGAGCAAACGTCCATCTGAACCTTTGAAATAGTTCTACTTCCAAGACTAAGCAGATGACTATTATCAAGACAGTTATCCTCATCATCGCGTCATAAATATTTATTTTGAATTAATTGATGTATTAATCATAGAAGAGTACGAGAAGTCGAGTCAAATCAGTTAAAAAATTTTGTATTAATTTTGAAACAAATAACCTTGAATAATTGAATTTGAAGTCATTTTATCAATTGGCTCTGGAAGGGAATATGAAAGAAAGTACAGAAGCCTTCTTAATCATGGAATTTGTCCATATCGAAAATACTTTTACGCATGGACGCAAACGTAGAAAAAACTCACGATAACTTCGTGTGACATTGTTTCAATTTCTACTGAAAGGATCAAACTATTTAGCAGGCATATTTTGTTGTGTACATAAAATATTTCATTTCAATGCCAGCAGAATAGGAATATGGAAAGGAATCATTTTCCAGTATTCTGCCGTGCTCTTGACGGATGAAGATTTTTTAAATATGCAAGGAGCCGTTTCCAATAACATTTTGATGATTCAAAGAGAAAAATACCTACAGCAAGTTTTTTCTATTCAACTATAGCCATTGAAATGATTGTATGTGGTTTTGCAATGAATTGCTCAGTAGAAATATCTTTTCAGCCTCAAACGTATTTTATTTAACAAAGTCAAGAACGATCCAATGTTCTCGTCATTTTGAGGATAGATGCTGAGTTGAAGAAAAAATTAGAATGTGAAATAGTGTTGCAAAAGTTCGCATGAAAAAATCAATTTTAATGTTTAAATTTTATTTTCTTAGTCAATAATATTTATATTTTCATCGCCAATTCTAATGTATGTTCGCACTATAAAATATCACTCTGATACAAAAAAAAATCAACAGAGCAGTATAATATTTAATGGTTTAGCTGTTGGGACATTAATGATCAAGTTTCTTCAGTGGAAGTTACTACTCAGTAATAAAAAATGTGGCATGTATAAGAATAAAACTGAATTATGAGGGACAACAAAATGACCTACGAAAGTGGATGAATCTAATCCGGTCCTGTCAATAATTATTTCACTATGATCACCTATTCGAGCTTCAGAGCTTCTCGCAACCAATAAAAATTTTTGAGTGGCTGCTTACCAACCAACATTTTTTTCATGAAACACTTGGGTTGATTGACTACGTAATGCATGAATGAATATTTTATTCTGAAATGTACACACTAGATTTTTGTTCTCTCTTTCCTCCAACAGTGTGAATCTCTTACATGAAATAGATTCAGGAAATCGAAGACAGATTTTTTGTTACAAACCTGCTCTTACAGGTCGATTAAGATATCAAATTGCTTCCTTGTTGATGTAACAAAATGTTATACAGTGAGACCGAAATTGGGGATATGAAATCAACAATCTTCAAATGGAAATCCTACTTTTTCATGACTATTCTTTCTAGTATGTCAACATATACATGCGTACCAACTATCAAATTTTATTCAATTCGAAAAGGAAGAAATTTCAGCAGCGTTAAGTATAGTGTCATCTTGACCATATATTTGAATTGAATTGATATCAACTGCAAAATCCGTTACCTAGGGTAAATCATTGAATGTTGATGACAATATCCTTCCTCAACGGATCGATTGAGCCAAGACTCCCAATAGTAGGATACCTATCTAATGTTAAAAAATGGCGAAGGAAACTCTATTCACATTTATAAACTATCCCGGTTGGCCATGATTTAGGTCTTTCAAGTGTTCTCACTTAAAACTGACGCAGGTTGTCACTCGCGAAATATCGGCAATGTCAAAATAATTCTCAGATATGTTGCCAAATGCCAATGCCAATTTCTACTTTCAATCTCAACATACTAATCATCACGCTTGGAAACTAAAAATTCCGCAGGTAGTTTTGAAGAAGCAGAGACAAAGAATCAGGAAATGCTATGTGGAATTGAAGTCTTCTTTTTCTGATAGTAACCCTGATAAATTTGGAACCAATAATTTATCACAAGCTATCTAACATTTTCATATTGGAGTATTTCAAGTTGTGCAAAAAGCTATTTAAATTTCTTCTGTAGGCTTATGTCTTGAGAATTTCGAAAATTGGGGAGTTCCATAAGTCCGTCTATTCGTTTAGAAGTTTTACTGCCTGGTTATTCGAATACCGTGAAATGGGGTGAATTTGCCCAATTTAGAACTTTGAATCCTTTTTTCTTCTATATAGTATCGTATTCTCCATGAATCGTAGGATCTACGCAACGAGTGGCAGTAAGGGCAACGCTTTAGTAACTTCCTTTCCGCAATGAAAAAAAAATTAATTCGGAAAAACATTAAATAACCGGGTGGGTAAAGTCAGTTGTTCAAATGGGGTGACTTTGCCACCTTGTTCATTTTCATTGATATATCAATGTCACCCCATTTAAAAGCATATTTAAGTTTTTTAAAATGAAGTTAGTTGTGTTGAACACAAATAAAACCTGTTTGGATAGCTTAAATAAAAATCATAGGCAAGTTAGAAATTTTATTTATCGAAAAGAACTGAAAAATACATGAATACTGTTTATAAAAAATAAAAAGAAGGGAAACAAAGTACTGTCGCATTTAATTTATAGTTGATAGTTCTTGAAGTCAACTCCAAAGACAATTCTTCCACGACGGCAGCTTATAGGTGCAGAAAGATCACCACAATGAATGGGCAAAGTCACCCCCCAAGGTAAAGTCACCCCATTTTACGGTACTTTAATTTTTTTTTCGAATGAACTATCACAAAGTGAAGGACAACTTTATCCATTATTTTTCAGTGAAATTTCAACACTCAATTCTTGATTTCCGTATAAGAACATGGCATAACTGAATCTTCCACTTATGTTTATATACGTGAAATAGTTCCAGTATTAACAGAGAAAAAAGTTTCTTCAGCATTCGCCAGGTCTTCGGCATTATTGAACTCGCATAATATTTTCTCAAATTCATTATTTTCCCAAAGTAAATTCGTATTTTGAAAAATACGTAATTACTACGACCTCTATGCAAACATAAACTGTTTTTAATTCAGAAAATCTATTCCACTCGCACTGTGTAAGAAGGTAATAATGTTCCTTTATAAATTCATTGTATATCGAGGAAAATTCCAGACATTTAGGAACATGCTTGAATAAACGTTCCATCAGGAAAAGCGGAAAACCACGGAAAATTCAACAAGCAAGAGACGAAAGTTAATCCTGACGGAATCATCAGTGCGAAATCAAGACTAGAAAAACGTCGAAATATTTACTCGCCTTGTTAATCTCTCAGACATTTTTGTAGGCAGGTGCTAATCCCCTGAACAAATCCCCGAGAAGGAGCGGCGCCTGAAAAATCCATTTCGATATAATTTTCCCGAAACAAATGAAAGGAGATTAATCTTTTGACAGAGTTTCAGCTGCCTAAACGAGCTTTTTCCCATAACGAGGCGTTAGTCAGTGGCGCTACATAAGAAATATATAATCCTCACTAGACCAGAAAAATATTTAGTAAATTTACACTACAGTGTGTTGAAATTGTTAAAAATTTTCGAAGACTTACTGAAAAATGGACAAACAGGTTATGCTCCAAATTTTTTTTAACCCTTAATATCTTGGCCACCATGCAAAATCAAAAAAATGCAAAAATTATACTTGAGTTCGTAGGTTTATATGGTTTGTTCCAATCAATTTGTACTCAACCTGTAAGCGTTAGACAGCATGGGATAGGCTGTCTCACGCTCACATTCTTGAACGAGGAAGACGGTTGAGTGACACCTACTTTTGAATGTAATTCAATTGCCTTTTTTAAAAATCCGTACACTTGTCCTTCTTCATAAGTACTTCCTAAATTCATTATTCTGGAGAACTGAAAAAAATAACTGTTGAATGTAATGACAAATTAAGAAACATTGTGGAAAAATGCTCATCACCGCGTGAAAAGTTCTATTTTTTAACACACGTGAAATTTTCCATTATTTTCATGTTTCATTGCAACTGTTGCTATTGTTACTATTCAACTGTTTTCATCATTATTCGGAAGTACTAGCAAATGTGTACCGTAAACCTGGGCTACTTTGGCCCATTTTTTGTAAAGTTTTCAATCAACTCTCAATAACTTTGTGTATTTTCCTACTTATTAGCTCTGAAAACGCTTATTACAGAGTTAGACTATTTCTCATGAAATTTATAAGACTTTTTCGATTGTTTTTTATAAGATTTGTTTTTTTTCTCAATTTTTCACTTGGGCCAATATTACACATGTGTTGGGGTTACTTTGGCCCATATTGATTTCATCTACTTTTGAGCATGTTATGAATATCTCGGGTCAAAGAAGGAGATGGGGTCGTCGAAATATCCTTTTTCAGTGGAAGAAAACTATTTTGCAAACCAAGTTAAACAAGTTTCCTCAAAAAAATAATGCAGAAATTCAAACATGTATTAACTATATGTTATCAAAGATAGAAAAAAGTCCTCTTTTGATAAGTGTCGGAGAACAAATTATTTTCTTTATATCTTTCAATTAGTAGAACAATGAATCTTTTTGTGTGGGCCATTTCCAACTCTCCATTCCATTCTATTCAACCTAAACAAAATTGCCTTCCTGAAGATTTTTCCCAATGTTTTCTTGATAATTCATGCCGTCTGAATTGGTTGAGATAGTCAGATTAATATTTGAGCCATCTTTTGCCGGACTGCCAACAGTTTCGAGATTGGCGTTTGAGGAAGTAAATGCAATTGGTTCAAATCCTTGTAGTTTTCCTTGGGAACTGACAATAGTTTGCAACTCTTCTTCACTTGAAAACACCATGTCACTGTGGCCTGATGAAACAAGACTGTAGTTGTCAATACCGGTATATCTTCAGGTCTGTTGATGAGGCTTCATAATTTTTAGTGATTTTCTTATTTTGGTATTGTTCCTTTACTTTTCGGTTTTTTTCCTGATTCCAAACTGTCTTTTTTTCCTTTTCTGTTTCTTTTTTTTTCCCATTCCTTCTGATTTTGTTGGTTTTTTCGTTTTATTTCATAGTGAAGAATATCATTGGCTGTTAAACCTTTACCAGCTGGAACATCTAGCTTTTGTCTTTTTGTTGATCGGGGCTTGACAATTTCTTTCCTTTTCTGTTCCAAGTGTTGAATAATGGTTCCGCCTACCATTTCCCAATTAACTGAGACATTATTAGAATCATTTTAATATTTCTTCTTTGTTGATGGGATATATGCCAGCCTTCTTGGAACCAGATCTCAAATTATCCCTCAGATTAACTGTCAATTGGGGATGTCATTTGAGAAAAGATTTGGTCCAGTCACGGCCAGGCAAATTATTACAAAAACATTGAATAATCTTCCTTGTCTTGTTACATAATTTTTTACTATATATCTCAGATCGAGTTCATCAATTGGGAATCCAAATTCGCACATTTTGTCCGTGTGACTAGCAAATGCTAGCTCTTCTTCATAGCTGTCGTTTGTAGTTATACGGCATCTTCATCACTCTGAGAACGAACACATGCAATAAAAAAAATCCAAATAATGCATTAAGAAAAGGTGCATTTCACAGAAAGTAAGTGCCAAAAAAGTAAGACCTACTTTGGCCCAGAAAAATGCTGGGCTAAAGAAGGTCTTACTTTTGAGGTTACCAGAGCTGTTATTATTATTGAATATTATGATCAAAACGGGAACAAGAAGGACAAATACAATTATACCCCTGCTCAAATTATTAAAGTGATTTGTCAAAAAAAACTTACCAAACTTCTAGTAGACGTAGGACTGCTTTTCCATGTGGTTTAGGAGTTCGATAAACTGCGTTTTTTGACGAAGGAGAACAATCCACAAATGCTGGATATATGGGGAACTACCGGACAATTTCGCGCACGTCAGTCGCTGCAAGGTAGTGGCACTCTTGTAGAAAAAAGCGAAACTATTTCGAAGTCTGTTTCCAGAAGGTACCTAGAGACGGTTCAATTTTGTTTTCACTTTGGGCCAAAGAAGGACCCTAGGGCCAAAGTAGCCCGCGTTTATGGTACTTTTTTTGGAAAAGAATATCGAATCATCTTTGAAACAAGAAGTCATCCAATCCTTCATTAATTTAAGATTTCAAGTGTAGCTATCATCACGCTTACATGGTTGAGTTAAGAACAACTGATAGGAAGCAACCGCATAGATTTTTCCCCACGAACCTAAGTTTAAGTTTTTGCATAATCTCTGATATTGCATGGGGACCAAGGTATTAAGGATTGTTTATTTTATATTGACACACTGTATACCTCTACAAACCATCAAAGATGTCTCTTGGATAGGTTATAGTCGTCCTTGTCTTCCTGTGTTCCTCCGAATTCTTTCCCGTAGAGAATTACACAAAATCTTGACTCATGTGGAAAAAGCACATAACGTCATCGTTGTAAAAATCAACTTCTGTTTCCTAGAGCTCATTGATGGCGACGTGCTGATGATGCTCCCTCAAAGGTACCCTAAACCTAAGATTATCGGAATGTAATCTTCTTCTCATGACACTTGTTTTATGACGGGTTCTCAGAAAATGACCAAGAAGGGTTGTTACCGTTATTCTCTGATTGATTTGATGATGCTTCGTTCTGCCGTAACTCTAGGTCTACTGGCCTACTCATGGTGCTACCCGTTCTCATGGAACAGGGCAACTGTAGGCCTAATTGGATACTCTGGCCTGCCTTTCTATAGCACCCCTCCAAACCATCCAGTTTAATTCTATTCGGAGTCACGCTTTTTTCCAGCTAGATAAATGCTTCGCTTCAATTTTCAGATATGAACTTCTCCAACCAGTGGATTGGTTGAAGGGCTCCTGTAGAATGACCAGGGGGGCGATTCTTGAATCTCGATCAAGAATTGAAGAGTATGACAATTGTCATATGTTTATGTCGATTTTCTATGTTTTCTCGAGCATCTGTAGAATTTGTGAGAGTTGTTTTCGCCATTTCGACTATGTTTTCAAGCAAATATTCAAGAAATAAACTGAATGCAAGATATCGAGAAATTTCAAATTTGAATATAAACATTACCTTATCACCGTTTCCTTCGACTTAACAACGAGTGGTACGGAGTATAGGAGATATAACATTCGATTGTCGAGTGACATTCGGTTCCATGCGTAGGTCATGTCTACTTGTTGTTTATATTTAACTGAGAAAATCGTCGAAGACATATGGAAATGGGGGTTTTTCCTTTGAACGAAAATGCAGTAATTTTCACGAAGAACCTTTAGAACATCACATTTCAAACATATAATTTCAATATTATATTTTTAAAAAAATGTTTGATCACCTAAAACTGAAAAACAAATATGGGGATTTGCATTTAAAGGGATTTGTCTTGAGTGCACGATATGACAACGTCGAATTCAGCTTTCTCGGAAAGAAAAGGACGTCAAATGTGGTACTTTGCTTAGGAAAACAGAGATAGCTATACTTCGATCTGGTTAGAGTAGGAGACAACGACCAAGCAATAGAAAAAGAAGAGCACATACTGTCATACTGTCATATTACTGACAAATCGCAAACGGAAATTGTTTGATTGTATTGACAAAAAACACGTGTGTACCACAGAATAGGAATAGATATTTCATTATTCTGAAGCAGAAAAAGCTGTTCTACTAAACACTGTTGCATGTCTGGCAAATCCCAAACCCCAATTTAATTAATTTTGAAGAGTATGACAATTGTCATATGTTTATGTCGATTTTCTATGTTTTTTCGAGCATCTGTAGAATTTGTGAGAGTTGTTTTCGCCATTTCGACTATGTTTTCAAGCAAATATTCAAGAAATAAACTGAATGCAAGATATCGAGAAATTTCAAATTTGAATATAAACATTACCTTATCACCGTTTCCTTCGACTTAACAACGAGAGGTACGGAGTATAAGAGATATAACATTCGATTGTCGAGTGACATTCGGTTCCATGCGCAGGTCATGTCTACTTGTTGTTTATATTTAACTAAGAAAATCGACGCGGACATATGGCAATTGTCATACACTCTTCAATTCTTGATCGAGATTCAAGAATCGGCCCCCAGATCTTCCGATCTGTCCGTTCTAATTTTTTTTAAGGGGACACATCAAATAAAGAATTCATGTTACAAAATTATGTGCGCTCTGAAAATTTAAATAATTTTATTAGAGTTGATGGGGCTCAATTTGAGTACATATTTCTTCGATTGAACTGTCTTGGACACTTATCCCGGAATTGCTTCCATCCTATGAATTTCTCTCGTTTTAAGTAGTGTTTCGATGATTACTAAATTCAATTCAATTGAAAATCCATTATGAGCTACGATGACTTAGAAATTGTGTGCACTCTCATGTCTGTTTCAATATTTTCGATGAAATTTCTATGACAAAATGTCGTCCTCTGGTATACTCAATCCTGGAAATTTGGTAGCGCCACTGGTGCCCAGTATAATAGAATAATGCATCCAACAGGAAATTCCAACCCGTTCTTCGACGTTCGAGGTGTTAAATCTTTCGTCCTGAACGTCACGTAGCAAACATTTTTTCGATGGTGAATTTTACAAGGCATTTACTTCGTTTTCGACATCACATCTGGCATTTCCGATTCTTCATAAAATTTATTATTTCAGCAAGGATTTCTTTAATATTCGTTTCACCCGTTTTACGTTGGGATGCCAGTTGTTGGAAATGAAAATATAATGTGATTTTGATAGGTGGCAAACCTCCAGAGCATTTATCGTTTCCTGAAAACAGCACGCGTCATTAGACATCGTATATTATCTTTAGTGCATATGAGAACTGAAACGTTCTACCTATTTTGATTCAAAATCGTAGTCTACGTGTGTAGACTTTCGTGTTTTGGCGTAGTTAAAAATAATTGTATTTCAGTTAAGTCCTATATATTCGTATGATGAAATTTTCTAGAGAAGTAAAGGACAAGGCTGAAATCAAAAAACCATTCCTTCAAATAATGCCGACTAGTTTCAACTTTATACTGGAGTCATCTTCAGGACTCTGTTTTTGTGTTGTTTATTTCCATGGGGTGGTTTTTCTCTTCAGATTTAACAACAATTGTATTTCATTTAATTCCTGTATTTGTATGTTGAAATTTTCTTGAGAAGTAAAAGGACATGTCCCTGCAGGGTTGAAATCAAAAAAGTCGGTATTATTTGAAGAATTGGTTTTAAGATTTCAACCCTGTCCTTCTATTGCTCAAGAAAATTTCATCATACAAATACAGGACTCAACTGAAATACAATTATTATCAAATCTGAAGAGAAAACACCACAACAACAGAGCCCTGAAGAAGACATTAGAATAAAGTTGAAACTAGTCGGCATTATTTAAAGAATTGGTTTTTTGATCTCCACCCTGTCCTTTTATGTACTTCTCCAGAAAATTTCATCGTAGTTGAAAATGTCCATTTGATCTGGATTTTTTGAACGACGTGCAAAACTATCATTCTTCAAAACCGTACTTTGTGAGTAACAATGTCCCAAATCGACGTGATGATTCAATGGGACAAGGATTTAAGTGCGGAAGCTTTATTCGTGATATTCAACAGGTGAACCTTTAGTGAACCTCTGTTCATAATGTTCATTTGCAGTATTTAGGGAATATTATATTGGGTTGTGTTGAAAGCAAATAAACTTTATTATTATTATTATTCGAATTAAATAACAAAGTATCGTAATTGTTTATGTCCATATATTATCTCGAGAAACCTTTTTATGGATTAAATGATTTTCTTCAATCCAATAAAAGTGACTAAGATATTTGGCGATCGGAATGGAAGTCATTTTGTGTTGGATTTTTAATAAAGGTTTGATTAGTGATCTTTCAGAAAAATATTCTGGTTTTAATCTTCCAAGGAAAATTTTGTGTATTTTGAATCAACTTGGTACAGTTAATGGTCGATGTAATATAGTTTTCTCTGAGTGGATAGTTTTTCCATTCATGAATTTGACGATAGTTTTATAGCTATATTCATTCTTTTGTCTGATTCTTTTTTGAGATGGATGGTAAACTTCAAATTGATTTAATGAATAATAAATCATTTCCTGCTTCCATCTGGTGTTTCGTATGTTTTAGCGCGCATATTCTGGAAAATAGCGTGCTATCGTTCTGTTCAAATGTCTGCTATTTTCGAATTTTTTCCCGAATATGGTTCTCAAGCGATTTGGTTGGACTCACTGATGACAAAGCAGGTGTTAAAATCAATTCTGTCCGACCGGCCGATCGACGACACGATAACTGTCGAAAGAAGCAAGCTAGCGATTTGAAACCTTCAGGTAAGCTCATTGGCATACGCCGGTTAAGTTCGTTGATGGACAAATCAGTCAAATGGTTTCAGAGCTATCGTCATTTGAAATTTGGGATTAATTTCCTGATATTTCTAGAACTACTCATGCTTTTGGATTGAAACTTGACAGTTAGTTGAATCATAACAACGCAGAACTATCCACGAAATTTCATTGAGATCACACACTGTCATTAGATCTTGAAAAAAATTTTTTTCGAACAAATTTTGTTTCCCGGAAACTGTTCATTGAATCCAGAAGACACTTCTGCTCATACCTGGAACTTCATATTTTACAGCAGTATACCAAATTTCATTTTGATACGACCATAATTCCTTGGGAATTTGAGAAAAAATATGAAAAATTTCGTGCTTTTCATCTCGATATCGTTCTTTGAAAAAAAATTGAAAATTTTTTCTTCACATATTGAATGTTCTGTGATCATCTGACCATATTATGCTCTTCGATTGAACTGTCTTGGACACTTATCCCGGAATTGCTTCCATCCTATGAATTTCTCTCGTTTTAAGTAGTGTTTCGATGATTACTAAATTCAATTCAATTGAAAATCCATTATGAGCTACGATGACTTAGAAATTGTGTGCACTCTCATGTCTGTTTCAATATTTTCGATGAAATTTCTATGACAAAATGTCGTCCTCTGGTATACTCAATCCTGGAAATTTGGTAGCGCCACTGGTGCCCAGTATAATAGAATAATGCATCCAACAGGAAATTCCAACCCGTTCTTCGACGTTCGAGGTGTTAAATCTTTCGTCCTGAACGTCACGTAGCAAACATTTTTTCGATGGTGAATTTTACAAGGCATTTACTTCGTTTTCGACATCACATCTGGCATTTCCGATTCTTCATAAAATTTATTATTTCAGCAAGGATTTCTTTAATATTCGTTTCACCCGTTTTACGTTGGGATGCCAGTTGTTGGAAATGAAAATATAATGTGATTTTGATAGGTGGCAAACCTCCAGAGCATTTATCGTTTCCTGAAAACAGCACGCGTCATTAGACATCGTATATTATCTTTAGTGCATATGAGAACTGAAACGTTCTACCTATTTTGATTCAAAATCGTAGTCTACGTGTGTAGACTTTCGTGTTTTGGCGTAGTTAAAAATAATTGTATTTCAGTTAAGTCCTATATATTCGTATGATGAAATTTTCTAGAGAAGTAAAGGACAAGGCTGAAATCAAAAAACCATTCCTTCAAATAATGCCGACTAGTTTCAACTTTATACTGGAGTCATCTTCAGGACTCTGTTTTTGTGTTGTTTATTTCCATGGGGTGGTTTTTCTCTTCAGATTTAACAACAATTGTATTTCATTTAATTCCTGTATTTGTATGTTGAAATTTTCTTGAGAAGTAAAAGGACATGTCCCTGCAGGGTTGAAATCAAAAAAGTCGGTATTATTTGAAGAATTGGTTTTAAGATTTCAACCCTGTCCTTCTATTGCTCAAGAAAATTTCATCATACAAATACAGGACTCAACTGAAATACAATTATTATCAAATCTGAAGAGAAAACACCACAACAACAGAGCCCTGAAGAAGACATTAGAATAAAGTTGAAACTAGTCGGCATTATTTAAAGAATTGGTTTTTTGATCTCCACCCTGTCCTTTTATGTACTTCTCCAGAAAATTTCATCGTAGTTGAAAATGTCCATTTGATCTGGATTTTTTGAACGACGTGCAAAACTATCATTCTTCAAAACCGTACTTTGTGAGTAACAATGTCCCAAATCGACGTGATGATTCAATGGGACAAGGATTTAAGTGCGGAAGCTTTATTCGTGATATTCAACAGGTGAACCTTTAGTGAACCTCTGTTCATAATGTTCATTTGCAGTATTTAGGGAATATTATATTGGGTTGTGTTGAAAGCAAATAAACTTTATTATTATTATTATTCGAATTAAATAACAAAGTATCGTAATTGTTTATGTCCATATATTATCTCGAGAAACCTTTTTATGGATTAAATGATTTTCTTCAATCCAATAAAAGTGACTAAGATATTTGGCGATCGGAATGGAAGTCATTTTGTGTTGGATTTTTAATAAAGGTTTGATTAGTGATCTTTCAGAAAAATATTCTGGTTTTAATCTTCCAAGGAAAATTTTGTGTATTTTGAATCAACTTGGTACAGTTAATGGTCGATGTAATATAGTTTTCTCTGAGTGGATAGTTTTTCCATTCATGAATTTGACGATAGTTTTATAGCTATATTCATTCTTTTGTCTGATTCTTTTTTGAGATGGATGGTAAACTTCAAATTGATTTAATGAATAATAAATCATTTCCTGCTTCCATCTGGTGTTTCGTATGTTTTAGCGCGCATATTCTGGAAAATAGCGTGCTATCGTTCTGTTCAAATGTCTGCTATTTTCGAATTTTTTCCCGAATATGGTTCTCAAGCGATTTGGTTGGACTCACTGATGACAAAGCAGGTGTTAAAATCAATTCTGTCCGACCGGCCGATCGACGACACGATAACTGTCGAAAGAAGCAAGCTAGCGATTTGAAACCTTCAGGTAAGCTCATTGGCATACGCCGGTTAAGTTCGTTGATGGACAAATCAGTCAAATGGTTTCAGAGCTATCGTCATTTGAAATTTGGGATTAATTTCCTGATATTTCTAGAACTACTCATGCTTTTGGATTGAAACTTGACAGTTAGTTGAATCATAACAACGCAGAACTATCCACGAAATTTCATTGAGATCACACACTGTCATTAGATCTTGAAAAAAATTTTTTTCGAACAAATTTTGTTTCCCGGAAACTGTTCATTGAATCCAGAAGACACTTCTGCTCATACCTGGAACTTCATATTTTACAGCAGTATACCAAATTTCATTTTGATACGACCATAATTCCTTGGGAATTTGAGAAAAAATATGAAAAATTTCGTGCTTTTCATCTCGATATCGTTCTTTGAAAAAAAATTGAAAATTTTTTCTTCACATATTGAATGTTCTGTGATCATCTGACCATATTATGCTCATGATATTCTGTATGAACCTTCGAATTGTCATTTTTCGATACAATACTGGATTTCCATTCGATCTAATCTATATTTTTGGAAATATTGGAAAAATAAAATCTTGAATGGGTATATCTGCGGAATATATGGGTGAATTTTATTCATTCACGAATTCGACCTTCGTAATTAAGCCCCAAACCTACTCTACAAATATCGAGTTTCCAAGTCGTTTCTTCCAGAAGTTATTTTGTTTACGTTCGGCCGGTAAACGATTCAAAATTTTAATTTTCCAATATTTCCAAAAATACAGATTAGATCAAATTGAAATCCAGTAGTTCATCGAAAAAAACCTAGAAAAGCACCGACGTGAAGTCAGCAGCTTTTGCGCGCATGTTCAAAGGATATTAACAAAAGTGAACATGCGCACAAAAGCTGCTAACTCCACGCCAGTGCTTTTCTAGGTTTTTTGTTTTCAGATATGATTTCGAGATATCAACCTGCATCGAAATGAAAGGGGATTTTTGTCGATGAAAGTCCTTCAATATGAATACTACTGCTAGCATTCTTCAAACTCGAATCACTATACACTCATACGGACACAGTTTCTGCTGAGGTTTATATATCTGTGCTCTTGTATCATACGGAAAAATGAATGGTACTCCGCTTACATTTCCTATATGCTTGATTTTTCGATCGACATATAATCAGGTCACAAACAACTAGGTTGGACTCGCTGAAGAAGAATCCGACGTCAAAACTCGGTTCTGTCTGACCCTCCCTTGACACGATAACTTGAAAACAGAAACAGCCAGTCTATGGAAACTATTATGCTAGGCTGCGCATAGGAATGCGACGATTTAGTTCTTTACTGACCAAATCGGCCATGCGGTTTTGAGTTTTTGACGTAGTTTCCCCAATTTCAGAAACTACCCATGCGATCAGATTGAAGCTTGGTAGAATAACGACACCCAATTGCTAGCAAATTTTGTTGGAATTGTTTCAGTAGTAAAGTCAAAGAAAATCTCGAAGTTTTCCAAAATTTTTGTTGACAGGATTCTTTTTCGAAAACTATTCCTCAGATTCCAATGAAAAGTTGCACAGACCTCTTGAAGTCAATATTTATAAAACTGTGTACCAGATTTCAGTTAAATTGAATTTTTATTTTCTAAGATAGGAAAAGAATATGTCAAATTTTTTCATGGTTTTCCCTCCGTATCGTGATTATTTTCGGAATCACTAAAAACTATCGATCCGATGAAACTTAATGACTAGTTTAAAAATGCTGATGAAAAATTTTGTGCGAAATTTCGTGATGACCATGTGATTGGACCCCTTTATTTTTTTTACTCGCATATTTTGACACCGTGCAAAAGTTGCTGACTGTCGTCGGTGCTTTTTTAAAAGTTTCAAACAAAATAATGGAGCCGGCACTGTAAGAGACCTAACGGTTTTTGGATTCTCTGGGGTCAAAAAACGGCTAATGCAGTCCTTTTATTCAATTATTATATAACAAAGACAAGTGTAGGTCATTTAATCTTCTCAGTGACAGATAAGGCCGTTTCAGTAAATTAGTTCCGACTTCCGGCAATGCAAATGATTGTCTGGTGTTGCAAACTGGCAAAGGATAGGTATACGGGGTTGATGTCTCACCTACTTTTTCAGTTGAGATTTTTATTCGATCTAGCCGATCAATTGTTTCTTGAATAACAAAGAAACCTTGATAAAGGCACGAATGGTGCCTAAACGTAGGTGAACATTGGTATGTGAGGAAACAAAATAATTAAAAATTGTCAACTTGCCTGATAGATATTTACTCGAATAATTATTCATGGACGAAACAGAAAGTTTACTATGGTTTGGTCGGACACTATCTATCAATAATATTGTGTCTTCTAGATGCATGAGTTTGGTTAAGGAGATTCTCGCCCTAAATTATAGGAAGAGGCCCCTGAACTGTGCCTTTCGGTACTACACAAAGTACATTCAATGCGCTACCTACATTCATTCAAAGTGACGTATATTTTTGTGCTTCTAACGAAGTAATCGATATAATTTATGCAAGTTTTGAAACATTTTCGAAACGTGAATTTTCAGGGGGCAGCAATATTTTTCTCGACTTATTAGAGAGATATTGCAACTTTTGAATAGCGCAAGCGTTATGTTATTACGGTCCGCTATATATAACGTTTTGGTGGTTAACGTGGATTTAACGGTCGTTCCAGAAGTAGACGTATTGCTACACGTTTTTGTTACCGTTACGTTAGTTATCAGTTTGTTTGGTTAGGTTATGTGAGACGTCAGATTTTTGTGTTACAAACTTACGCTTAATGCATTTCCGCATTAGTTTTTTGATTCTGGACGAAATGAAAATGGAATCGGAAGCGGTAATTTCACGTGGTGCTAATGCAGAAGAAGTGGAACTAGTTATATTACACAATATAATTAGCATGGTTCAAACTATTCCTAATTTCTAACCCCTCATATTGCTTCCAAAAGTATTTCTTGATTCGTGAAAAAGTATCAAATACCTATTTATGAAAAAAAATTGCTTAAGTAGCACTAATAAATCTTAATGTCTAATATCAGTTATATGAAAGAGGTATTGTAAAATAGATTCGATAAATCTGAGGAATTTGTGTAATTATAATTTCGAAAAACATATTAACAAACAGCTTTTCTATGACAGTGATCGGAGCCGTTAGAGCCCGAAGCTTAATGATTCCTTCCGATATGGAATAGCGCAACGTAAATTGCGGCTCGCAATTTTCCGTAAATAACGTTAGACGCTAACGCTATTAACGTCGCGTTATTCTGAAACTGAATCTGCGCATGCTTAGATGTCAAAAATAACGTTTGCGTTAATAACGTCACACAAATTTGACACTGCAATATCTCTCTCTTAATACTTGATAATGCCTTATCTCTATTAAGTATCAGTGAAGGCCATACTTTATTGGGGAAAAATTGCGTTCGTTTTTCATGTACAGTCGTCATTTTCACTACTCTACATAAATATTTGAAATTACTTTTTATAGAATAAAAGTCTATCGGGCAAGTGGACAGTTTTTAATAATTTAGATTCTTGACATACGAATATTCACCAACGTTTCGGCACTATTCGTGCCTTTATCAAGGCTCCTTTGTTGTTCAACACATCGAAGAAAAATTAGGAAAACTAGTAGGATCTAACATGAGATGACGAAATATTAATAATTTCAAAAACTTTCTTATCAGTCAATGTTACCAAGAAATGTAAACAATAAAGACTGAAAAGAAGGTTTTTAAATTATTAATATTTCGTCATCTCAGGTTAGATCCTACTAGTTTTCCTAATTTTTTTTTTCGATTTCTTGAACAAAGGAGCCTTGATAGAGGCACGAATGGTGCCGAAACGTTGGTGAATATTTGTATGTCAAGAATCTAAATTATTAAAAACGGTCCACTTGCCTGATAGACTCATTCTATTGATCAATCATGGACGAAAACGAAAGTTATTACTTTTTATTTTCTATGTCCAGTAAGTTCATGATCAACAAAATAAAAGTTAGATTTCTTATTGTGATATGAATTCATTTTGTTTATTATTATTTTGATCCAATGAACAGAAGAAAGTTCAAGTTGAAGTTATTGTCTTCTCAGGTCAGAAGTTCCGAATTTTCAACTCGCCGCTTCCACAATTTTTGCGCGCATGTTCTAGGGGAACAGCGTGCTATCGTTTTGTCCAAATGTCTGTAATTTTGAATGATTGAGCCGAAAATGGTCTCAATCGACTAGGTTGGACTCACTGATGACGAATCCGGTGTCAAAATTGATTCTGTCCGGCCGGCCGTCCGTAGACACGATAACTGTCGACAGAAGCAAGCTAGCTACTTGAAACTTTCAGGATAGGTTGCGCATCAGAATGCCGCGGTTAAGTTCGTTAATGGGCCAAATCGGTCGAATAGTTTCGGAGTTATAGGCACTTGAAGTTTTGAAGTTATTTATTTTTTATTTCAGAAACTACTCAAGCGATTGGATTCAAACTTGGCAGTTTGGTGGAGTATAACGACACGCAACTTTGAGCCAAATTTCGTCAGGATCATATTGTCAGTGAACTAAAAAAAAATTTTTTCCAAAAAAATTTTTTTTTCGGAAACCATTCATCATATCCAAAAAAAATTATACTTACACTTTGACCTTCTAATTTCACAGCAGTGTACCCAATTTCAGTTCGATACGATCATAAGTTTTGGAGATATCGGGAAAAAATATGTCAAATTTCGAGGTTTTCTTCTCGATATCGTTGATTTTTTCGGTATAACTCAAGAAATACTGATTCAGTCCTGATTAAAATTCACAGCTAGTTTTGAGATGCTGAAAGACAACTTTATGCAAAATTTCGTGATAATCGTGTCATTAGAACAATTTGAAAAAAAAAATTTCCATGATTATCTCATCATATCATCCTCATTAAATTGTGTATGAAACTTCAAACTGTTATTTTCGATGGAGTACTGGATTTCAATTCGATCTGATCTGTATTTTTGGAAATATTGGAAAAATAAAATTTTGATTGGTTATATCTACGGAATCATTGAGTGGATTTTACCCATTCACGAATTCGGCCTTCGTAATTAATGTCCAAACCTTCTCTACAAATATCGAGTTTCTAAGTTGTTTCTTTCGGAAGTTATTGTGTTTACGCAGTCGGCCGTTAGGCTGACCGTAAACACAATAACTTCCGGAAGAAATGACTTAGAAACTCGATATTTGTAGAGTAGGTTTGGGGCTTAATTACGAAGGTCGAATTCGTGAATGGGTAAAATCCACCCAATGATTCCGTAGATATACCCAATCAAAATTTTATTTTTCCAATATTTCCAAAAATACAGATTAGATCGAATTGAAATCCAGTAATTCATCAGAAAAAAATTTCAAAAAGCACTGCCGTGAAGGCAGCTATTTTTGCGCGCACGTTCAAATTCGTTGCTGAAGCGGTCATCTACATTGAACATGCGCGCAAAAGTTGCTGCCTTCACGGCAGTGCTTTTTGAAATTTTTATACACCGTTTACGTTTGGTGTAGTACCTATATGAACTCAGAACCTCAACATAATCGTTTTGAATGCCCCTAAGAACATTATTGTTCAATCCAATAAAACTTCATATCAATACTCGGATTCCACTGAGTATCTGACTTAATTTGTTTGTGCAACACAAATATTTCATCGAGACTATTGAGCTTGTGAATAGTCCAAACCTATGATAACAGATAGGCGAATTCAGATCGAAGTTACCAAAATAAATGTTCACCCTTGGCTTCAGCATACCATTCAGAATTTGCATAACTCAGGTTCAGTAGAGTTCAGGGTAAACCCGCAAGATTTCCCGTCGCCGAGATATTGAAAAGATATTCACATAATTATGCGCAGTGTGTGTTTCTGAATAAAAAATGTGAAATCGAACATAGGCGGTCTCCCTTAATTTGGAAAACATGGGCCCCCAAATTTCCAAAATGATTCGTTTTCAGGTCCCTTTTTCCACCATAAAAACGATCTCTCACTTCATCTGTATAGTTCACAAACCACCTTTGAAACTTCAACCAACAATAAGCAACACTTTTTTTCAAGAATAATCAATATATAATGAAAAAACAATTAAATTACTGGATAACCACTTAACCTCTATTCCTTCTGATTTTGACTCAGTCTAAAAGTGAAGTTTGGCAATGGCGCGAATTCCATCGGTCGGAATCGTGCGTATTCGTGAATGAGATTATTGCTGGCGAGAAAAATGAAATATGTTCTTAGTTCTTACTGCTATACTCTAAATCTTCCAATAGGAGAATTCGTTTCTAATGAAATCCACAAAGTTGAAACACATAGTAATAGAATGAGACTACACCCTGATATATATTTCAACGTACATTTTTTTCATATGTGATATGTCGCGCCCTTCCCAGATTTCCAATGAAATCGAGGTTATTATATAACCCATTTTATTGGAATACCCTGAATCTCATTCTAAACTGGGACCATCTCGAAGACAACAAAAAAACGAAGTAGATAAAAACCTCCCTATTTTGAAGGGGAAAGAAAGTTCAAACGAAAATATTGAGAGTGAAACCTTAGACAAATATTCTCAATGATTTTGTTTTGATTTTAGAATAACCACCTCTGCTTCAGTGACAGAAGCATTTTCCTTACAATCATATCCTACAACTGCCCATCATTTCATTTTTCCCGCCAGCAATTACTCTTCGGTCATAATATGTTGGTCAGCGATGGAAAGGCGCTGTTGCCAGCGCAGCTGCGCTTCAACATTGAGAAGGATTTCGTAGAAATATAGGTTAGGTGGTTGTCTAATATTTTCACTTTTCTTCCTTTAAATGATGAATATTCTTGAAAGAAAGTATCGCTTTTCGTTGGTTGAAGGTTCAAAGATGATTCATGAACTAGATTTGAGATGTAGGAGATCCTTTTTATGGCGGAAAAAAGGATCTGAAAGTGCAACAATTTGGAACTTTGAGCGCCCATATCTTCCAAACAAAGAGAGACCGCCTATGTTGGCCTTCATATTTTTTGTTCAGGAACTCACACTGCTTACAATGGTGTGAATATCTTACTTATAGCTTCGCGACGGGAAATCTTGCGGGTTTACCGAGTTCAGCACTCAGACAATTGAGATTTTAGAAATCTGCGACATACTATGAAGCAAACAATCTAAATCAATATGGATTGATTTCTCACTAAGTCAAAACGGGGACGAAGGTGAAATATAAATCTATTAATGGTAAATGACTCATTACTTTCTGAAGCAAGAGTAGCCAAAAGAGAAGTGTACAATAAGGGAGATTAAACTAAATATAAATTACAACATTTCATATAACTACAGGTGATCATTCTATTAATTTTCAGATCTAATTGTTACATGGTTAATGTTTATATGAAAATCTGATACCCTCCAAGTGAATACATTTGAGCAACTATCCATTACATTTTTCATTTCAAACTCTCAAAGTGAACTAGGAATGTTTCATTGTACACTCCATTACTTTCATAAAGTAATTTGGTTGGTCTTGGAAAAGGATTATCATGATTATTGTAGTAGAACTGAGTCAGGTTGGCACTCTTGAAATACCGTCACATTGCCAATCCTACCATATATTTTCATCGAAGACTCCATGGTTTAATTTAGTCATATACGTAAATTCTATGAACTGTAAGTTGAGTTGACAACGCGTATTTATGTGACAGGAAAAATACTCTAACCAAATATTTTTTAAGTATTCACATTGGATTGCGTCAAACTTCCATGGCCTTCTGACTGACTTTATAAAAGTGAATGGAGTATATTAAATATTATCAACAGAATAACAAAGTTATGAGATCAACCATTCCTTTTTAAAAATAAACATTTTGCACATTTGCAATTCAGACAATAGAGCGAACCAAGAAATTTCGGTGTTGTGGTAGTTGACTAAATATCAAAATAAAAGCTGAATATATTTTCTGTTTATATGGCAAATTATGATTGTCAATCACTCCTCAATAAATAGAATATTTGTGATAACGAGAAAACTTATATTATTGCATATCTCCTCAAATTTTAAGAAATGACATGCAAAAGCTTTATGCATAGCCTCTGTACGTCTGGCATCGGGGAGTATTTCATGTGACATACTCTATATTGAACAGCTTATATACAACAAATCCAAATATACAATACAAGAGATCAATATATCCCTTGAAATCACTTATTTTTCACTGATATCACAATAACGATAAGAATGAAGGCAGCTATGATGGATAATATTACAACTAACCAAAACAATTTCCACCTCCTCTTTTTCTGATATTCTGCGGCTTTCAATAGTTGCTCAGTTCCCTCTTCTACGTTGCCGACTGCATGGTCAATACTATTTTCTATTGTATCTGGAAAATGAGGAAAATCTATGAGTTTTTCAATATTTGAAAATATTTCAAAGAATATACACGGTTTTCCTCAATATCTTATAGGTACATATCTGAATAACACCGAAAAAATTGAAGGGGTGATTCTGTGATGAAAATTAAGGTGGGTATTTGGTATAAAATTTTTTGAAAAACCTCCCCCTGGAAAAGTTATCCCTCCGAAGATTAACAAAAAAAAATGTTTCTTTGTTTTATTTTCCCTGTATATTAAGCTAAAGACACGAAACTTGGTAAATCTTGTTTGTCAATAAAACTACACAATTTGGAATTTTTTCAACCCTGAAGTATGCGTGGAAGGGATTGAGATGGTCAACCTCTTAGATATTTTTTCTTACAACTTTATTTTGGATACACATTTTCCTTTCAAAACCACATGCCTGTATAGCCTTATTCATTTAATAAATTTTTATCTCTACAATTTTTTTCGAATTCTTAAGCACTTACGAGAAAAAGATATTGATGATCTTTGAAATTTCAATTAGAAGAGTAAATGCTTGTATTGAAGCTGAAGGCGGTCATTTTCAACGTTTATTATAATTGTATGGTCGATATTTGACAGGTTTCTGTTCATTGTTCGCAATTGTTTTAGTTGTAGAAGTCTTAGCCTAGTAGAATCATAATTTGGTTGGCTGTTGTTCAATAAAATGCTATTTAACATGAGTTATATTTTTCTCGTAAATACTTAAGTTTTCAAAAAAGTTGTAGAGATAAAAAGTTAGTGAATGAATTGGGCCATGTTTTTCTGAAATGAAAATTTTAATTAAAAGAAAAGTTGTAAGAAAGAATAGGAGTTGACTATTTCAACCCCTTCTAAGCATACTTCAGGGTTGAAAAAATTCCAAGATGTGTAGTTTTATTCACAAATAATGTTTATCAAGATTCGTATCATTAGCTTAACATACAGGGAACATAAAATGAGAAACAATTTTTTCTTGATAATCTTAGTAGGGGTGTAACTTTTTCGGGAGGAGGTTTCTCAAAAAATTTTATACCAAATACCTACTACCTTAATTTTTATCACAGAATCCCCCTTTATATTTTTTCAGATACACCCGGTATAAGATAATGGTTCTTTCTCTAATTTACCTATAGCTTCTCCCTGATCATAAACTAAAGCACCTAGTTCTCTCATTATCTCGTTTACATTAAGTACATCAGATTCAATTTGTCTTATTCGAGTTTCTCGCTCCATAAGCATTTCTTGTTCAAAAGCCATTTCACGAGCAAGCAGCCTCTGTTCTTCTTGGGCTGAACTCTCTTCATCTCCATGAGTCTCATTCTCAATGTTGACAGATACAAGAAGATGAGCCTTTTGTTTGGTGGCAATTTCCTAATGGAAAATAAAAACTTATTATCCAATCGAAAATAAATTGCTTACGTCACTAAATGAAAATTTGACTAGTAATATGTTAATACCTTTTGTACAACAGAGTAACGACCTATAGCTTCCTTGAAGTTCTCCTCTAGTTTCTCAACTTGTAATTGCTGTTGTTTATTTCCTTTTTTCATCAAAGATTTCAGTTTCCTTATTTCTTTGCTGGTAACAGCCGCAATGTCATTTGTACTCAGTTGTGTCACATGACTATAAAAAAGGTTAAGTGATGTGACTTCTCAGTATTGTTACTGCTATGTAAACAGTTTGTATAAAATCAGATACTAGTTTGTTGAGTGCAAGAGGCAGCAAAAAGATTTGTCACATGAAGGTACAGTAAGAAATCAAGGTATTTACTGCCTCGAAGTTGTTTAATATCATACAGAGCTATCACAGACTCTGCCCACTGCTGCTTAAATTCCAGTAAAACTGATATTCTGATATTCTTTTTATATGATAGTATTCAAATTTTGTATTAACCTTCTAACTTATGTGAATCTTTATATACAGGCTGTAACAGAGTTCATGTAAAATATTCAAGGAGGTGATAGCACAGATCATTTCCAACAAAAAATGTGCTAGTAAATTTTTTGTCAAACCCCATGTTTTTTTCCAAAATCACTTTTTTTGTCTTTTTTGGAAACTTCCCTACCTTGGTCCTAACCTGAATCAAAAGTAAACAACATTCAACTTCCCAAATATGTGGCATGTTCATCAAGAAAAAATCACTGACCTAAGGAAATTAATCAAATCTACCTGATAACGTGAGCACGGCAATGAAAAATATTGACGGAGGTATTTCTGATCAACTCATGTGGATTTTAAGTAGTTATTACCATATTTGTGAAATAGATAATGATGGGCGCATAGTAATAGAATATATGAACACAGCCTGTCCTGGTAGATGAGTGGGTTCAGTGCAATACTCGCAAGAAGTCCGAATTAACTCCTTTGGATTGTTATCTGTGCAGCAGGATGAAAATTGAGGTTGATAAAAGTACAGTTGAGTCGATAAGAGTACTGAAGGTGAAAATTGAAGAAGCCAGCGATATGATACCAGAAAATCCGCAGGAACTATGGAAGGCACATCGAGTAATACATTTGAACAAGAATGGTGAATTTTTCACCAATGCTTTGTAAAAATGTGATTCTTATTTGTATACATTTTAGGTCATTTTCAACCTTTTATTTCCGAAATTTCTTATTTCTCAAAAGAAAACAAACACGAGTCCATTAGAAAACTAGTAGATAGTCTAGTAAACTAACTATTTACTTCTATTATTTTCCATGGTGGCGCTAACGTTTTCTGGTTTATCTGATTCATTTTCCTTCGTCAGTGACTTTATCGTGATCAATGTGTCACATATTTGGGAAGCTGGCACTTGAGAAAAGTTTTCACAATCATAAAATAAATACTTTTCTTCTAACGTTTTTCAAGAAAATGGCAGGTGAAATTTGGTGTTGATTACTTCATTAAAATTCATTTTCCACTAAAACTGTGTTCTTCTGTATAGGGTAACATAAATATTTGAACAGTTAGGTATATCAATAGAAATGTTTTCTCCATTCCCTGAATCAATCTGTAAAATTCCAACCCCTTCTCAACAGTTATTAAGTCCCTGAGTTCCAGAAGTTTATATATTGACGATTGGCTTGGTTGGTCTGATAGTTTATGATGTATATATAATTCTGAATAATTTCGGAAGACTTTAATGTTCAATACATGGAGAATTCATACTCATATATGGTTTGCTACACAAATTATATATTCTCACAATGAAACTGGTAATACTCACATTTTATTTCTTAGTCCATGGTTATCCTTTTTGGTTCCTATATTCTTGAGGGCAGTGTCTAATACCTTAAAACTGGAGTTAATAGTATAAATATTGGTGACCACACTATCACATGCTGTATTGAATTCCACAGATCTGTCCCCCGAGAATGAAACATCATGGGATGTCGATGAAATGCTTCCATAATTTTGCATTGACCTATTCATAGTCGTATACTTTATGGACTATAGCTTTTGACGAATGCTTTCAACACAATATCATTCCATTATAAAACTTTCAATATCTACTATATTTGGTTGCAAATTTATATTTGATAATACCTATTTATCATCTATAAACGATAGAGAATAATGGTCTTTGTTTATCCAATTCAATATTTTCAACAAAGAACGATGACACATAAAGATTATAAGCAAATTCTTGTTCTGATTTCTGATGGATCATATCAAAATTGACAATCGTAAATAAAACAAATAAATAATGAACGTCAAGAAGTAGTTCACTGCATTCTGCGGTAGACATAGTTTTTTAAATTTTTTCACTTCATTGTACGCTAGCCTTTAGTAGTTCTGGTCACAGAACATCAAAATATAAGAAGTGCAACCTGCCTTGTAAACTATGCGCAACAATTGTGACATTTCTCCTGTCATAAAATAAGTGGGAATATTCCATTATGGTTCTAGGGGGTGTCCGCCAGTTGAAGTATATGTCATTTTTCTCTAAAATTACATTGGTACTCTGTGGTTCAGTTAATATTTCGGATTATTCTGTGTTCTATATTTAAATTGAATGGAAAGAAATTTTTGTTTTCAATTAGAAGAAAGCTTTATAAATGATAGTTTATTGAATACAATAATTTTTGCAATTACATGTGTGTGAAAAACTGAATTGTAGGATAAACAAGTATCCGATATTTGTCTTTTCACCTAACGAAATATGAATACTTATAACATAGGTTGCGGTTTTCTGGACTAAACAAATACAATTAGCTCCTAGAGAAACCAAATAAATCCATAATAAGGGTTGAAGAAATATTTCTGAGAAGGTTAGCACTGATTCACAACAATCCTAATGTTGTCACAAAGATTAATATATTCACTTCACTAATTTTCAATAACACTGATTCATCAAGGGAGGGGAGCGGCATCCAAAAGTCCGAAGAAACTGCCAAAATCATGTAGAAATCTTCAGTCCAACTCCTTCCTGGCAATACCACTTTTCTAGAAAATCAATCAACAATTAGACGATGAATATTGAAATAAAGATTAACTATAAATACTCCGAATTAATCTTTCAAAGATAAGACTCCCAATAAGATAGTTCCCTGAATGAAGTTCATTAAGTAGTACTCCACTATGCTAGTAGAAAATTCACACGAATTAAATTTATGAACTGTGAGAATAATAAGTGATATAATCCCAGGTAAAA
The DNA here is from genome assembly GCA_958510865.1 of Myrrha octodecimguttata. NCBI lineage: Eukaryota > Metazoa > Arthropoda > Insecta > Coleoptera > Coccinellidae > Myrrha > Myrrha octodecimguttata. The sequence continues at coordinate 45,377,022 of OY294058.1, read as the reverse complement.
CTTTCGCACCCGGCCAGTAATTATTATTCTTAGAATATGGGAAATATATGTTATCTTTCTGATGGTTCAACTGAAAAGATTTTTAGGCTGGAATTGCCGAATATACATACACCTAATAACATATCAAATTAGGTCTATGCGTATATACAATGTCCAAATAAATTAACTGACATTATGCCATAGCCTTTGTATTAAGATGGGCTTTCATACTGTTTTCACTAGAATCTAAGATTAAAAAATTGTAAATCACATGCCTAAATGATGGATTATTTGTACTGCATAGGTAATGATAGTCAAAGTAAGTACCATTTTTTTTATCTTATCATGGTTAAAAATTAGTGCTTGAGCTCATACATAAATGATTCCTCCGAATTCAACATTATCTGAATCCTGAAAATAATTATGGTTACACATATTACACCTGAAAAGATATTAACTTCATATGACACGGGTATTATTTCAATTTTGAATATCAATAACAAACTGCCACAAAACACGCCAAAAATGAAATTGGCATATCATTTGACATAATGTCATGTCATTCTTCCATTTCGATATATCTACGACATACGTTTCTGACAGATAAAAATAAGTGGAAACGTATGTCCTTGTTTCTACTTTTCCTACCGTCGCTTCACCCCCCTGGTTCTGGTGAACTTTAAACCACAGATAACACGAGTAAAAAAAGGTTCTATCATTGTTCCTTAAACAATGGTTCTATGCTTGAAACTTATATATTTGTTTGGATGTTTGTCTCTATGATATGTAACATAGAATAACAATATGTGGACGGTATGTGAAATTTCGTGGTTTCGTTGTTTTTTTCTGATTACATGTGACATTAGAACAATTTGGAAAAAAAATTCAAATTTTTTTTCGAATAAATATTCAATATTCTGTGACTTCTTGACATATTATCATGATGTGAGCAAAACAGGGTGTGCTCATCTGCTCATCTGTGATCGTTTTCACCAATGATGACGTCACTTTTTCCATTCAAATTCAAAGCACAGAATAAATATTTCCTTGTATCTTGATGACGTCACTTTTTATTCAGATGAGATGTTTTTCACATCAAGAATATTATTATCCTCATTGAATTCTGTAAGAACCTTCGAACCGTCATTTTTCGATAAAGTACTGGATTTCAATTCGATCTCATCTGTAGTTTTGGAAATATTGGGAAAATAGAATTTTAATGAGTATATCTGTGGAATCATTGGGTGGATTTCACCCATTCACGAATTCGGCCTTCGTTATTGAGGTCTAAACCTACTCTACAAATATCGTGTTTCTAAGTTGTTTCTTTCGGAAGCTATTGTGTTTACGGACGGCCATTAGGCCGGACAGAAACGATTTTGACACCGGATTCATCATCAGTGATTCCAACCTTGTCGTTTGAGACCCCTTTCGGGAAAAAAATCGAAAATTACAGACATTTGGACAAAATGACAGCACGCTGTTCCCCAGAATATGCGCGCAAAAAGTAATTTTTCTGATACCTTTATCGATTATCAGTTATATCAGTTATGAATCCATCAACGATGAACTCTAAACCGCTATAGGAAGATATACACAGATAAGTGAAAATAAAAAGTAAGCAACTGCCTGATTTCATTTCATTCCGTCCCCCGAACGGAAATTGCATCACATGCAAGTATTTGAGACTTGAGTGAAGGTTTTAATTTAACCATGACAATAGACGACTTCGGCCCAAGTTGCCAACCCACAATTTACTTAGCAAGTTTACTTTCACTGGGGAACGGGAATTTCAGGACAAATTCGACATGATAAGGTTCGCATTATTTATAAATAACCGTAAAACATGCCTCGGCTCTTCAAACTAGATAATTCCTTCCAAATATAGGTTTTTGTTAAGATCGTCCCCGATTGGCTGAAATTTAAGTTGGGATTCCTGATTTCATGCAAACAGTGTCAATTTTCATAGGATACGTTCCGAAAGTCACCTCTGTTGTTTCGGTTGCCGATTTTCCGCGCCGTAAATATGAAATATTCGGATGGTTCCTCCAACAAGCGCGTGAAAAAGGTTATTTACGGAATCTGGTTGATGAAAATGCGGTCGATTTACTGTCACCAGAACGATGTTCTATGGTAAATATCCATAGCATAGAACAATCATGTTTCCGAGTTCAGATCTCTTCGGGACGGTTCTAGCATAGACCAAAATAGTCTGTGGTTCTGAACTCCGAACCGAAACAAACCTAAAGTAAACATGATTGTTCTATGCTATGGATATTTACCATAGAAAATCGTTCTGGTGACAGTTAATCGACCGCATTTTCATCAACCAGATTCCGTAAATAACCTTTTTCACGCGCTTGTTGCAGGAACCATCCGAATATTTCATATTTACGGGGCGGAAAATCGGCAACCGAAACAACAGACTTGACTTTCGGAACGTATCCTATGAAAATTGACACTGTTTGCATGAAATCAGGGATCCCAACTTAAATTTCAGCCAATCGGGGACGATCTTAACAAAAACCTATATTTAGAATTAATTATCGGGTTTGAAGAGCCGAGGCATGTTTTACGGTTATTTATAAATAATGCGAACCTTATCATGTCGAATTTGTCCTGAAATTCCCGTTCCCCAGTGAAAGTAAACTTGCTAAGTAAATTGTGGGTTGGCAACTTGGGCCGAAGTCTTCTATTAGATAATTATACGAATCAAACTAAAAATATTTACGAAAAAAATTCATGGATTATTCGAAGATCTGGCAACGCCGTGTCCTTATTCTCCTATATCCCAATATCAACAGTCTACAAGCACAGACCATTGATCTGTGCTACAAGTCTTCCATAACTTCACGGTATACTATCCAAGATTCCATTTATTTTTAGTTTCGGACTTATGGCTACATTGTAGCAATTTATTATTATTTTCTTTTTTATGTAGAGGGCGCCATAGAGGATCGTCGACCTCGACCGAACTGATGTTCTTATTTGAAATTTGAAAATCCGACACCGCAGAAATTCGATTTCCATAGTGAGTACGTTTGAATTCTTCATAGTAGGATTCAGAGAGGTGTTATGCCAATAAACAAATTTAATAATGAAGGTTTTTACTATTGAAAAGTATTGAGCTTCTATTAGCAGTTGGACGTAAAGGAAATGACAGAGTCTCACTTGTTTATCTGAGTAAATAACTAGAATTATATTCAGTATGTACCTAGGACTATGTTAGTATTCTATACCCAGGGCTATCAGTTCATTCAATAGGTAAAATTTTCAACTGATTTAATCAGGATCATTGAAGTATGGGCGCACTTTCATTATATTCATCGAACAAATTAATCGTTGTATCTTCCTCTCTCTCTTCTTTTGGTCTCCACCGAAGGAGAGAGAAGTAGAGATTAATGGATTAATCATTTCGATGAAAATAAAAACGTATCCTATGTTCAATCATGGAGTTTTCAAATTATTTGAAAAAACTCAATCTCAATGGTTCAATTGATCATTGCTGACAAGTGACAGCTATACTATGTTTCCCCAAGTTTCTCCACCCTATGTAATATCAATTAATTATATTCTTATCTGATTATAGCTAATAACTCTAAAATATAATGAATTCTTTACAAGGTATCATTGAGTATGTAAAATAAAAAAAAAATATAAAAAAAATGTAATGCTTATCTCAAAAGAATATATATATATATATATTGAGTATCGACCACAGACCAACTATTAGTTGAATACATATGTACACTAATATGATTCAGATAACTATCTTCAAGTTTATTTGTAATTATTATTATCTGGGAAGGTTGAAAAAACAAGGAATCAATCAGCATTTTGAACAAAACACATTTAATTCTTTATTCTTAATATGGTGTATACAAATGAGTAGTCGATACAATGTTATTGCTAGACATCAAACATACATAAATTTCTTACAAATAATTACATCCCTTTCTTTTTTCAAGTAACAAAATAATACAAGTTTTTCAATTTCATTCAAATACACATTAGCGATTCTATGAGAAATAAAACAACTTCCGTTTTTATTTACAAGTGTTTGATTCTTAAATGGACAGATTGCAATATATAATTATATAATACACATGCTTGGAGGGAATGTTTCGAAAAAGCACAAGTGAATTCGACTAGAACTTGTAAGAGATTCTGCCGAATGCGCTGTGTTGAAAATATTAACATTTCTGCAAATACCAGGAGAGTTGAATCACATTTTCTTCCCGTCATAGTATCTTTATCTCAGTTTAAGTACATCATTCTTTAAATACAATTAGGGAAATCAAAAAGCATTCACATTTAATGTTGTCTCCCATCATTCAAAGTAATTTTGACATTTTTAATAATTCAATACTTTGTAGTGACGCGATAGTTATTCATTTAAAATACTAGTACTTCTTTGATATTGAAATTTAATATTTACCGACCTGTATTCCTGAGGAAACGAAATTTTACCTCTGTCGGAATAATATACTTGAAGAAGTTCATCAACCCTCATACTATTACAGAAAGATCAACAACTTGCAGGATTTCTTGGATGTGCAAGCATTAAGCAAACTGTGCTTATTTCTTTAATTCTTATTTCTTTAAAACCACTATGAAAGCTATCTGAAAGTTGTAGTTTTCATTCAATATTGACGAAACTAGAGTTTCGAATAACCCTGATTTCAAAACTGAGGATTCGAAGAAAGACCAGCAATTGTTCGGAGAAAAATTTTATTTCAAACCATGAATGAACAGAGATGGTATTCACATCATCATACAACTTTCAGATAGTTCAGAATACACAATAAGAATTCACAAATAAATAACAAAAACCATTCGGCTAACACGATCTGGGTTAAAAATGAAATATTTAGAACTAGATACTACGATTAAATTCTTGGGAAAAATTGTAGTGACCTGAAAAATATTAATGAACTATATCTAAAATTCTTCAGTTAACAAGTGAACGATCATCTAATTTTAAAATTTCTTTGTTAAATTATGTGTGTATTGCACCAAAAAGTAACATTTTTGATAACTATCCTTCTATATAATAACCAGAAGTGTTTGGTTGAAGTGAGAAAAATTCTGCCTATTGAGCATAAAAATGTAATCTCAATGTTTATTCATTAGTGTTTTTCAGTTGCAAGAGCAAACCTCAAAAATGTTTCCCACTTCAAGGAATTCCTTGGAATAAAATCTGGAAAAAATACTAAGTTAGTTAAAGAAAAGCATTAAGTACAAGTTTCCTGATAGAGCATTTCGTATTTTTCTTCATTAAGTCCTTGCGCCAGTCTAATTAGTAACGTTGCTGAAATTCGTGATGCCATCTATTGAAATCAATGTGGAATACAACTAGCGATCCAAGAGCTAGACCCGCCAACAAAAACCTAAACAAGAAAAGTATCGTGTGAAAAAAGTTCAAGGAGAATCAAACGAACCTATCAAATTCAGTATACTCACTTCTGATCATGTGATAAAGCAAGAGACCTAACACTACTATCACATGCTGGAAAGGCATATAACAGAGCCAAGTTGAAGGTACGCCAGACCTCCACAATTCCTTTATCACCACCTGTCATTAGGTATTCCCCATCTCGACTTAATAGAAGACACTGAAATAAAAAAAAATTATAATAGACATACTTCGATTTAAAACTGAGATTTTTGCGAGGTCATGTAAGATCAGTATGTACACACACCAAAATAGTCAAGGGACACCTAACTATTTGATATATTCTTAAGTAATACGCGTAACTATATTGGAAATAAGCTGATTTTCCACATCGTAGTTATATGGATACGCACAATTTGGATCGCTACACACAGTTAAGAGTATTTGGTCTCATCCAGGGTGGTATGAGTTGCTGAAATGATAAACTCCTCGAAAGGCGCGATAAGTCGTCTGTGGCAACGTTTCCAGAAAGCAGAAGATGTCCAAGAGAGACAAGTTGATCATGCAGTGCTACCCAACGGGTTCACCACAAATTTATACACTTACTGGCACAAAGAAACCAACATTTCACTGCTAATCAATAGAGAAGGGAACTGCAGAATTGTTCATAGCATAAACGTTAGCGATCAAATGGTGAGAAATCGTGTACATGAGACTGGTCTTTATGTTAAACTGTAACGTTACAAAACGCTCCACTGTCGATTTCAGTTTCCATCGCGAAAATACGTCATACTAATAATTTCAATTCCATTCGCAAGCAAAAACGCCTTACTGAAATTATATGATCGGTCGCTAAAAAACGCTCTTCGCTTTGACGGTTGAGTGTGTGTTTCGCATGCGCGACCCTTCCAACTCCGTCCAGCCGATGGAAAATTCTTTCTTTTTGGTGCGTAAGAAGTTGAGGATTCAACACCTTGCTAAAGTTTAACGAATAAACGGACTTCGTAATCCATTAACATCGTGGAATTCTGAAGTTTTATTGTTTCTTATAAGACGTCTATTCAAAAGGCGGTAAGTACTACGTATATCCCGACCAATATTTTTTGCTTTTGTGAATGCCAGATTGTGATTTCTGATTTATTTCATTCCTTGCAGGTTACACAACTTAACATTTTCCTTTGTATGATATTGCGCATTTGGTTTCTTGTCTCATTCTTATTATCGAATAACGTGCTCTTATTCCTGAGTTCTAGATATTTCATCTCGTATTTATTAACTTGTAAATTGTTTCAATAACGTCTAGAGTCGCTGTGAATGAGATCACGTGTTACACGCACTATCTTATAGTTTTTAAATTTGCAGTCTTTGTACCGGGGCTACCGCCTACTGCTTCATCTTTGTACCGGGGCTATCGCCCACTGAACCATCTTTTCACCGAGCTACCGACTACTGGATTATCTTTTTACTGGGACTAATGCCCATTTGAGTATCCTACTACCGGACCCAAGGTTTAACTGGATCATCTTAGCACTAGAGGCAATCATTACTGGATTATCTTAATACTGGAGCTGATTATGACTGGAATACCCTTATTCCGAAGCTGATTATTACTGGAATATCTTAATTCTGGACTTTATTCTGGATGGAATCTCTTGAAACCGGACTACCTGCATAATACCTGTATTTTGAAGGATCATACCACCGGATCCTTACTTTTAAGACAAGTGCTTCTTCGAATCCCGGATCTCGGATTCACTGTACCTAAATTTGTGTTTGTAAATAGCAATTTCAATTGTAAAGTTGAAATAAATAGATAGGGAGTAAGAGGTTGCATCATTACCACCAGATTAACGATTAGGGATACATTTAGGAGTTAATTTAATTTCAAAACATCCCCTCAAGTTCCTGTTATTTCCCTTAAAATAGAGATTGGACTGTGGAACACTCCCACAGGGGTGAACGAGAATGAGTTTTTCCACAGATTCAGCCAGTTTTGGTTCAAGACCTGATTCTAGAGGAGGAAGAGTATGGAGACACCCTGGTAATATCGCTTGTTTGGAAACTACATGAGGTAGATAGAAACCAATGCGGAACCACAGATCAACCAGATAAACCACTCGCGTCATTTACTTAGGAAATCTATGTCAACGCACATATGACCCTGAATCGAGCTAATCAGAACTGTAGCAGGTGTTTGGAGTGCTTTGGGGTGCCAATCAGATTGCAGGAATATGATTACGTCACTCTCGCCGCTTTCGGTCTCGCTTGAAAAGGTTAGAAACATGTAAACAAGCTGAAATGAATTTTTCATCCTATTTATTGATGAATAATTTCGTATCTGTTCCATTTTAGAATATAATCCAAACAGTTTTTTACAACCAAATCAATTGTCTAGTCATCTTTGAGGTTCTATTTTATGATGACAGTCCTCATTATATGTTTTAATTATACAACAAGAATTGGAATCGAACTTAGGTGGACTCATTCATAATGTTCATTTTATATAATATAAAGGAATCGCAACTGAAGTAAAAGCATTACAACCTCCATTATTCAATTGAAACGATGGGATGTCTAATAAAATTGTATATGATTGCACAAACACTAGGATTGGAATCGAACAAAGTTGGTCTATTCATAGTTTGATTTTATATTGAAATTTATCTCATTTGATGTGAAACTACAAAGATTCTCTGATTAAGGTAAACGGGTTTTCCATAACATTTTTTCAAAATTTTCATTTACTCCAACCGAGTTTAAGATGTGACAAAACACTCGCTTTGTTATTGGAAATTTGCTTTTCAAATTGTTTCATCGAAAAATCTTAGTCTGATTTTGATTTTGTGATTCCTGAATCCCGACAAATCCGTTTTTACATTTCGATTTTAGATGTTCCAAAATCAAGTATTCAATTTGACAGCTGTTTCGAGGAAGGAGAAAGTGTGGTTATGTCTGTTATATTTCTCAAGGTCGGAGAGACTCGATTCCCGCAAACGATGAAGTGATTCGTCTTGTTGGTCTGTGGCGGAACAGTGATGGTTTGGGGTGTCGTTAAAACCTAGGCTGTAAAACTAATCTCATTTCCGTAGAAGGTTTTATGCCACCCAGGAAATACTAAAATTACATCCTGCATCATGTTATTGTACCATATGCTGCAGAATTTGGTGAAGAATTTTGGTTTAATGCACGATAATTTGGCCTCATACAGAGTATACATTCACTAGTGTCTTACGTGAACAGGAAATAGAGGTTTCGTGTGGCCACCACAATCTGAATCCCATTAAACGCTCATGGGATGTATTGCAGAAGCTTGTTTGGAACCTTACAAATGTGTTTCAGACGAGATCTCAACTGTTAAATTGGCTGAGAGATCACGAGAAGCAAATCGATCAAAATCAGAATTAAAACCTGTCGTTAACAATCGCGATGGTCCACATTTGTTGAAAAATTTCCTCATAGGGCTTGTTTATTAAAACATCACCAGTGAAACAATTACTGTTTAGTTTGTTTCTACGAGCGAAGTGATTATACATGTTAATTTTCAATTTATTTCTAATTTTAAGATATAATAAAATTAAGAATATATATTAGTTTTCAATATTCGTCGCAAATAAGTATTTTCTGTTGAAATTTCGTACTGTCCCTTCAAGACAATTTTTTATGTATTTATTTCCTTTTAATCTTTCGTGTATTTTTTGGCCTCTGGTCAGCTGCTTATTACCTGTGACTATAATTATAAGTGTTTTACTATGCAGAATCAAGATTGTGGTAGTACACGTAAATTTTTTCACAACTGACCTGTATATTGTCGTTATGCGATTCATGTCTGAGACGTTTTCCGTTTATTGTGAATGCAGCAATGTTTCCTTTTTCATAATTCACAACTATCACTCCTTCACGGGACATAGTGATGTTTTCTGGGGAGTTGAAACCATTGGGAGGATCCAAACAACGTAGTAGATCCCCAAACGTTGTATGTACTAAAACTGGTCCATCTGGAATAAAACAAAAATATATATAAAATCACTAGGCTGATAGCAGAGTACCTTTAAAAATTAGGCCTGTGTTTCGATTAATAGTTGAATAATTTTGAATGTTCTTGAACTGATGACACTTCAAGTTGGCCATAAACTAGTATAAATGCTTGTCATATATGTTTGTCATTCGTGCTCGTTTGAGAATTCAGGACAGTCCGTAATTCTTCCGCGTTATGCATGTATGCTGATTTTTTTCCACACACTCTCGAGCATCACCGAACGCATACGAATGATATACATGTATGACAAAGAATATCATCGAAATCTGTTGAATAGTTTCTGAAAAATTTTATTTCCACAAAAATTCGAAATATTTGGTAGTTTTTGTTTTTAAGTTACTAACAATACGAACCCAACAAAATTTCACATGCACCTGCGCGTCAGTATTCTAAAACTAATTACCAAGTTTTGATCCGATTGCATAAGTAGTTCCTGAGATATTGAAATTTTCAGTACTCACGTAATCGTACCAGCGGCTAGCCGGACAGAATCGATTTTGACATTGGATTCATCATCAGTGAGTCTAACTTTGTCGGTTTAGGTCATTTATTTCGAGAAAATATTCGACAATTGTCTCTCTGGAAGAATTTCGTCCGCGGACGGTCGCCCGGCCGAACATAATCGGTTTTGACATTGGATTCTGCTTCAGTGACCTCTAACCTGGTCGTTTAATACTATTCGAAAATTGATGGTCTTTAGGCAAAGTAACCTTTGGCACGTTCCTTAGTCCATGCGCGCAAAAACGCGAATCAATAGCAAAAAAGATTCGATGGCCTACACTAGTACGTTATTTCATCAATAATTGACGAGAATGAGGATTAAACTTACTGTATGATCCAGAAACGACCAAGCCAAGCTCCGCCGATATAACCACGCTGGAAACCGGCTGTTCGTGACCAGTTAGGGTAGCTCTAGGAGTAGGTACCTCCCCTTCACCGACGATATTCTGCGTCCTCGCGTTCCAGTGCCAAAGCAGCACAGTGCAGTCGGCCGAACCAGATGCGATGTAGCAGTCCGAGGTGATGTTGCACTCGGATCTGGAGAGACAGGTTACGACCCCGTAGTGACCAAAAATTATCTGTATGATTTTCGCGGTATCGGTGGAGAACACCCTGAAACTGTTGTCCCAGAATCCACAAGCTATGACGAACTTGGAATCGACTGTTGTAACGAAGCAATTAGATCGGATCTTCAAGTTCTGGCTGAAGTTGTCCCCCAGATGTCGACGGAGCATCTGATTGGCGTTGGCACTAGTAGTGGTTTGAGCTAAAAAAGAATATTGTTAATATTGATGTGGAGACTTATACTCAGTGAAATTAGAAGTGCAATCGCAGAATTTGGTCTACCTCCTTTTAATGATATATTTTCTTACGCTTCTTGTACAGTATTCAACGAATTAACTTATGTATTTTCCGAATGTAGCTGCTACTTCCCTGTGGAATATGAACTAATTGCTGCTGTTTTTTTCATACGCATATTCAAAGAGGATTGTTCTCGCCAATAATATTTGCCACCGCAATTGATATTCATTCTTATTGCCCCAGGAAAAATGAGATCTAAATTTAACCTTCAATCATTGTAAAGGGTTTTTCAACAAGAACTTTGTTTTTTAAAACAAAGAATTTAGTGGAAAATGAGTAAAATTTTTATTGTATTACAAAGAGAAAAGTTCGGCAATTATGAATGAAAAATGATATCTGACAAATGTCCACCACGACCACGCTGACAGACGTTGATTCTTTCATCAAAATTTTTAATCACTTTTTGGCAAGATGGAGGGTCGATTTCGTTAATGACATCACGCATTTTGAGTTTTAAGGCTGCAATCGATTCGATTGGCTCCGTATAAACTCTGTCTTTAACATAGCCCCACAAAAAATAATCCAGTGGTGTTAAATCACACGATCTGGCCGGCCACTTAACAGCTGAATTTCGCGAAATTATGCGATCGGGAAATTTGGTTTGCAATAAATTGATCGTTTCATTGGCTGTGTGACATGTGGCACCGTCTTGTTGAAACCACATTTCAGTGACATCCATGTCATCAATAATAGGCCAAAATTCAGTTGTTAACATCTCGCGATAGCGTGATCCATTGACTGTTACCGCATTTCCAGCCTCATCTTCGAAAAAAAACGGCCCAATCACACCTCCAGACCACATAGCACACCACACAGTGATACGTTGAGCATGCAAAGGCTTCTCAATAATTGCTTTAGGATTTTCAGAAGCCCAAATGCGGCAACTTTGCTTGTTGACGTACCCTGACAAATGAAAATGTGCTTCGTCTGAAAAAATGATTTTTTGAGAAAAACCAGCAGGTTGTTCCTGAATGAACTGAGCGAATCTACGGCGATTTGAATGGTCGGTCAGCTTCAATTACTGCACCAGTTGAATCTTGTAAGGCTTCAAAGCCAAATCCTTTCGCAAAATTCGCCATGTTGTGCTTTTGGATAACCCCAATTGTTGAGAACGTCGTGAAATTGATAACTTTTGATCTTCTTCAACACTGTGGCTCACGGCAGCGATGTTTTCTGTTGAACGACCCGGTCGAACACGTGTTGGTGTTTGGCACATTTTGTACCGAGCCTGTCAAATTTCGCGACCAAATTCTTGATAGCGGTCTCAGAAGGACGTTTATGTTGTCCGAAAATATCACGAATTTTACGAAATGTAACTTTAACAGAACGACCATTTTCATAGTGGATTTGAATTATTTTAATGCGATTTTCGAGCGAAATTTAATTCATTGTAACAATTGCCAAAGCATATACTGCGAATACGTCAAAAAACTAAATGTCAAAACTGTCATGTGGTGCCGGTGTTACCACATTGAAAAACAAAGTTCTTGTTGAAAAACCCTGTATAAACAGGCATCTATATACAATGGCTCAATGCAGGTGAACTTTTGGGATGAAGTGTTCGAACTGAATATTCAGGAAGGTTTTTTATATTCTGTTCAGGGCCTTCACGAATGGGTTTCCTGCAGCTATTTGCGGAATCCCAAGAAAGACAAGATACGGAAGATTTTGATAAGGAAAAAGACCGATTCATAATATCCAATCGGCACAGCTCAGTTCCGCCGCGCCAGAGGATATTTTTTTGATTCATGCCGAAGGGTCGTAGACGGATAATATGAATTAGTTTATATAAAATGAAAGATTCTCTGAAGCGGTGGAACTGAAGTGTGCCGGTCGGGTATGAATCGGCCTTATATGGAAACCAAATTTCCATTTTGTACGATTATATGAAAGAATTCAATAGAGTCGGTGATTGCCATGAATCAGGTATTATTATGAAATGAACTTTCAGAGAAATAACCACTAACAATTCATTGGTCTCCGAATTCCAATTTGAATAATATATCCAGTGCCATTAGAAATTTTTTTCCCAGAAAAAATGAGTTTGTGAGCTTCATTCCTTGGCAATGTGGTAGTCTCACATCAAGAATGAAACCATTAAATTCTCAAAAATTGGTATAAACATTTAAGCAAAGAAAAATAATAGTTTGTTTGAGGACCCTGTAGCTGAATACATCGTTGTGTATTTCTAGGCTTCAGCGAAATAAGATGGTAGATTTCTGCTTGTGGCAACTCGTCCCAAGCAACTTGAACCTCCTAAATTCGCAGTGCCAGAGTCTTTGGTAGTTGGTACAAATTCAAAAGTCTCCTTCCCATTATCTCCCACTCATGTTCAATGGGATTTACATCCGATGAGTTGAGTGGCCTCGGCAAAACGTGGACGTCAGTTTCTTAGAGAAAGTCCGTAGTTCAACGATCAATATGGGAACGTGCGCTGTCTTGCTGAAAATAGTCTTGATTGCCATTTGAATAAGGCAATAGAGTGGTTTTGTAAGCCTCTCAACATCAAACGCAAGATCAAGTCGCTCTTCCCCGCGGCGACTCACACTTCTATGCCATTCTCTTTCCTACTGCAGCCGTACTAAGCAACAGTTCAAACGTTGACGACAGATGCCCGCAGTTAAAGGCAGCACTAATCGTGGACGTTATGAGAAGTATCCAAAGGCTCGAAAACGGCAGACTCTTTCAAATCACCACCACCTAGACACTTAACAACAACATCCATGTCCTCGCCGGGATTCGAACCCAGTACCTTCCGTATCCTAAACAATGTCTCCATTCTCTAGGCTACCGAGGTAGGCTTATCTAAATTTAAATATCCTCTACTCACATAGAACTGGATCCATTGATAGAGGTAGGTTAACGATTTGATTCTGCGGTGTATCCGCAAAACTTGGTGACTGGGCAACGGCAGCATAGCCTGAATTCCATCGATTCACAGCGAACTGCTGATGCATGGTGACAGTAACAACTGAAGGATTTGGTAATTGTGGATACGTGTTGGCGGAGATGTGAACCACAGGGCTGTTGGAAAGGAACTTCATGGTCATACAGACATCGTCTGGTATACTGGAGAACATCATTGGCGACTGCAAAGGAAAAAGTTGTCAATTTAAATTCTTGAAACTGGTTGTAGGAATCAAAACCTTGATTTTACCTTAGGTTATCGGGATTTGCTGCTATAAACTTACCAGATGCATAGCAGAGCTTCTAGGCGGATGTGGTTCCATGAGCAGTTGACTTGGAGTCTGACCAAAGTTTTTGATTTGATTTTCGACAGCCTCTTTCATAACCTTATCCTGTATAGCATCCAAATCTACGCTTCCTTCATAGGTGAGATAATAAAACACATTTGTGGCTCTGATTGCTTCAGGACCGCGTTGTTTGTAGCCGAAAATGAGGTCTATCCACTGGTGTAATTGACAAGAGACGAATTCGGATTCTAAAGCCTGAAAATTATACAAGAATATCATAAAAATGAAATCTTCTGCCAATTTAGCATTGCCACAGAAAATCTACTCAGTAAAACTAGTACTTTTCAATTATTATGAGATAATGTGACCACCAAGGAAGCACAAAGATGTGAGAAGTTCAACATCAGGTGGTTGTAGATAACATACCTTACCCTTAACTTAACCTTACCCTAACACTCACCCTTACCCCCACCCTTACTCTTACCCTTACCCTAGCTGCAGGTATGACTTTTTTCTTTCTGCTATTGGTAGAAATTCAACGTTGGATACAGAAACACATACTTCTATTTGAAAGAAATACTCACCATTCTATTGATTCTCACGAACTCCTCGGGGGTATTTGCCCAAGGTGGTAGTTCTACATCATTTATTGGTTTGCCGTCTTCGTTCACACCTAATCTGTACTTATTAGAATTGACGAACATTTCTGGCAAGAAATAGAATTCCGGTATAAGTTCTTTGACATCTGAGGTATCTCGTTGGCAGTTTTTCCAGGAGAGGCTAATGGAAGAAAACAATCTGTTGGGGTAATCGAATTTCCCACCTTGAAGGGCCAAAAACATTGTAGTGAAGGGCTCCTGTAACAAAACCAATTATGATTTGGAATGCATTATCTCGTGGAGTTAGATGAAGTGATATCGAACAATTTTTTAGTTAATAAGTGCCAGTATTAAGAAAAATCAAGAAGCATGAGAGACCTTGGTCATGAGAACTTTGTCTATAGATCCTACAGAAAATTAAAGAGCTATCGAGTTGCTGTCCTCATAGGCAGAATTTGCTGTATGTTGTACTGGAGTTTGTACGAGCCATAATATGATGTCCGACTAAATTTTCCTTTGCCACGCACGTCTTGTCTCTGAAGTGATGGGTGCTTTTTCAGCTTTGTTTCGATGGTTATTCTTAGCTTGACAGTATATAAACATCATGGTTTAACTCATTTTGCTCATCTCGATTCAAAACCATCAAAACACAAATAAATGCGCCAGCGAAGAGATTATTGCTGCTGATGTGCGAAGTGTTGACGAAGACACCGCAATCATTGTATAAATCTTTATACAATGCCGCATTGGAGCCATGCTGACTGATTTTTTGTTTCCAAAAGTTAATCAGCTAAGCATCGACGATATTTGGTTCCAACAAACTTGTCATGCAGCGCGATTAATGCAGCATTAATTCCAGAGGTGATCCTGTTAACTGGCCCCCTCGTTCGTGCGAAATAATGCCTCTCGATGATTTTTGTTGGTGCTTATGTCATTGCTTTCTGCCGAGAACCCAGCAATTGATGAAGAATTAGAAGGTAATATTCAAGTCAGCATTGACGCCTACGGTTAGATTCATTGGAAGAAGTAGTGAAAAATCGGTCTGGTCGAATGGACTATGTACCTCGTACCTGCGGCGAACATACACCGAAAATCATATTGAAAAATGAATGTCATTAAGTTATACAACAAATTTTACTAATAAGAAATTCATATCAACCGTTATTTTTGTCTTGCACATTATTCATTGAATTTCCCGAGTACTTAAAAAAAACAACGTTTATAAGCTACTTGACTAAATAACTGTACTAGTCCTAAGATAGTATCAGAGAAAAATGATCAATTCTGATACATGGATAAGGTAGAATGTAGGTTTCTTCGTTGTACCTGCGTGACAATGTTATTGTACACTGACTTATTCCACTTCTCGGTGCAGCTGAGTGTAGTCACAGATAGTAGAATGGTTTATTTATTTATTTATTAATAGAAAAGAGTCGAGATAAAAACCTATACTCAGCATATAATACTAAAAAAAATGAACACAAAAATTCTCAAAATTAATCGAAGCATGTGAAAATCAGCAAAATATAGTATACTCTAAGATGTATTATTGAACTCATTCAAACGCTGTGTATTCCTAAAGGATGCAACCCATCCAAAGAAATAGAAATAAAATTAAATAAACAATATACCACTGAACTAAATCAAACATCACAACAGTCCAAAAAGATCTAACCGATTTTTAAACATATTAACACTTGGCGAGTTCACTACTTCATTTGGCAAAGCATTCCAACCTTGGAAAACTCGGTTGGTAAGAAAATACTGTCTTGGTGTTGTCCGGAAATTTTCCTTGCGGAGCTTCAAATTATGTCCTCTCAGGTTGCTAAGGTTGTTTAGTCAGTGTAGTGCAATCTATTATATGATTTACACAGAATAGGAATTTATGATAGATGATTTTATGCAAATCAAAGATAACAGAATTTTAGTTTCTTCTTTTTTCCGCTACCATTTCGAGGCTATATGGTTAAGTTGATTAGTCGTTAAGTTTTTTGAAGTCGTCACCGGAAATAATTCGGATCGTTTAAACAAAGCAAATGAACGTACGAATAAAGAAGACATCAAGCCAATGATTGCTACCTAGATAATAGAATAGAACCAGAGACAACAATATATGTCTATGATCATGATTCATATTAACGCATAACCATCTCATAAGATAACCTCACTCTATGCACTGCACTCTTCATCTGTGACTACACTACTTTTCAACATTTCCGCAACGAACAGAATGCAAGTTTACCACAAAGCACACCGAACGGTATCAGTGCTACAAAATCTACAGTGGTGTACAACAGTGTAGTGCATGGAGACACAACAACAAACTATATAATCATCAACAACATACCAGTCGAATGAGCCAGTTGAACACAAAAGCGGCGGTGCTATAATGGGTTCCGTAGTGGAATGGTGGTATACTATCGTGCTCCCATGCAGAATATCTGTCTTCAAAATAGACCCTTCTGTTCGGGTTCAATGCTCCAATGGGTTTGGAGAGGTCCCTGTAATTACTGGGCTGGCTCAGGTCTAGATCCTTAGTGTCGTAGTTGGTGAGTACCCATGGAAAGACTGGATACTGATTCAGGTCATTGTAGGTTCTCCCTTAAACAAAAGAGGTCATTGGGTCATGTGAAAGGTAACACCAGAAGGATGTTAGACCAGGACATTTGATCTGCAATCATACTGTCTGTCTGGGAAAAAAAACTGGTAATTCAAACCAATGTACCACCTCTGAATTTGGTCATTCTGAACATTAGGCATATACGCATGAAATGGGATTGCTCACAATCTGTGCTATTCTTATCTTGGTAATACCTAAATAACAACTCTTTAACCCTCAAAGAAAGAGTAAGCTGAATGAGACTTCGCGGTTATCTTTTTCGCCGTTATATCTGAACAAGAATCTAAACGGGAATGACCATAAGAACCATATGACGATTCCTTTCCTTCATCGACACTTTTGAATGACTTCTTGACCAAAGAAGGGGCACAGAAAATGCCAATAAAATAAATTCTTCCAAAATTACAACGATATCAACTGCTTTAAACAGACTTTTAATCTTTGATATTTTCAGAATCATTCATACCCCTAACCAGATGCCAATCGAAAGGTAAACAAACTACACTCCATTTACTTTTATTAAGTCAGTCGGTGGGCCATGGAAGTTTCATACATTCCACTCTGTATAACTGAAAAATATAAGGTTGAGGTACTTTTCTTGTCAGATACCTACGCGACGTTGTCCATTCTATATAAAGATCGTACTATGTATGTAAGTTTTGATAACGACCCGCCGAATTATTTCGGCTCTGGCGACATTTCGCTTGTGCCAACCTGATTTAGTTCTAGTCATAGAAACTTGATATTAGATACTTATACAGGGTGAGTCTTTAAGTTGTACATTAATTTCAACCATAAATAGATTCCTCTTATCAAATGAAAGACTTTTTTCATTTATCATTTTTCCAGATTCGGCTCCAGCAAAAGGATACAGGCTGTTTAAATTTACAAAAAAAAAACACCTTTTCTTATGAAGCTTTGATATGGTAGCTCCCAATGGGATGCATCTTGGTGTGAGATTGTCTATAACTATGACACATATTTTTCAGTAATCACTTCAATCCTACTCCAAATAGTTTATGAATTATAGACTCGCCTATTCATAAAACTATAAGAAATTAGCATGAAGAATGCAGATAAAGTTTATCTTATGTCATAAAAAGAATCTTCAATCATTTTGAAATATTTGATTATTTTTTATAATTTCTCATTAAACGCACCGTTTCGCAGATATTCCATATTGAATATTATTGCTTGGTTATCATCCATAGTTGCATATTATAAAATCGGAAAAACATTTGAAAAATTTTCTGATATTCATGAATCTAGTAAAGGAAGTAAATTAAGCTGGTTTCATGTTTATCCGGACCATAGAATACACAGAAATATCTATTTCGCATAGAACTAATATCAGGTATATGTAGGATGCATAGATAGGTATATGCATGATGTAAGTAAAACATGGTGTGCTCATCTGTGATCGTATTTACCAATGATGACGTCACTTTTTTCATACAAATTCAAAGCCCAGAATATATATTAACTTGTATTTTAATCTTGCTGACGTCACTTTTATTTCAGTTGAGCACACCATGTTTTTTACATTATGGGTACATGCATGATGTTAAAAATATCATGGGTATATGCATAGATATAACATTAACTTATAATTTCTATGGGTATATGCGTGATGTAAAAAACATGGTATGCTCATCTGTAAAATAGTGACGTCAGCAAGATTAAAATACGAAGAGTTGTATATTCTGTGCTTTAAATTAACATGCACATTCAAAGCACAGATTATACAACTCTTTGTATTTTATTCTTGCTGACGTCACTCATTTTTCAGATGAGCACACCATGTTTTTTACATCATGGGTATATCTATTTCGTGACCACACTACAGACATAGTCCCCGTCTATGGACTAGACTTTCCATAAACATAACATTCTAGAGATGTTTTGGTTGATTGGATGATTAGCTCTGATCAAGGGGGAATATTTATTGATTTATCGACGGATATTTCTCCTTGTGATTATGTTAATTCTAGAGAATGTTTTCAGGTTACTTGATTGGTTTCATATGATTCATTTATAAATTTCGCGGAAAAAGTATAATTATGGAATTTTCAATATGAGAATGGGCGACGATGGAATTGTGTATAATCTTTTAGTGGAATGAAATTGAATATTGCATCAACATCAGGTTGAAGATAAGTGTTTCAAGTCCAGTTTAGTGAAATGTTTTGCGATAATATCGTAAAAAGCGCCAAATCATAAGAATCGAGTGAGTAAATGAGTTCTCTCTGTCTTGTCTCTTTGAATTTCAAACCTTGGATTGGTTAGTCTCCAAACGAGATCGCCGTAAGGGAAATCTGTGGTGAACTTGCGAACAAAGCGCAGGAATGTAGTAGCACATTGAGAAATATTTAAATGCTTATTACTTTTTACCTGAGTCGAATCTGGGAAAATGGCGACTGAAAAAAGTGTTTGATTTGATGAGAGGAATCTATGGTTAAAATTAATGTACAACTAAAAGACTCAACCTGTATAGTATAGATTTCATTTCTTTCAGTTACGTTCAGCAGAACTATTTTCTAGTAGCAAGGCCTATCAACTAACTTTATTATAATGGATAACTCTACTTAGCATTAGAATAATGAAATCTATTGAAAAAATTCTTTATATTCGACAAAAAACAAAGAAAAAGTCATCTGCTGATCATTCAAGAAAAGTCATACCTAGGTGCATCAATGTGTCATATTACCCTAGTGGATGTGATATAGACAAAACCGAATATTCTTTGTGGAATATTTTATATTTACTTTAATTATAGCGAGTTTGTAAAGATGACAAAAATTCATGTCAGGAGCCGACGATTGAAATATCTAAAACGAATCTGTTAACGAACAATATATCTTGCTTGAGTTTCCTCAAACACAGTTTAGATCCAGAAATAAATACCCAGAAGATTCATATGCACTGTCTGGGAACAGCTGTTCATCTCAACCTAATTATATGAGACTATTATGTATCTACATCGAATAATGAAGTGACTACTTTCAGATAGCTAATACCAGAGCGACAGGTCAATGTTCATTTTTTTTTCATATCACAGCAGTATTAAACGGTCATATGTCGTTTGATTTATTTGTAGTTGGGAGTTCAAAGAGGTCATAATTATTTTTATGATATTTTTTTAAACAATCGGTGCTTTCGCAATATTTTGATTGGATTACTTTATTGATGCTTAATTATTATGTTGAGGTCTGAAAATTGAAATTCTAAGAAGCACTGACGTGAAGTAATCAGTAATCAGACGTTTGTTGAAATTAAAAGCCATTTCCTCAACAATTTTTGCATGAACCTTCTCGTAATTTTGGATACTTTAGATTTCAATTCGAACGAATATATATTTTTGGTGATATTGGGGAAGAGATAATTCGAATGGATATCTCCCCAGACCGTAGGTAGTCCTATGTTTTTACATATTCACGAATTCGATGTATTGTGTTCAATTCGATCAAGAATCAGTGAATTCAATTTGGTCGTTCAAGATCATCTCCTGCTCAAAATAAGAAAATTACCGAAATTTGGCAAAATGATAATCCTCCTGTTCTCTCTAACAATAGCCTAAGAAGCAGCTGGATTTCGTCATTTGGAATTTGATTAGAAGATCTCAAAAAAGAGTATTTTTTTTTTGAAAATGAAAATTTGAAATTTTTTCTTCAAATTGTTCTGAAGACATGATCATCACGAAGTTCTGCACAAAGTTGTGCATCAGCATTTTTCAACTAGTTCCGAAGTTTCATCATAATTGATAAACATTTTTGAGTTTTTCCGGAAATAACAACGCTACTGAAAAAACAGACGAAATTTGAGAGTATCTCCAGTGATTTAAATCGGACCAAACTAAAATTTGGTACAATCTCGTGAAATATGGGGTTCCAGGTATGTGCGAAATTCATTCGATATCTGATGGGTAATTTCCGAAAAAAAAAATTATGAACAAGTAACCAATTGCATTATAATTGATGTAGTATTTTCTCCTGAAATAGCAACGATACCGGGAAAAAATCACGACATTTGACATGTTTTTTCCCAATTTCAAAAATTAAAATCGAATCGAGCTGAAATTCACTTTGTTTTCTGATGTGAAATAAAGAGCTTATAATTTGTGCAGAATTTTTACAAGAAATATTCCGATTTTTTTTGAAAACTTGATACCGAACAAATGATTCAAATGAGATTTTGCAAGCAGTTGCGCGTTACTACTTCACAACTAATTGTCAAGTTTCAATCCAATCGCGTAAGTAGTTCCTGAGGTACTGTGAAAATAACCTCCAAAAATCAAATTACGATAACTCTCACTGAAGAACTTAATGGTCGCATTCTGATGCAGACCCACTCTTGAAAGTTTCAAATCGTTTCTTCGTTTTTACAGTCATTGTGTCCCAGGCCGCACAGAATCGACTTTGAAATCGAATTCGTCGTGAGTCCAACCTAGTCGTTGGAGACTATATTCAGAGAAAACTTCGAAAATATTTGGACAAATTGTAAGTTTATGTGCACTAAATATTTCATTTCGGATTTTTGTATCTGCGATTTTTTGTGACTTGGCTTATTTTCCAGAATTTTTATTTGAAAATATTCGTGTATTCCCTGTAAGAAATCGGCCTGTATAAATATCCGTTGGCAAGCAATCACAGAGTGAATTGAAAGAGATCTTCTGGATGAAGAAAAACTAATGAAGTTATTTCAGAGCAAATGATCCACTGTTGAAAATCTAGAAATTGTCAGGAGCTTCTACGCGCTTGTTCAAATTCTAACTATTAGATCAACACGAAATTTGGCATCTAGTTGCGTGTTGGTAATCTCCACCTGAGAACGAAGTTTCAATCTGATTGCATTAGTACTGCTTGAGATATTGCGCAAATAACGTTAAAATTCCAAATGACAACGATATTTGGCACATTTTTTTTGCTTATTTCTCGCAAAGTAAATATCGGATCGAATTGAAATTTGAAACATTGTTGTTGAATACTGACTCTAAGGTTTGTGCAAAATTCCATTGAAGTCTAATCAATATTTCCAGAGGAAAAAAATTTTCATGATTTTTTCAAAAATTATCATCAATTTTTCAAAAATTTTCGAATAATTTTTTTTTAAGATTCTCTAACAACTGGATCCACGCGAAATTTTGCTCTGAGTTGCGCGTTGGTATTCCAAACTGTCCACGAAGTTTCAATTTGATCGAGTCAATACTTCATGAGATATCGAGGAATTAATCTCAAAACTTTAAATAGGCCTAGCTCCGAAACTATCCAACCGATTCCACCCATTAACGAACTTAACCGAGATATTTGGACTCCAAATGTAAACTGGCAATTTGAAGTCGCTTAGTCTTTTCGTTCAAAAGTTAGAGCACATAAGGACAGACAGACATAAGTGACTTTGACCACGATTTCTTCTTCAGGGAGTTCAACCCAATTGTTAAGACCATTTTCGGCTCGAAATTCTAAAATTACTGACATCATGAAGTAATTATAAAGCGCTGGTCCCTAGAAGAGGCGCGCGTAAAAACTGGCCCTCAAAATGATCACTACAAAATATAACGATTGTCACTAAAAATATATAGAGAATAAAATCTCTGCAACCACGTTGTTGGAATATTCAAACTCATTCTGATGAATAAAAAAAAAATTCAAATATTGAGAAGTTAATTATCCTAAAATGAAGACAAATGAACACGACACCGAAAACCGAAGACAACCATTATAATCAGATGCATCTTCTCCTCATTTTTCTTCATGCAGCAGCGGAAATAATCCAGAAAGTAGACGTGGCGTGAAAAAGAACGCTTACTGGCGCCCCCTCAGGGAAGAATATACCACGCAAAATTAGCGTCTGTCAGTAGGGACGGTTGTTAATCTAAAACACATATATCACGGATTATTTCGGGAGGATGCCGTAGGTATGTTACGAGTTACGTAGAACGGAAGTATATATTTCTTCTGAATATTCAGATGTTATTAATTGGTGGGATATAAATGAACCTGTCTTCGGTGCAATGGATAGAGTGATATCTTCTAGAAGTGAGTAGAGGTGGATGATCAGGAGTACACCTGGCGAAGAAGGGTTAAGTATTGCCTGGGACGGGCCGAAGCCAATTTTTTTTGGGGGGGAGAAGCATCGAAAATGTTTCAATTGTACGTTGAAGGAATATATAACCGAAGTTTATACAATGACGTTTATTACTATATATGAGTTGGGATTTTTTGAGCTCATGAAAAAAGTGAAAAATAGCCGAATTACTCAACATTTATTGAGATAAAAAGGATGGTACCTTAATTAACAAGTAATCTTTCGAAATATTTAAAATAAAAATAAGATTGAAAAAAGGACTGACGTGAAGTTAGCAGCTTTTTCAAAATCGTTTGCTGAAACCGTCATCTTTTCACGTATTGACCCCACCTAAAACTTTTTTGGTGATCTTCTAATCATATAATCTCCACGATATTCTGCATGAGACTTCAAGTTGTCATTTTGTCAATCAAGTACCTACTGGCTTTCAATTCGATCCAATTTTTATTTTTGGAAATATATATTATGAAAATACAGATTGGATCGAATTGAAATTCAGTACTCTATCTGAAAATGACAGCTTGAAGGTTCATAAAGAATTTCATGAGGATAATATGATCAACAATCGCATAATATTGAATAATTGGATAAAAAATGTTTTTCTGAAAATTTTCTACAGACACGGTCATCACGAAATTCTGCACAAAGTTGAATATCAGCATTCAAAAATTAGCTGCCGAGTTTCCTCATGATTGAATCAGTATTTTTCGAGATATTCCGGAAAAAATAGAATCGAGAAAAAAACCACGAAATTTGACATAATTTTTTTCCAATATTTCCGGAAATTATAATCTTGTCAAACTGAAATTCAGTATACTGCTGTGAAATATGAAGCTCAAGGAATGAAAAATTTTTTTTGAATACCTATGATATTGTTTCCGAAAAAAAGATGTTTTCGAAAAAAAAATTTAAAAATTCACTAACAGTACTATCTCAACAAAAGTTCGTCAAAAGTTGCGCGTCGTTATGCACCAACTAACTGTGCAGTTTCAATTCTGCAAAACTGCCGCATTCCGATGCGCGACCTGCCCTGAAAGTTTCAAGTCGCTAGCTTGCTCTGTTCGACAGTTATCGTGTCATCGGCCAAACGGACGACCGGCCGGCCGGATAGAATCGATTTTGACAACGAATTCGTCATCAGTGAGTCCAACCTAGTTGTTTGAGAATATTTTCGGAAATTTTTCGAAAGTTACAAACATTTGGACTGAACGATAGCACGCTGTTCTCCAGAACAGGCGCGCAAAAATCTTATTCGAAGAGGAAGGGCCTGCTCCTAATTCACATCTTGAGCCAAAGTGAATAGTTTTCGGTTCATTCTTCATTTATTTTCACGATGTTATTCCGCAAAACTATAACACAATGTTCGTAGAGCATAATGATGAATTCTGCCCGACTGATAAAAACAGCTCAAATTGATGATACCAGATGGATTTTGATGACACAGTCCATGCAACGTAACTGAAAAATCTACAACTAGGTACCTGCTGCGGATTAACGCAAACTTTATGGTTTAATTCAGTTCCATAGATAAGTAATTATACTACGACTTTTGAATAGAACGGACAACGTCGCGTAGTTGTACGTCAGGAAAATCACTCTCAGTTCATATTATTCAATTATACACAGTGGAATATGTCAAACTTCCATAGCCTACCGACAAGTTCATAGAAGTGAATGATTTATACATACTTTCGAAGATTCGATAAAATCTCTGGATCATGACTTCTTGTACGATCGTTCATACCTTTATTCAAATATTTATTTATTATGATATTTTAGCTGATCTAAAGAAAACTTGCACGATAAATTCAAAAATTCTAGAGAAGCACTGACGTGAAATCAGCAGCTTTTGCACGCATGTTCAAATTCGTTGCCAAAACGGTTATCTTTTCACTGATGGAAAGATTTGGCCATCTTTTTCTAGTACCTATGGTAGTCGTGAAATTCAATTCAAATTCAAATGTGTACTAGATTTCGATTCCATCTGAACTATATTTTTGGAAATATCGGTAATTTTTGGAAATATGAGTATATCGGCGGATGCATTAGGCGGATTTTACCTATTCCGAATTCCACCTTCGTCGTTTCTTTCAGAAGTTTTGTGTTGTAATGAAGATTTCTCACAAACTTTGCAGCAGTTAGAAATGGACACTTTTTAGTTTTTGTTCATTATGAAGGAATTTTCTCTGATCTGATCTTATCATACCATAAACTGAAACTTTACACTGAAAAAGCATCGTCAAAGGAACTTGTGTACTGCAGTTTCACGGTATCACCGATCATCAACACAACTCGCTTTCTCAGATCTCGAAAGGGTTTAAGTGTTTCCGCCATGTTTGATGACGTCTTTTGAACGAAATTCTACTTGCACAATTTCATGCACATTACGTTGAGGTTATTGAGGGGATCCAGATATGGCACTGGCATCTGACAAGAAGAATCGTGCTGATGATCGGTAAAACCGTGTATTTGCAGTGTACACCAATTCCTTAGACAATGCTTCCTCAGTGAAGAGGCTTTGGTTAATGATATGACCATCTCAGATCAAGGTGGAATATTTGTAGATTTATCGATATTCTTCTATTCGTTCTATTATTATTCTATTGAACCCATTCCAACATCGCAAAGTTTACAATCTTGAAATGTATAAAGTGTCGGTAGGGCGCGACGCCAAGCGTCAAAAAGAGGAAAGTTGAAACGGACAGGGCCGACATATTGAATTAAAGGAGCGTTGAGATTTAATACAATATGACATCGATGTTGGATTACAGCGGAATATTTATACTGTAAGCAAGAAATGTTTCATGGAAAGCTCAGATGACAATATGAATAAGTTCTATCAGGAAAAGTAGCTGAAAAATTCTCAATCAAGATTTTATTGAAATACGAAAAATTCAGGAAAGCACTGGCGTGAGAGTTTTTACGCGCTTGTTCGTTGCCAAAGCGAAATTCGACATATTCTTCCTATAACATGAATATGACTGAATACCGGATCGAGCTGAAATTTTGTATACTGTGATGAATACTTCATCTTATGATCTTTTTCAAGTTTCATTGAAGTCTAATGGAAAGTTTCCGAAAAAAAATTTGAATTTTTTTTTATTTTCAACCATCGATGCAAACAAAATTTCGCATAGAGTTGCGAATCGACATTCTTTATGATAATTACAAAGTTATATTCTGAGACCCATCTTATAAAACAACTTAACAATTTGCAGGTGTACAGCTCTTAGAATTATCATTAACATATAGCTGCTGAAGGAGATCCCAAAGAAATCTAGGAGAATCGGAATCAAAATGAAATTCTGAAATTTCGTACAAATAAAACGCCTGATAATTGTTAATTTTAATATTATTAAAAAAACTATTTTGGCCCTGGATTGGATGATTGAAACATCGAATTTGGATAGAAATTGTGTTTCGAAGTCCCTGCCGAATTTTGATGGGTCCATCATTAATTTGAACTTTCAGGTAATCAATTGTTTTCTTCTCTCTTGAATGAAAACTGGACAGCACTATCAAGGAAATTCATCTTATATCTCCGAAAAACAATAAAGAATAAAAGAATCGTTAGTAGAATTGTATCGATCGTTTTGAACTATGTGTTTTCATGATCATCTTTATTTTTCATGGAAATTTCACGTAATGATTCAAAATATTTGACTTTAATTTTTCTTACCTGCAATGGTATTCAAGAACATCAAATATTCAAAATTTGATATTTCCCTCCTTTGCCACTTCTGGGTCATGTTTGAGTTCCTCATCAACTGTCTCGGGGACATCATGCTGGCTCTCCTAGAAAATATATTCATTGAGTTGTTTACTCAGTCAGCGAAATGTATGATTTCTTAAAATTGTTTTGTTATCACGTCAAATTCGTGAATGAAATAGAACAAACATTGAAAAATACGATTTCCAATGAGCTGCTGTCAACATTTTTCAGAACCAACTGCAAAGTTTACATTTAGGTTTAATAAGGCAAAACCTTTAACTTTCCTCAAATGTCATGTTTTGTGTCTTTGAGGAATATTAAATTTTAATTCAGAAACGCAGATTGTTCTGGTTCTCCATGCAATAATAATTCAAATTTGTATAATTAGACATGCCGCGCATGATCAAGATTATCTGTTTTGCCGATGACGCCCTGATTATAGCAGAGAACGAAGACGATTTGCAACGGCTCCTGAACGCATTCTATGTAAAAGCTAAAAATCTCAACATGCAAATATCCATCGCAAAAACAAAAACCCTCGTCGTTTCCAAAGAGCCAGTGAGATGCAAACTTTCTCTGGAAAATAAAATCATCGAACAAGTTATGTCATTTAACTACCTAGGCATACAAATTACTTCAAGCCAAAATAGAGCAAATGAAGTGAGTGGACAAGCGAATAAAGCCAGCCGAATATCAGGTGCACTAAGGGACATCATCTGGAGTAATACATTTATGAATAAAAAGGCTAAAGTTAGGATATACAAAACTTGTGTTAGACCGGTATTGACATACGCTATAGAAACAAGAGCGGACAACAAAAAAACTAAAAATATCATTCGAACAACTGAAATGAAAATACTAAGAAACATCTCAGGATACACACTAAGAGATAGGAAAAGAAACACTGACATAAGGCACGAATGTCAAGTAGAAGACATTGTCAGGTGGGGACGTAAGCGTAGAAGAGCCTGGAATGATCACGTGGACAGGATGACTACGGGAAGACTGGCAAAAATCGCTAGGGATGGTATACTACGGACACGACGCCCCATAGGAAGACCCCCAAAGAGATGGATGGATTCGTGGTCATCAATATCTCAAGAGAACTGAGAGTTGGAAAACACAGGCCTAAGGCCTATGATATGTGGAAGAAGAAGAAGAAGAAGACATGCCGCGCAGTATCGATTTGTCAAATGAACGATTATGAAGATGAAGTTTCTTCCCAGTTTTGAGTAGCCCCACCAAAAAAGTCTATAGGCGATAGATCTGGAGATTCATTTCCCTATTCAAACTCAAGGGGATCGCGTTGCCGCGTAGAGGGATGAAATTATATAATGATGGATCTATACTCCATTCACTTTTATGAACTATCCCGGTTGGCCATGATTTAGGTCCATCAATTTTTTTTTACTTAAAACTGTCGCAGGTTGGCAGTCGTGAAATATCAGCAATGTTAAAATAATTCTCAGCGACGTTGCCAAATGCCAATGCCAATTTCTACTATCAAACTCAAGATAATCATCACGCTTGGAAATTAAAAATGCCGAAGGTAGTTTTGAAGGAGCAGAGACGAAGTATCAGGAGTGCTTTGTAGAATTGAAATCTGCTTTTTCTGATAGTAATCCTGATGATTTGCAATGAATCATTAATCACTAGCTATTCAAAATTTTCGTACTAGAGTATTTCAAGGTGTGCAAAAAGGTATTTAAATGTCTTCTGTAGACTTATTTCTTGAGAATTTCGAAAAGAGGGGAATTCCATAGGCTCGTCTCTAGGTTTAGAAGTTTCACTGCAGGGTTATTAGAGTACATTAATTTTTTTTCGAATAAACTATGACGAAGTAACGGACTACTCTATCCATTATTTTTCAGTAAAATTTCAACACTCGATTCTTGATTTCTGTACAAGAAAATAGCATAACTGAATCTTCCAACCATGTTCATATACGTAAGATATTTCCAGTGCTAACAGAGAAAAAAGCCTCTTCAACATTTGCCAGGTCTTTGGAATAATTGAATTCACATAATGTTTTCTCAGATTAATTATTTTTCCAAAGTAAATTCACATTTTGAAAAATACGTAATTACTACGACCTCTATGTGGAGGGGACAACGTTGTGTAGTTATCTGACAGGAAAATTACTATAACCTAAAATTTTCGAAATATAGACCATGAAATGTGTCAGAATGTCATGGCCAACCGGGAGAGTTGGCCAAGTGAATGTAGTATATGTGAAAAATCACTCCCTTTAGAAGAAAATTGACGCGCCTGAGCTATTTTACGAAATCTACCAAAAAAGACTTTATGTTCTTTTTCGATGAGACACCCTGTCTATATAAAATACAATCACGAATCGCTTGAGAAAAGAAATTGAGGAATTACAAACTAATTTTCAGGAGACTGGGTGGGCATTTCACTCGAAAATATTTTATTCATATTCCGATATTCTATACTCCCAAGGAACATCCGCTTAGGATTCCAACAGAAATATTTTGATAGATCGCGATGTTGAATCAGTGATTTATCTCGGTTCTATTATGGAAATGAAACAGGTTCGATGAATTGTCGTTGAAGAATCGGCTGTCAACGCAGTCGTATTTAACAGCCATATTCAATTCTTCGTTTGAATAAGTTGATATTTTCAATCTCTGATGTTATCTCAAGATAACTATACCGCCATGAAAAAATATGGTATCCATTCGACAAGTTACAACAAAATCCCTAAACCGAAGTTTGGACCCTATAAAAGATAGCTTTAATCTTGCCTTTTAGGGTTATACCGTTCATCTGCGTTTGACCATTGACTTTTGGTGGAAATAACAGAAACAGGTTCATGAAAAGGAAACAAATATTTAGTAATTGACAAATAGTTTTGAAAATTTTCGGACATAATTATTTCCCTTTCAGGAGACATTTCGTTACCGAAGGTCAATAACCGAAGGTCCCTCGTACAAGTATACATTGTTTATATTCTATCTGGAAAAATGATAAGTATTTTCGCTATTTTCGATGGATTACGTCTCTTTTATTAACTGTATTCACATTCGGCTTCATCAAAGAGGGGGTTCAATCACGTGGGCATGAAATGGTTTAGTTTGGCGCGTGCTCTGACGAGTTCTCCAGACTTAGCCAGGACGGAACGTGATGCCTCCAAAGAGGTTGAAGCTACCTCGCAGACAATCAAAAAACTTCATTGTACACACTGGTGGTGAAATCATCCTTGGGTTGATTCAGGCTTCAGCTTTACATCCAGTTCCTGAGTTTTGATGAATTCAATAGACAGGAAAGGCCTAAAGGCAAGAAAGGATTTCTGAAATTCATTGAAGATTTCCATTTTACTGCTAGCTCGATAAAAACTTTGCTTTTCATGTCACTGTTGTTGGTAGTCATGGCCAGCTTAGAAGTTACCTAGTTTAGGTGGGCTACACAATGATATTTATGTAATGTATGTTCTTTGGCTGCTCTGTGTTATCTTTCGGTATTATTTTCCTGGATATTTCGACAGATATTCATCTTGCGCTCTTGTGATAGATGTATTTGAATCAACGTTTCAGGATCTATTTTTGTCAATTTTTCTCGCTTGGCGGATTTTTCAGGTATGTGTTAAAGTCGAAGTACAAAAATATTCACAGATATTTCCTGAAATTCTTTCATGCTATACATAAGCATATAAGTTCAATGAGAACTATTCATTTACAGATGCTCTATTCCAAGTCTAATCAAACCAGATTTTTCTGTTAAATGCGGCGAAAGCTTCAATTTTCTTGGAAATTACATATACCGAGCTCTGGTATATTTAATTCATTTCAGAACTCGAAGCACCATCCGACCAAACTTGAATTCAGTGAAAAAACGACTCTGATGTTTTTCGAAATCTTCATAAGAATCATATGATAGATTGTATTTCTTTATCTGAAACCAAGCAGCGTTGTGCCTCGATCGGCGACAATTTTATAATAAATAAATGCAGAGTTCGTTATTTCAAAAATGTTTCGATGTTCCTAGTTTAGAAGTTATGAAGAAAAAAAAAGGTTATGTAGAGAAAGGAGAGATATAATAAGCATTTGAGTATGTTTGCAGATGCATAGCTATATTCAATAGAATGATTCAGTGATAAATATAGCTGAAAGCAGCGAGAGGTTTCAGAGAGCAAATTCATATTTGTGAGAAATATTGAGTAGTATATTCCACTTTTTATCATGTTTTGTCATACCTGGTTTGCGGTATTCCATATTTGATTCCAACTCCGACTCTCGGTAACGCCTTGATGACCTTCTTCACGGTGGCTTGGTCTGGGAAGGCGAACATAATTGAAGCTGAAAATTTTAAGCAGAATTAAGCGATTAATTAGATCTATAAAAAATATAGATTAAATTTGAAATCAGAGGCGTCATAATTTCTCTGTTGTACCTTGAAAAAGTATGAATATATAGTTGAAATAAAAAAGAACATTATTTAAACAGTGGCTGCCTGTCTGAAGGAGATACGGATGATAATTGTATTTCCACTTTTTTTTTATTTTTTTTTTATTTTATGGAAGATAGGAATAACAAACGGGTGTTTCAACCCATAAACAGTATTCACAAATTACAATGAAAAAAATCATACAATCAAAATACAAACTCAAATTAACAATGGTTTACCATGATACAAAATTAAAATTTACATCACATAAAAAAACACTCATAAGAAAAAATCATGTATTACTTTCGTTTCAGACATTTTTTAAATTGCGGAAGAGACGTACTAAGGGGATCAGTATCACTAAACTCCGAGCTGAACGTCGTCAGAAATCTACAGATTGGCGAATTTTGAGTTACATTCAAACGACGAAAAGGTACAGGAAAAGTTTCATTTGATCTTAATCTTCTCTCTGGAACTGTTAAGGAAATTAACTGCAAAATTGAGGGGACCAAAACGTTCAGAACTTTAAATAGAAAACTCATGTCATTGATTTTTCTGCGGTTTTCCAAACTAATATATATACTTATAAAAAGCAGTTATTACGGAATGATAGGTATTTGAGAAATTTGTGTTGCACGCTTTCCAATCGTCTTATATGATACTCATAATGAGGGTTCCAGGTCGAAGAAGCAAAATTAAGTTTATTTAGAACGAATGAGTTGTATAAGGTTAGCAAGCTTTTATTAGTTCTGAACGATTTTCTATGTCGAAGCGTGAATCAAGCATTTTATGCACTATGATTTCTTTGAAAAATAAAAATATATATTCTGTGAGCCATCAACATCCAAGGTTTGCTTCAATCCAGAGCGAGTCACGCAGAAGTGACCCCAATTGTAATATCATATCAAACACTATACTTTCTTAGGAATATATCCATGAAGATTTTCAGCGTAGGTAACTTATAGGGGGCCGCTATTATTAACTTATTTACCTACAAGTCGTCTGAAAATGAGTTTTATAAAATCAATTATTCTCACCCAATTGTTCGAGAACATTTTCGGCTTGAAATTCAGAAATTCTAAACATTTGGGAAACATGATAAAGCTCATAGGAAACTATATGATTATCCTTCCGAAATCAAATTCATCATTTAAATTTCTCAGACAAGATCTTGAATGGAATTTGAATCAATATCAAAGGAGGTACATACACGGTCATTGTTATCCTCTGGAGATCGTGCAAATTACAGAATTTGTGGAACATTTTACAGATAGAAATGCAAATGTAAATTCATCAATTTCATTCAGAAATTTGATCTTTACATCATTCTCATGTTGATATACCCACATTTGCTATCCTTTTTCTAATACTTTTATATAATTTCCAAATTTCATACTTTTCGAAAAATGGTGTGTTTGTGCCAGAAAAAATTTGTAGGTAATATGTTCTTGAACTTCAACCCTTTCTCCTCATATAATAATAATATATTTCGAGTTGGTAATTGCATAGTTTCTATATTCCAGGATATAGTTCACGAAAATGATGAATAGACTGAAATATTGAACCTTGATATTCAACCCGAAAATTTTCAGGGGCATTTTGTATCTATCGAATTCTGAAAGCAGCAGTCGATTGGTCAGTACAAGATAATATCATGGAAAAATGAGGATATCGAAGTAGAAATTTAAAAGCTACAATCAATGCAGTTTTCGGTGAAATTGTATGAATAACTCCGCATATAACGAATTGAGTAAAAAAGAAGCGTTCTGTAGGTGGATCGATGTTTGTTACATTTGTGGTTCTGTATATGTGGTGAGCATAATATATGTTCCTCATGAATAACCTCGTATATATCGACATATGAAACTTTGAAGCGAATTAAATTCTTTAACAATACAATGGAGATAAAGACACGTATATATAATTTAATCGAATGGTCATTCCAGGGAATATTCAAGAAACATAATATCATTTATCCATCACTTATTCTTGCGAGTTGATAAGATGCCAAATTGATCTAATACAGAGTGTTTTTTTTAATGTTGTCTCTTCGTTCAACCTGTCACATCATGAAAACCCAAAAAACTACTTCTAAGAATGTCTCAAGACGAATCATTTACAATAGATATTTTGAATCAAAATTTTCGCAATAGATCAACAAATGTCCTAATTGATGTCCACATATTTTAGGCTCAACATTTACTTGTTATGACGAGCAGCCACACTCTATATGTATTAATTACTTGCATTCTACAAAATTTAAATAGATAAAATGAACACGTTAAGACGTCAGTTAGATATTCCGTTTTCATTTTATACAAACAAGCTTTATTTTGTGATTTAATGGATGTATAACTTCGTATGGAAATGAGTATGTTTCTGTACAGGAAGTTTGTTTCTTTAAAGTGAATTCCACTTCGATTTGAAATATTCTCGAAAATTTCAGTAGTTATAACGACTTGCAGAGCAGTATTTATTATTCAAGAATTTCTTCGTTACTCCGAAGGAACTACCAGGCAACTTGTTCTTCATCAAATATCTGTGAAGCCTATTCGAACAGGGTTTATTCCGTATTTTCCTATTTTCACCAAATTTATACAATGTATGTTTACTATGCATATACAGAATGTTCTAAAAAGGCCTATAGTCACTTACGAATTTGTGATTGACAGTATCTTCTGAACGTCACAAAATCTGGTTATAACTAGATTTTCCAATATGTGAACATATTGAAATGCCAGCAATTGTACACACTCCTATACCAGATATAGGGGTCATGGTCAGGAGAAACACAATATACCATGAAAAAATGAGAGAAATTGAGGAATACGTTCGGAAGTTATGTTCGAGAGAATTTTCAGCTGATGAATTGTATGAAAGTGACGAGATGAATAAGTAACCTGCTCTTACGAATGGTTCGATATTCTTGTTGAGTTTCTATACATGAGTTAGGAGTAGGTATACTCTATTCACTTTCATTAACTATCCCGGTTGGTAATGATTTAGGTCTATCAAGTTTTTCCACCCAGAACTGAGGCAGGTCGGCACTCGTGAAATATCGGCAATGTCAAAAAAAATCCCAGAGGCGATGCCAAATGCCAATGCCAGTTTATACTCTAAATCTCAACATAATAATCACGCTTGGAAACTAAAAATGCCGAAGGTAGTTTTGATCAGATAGTGCTATGTAGAATTGAAATCTGCTTTTTCTGATAGTAGCCCTGATAATTTGGGAGCCATAATTTATTACAAGCTATACAACATTTTCGACGTATGTGAATGAAGACCCAGTGTATCGTTCACATAGATTCCCAAGAACTTTGTGAATTGATTTAGTTCTTTCAAGGTGACACAGGTTTTGTAGTACTACTACATTTGCATACAGGAGTATTTCAAGTTGTACAACAAGGTTTTTAAATGTCTTCTGTAGAATTATTTCTTGAGAATTTCGCAAAGTGGGGAATTTCGTAGGTCCGTCTATTCGTTAGGAAGCTTTACTGTCGGGTTATTCGACTACTTTTATTTTTTTTTCTCGAATGAACGGACTACTCTATCAATCAATTTCCAGTGAAATTTCAACACTCGATTCTTGATTTCCCTACAAGAAAAAAGCATAAATGAATCTTTCAAGCATGTTTATAAATGTGAAATATTTCCGGTATATCAGAGAAAAAAAATTCTTCAACATTCGCCAGGTCTTTTGAATTATTGAATTCACATAATATTTTCCCAAAGTAAATGAACATTTTGAAATAAACGTAATTACTACGACCTCTATGTAGAGAGGACAACGTTGCGTAGTTATCTGAATGGCAAATGACTATAACCTAACATTTTCAAAATATACATGGTGAAAAGTGTCAGAATGTCATGGTCAACTGGGATAGTTTATAAAAGTGAATGCCGTATATGCAATTCATCATGACTCACCCTGTAGAAATCATGTATATGCTATGATATCGAATTTAGTTTCTTAAATCTCATTCTTGAACCAGATTCCACAAATATTCTTCTGGTTATCATTATCGAAACTGGCTCTTAATGAGGTGGATACAATTTTCCACAAATCAGAGGAACCAAGGATACATAACAGAATAAAATTTGATACCGTATCGCTATTTATTCCTGACATGCAATAATTGCAATGATGTGCAAATGACACGAAGTCATACTCCTTTGAGGGCCGGTATTATAAAACTTATTTTGACCTCAGATTTTAGTAGACTCTCATTTTTGAACCAGATTTCACATGTTAACTTCTAGATATCTGTCAAAATAGTTTTATAATAATGACCCTGAATGATACAAGACATCGTGGAAACCTTCGAAGAATAACGTTAAGGGTACTTACTGCGACTTGCAAGAAATATTTCGATGGCAACATTTTGAAGTAGGTATCTTCGTGAAAATATAGCTCGAACTTCTGAGAAATACCACTTTCCGTGTAGATGATCACAGTATTTAAGGACCTGTAACGAATTCAAGATATTAGTTGAGGAAAAAAGAAAATACTTCTGCTTGAAATTTCGAAAATCTTTATGGATTCAGTAGAAGATTTATATATTTCATTCGAAGTCTATTCAAATAGATGCACGTTCAAAATGTCTCGAAGAGATTCAATGGTAACAAAAACAAAACTTCCAGTATATCTCCAATCCGAATTCTTATAACTGGACCAGATTTATACCACTTATCATTCTTTCAGTTACTCGAAAACAAAATACAAGTTTTTTATGGAATCAAATAGTTGTAAATAAATGTAATTATGTTTCTTCCACACTTTAGTTCATAAAAACTATCTCTATAGAATCGTTTTTCTACACAAATAATATCTTCACATTACGTATTGAGTAGGTAGGTATATATTCTAACCAACTAAAGGATCTATTTTCTTCGGGATGAGAATCAGAATACAAATCATTTATCCTTTTTTACAAATTTCTTTATTTGATTCAAACCATGCTTTTATAGAGCTATACTACCAGTGTTGGACCTCAAATCTTGACATACCAGCCTGCAGTTGAGGCTTGCAGAATGGCGAAGGATCCGGGGTCTAAACATCAGAGATGTATATGTTTTAAGCTTAGTTTTTCGATCTTTCCATTTTTCCCTAGAATAGTCGAAATTCTGTCGTGTCCTTCAGACTTTGAGGATATGCTTCATGTAATTCACTCCTTATTCAATTAGTAAAATATAGAATAATAAGTTATTAGTACCAGGTTCATATAGATAGGAGGTTGCGCAATGAATGAGTCTTATATTGGCTATTCCCTTAGCGCCTTAGGTAAAAAGCACCTGAAATGTAAAGATGGTGGCTCATGTCCCCTTTGAGGAACTGAATAAAATAAAAATGAGAAATATGAAGAGACAGGGACAGATCTATATTTGATCTCCGACATGCTGTGAAATAGAGATTAGTACATGAGTAACCCTTTACGCTGTTGTTCGCCTCCTGAAAATTGATGAATCACACTGTATATGTACGGTTCAATATACCGGTACATTCATACTGGCCAACTGTTTATAAGATATATCTCTTAATCACTTCCCTTTTTAGTCATTTGTATTTTGAGGAGTATATCCTAAAAATATTAGCTATGTCAAGGAAGTCTACAAACAAAGAGATTTTTCCTGTGGACATTTTTGATTATTATGTTTTTGTCAATTGAATATTAACGATATTCTGAAGATCGGAAGCACACTGAAAGGGACGAATGTTCACGGATGAAAACGTTAAAAAATGTGTACTGAAATAGTAACTCTCTTTTGACACCTGCGAAACGATATTTTCATAGGAGATAAGGCTCAGGTTTTCAGGTAAGAGTTGAAATACTTCAAAATAATAGAAAGTAATTTTAAGGTATATTTCAAACAGTTAGTTAGCATCAAGGCACTCGTCTATGCCTATAATGGGTAGATGAAATCTACATACAGTATGGCTCAAAAAATTTATAAGTCGTGTCATTCATTCATTATTATTGGTTCCGACTCTCCTAGGTTCCTCTAGCAAACCCCTCTGAATCTATTATACCTCTAAGCTTTGAAAGCCATTTTTTCGAATTCG
This sequence comes from Myrrha octodecimguttata, assembly GCA_958510865.1. NCBI lineage: Eukaryota > Metazoa > Arthropoda > Insecta > Coleoptera > Coccinellidae > Myrrha > Myrrha octodecimguttata. Next base: position 45,339,573 of record OY294058.1, on the reverse strand, counting down.
ATTACGGGATAAACTTTCGTTACGGTAACTTGGAAATGCAAGATGGCTTCCTTCTTGCTCGCGCTCCAGTTGGGAGGAGCCTCGGTGCGAACCGGAAGCTAGGCATCCGCGATAAAATCGATCGAGGAGGCCGTGGCGGCGAATCAGAAGGACGAACAGTGCGCAACGGTTGCAACAGCACGCTTGAAATGACACTAACTTCAATTTTTTTTTTGTAAAATTCAACTTTTATCGAGAAGAGAAAGGATATTGAATCTCCAGATGTTGCATGGCTGAGATACCAAACGAAAGCCCTTCAGTTCAAGGAATTTTTAATTTCGAAAAACTGTGTTAGGTTGAGTAGTTTCTTCATCATTTCTGGAACACTTTTTTAGAGAGTGAAAAAAGGATCATTCTATAAAATATGCAATTTCGATTTCAATTGCTATAAATACATAGTTGATCCCTGGATTGTGATTGTCGTGACGTCATCGTTTCCTATATTTATTTATTTCTTTCTGTATTCATTCCCATGGACAAGCCATTTTGAATTTCAATGAACAGTATTAAACACAGTATCAAAAAAACCTGGAAAAGCACTGACGTGAGGTCAGGAGCTTTACACGCTTGTTCACATTCGTAGCCATGTCCTCAAGACATTTTGCATGAACCTTCACGCCGTCATTTGAGTGCAGAATTTCGATTCGATTATATCTGCATTAATGGTAATATAGGTAAAATAAAGTTCCGAATAGATATATCTACGAAATCATTGAAAGTTTTCACAAGGACGACCTTCTTAATCAACCCCCAAACTTCCTAAAAAAAATATCGAGTCTCTAAGCTTAATTGTCAACCATAAAATTAAAATCCATTTGGAGACTGGATATTTGTTGAATCTGTTCAATCACAAAAGCTGAGTTCACGAAATGATGAAATCGTCCAATGATTTCGCATATAATTATACACTCGAAATTTCATTGTTGCAGTGTTTTTTGAGTTGAAATAACCAAAAGATTCGACATCATATCTTCCCAATATCTACGATAATAGTTTCCGGTAAAAACAATTTTCTACAACAATTTATACTATTTTCGAATTCTTTTTTACAACTTTTACCTCTACGATCCTCACCAAAGTCTGCATTAAGTCGTGCGTTGGTATTCCTCAACTAACAACATAGTTTAAATTTGATCCTGACTGTTCTTATTGAGATATTATGGAAATAACCTTAATCTTTCAATATCTCCGAAAATGAATATTGTCTCGAAATTAAATTTGAAGCACTGTTTTTAACTACTGACTTCAAGGTATATGGTTCATGAATTCGAAAAAAAAATTTTTTTCGGTAAGGATGTGGATTATTTTTCGATTTATTCCGGAAAAAACAAAGATATAGGGAAGAAATAAGACAAATTTCGTGGTTTTTTTTCTCGGTATCGTTGTTTTTTCCGGAATAACTCGAAGAATAATGATTTAATCATGACGAAATCTGGTAACTAGTTTGAAAATGTTGATGAACCAATTTGTGCGAAATTTCATGATGATCGTGTAATTGGAACAATTTGAAAAAATTTTTTCCAATATTCAGCATTCTGCATTGTGGCGATATCAATTGAATAATCTTAGTTTTATACAACGGATAATAAACAATAAAAACTCGTAGGCGGTTTTTTAAATAATTGAGATGAATGAGAATTTCAGCCAAATTTTGCGAATATACACATGAGAACTTTTTACCCAGATTCCGTTATTTTGTTTTATTGTGAAATTTTATTGTTAATCCGAATGTTATCAGTGTATTATTTACAGTTTTCTCTTCAATTTCGGCATAAATTTTAAGACCTTGTAATAATTACATTACTGCTTTGTATTATAACGAAAATGCTGTAAAATGTACTTTCATTCCGAATCTATCAATTTAGTTAATACACGACAACTTTTCGCATTTAATTTTATTCAGCAAAGTATACTAAAAAATATCAGTAATACCCAGCATCACATCAAATTCAAAATATCCGAACCATAATACATGAAAAAACGAAACTGATCAGACAAAATTCCTTCGATATTATTATTCGGATAATAATATAACACACCTAAATTAAGTACCACTCCAAATATTCGAAAACTTCATAGAAAATCAGAATTCAAGGAAACAGTATTTGGAAACAACAGTATTTGGAACGAACACCTAATCGTCATGAGATTTTGAATAATTTCAAGTCGAAAATTTAGATATTCATCCGTCATATAGGTGTCACTCTTCACTTGGGGTAAGGTAAGTTCAACTATTGTCACACGCATTGAGGGTATGTCAAGGTTTGATAATATACCCTCGACTCGTGTATTATTATCCAGTCTTTTAGAAAAACATTTTCGATGACGCCGACTGGTATAGAATTACATGAATGCATTGTTATCCAGTAGGGGCACTATATAGAGTACGTTTTGTCCCTTAAGGGTATTCAAGGGAGATTATAAGAGTGTGTTGACCGAATTTGTTCGTTTTTCGCAGCCTTGAATTAGGGGAGGAACAGAAAAAGGATTTAATCATCACCTATTTGCAGATTTGAAATTGGATAGTTTGTTCTAACGTTGTTTTTGGATCAGAACTTGAATCGGAAAAATAAGCTTCCTTCTTACCCAAACCGAAACTTTTCCAGAACTAGTGCAGTAAACGAATGGTACTATAGAACAATGAGTACCTTCCGTTCTGAAACGGTTTCTGAACGATTCAAGTTAATTTTGAAGAACACTTGAAATTATTGTATTTCATAATATTACTTCAAAGATACACAACAGGGTCTTAAACTGAATACCAAATATTCCGTATTCAACGACTAACATGTCTTCAGAGCTCATTTGGCATTTACTACCTGAAACATTTAATATTTGATCAATCCAATTGCGTCGAGTTCGAAGAACTCAATTGAATATTCCATAAACATTTTCCATAGATATCTGTATAGGGAACACGAGTCCCTGAAAATGGAAACAAATAAAGATTTTAGGAAACAGAGATCTCTTCTACTCTCCTATTAATTCGGTGAATAATATTTGCCTTTGATAATTAAAACAATTTCTCATGCCAAGAGATGATTCCAACTTGAAAAACTTCAGGAATTGATTCAACATACAGACCGAAAACATTTCTCATTCTTCAGATGGAATTCTCACCGAAAGTGAGAGGAGTTAAAAAAACTCCTGAATATGGGTTAAAATGAAAATTAGGACACAGAAATCTCGTTCTAGTCTGCTATAAACTCGATGAATAATACCACTGAAAATTAAAATAATTTTTCATGCCAGAATAAGAGAACCTTAAAAAGTTCTAGAATAGATGTTATATAGGAAGAAAACTTTTTTCATATGGAATACTTCCTGAAAATGTGCGAAAATGATGATTAAGACACAGAAATCCCATGCCTGTGTGCTATTAATTCGGTGAATGATACCATTAAAATTAAAACAATTTCTCATACCTGACTATGAGTACCAATTAATTTAAAAAAATTTCAAAAAGCACTGCCGTGAAGGCAGCAACTTTTGCGCGCATGTTTAATGTAGATGACCGCTTCAGCAACGGCCTAACGGCCGACTGCGTAAACACAATAACTTCCGAAAGAAACAACTTAGAAACTCGATATTTGTAGAGAAGGTTTGGACCTTAAATACGAAGGCCGAATTCGCCGATATCTCCAAAATTTATGATCGTATCGAACTGAAATTTAATACACTGCTGTGAAATATGAGGCTCAAAGTGTAAGTGGAATTTTTTTCTGTATATGATCGATGGTTTCCGAAAAAAAAAACATTTTTTGGAAAAAATTTCGAAAAGATTTTTTTTTAATTTACTGACAATATGATCCTGACAAAATTTAGCTCAAAGTTGCGCGTCGTTATACTCCACCCAACTGCCAAGTTTGAATCCAATCGCAAGAGTAGATTCCGAAATAAAAAATAAATAACTTCAAGTGCCTATAACTCCGAAACTATTCTACCGATTTTGCCCATTAACGGAATTAACCGCGGCATTCTGATGCGCAACCTATCCTGAAAGTTTCAAGTTGCTAGCTTGCTTCTGTCGATAGTTAGCGTGTCTACGGCCGGCCGGCCGGACATAATCGATTTTGACACCGCATTCGTCATCAGTGAGTCCAACCTAGTCAATTGAGACCATTTTCGGCTCAATCATCCAAAATTACAGACATTTGGACAAAACGATAGCACGCTGTTCCCCTAGAACATGCGCGCAAAAAGACAATAAATACAGGAAGTAAATGTTTTTCCTTCTTCATATCAAATATTCTTCAAAAGTAATATAAACTCCTGAATATGTGTGAAAATGAAATTCTTATTCTAGTCTGCTATTATTTCGGTGAATAATAACACTAAGAAACAAAACAATTTATCATATACCAGAATATGAGTACAACTTTAAAAATATCGATTTGAGCTTATTTTGAGAGAATTTCGCATCATTTTTTAGGTTTTTTTGGGTTTCCACTCCCAATATCGGAAACCGAACTATTAAAAATTAAATAAAATTGTTTTTTGCATGAAAAACGCTCTTGCGGATTGCAGTATCAAATTATTTGTCAAGGGCAGTTTCTTGCAAAAAAAAGTCTCAAATCGAAACGAAGAATCGAAAGAAAATAATTCTTCTAATTTCTAAATTTTCTGCTTTGTCTGATGAAAGGGTCAGATTTGTACTCTGAAACTTCACAGTTCGCTTTCTTTATCGTTTATATTCTTCTTGTATTGTTCATTAGGCAATCAGTTTTGCAGTAAACTGCCCTTAACAAATATTTTAATACTGCAATCTGCAAGGGCGTTTTTCATGAAAAAAAACTATTTTCATTTAATTTTAATAGTTCTGTTTCAGATATTGGGAGTGAAAACCCAGAAAAAACCTAAAAAAGTTCTGAAATAGATATTTCATGCGAGAAAAACACATTTTTTCGTTTTTATATGAAATATTATCCGAGATTAATTCAAACTCAAGAATATTTGTGAACATGATTATTAGGACATAGAAATCTCATTCAAGTTTCGATGAATGATACCCCTGAAATCTTAAATAATAATAAGGATGTGACTACAATTTGGGGAAGTTCTGAAATAGATATAACATACATTCAACTCGTAAATATGTGAGAAAATTATGATTAGAACACAGAAATATAATTCTTGTCTGCTATTTATTCGGTAAATAATACTACTAAAAATTGAAACAACAGGGGATGAGTACCTACAAATTGAAAAAGTTCTGAAATAGGAAGGGTAAAAATGTTTCCTTCTTCAAATGAAATACTCCTTGTAAGTTATTTGTGTAGGACACAGAAATCTTATTCTAGTCTGCTATTAATTCTGTGACTGCAACCGCTAACGCGTTAACATATAAAAAGTTGAGCTGGGTACAAACTGAAAAAGTTCTGTAGTAGATATAACATACAAGATTAAATTATTTTTCCCTCTTTTTATGAAAAACTTTCCGAGAAAGATTTGAACCCCTAAATATGGGTTCTATCAGGCTCATTGAGGAAGAAGCGAAACAAATTACGTTAAATCTCTAACAAATGGACAGATAAAAAGCATGCACTCAACAACGCAAAGGGGGCGGTGGATGCTGGAATTACCAGGGATTTGGACCGGTATGTGCATGGAGCGTGGATCAAGAATTGTGGGATGGGAATTTCACCATGTGTAGGGATAAAGTTCAACATACACTATCGGTCTGTAACGGAGGATCCCCCAGAGAAATCAGGATACGACATGTATTTGTTTCGAATACCTCAGTACCCTCGCAAAAGACAGGTGGAAAAGTAATGAATTTCAGAATGAAATTTTGTTTTTGTTCAACGTATTTTACAGCAGATGAGATATACTGGATATCGATACTTACTATATCAAAACCACCATTTTCATTGCAAAATCATGGTAGATTAAAATTTCTACGAGACCCAAATAAAGAAACTGCGAGGAAAAATCACCTAACTACATTGATAAATTGTTGAAAAACGTTCGGATCCGTGGATGATTCGTTCGTTTATTGCTTATGAAATCAAAAAGGGGATAAAAAAATTACGATACCGGTATTCACCCAGATGTATGGTATTCGAATTATACGAAATTCGATATCAATTTTTGAACTCATTAAATTCTTATCTGGATAAATTTTTCGAATAATTGAACACCGTGAACAATATGATAGTAGTAACCACTGTGATGAGGAAATTTACAAACCTACGAATTGTATTTTCCGCAAAATTTCGATTACTTTTAATGTTTATTTTCCCATGGAGTCAACAGCGTAGGTCTTTTTCACAATCCTGAAGTGATAAAGGAGAATAGTCTTCAAAAGTCATAACGATGATATTGTATCTCTTTGTAAAACCACTGAGATTTTATTCATTGAGAGTTTTTGAAATTCGAATTTGGCAAAAAAATAAAGGTTGCTTATTTAGAAATGTCGATGCGGATGTTTCTTCTTCAAAAGGCCTGCATAATGTGATCCCACGGGCCTGAGTATTTTTACGCGCTCCGTTTTAACTTGACCTGTTTGTAAAAGAATCCTTAAAATTTGTTCACCGACACTAAGACGATCGAATAAATACCTATATTCATTTTGTGAATCAGAACAATTATCAAAAATTTATGACAATTCGAAAATTTTATAACTTTGTACTGTTCTGACCAGAATTGACAGGATTTTATGCGGTTGCAAATTTGTAATGGTGCGGTGCTCTCACAGCACTATGACAAATTCATATTGAGAAAACAAATTTTAACCGAATTGAAAGGTATTATTGTTCAAAAACCATAGCATAACATTAACTAATTGTGTGAAGTTGATTCGAAGTATAAGCCTTAATTTTTTACCAACCCATTTTTTTCTGACTCTGATTGTGTAAAAAATCGAGATTTATATTAGAACTTTTACAATATCTATAATCTAGATGAACTACCCCTCATATTTCAAGATCACTTTTACCGTAATTCGAGAAATATCAATTAATCAGGAAAAAATGATAAATTAATCGTTAATATTGAAACAGAAGTTCCGTCGTTGTGTTGGAACCTTTAGAGGAAAAATTTTTGGGGATGATATTGTGAACCAAAAGGTGCACCCAGGTGTTTGGACTCACAATAATTCACTGTTAATACTGCGCTTTCAGGCCCGTGGAAATTGAATTATTGCTAATATACTCCATATGCTCCTCAAGCATGAATGCCGAAGTTATTTATGGTTCAATTTGAGAGTGATAAATTCGAGAGGAAGGGGTCAACTTCGGATAATTTTACTAGATTGATGTTTGAAAATTATAATGATGGAGTAATTTTCCAAGAAGGAGCGATTATTTTCCTAAGTAAATTCTGTTTTCTGTTGATCTCAACAGGATCGAATTAACCTAAAATTCCCCATCTAACGTAGAAATTGAATTACGGGTGAATATATGAAAACTCTGTTTTAGTCCCCGATATCTGAAGAAAAACTATTTATTGAAACCTAAATAAAAAATATTTTTTACAATTACCAATCCTGCGGATTACAAGATTGGAACTATTTGTAAGGGGCAGATTCAAGAAGGAAATGTTTCCAAATGAGTATTATCGAATCAATGCCAATGATTGTAGATGAAATTAAATATTATAATACCATGAATTTATGGACAAATTCGTGCTTGCGATAAGGATTATATTTCGCAGAGATGGGTTTTAGATTCTATATTAATTTTCGCCGTACCGTACCATAAACACAATAACTTCCGAAAGAAACAACTAAGAAACTCGATATTTGTAGAGAAGGTTTGGATCTTAATTACGAAGGCCGAATTCGTGAATGGGTAAAATCTACCCAAAGATTCCGCAGATATACCCATTCAAAATTTTATTTTTCCAATATTTCCAAAAATACAGATTAGATAGAATTGAAATCCAGTACTTTATCCAAATATAACAGTTCGAAGGTTCATATAGAAATTGATGAGGATAATATGATAGGCTGATCATAGAATAAATATGTATTTGAAAGAAAAAAATTGAAATTTTTTTTCAAATTTTTCTCATCATCTCATCATCATCACGTAAGTCCGCACAATTTTGTCCTTTCAACATCTCCGAACTAGCTGCGTAGTTTCATCACGATAGAATCAGTTTTTCTTGAGTTATACCGAAAAAATCAATATCGAGAAAAAAACCAGGAAATTCTATATATTTTTTCCCGATACCTCCAAAACTAAAAGCCGTATCGAATTGATATTTGGTACACTGCTGTGAAGTATGAAGTTCAAAGTATTCCTGGAATTGTTCTCGATTATGAACAATAGTTTCTGAAAAAAAAATTTGTTCGAAAAAAATTTTTCCCCAATTGAGTGACCATATGCTTTCAACGAAACTTTGCTCAAAGTTGAGCGTCGTTTTGCTTCAACTAACAACAAAATTTCAAATAGCCAACTCCGAAACTATTCCACCGATCTTGCCTATTAACGAACTTAACCGCGGCATTGCAATGCGCGAGCTACCCTGAAAGCTGCAAGTCGCTAGCTCACTCCGTTCGACAGTTATCGTGCCCACGGCCGACCGGCCGGACGGACGGACAGAAACGATTCCGACACCGGATTCGTCATCAGTGAGTCCAACCTAGTCGTTCGAGACCAGAGTTTTCAATCTCTTCAAAAACACCCTCTTAAATCACTTAATACCAACAAATAGCAACAAATTCGGACATGCGCGCTAAGGCTGATGACTCCATGTCTACTTTTCTAGAATATTTCAGAATATTTCATTGATTTGTTTCCACAAAAAAAATATTTCAAGAAAGACATCGATGCCAATATCTCTCCGCAATTCCTCAATCACCGAATGCAAGCTCTGACTGTCCACCGATCGAATTCCCAAAATTCAGATAATTCTACCTATTCGAAGAAAAAAAAAGTCACATAAGTCATCGGTCGGCATCGAAAATGTCACTGTTGCAACGCTTATAAATAAAAATGGAAGAGATCTGCTATAGCAGCATAGAGGGACCAGAGGGGGAAAGGTATAACTTACAAGGAAAGGCCATTTATTTCTTTGTTTATAGTCGCCCATAATATAAAGGTAAAACAATAACCTCGGAATATCAAGTGTTATCTGGACATTCCGATCGGAACGGACCGACATAAACTAGTTGTCAGGGTGACAGTCGCTATCTGTAATAAATAACGACGAGGGACAGAACGGGAGATCCATGGGAAGGGATCTATTTCAGACGAGACCTGCTGGACTCTTGTCTTGAGATGCTCATTAGAAGATGCCAGATAGATAGTCCTCTCAATCTTATGAAATGATAAACTATGAAAATCTCCCAGTAAATATAAGGGTTACCCAATATAGGTTTGTTCGTTGTACTTGCATTACTACAATTTCTACAATTCTGAGTGCAGCCATGATGTATGCAAAACATGGTGTGCCCATCTGAAAAAAAAGTGACGTCAGCTAGTTGAAAATACAAGGAAAATATATTCTGTGCTTTGAATTTGAATGAAAAAAGTGACGTCATCAGTTGTACGTACGATTTCAGATGAGCAGATGAGCACCCCATGTTTTGCTTACATCATGGGTGCAGCTAAGTGTGTGTAGTCATAGCTCTTCATACAATGGTCATAGATAACAGAATGAGTTTAGTTCAATCTGGTCTATGACTTTCACAGAATACAAATAAATGAAAGATGATTTTATGCATGATGTAAAAAACATGGTGTGCTCATCTTCAAAATGAGTGACGTCAGCTAGTTGAAAATACAAAGAGTTACATATTCTGTACTTTGAATTTGCATGTTAATTCAAAGCAAGGAATATATAACTCCTCGTATTCCCAACTAGCTGACGTCATTTTACAGATGAGCACGCCATGTTTTTTACATCATGATTTCATGCCGATCCAAGATGACAGAATTCTATGCTTCTTTTGATTTCGTAAGGATGCATAGAGTACATGGTGCGAACGCTCTTTGACATATTTTGGGTCCGAAATCAGGTCCAAATGTTTTCAAAATACGGCTTTGTTGTCCTACTTCAGTTTTCTCCGAAAGATGCCGGCATCAGGAAATCTGCCAGGTAAAAACTGAAATATATTCGCAAGTTACCGACATGTCATATCGAAACTGGTCAAATCAAAGCTTCTTTTGGAATGTCCCAGTTGGACCATACATTATTTTCAAGAATTCCCGAAAATAAATAATTATGACAATTTTAAGTTAAGACTTAGGTCAGAAAAGCGAAAATATTATTATATATAAAAGTTTCCTTTGTCTCTGAATTCACAAGTCTGAAACTTGATATTATTGAGTCATTGCAATAAGAGGTATTTATTATTTCAATATTCAATTCATGGAGAAGAAGTCATTCAGAGTTGCGTATTCGAAAGTACCTATAAGAAAAATTTGGAATGATAAATACTACGATTAATTTGTCGTGTTTAAAGTTCTTCAGAAAAATTCGTTTCAAAATGAACAGCGAAGTGAATAATTCATAATCCAATATAAATAAAATTTCCTCGTATGTACGTATGTTACAAATTCATAACTTTTGAATTAAATATTTATTTATACGTACAAACAAAATTTTCAAACATATATTTATTAAAAAATATCCAAACAATTATTTAAAACAATGTCCAAACTATCCAATATAGAATCCATAAGTGATATTTCAATCTCCAGCCCCGTTTTTACCGTTATTTTGGCTTCGAAATGACTTCTGGTATCCATGAAATTTTTCTAACGATAAATCTCATATTAATATTGCTCCTTACTCCCTCGAACATATTCCATATTATTAATGAATAGATATTCCTCATTTGTTAAATTTCTCTTTCATAATAGTAAGAATCCATCATTTCAAATATCTAGTCCATATTTTGGGAAATAATTTCGTCGGATCTAATATAGATTCATTTTTATTCAGTGGAATAATTGTATGGACTAGACAAATCGACCTTAGCGCCATCATAGTTCACAGAGCCAAGTAGGACAATATTTGACAATTCTAGGACCGCGTTTTGGATCCAAAATTTTAGCAGGTAATAGTAGGAAACTGTCGACACCTGATATATTCTATGTATCTTGGTTTTCGTCTATCGATCAAACCAAATCAGATACTTCTCTAACATCAAATTCCATTTTGAAATGAATAAATTTCGTCCAAAAACGACCACACGTAAAAAACACGTCTAATAATTGAACCAGAGACAACAACTTTATTTATTCCAAGGAAAGTAACAAAGAAATTTGGCGTTCCGAATGGAATTTGTGTGATGTTTTCAACACAGCGATCTTTCGGAAAAGGTACGTGGTTTTAACCTTCCAAGGAAAATAAGGTACATTTTCAGTCGACTTAACACAGGTAATGGTTGCTGTAACTAACTAGTTTTCTTTTCAGATTGAATTCGGTCGAAGGTCCAAAGTGCGAGGCCGGAGGAGGAGAGGAAATAATAGAACATTTACTTAATAGTTGTTCAATATATAAATTTGACGATGGTTTCCAGGCAATCCATTCTTTGTCTGATTTTTTTTAGATGGATCGTGAACTTCGAATGAATTTAATGAATAATAAATCATTTTTATTGGTTTTTTTCGTCTTCATTCTTGGTTTCAGGTGTGATTTCGAGATATCAAACTGCATCGATAGGAAAGAAGCGATTTTGTTCCGAAGATAAAAAAGAAGCCCTTCAATAAACCAATTCCACTACACTTATACCGGGAGATAGAGTTTTTCCTGAGGTTTTATCTGTGCTCTCATATTGTGCGTAAAAATGTATGGTACCCACATTACATTTCCTCTGCTATTACTGTGATAACACATTATCCAAAATGATAGGTTTGTGGCTAGAGGACTGGGCAAATGAATCCTTTATGAATCGTCGACGTTTCGATCATATGAAAGATACATCATCCGGTAGATTGTTGAACTATTATACTAACCACCCCACATCTCAAAAAATGGCTATTATAGAAAATATTTTGTTCAGGAATTACAAATTGAGTGATCCGGTGTACCACGCGGAAAATGAAAATAAAATTAGACATTTATTAAGGAACAACAGCTATCCCACTAGACTAGTCAATAGAGTAATAACAATTTATAAACGTAAAATTAATTCATCGGAAATTTAGAAAGTAGAAAATGACAAATTATATTATAGATCTCCATACATTTCGAATTTATCTATTAAATTGAATAAACTGATACAAAATTCGGAACCTAACTGTCAACTCGCCTTCTATCCACTCAAAACAGTAGGGAGCATTTTCAGTAAACTCAAAGATCCAACACCTCTTTCATTGAGATCAACTTGGTTTACTCAATAAAATGTAAAGATTGTAGTGGTATTTACGTCGGTATGACGAAACAATATTTGAAAAAGAGAATTTATCAACACTCCTATGATTGTCGAGAAACTAATAAAGATAAAAATGAGAAAACAGCGCTAGCCACCCACCACTTCGAGAATGGTCACGATTTTGATTTTGGAAATGTGAGAGTTTTGGACAGAGAAAACAATTATTTTAAACGTTCTATAAGTGAAATGATTCAGATATCCATAAATGACACAATAAATTTGAGAACTGATGTAGAATCCCTCAGCGTTGTTTACAGCAATATATTGACGAAAATTCGAAATAAATAATCTGTCCGAATTGTGCATTTCACCCGTAGTTCCGCATTTGTCGACGTAGATAAAAAGTTGACATCACAACAATATAGAGCTCACATTATATTCCATCCGTTAGATCTCCTGTTTTAATTTTGGTTTCCGAGAGGAATGATTGGTTTTTGAGTTTATGTGTTTTATATAAAATGAACTATAGATTTCATATCCATAGTGTACTGCCTCAGATATTCATATGAGAAGGTAAAGTTGACTTTGTTGAATGAAACATGAATGATCTGGCTGCTTCTGCGATGAGAATTTGATATTTTAATATTACGTTAGTGCCAATTGAATGTTTACTGTGTGTTTCTATTACTGAAGATATTTTCAAACACCTTTTTATTGTTCGCAATGTTCATGTCAGGGTCGATATTTATTCACACATAAATGAAAAAGATCCCAACTCGGATCGAAGCGTCGACGATTCATAAAGGATTCGTTTGATTTGCCCAGTCCTCTAGCCACAAACCTATCATTTTGGATTGATTCAAGGACACGAATACGACAATTATGGCATAACACATAATACCTGATATAAAAAATGAAAAAAATGTACGGCTCATTCTCAAAAGAATATATACAGGGCGAGTCTTCAAGTTGAACCTTAATTCTAACCATAGATTCATCTTAGCAAATAAAACACTTCTTTCATTTTCCATTTTTCCAGGTTCGGCTACGGTAAAAGATTCAAGCATTTAAATATTTCTCAATGTACTAATACACTCCTGCACCTTGTTTGCAAGTTCAACATCTCTTACAGAGATCTGCATTGCAGAAATACCAATCCATTGCTTGAAATTCAAAGAAACACGATAGGGAAAACTTATCTACTCACTTAATTCTCATGATTTGGTACTTTTGAGATATTATTGTGGAGAAAATATTCCACTACACCTGACCATTTAAACGCTTATCTTCCACTTGATATTCGTGCAAATATTAGGTTGTTTCCACCATGAGATTCTACTCGATTTCATATTGTCCATTCTATTATTCCATAATTTTCATAATAATCCTTATTTTATTTAATTTTTAAATGAATTATATGAAATAATTCATTCAACCTAAACACTTTACCTTAATTCCAGTATTCTACGGAAAGTCTGGTTCACAGACATGAATACATGGCCTCTATGTCAGTGGTCTGGTTACGAAATCGCATAGTCCAAACGTTTGGTCTATGCGAAATGGATAAATATTTCTGAATATTCTGTGGCCCGGGTAAACGTGAGCAGAGCTCAATTAACGGCCTCTACTAGCTCAGGGGCGGTTCCACGAAATTAGAAAAATTGTTCGAATTTTATCAGAGTTTATATCATTCAACGTTGAATATCTCGAGAACGGTTCGCTTGAGGAGAAATTGAAAGGAATAACTAAGTGTTCTAAAATGATTGAGGATTTTTATGATGGTATTCTTCATGCTGAATTCTTATAGTTTTATGAATCGGGGAGTCTATAACAAGAAAATCGTGAAGTAAGATGAAATAGAATACGCGTCATAGCTATAGAAAACTTCGCACCAAAATTCATTTCATTTGGAGAGAGAGAGAGAGAGAGAGAGAGAGAGTCCATAGTCGAATCTGGAAAAAATGTTAGTAAAAAAAGTGTTTTATTCGATGAGAGGAATCTATATACGAAAAATTAATGTACAACTTAAAGGCTCACCCTGTAATAAGTGTTGGTATCAACATAGAACTACAAGTAGAAATCCTATTTAGTGCCCACGATGGAAACAATATTAAACAGGCTATACAAACAACATTTTTTCATCTCCGAAATTTTGGACCCCTTAGCACAAAGGGTAGCACTTCAGTGAAGTTGCATCGAGATTATCATCCTGTAAATCGAGTTAGAAGACGGCAATTGAATTATGAAACGGGGGCGTCGGGACTATAAACAAAATTACTGTCAAGTAATACTCCCCATTTGCTGGTGTAATCCGGTTATTTCGAATCTAGAAAAGCATTCCGTCGAGGGTATGACCGAATGACTAGAGTCAAAGGCGACCAGATCGACGTTTAATGGAATTAACATCGATTAGGCCTCGACGACATTGGGGATGAAAGCGAAGTAGGATAACATGACGATTTCATTCTGGTTAAATGAAATCCTATACACAAAAAATAAGTTGAAATGCTGTGAATATTATCTGAAGCTGCGTCCAGATGAGTGTAAAGCCTGATGGTCCAGAAATTCAGTAATAAGTATGATTTAGTGGAAAAAATATAATCATGGCCACTGGAAGTTCTTTCTTTCATTGCAACTCTTATTTTCGTAACTATTCTACTTTTTTCCATTTTTGGAAGTACTTACAAAAAAGTCAAGTGTGTGGCATTTTCGAAAATGCAATCGAATTACCTTTGAAACAAGGTGTCATTAAACCTCTCTTTCTATTCAAGTTTTTGTGGTTGCTTTCATCACAATTGTAGAGTTGATACAAATTGCCTGCATTCGTTCAAGTTTTATCATGAGAGGCCAATATATTATAATGGACAAGGGTGGTACTCTTTCAAACTGACACACTGCATAATGTATCGACTTGGAAGTCTGTGTGATAAGGTGTCCGGAAAATTATCCCTCCATTGTAATATTGAAAGAATTCTAGGAAAGCAATGGCATGAAATTAGGAGCTTCTACGGGCTTGTTCAGTTTAGAAACCACTTCCTAGAGAACTTTTACGTGAACCTTTAACGCAATCATTTTTTTAACAAGTATCTGTTATATTTGAATTTGATCGGATTCATATTTTTGGAAATAGTGACCATATAAGAAAAAAATTCTGGATGGATATATATAAAGAATCATTGAGCAAATTTCGTCCATTTTCAAATGAGATGATTCAAAGCTTAATAACCAAGAATGAAAGGGTCAAATTCACCAAACGATTCCGTCGAATATATCCGTCGAAATATTCGAATGAATTATGGGGTAAAGGTTCATGTAGCATTCAAATTTACTTCCACCGAATTCTCTCAATATATTTCCTTTTGGTTTTTGTTGAGATGAAACCATTCCTTATCAGTTTTTATTCAATATTTTACATTTCGAGCCGGTTTCCAGTTCTGAATTTGAAGTTTGACTTTAATCTCATAATTATCAAAAAATCAATTCTCGAATTTTAATAGAGATATATTGGAAGTGAATCGTTCATATAAATATTCATCTTAATTCTATTTTTTACATTTTTCACCGAATTTCACAGAAAGACGGGTAGAATATATTTCAACCACTCAATTTTTCTCAATTTGTCCAATCCAATCGTTAAGAATATTTTCGGATTAGAATTCAAATTTTACAGACATTTGGGCAAAATATTTATCGCAAATATTGTTGATACACTTCAATCGGCACTCGGTTTTATGAATAGATGAAACATCAAACTTAACGCGCGGTTGTTAAAATAAATCAGGTTAACTCCCCAAAAATTCTTCACTTTTCAAGATATTAGATTGAAAAAAATTTCAATAGAAAAGCTATTTTTACGCGCTTGTTTTGTTTTCGACGTGATCGAATAAAATTCTGGATATATATCAATTTTCACCGTTATTACACAACATTGATTTTTTTTACTCAAATTTGGCCACTCCGGTAGGAATTACACGTAAGAGGAAAGAATCTGCTAATTCTGATAATACTGCATCTAGGTTTATGAAATTTGATAAGGGCATATTTTTTCTGGAGAGAACCTGTATCGATTCTTGTGACACCATCAGTTACCATTTTGAACTATTTGAGTGAAAACCAAAAAAATTTGGTACTTTACCCACACAGAAATCTCAAATACGAAATTTGCAACACAAAGACGTTCATCATTGATAGTTAGATAGGAAGTGATAAAACTCTGCTATAGCAATACTTGAAAACTCAATGGCCTATTAGTGATGATTAGTGATGGTTGTAACGAAGTTTACCAACACTTTTCATGAATCATAAATAATAATTGTTCTGATGTAATGTCTAATTTTGGTATTCTTGAGATGAGTAGTTACCTCCACTACCTGAAAAGTAAGGAGAAGCATTCACTAGGAAGATTGCAATATATCGCGCCTTAATGTGAACGTGAAGTGAAAAGTAGCAAATTGGCTTGGTGCAACACCCGTCCCAGATTATTTCACATAAGAACAGTCTCCCATCCACCTTTTGTGCGATAATTCTACTTCATTTATAACTCAAATCGAATCTAGGAAATTTCCCAATCACTCCAATTCACGATAATCTAAGTGGCGAGATGCTTTTGTCTCTATTTGTACACCCGGTGGTTCTCCTGACAAAACGTGTCCTATCGCATTTGTTCCAGTGCCAGTCTCGGCTCAAATCCCCTAATCGTTTTCGGCACATGCCTGCTAAGCTTCCCAAATAATTCATTATAATGTTTCTGCTTTATGTCTGATGAACACGAATGATGTGACTCACGCCGAGCATACTGCTGGTAAATTTATGACGATCTATGTCGAATAATTTATTAATAGGTACATATTTACATACAATATCGGAAAAAAAAATGGTGCAGACATCAGTTTTGCTAAACCCACAAATTTTCCAGTCCCGAAGTTATTGATTGAAAATTTGCATCAATGTACGAAGTGTGATCACTTGAACCAAAAATATCCCGTCGAAACAAGATGGTCTCTCATAATTTGGAAGATATACGGCCGGTTTCACAAAACTTTGATATACCGATCACGGGCTTGATTGTCAGTCAACAGTAAATTCTGTGCTCGATTTCAGTTCATTTTCGACCCAACCATCGAATGCAAACCTTTATCAATGACGTTTTTCGAAACCGACGGATAGGCCACCAAAGTTCTGAAAATATGCATCTTCACGAGACTTTTTCTATCATAAGAATAATCATTCTTTGCCCCTGTATTCAGGGAGTTCCTAAATTGAAGGTACAAACGAAGATAGGAGATTCCTTTCATATTTTCTAAGAAAAGATACAGGGTATTGCAGTTTGAACAAGGTTCTAACACACCGCGTACTTTCAATCAATATCTTCACGAGGAAAAATTTGCGGGCCAACTGCATTTTGGTTTATTATTTGATGAAATCAAATACTAAACCTTAGTGATCGACCAAAAAAATTACCCCCCTGAAAATTTCATAGTTTACATTTTGAAGTATGTAGATTTGAATGAATCAATAAAAAAAATCCGTCCGTCCGCCGTACGCCGTCTATTCTCCGGGGCTTTTTCTGAAATACTAAACCGAAATCCGTAAACCTCGGTGGAAAAATCGTGTGTCGCTCGAGATTTATCCTCCAAGCCTTTCAACACGATCAGTGTACCCTAAGGGCTCAAAACTGGGGGTAGGAGGGAAAAAAAATATTTTTCGAAAACTCACCACCGATGTTTCATGAAACTCGTTGATTTCTATTGCATAACTCAACCTAAAAATTTTCACCCGGATGATTTCCGACCTGTCGTCCCTGAGTTATAAAGAAAAAAGCTGCAAATTTCCAATAATCCCGAAAATGGATCATCGCATTCAGCTCTAAGATTGGAATTCAATGGAATGAATAATCTGTTAACTTTTCATTCAGAATCATATATCTAAAAGTAGATGAAAAGATTGATTACCAAATTTTTAACACATATCGAGTTTTTGTGTTTGTGAAAAACGAATGAGGTATGAATAATATAGAAGCTTTATTCAAGATAATAATGGTATTGGGTTATTTAACTGAGAAAATAATGAACTTTGCAGCGTTTTTCTTTAAGAAAATCCACAATTCAAGTGAACTACAGATTTTCGAGAAATCGTCATTTTCTCTCCTTGTGGAATAGCCGTAGGGCTGATCAGTAGCTATCTTATGTTTATTATGGAATCTGCAAGCTCTGTTTCTTTTCACACGCGGCATTCGCTGGCAAGTTTTTCATCATTTCCGAGTTTCATTGCAACTGTCGCTATCGAATCTTTTCTGTTCTTTTTCTTATTTTCGAAGAAACTAACTAAAAAGGTCAAGTGTATGGCATTCTTGAAAGGGCTATCGAATATCCTTTGAAATAAAGTGTTACTGAAACCCCCTATCCATTCAAGATTTTAGGGGTTGCTCTATGATCACGCTCACAGGTTTGTTACAAATTGATTATTACCAAGCGTATAAATTATATGTTCCCCCCCACGAACTGAAGTTGCGTTCTTATTGAATTTTTCTGATTTTGCATCGTTGGTACTTTTTTAAATTGTCACACTATACAGGGTGGGCCAAATTGTACACTATTGAATGAGAAGTCCTGTTTCTGTATAAGATAGAAAAAAGCTGGTGTCGGTGCCTGAGAGCCAATTTTCATGAGAAACTCATTGACGAAAATCGTTCTAAAAGGTTCTAATTTCTGTATTCATAGAATCCTTCTGACTTTCGTTCTTGGTACTCCTTTAAGTTCTTCGATAATATAATAATGATTCTTCTGATGTTCTACGATTGATTTCGATAGCTCCTAAAAAAATCTGTAATCTTTACATATTTCTTCAGTCATTCCTCCTGAAGTTGACCTTCATTTATTGAGTTACGGCGCAATTTTGCACACATTTCTTGAATGGTTGTAGTCTTTCTGGATATTTTTCACGATATAAATCACAAGCTTCCTACTCATTATATCTGTTCTGTATGAAACACACTAAAATATCCCACTTCTCATAATTTTCCTATTTCATTTCAGAAAGTTGAACAGAAGTTGCATACTGCGTACTTTATTGTTTGAATAAACGTTTGATAACTACGTTTTCATGGTTTCAATCACCATCGCACCCTCCAACGTCTACTTATCCAAGAGAAAAAAATTGAAAATTCAATATCTCGAGCATAACTCTAGAAAAATATCAAGTATGCCATATTTTTGAAATGGTAATTTTAAGCTCTTTCGAAATATGTGAAAAAATACTGGGGGTCCCAATGGAAAAAAATATTTTCAAAACGATATAAAATATCAGTTTCCACAAAATTTAATTAACGTTATTGAATTCCACATAACTACGAGAATGATTCTACAGAAATGAACAATTTTCAACACACAAAAGTTACAACAATATTTCTAAAATGAACAGTTTCGAAAATCACCCGGTAACTATGTAATGGTGATAGCTATGGAGTTGTGGTACATGAGTCGGATAAAACTGGTCAATTTGAAAATGGTTGAAGAAGAAAAATTCGTTTTTTGTCGAGTTTGTGCTTCATCATTGAGTTCCTTTTATTTTGAATTTTTCCTAGTTGATATAAATGTTGTTTTGTTTTTCTCAACGGCGTTTGTGATAACATTAGGATGTGTTTCATCGTAGCGATGAAACTTGCCGAAAAAGAACAATTTATCCATTTCTTAAGAATATCCTTTCAGATATCAGGATGAAAACAGTTATACATATTGAATAGACGGCCGATTTTCAGGACTTGATTTTCATTTTAGATTCCATATGTCAATTATTATTCCGAAGAGAATGATGTATCGACTGATCTTTCTGATTATCTCGCGCCATATTTCTATAAAATCGAAATGGCAAACCAACTCAGAATTACAAATCACGTCGTTCTGGAAACGAACCGCCCCAGCCTACCATCCCGAAAAATTTTTTAACGAGTTCTCCTAGTTTTTGTCAGGTCGTTTTCTGGATCCGTAATGAAATTTAATTGGATGGATATTCGAGCCTTGGGATCCAATTACTGCCTCGTATTCGATGTTATCTCTCGAATATCTCGGGATTCTAATTGACATTTACAATTCAGATATATGGAGGCTGTAATTCTCAACTCGCCATTTTTGTGGAATCCACCTGAGCGCAGAGGAGCTCCTTAGTATGCAAGCATTTTCAGGAGCTGGAATATATATGAGCTAGTCAGAGCCTACCTGAGAATTATGTATTAATTTATTGGTCGTCTTTATTCGGTTAATTGACGAAGATATGAGCATATTGATCCGTTAAATAGTAATATCTCGAATATAAATTCGAACAATTAAATTTTATTTTAATCGGACAGTCGGAGTTTACGTGAGCGAGAATTTATTGGTGGGTTATGTTGGTATGAATATAAAAGATATTCGAAACTTGAATATAATTCGTGAAATCACTTGAATCAATTAACAAGTTTACTGTCAGAATGTGTTGATTAATTAACTAGTTCAACAGCGTTAATTTTTCTATTTGGGCTAATGCTAAACATAAAATAAGATACCGTCAGGTTACAATGTACTCAACTTTAAGAAACGAAAGTACCAAGGTCCTCAAAACATATATTAAGGTGATTCAAAACGAAATGAAGAATGATATTAAACGACACGTTAGGACGATTAAGCTTAACTTGACTTACCAATAAAAAGTTCTTAGTTTACAAGATTCAGGCTGTGAACTTTGTTCTTACAAAACTTATCAATAATAATAATAATAACAGTTCTTTATTGGAAAAACATTCCAAAAGGCCATCGACCGAAGTCCTTCAGCCT
The DNA here is from genome assembly GCA_958510865.1 of Myrrha octodecimguttata. Classification (NCBI taxonomy): domain Eukaryota; kingdom Metazoa; phylum Arthropoda; class Insecta; order Coleoptera; family Coccinellidae; genus Myrrha; species Myrrha octodecimguttata. The sequence goes on along the minus strand of OY294058.1, from coordinate 45,318,459 downwards.
GTTTATAACAAATGATTAAGAGTATGGATTGATACATGATAGAATGATAAACAATTGGAGATACACAATCATACAAAAAAAAAAAAAAAAAAAACACTTATATACATATTAACGATAATAATATTGGCTAAGTAGATACTATTGAAATTATGAACATTTATTCTGCAACACTTCCCAAATGGTGTTTAGAGGAGTCTTTCTGTGAGGTCTTAATTCCTGGTTCCTGTTAATGCAGAATTCCCTAAGAATTTTTATATTATCTTCCCGCTTTGAGAATTTCGTCGACAAATAGTCCAATCGATCTGAAATTGGTTCTATTTGAGTTTTCTCATATAAAAGATTGTTCGGGGGGTTGTAGAGCTCGTTTCTAGGGTGCCTCATTTTTGTAATTGCCCGTAGGGAGGTGGTTTCTGCAGTCTGGAGCAGTTTTTTGGTGGTTGAATTTGAGGACAGGTAAATTGGGTGGCAATATTCTAAAAGAGGACGACATATTGTTTTATAAATATGCGCAGCTGTTTTTGTGGTGATTCCTGAATTTTTATATGTGAGGCTGCGAAAATGCTTGCTTCTGGCGATACACTTTTTCTTGATGATGGATGCATGTTGTTTAAAAGTTAGTTTGTGGTCTATGTTCACACCTAAATATCTTGCACAATCGTGAGGGGTGACAATATTATAGTTAAGTTTGGAGAAGTCAGTGTTATCTTGTGGTTGAAAATTACATATTGAGATTTGTCGGGGTTTATTTTCAGTCTCCATATATTGAACCACACCATAGTCTTATCCACTAATTGTTGCAATTCATCAACCGTTTTTCGCAGGGTATTACCGTGAGAAATTAATGCTGTGTCATCAGCAAACTGCAGAATGTATATTGTGCTATTGAAGTGCATGATGTCTTCACTGAATATGTCGTAGCAGTACACCTTGCTGAGCAGAGTCGCCAAAGGAGATCCTTGTGGAACTCCTTGTTCGCTGTAAAACTGTGCAATGATTATTAATGTCACGAGAATTAATATTTGACAGAAGCCTACTCATTATGATATGAAAGAAAAGTCCTTTCGGGCTACCTTCCGGGTCGGGCAATTGTTTTATATTTTGTTATCGTTTATGAATATTCTTTTAATTTTGATGTTAAATGGCTACTCCGTGAAATTAAATGAATAAATATTCTAGCGATTGAACAAAGGTTTGATCTTTGATCGCAGAAATCTGAATTATGATATTGAGCAAGATAACATTCTTCAACGGAAAACGTACAAGTTTTTTACTTTTTATCTTTGCCGATAAAAAAAAATTGATATTGACTACACGAAACACCCTCTATGATCTGAATTGAAAAACGTATTCCGATTTCCAACCTAAACAAAACAATTTTTGATATTCTTTCATAAATAAATATTTTTCCGCCCCCTCTGTATCTCTCAAACCAGCAAGATATTTCTGAGGCAAGTTTGGCTTAAACGTCATTGAATTAGGTGTAGTATCTTCCGTTTCTAGCTTCCTCTCCAGTTCTGAATTATTCTGTATATAAAAGCCTCTGATGAATCACCCAATAGAATACATCAACTATATATGGAACTATGTATTTTATTAGAAAGAGGTAAAACTGGTGATGATAAATGAGGCAAACATTTGCGATGAATGTCTCAACATGTCTACATGGAGTTTTCATATGTTTGTTGACTATTTCAATTTAATTCTGACGAAACAAATACAGACAATATATCAGGAGTCCACAAGTTGACCTGTAATGATTGTCCTATGCTGTATATCATAGAACTCTATATTACTAGTAGTACTAGGTATATATAGAGTTCATTGCTGTATATTGGCCACACTGGAAGATTTTCCAAAAAGAGTATACGAGAACACCACCGAAAATAAATAATAAGGTAGATTTGAAGTAGCTAAGACAAAGTATCAGAAGTGCTTTGTAGAGTTGAAATCTGCTTATTCTTATAGTAACCCTAATGATTTTGAATCAATAATTCATCACAAGCAGTACTACTACATTTTCATACTGGAGTATTTCAAGTTGTGCAGACAGGTATTTAAATGTCTTCTGAAGGCATTTATCTTGAAAATTTCGAATAGTGGGAAATTACATAGGTCCATCACACTATCACAAAGTACCGGACCTTTCTGTCCATTATTTTTCAGTAAACTTTCAACACTCGATTCTTGATTTCCGTACAAGAAAATAGCATAACTGTTCCTATCCATTCATGTTTATATACGTGAAATATTTCCAGTACTAACAGAGAAAAAGTTTCCTCAACATTCACCAGGTCTTTGGAATTATTGAATCCACATAAAATTTTCTCAAATTCATTACTCTCCCAAAGTAAATAAACATTTCGATAAATACGTAATTACTACAACCTATAAGTATAGAGGACAACGTTGCGTAGTTATCTGACTATAACCTTACATTTTCAAAATATACACGGTGAAATGTGTCAGAATGTCATGGCCAACCGGGATAATTTATAAAAGTGAATGGAGTATAAGTCGCAGAGGCCGATCAGAAATTCACCCAACTGTTACGTAGCCTTTCACTTGCACGTCAATAGTAGTACCGAGATCCGGTGACATTCTGACACTGGGACAAAACGTCACGCTGACAAAAAATTCTTTTGTGCGAAGCCCCTCTTTTTGGAAAAATGTTATACTCGAGGTTAAAGATGGTGTGAATCCAACAAAAAATATGTTTTCTGAAGAGACCCATGACACTTACTTGCCATGCAGAAATTCGAATGAATTTCCACTTCATTCCTACAGAATCCGCGCGTGGTCTCACCATGATCCGTATCCTATGCCGTAGATATTTTTTCTCGACAGCAATCAATCCAATTAATAACTGTCATCGCGATATGTCATCCCGAAATGAGGCGCCTTTCATCTCTGTCTTTTTTACGACAATCGCCATTCGGCTGGGAATTTCTCTCAAGTTGGCAAGTCATCGATTATCCGATCCTTGTCGGATCAGAGAATGTAAAGTGTCTCCAAAATTATCAAGGGATCACGCCACAATGAACGGCAAGGGGACAGTGGCGTATTGGAGTCTTTTTTATTAGGAAAAATTCGAGAAATACTGTAACCTTGCGCGCTTTTCCAAAGTTATGGCTAAAGATAGTCGTCATTACAGGTTCTGATCTCGCCTAGAACTGCTCGGCTTCCAGATGGCCAATCTACCGATCCTTATTGTCGTATAATTGTCACGATATTTTGCATAAACCTTAAAACAATTATTTTACTGTGTAGGCTAAGATTTCGTCTTTATTTTATTATCTTTTTTTACACTCAGTTCCATAACCTAAAATTCGATAGTATCGGTATTTTTCAAGTTTTTGTGAACCAAAGCTTCAGTCAGATGCCTACATCTACAAATCATCAGGAGGATATACCCTTTGCGAAATAAGCCATCAAATTTGGATCTGAAATCTATCCTAAAATTTTCAAATATTTAGAACTTTTCTTTCGATTGAAGTATTAACGGCTGGGACAAGTGACATAATTGAATTTCTTCAACTAATGCTTTATCAGCGAGGCGAACTTTCGAGAACACTGTCGTGTCGCCATTTGAAAATTACAGAAAATAGAGATATTTTATTCTTAGGTCCGTTATTCTTGCATGCTTTTCACTTGACAGTGGAAATTAATCTATTGCAGAGTAGTTAAATATGTTCGGAGATTCTGCCCAAAAATCAAAGATGATGGTATGGACACAGACCAACAAGACAAATCACTTCATCGTTTGCGGGAATCGCGTCTCTCCGACCTTGAGAAATATAACAGACATAACAACACTTCCTTCTTCCTCGAAACAGCTGTCAAATTGAATACTTGATTTTGGAATATCTAAAATCGAAATGTAAAAACGGATTTGTCGGGATTCAGGAATCGCAAAATCAAAATCAGACTAAGATTTTTCGATGAAACCATTTGAAAAGCAAATTTCCAATACCAAAGCGAGTGTTTTGTCACATCTAAAACTCCTGTAGAAGAACTCGGTTGGAGTAAATGAAAATTTTGGAAAAATTTTATGGAAAACCCGTTTACCTTAATCAGAGAATCTTTGTAGTTTCACATCAAATGAGATTCATTTCAATATAAAATCAAACTATGAATAGACCAACTTTGTTCGATTCCAATCCTAGTGTGCAATCATATACAATTTTATTAGACATCCCATCGTTTTAATTGAATAATGGAGGTTTTAATGCTTCTACTTCAGTTGCGATTCCTTTATATTATATAAAATGAACATTATGAATGAGTCCACCTAAGTTCGATTCCAATTCTTGTTGTATAATTAAAACATATAATGAGAACTGTCATCATAAAATAGAACCTCAAAGATGACTAAACAATTCATTTGGTTGTAAAAAACTATTTGGATTATATTCTAAAATAGAACAGATACGAAATTATTCATCAATAAATAGGATGAAAAATTCATTTCAGCTTGTTTACATGTTTATAACCTCTTCAAGCAAGTCCGAAAGCGGCGAGAGTGACGTAATCCTATTCCTGCAATCTGATTGGCACCCCAAAGCACCCCAAACGCCTGCTAAAATTCTGATTAGCTCGATTCAGGGTCATATCTGCGTTGACATAGATTTCCTAAGTAAATGACGCGAGTGGTTTATCTGGTTGATCTGTGGTATGGATATTCTATGATCCTTTCGGTTCCCCAAAACACGCTTATCCTACGATTTCTAGGTTATGCGTAATTGTTGCTAGAAATACTCACGTATACAGGTAGTAGAATCCTCAACACAGCCACATTCAAGTTTCAAAAAACCTCGTTAATATCTCAAGGTCAGACACCTGCCAATGGAAGTGCAGGCTTGAGCGTTGCAGATAGTCGTGATAAATATTAGAATGTGTGAATTTTCGACGTTAATACGAGAAAACAGGCTGTTGTTCTGCAGGCTTCAGTTATTATTTTTTGAAATGTTTTTTCGGGATATAGGTACTCGTGGGAATGCGTAATGTTATTAAGTTTTCCCTTTTTCTCTTCATCTCTGTTCTGTTTTCCAGAAAATTCACACATTTGAAAAATATTCGATAATATAAACCATTTTGGAATATTGTGTTCTTGTCAGCTTTTGAGCGCATGTTCAATGGAGGTGACGGCTTTCTTAGCAACGAATTTGAACATGTGTGCAAAAGCTGCTGCCTTTACAGCAGTGCTTTTCTGGGTTGTTTTCGATAAACTACTGGATATCAATTGGATCTAATCTGTATTTTTGAAATATTGGAAATGCCTGCCGTAAACACAATAACTTCCGAAAGAAACAATTTAGAAACTCGATATTTGAAGAGTAGGTTTAATTACGAAGGCCGAATTCGTAAATGGGTGAAATCCACCCAATGATTCCGCAGATCAAAATTTCGTTTCTCCAATATTTCAAGAAACACAAATTAGATCGGATTGAAATCCAGTATTTCATCGAAAAATGACAGTTCGAAGGTTCATACAGAATATAATGAAGATTAGAAGGTCACAGAATTTTGTTTTTCAAATTGTTCTTATGACACGATCATCACGAAATTTTGCAAAAAGCTGCCCATCGGCTTTTCCAAACTAGCTGCCAAGTTTCATTCCGATTAAATCAGTGTTTTCTGAGTTAATCCGGAAAAAACAGCAATGTCGTTTTAAATATTTTTCCCAATATCTCCAGGAATTATGGTTGATTCAAAATTAAATTTGATACAGTGCTGTAGAATATGATTTCCGAGGTATGAGTGAATAGTTTCCTAAAAAAAAAATTTTTGGAAAAAATTTCGAATAAAAATTTTTTTCTCAACAGTATTTCGTGAAAATTTGTGCGTTATTATGCTCCAACTAACTGTATAGTTTCAATTCAATAGCATAAGTAGTTCCTGAAATATCAGGAAATATCAAAACTTTAAATGACTATAGTTCCGAAACCATTTGACCGATTGGTCCCATTAACGAACTTAACCGCCACATTCCAATGCTCGACCTAATCTGAAAGTTTGAAGTCGCTAGCTTGCTTCTTTCGACAGTTATCGTGTCGTCGGCCAGCCGGACAGTAACACAGAATCGATTTTGACAGCGGATTCGCAATCAGTGGGTCCAACGTAGTCGTTTGAGAAGGAAAGAGAGAAAAAATTCGAAAATTACAGACATTTGGACAAAATGATAGCACGCTGTTCCCCAGAACATGCGAGCAAAAAGAAAATTACAATGTTTGCGATATCATCTTGAACTATGTTAATGCCATATTTCAAAATAGGACTCCTTATAAGATAATTTGCTCCTGAGATATACATGATTGATGTCCAAAGGGGAACTTTTCAAAGTTGGAAATTGGCTTTAATTTATGTTTCGAATGAAAAGAGCTGAATGACTTCTCAACCGACAGATACAAAATCTTAATCTCAGAGCTCTGCATCCAAAATCTCGATAGACCATTTCTCAGAATTTGTCGAATATATCACCAAGTTTCAGAGAATAATCTTCACGTTTTGCCACCATATTCGCATAAAACGAAGTCGACTAAACACGTTTTCATATCAGACATTACCACGAATGCAGTCTGTCTTCTACTCATACCTGTTGCAGAAACGTCTCGATTAATTACTCATATCAAATTTCCAAGATTTAGCTGGACCGCCACTGGCGAAATGATATCGGGACATACGATATCCCGTTGGTATCTCTTCATCGAGGCAGGCTTAATTAAAACTGGCAGGTTTCTCGGAGACCTGCTTATTTATTACCTGGATCCTTGGCCTTGTAGGCAAAAACAAAAATCTTATTGGAATCAACTTTGTCATACGCCACTTTGAAACCCAATCCCAACCCTCAGAGGGAAACCGATGAGAATTGAAATTGTAGATCCAAGAATGTTTTCAGTCGTTAAAAATGATATTGAAACATGCATAGTTCTCCGAAGTGCATCTTCCATCAAATCCGAATTGTTGCAATAGGTCTGCCAATAGATAGAAGTGAAATAATAGATGGATTTTACGCTCTTTTTTGCATGACTAATTCGACATTTGGGGGCCAGAGTTCGTTCTTTTAAAAACAAATTTTCAGTGCAAATGGTTGGATAAAATAGTGGGAATGCGCAATGTTGGCAATCTTTCAGATTCCAGAATTTTCGGGAAAATAAAACTGAAATGGGGTGAAAAATAAAAAAATAAATAACATAACTCATTCTCACAAAAGAGTTATGTACCTCCTGAAAAAAATCAGAAAATAGTCACTGAAGACTGCAAGAGTACGACAACCTGTTTTCTCCTATTAATTCTAATATTTCTCGCTGCTATTGTCATGCAGACCGCGGGCGGGTGCCTGACCTTGAGATGTTAACGAGGTTTCATGAAACTAGAATGTAGCTGTGTTGCCGAAATCTACGAAGCCGTTATTTGCAAGCCCGCGTTACTATTTGCACTTAAAACAATATGGTAGTAGTGACTACTAGCACAGACCAACAAGACAAATCACTTCATCGTTTGCGGGAATCGCGTCTCTCCGACCTTGAGAAATATAACAGACATAACCACACTTTCTCCTTCCTCGACACAGCTGTCAAATTGAATACTTGATTTTGGAATATCTAAAATCGAAATGTAAAAACGGATTTGTCGGGATTCAGGAATCACAAAATCAAAATCAGACTAAGATTTTTCGATTAAACCATTTGAAAAGCAAATTTCCAACACCAAAGCGAGTATTTCCTCACATCTTAAACTCCTATAGAAGAACTCGTTTGGACTAAATAAAAATTTTGGAAAAATGTTATGGAAAACCAGTTTACCTTAAATCAGAAAATCTTTTTAGCGACACTTATAGGTCTCTAGGAAAACCCTCAAAATCTTCTGGGAGTTTGGGTGTGTTCTATTATATTGCAAACTTTTTTCTAATATGTGAGAATACAATCAAATTAATGTGTAAGAATTGAAGAAACTTTAAAAATTTATAAACAAGAAATAGACTTCCTTTAAAAACTACATTGTCTTACATTTTCCATAACACTATCAATTATTACTCATATAAATATGTTATTCGTTAGGTTTTCAGTAGCTATATTGTTGTAAGTATACCATGTTTACGTGAAGTCTGCCAAACTGTTTCAGACACTGGTTTTTACATAATTTAATTCAGCAAGTTGAGTATAATCCATAATTGCTTCACTATTTTATCCATAAAGAATATATACAACAGTAATTCATTAAAAGAGGTATTTTTTTGGCGAATACTTGTTCTTTGAAATCAATTTATCAAGCAAAGAGAAGCATACTATTGTATTAAATGGAAAATGTATAGGAGTGATACTTTCACATCAAATGAGATTCATTTCAATATAAAATCAAACTATGAATAGACCAACTTTGTTCGATTTCAATCCTTGTGGTTGTGCAATCATATACAATTCAATTAGACATCCCATTGTTTTAATTGAATAATGGAGGTTGTAATTCTTTTACTTCATTTGCGATTCCTTTATTTTATATAAAATAAACATTATGAATGAGTCCACCTAAGTTCGATTCCAATTCTTGTTGTTGTACAATTAAAGCATATAATGCGGACTGTCATCATGAAATAGAACCTCAGAAATGACTGAACAATTGATTTTGTTGTAAAAACTGTTTGGATTATATTCTAAAATGGAACAGATACGAAATTATTCATCGAATAAATAGGACAAAAAATTAATTTCAGTTTGTTTACATGTTTATAACCTCTTCAAGGAAGTCCAAAAGCGGCGAGAGTGACGTAATCCTATTCCTGCAATCTGATTGGCAGCCCAAAGCACCCCAAACGCCTGCTAAAATTCTGATTAGCTCGATTCAGGGTCATATGTGCGTTGACATAGATTTCCTAAGTAAATGACGCGAGTGGTTTATCTGGTTGGTCTGTGCTACTAGTGAAGACCATCAATCAATCCAAGCGATATACAGGGTATATCTGAATAACACCGAAAAAATTTAAGGGCCGATTCTGTGATGAAAATGAAGGTGGGTATTTGGTATGAAATTTTTAGAAAGACCTCCCCTGGAAAAGTTACACCCCTTTTTCAATCCTGAAGGGGTTGGAATAGTCAACTCCTAAGATATTTTTTCTCACAACTTTATTTTGGATACACATTTTCCTTTTGAAACCAAATGCCTGAAAAGCCCAATTCATTCACTAACTTTTTTATTGTTTGTGTTTTATTGAAAACTTGAGGATTTACGAGAAAAAATATCGATGATCTGCGAAACCGCATTGTGGCAGGGTATTAAATTGTCAATATTCGACCGGCTTTTGTGAATTGTTCGCTATTGTTTTAGTTGTAAAAGTCTTAGCCTAGTAAAATCATAATTTGGTTGGCTGTTGTTCAATAAAATGATATTTAACAACGGTAATGTTTGTCCCGTAAATGCTTGAGTTTTCGAACACACTTGTGGAAATAAAAAAAAGTGAATGAATTGGGCTTCTATGCCATGTTTTTAGAAGAAAAATTTTCATCCAAATAAAAGTTGTAAAAAAAATATCTTAGAGTTCACTATCTCAACCCCTTCCCAGCATACTTAAGGGTTGAAAAAGTTTCGAAATCTGTAGTTTTATTATCAAAAAATATTCGCCAAGTTTCGTGTTTTCAGCTTGTGAATACGGGAAATAAAATGGAGAAACTGTTTTTTTTGTTGATCTTCGGAAGGGTATAACTTTTCCGCAGGGAGGTTTCTCAAAAAATTTTATATCAAATACCCACCTTAGTTTTCATCACAGAATCACCCCTTAAATTTATTCGGTGTTATTCAGATACAACTTGTATACCCTTGTTGGTAATGTAAATTGAGGTGTTACTGCAAAATACCAAGTGAAAGACATCGGCATCAATGCAACTTTCTTGAGTTGCAGACTGCCGCAGGAGTCAAGATGCATCGCTTACTGTGTTGATTTCGAGATTTTTTTTTACTCGGAATCGACGGAATATCACGTTATTTATGTTACTTGTTAGCTCTCTTTTCGCAACCTTCTTACAAAGAAGTCGAAAGAAATGTCGTCCAAATTTTTCTATCTCTCGCCATATATCTTATTCAAATAGTATATCATAGAATTACTTACAAGCTCTTAAGATTTTTCATCCAGAATTATTCAGCCTACCAACATAAAAACATGAAAGTAATGGCGATATTCTGTGAAGAATAATTTCGACGATAAATTAACCACAACTCATAAATACATCTATTCTGGTAAGATTCTTCTACTTCATATCTATGGTCCAGTTTAAGTCATCAAAGAAAGAGTGATCAAATTTAATTAGTGTCTTGGTTGAATACAGACAAAAATACTGTTACATGAGACAATTGAATCGATTGTTTTTGCGCTTATATTCAAGGGAACAGCATGCTATCGTTTTGTCGAAATGTCTTCAGTTTAAAATTTTTTTACAGACCGCCCGTTGCCACAGAACGAAAACTGAAGCGACTTGAAGCTTTCTTGGCAGGTTGCTTATCAGAATTCGCCGGCAATAATGGGCCAAGTCGGCAAACAGTTCTGAAGTACTGTATTACAGTTTTCCGATTTTAATTGCTGGGGATTTTGGGGAACTAGGTGGCAAATGACGGTGCACGATTTTGTGCAAAATTTCGGGTTAATCGTGTTACAAAAATATTCAAAAAAAATTTTGTTTCAAATAATAATTTTTCCATTTTAAGTTCTACAGAAAAATATTTTAAATTTTGCAGATATTGGAATAATGAATTGTGATTCTGGGAAATTGGAAATACATACAATTGGAGTTTTAATTAGGTAGTAATAATTTTACGAATTATGTAGATACTTAGTATTTTCGTAGAATCCATGGATTTGATGTTTGAAGGAGCTTATCGTCATCGCATATCTTCGTGCTGAATTTCGATACGGTCGTATCCGTATTTTTGTAAATAGTGAGATTTCAAATGAAGTTATCTACTTAACTGTTAAGCATATTTCGTGCATTCTGACCTTGACCTTCGTATCAAAGCTTTTAATCTAGCCTGAAAGTTTCGAGTCTCTAAGACTCTCTAAGATGGACGAATTCAGTGAAAAGAAAGAATAGAAATCATCTCTCACAATCCTGGATATACTAGCTTGTTTCTTTAAATTTGCTCATTACTCCATATAAAAAGTTACAAGTGGGAAAAATTGGTCAGAAGAATGATAACTGAAATGAAATGAAAGAATGTTCAATGAGTAAGTTGTTCGTTGGTGTTCGAGAAACGAAATGAATACTTAAACTCATGTTCTAACAGATCTCAATTCAACATTTTCTTCATTTCTGGTTTATTATTTATTCAAAATGATCGGGTAAAGACCGAATCAATCCATTTCACAACACATTCCATTTGTACGCGGTATTCTAGGAAACAGCGCGTTATCATTTCGTTACGATGTCTGTAATTTTCGAATTTTGAGCCGAAAATGGTCTTAAACGATCGGGTTGAACTCCCTGAAAAAAAATCTTTGGTCAAATTCAATTCTGTCCATCCTTCCGTATGTGCTCTAGCTTTCGAAAGAAAAATCTCAGCGACCTAAAATTGTTAGATTAGGTTTGGAGTTCAAATATTTCGGTTATGTTCGTTAATATGTGGAATCGGTTGGATGGTTTCGTAGTTAGGCCGATTTAAAATTTTGAGGTTAATTCCTCGATATCTCATGAAGTATTGACTCAATCAAATTGAAGCTTCGTGGACAGTTTTGTAATATTAACGCGCAACTCAGAGCAAAATGTGGATCTAGTCGTTAGAAAATGTTGAAAAAAATTTTTATTCAGAAATTCTCGAAATTTCTGATGAAAAATTTTTTTCTCTGAAAATACTGATTAGATTTCGATGGAATTTGGTACAAACCTCCTTAGAGTCAGTATTTAAAAACAATGTTCTAAATTTCAATTCGATCCGATATTTACTTCCGGAGATATAAGGAAAAAAAATGTGCCAAATTGAGTTGTTTTTTGAAATTTTAACGTTATTTCCGCAATATCTCAAGAAGTAGAAACGCAATCAGATTGAAACTGTAACCAGGTGGAGATTACTAACATGCAACTAGGTGCAAAATTTCGTGTTGATCTAATAGTTAGAATTTGAACAAGCGCGTAAAAGCTCCTGACCTCACGTCAGTGCTTTTCTAGATTTTTTTTAATGTTACATTCACTACCAATAATAAGTTCATAAATTTATCACTTGGCTAGGTATTTATTTCCAGCATAAATTCACCGGATTGGCGTTTTCCACAATTAATATAATTGAATCGAATTAACCAAGAGCGACTCCATGATCGATATGATAAGACCAAAGGCAAAAACTGATGTCATTATCGCTAATGAAAACTGACATATTCATGAACATAATTAACGATTAATTCCATATATTGGACTTGAGACTCGAGTTATAGATGAAATGATGATTACCTTATATAATTATTTCCACGTACAGAATTGAAGGTGTTTTTCATCTCACCGTCGATTGGATGCTAACGGCTGATTGCTCAATAAGTTATGGTTCGGGAGAAATAATTTTAAATGGTCGGTAATTATTGCGGATACGGTAAATTTCAACGAGTTTTTAATATTTCTTTTTGTTTACGATGCACGATGGATTATTGAATACGATGAAAATATTGTTCTTGTCTTATTCCTGAACGATATTAAACCATTTATAGACAGAGAGATGAAAGTCACATTCACTGTAGAATACGAATGTCTGCTTGATGAAAAATTGGCTAGTTGTGTAGTAATTCTAACAGGAAACAGCTTAATTTCTAGAAAAGTTTCATTTGGTCAAGAACTATTTGTTCCTCTCAAACCACCAACCAATCATCAGCAATATTCGGCATAAAAGAAGTTTGAGTCAAACCTTATTTGTAGGTAATCATATTTTTTCATAAACGGCTATTATCTTGAAATGTCGATAGCTCAACGAATTAAACTTCGACAACTAGATCCTGAATAATATTATATAAAATTGAAACTGAGATGAATGACTTCAAAATTCGAACTAAGTATCCGCACTCAGTATTCAACCACTGCTAGTTGAATACTTCGTTTCAACTGATCACTAATGACATAAATGAAAATATTCTATAAAACCTTGAAAAGCACTGCCGTGGAGGCAGCAGCTTTTGCGCGCATGGATTTCAATTGGATCTAATCAGTATTTTTGAAAATATTGAGAAAAGAAAATTTGGAATGGGTATATCTACGGAATCATTGGGCGGATTTTACCCGTTCACGAATTCGACCTTCGTATTAAAGCCTCAAACTTACCCTACAAATATCGAGTTCCTAAGTCATTTTTTTCGGAAATTATTAATTGTGTTTATGGTCGGCCGTTAGGTTTGGACCTTAATAACGAAGGCTGAATCGTAAACACAATAACTTCCGAAAGCAACAACTCAGAAACTCGCTATTTGTAGACAAGGTTTGGACCTTAATTACGAAGGCCGAATTCGTGAATGGGTAAAATCCACCCAATGATTCCGCAAATATACATGCCCATTCAAAATTTTATTTTCCCAATATTTCCAAAAATACAGATAAGAAGGACCGAAATCCAGTTCTTTATCGGAAAATGACAATTTGAAGGTTAATACAGAATTTAATGAGGATAATATGAGAAGATCACATAATAATAATGAAAATTTGAATTTTTTTTTCAAATTCTTCTGATGACATGGTCATCACGAAATTTTGCACAATGTTGTCCTTCAGCATCTCTGAACTAGCTGCAAAGTTTCACAACGATTGAATCCATATTTCTTGAGTTATACCGAAAACAAAACGATATCGAGAAGATATCTAATAGCCGTATCGAATTGAAATTTAATAAACTGCTGTGAAATATGCAGCTTAAGTTATAACTGAAATTGTTCTCGAATATGAACAAAAGTTTCGAAAAAAAATTTTGAAAACAATTTTTTTTAGATTGAGTGACAATACGATTTCAACGGAATTTTGCTCAAAGTTGCGCGTCATTACGTTTCAACTAACTGCCAAGTTTCAAGTCGCTAGCTGGCTCCGTTCAACAGTTATCGTGTCGTCGGCCGGCCGGGCAGAATCGATTTTGACACCGGATTCGTTATCAGCGAGTCCAACCTAGTCGTTTGAGACCATTTTCGGCTCAATCATCTGAAATTACAGACATTTGGACCAAACGATAGCACGCTGTTCCCGTTGAACATGCTCGCAATAATATATAGCCTCAGAAGGTTTTCTAAACTGCAAATTTTGACCCTTTTTATTTCCTTCTTAATTTACAAAGTAACTGCAATGAGCAATCACCAATCCAGTAGCCTCGCTATGGAGTACTTTCTTTCAAGCAAATAAAATCAACGATCTTCGTTTCATGTCCCTCACGAAATTTTGCATTAGTATTCGTAGAAGGCACCCCGAGATTAATAACCAAGGTTCGGTTAGCTCAGATCAGAATTTTCGAAAAAAGTTTTTCAGATTGGAATGGATATACCTATCTACGAAATTATAAGGCTGATTTTACGTATTCAAGCTTTCAATCTAATTAAACAAAATGGCCCAATTCAGTAACCATCGAGCAGATTCAAACGTCTATAGGTCGGTGCATCTAGACCACATATAAGGCATATCTTGAAATTTCTAGTCTCCCAGAACTTTTTCATCGAAAATTTTAGTGTTGACAAAAGGCCAGACAGAGTTCTTCATCAATTTATCAATTCAATCTTTTAGTACAATTTTTTAGAACAATATTCTACATTTCGACAAAAGTTCGATGTATATTCGAGTTTTCGCTATTCATTCAACTAACGAACATTCATTTTACGAGCGCACTTGAGCCCTTGTTATTGTATCAGTGCTCCTATAATCAAATAAATTACATAATATATTAAATTTCGTGAATTCAATTTGTTTATTGATAGCTGAAGCAGCGACAATCCATCATTCACGTCCCTAATTCCCATAGCCAGAGGCCATATATCCCTACAAGCAGACATAAATTGAAAAGTGTCAGACTCTTCTCACAACTGACTTCCTCGTGTTTGTTTTAAATTAAGGGATAATTTGGTCGCAATTAAGTAGGCGGCCTGGCGCTACCAGGGGTTAACAGTTAACTGCATCCGCATCCTGTCTGCACGCCAAAAATGTCTCTTACCATTGCGGATAAATTTGATTGATAATTTTGGGAAGGCATGAACATTTTTTGTGCGACGTTTGTTGCTCTCTAGTTTCAGATAAAACCCAGAAAACGTCGAAATTTAAAATATCAACCAAATCTGACATAATATAGTTTCGATTCGAATTGAAATTTTGAACATTGTTGCTGAATATTGAGTCTAAGGTTTGTGCCTGATTTCGTTGAAATCTGATCAATATTCTGGGCAAAAAAATTCTCAAAAATCACGAAATTTCACACCAAGCTGCATGTTAGTATTTTCGAACTATAAACACAATTTCAATCCGATCAAATCAGTACTTCATGAGATATCAAATATTCAAATGGCTTAACTCTGAACTGAGAACTGACCGATTTCACCTATTAATGAACTTAACCGAGATATCTGGAGAGAGATAAAACAACGTCACTTCAAAACCTTAGAAAACAGATAGGGAAGCTAATGTATACTTGTCCATTGTGAAGATAAAAATATTATTTACAAGTAAAATAAATAACATAATATAAATGACATCAATAAACAATGATGTAAAAATAAAAGATATTCACAACCTACAATACACCCTAGATAATTTGCGTTATATGGATATAAATAACATTCACAATTAAAATTTGAAAAAAATAAAAACTAAAATGAACTCGCAAGTCCTAACGAAGAACGCAAGAAATACCCACATAAACTTTTATTTTATATCTTCCAGAATGATTCTACATGTCTCGCCGATTTCTTGAACTTGACGATATTTCTTTCACTATGATGCTAATCCGTATCGGCCCTAATTACAAAACACTGCAAATTTTACACAAAGGTTTATTATTTTCTCAGTTAAATAACCCAATATAACATTGATAACTCAAACAACTTAGAACCGAATGCTATGATTCATTTTCGACATTATTGGAAATTTGCAGCGTTTTTCTTTATAACTCAGGAACCACTTGTCGGAAATCATCCGGGTAAAATTTTTTAGGTTTAGTTATGCAACAGTAATCAACATTTAATCCATCATGGAAATGGGGTGATAAGTTTTCGAGAAATAATTTTTTTTCCCCAACCCCCCCTTCAGAGCCCTTAGGGTACACCGATTCTGCTGAAAAGCTTGGAGGATCAACGCCGAGTGACACACGATTTTTCCACCAAGTTTCAAGGATTTTCGTTCATTACTTCCAAAGAAAAGCCCTGGACAACGGACGGCGGACGGACGGAATTTTTTTATTCGTTTAATCAAATCTACATACTCCAAAACGTAAACTGTGAAATTTTCAGGAGGGGTTAAAATTATTTTTTTGGTTGGTCAATCACTAAGGTTTATTATTTGATTTTATCAAATAATAAACCAAAAACTTGTTGGACTTCTTCCGCGGTCTACGACTAACTTTATAAAAGTGAGAGGATCCTTTCATATGGGGTTTTCGGGAACTTAAAGATCACTAACCCGGGTTAATTGAAAATGTCAGATTGGCAGATGGAGCTTTCAATAACTGTCGTTTGAGTTACCCGCGTAAGTTTCCCGATCAGTTTTCTAAAAACCTTGTAATAAACCAAATTTCAGTTTGATCCGATTTCAATTTGGGGAGATATTGAGAAAAAAATATTTTCGTAGTTTTTGCTTCGGCGACATTGTTATCTCCGGATTAACTCGAAAATACTGATCCAATCATGATGATTCAAGTTGAAATTGCTGAGCACAACTCCGTAGAACATTTAGTGATGATCGTGTCATCAGAACCATTCGAGAGAAAAAAAATCAATTTTTTTCAAATAATCCATAGTCTATGATCTCCTTATCATATAGTTGCATAAAAGTTGTATTTTCGATCGAGCATTGGATTTCAATCCGATCCAATCTATATTTTGAAAATATTAGGAAACCAAAATGTCAAACGGGCATATGTGTGGAATTATTGGCTGGATTTCGACCATATTCAAGAATTCGGTCAACTTGTCAACCCAAGTTGCTTCTTTCACAAGTTATTTTGTTGACGTTCGGTAGTTAGGCAAAAAATCTAGAAAAGCACTGCCGTGAAGGCAACAGCTTTTACGCGCATGTTCAATGTAGATGACCGCCTCGACAACGAATTTGAATATGCGCCCAAAAGCTGCTGCCTTCACGGCAGTGCTTTTCTAGATTTTTTTCGATACATTATTCTCATGAAATTCTGTATGAACCTTCGAACTGTTATTTTTCGATAGACGGCCGGATCGTAAACACAATAACTTCCGGAAGAAACGACTTAGAAACTCGATATTTGTAGAGAAGGTTTGGGGCCTAATTCGAAGGTCGAATTCGTGAACGGGTCAAATCCTTCCAAAGGTACCGTGGATATACTCATTCAAAATTTTATTTTCCCAATATCTCCAAAAATACAGATAAGATCGAATTGAAATTCAGTACTTTATCGAAAAATAGCAGTTTGAAGGTTCATACTGAATTTAACGAGTATAATATGACAAGAAGATCACAGAATATTGAATATGTATTTGAAAGAAAAAATTCGAAATTTTTTTCGAATTGTTCTAATAACACGATCATCACGAAATTCTGTACAAAGTTATGATTGAATTAGTCTTGAGTTATACCGAAAAAACAACGATATCGGGAAGATTACTACGAAATTTCATATATTTTTTCCAAATATCTCCAAAACTAATAACCGTATCGGATTGAAATTAGACACACTGCTGTGGAATGTGGAGCTCAGAGTTCGCGCTGAATCTTTTATCAAATGTGATGAACTGTTCGCGAAAAAAAATTTTTTTCGAAACAAATTCTGATAAATTTTTTTTTTCGAATTTACGGATAGTATGAACGAAACCTCGCGAGAAATTTCGCGTTGCTATACTCCAACAAACTGCCAAGTTTCGATCCAATCGTTTCAGTAGTTTTTGAATTATCGCCAAAATAAAGTGAAAACTCTAAGGGCTCTAACTCCGAACATTAACGAACTTAACTGTCGCATTTTAAAATGCAACCTACCCTAAAAGTTTCAGGTCGATAGAATCCTCCGTACGATCGTAATCGTGTTTATACGGACGGCCGGCTGGCCGGACAGAATCAACTTTAACACCGGATTCGTCATCGGTGAGTCCAACCTAGTCGTTTGAGACCATTTTTGGCTCAATCATCGAAAATTACAGGCATTTGGACAAAACGATAGCACGCTGTTCCCCAGAACATACGCGCTAAAAGCAGGACCAAAGCAATTATTCGATTTCGAGATCAGATCCGTTCTTTTCCGGAGAAGCAGTTTTGCAAATGGAAAAATTTCAGGGGTCACAATACCTACCCTCCATTCCATTCAGCCAGGAAACGGTTGTTTTATAGATCGTCGAATTTTTCAGAATCTCAAACCTAATGCTGTAAGCGACTCTGGTTCTGTCCCACATGTTTTAGCAAGGGAGATCTCAGACGCCTCTGGCTTGTCAGGAATTCTTTCTGGATCGCATGGTATGACATAATAAGTTGGATAATTGGTTAGTAATTGACCACACACGCAAGAACAAAATTCGTCTGCGTGTGTCCTGGAATGTTGGCGTCACCGTCGTATAAGGAGTACGAAATAATAAATCACTCCGAAGAGAATGAAAGGGGGAGTTTTTCTATTCCATATAGCGGAAGTGCAATCCCAGAAAGAATTCATACTCGATAAATCACAATATTTTTCAAATGAACTCATAGTTTTCTTCATAACTCTGAACCATTCCACCAGATGGATCGAAATTAAGAAAAATGAGTCTTGAGTTCCACAAGATATTTTATGTTGATGATATATTCATATATATGTCTTGGAAAGATCCAAATACACAATAACTTTCGCAAAAAACAGCGTAGGGAATCGATATTTGTACTGCAGATTCGAGACTTAAATACAAAGACCGAATTCATGAATGGGTAAAATCCACCCAATGATTCAGATGGGTATGACTCCGAAAGATTCTAGGTCCTTTCCTTTAAAAACTTGAGAGCATACGGAAGATCGGCGGCCGGATAAAATTTAATTTGGCCATGGATTCTTCTTTGAGGAGTTTAAACTAATTGATAGGACCATTTTCGGGTTAAATTTCTAAAATTGCAGACATTTGGACAAAACGATAGGTCCCTTGGTACCTAGAACATACTAGAAATAAAAACGAACGAGAGAGTGTCATTTCACTTCATAACTTCAATATTCCTCGAAAATTCATCAATACTATTGATAAGTTGAAGTGAACGAAGTGTGCCCTTGACTCACATCATTCACAATTAAACAATATATGAGCAGAAATTCGGACCCTTCATTAATTGAATCGAATTTAGTATATTGACGACGTTTCGAATCTTTTTTGATTCTTCATCAAGGCACAAATGACAGAATAATAATGTTAACATACGTGCAGAAAAAGATTGCGTCACTCACATCGTATCTACATAATTTCGACTTATGTTGAATGAAATGATCAAATTTATCTGGTATTTCCGAAAAGAAAAACAAATTTGATCGATTCTAGTTTATTATTACGAATTCTGAATCACGAAAGAGGGAAAGCTTATTATTACTACAAACGATTCATATTTGAAAACTTACCATCCCCAAACAGGATTTTTTCTTGAAAATTGAAGCAATCTCTTACCTGAAACAAAAAAAAATGTAGTCAATTTGCCTTTTTTTGAAGTAAAATGGAATTCAATTTCGATATGTCTTCATCGGCAATACGAATTATTTCAATGTTTGCCATAAGAATTCAGGCTTACCAATTTAAATACAGGATTTCACGCATTATAAACATTTGTTCTGCAAAATTGTCACGCGCTTTTGTTTCCTAGTATAATCGATCGAAAAAAAAGCACACAAAAGAATCGGAGTAATCCGAGTGGAATTATCTTACTCGGTTGTAATTAATATTTTCTAATGGCACTCAATTAATATTATAGAAGAAGAAGAAGAAAGTTTATTTTGCCTAATAAACTGATTACATTGCTGAGGTTTATAATAATAATATAACCAGTGCGCAACATTAAATCAATAATAATTTTAAAATTGTTCTATGAGAGATACATTAAATAATTAAGGAAAGGAAAAACGAAAACATCTAGAGAAATCATGAGTGTGAATATGTCTAACCAGGTATCAGCATTTTCTATACTAGTTTCTCAAAATCGGTGAATAAAATGTCCAGGTGGATAGATGCAAGGTATCAGATATCATCAGGTCTGTCTACAAATTAAATTACTGTCTGTATGTTTCTTATTAGTTATTATCTATTAAATTTTTTATTTGAAGTCTTGTGTTAATACTCATCCAAGCTTGCATTTGTCAATTGAAAATTTGAACAATTTTATATTTCATATATTTTCAAGTTTTCTGGAATGAGATTGTAAATTTTGGGTGCAAGATAGTTACAGCATCGCTGGCCAATTGTCTTCATACATCTGGGTATTTGGTATTAATGAACTCTGTTCCTGGTTGTGTAATTATGTTGCGGGGCGTTCACGGCTATCTTATTGGGTAGGATGTTAGATAGTACTTTAATAGCGTAAATTCGCCTTACATCATGAACTTCAGCTGGCTCGAATAACTCGTGGCTCGGAAAGGTATGTGGTTTTCTATGAATCAGTTTCAGGACAACGTCCAATGGTCTGATGTCGTTTTCACCCAATAATGCCATAGCTGATTTGAGATTGTACCAAGGCTTTGTAGAAAATTTTAAAATATTTTATATTATTCAGATGAGAACGTAGGTATTTGAATTTGAATAGCAGACCTCTTATTCTATTTGTAGGATTTTTTATATGTACATACCATTTCAGTTGACTTGATGTTTTTTGTTTCAACTATAGAAGTTTCGCTGTCAATCTCAAGTTTTCCCAACTTCAGTAGAATGACGAAATCGTACCTCAAAAGCACCGTGAGCAAAACATTGTCGGTCCATTGTGACAAGGGGTAAGGATTCATTTCACTGCATTTCACTGGTATAGAAAATTGTATGATGATCAATGAATGAAAAATCAAATTTGATGAAACTTTTCGATAGGCAATCCAGGAAGTTTCTATATCAATATTTTATTACCGAACAGTATGGGTACAAATTAGAGAAACATGGTATTTTTACTACTACCTAAAAGTATTTGAGAAAACGTCCAACTCTTCTATTGAAAATCGAAAACAAAAGAATGACTTTCGAAAAAATGGAAAATCAAAAATCAACGTAATGGTTTTAAAATAAAGTGTAAAGTTTAACATCATGATGCCAAAAGTCAATTATTTTCGACTATTGCTCCGAAAATGGTCTGGAATGACTAGGGTAGATTTACTAAGTGAAGTATCCAATGTCAAATTCAATTCTGTCTGAACGACCGACAGTTACCACGATAATTTTCGAACGGAACGAGCTGGCCACTCGAAACTTTCAAATTGTCAATTTTGCACAAAAGACTGGAGGGTTTTGGAGTTATTCAAATTATCTCCTAAATATTCCGAGAAGTGCTGATGCGATCAGTTTGAAATACCGACATCAGTTAAAGAATATCGATACACAGTTGGAAAATCAAATTGAAGGTTTTTTCGGAAATTTTGTTAGAAACTTCCATCATTCAGATGCAGCCTCAATCACATCAAACATTCAAAAATACATAAACTCATCGCCCAGCCTGTACTAGTTAGTATTCTCGCATAAGTATCCAATATCCCACACCATCTCAATATTTACGTGATACTCAATTACCAAAACATACACTGTATTTATAGCTCGTTAGCTGGCTGTTTCACAGTTCATAATACATATCGGCTAGCCTTGAAAAAAATAATGCAATAAACAGTGTCGCCTTTCAGACCAGCAGCGGCTGCACAGAAAGTGATGGATGAAAGGCCACATTTTTTAACGGGTGTGAACGAGATAGCACTTAATTTAAGAGAGTACTTTCAGACGCCTCTTCAATGAGGAACATACGTTTCGGTATTTCTCGATTATTTTTCTTTGAGGCTGTTATTTCTTTGTAGTCTCCGACAACTTATGGTGTATTTTGTTAACATCAAAGACTATTAGGGGTATTTCAGTTTTTTGGACAATTTCGCTTTTCCCAATTAAATGACTTCGGAAGAATTATATAAGGGGTGTTTTTCAAGAGCGTGATCCTCGATTAGTGAAAATGATTGAAAGACAATTGTGAAAGGAA
This sequence comes from Myrrha octodecimguttata, assembly GCA_958510865.1. Lineage (NCBI taxonomy): Eukaryota > Metazoa > Arthropoda > Insecta > Coleoptera > Coccinellidae > Myrrha > Myrrha octodecimguttata. The sequence goes on along the minus strand of OY294058.1, from coordinate 45,296,146 downwards.
TGATAAGCAGCTGAGTTTCATGAAGCTTATACTTTCTATAAATATGATTCTCTCTTCATTTGAACACTTATTTCCATTTACATCTGCACTGTCCAAACAAAACACAGAAGGGAGCAATTTAGAGGTATCTGAGGATCTACGCAATTCTTCGAAGCTAACACAAACAGATTTTACGCACTTATCAATACCTAAATAATAATCTGAGAAAACATAAATAAATTCAAAATGACAATTGCCGAATTCCCATTAATTGTTTTATGCGCTCTGATTGGTCTATAGGTGGCGTTTATGTCGGTGGCGAGAGTATGAAATACAGTCGGTTTCCCAGGTTGGTCTAAAGATTTAGTAGGAAAACAAATGAAAATAAGAGCACCATATCTTCTGTGCATCCTAGTTTCATGGATAAAGAAGTTCTTTATTTCTATAGGTATGAATGTGTGCTTTTCAGATATCTATGATTCTCGGATGAATTTAAAATGGGTAGAAATCTTATTTTCGATATTTTTTTTTCAAATAACATTTCTGAAATATAGGAATTCCATGACCTTTCGAGACTGCATTCTCGGATCATTTACTCATTTCTAAGGACATGAGAGGGTATACGGGATCCCCTCTCGAAAAAAGTTACAATCTGCTGTATTAAATATCAATTAAAGCTTATGTTGGGAGGATTTTGACTCATTTTTCAGTTTTTTTCTGGGTATTCACTGCCAATACTGAAATAGAACTAATAAAAATTGTTTTTTTTCATGGAAAATGCCCTTGCGGATTGCAGGATTGAACAATTTGAGTTTCACAGGAAAAAACAATTTTGTTTAATTTAAGTTGTTCTGTTTCAGATAATAGGAGTGAAAACCTATAAAAAACCTACAAAATGATGCAAAATTCAATGTTTCGAAATTATTACGTTGTAAAATGTATGCAGGAGCCTTTTACCACATCAAAACCCCTACATCAACCAATTTCTTCGTTTGTTTCCTGAAGTTTGCTCTGAATTTCCGAAAACCCAACCCCAACTTTATGTCGCACATGTGGCAACTCCAGTCCCATTCATAAAACCCCAAACTACCTTACTACGTGTTACGCAAAACCCATAAAACCTCACCGTGGCGGCAATCCGTCACGGCAAAAACGCATCTCGATGTTTTGACACTAGCCAGACGGATGCCATAACTTCTCATCGTGGGCATTTTGCGACCTAGGACCGCATAAGTCAATTAGATGGGCCCACTAGGCGCCAACAGCAGTTTTAACGCTGTCCACGCCCAAACGTCGATCTGCGGACGCTTGACGAGGTCCCGAAACACGATAGGGGAAATCACGAAATTGTTTTATCGGTTCCCGATGTCGGCATTGCCAGAACATGTGAGACGTTTCAGCACCACAAAATTGGTACGGGATTTATGGGAAAAGAATGGGTCAGTTCGGTTATTTGAGAATGAATATGTTGATTCGTTGAGTCCTTTATCTGTTCGACATGGTCCTTCAAGGATGTTTCCTTTCTTTGTGACCACAAGGGTCGGTGTCGGTGACTTCTTGTGGATATGATATAGTTTCCGAAATTGGATATGTTGAGTGGTTCTGGATATCCGTAGAACTTTTAGCAAATCTCTGAATGTCGCAGCTGTTCGTCATGCTGGTTTTTCGGGCTGTTTCCAGGAGACTCTCATTTCTTACAGAACAAAAAACCTAAAAAAGTACTGACGTGAGGTCAGGAGCTTTTAAGCGCTTGTTCAAATTCTAACTATTAGATCAACACGAAATTTTGCACCTAGTTGCATGGTGGTAGATCATCTGATTAAGAAGTTTCAATTCGATTGTATTTGTACTTCTTGAGATATTGCGCAAATAAGATATTGCGGAAATAACGTTAAAATTCCAAACAACAACGAAATTTGGCACATTTTTTTTCCTTATATCTCCGAAAGTAAATATCGGATCTAATTGAAATTTCTAACAATGTTGTTAAATACTGACTCTAAAGTTTGTGCCAAATCCCATTGAAGTCTAATCAATATTTTTAGAGAAGAAAAAATTTTGAAAATTTTCGAATAAAACTCCGCCTAACGGCCGGACCGTAAACACAATAACTTCCGAAAGAAACAACTCAGAAACTCGATATGTGTAGAGAAGGTTTGGACCTTAATTACGAAGGTCGAATTCGTGAATGGGTAGTTATAGTAGGTAAGGGGTTACATTCCACTGCGACCTTAAGGTCTATTGTGCCCCCGTGAATGGGTAAAATCCATTCAATGATTCTACAGATATACCCATTCAAAATTTCATTTTAGCAATATTTCCAAAAATAAAGATTAGATAGAATTGAAATCAAGTACTTCAACCAAAAAAAAACAGTTCGAAGGTTTATACAGACTTTAATGAGAATAATATGATAGGAAGATCACCGAATATTAAATTTGTATTTGAAAGGAAAAATTTGAATTTTTTTTTCAGATTGTTCTAATTACACGATAATCACGATATTTTGCACAATGTTGTCCTTCAACATGTTCGAACTAGCCGCAAAGTTTCATCACGATAGAATCAGTATTTCTTGAGTTATACTGAAAAAAACAACGATATGGAGAAGTTAACTACGAAATTCTACATATTTTTTGGCGATACCTCCGAAACTAATTATCGTATCGAATTGAAATCTGGTACACTGCTGTGAAATATGAAGTTCGAGGTACAACTGGACTTGTTATCGAATATGAACAAGAAAAAAATTTTGAAATTCATTCCAGAGACATTGGAAACGAAATATGTCAATTTCTTGGCTGCATGAAATTTTGAGATTATTTCCTGATAGTTCGAGAGAAAGTGAGGCTATTAAATCAAACTTTATCCGACGCATAATTTTATGTTGGATTTCGTGAATATCGTTTAAGTGGAAAATTAAAAAAGTATTTTGCGACAATATTAGAGTTTTTTATTGGAACGAAAAATAAAACAAAATGGTTTTCTCGGAAAGTATTCCTCAGCCTGGTAAAACACTACTTGAAAACTTTTCCTGCTGGTAACGCTTTATGCCATAGAAAAAGAAACCTTCTGATGATGGTTCTATAAAGTATGGAATAGCGACAGTCAATTACTTACGACGCCCCCTCATGATATTAGTGAATACTATATGTCAAATTTTGTGATTTCCTCGGTATGCTGTTGTTGCGGAAATAAGTCGAAAACTACTGATCCGATAATGATGAAATTTGGTAACTAGCTGGCAGATGCTGAAGAGCAGATTTTCCGATAATCGTTCCATATCGTTCCATAGAACAACTCCATAGATATCGAAATATTGTTAGCAAATATTTCATATTTTGCGATATAATCCTTCATTTTTCAATCAAGTTCTGGATAACCATCTTACCTGGATTTGTAGAAATATTGGGATAATGAATTATTGAACGGGTATATCCGCTGAATCCATTGGATGGGATTCACCAATTCTCTAATTCGGTCTTCGTTATCAAACTAAAAAACCTGCTCTACAATTATAAAATCAAGTTAAACCTAGAAAAATTCCGTGGTGTATTTGGGGGAATTTCTATAAGAAGTGGATGCAAAACAGTTTTGAAAAATATATTTATCGTTTTATTTAGAACTATAGGTACCTAGTTACTTGGAAAGCTTGAAATCCAGTTCGATTCATAAATAATATATTGAAAAATCTAGAAAAGCACTGCCGTGAAGGCAGCAGCTTTTGCGTGCATGTTCAATATAGATGACCGCTTCAGCAAAGAATTTGAACATGCACGCAAAAGCTGCTGCCTTCACTACAGTTCAGATTTCAATTCGATCTAATCTTTAGTTTTGGAAATATTGGAGAAATAAAATTTTGAATGGGTATATCAACGGAATCATTGGGCGGATTTCCCCATTCACGAATTCCACCTTCGTAATTAAGCCCCAAACCTTCTCTACAAATATCGAGTTTCTAAGTCGTTTCTTCCAGGAGTTATTGTGTTTACGGTCGGCCTTTTTTTTCAAATTGTTCTAATGAAACGATCATCACGAAATTTTGCATAAAGTTGTCTTTCAGCATCTTCAAACTAGCTGCGAAGTTTTATCAGGATTGGATCAGTATTTCTCGAGTTATATCGAAAAAAACAACGATATTGAGAAGAAAACCTCGAAATTTGATATATTTTTTCCCGATATCTCCAAAACTTATGAAACCATTCGACCGATTCAGTCCATTAACGCACTCAACCGCGGCATTCCAATGCGCGACCTACCCTGAAAGTTCAAATTGCTAGCTCACTTTGTTCGACAGTTATCGTGTCCACGGCCGGCCGGACAGAATCGATTTTGACACCGGATTCGTCATCAGTGAGTCCAATCTAGGCGTTTGAGACCCTTTTCGACTCAATCATGGAAAATTATAGACATTTGGACAAAACGATAGCACGCTGTTCCCCTAGAACATGCACGCAAAAATGGTTGTATTGAGTTGAGAGTGAATTATTCCATCCCAGGAAAGGAATGATACTACAAGCAATAAGATTCATGTCTTTGTTGGTCCATAAATGGTTCAATTCATTCAAATTGTCGCGATCCAACGTCATCTTTGACATTTCCAAATGGACTGATAAGCGATACTTTCGTCATCAGTAGTTTACTGGGACAGAATTTGTTTCGTTATTGCTTACTGTCACCAATAAATTTCGGAACGCGACAAAATTATACTCGAATTCAATAGATAGCTAGAAGGTGCATCATATAGATAACGTAAGGATAATTGGACAAAACGATTTCGCTATATACTGGCCAAAAATTCAATTTTCAGTTTGGCGGCAAAAAATCAACCTTACACACGAATCGAAATTCTCAAACCCAATAAAAACGACAAAACACCCTTTCTACCCGAAACAAACTATACCCATCATCCAGCCCAAGCCACCAATTACCCAGATAGAAAAGGTCAACAATTGAAACTGTTACACAAACCATTCCGAACAACAAAGGGTACTTGAGGATAACGAAAAAGAGCAACATCCCATCGCCAGTCGACGAGAGCTCCAAAGTACCACGAACAATGGAACAATGGGTCTCTCGCAGGGACAGGACAAAGAGGATAGAGGACGCATGAGCGGAACAACTCGAAGAGAGAAAAAAAGATTTGGAGTGTACGTAACAAGGCGGTTTACGTTGATATAAAGAGGAGACTCGGTGCGCCTTTGTCATTTATCCGTCACTTTGTCAGAGCCACCTTTGACAGATCGATAATCCGGGACGTCTCCATTTCGCCTTATGGGAATTAATGGATGCTTTCAACGAGTGTTATGTAACCGATTCCAGCTGCATTTGGGAGTGATGTTCCTTTTGACGGAAATATTTCGATGTGGGGATGAAATTGATACTATACTCAATTCACTTTTATAAACTATCCTAGTTGGCCATGATTTTGTGACACATTTCACCGTGTATATTTTGAAACTGTCGGGTTATAGTCATTTTCCTGTCAGATAACTACACAACGTTGTCCTCTCTAAATAGAGGTCGTAGTAATTATGTATTTTCAAAGTGTTAATTTACTTTGGCAAAATAACGAATTTGAGAAAATATATTATGTGAATTCAATAATGTTGAAGAAACTTTTTTCTCTGTTAACACTGGAAATATTTCACGTATATAGACATGAATGGAAGATTCAGTTATGCTATTTTCTTGTGCGGAAATCAAGAATTGAGTGTTGAAATATTACTGAAAAATAGTTGATAGAGCAGTCCGTTACTTTGTGATAGTTCATTCGGACAAAAATATAGGTATACTCCATTCACTTTTATGATGTAGCCCGGTTGGCCATGATTTAGGTTTATCAAGTTTTTTCCCTTAAAACTGACGCAGGTTGGCACTCATGAAATATCGGCAATGTCAAAAGACGTTGCCAAATTTCAATTTCTACTATTATCAATATCAATCGATTCTAGATTTCTAAATCTCAGCATAATAACGCTTGCAAACTAATAAAAATGTCGAAGGTAGTTTTGAAGAAGCAGAGGCAAAGTATCAGGAAGTGCTATGTAGAATTGAAATCGGCTTTTTCTGATAGTAACCCTGATAATTCGGAATCAATAATTCAACACAAGCTATGCAACATTTTCGATGTATGTAAGTGAAAACCAAGGAATTATATTTTATATGAATAGATATTTATTTTTTAGCTGCACATCAACACAATAAGGAAGATTTTAAGTGAAAGAGACGACAAAGAATATCCTTCTATTGGTGCACCCAAAAAGACTGAACTGAAGACTTTATTTTGAAAAACCCGATTCTTGATTTCCTTACAAGAAAATAGCATAACTAAATCTTTCAACCATGTTTATATACGTGAAATATTTCCAGTATTAACAGAGACAAAAGTTTCTTCAACATTCGCCAGGTCTTTGGAATTATAGAATTCAAATAATATTTTCTCAAATTCATTACTTTATCAATGTAGATTGACATTTGAAAAATAAGTAATTACTACGACCTCTATGTAGAGAGGACAACGTTGCATAGTTATCTGACAGGAAAATGACCATAACCTAACAATTTCAAAATATACACGGTGAAATCTGTCAGGATGTCATGGCCAACCGGGCTACATTATAAAAGTGAATGGAGTATAAGTACTCGGATATCCCTGCAGTAAAACTTCTTAACGAACAGACAGACCAATGGAATTCCCTACTTTTCGAAAATCTCAAGAAATAAGTCTACAGAAGGCATTTAAATACCTTGTTGCACAACTTGAAATACTCCAGTATGAAAATGGAGTAGTACTGCGAAACCTGTGTCACCTTAAAAAAACTAACTCAATTTATGCAAAGTTTTTGGAAATCTATGTGAACGATACACTAGGTTTTCACTCACATACGTCGAAAATGTTGGATAGCTTGTGATAAATCATTGATACCAAATTATCAGGGTTACTATCAGAAAGAGCCGATTTCAATTCTACATAGCACTTGCTGATACTTTGTCTCTGCTTCTTCAAAACTACCATCGGCCTTTTTAGTTTCCAAGCCTGATGGTTATGTTGAGACTGAAAGTAGAAATTGGCATTTGTCAACGTCTCTGAGAATTATTATGACATTGCCGATATTTCATGAGTGCCAACCTGCGACAGTTTTAAGTAAAACAACTTGATAGACCTAAATCATGTAGAAGCAAAGTTTCCTGAGCCTAATTGTGGGATATTTTTTCGTATATACAGGGTGAGTCTTTCAGTTGTACATCAATTTCAACCATACATACCTCTCATCATATAAAAACTTTTTTGATTTACCACTTTTTCAGATTCGGCTCCGGTGAAAAGATACAGGCTGTTGAAATTTCCAAAAAAAAATAGTCTTTTCTTTTGTAGTTTTGGGATGGTTACTCCGATTAATCCGAATGAGAAGAATTTTGGTGTGAAGTTTTTTATTACTATATGATACATATTCTTCAGAAATCTCTTTCAACCAACTTCAAACGGTTTCCTATTTATGGACTCGCCGATTCATCAAACTACATATAAGAAATAAACATGACGAATAATGCAGATAAAGTTTTAATACCATCATCAAAATCTTTAATTATAGGAGTACCTATACTCAATTATTCTTCATAATTTCCCCTTGAAAGCACCGTTTTGTATATTCAACGTTCAAAGTTATGAAATCTGAAAAAAATTCGAGAAATAACCCTATTTTTATGGATCAGCCTCTGAGCTAGTAAAGGCCGTAAATCAAGATCAGTTCACGTTTATCCGGACCATAGAATACACAGAAATATTCATCTATTTCGCAAAAACCTAATATATTTGTATACTATAAATTAGGTCTATGCTATTTCGTGATCAGACCATATCAGACATGGAGGCTATGCCTCCATGTCTATGGATCAGACTTTCCATAGAATTCAAGAGTTTTAATAATATGTGTGGGTTAGGTTAGTGATTTTTATATCATTCTTCCATGAATTTGATGGAAATAAGGATAATTATGGAGTTTGCAATACGAGAATGGGCGAGGATGGAATTGTGTATAATTTTATGGTGGAATGAAATTGGAAATTGCATGAATATCAAGGTGAAGATCAGTTTTTCAATAGTCCATTGTAATGAAATGTTATCGTTACAATAATATCGCAAAAAGCACCAAATCATAAGAATCAAGTGAGATAATGAGTTTTCTCACTCATTCTTCATGAGAAACAATGACCTCTCGTATCTCTTACAGAAAAAATAATCTCCTTCTTTGAAATGATTGAAGAAGAAAGTATGTATCCATTTCAGAACTATCCAAACAAGACATTTCGAAACAACTGGCAATTATCACGAAAACGATCATTTCAAGAACTACGTCTCATTTCACACGTCTTCTCCCCGCCGAAGATCATTAACATCCATTAACATAATCCTTATGCATCCATAAGGATCAGAAGTTCAGCAACGGCTCAAAAGTTCAAACCAATCCCATTAACTCCGTAAAAAATACCCGACTAGAATTACCCCGAATCACCTCCCGAAATTCATTAAATAAATATCTCCCGCCTCACTTCATCACGACTGCTCGGACAACGAGGCGGTCCCTAACAACGTACAGGCGTGCTAAAACGATCGATACGCAAAGCTACGCAACGCACCATGCTCCGTGGACGTAGCGTTCACTACGCTACGCAGGCTCCGCCCACATCAGAGCACCTCCCACCGCGCTTCGCGCCGCTGAAATTAGTCGTGAACCGTCGGTAAGGCAGGAAGTTGCCGAGATGCTGGTACCGAGCGACATGCTCGCCGCCCAAAGCAAAATGCTCTACCAGATAAACAAATATTACGGCGAAAGGGTGCAACAACGCATGGGCACCATCGCAAAAACCATACGGGAAGTGTGCAAAGTCGTCCAAGACGTCCTGAAAGAGGTAGAAGTGCAAGAACCTAGGTTCATCTCGAGTTTGACGGAGTGCAACAACAGATACGAAGGTTTGGAGGTGATTTCTCCCTGTGAGTTTGAGGTAGTGCTCTATCTGAACCAAATGGGCGTTTTTAACTTCGTGGATGACGGGACTTTACCAGGTTGTGCAGTGTTGAAACTGAGCGACGGAAGAAAGCGTTCCATGTCGCTGTGGGTTGAGTTTATCACAGCTTCCGGTTACCTTTCGGCCAGGAAGATAAGATCTAGGTTTCAGACATTGGTAGCTCAAGCGTGTGATAAATGCAGCTACAGAGACTCTGTGAAAATGGTCGCGGATACAACTGAGGTTAAGTTGAAAATAAGGGACAGGTACATTGTTCAGATTACCCCTGCTTTCAAGTGTTCTGGTGTTTGGCCCAGGAGTGCTGCCCATTGGCCCATACCACATATACCTTGGCCACACCCTAACCTAGTAGCTGAGGTGAAAACTGAAGGTTTTGATTTACTATCGAAAGAAAGTGTTGCCATACAGGGCAAACAAAGTGCAATGGAAGGGGATGCATGGGTTCTATCCTTTCTAGAAGCAGAAAATCGTCTTCTCCAAGGTGGTTGTCGACGTAGATGCCTCAGCATCCTGAAAACCCTTCGAGACAGACACCTAGACCTGCCAGGTAACCCAGTGTCGAGCTATCATCTGAAATCCTTACTCCTTTACGAATGCGAAAAACATCCAAGAGAATCTGAATGGGACGAATCTTGCATAGCCGACAGAATTAACGGGATATTTCTACAACTCATTTCCTGTTTACAATGTAGAAGATGCCCGCACTATTTCCTCCCCAACCTGGATTTATTCAAGGGAAAATCTGCCAGCGCCTTGGAAAATGCTGCTAAACAAGTATGGAGACTGACCAGAGAAATGCTGACGAACACCCGATGTTTAGAAAAGTTGTGAATTCGAAACTAGGCCCGTTTTTCTGTGCCATACTGTAGATAAACAAACGTTCTTCGACGTACTTTATGGTTGTGATATAGCATTTAAGTGTTCATTTGAGTCTGAATAGGCAACTTTTGTCATTATTTTGGAAGATTGATTTGTTGATGTTAGAAGACTGCTATTTCTTTGTTATTGTAAAATGAAGGTGCTCTGTGTGTGATCTTTGTTGTTTTATATATTTATTATTAGTTTGTGATATTTATTTATTAAATTTTGGCTTATATCATTCGAGTTTATTGATGAAATTATGAAATATTTTTCCTACCCATTCAACTTATAACATTCAAAAATGAACTGAACATGGTACATCAGTTGCTCCATTATTTTTCAAAAAGTTGGTCACAAAAATTTTTAATTGGCAATTTCGATCCATTATGCCCTGATATATTCAATATATAAGGTCATTGATTTTTTTTATAATTTGTACGCAGGTATGAACGAATTTTGAAGGCATCGAAAATTATTTGGATTTCATTTTTTAGATTGACTTTTTAGTGGAGCTAGAACATGAGAAAATGATTTTTAAAGATTAGGATTTTTAGCACAATTGCCTGCTTTCGATAGGTTTTCATATAGTCTATTCCAATTGTTTCGTGTGTTATGATCATGTTCATATTGTTCATATATCACAAAATGATATAGATAATAAGCCCTTCATAGAATATATATGTCCAAGAACCTTCAAACACCTGATCTGACGCATTGATTCTAACAATTAATATGGCTAATCTTCAAGATAGTACTATAGAATCGAGTTGAAATATTCTTCGTTCAAAATATGATTAAGTAGATATGCGATTAATTTTACACAGGAAGTATAGTTCAGCATTCCTCACGCAAACATTTTTCGTTCATAATAGATTTTAGTAATTGGTGAGTACACGGTCAAATTGAATTCTATCCATCTGTCAGGCCATACGAAAAAAATCGTCATATATTTTGGTAGATATGAATATATTCCAGAGATTGTAGGTGTTCAGAGTGACTTTCAGGGGATACCCCAATGGTCACTACAAGTTCTTGTATTGGCAAAATCTATCGAATGTTTCCAGAAATGTGTACCTATTCATTTGAATACTAAGAAAAAATCTGGTAAATTTGAATTCAGTATTTAGGTGGGAAATGAAGAGAATATGTATAATAACGCATACCGTCGACATCTTGAATAGAAATATTATTCAAAACTCATTGGTTTTTTCCAGCGTTTTTCTTTATAACTCAGAGACCACTGGTCGGGAATCCTCCGGGTGAAGATTTTTTGAGACTTTCATGAAAATTCGATGGTAAGTTTTTGAGAAATAATAATTTTTCCCTCCTACCCTCAGTTTTGAGAGCTTAGGGTACACATATCTTGCTGAAAAGCTTGGAGGATCAACTTGAGCGATACACGATTCTTCTACCAACTTTCACGAATTTCGGTTCAGTACTTTCAGAGGAAATGCCCCGGACAAGAGACGGCGGACAGATGGACGGATTTTTTTTTATTATTTCATTCAAACCTACATACTTCAAAATGTAAACTGATGCGAAACTTTCAGGGGGGTAATTTTTATTTTTGGTCGATCACTAAGGTTTATGATTTAATTTTATCGAATAATAAACCAAAATAGAAACCTATATACAAACATCCTGTCAAGAATAAGAGGATGTTATATGGAATTGATCTATTCATGAAAGGCTGCTTACGGAAAGGGTATACAGAACTTACCTTAGTGCTAAGTTGGCAAAACTGTTCCCTTAGCAGTTTATTTTATTTGGTTTGTTTACAGTGTCTAATTTTTCCAGTAAATTACCAAGTGGTGTCTTCTACAATCCTAGTATGAAATAGTGCATGGATAATCGACCCTTCCATAACAAATCTAATTTCGTGTTTTTACGTGCAGTAAATGATACATAAGACTTACTGTTTGACTTCTCCAAATGAACTTAAAAACTCTTAAATAAGGAAACGAGCAGTTTTACAGAAAGAGAAGTCGTAGATCTTGCAGAATGATACATATCGCGCAATATAACACAAGACTAGTATTGTGAACGCCTTTAGGACAACTCAACTATGATGGTATCAAAAAACCATCCTATTGCACTGTCAGGACACCGGTCGGCTTTTTTCTAAATTTCCACAAAAGAACTCTCTGGGACACCCATCTAAGCCGATAGAAGACATCAAAGAGAATTGAGAATTATGGCCGACTCGTTAAAATAATCGATTATTTCGGTAAGTTCGCTTTCTTTGGAAGCATCACTATGCTGTTTCCTTCTTTGTATATAGTTTTTCGAATAAACTATATCCCAATGATTATATTATATGGCGTTTTTATCGGTGCTTGGTACTCCACTCATTTTTTTTGAATTAATATTAGTCACATGTGTCTTTCAAATTAGTGAATTTTCGAAGTTGCCCAACATCTATCGGAACTTTATTTCCCATTGAAATGGAAACTCATACCACGAGATGAAATCTTTCACGATACCTCCAGATATATAATTTTTCTAGAAGAATTATAATGTTGATTTTTGATCATCAATACTCAAAGGCAAAATAAACATTTGTTACTTGTATTCATATAATTTATAATATAATACCTATACTAATGGTATAAGGGGTGTAACTGATGAAGGATCCGGGTGGATATCAACAAGATTCCCCAATATCTCCGAAAATTGAAATTGGATCGAGCTGAAAACTGATACACTATGCTTGACATATCGGATATTTTTCAAAAAAAATTTTGAAAATTTTGTAGAAGAAAATGTTGACATAAATCATTCTCGCGGGCCCCCCCTTGTAAAAATACGCACTTTTTTTTTCAATTGTGCTGAAATATTATCATCAACTGAGTCTGTAAATGATGACATTATTCCAAGACATGCTGGTACCAGAGTCACTGGAATCATACTGCTTCTTATTATTCAACTGACAAATCCTGGTTCTGGATTTAATTTTAAAATATTTTATTCTTTTCCCTCTTCCTCTTCAATTTTTTTTGAAACTATCTGTGATTAAAGTTGCTTAGTGATGATGCAATTACAAGAGCGAATTTTCGTGTAATGAAAGAACTTACTCTTTCAAAGTATAGACTGCTCGCTCTTTCAAAACATAACAAGTTCCAAACTATAACAAGTTCCAAACTATAAACTGAAGTTCAACTTATTTTGCCAAACCAATAATCTTATATTAAAAAATAAGGCAAATATAGGTGTAACTGTATATGGATTATCTATTTCATCAACTTATGCAATACTATTTTTCCCATTTCATGGCATGATTCTATAGAACAACGTCCTCAAGCGAAATATTCCTCGAAAGTTTATCAAGTAGGTACATAAAGATGTTCAAAATTCTAGAAAAGTATAGTTCTTTGTATCTCTGCAACCCCGAATTCAATATTTCGTATAATATTCAAACGTTTTATGACTACCATTTGAATTATTTTTTCTCTACAATTAAATTAAATTCTTTTCCGATTATAGGTTCATAAAAATTCAATTAGAATTTTCCATCATTATACTTATAATTCTAATTTTATTCGAATTGAAAAGATAGAGGAACATTGTGCAGCTCGTCAACTTTATAAAGATAGGTATAACAAATCACAAAACTCATCACTATCTTTTATTCAACGGATATTCGTCCTTGCGATTATGTTATTTACTATCTTTTATTTTCCAATAAAAGAACAGTTTAATCCATATGCTACCTAATAGTCCATAGAGATTACACCATAAAGACAAAATAGGATGAATCATTCAGCGAAAGATATCATCAGATGGAAAAATTTCAGAAAGCCTGCCTTCATGTCCCGAGGTAGAAATATAGGTTTATCACTATCCCAATGAAAGTAGGTTTGCTAAATGGTTTCATAATATTTCCGTTTTAGATTATTTAACTCTTTTGAATGATACTCTATTGTTTGCTCTATACATTCGCAAGGTGCCCAAGCATATAACAAGCATCAAGCTTGAACCAGAAAAAAAAATTAGATTTTTCCAATGGAAGTCCACTTATTCAAATCAATATCTAAAAAATCGAAGCAATTATCCTCGGTTCTATGAGTCTGCACAGATTTTTTACACATACAAACATTGGCCTTTTTAATTCATATTTTCGTCAGGAAACAGTATGTTATATCAGAATAATTATTCAGTGGTATGTTGTAAAAATTTTGATATTTATACTGGCGAATAACTTGTTCTATTTAGCTATATCTTGTTAATTTCTATTATACACCTATACTATACCAATTAAATGAGGTTTGAATCGAGGCCAACTTTATCTTGAAATAGAAAAATTAGGACGACATTTTGACATCTTCGGGGAAAAGTTGTAATGAAGAGCTAGCGATTGAAATAATAATTTATTCTTTCGACGACTCCGAGTGTTTCAATAAAATCTCAAAATCGCCAAAGAAAGGTATCGATCACGGATCCTGCGCCATTTAGCAACGCAAGAAAGTTACTAGTGACGATGTCATCAGGATTTTTGCACTAAGAATAGGTCATAATAACCACGAATGCATTGTTTACTATGAGAAAAAGCAATTTCGCTAATGATTTTGTATTGACTCCGATGTTTTGGACTGAAATATTTACTATTGCACTATCTAGGAACTATTTCTAATATCTATATTCAATATCTTGTCACAGTAACTGCTTCACTAAATATATCGAATTTTTCGAATAAAAACAATTATTGCTAGTTGATGAAGTCTTCGCATGTTATTGGGTTCATGAAATAGAATTTAAAACCTATATAGGATTTTTGAAGTGAATTAAGATATTCAAGCTCGAATAATCAACATCAAATAGATGATTACCACCAATCAATTGATGAAGTATTTTCATTTGAAATGATACTAACCGGATGTGGAGAGGAACTCAATTTATCAATTTCAGAACAATCATATTTTCTGAATTCAATCAATCTATTAACTGCGGTGGAAAATTGAAAAAATAACAAAATGTTACACTCCGACTTGTCAGTTATCTCAGTAAAGAACATAGGTTGGTGATATTTATTCCATGCACAATCAATAAAACTTAAATTAGATAGGACAGATTCAACACATCGATATTCAGGCATGCAATGGAATCGAATTTTGAGCCGAGTCGATCTACAATGTTTTGGTAGGGCAAGATGAATTATTCCTAGTATGAAACTTTTGAAGAATTATAAGTGCTCAATAAATTTTTCTTTATTACTCGAACAAGGCAGAATTTTCTCAATATATTTCCATTTAAGTATTAATTACAATCAAATTTTGAGCTGATTTTCACGTTAAATGCAGTACTATTACCGACTATGTTTTGTTTGGGTATTCCGATTGATTCCAGGTCAGTAACTTTGGTCAGTTTCAATAAGCATTCTTGCAGTTCAACGAGGGAAGGTCTAAATCATCACTGATCGTTATTTTAACCATATGTGACTGCTTTCTAGTCGTATTTTACAGTAAACACAAACCATGCACTGTATCAAGACACTATTCCTATCTCCTACAGCCAGGAATACCTATGGCCGTGTCTAGAAACGAAAAAGTTATTAGCACGATGATATCACAAAATATCGTTAGATTTCACCTACTTGTGAAAGAAACAAGGTGCCTTCATAATAAAATACATGTATTTTACTTCTTTCTTTTATCATTCTGTGGTGCACCACAGAAAGACGCAAACTGAGTTGAACTAACGAAAGGTTTGTTTATTTGCAATATTAAACCTGCTTATGGAATCAGTGACTAATAAATTAAGTTCACAAAATTTGTACTATTATTACCGAAAAAGGTTAATATATCACTTCAAATTTCCAAATGAATACGAAATCGCAGTAGAAATCGCTCTTCGTTATTCGCCATAGAAATCAATGAATTTTGGGTTATTGTTGGTTCTCTAGTCTCTCTCAACTATCAAAGCTGCTGGTGACCTATTGAGCGGTCCAAAGATGTTTATCTATCGCTAAGTTCAATTGCCGGCCATCATCAGTTATTGTGTTCTATTCTTGAAATTTGTACATCCGATCAAACAGCACTGAGCTTTCCTTTTCATAATATTTGAATTGTGTTCAATATTCACACAAAACAGTTCTCAACAATACAATGAAAAAGAATTGGTACTTTAAAATTTCAAAGGTCACAGCCGATTTATTTTTCACACATAGAAATCACCAAACAAATTTTCCTTTTTAAAATTCAAACACAAGTCTGAAAGAAATTTTCCAGGTATTTCGAACATTTCTCTATTCCAACACGGCACAGTAAATCCCATACGCAACGTTCATAGATCAACCGCCAAACCAGTCCTGCGAACACAAACATCGTCGGACATGTCCATACAAAACCCCACGACGCGGAATCCCGTCTCGCGTTCCCATTGGCCAACGTACCACACAGCCGCGAACGTAGCCCCGCCTACTCGTGGCAGGGAGTGGTTTTCCCCGTTTCACCTGCGTATTCCCCGCTCACGTTACTCCTTCAGTGTCTTCTCAAGCTCTCAAGACGATCGATCTCCTCGGCGCGAAAACGTCGCTAAGTCACAAAAATCATCGTAATTTCGCCCGCGTACGTCCCCTGACGAAACAACCCCACCACGTACCACGCGCTTCATGAAATCAGGGGCCAATTAAAGTCAAATCGTGGTTTCTTCAAGTGTCAATTGTGGCACCTTGTCAGAGCGGCGGCTCATACAGCCGCGAATCTTCGACCATGCTGGTACCACCGGACATGCTTGCCGCCCAGAGCAAGATGGTGTACCAGATCAACAAATATCACACGGAAAAAGTGCAGACGAGGAAGCTACAGATCAGCAAGACCATCCAGGAGGTGTGCAGGGTGGTCCAGGACGTCCTGAAAGAGGTAGAAGTGCAGGAACCGAGGTTCATATCTAGTCTTACGGATTACAACGGAAGATATGACGGTTTGGAAGTAATTTCCCCGATAGAATTTGAGGTAGTTATTTATTTGAACCAGATGGGAGTTTTGAACTTCGTGGATGATGGAACATTGCCCGGTTGTGCGGTTTTAAAGTTGTCCGACGGCAGAAAGCGGTCAATGTCGTTATGGGTGGAGTTTATAACGGCTTCAGGGTATCTATCGGCGAGGAAGATGAGGTCCAGATTTCAGACTTTGGTGGCGCAAGCTTGTGATAAGTGTTCCTATCGAGACTCTGTAAAAATGATCGCGGATACGACGGAGGTCAAACTGAGAATACGAGAAAGGTATATAGTCCAAATAACGCCGGCTTTCAAGTGCGCGGGACTCTGGCCTCGAAGTGCGGCCCATTGGCCTCTTCCTCAAATACCCTGGCCACATCCAAACCTAGTTGTAGAAGTTAAAACTGAAGGTTTCGACTTGTTATCTAAAGAGTGTATCACTCTCCAAGGCAAGCAAAGCGCAATGGAAGGAGATGCTTGGGTCCTATCCTTCATCGAAGCCGAAAATCGACTTCTACAAGGTGGTTGTCGAAAACGCTGCCTCAGCATCTTGAAAACCCTCCGAGACAGACACTTAGACCTAATAGGCAATCCAGTCACCAGTTACCACATGAAAACCTTGCTACTTTACGAATGCGAAAAACATCCTAGAGAATCAGAGTGGGACGAATCTTGTCTGGCAGACAGGATAAACGGAATCTTCTTGCAGCTCATATCGTGTTTACAGTGCCGTAGGTGTCCTCATTATTTTGTACCGAACGTGGACTTGTTCAAGGGTAAATCGCAGAGTGCGTTGGAGAACGCAGCCAAACAAGTGTGGAGACTGACTAGAGAGATGTTGACGAATTCTAGATGTTTCGATAAGTTATAGTGTGAATGACTGAGTGAGGTTGAAATGGTCGTGTAGTTTAGTACAAATCGAGGATATCTTGTTGAAATATATATAATCTTATTTATTTGATCCAAGAGAAAGACTTGAATCCGAGAGCAAACTGCCAGTAAGCCGTATTTTTATCCGAGACTGTGATCCGAGGTTTATCGCGAAATATTATTATTGGTATGGTATATTTTGTATATTATTGATTATTATAAATAAATATTATTTATACTCTATTCACTTCTATTATAATTATATCTAATAAGTAGATCCTTCTTCAGCTTGTCCCAGTTTTTCAGAATAATACTGACTAAATTCCAATTGATATATAATCAGAATTTTCGAAAAAACTAATATTGTCACGAATAAAATTCAATGATGAATAATCATATTTATACGAAATGTTTTGACATCCTCAGGTTGAGTGAATTTCATCGATTGGTATGCAAAAATAATAAAAATCCAGTTTAAAGACATACCGAACCTCTTTAAGAAGGTACCTGTTTCTAGTACTTTCTTTGTTGTCTTAAACAATGAAATCATAAAAAAATAAGCGAATGATTCAAATAAACCAAGAGGTGAATAGTTACCAAAATGGTAAGATGAGGTTATATTATATACTCAGTAAATGACAAGACATAGATTTTGATTCAGTTCTGCAATTTAACATTCCTGAATTGAACTGAAAAATTATCCACCTACATAAATAATCAGTTGATCGGGGGTATATTTCTTTGAAAGTTAAGTAGTATCTGTAATAGCTCGCAAGAAAAATTCAATCAAAATGAGACGGGACGATCGATAGGCTTCAAGCCTAGTAAATACTTCAATTTCCGAAAGAGACTACTTTGAGACTCGATATTTATGGAGTAGGTGCCTTGATAAAGAAGGTATATAATTCGTGAATGGGTTAAATCTGCCCAATGATTCCCTGAGTATAACCATACTAATATTTTCGAAAATATGGAAAGGATAGAATTCGAAAATAGAATTATTAGTTCAGAAAATGATTGCCTGAATGTGCATGCAGAATTTGGTGAGCATCATATGATTTGAAGGTTATTGATCGAGCCAAGTCCAAAGGGATTAATACCTGAGTTTATTTACAACTTTTCATCATTTGACGCTATACACAAATTTTGATGTCTTTCCTTTTTAGAACCTTACTTTCGATACCATCGTAACTGAAGTGTGTCAATTCATATTCACAGCATTCTGGGTCACCCATTTATAAGATAGCTATGGCCTTTTTCTAAAAAAAAGTTTCAGTATGTCTATGTTCCTAGTCAAAAACTTTTATAAAGTTTTGCATAGGAAGTCATAAATTTTTGTTACGCAGTAACCTACCCACAGATCATAAATATCCGAATGAATATAAATATTGAATGACAGGTTTATTTCCGATAATATACACGAGAGTAGAAAAAGATATTGCTTTCATTCAACACTGATTCAATGTTTAGCAAAGCGAATTAGAGGAGCAAATATGAATAAACAATAGAGGACTTTGTATGAAACTCACACCGCTTCTGCATTGGGTTTCATTATTTTGGAATACCCGAATTGTAAATTGAAAGGTGAAGTATTTCTTGATTTACCGACAAATATTCCTCCTCTTGTTACTCATTGATATTTAAACTGGAGCTTACTTTTCTCCTTGAGCCATTCTCCTGTTTGAATGTAATGATATTTCGTATTCAAAGTTTTCGAATATTTCAAACTAATCTCTGCTGAAAAAACACGAAACTAATTCCTTTTTCGCTTCGATATGAACGTATACACAGGCATAAATTCACGAGTGAATACTGATCAAACACAATGAAAGTTCCTTGTCGGAATCAAGTTTTGCCAAAATTTTTAATGTGGAGATCCATATTTCTGTCAACTTCGTTCATTTTGTGAATTCAAATAGAAATAGTTGTGTATTTCGTATTGTATTGGCTTGTTTACCCATGAAGGTAATAATTATTCAACAACACAACTGAACCTCACATTGGATGGAACTAGGCTTTTCATTTCTGTTTGATATTTCAACGGAATTTCACGGAGTATAAGATGAATGTGATATTTATAATATGTCAGCACTCATTCTTAAGCTGATATTAATATATTAGTGATTAATTGTGCAGTTAACTAAGTAGATGAATTTTAATAAGTAAAACCGCCAATTGTTGATTTATCCAACAAGCCGCTTCGAAAATTGCTCAGCTTTTCTCTGACTTTGCTATTCTCTATATTAGCGAATGATTAAGTGGGATTCACTGTTGATTGATCACGTATGACATCGAATTAGGTCGTCCGTCTAGCCGTAAACATTACAACTAGTAAGTAAGATGACTTGGGGATCCGAAATATTCAAGGTATGTTCAAGGACTGAATGCGTCGGATAGGTTTCTCAGAGGTTTAATTCTGGTTAATGGTATCGCAGATATTAATAATGCCAACTGAATTTGCCTTCACAATAACTACGTCTTGTGGGAATCTCAAGACATAATCTTTCGTAGATATATCAATGAATAAAGGAATCCGGGAGTTAGTACCTGACCCAACTGTATATGATTTTGAACATATATATGCGGACAAGTTCCGAGCTATGTCAGCAATTTTGAAACTTCAAAAAATCGATTTTTCAAGAATACAAAGGAGAAATAAATTTCATAATAGAATGAGTACAATACATTCACAAACATGCTTGATATATGATATATGTATATGAAATATTTGCTGAACTGTTTTGTTCCTGAAAATTATATCTGATTGAATTTGCTTTGACCGAAGAGTAAATCATTTATTTAATGAAATATCTAAGTATAATTATTAGGTAGGTAATTTTATGATGAAAACGGACATGAAAAACAGTAAGTACCTACTTTTATCCTAGTAAAACTTTTCCATTTTCTTTACCTAGGAAATTTCGATGAGCTTATTTTATTCTTGAATATGAAGGATAGCACTAGAAATAGAATAATTCTTGAATATCACTGACTTAGCACTTTTGCGCGCACATTCAAATTTGTTGGCGAAAAAAAAATTTTGAATTTATTTTTGAATTATTCTATTGTCACAATGATCACGGAATTTTGTACAAAATCGCGCTTCAATATCTATTCGCCCACTTGTTAACAAGTGTCACCCTGATTGGATCAGTTTTTTCAAGGAAATTTCGAGAACTAGAATACCGAGGAAAAGAACCTCGAAATTTTGACAGATTTTTTAGCAATATCCCCGAAAACTGAAATCCGATAAAACTTGAATTTGTTGAAAAAAAAACGACTTCATGGTTTGTGCAGAATTTCACTGTAATCCGAGCGATAGGTTAGGTTAGGTTCTGAGAAAAAAAAGTTTTTAAGAAAAATTTGGAAGATTCTCGAAACAAATTTGTTTCAAAATCTACTAACGATACAATTCAAACAAAATTTTGCGAAATATAACGCGTCAGTATACAACTAATTACCAAGTTCAATACGATCGCATGAGCTGTTTCTGAGATATTGAAGAAATCACCTGATAAATTCAGATGAGTCTACATCATGTTAAAATTTAACAAATGGCGAAGGCGCCGCTGGTGATAGTTTTGATAAAACGAAGTTATAGCGCACATGTTCAGAGGAACATGTTGCTATTATTTCACCAAGTTTTCTGGGTGTTGTCAAGATAACTTTTGAATGGACTGACATCGTTGATGGGTCAAAACAGGCGAGGGATTTCAGAGTTTTTGACGTTTCAGACATTTCTACTAGCACTAATCAAATTTTTTAACAATCCTTGAAATTTTCAGATTGATGCGTGAATATAACTGGTCGAAGAAGTCTACGAGATACGTTAGTGCTTTTCTCGAATTTTCACATGTTGAATGCAACGGATCTTCTAATTTCTGAGGGTACCGCCAAGGTGAACGCGACATCGCGATTTTGCGAGTCGGTCTGTCAATTTTGAAAAAACTATAAGCATTTAGAATCGTAAATGTGAAAACCTTCTGGGATATATCCATGCTCAAGACTAATCTAATCTAATTCATTCTACCTGCACTAAACTACGATCTCGCTTATATTTTGCCCAGAGAGCACGCGAAATTGCGATATCGCTAGTCAGCCTGACGAAAAATTCCTTTGGACAATTTGGGCAAAGTCCACGTGAGAGAATGTCATAGTGCATATTAGATTGGTCTTGAGCAAGAGTTGGTCAAGGAGCAGGTAGATAAATCGGAACTTGTTACGCGGGATGTCGCGGTTTCCATATGGACCTGACGGAAAATCAATCTCAAACTCAAAATCTGAATTGAGTTTTCCGCACGCAATCGATCGGAAGAATTGGGTTTCTTTTGTGATTTCTTGAAAAATTCGGGAATTGTCATTTTCCAACACCTATTACTCGAAAATAGCTTAACTGATTGTGAAATGCCCCATCGAGTAGGTTTCATAGCCTTCAATTCTATCCAAATTTTTATTCATAAATTTCGGATGGTTACGTCGACTAGATATTAAAAATAGAGCCAGTCGATGTTTTCTTGTATATTACGAACCATGAGAAAAAGGGCAAATGAACTACTCATGATTGGATGGAAAACTGTATATTGACACAGGCAATCACTTAATTTAAGCAACAATCACCACAATTGGCCTTAACTATAATTTTGGAAAACTTTTGGTGGATTTAATATTTTTTGTGCGTCTTTTTTTGTGAAAATCATTGTAAGTTTAGGATTTTTCAACGAATATGGTCTCAAATGGCTAGATTGTACCCACTTACGAAAAACCTGTTCGGCCGGTCGTGCTTTCGTTGCCACGATAACTTTGGAGCGCTATAGCGAGTTGAAACCTTTTCAGTATAGGTAACTTGGCAAAATGCGACAAATGGCCTTAATCGGCCCTACAGTTTCAGTGTGATACGATTTCGAATTTTGGGGTTATTTTAGTAAAAAATTGCTCAGATAATTTCCCAAATTTTATTGAAAGAAAAATTCTTCTTGCAAACTTATTATCAGATTTTGATAAAATTGGGTAGATAACTCGAAATCTATAATTAACAACAGTGTGGCAAATTTAAGTTTGATTCGATTTTTGAAGAAAAAAATTTCAAATTTCATGGTTACTAAAACGAAATAATGGTTATTTCTAGGATAACTTAAGAAAATACTGATCCTATCATAATGAAACTAGGTAACTAGTCGGCAAATGTTGGCTTACGAACTTTTCGAATATTCTAAAATTTGCAATCTCTCAATCATAGGAATGAAATTTTGCATGCACCTTCGATCTTCAATTTTCAATCAGGCACTGGAGTCCAATTCGATCTGATCTATATTTTTCAAATATTGAGAAACTGAAATGGGTAGGTATATCTGTGGATGGATCTTAACCGTTCAAGAATTCCGCTTTCGTGATTCAGGTTCAAACCTTCTTCACGAATATCGAGTACCTATATAAGTTGTGTTTTTCAGAAGTTTCTGTGAACATACTAACTTATATAATTGAGTATACTTGCATTCACCACTGTCAATACGTGAATACCGCTTTGGTAAATAAAATTGAACATGCGTGCCAAACCTGTGATTTCTCGTCAGTGCTTTTCCAGAATTTTTTGATGATTCTCATTCGATTGTATATTTAGTTCAGGGACTTAATCTGGAGGAATTTTCTCTTGAAATTACTCCTTTGCAGGAATGAAACCATAAGTTTTTAAATTACTAGTTTTCAAATGCTGATGCACAATTAAATGCAAAATTTTCGTGATGATCGTGTATTAGAACAATAAAAATATAAAAATCGATCCAATTGAACATGCGCGCACAAGTCTTCTGATTTCACGGCAGTACGTCTTTAGACTTTTTCAACAGTTCAATTGAGCTGATCTATCAAAATTTTCGTTTGATCTAAAGGTGAAGAAAACCCTAGGCAAAGAAAGTTTCTGTTGTTGCAAAATGGCGTAGGATCTAAGATCGATCGCTCACTGAAAGGACTATTGAATGACCTAATATCCAGGGCCCGGCAGGCAGGAACCAGGTAGTGTAATAAGGACCTGGCAGCTAGGGTCCTCATCTAGGGTCATCGAGTGGAGTGGACCCGATCTGCCTAGCTCCCCATTACCACCCGTCATAGAAAGCAGTATCATAACAACTTCGAGAGCGTACATTTAGGAGAGAGCCGGTATTTGGGTTAAAGCATGGTGAAAATAAAACACCTTGGGGTAGTGTAATAAGCGGAACCCTACCCGGCATACAAGACACCCGTTTCACCAGGCCCTGGAGATTGGATAGTGTGATTTGAAATGGTTTTGAAGAAAACTCGGAATCATCGGATGTTGACTTTATAAAGATTACTTGTTAGTAACTAAAATAGCTTGAATAGGTTTTCAGGCCTCGAACAAGAAAATCACTTGTGTACTAAGCCATCGTTTCGTTTAATACATAAACTTCTTCAGGGCACTAGAAGATAACAATACAGACAAAATGTAAATTATTGAACAATAAAACAGAGTACAAGGTTTAAAACTGGCAATTTTTGTATAAAGAATTTCTCTTAATCAAAACAATTAATTAACAATCACAACAAACAAAGAAATTTCTAAAAGGCAGTATCTAATTTCTTTATTTCTGCTTCATTTCATTCCAGTCATTCACGACCATGAAGCAGAAATGAAGAAATTAGATACTTTCTTTTAGAAATTTCTTTGTTTGTTGTGATTGTTGATTAATTGTTTTGATTAAAAAGGCAGTATATAGTTTCTTTATTTCTGCTTCATTTTATTCCGGTCATTCAATACAATGAAGCCGAAATGAAGAAATTAGATACTGCCTTTCAGAAATTTCTCTGTTTGTTGTGATTGCTGATTAATTGTTTTGATTAAAAAGGCAGTTTCTAATTTCTTTATTTCTGCTTCATTTTATTCCAGTCATTCACTATCATGAAGCAGAAATACAGAAATTAGATACTGCAGTTTCTAATTTCTTTATTTCTGCTTCATTTTATTCCAGTCATTCACTATCGTGAAGCAGAAATACAGAAATTAGATACTGCCTTTTAGAAATTTCTTTTTTGTTGGTATTGCTGATTAATTGTTTTGATTGAAAAGACAGTTTCTAATTTCTTTATTTCTGCTTCATTTTATTGCAGTCATTCACTATCATGAAGAAGAAATAAAGAAATTAGATACTGCCTTTTAGAAATATCTTTGTTTGTTGTAATTATTTGTTTTGATTAAGAGGAATTCTAAAAACAAGAATTGCCAGTTTTTAACCGTGTATTCTGTATTCTGTATTATTGTTCAATGATTTACATTTTATCTGCATTGTTCTCTGCTAGTGCCGTGAGGAAGTTTTTATATAAAACAAAACGTCGGCTTAGTACATAAGTGGTTTTCTTGTTCGAGACCTCTAAACCTATCCAAGCTATTTAAGTCATTATTAAGGTTGTCAGCAATTCCTCTCAATTACTTGTTAGTTCTAGCTTTCAATTTGCTCCCAGAAAAGTAATGTCGTAACATCGTCCGAATTTTCCTATTTCGAGTTTTGAGCTCTTTTGGATGATCACCTCATTCAGTTGGTATAGTAGAGAAAATATTGAATATGCTGCACTCATATTGTATAACTTTTCAGGACTGACAGTTTCAGCCTGCCCGGCCGCGGCGTCGTTTCCCACCGTCCTCAACGAGACTCTCATTGCGTCTCGTATCCATCATTTTCCCCGATAGGCGGCTATCGAGTTATTGCTGATTGATTTTCCCGCGTTCGTGCACCGCGCGACCGCGCCATGTCGGCGCGTTTGTTCTCCTCTCCACCAGAACATCATTAAATTATTCCCTCCCGCGAGCGTCTTTTGTTTGTTGCTCACGGCCCGCCATGATTGTAAATTAAACGTTCGAACTTATGACGTGCGTATGCGAGAGAGATCGGGCGATCGTGCCGGGTGAGTTATCGCCCGCCGCCAAAAGGGATCGGGCGTTTTTTCTGACGGTTCGCGTTTGTTTTTATGATCAGAAAGCTGTTGGACAATTTCGAGAAGGTATTTGAAGCATTAAATTCGATGTGTTTCACTTCTTCAGAAACTTCAAACCGACATTGAACATAATAATTTTATGAAAAAACGACTTGAAGATTTGACAGTGCTGGCTCTTCCTCTCGGCGCTTGGTATGTGCGCACAGAGGTCCGAAACCTGTAGGGGTCTTACCATAGAATTTTTAGGTGTCAATCGGAGGAAGAAAAATAGCAAATGACTGTGGCAAAATTCTTTGTTGAAGCAATACGAATTTTTTAGAACATTTTATTTCTATAGATCGAAGAATCAACACTTTTAATATGAACTCCAAAGAGGAAAGTAGTACCAACAGAAAAGCTCAATTGTACAGCATTTTCGAAAAAAGTCTTCGAATCTCCTAGAAAAAATGTGTCACCCAATCCAGATTCTAGGGGTTGCTGTCGTCGCGCTCACATAAAAATCAATAAAAACTGATTGGAACCAACCCTTTAAAATAACCCCCTAAGAAAAAATGTTTTTTTCACGTTTTTTCTGATTTGGCATGAAGGTTCAGGAGTTGAGCTTCGAATTTTTTCATATTAACATACTGCATCTCTTGAATCAAATATAAACATATACCTGCATTAAATAATCTTTCCCTAATAATAATGATTCAAAATTGGCCAGTATACTTCTATTATCAACTAATTTCGTTGTTTGCCTGTTTACATGAATCTTCTTGAACCAAATTCAGTTGAAACGAAACATACTTTCTTTTCTTTTCAAAAAATAATTTCAGCTAATCATATTTCACTCGGATCAAGAAAATCAGTTCTTATTGAATTAAAATTATTGTATTAATCTTCTGATTACGAAAGCACGTACCACGACCAATAAGCGGTATTAGAATTAGGTGCTGAAGATGAGTATAGAATCGCAGAACATACGGATATTTAGGTAGAAAACAACGCCATGGCCTCCATAAGTCATAGTGAACAAGTGCCTTTTTGTTTTTGATGGTGCATTATGAATTTGATTTGATCAGAGTAATTTTTCGGGAACAGCGTTTCGAAAGTCAAGAAGAAAAGGTTGGTTTTAACAATAAGCTTGGTTACTCGCGAACAAAGTTTGAATTGAAAAATGTTTGTAATGGGTTCATGTCAACATGCATGTATGTTACATTATCCCATGTATACATTCGTTAACTCCAGACTACACATTTTAATTTTATGTTTGGAGGTCGTGAGTAAACATAGTGTCCAAGCAAATTATAACAAAAACTTCTGCTCTTCGAACGTCCAAACACTGTTCCCAAAAATTTTTTGTTGGAAGGTGATCCTCCACTTGCATCTTATTTATGATTGACATCTCCAAAAATGATTATGAAAGGTTTCTTGAGATACCATACAGTTTTTGTATTTGAGAGCCGCTATTCGCAGCAAACATAATTCTCTTGGTAAAATAAATTGAAATCTTCTACAAAAATATTTCAAATACAATTATGAGAGTTCTAACATTCGTATCGAAGCCATAGTATTTCAGAATGGACATATACAGGGTGAATCTTTAAGATGTACATTAACTTCAACCATAGATTCCTCACCACAGATATCTCTTACGGTGTTTTCTTCTGGAGAATAACCAATCCAGGGTTTGGAATTCAAAAAAACAAGATTGAGAAAACTCATTTACTCACTCAATTCTTATGATTTGGTGCTTTTTGCGATATTATCGCAAGGAAAACATTTCACTTCATTGGACTTAAAATACTGATCTTCAACTTGATGATCATACAATATCCAATTTCATTCCACTATAATAAGATTATATACAATTCCATCCTCGCCCATTCTCATATTGAAAACTGCATAATTATACTTTTTCACGAAATTCATAATAGCATATACCTAATATTTAGTTCTATGCAAGATAGATGAATTTTTATGTGTATTCGATGGTTTGGATAAAAGTGAACACAGATACATAAATATAAGGTAATTTTTCGAATTTTATCCGATTTTATGATATTCAACGTTGAATATCTGCAAAATGGTGCATCTGAGGAGAAATTATAAAAAATAATCAAGAATTTTAAAATGATTGAAGTTTCTTCTAATGACATAAAATAAAATTCATCTGCATTACTCATGCTAATTTCTTATAGTTTTATGAATTGGCGAGTCTTTAATTTGGAATCTGTTTGAAGCAGGATGAAAGTGATTACTGAAGAATATGTGTCATAGTTATAGAAAACTGCACACCAAAGTTCATCTCATTCGGAGGTTTCATATAAGAGCCAAAGGGTTTTCCAATAAGAGGTGTTATTTCGAATAGCCCGCTATTTCGGTAGATGTCACTTTTGAAGCTATCGTTTTTTGATATTTGACAAGTAGAAATTACGCCATTAATAAAAATGGAACGATACACGCTTCAATAACACATTGAAATTTTTAAAATTCACTATAAAAATGGTGAAAATTTGCCAGAGACAGTTCGTAAAACTCGAACATTTTTTGGTCGTCGTGAAGCACCTTGTCGGACCGCAATAAAGAAATTGGTGGAAAATTTCGAGCTGTTGGGACAAGTTAGTGATGTGAAGAATAGAACTCGTGCTCGTCGCTGAAGAACAGCCGAGAATATTGCTGATGTAGCCGAAAGTGTTGAAGTTTGTCCATTCCTCGTCGTTCTTTGGAATTAGGCGCTATCGAGAGATGATTAATGATTTTTTATGGCTGGAATTGGATGGTATCGATCTGGACAACGTTTATTCTCAACAAGACGGCGCTACGTGCCACACAAGCAACGAAACCATTGAACTTTTGCGGGAAAAGTTTCCGGACCGTGTTATCTCTCGAAGAGGTGATCACAATTGGCCACCGAGATCTTGTGATTTAACACCTTGCGACTTCTTCCTTTGGGGCCACGTGAAAGAGAAGGTCTACGCCAATAGCCCAGCGTCGATTCAAGACCTCAAAGATGGAATTCGTGAGGCTATCGAAGACATAGCAGCCACTTTGCGATTTGGTTATGGAAAATTTCATTGAAAGGATATGGACCTGTAAGCGTGGTCGTGGTGGTCATTTGCCTGATATTATTTTCCACTATTAACGGCATAGCTTCTTCTTTATAATGAAATAAACATCCGATCACTTATATTGAAAAATGGCATTTTTCTTTGAATATCGAAATAACACCTCTTCAATAAGAGGTTTTTCCAATGAAAACCCTTTACAAAAGAAAAACTGATTTTTTTTTGGAAATGTCAACAGCCTGTATCTCTTTGCTGGAGCTGAATCTGAACAAATGATAGATGAAAGAAGTCTTTCATTTGATGACAGGAAAATCTATGGTTAAAATTAAAGTACAACTTATATAAAGACTAATCCTGTATCATTGTTCACATGGGTCAAGGGTATTTCATCGAAAAATCGAACTAATATTTGATGGGACGTATTCGTGAATACCATTCTCTTGAATTAATGCGATCACAAATTGACTTAAGCGAACCTTTTTCTCTGTGTGTTTATGAGGTGGCGATGAGCTCTCTTTTACACATCAATCCATGGCTCATAAAGACTAAGTATTTTGTGAAAATATCACTAGTACAAAAGAATTTGTGGTCAAAAGTAGTGTTCATTTTCCGAGAGGAATCTTCGAATTCAAATTGGTATGGGAACACTCGGTATGAAATATAATTTTATCAAGGAATAATTTATTCCTAGAACATCCTGCCGTCCGTCGGTACTCACATTCATTCGATTTGAACCAATTTGAACATATTTCCTCGTGTTCAATCAATGAATTACTTACGTTGAATCTTAGCGGACGGACGGCGAATCAATTATGCTACTTTTTCCTTTTTATAATTAGCGCCGATTTACATACAGAGAGGTTTTCGTATTGTCTTCATTATAACGTGAGGGGGCGCTTCGTTCGGCGACGAACGCAGTGACTGACGTGCGGACAGACAGCTGGGTGGGGTATTCATGCAAATAATGAAATAACCCGTAAGAAAAACAAAAGCGAGCTGACTGACGGGGAATCACGTGACGCAGTTTTACCAAGTTAATTTGACGTACAAGGGGGTCTGGATAAGTGAACGGCATATACGTCGACAGGATGAAAGATGGCTGGGTTTGCGAGGGAATTTTATTTCGTTGATCGAATATTATTTTTACTCGCGGAAGTAGACAGAGGACGTAGACAAAACGTGGTGGGACATTTAAATGGGTATGTTTGGCCGATAGCGCAAAGGGGGCAGTTGGATGTACGAACAGAGTGGAGCGGAGAGCAGAGTGGCGATATTTATCCGATAAAAGATCAAAAGCATGAAAGCAAGAAGCTGAACGTAGTCATAACATGTCCATAAAGTTAGCAGAGCCACTTGCACGGTCAATGAAAACCATCTCATTAATTGTCGTATATTTGTCGAGAATTCGTCGTGAAAGAAAAAAATTTGTCGCGCTTCTAGTTTTTTTTAGGGGTGACTCTGCTAACTTAATATTAAGCTAGCAGAGCCATTCTTATGAATAATTGTCGAGTATTTGTCTTAGACCATCTATCCTGAAAAAAACAGAAAAAATATTTTTTTTTATAGCTTTTTTATAGGTTTCAATGAATTGTTCTGGTTTCTTAGGAAATTCGTCATAGTCGGCAACACTTTCTTGTATCACAAAGTTACGTCGATGTATATACCTGAGAATGGAATATTTCCATTATTCAGCATTGAAACGAAAATTGTTCATCTCGGGGAAATAAAAGATTTAACATATACAACCCAATATCAGTCAATACAGATAGGAAAAACATACCTGAAATATCAATTTACCAATGCAGTGTTGCCGAATATGACAAATTTCCTAAGAAACCAGAAAATTTCATTGAAACCTATAAAAAAGCTATAAAAAAATATTTTTTCTGTTTTTTTCAGGATAGTTGGTCTACGACAAATACTCTACAATTACTCATAATATTTTTGATCAAATTCGTTACATATTTTAGGATGGCTCTGCTTACTTAATATTAGGTTAGAAGAGCCACCCCTTTTAAAAAAACAAAGGACGCGACAATTTTTTTTCTTTCACGACAAATATGTTTTAGTCGTCCTTCAATCGTTCAGCTCATTTCCGCAAGAAAAAACGGTCATCTGAAACTTTCTTGTATCACAAAGTTACGTCGATGTATATCCGTGAGAATTCAATATTTCCATCATTCAGCATTGAAACGAAAATTGTTCATCTCGGGAAATAGAAAATTTGACATAAACAACCCAATATCAGTGAATAATGATACGGAAAACATACCTGAAATATTAATTTACCAATGCATTGTTGCCGAATATGACAAATTTCCTGAAAAACAAGAAAATTTCATTGAAACCTATAAAAAAGCTATAAAAAATTATTTTTTCTGGTTTTTCAGGATAGATGGCCTACGACAAATACTCGACAATTACTCATAATATTTTTGATCGAATTCGATGCATATTTTAGAATGGCTCTGCTTACTTAATATTGAGTTAGCAGAGCCACCCCTTTAAAAAAAAAACAAAGAGCGCGACAAATTTTTTTCTTTCACGACAAATATGTTTTAGTCGTCCTTCAATCGTTCAGCTCATTTCCGGAAGAATAAACGGTCATCTAATTAACTTTCTTGTATCACAAAGTTACGTCGATGTATATCCGTGAGAATTCAATATTTCCATCATTCAGCATTGAAACGAAAATTGTTCATCTCGGGAAATAGAAGATTTAACTAAAACAACCCAATATCAGTCAATAATGATACGGAAAACATACCTGAAATATTAATTTACCAATGCAGTGTTGCCGAATATGACAAATTTCCTGAGAAACAAGAAAATATCATTAAAACCTATAAAAAAGCTATAAAAAAATTATTTTTTCTGTTTTTTCAGAATATATGGTCTACGACAACTACTCGACAATTACTCATAATATTTTTGATCGAATTCGATGCATATTTTAGAATGGCTCTGCTAACTTAATATTAAGTTAGCAGAGCCACCCCTAAAAAAAACTAGAAGCGCGACAAATTTTTTTCTTTCACGACAAATATGTTTTAGTCGTCCTTCAATCGTTCAGCTCATTTCAGGAAGAATAAACGGTCATCTAATTAACTTTCTTGTATCACAAAGTTACGTCGACGTATATCCGTGAGAATTTAATATTTCCATCATTCAGCATTGAAACGAAAATTGTTCATCTCGGGAAATAGAAGATTTAACATAAACAACCCAATATCAGTCAATAATGATACGAAAAACATAGGTACCTGAAATATCAATTTACCAATGCAGTGTTGCCGAATTTGACAAATTTCCTGAGAAACCAGAACATTTCATTAAAACCTATAAAAAAGCTATAAAAAAATACTCGACAATTATTCATAACATTTCTGATCGAATTCGATGCATATTTAAGAATGGCTCTGCTAACTTAATATTAAGTTAGCAGCGCCACCCCTAAAAAAAAACTAGAAGCGCGACAAATTTTTTTCTTTCACGACAAATTCTCGACAAATATACGACAATTGATGAGATGTTTTTCATTGACCTCCGTGCAAGTAGCTCTGCTAACTTTATGGACATAGTCATAACTCATAACCTAGTAAGGAGCAAAGAGCTAAGCAATAATTCGTTCTAGTTTTTACCTCATTAGGGTGCAATTGGGCGAAATAGACTGGAATTCCGTCCTTTTATCAGATACCTCGTCAATCAAAATGTATTTAACACGTAGAAATTATAATGGAATATACATTCATTTCATCAATCGCTTGGTATCCTTGAAATAAGAAACTTCACATTTATTGTGCATCATAATATACTAACTGACAAAGAAACTGCAACACCCAAAAAGGGCTGTTTAAATTTCAATTTTTTTGGTGAAAATAGATAGTATAGCAAGGAGTAAATAATTGAAATTTGGAGAAGAAAAACGAAAAGTTTGAAATTTCTTTTATCAAATTTGTTAATAATGTGTTTTGCGGTTATCTTTCTTTACACTCCCCAACAATCCTTGGCATTGATGCAAGAAGATGGTCTTCTTTCTTCTTGAGGGATACTATCCGAAGCTGCCTGTTCTACATGCCTCAGAATCCGTGGGGAAATATTTTGAATGGGTAATCTGCAGAGTAATTGGGTGGATTTTACTAATTGACGAATTCGGCCTTCGCTGACTTCAGATCATTGCTTTTCTAGAATTCATTATACGTTAGAGCAGCCGTACACACAGCCACTTGTGGTGAACACTTTCGAGTGTTAGTGGCCGCCACAATACGCAGACTATAGAAATCATATAGACCTGCGACGTTAAGTGGCCAAATCAAGGCTAAAGTGGCTTAGGAGTTGCGATTGGCGATTGCAACCATGGAATCGGAGTGGCTGTCTTATAGGGTCTTAAAGCGTTATATTCTTTTTTCAGTGGCCAAAACGCTGCCACTAATGCTAAATGGCTCAGTATGACCATTGATTGCCACCACAAATTGTGGCTACTTGGTTTATGTATGTACGGTAGCATGTTTTCCATGCGTGAGTTCTGGGTTATTCTGTTCCATGAAAAAGACATTGTATTGTATATCCAAAAATGAAATGCCTGCCATTGTTGGGAAATCAAGAGGCGAAGCCGTTGAAAGAACTACAATCATTTAGAGGTATATGGCGATGGGCCACCATACTGTGACATCGATACGAAACCCCCTTCAAATTTGTTTTAAAATTCAAATCACCCTCTATATACATTGACATTCTCAAATGGTGTGTATCCGCAAAGAACATCTGAATGAGTTTTTCATTTTCTCTGGGACACGAATTAAACATGACTCTACCAACACAAACACATACCTATTTTATCATTATAGGGGTATTTATGTAATGACTACATCGAAGAATATTCCTTTCAGTTATTTCGAAACGTGGGGGAATAAGCGTCGCAGCAATAAGTAATGACTAATTTAGTTAGACAATGAAAGGGCAAACAGGAAAATACCTGTTTAATCCAATTTATTGACCTATGGCCATTAAACAGAGCACAGGTCGTTGATTTATAAGGATAGGAACCCATAGGGGAACGGAATATATGCTCGTATACGGGGGGCCACTAATCAAGCTGTTCGCGTGGTTGAAACTCTGAATATTAACATTGGAATTAATATTTTTCGATAATTGCCCGGCAAATTTATAGATCGTATTACCGTAAGAGCACCTGCTGATGATGTATAGGTATTTTTGCGACAAGAACATGAGTGCGATATTTCGAATAGGGGATCCACATTAATATAAGAAAACAAGTTAAAAAAAACACAAAACGAATAATTATTTACTGAGGAGAGAGTAAGACACCTAAAAGAAACCAATTTTAAATTTCTATCATCATTTTCGAATGATGAACTCTCGGAATCATGAACATTTGATCCAATCAACGAAATAACGAATTTGAATTGAATCTGATTGGGAAATAACAAAAACAAATAAAATGAAGGCAATAAAAATTTCAAAAACATAGCAGAAACAGGCCAAAAGGATTCGGAGTCATAGCCCACTGGAATGTTTAGGTTATTTCTGTCATAACTCGGAAAGAACTGAAACGAGCGGATTGAGACTTGGCAGTTCGTTGAAGTACAACAACGCGCAACTTTTTGCTGAATTTTGTTGAGATCGTAGTTTCAGTAAATTGAAAAATGTGAATGTTTTTCGAAAAAAATTTTCCGAAAACTGTTCGAAATTAAATCTTGGGTTTTTTCAATATTTGCGCTTATAGGCAACAGCCTGCAATCGTTTACCTCAAATGTCTGTAATTTTCTGATTTTGATCAGAATGGCTGCGAGCAACTGCTCGCAAAATATTGTTTCGATCGTACGGTTAATAAATTAAAATTTTTTAACTCGATATTCTACAACATATTCCAGTTTGATCCTAGATTCCGGTTTGATCCAACTTTAATTTTCGGAGATTTGGGGAAACAAAATGTTCAATTCCAGTATCTCTTTCATTTCCAGAATAATTCATATTACATATTATTATATAAAGGGTTTTTCAACAAGAACTTTGTTTTTTAAAGCAAAATAAAACAAAGAATTTAGTGGAAAATGAATAAAATTTTTATTGTATTACAAAGAGAAAAGTTCGGCAATTATGAATGAAAAATGATATCTGACAAATGTCCACCACGACCACGCTGACAGACATTGATTCTTTCATCAAAATTTTTAATCACTTTTTGGCAAGATAGAGGGGTCTATTTCGTTAATGACATCACGGATTTTGAGTTTTAAGGCTGCAATCGATTCGATTGGCTCCGTATAAACTCTGTCTTTAACATAGCCCCACAAAAAATAATCCAGTGGTGTTAAATCACACGATCTGGCCGGCCACTTAACAGCTGAATTTCGCGAAATTATGCGATCGGGAAATTTGGTTTGCAATAAATTGATCGTTTCATTGGCTGTGTGACATGTGGCACCGTCTTGTTGAAACCACATTTCAGTGACATCCATATCATCAATAATAGGCCAAAATTCAGTTGTTAACATCTCGCGATAGCGTGATCCATTGACTGTTACCGCACTTCCAGCCTCATATTCGAAAAAAAACGGCCCAATCACACCTCCAGAACAAATAGCACACCACACAGTGACACGTTGAGCATGCAAAGGCTTCTCAATAATTGCTTTAGGATTTTCAGAAGCCCAAATGTGGCAATTTTGCTTGTTGACGTACCCTGACAAATGAAAATGTGCTTTGTCTGAAAAAATGATTTTTTGAGAAAAACCAGCAGGTTGTTCCTGAATGAACTGAGCGAATCTACGGCGATTTGAATGGTCGGTCAGCTTCAATTCCTGCACCAGTTGAATCTTGTAAGGCTTCAAAGCCAAATCCTTCCGCAAAATTCGCCATGTTGTGCTTTTGGATAACCCCAATTGTTGAGAACGTCGTGAAACTGATAACTTTTGATTTTCTTCAACACTGTGGCTCACGGCAGCGATGTTTTCTGTTGAACGACCCGGTCGAACACGTGTTGGTGTTGGCACATTTTGTACCGAGCCTGTCGACTCAAATTTCGCGACCAAATTCTTGATAGCGGTCTCAGAAGGACGTTTATGTTGTCCGAAAATATCACGAATTTTACGAAATGTGACTTTAACAGAACGACCATTTTCATAGTGGATTTGAATTATTTTAATGCGATTTTCGAGCGAAATTGAATTCATTGTAACAATTGCCAAAGCATATACTGCGAATACGTCAAAAAACTAAATGTCAAAACTGTCATGTGGTGCCGGTGGTACCACATTGAAAAACAAAGTTCTTGTTGAAAAACCCGTTATAATTTATTTTTCATCAGTCCATAAATTTCAACTCGATCGTATCTGTACCGAAATATCTGATATATTGTAGAAATTAGGATGCTTAATTCTCGTGATTTTGCGGAATTGGGTATACATATAGGAGTTCCGATTTAATGAAATGATATTGTTACAAAGTATCTAGTGTTTTATATAAGCTATGAATTTTATGTTTGAATGAAATCTCATTAAAAAAGCGTAGGCACGATCGGGTCGAAATTCCGCACGTCAAAAATTCAAACATCCAATCCGTGGCTCCACCACCTAACATCGAAATTTCATGTATTAAAACCTAGAAAAACACTGACGTGAAGTTAGCAGCTTTTAGGCGCATGTTCAGACGAGATCACCACTTTGGCAACGAAATTGAACATACGCGCAAGAGCTGCTGACTTCACATCATTGCTTTCCTAGGAGAAAAACAACGATACCTAGGAAAAAATTACGAAATTTTACATATTTTTTCACAATATCTCCAAAAATTATAATCGTACCAAACTAAAATGTCGTACACGGCTATGAAATATGAAGCTCAAGGTATGAGCAAAATTTATACCAAATGAAATGAAGTTTCCGAAAAGTAAAATTCTTTCGAAAAAATCTTTGAGAAATTTTTCTTCAAAACTTGCAACTCCTCATATTCCAACTAATTGCCAAGTTTCAATTGCTCCAGTAGTTCTCGATATTTCAGGAAAATGACCTCGAAACTTCAACTCCGAAACAGTTTGGCCGTTTTGCCCATTAACGAACTAAAACTTCGCATTTTGAAATGCAATCAACCATAAAACTTTCCTTCGTACACCCTTAATCGTGCATACGGACGGCTGGCCGGGCGGCATCAGTGACTCCAACCTAGTCGTTTGGACAATTTTCGGTTCAAAATTAGAAAATTACAGACAAAACGATAGCACTCTTTCCCCCAGAACTTACGCGCAAAAACCACTGACAAAGCCACGAGACTTGAGAGGTGTTGAATCACTCAAAGCCCTGGCAACAAATTTCTATATACTCATGGGACTAAAAGTTAGTGCTTTTCTCGTATCTTGTTGCGTTTCAAAGAAAGCAGGGCACAATTGAGATGAATAGTAGCCGCTCATTACCCCAAATATTCAACGGGCCAATAAAAAAAGATGCACCAGACATGATGGTATCGGCATTGGTATGATGAGGAGAATCAGCATTGTTTCAATCTCTCTTTCTTAGACTACTCTTATAGATAAATATCTGAGTACTGCTATCCCTCCAAAGGGTTTCAAAGGTACCGATTTCAAAGAGCCACTTCAGAAAAGGCCGAAAAGATACATTGTACAGTAGCCTAAGCTCAAACACAGGGATGAAACCAAACAATCCTCCCCAATATCAACACAACAAATACGTCCTTTATGTTTGGGCAGTCAATGATCCATTATTGCATCTCTAGCAAAGGAAGTTGATATGGGATTTACGAAAATGAAAAATAGAAATGGACTAGAACACGGGTCTAGTGACGGTCAGTTCGATGATGGATTGTTGTCATGGGCGTCGGAGAGCATTTTTAGTGGAAGGTATACATCATCAAACGAGTGCAACTATGACGATTGGGATATTTCCTAAGATCCTGGCGAGGAAAACACAATTTCATGGTCCCATAAAATACAAGAAGGTTTATACTTTTTTTTTGAAATATTTCAATTAACACTATGCCCTTAAGCTGTGGATACATATACAGTAACGATATATTTCTTGACGAAGAAAACGAAAGATAGTTCCTTCTAGTACGTGGATAAGAGTTTATTATAAATGGTCCCACTAGAGTGCGGCGGTTTTCGATATCTTTACTTGAGACACAGATGAGTTTCTATGCTTCTATAAAGCTGGGTCCAGATGAGTGTAATCCGAACAGCAAATGCAATGAAATTTGATAAACGATTCGGCGAATAGTATGAACCGCACTCCAGCTCAGCCTCGAATAATAAACTCGAATGCAGCGTTCGAGTTGACAACTGAGTCCAAAGAAAACCTAGCAGAAAGAGCGCTGCGTCGAACCATAAAACTCCCTGTGATTTATTGCATTCGCTCTTCGCATTACATCAGGACCCGGCTCAAGGCTCAATGTTCCCCACAATAGTAATCGAGCCCGAAAACATGGAAAATTTATTTGGTCACACATGGTGTCTCATTTTTTTCGCCTGATCCCATGATGATTTTCAAATGACAACCTGTATTTTTATTTTTCAGGACGTTTCTGGAATTTCGCTCTCAATATCTTAAAAAGAACTATTCGGAATCAAACAAAAATTATTAGTCGAGAAAACGTCCTTGTGGATTTCTGGATTTTTTATATTGGTCAAGAACAGTTTCTGTGGACTTGTCGAACTTGTCTTCAACAAACTACAGCAACGCGCAGTAACTTAATATGGAAATTTTTCGATTATACTTCTTTTTTCAGTGAATTCAGTCAAAAATGATCCATTTTCATAGAAAAACGGGCGAAAATTTTCTCCATTCAGCAAAATGCAGGAGTTCTCTTGAATTTTTTTTTGATTATCTGCCGACATCTAGTATTTTTGTATTATCCAAATCTGTCATGTAATTTCCAATGGTCGAACATTTAGATTTCGCTATGTGGAAATTTTTGTTGTCTCTAT
Source organism: Myrrha octodecimguttata (assembly GCA_958510865.1). Lineage (NCBI taxonomy): Eukaryota > Metazoa > Arthropoda > Insecta > Coleoptera > Coccinellidae > Myrrha > Myrrha octodecimguttata. The sequence goes on along the minus strand of OY294058.1, from coordinate 45,257,523 downwards.
TTTTAGATTGTTTTTGTTCTCGCTTCATGATATCTAACGACCATGATGTTTCTCTGTATGTCTTTCTACAAATACATGAAATATTATTTCTATTCCTTGTTAATAATCGATCTTTATATTTTTATCACTTTTTCGGCTTCTACATGAAAAATAAATGATACCTAATTTATGAATATGGTTAATTAAAAGATATCAACAGTTTCCGAGGTGCTGCCTGACATGTCTTTTTTTTTAGGTATTCGTCACTCAGAATTCTTGAAATAATGAGGTTGTGCTAATTCTCAATGGAATTTGTTTCTGATCAAATATGGTACATTGGTGACTTCCTCAAACGGCACAACCGAAATCAACTTGGTATATACAGCCTGCTGAATACAGTAGATTGAAATTTCTTCCTGATTTCAAATGGAAAACTGAAAAATGGGATTAACATTGTATTAATCACATCTTGTGACTAATTTTACATGTATATTTGCAGGATCTTCTTCATTTCAAATATAAAAGTCTGTATTATTTTGATATATAAAAACAGCAAACAAAGGATTTACTACCACTTTCGTCTAGTATTCGTTGACATTTCTCAAGAAATTTTTTTTTCCAAAACTATTGGAAAGTTTCGACGAAATTTAGCGAGTACCATAAACTCTGAATTTCGCGATAGCGTACTAAATTTCAGTTTGATCCAGATTCAACTTATATATGTCAAATTTCGAGTTTTACTTGGTATCGTTGCTATTTCCGGGATTATTCGAAGAATACGGATCCAATTATGATAAAGTTAGGCAGCTAGTTGTAAAATGCTAATGCACACCTTTGTGCAAAACTTCGTCATGGTCGTGGCATCAAAAATTGAAAGAAATTTTTTTTTTCGTTAAGCCCATCCGTAAATACAATAGTATGGACCTTAATTAGGAAGGCCGAATCCGTGAGTGGGTGAAATCAACCCCATGATTTCACAGAAATACTGATTCAAAATTTCATTTTCTCAATATTTTCGAAAAAACAGACTGGATCGAATTGAAATCTTGTACTCGATCAAAGAATCATCGCTTGACTCAGAGTTTAACGATGATTTGTATGGAAAGTAAATTAACGAATCTTTCCATGAGGAGGTAAAGGTGAGTTTGGAGGGGTCAATACCTTAAAATATGACCGTTTCGGCAACGAAGTCGAAAGCCCTTGACTTCACGTCATCGCTCTTTCATATTCTATTATTTCAAGAATAACTCGAAACATACCGATCCTTTGATTGGTTTATGAAGTTGACACATTCCTTTCAATAAGAAATGAGCGGAATTTTTTATCGAGAGTTTAATACGAGTGTGATATTCAGTAGAGACAAGAATTAGGTTCAATACCAATCCAATAACAACATCATCCACCCACCTCTGAAAAAACCTCGACATCATCTTTATCTACGCCCCTGCATCTTCCGCCTTAAATGAGAGCTTCTGTGCGGTGACGTGTGGTGATGTGGCGCCTGTCCCCCGCCGGTCCAGACCAGCCCTTTCTCCACAGGGGGCGCTTTGCGTACGCTGGCAGGTCTACGGTCTACCCCGAAACCGCAGGACGTCAAATACGTCTACTCTCTTACATGCTCATATTTTTATTTCTACTTCTCACCAAGTGTTTCAAGCGGGTATTACATAATCTTAGAGACAATCAGTGGGACAGGTAACAAGGATTTTGGTGGTAGTCTCCGAGGTGCCATCAGCCCATCGGGCGTCGGAAGGTTAGCAGTTGTCGAAGCCTAAATTGTTAACGATAGTGGCGATATATTGTTGCATATTATAACGCAAGAGACAAAAATTCTATAAAAGCAGCGAAGTCAGCAGCTTTTACGCGCATGTTAAAATTCGTTGCCAATGGGGTAATATTTTCACGGACATTTACTTCCCAATGTAGAGATTTGGCGATCTTCTTTCCATATGGTCCTCACGATATTCTGTATGAACCTCCAAGCTATCATCTTTCAATCAAGTATTAGATTTCAATCCTATCAAATTAGATTGTTTGGAACTATTGGGAAAATAAACTTTTGAATGGGTATATGTGTGTAATGATTGGACGGATTTACCCATTCACGAATTCTGCCTCCGCAATCAAACCCCCAATCTACTCTAGAATCATCAATTCTCCAAGTAAAGGGTGTTTCAAATTGCGCGTTTTTTTTTTAAATAAATAAAATAGAGATGGCGCACTGAATTCGTCTGGGTATTTTGACATTTAAGAAGTGTGATGTATGACCTTTATAAAAATTACTCCGTACACGAAACAACAACGCGTTCAAATTGTTGAATTATTTTATGAAAATCAGCGTTCTGTAGAAAATTATGTGAATTTTAGGGTTTACCTAATCGTCAATCTCAAAGCACTATTGGTCGAATTATTAAAAAATTTCAAGAGACCGGTTCGATGGAGATCAAAAAAGTGAAAAATACAGTCGTAGCGGTGGTACACAAGAAAATTTTGATTTGATTCGTGACAGTGTTGGTGAAGGCCTTGGAATGTTCATTAGACGACTTTCACAACAAGTTGGACTTAGTGGGTTCACAACATGGCGTATTTTACACAAAGATTTAGCTCTGAAGGTTCAAATAACACAGAAACTAAAGCCATTAGATCATTTGGAACGTCTTTCATTTGTCAATTTCATCAATGAATAACCAACTGGTTTTGCTCAAAAAATCAGGTTTTCTGATGAGGCACATTTTCAACTTGGTGGCTTTAATTGTTAATAAACAAATTGTCGAATCTGGGGTGAGGAAAATTCACGAATTATTCATGAGAAACCTATATGCATCCTAAACCAGTCACTGTTTGATGTGCATTATGGTCAGGTTGTGTAATTGGACCTTACTTCTTTGAAAATGCTGCTATTGATCTCGAGGACATTTAGTTCCAACAGGATGGCTCTACACCTCACTACGCAAATGACACAATTGATTTATTGAGACAAAAATTTCCTGGGCGAATAATCTTCAGAAGCGCTAATGTCAATTGGCAACCAAGATCATGTGATTTGACACCGATGGACTATTTTCTTTGGGGTTGTGTGAAAAGCAAGGTCTAAAAGAATAATTCACAATCGATTCCTGAGCTAAAGGATGAAATAATTCGTGTCATTAGTGAGACAGAGCCTCAATCATGTCAAAATACCATTGAAAATTTTAACAAAAGAGTGGACGTCTGTAGAGCTGCAAGAGGAGGCCATTTGACAGATATTATTTTTCGTATATAAATGTCATAACTGATACTTCAATTACCAATAAAAAGTTTTTGAAAATAAATGCAAATTATGTGTTACGCGCAATTTGAAACACCCTTTAGATTCTCCCGAATTACAAAATTCGGGTACAAACACTATCGGCAGTTAGGCCGGCCTTAACTTCGGGAAGAAACAACTTACACACTCAATAGTAGTAGTTGTTTGGTTTAATCAAGGAGTGAGCATCACTGAATGGGTAAAATCTAACCAATGATTCTGCAGAAAGACCCATTCAAAATTTTATTTCCCCAATATTTTCAAAAGTACAGATCGAATCTTATTGATCCCAGTACTTGATAGAACAATTATAGCTTGGAGGTTCATACAGAATTTCGTAAGAGTGATTTGATTATAAGATCGTGAAATATATGATATCTGAAAAGAAATTTTGCAATAAATTTTTTCAATTCGTTGGAATTTGACATATTTTTCCCCAATACCTGGGAATGTTCAACTTGGAACTGAAAAGTGGTGCACAGTTCTGAAATATAGAAGCCTAACGTCTGTGCATTTTTCTCAAATTGGATAAAAAATTTTAAAAAAATCTTCTTTTTTTCCTTACACTTTCTATACGATCCCAACAGAATGAGTTGTTATGCGACAACTAACAACCAAGTTTCAATCTCTCGGGTAGTTCCCGAAATATTGAGGAAACAGCCTCAAACATTTGAATGACTAACTCCGGAATCGTTCTACCCTGAAAAGGGTCAAGTGGATTGGCCGTGTCATCTTTGAGTCAGTACCTGGACTTATTTGATCATACAAATGGATACATCAGTGTGTCAATTTGAAGAGAAACCACCCTCTTAATATCAGAGGTAAACATAAGTACGTAAGAAAACATTTTTTGTGCGCAACCCCTAAAATCTTAAATGGGAAGGGGAGTTGAAGGACATCTTGTCGTGAGGGTGATTTAATGGTCCTCTCAAAATTATCTCACATTTCACCAGTTTAATGATACTCGTTCCGTTTATTTTTCTGGAGAGATAAAGAAAATAAAAGAGGAATGTAACAACAAATTCAGTAATATTGTGGAAATTCGCTGTATGAATGCTTATACAGAGTGTAACAGCCAAATGGAATAAATTCGATAATGAATAAATGAGGGCGTGTTGGGAAAAACGCTCGGACACGTCGATTTGTATTTTTAAATGCGCATAGTTTTCAAGAAAATAAAATTATATAGGGTGTTCCATGCGACCGTGGCCAATACCAACTTTCTTATTTCAAATGTAACCCCCTGTATATTATTTATTTTGTAGATTCTTCAGAAAATTCTAGACATAATTCATGTACAATGTCCTTTACCTATCTTCAACTTTTTCGGAAATATTAAGTGTTTTCAGATTTTTTACAAAAATTAACATTTTAAATGAAAATTATTTTATTTCACAAATTCGATACATTACACTCAATACTTATTTTCCATTTATCTCTTGATATGAAGAAAGTAAGCAAAAACCATTACTGAGAAGAAATTAAAAAAAACAAAAAACAAACAAAAAAAAAACCCTTGAACTTAGATGACCTAAAAAACCGAATCACACTTGCGATTATATCAGTCACGCCTGAAATGTTGAGTAATGTTAGAACACAATTCTACACCAGATTACCATGTTGCCAAGACGTTCGCGGCGAGCATTTTGAACATTTCCTACATTGACATTAATGTTTTTTTTGTTTTTTTTTTAATTATCAAGAAATAATCAGTATTACTTATTAGGTTTTAAGTGTAATGTACCGAATTTGTGAAATGAAATAATTTTTATTCAAAACGTTGACTTTTGCACTAATTCTGAAAACACTTAATATTTCCGAAATAGTTGAAGATAGGTATAGGACATTGTGCATGAATTGTGTATAGAATTCTCTGAAGAATCCAAAAAATAAGTAATATACAGGGCGTTGCATTTGAAATTGGCCACTGTCACATGGAACACCCTATATAATATTATTTTCTTGAAAAATATGCGCATTTAAAATTACAAATCGACGTGTCCGAACGTTCTTCCCAACACGCCCTCATTTATACGTTATCGAATTTATTCCATTTGGCTGTTACACTCTGTATGTTACCTCTTAGCATAAAGTTTTTCATTATTTTCATGGTTCATTGCAACTCTTGCTATCGAAACTACTTTTTTTTAATTTTCGAAAGTACTGACAGAAGAGGTCAAGTGAATGTCATTTTTGAAAGGGAATGACTAACCTCGCATTCAAGATTTTGTTGGTTGCTCTCATATATTATAAAATGTTCCTTTTTTACGAACCAAAATTAACCTGTTTTTGCATTTTTCTGCACGAGGGCCGATTAAGGATCGTATCGTTTTTCAAATTGACACACTGTGTACAATAAATAAGATACCAATAATACCACATGTCTATGGAATTCAATCAATCTGATAACTGCGAAAAGACAACCATTCGACAGTCAATCCTGAATGGTAAAAATTATCTGAACGAACATCTAGAAATGCTTCATTGTAACCAGAAGATCACAAATTTTATGGGCCTAGCCCAAGTGGGAGATTAATCATCCCATATGTCATCGCGACATTTAAAGCCCATTACCTGAACAGGAAATCACCAGAGGATGAAACTTGGATGATAAAACGATTACAGGGATTTTCTGGAATAAATTACGAGTCGGTATATAACCGGTGACGATTAAAAATTATCGTTGGTAGAATTCTACAGGGTGATTAAATATCAAGCCAAGTAAATATGTATAACTTGCCAAATGGTGAAGATTAATAGTAAATATATCCATATAGCTTGCTTGAAACTGTACGAGTGCTTTTGACGCACTCCATCTTTCGACTCAGATAGATCAAATTATTAAGTATATATATTAGATCTCGCATTTTCCGTCCAAACGACTAGGATGGACTCACTGATGCCGACTCCGGTGTCAAAATCGATTCTGTCCGTCTGGCCGGCCTTCCGCGGTTTCGATTAAGATGATGATGATAGATTCTTTATTTAGTAGAAATTACTAGTTACAGCTTCAATATAATAAAAAAAAAAAAGTATTCAAAAATAGTGCTCCTTAACATATGACACTAAAAGCTTCCTAAATGTTACATATTTGTTACAATTCTTTAACATCTCAGGCAATTTATTGTAGCATCTTAAACCTCCAATTGAAGTAGATCCCATCGTCAACTCAGTGCTGAATGTATCAACAAAAAAATTTTCCCGATTTCTAGTATTATACTGATGAACATCAGAAACATACCTAATTCCCTCAGATAAATAATCTGGTAACATTTTATGTTCAATTTTATATATCAGATCCAATGTTCTGAAATTGATTCTTTGTCTGACAGTCATCAAATTTAGTGAAATTAACATTGATCTAATTGGTGTTCTTCTATTACATTTGAGTACCATTCTCATGCCTCTATTTATGACTACCTGTAATCTATTGATGACACTCGATTTCAAATTAAATAAGAGAGACGTACAATAATCTAGATGTGCTAGAACAATTGATTTGAACAATAGATATCTTGTTTTCATGTCAATCTTATTACCTATCCTTGAGATGTATTGGATTTTTTGAGCCATTTTTTTTGTCAAATGGTCGGCATAAGGTCTGAAATTCAGACTCTCATCAAGTATAATCCCCAGATATTTAACTGAGTGAAGCCTCTGTAAAACTTGTTGATCAACTTTAATTATTACTTCATTTAAAGTTCTTAATTTATAATCCTTGCCGAAAATCATATAACTTGATTTATTAAAATTAATTTTCAATTGATTATCATTTAGCCAATCACATAGTAATTCAAAATCCTCATTCAGTAACATACACAGAACATTGATATCACTGCCGGCTATGTAAATCATTGTATCATCAGCAAATAGTCTCAATTTACAGTTTTTAAGATTTTTTTTTATATCATTCAAATAAATTAAAAACAATATCGGTCCTAGCGTTGTTCCCTGAGGCACACCATATACAGATCTTTTACTGGAAGATACCTTATGTCTGAATTTAACTCTTTGTGATCTATCAGTCAAATACGATGTGAACCAAGCCAAAACAGTACCACGGATTCCAATTTTTTTTAACTTTTTCAATAAAAGTTTTCTATCAATTGTCTCAAAAGCTCTTTTAAAATCAATGAACGCTGCTAAAACAATATTGTTTTTGTCTATCTCTTTCAACCATTCATCACAAACATCAACAATTGCACTTTCACAAGAATGCTTAGCTCTAAATCCGGATTGATCATCTATAAGAACATTATTTTTATTCAAATATTCCATCAATTGATCTTTAACTACCAATTCCAAAACTTTTTCGTGGACTGGCATTGTGTGAATGCCTCTGAATTCATCGCAGTTTTTAGCATTGGGTACCTTTTCAATCGGAATAACCGTAGAGACCTTCCACGCTTCGGGGAAAACACCGCATTCAAGTGACGTGTTAACTATATCTAGAAAACGATTTCCTGCTACATCAAATGCGTCTCTGAAAATGCTTGTCGAAACATCATCCGGGCCACAAGTATTTTTGATTTTTTTTATATAATTCTTAAGTTGTCTCATTGTGATCTGTGAAAAGGTCGTACGGAAATCCTATCGACTTGAAACTTAAAGAGAAGGTTGCATTTCAAAAAACGAAATCGGCTAAACGGTTTCAGAGTAATTGTCATTTGAAATTTGGATGTTATTTCCCAGATATTTCATGAACTACATGAGTGAATAGATTCAAACTTGGCAGTCAGTTCTAGCATGAGTATGCACAACTTTTTTGTTGAGATCGTACTGTTACTGAATACGAAAAAAAATTCTAGACCTTTTTGAATATATACGAAAAACCCTTGCTCAGACCTTGACTTTCATATTTCACAGCCATGTACAGAAAGTTTGATACGATTATAGTTTTTAGAGACATTGAGAAAAAAGATGTTAAGTTTCGTGGATTTTTCCTCTGTATTTTTACCGGAATAACTCGAAAAATATTGATCCAATCATGATGAACTGGATTTCAATCCGATATAATCTGTATTTTTGGAAATATAGTGAAATTAAAATTTTCAATCGGTATATCTGAGGAATCATTTGGCTTATTTTACCGATTTACGAATTCTGACTTCTAATTAATGTCCCATCCTACTCCGCAAATATCTAGTTTCCAAGTTGTTGCTGAATTTGGAAAAAAAATTCGACATTTTTCCCGCAATATATTCAGAATATTTCAAAGAAGTTCTGCACAGACCTTGGACCCTATATTTCGCAATAGTATACCCAATGTCAGTTCGATACGATTCACATTTTTGGGAAATCAATTTTAATTGAATCGGTATTATTTGGGATCTCGCAAATAAAATTCAAACGATAATATCGCCGACATATTCCCAACCCAAACATAACCTTATAAATTTTGCAGTCTCTAAGTTATATCTTTCGAAAATGATGACTCTCGCGTCACTGACAGAATATAATTTGACCACAAAAATCCTCAAATCAGAATTGAATTATTCAAACATACTTGATTGAAATTTTTAAACTTTTTCAAGCACGTATAATTTTCCGGCCCGCTTGCACGATCACGTATTTACGGTATTGCACATAATATTAAATATAATGATAAGTTCCGAGTTCCTTTTTTTCTTATTGATGCCATCAACTGCGCCGCTGTATGGAAGTACATCAAGCCTATCGGTCGTAAACGTCTTCGAAATACACTACCCTTGTCAAAGCCGGTGTGATGAAACGATTCGGCGAATACTGTGGACGGTCTGAATCTCTTTGTCATGCCGTCAAGAAACCGACCCTAGACGGAGCGCTACCGCCGCTAGCTCGAACCGTTAAACTCCCTCTGAACTTGCCGCTTAATGAAGTCTTCAGTGTTCGAATAACAAACATCTGGACGTGATCGGGAATCGTAGGGCGACCGACAAGTGTAAATTTATCATCTGTTAATTTGTTGGTAACTACTTGTCGCCGCATATTGTACAACAGGTGCATGCACTATAGCACCGCTCTAAAAAATGAATGGACTTTGAAGTGCACAAACATCATTTCAAAAAAAAAAAAAAATCATAATTTTGCGCCCCTAGTTGGTTGGCGCCCGTGGCAAATGCCTCCCTCGCCACGCCCTAGATCCGGCTCTGGAAAAATGTTGCATAATGCACAATATCAGAATAATGCAAAGGATCCAAGAAGTGAACTCTGACATTCAGGTGTTAAGGGTGAAAATTTGCAGAATTATTTACTCGTTCTCAGAATTTACTCATAATAATTATCGAAAATTGCAAATTTTCTCTTTATTGTCTGGTGAAGGAGTCAGATATAGACTATGAAATGTTACAGCTCTCTCCGTTGATCGTTTTTATATACGCGATCGGGTTCACGATGGCGTTCACGATCGCGGTCACGTTCTGTCCGAAACATATACATACGATCAGATCGCGAACTTTTTTCTCAGTATCAGGCAAAATCTCTATAGAAACTACATTATTTTTCATTAACGTCATGCGATCCCGACTGAACGCTGCCAATAATAACGTTTAATTTTAAATAGTTCTTTTTCAGATATTGGGGGTGGAAACTCAGAGAATCCTGAAAAATACTGCAAAATCCTACCAAAGTATCCTGAAATCGATATTTAAAATATCTGTCTGTTGTTCCAACCTATCTACAAGATTCAAACTCTCCGGTCCAAAATGGCAATACCAAAAAACATCAATTTCCGATAATCCGTTCAACGACTCGTTGTCCCCAATCACACCTTTAAACTTCGCTTGGTGCTCGTAAAATAAATCGGCAGACTGTCTCCCATACGTCCAGGATATATCCGAGAATATACATTCCAAGAGTATCCCATTTTAATCTGGTCCGATAGTTTCGAGCGATTTGATCTTCTTTGAAGCGTCTTCGCCGACCGTGCCAGACATATTTTACCACTTAAGCTCAAATACATCATGCTCGGCTTGTCTTTTTCTACGTGGGACTCACCTCACCGCTCCGACGCTCGAAATAAGTCATTATCTAATTGAAACGACCAGTTTTTACCAGAGATAGCGGCTAATTAAGCTAATTGGGCGGAGGTTCTTGTTTTTGGCGTTGATCTCTTATAGAGGAAACTTTATATTATTCACGCTGAGGTGAGCGGTAATCTCGGAGGAAATGGGCCATTTTGATACGATAGACAAGTTGTTATATGAAATTGAGAAGACGCTGCAAATTCCAAGTAAGATTGATGATGTGAGTACTGCGTGTCTTCTTCTTTTTTCTTTATAACTTGACGATTTATCAAAGCTCAATTGATGCGAGTAATCCTCAACAACTGATCTGACAAAGTTTCTTTCAAACTGCAAGGAAAAAGTAGCCTTATGCTATAATATACCAAGTGCGTTCATGGCAACATGGCACAAACACCGGAATTTCGATGCTATCCAGAAAAAAAATTACACCGATCAAAAAACAGAATTTTTTTTGCGCATAGGTTCTACTTAATATATCTTGATTATATAACAGACATAAAAAATGCAATTGCAAATCGAAAATATTCGCTTTTCAAGAAGATATAGCGATTTGACAATTTTTGATTTTCGCGCCCAATTAATTTTAATCTTGGCGTGCTAGCCCTTTCGAAAGAGAGGTAAGAGAGGGGCAGCAAATTCATCAGAATGAGAGAAAAACAGTATGATTTCAGAAGAAATAAAAAACTATCATTTACCTAATGAAAATCAAGACGAAAAATGGACCCCACGTGTGCCATGCTACTCTTTCAGATATTGCCAAAAACATTGGCCTATATGTACTGTGTACGAAGTGGGAAAAAGCAATATTAAATGTAACAGTTGTGGATCCTGAAACTATATTAATGCCGCCTTTGCATATTAAGAAGCGTCTCTTTAAACAATTTCTGGAGGCTTTTTATCATGAGTATTAAGCTGTCAAATTTGAATTCAAAATTGAAGGGTTTTTTCCGAAGCTTCCAGAGGCAAAAATTGAAGATGTAGTATTTGTATGTATATGTTCGATGGAGATGACCGCTTCGGTAATGAATTTGAACATGCGCGCAAAAGCTGCTGCCTTCACGGCAGTGCTTTTTTAGGTCTTTTTCGATAAAGTACTCTATTTCAATTCGATCTGATCTGTATTCTTGTAAATATTGGGAAATAAAATTTTGAATGGGTATATCTATGGAATCATTTGGCGGATTTTACCAATTCATAAATTGGACCTTCGTAATTAAGCCCTAAACATACTATACAAATATCGAGTTTCTAGGTCGTTTCTTCCGGAAGTTATTCTGTTCAAGCTCGGCCGTTAATAACTTCCGGAAGAAACAACTTAGAAATGCGATATTTGTGGAGTAGGTTTGGACCTGAATTACGAAGGCCGAATTCGTGAATGGATAAAATACACCCAATGATTCCGCAGATATACCCATTCAAAATTTTATTTCCCCATTATTTAAAAAAATGCAGATTAGATCGAATTGAAATACAGATTTTCATCGAAATATGATAGTTCGAAGGTCCATACAGAATTTCATGAGGATAGTATGATATTGAATATTTCAGAAAAAATAATTTGAATTTTTTTTTTCAAATTGTTCTAATGACACAATCATCACGAGAATTTACACAGTGTTGTTCATCAGCATTTTCAAAGTGCCAAGTCTCATCATGATTGAATAAATATTTTTTGAGATATTCCGAAAAAACAACGATATCGAGAAAAAGGCCACGAAATTTGACATATTTTTTCTGAATGTCTCTTAAAATTCTTATCGCATCTAACTGAAATTTGGTACACAGCTGCGACATATGAAGCTCAAAGTATGACTAGAATTTTGCCGAATGTAATCAATAGTTTCTGAAAAAAAAATGTTCGAAAACATTTTTGTTTCAATTTACTGGCAGCACGATCCCAACCCAATTCCGCGAAAGCTGCGAGTCCTTACGTTTCAAATAACAGCTGAGTTTAATTCAATCCCTCCGGTGGTTCTCGAAATATCAGGGAAATAAACTGAAAACTTCAAAAAGCTATAACTCAGAAACTATTCGACCGATTCAACCCATTAACGAACTTAAACTTTTCATTTTGAAATGCAATCAACCCTGACATTTTCAAGTCGATTGGATTCTCCGTACGCCCGTAATCGTGCCTACGGACAGGCGGTCGGCCGGACAGAATCGATTTTGACACCGGATTCGTCAGCAGTGAGTCCAACCTAGTCGTTTGAGACCATTTTCGGCTCAAAATTCGAAAATTACAGACATTTGGACAAAACGATAGCAAAAAGTATGGATTGTGACATTGTCCTTGAGTAACTAAGCAGAGATGATGAGAAAAATGCTTGGAACAGTTTTGAGACAGTAGTTTATGGCTTCCTTGGAACCTATAGAGCTGAAAATTATGAGGTGATCACTGCTATGATTGCGAATTTTTTCATCATTGGATGTAGAATGTTCCTAAAGATTCACATGTATGTAACATTCTCATTCGGATGAATTGAAAGAAAATATGGTAGCTTATTCGGGAGAATAAGGGGAACGCTTCAACCTTTAATCAAGAAATAATGGGATTGGAGAAACGTGACCATTATCAGATTACTGAAAACAGGATGGGGTTAATATGTTATATATAATAATAATATGTTTGGGTGTTAACAGGGGAAGCTTCTACTGAATATGGCAGGATGAGAACAGTTTTTTTTTAACATTTGGACACTATTTTCGAACTTCTTTTGTTAAAATGAATCATATCATAAATTGATGTTTGGTATAGTTTCATACGACATCTTTATGTCCACTTTTGATATATTTTCATCGGCAGGAGTTTGTGAGGACACGGAATTGGGGATCTTTTTTCCAATTGCACTGGAAATAAATACCGGATAAAACTGAAATTCAGAGCAATATTGTTGAATTTCAACCTAGAGTTCTTCGCCAAATTTCTTCGAAATCGAATACATAGTTTTCAAAAAATATTATTCAAGAAAATTCTGACAGCAAAGTCGGGATAAATATGATAGAAGAGAGCATAATTGACCACTTAAGATGAAGAAAGAGGAGGGTTCTCAAGGAAATTGCACCTGATGTCCTCTCAGTGATACGGTTGCGGGTAAAAATAGATGGAGAGCTGTTGAGAGCCTGTTCTATGTATAAGATGGTTAATTTATTAATTTGCACTTTGATGTGGGGAATTTTCCAGGAACTTAATGAGGTTTTAGCTGTTTATGCTTTCGCACATTACAGGGGAGGGGGTTGGTTGAGTGGATATTTAAGGAGACAGGATGGAGAGGAAGCGGAAGTATAAATTTAATTCGTTGAAAGGAAACAAAACCTGGTAAGTAGACGGCGATATTGGAAAAATTCAAACATTTATTAAAAATCTCATGTTATGGTCAACAAATTGTAATGATTCACCAATGCTTGTCAGAATTATATGGGGATCTCTGAAAACGAATTCAGGCTTGTCCTGAATAATTTTATTAAAGTACTTGACTAGAAACTTCTTCCATTTCTGCTGACAGAACCGAATCTGCTTAATACTATGTAATATGGTGTAGAGTTCCAACAATTTTGATAAGTCTGTAATGGCCTGAAAAAAGCCACCCCTATGAGTAAAGGAGGCTTTCCAGTAGAGAACAGGAACAAATGAAAAGTCTCTATATTCTGCCTTATGGGATTCCGGAAAAGAAGAAGAGGCGTTGATTCAAATTCAGATCGTTTTGATTTTGAGATTTTCATGTAATATTTTCATGGTGAAAATATAAATCGGAAAAATTCCGCCTACTGTCCTGATATTTGAGAATATTCTGATGGTTCTCGAATATTATTTTGTGAGATAATAACAACGTCCATTAGACCTTTTTCCTTATTCTTCCTCCATAGCTTTTATGCCTCCTGCAAACTCAAAAAACTCACGTTTATCTACCGGACACTGAACCGTAGTGGATATAAACATTTCAAATTCCGTCATTCCAATATTTATAAATTCTGTAGGAAGAATGTTTTCAGAATTCTTCACCGATAACATCCTCGCGAAATTTTGCACTTTATTCCGCGTTATTATTCAACAACTTGTTACGAAGGTTCGATAAGATCGTTTATGTGTTTCTTGAGATATTGAGGAAATAATCTGAAGATTTGAAACAAGCAAAAATGAGTATTGGATCGAATAAGAATTTGGAACAGTGTTATTAAATATTGGTTTCAAGGACTGCCAAATTCAATCGGAATGTGATCAATGATCTCCGAAAAAACAATTTATAACCACAAAATTTCGAGTGGGCATAATTCCAAAACCGTTCTCCTAATTTTAACCGTTCAAAAACTCAATCGGGAAATTCAGGCTCCGAATATCACCTAGAAGTCGCAAAGTGCGTGTGGAAAGATAGAGCACATATACGAACATATTTGTATTCGACCGCGCATTCTTCTTCAGCAACTAGAACCTTATCTTTCGAGGCCATTTTTGGCTCAAAATTCGCCCAACCTTTGATTCAGGTATTGAGTCCAGCCCTTTTCGCAGCCAAGAAACAATCATGTTACAAGTACGATTACAATGAGGAGAAATTTCAAAAAGCACTGCCGTGAAGGCAGCAACTTTTGCGCGCATGTTCAATGTAGATGACCGCTTCAGCAACGAATTTGAACATGCACGCAAAAGCTGCTGCCTTCACGGCAGTGCTCTGATAAATTACTGGATTTCAATTCGATCAAATCTGCAATTTTGGAAATATTGAAAAAATAAAATTTTGAATGGGTATATCTACGGAATCATTGGGCTGATTTTACCCATTCACGACTTCGGCCTTCGTAATTAAGGTCCAAACCTTCTCTACAAATATCGAGTTTCTAAGTTGTTTCTTTCGGAAGTGATTGTGTTTACGCAGTCGGGCGTTACGGTCAGCCTAACGGCCGACTGCGTGAACACAATAACTTCCGAAAGAAATAACTTAGAAACTCGATATTTGTAGAGAAGGTTTGGACCTTAATTACGAAGGCCGAATTCGTGAATGGGTAAAATCCGCCCAATGATTCCGTAGATATACCCAATCAAAATTTTATTTTTCCAATATTCCCAAAAAAACAAATCAGATCGAATTGAAATCCAGTACTTCATCGAAAAAAAACAGTTCGAAGTTTTATACAGAATCTAATGAGGATGATATGATAAGAAAATCATAGAAATTTTTTTTTTCAAATTGTTCTTATGACACGATTATCACGAAATTTCGCATAAAGTTGTCTTTCAGCATCTCAAACCTAGCTGTGAAGTTTTATCAGGACTGAATGAGTATTTCTCGAGTTATACCGAAAAAATCAACGATATCGAGAAGAAAACCTCGAAATTTGACATATTTTTTCCCGATATCTCCAAAACTTATGATCGTAACGAACTGAAATTTGGTACACTGCTGTGAAATATGAAGCTCAAAGTCTGAGTGGAATTTTTTTTGGATAGGATGAATAGTTTCCGGAAAAAAAAATTTTTTGGAAAAAAATTTCGAAAAAATTTTTTTTTTGAATTTACTGACGATATGATCCTGACAAAATTTGGCTCAAAGTTGCGCGTCGTTATACTCCACCTAACTGCCAAGTTTGAATTCAATCTCTCAAGTAGTTTCTGAAATAAAAAATAAATAACTTCAAAACTTCAAGTGCCTATAACTCCGAAACTAATCGACCGATTTGGCCCATTAACGAACTTTACCGCGGCATTCTGATGCGCAACCTATCCTGAAAGTTTCAAGTTGCTAGCTCACTTCTGTCGACAGTTATCGTGTCTACGGCCGGACAGAATCGATTTTGACACCGGATTCGTCATCAGTGAGTCCAACCTAGTCGATTGAGACCATTTTCGGCTCAATCATCCAAAACTACAGACATTTTGACAAAACGATAGCACGCTGTTCCCCTAGAACATGCGCGCAAAAGCGTTCTAAACTCCTCTATAAGAGTCGATCCTCCAGATCTCATAAACATCCGCTCTTGAGAAGGCCTCTTCGTTCTTCTACAAGGTGGAATGGAAGGTAACAACGCGATCGGCACATTGAAAGAGCAGCCGACTCAGTCCAGTCGGGCGAAATAATTTCGAATATTCCGAATCGAAAATTTCTCGCCGCTTGTTATACTCCGAAATGATTTATTAGGTTCGTTCTTTGATATAATGAATGAGATATCAAGGAGAGTAGGGTATAATTGCTGTGGATTCCACGGATCACTCGGTAGTTGTTATGGAGGACCGTGATGGAGTGGATGCAGTTTGGGAGTAGACAAGACAGGGTCTGATGGTTGCAGTCAAATTTTCTTCCTGGATTGAAGATTTTACCACAAACCTGCAAGGCAATTCACTTCATCGTTTAGGGAATCAAGTCTTTTCGATCTTGAGTAAAAATGACAGAGATAACCCAAGTTTCCTCACCCACCAAACAAAAACCTACTGAATATCGATTGAAGGATATTTTGGGAGGATTTTGCATTATTTTTCAGGGGCATTAGACAGAAAATAGTTCTGCAAATTTCCTCTTTATTGTCTGATGAGAAATGAGGTATAATCCTATAGTTTGAATCCCGCAAACAGCAAGGGCGTTCTCTATGGACAACAATTTTCACTTAATTCTTTATTTTTCCTTTTTCATATATTGGGAGTGAAAACCTTAGAAACACCAGAATATAATTAAAAATGATTAGTCATAGAAATCACCCTTTCGGACTGCAGGATGCACATTTACTGAGAAGCGATACTCCCTCTGGTGGTAGAAATTAGAACCCTTGCAAGCAAGTAGTTTTCCGAGATGTCCGGTATTTTAACGTGTTTCCCTCACTTTCCATATCGAGTTTTTGTGTTTTATTCTGAGTTGAAATTTTGGTGTACCGAAGTGTCTAAAATATTCATTATTCGGTTCGTTTCTTTTCGATTAAAATTTTCGATTGTATCAATTCGAAATGGCATCTCCCCGAAATTACTATTGTTTTGTGCCCCAACTCAACGTACTTCATGGTCAAAGAAGTGATAATCATCTGCTGCCTCAAGTTTTCATTTCTTCCAAAGCCAAATGAGAGTAAAATCAATTTGCATTGATAGAATAAAGGACTGGATTTTGAAATTGAAGATTGGAAAACGGGTCACGAAATACATGGAAGTATACTCCATTCACTTTTATAATGTAGCCCGGTTGGCCATGATTTAGGTTTATCAAGTTTTTTCCCTTAAAACTGACGCAGGTTGGCACTCATGGAATATCGGCAATGTAAAATGACGTTGCCAAATTTCAATTTCTACCATTATCAATATCAATCGATTCTAGATTTCTAAATCTCAGCATAATAACGCTTGCAAACTAATAAAAATGCCGAAGGTAGTTTTGAAGAAGCAGAGGCAAAGTATCAGGAAGTGCTATGTAGAATTGAAATCGGCTTTTTCTGATAGTAACCCTGATAATTCGGAATCAATAATTCAACACAAGCTATCCAACATTTTCGACGTATGTGAGTGAAAACCAAGGAATTATATTTTATATGAATAGATATTTATTTTTTAGCTGCACATCAACACAATAAGGAAGATTTTAAGTGAAAGAGACTACAAAGAATATCCTTCTATTGGAGCACCCAAAATGACACTGAATACAGACTTTATTTTGAAAAACTCGATTCTTGATTTCCGTACGAGAAAAAAGTATTACTGAATCTTCCAACCATGTTCATATACGTAAAATATTTCCAGTATTAACAGAGACAAAAGTTTTTCAACATTCGCCAGGTCTTTGGAATTATCGAATTCAAATAAAATTTTCTCAAATTCATTACTTTATCAATGTAGATTGACATTTGAAAAATAAGTAATTACTACGACCTCTATGTAGAGAGGACAACGTTGCATAGTTATCTGACAGGAAAATGACTATAACCTAACATTTTCAAAATATACACGGTGAAATCTGTCACGATGTCATGGCCAACCGGGCTACATTATAAAAGTGAATGGAGTATATGTTCAATGCATTTCTCTAGAGACGATTATTTTCAAAAAAGGAAATTTCAATGTATTCATTTCGAAACAACTTCATGTCCATATGTTTTTAGGTGTAAATGAAAATGAGAAAATTTTGATGAAGAAAGCTCTTCTTTCATACTGCCAAGCACTTATGCGGCTACCTACTGCACATTCTACACAAAATCATGTTAAAAGAGGGTGGTTTGATTGAAAACCCGACAAAAACTAGCTAAGCTAGGTTATTCATATAAATACATTAATATTTTTCATTTGTATATATAAGTAGATTGAACCAGCTGTGACATTTTTCATTTTGCTTGTATCTTGAGCTGCTGTAATATGAAAATAAAATTATTAATATGTCTATCTGTTTTCTTTTCTCTCGAAATTTGAGTCTGATGACAGAGTCAGATTTGTACTCTGAAACGTCACAGTTTGCCTTGTTGATCGTTTGTATTGTTTCGGTATTTTTCATTAATTATTCTGTTTTCCAAGAAACTGCCCTTGACGAATAGTTAATCCTGCAATCCGCAAGGGCGTTTTCCATGAAAAAACAATTTTATTCAATTTTTAATAGTTTTGTTTCAGCTATTTGGATTAAAAACCTACTATAAAAACCTACAAAATGATGAAAAATCCTTCCAAAATAAGCTTTAATCGAAACTTACTAAAATTACTTTTTTCATATATATTTTCAGGGTGATAAGCAGATGAGTACGAAACTCAATGTCACCTTACCTGTTTGTATACGTCAACAAGGTTATTAGGGCCAGAAAGAGTTAGGCAACCTCTCTACAACATTTTTTGTATGTTGTTTGCACGATAAGAAATTGCCATGAACTATTGGTTGTTCAGAATCATGGTATATTTGATGGACCATCAACGAAATGAACTGTAACGTTTCAGAGTATATACATATCTGGTTCCTTCATCAGACGATGAGAAGAAAATGCTCTCTTTATTGCCTGATGAAGGAATCACATATACTCTCTGAAACGTAAGAGTTCACTTCGTTGATCGTCTACACTGCCCTGGACAAATAGTTTTAATCCGCAATCCGCAAAGACGTTTCCTATGAATAGTAATTTTTATTGAATAGTTAATCTTGAAATAATGGAAGTAAATCCAGAGAAAGCCTGATGAATAATATGAAATCTTCCCAAAATATACTTTGATCGATATTCATACGACAACACATTCTGAGAACGTTTAACTTGAAAAATGTCACACTTTCTGATGACAATATCAACTTTGTGTTCACATCAGTGTTGTCATATTTCAAAACTTAAGTAGTTCACACAACGTTGGTTTCGAATAACTACTATTATAATATCATTTTCCTGCCCGATTCCTCCCACCTGTCTTTGATATATTCTCTGTTTTCATTCCGTAAAATCACCAGATATTTCATTTTTCCATGCAGCGGTCGTAAAAATAAGTCTGAATTTCAAGTTTTAATAGCCCGGCGATCATCATATCTCATATCGCATTCCATCGTCTCATCGCTTATTCACGCGGTCGCGAACCGAGAAACGTTCAAGCCTAATCGCCGCGATAAAACAAATCGGAATTATGATTTGTTTTCGGGTTGAAACTTTCGTTTTTGCAACATCGTCGGGTTCAGCGGGTCCGGTAAGTCACACATAATTCAATCGGCTTTGAAATTTTAGAGCATGTGTTTGGGAAAAACAGTGGCGGAGGAGTCGGGAATCTTGGGTGAATAAATATTAGTGATTATAAATGTAACAAGACGATAACGTCCAACATCTCACAAATATAGAAATTGGTTCATGGAGGAAAAACAGCTCCAGTAATAATAAACTAACATAACTACAAGGACGAATATCTGTCGATAAATAAACAAATATTCCACACCTTGATCAGCTTCTCATCAAATCAACCAAAACATCTACCGAAAAGGCGTCCAAGGATAATGGGTACAGCTGTTTCACAGTTTTTACTGATCTTCAGACCACCTTACTTTGGTAAACCGCAGAATTAGAATCCAGACACTTATCACCTGTCAGATGAACACTGCAGTGTAACTACATACAGCGGGCCATCTGCTAGGAACATCTTGAGAATTCTAACCTTTTTGCGCGCATGTTCTAGGAGAACAGCGTGCTATCGTTTTGTCCAAATGTCTGTTATTTTCGAATTTTGAGCCGAAAATGGTCTCAAAGGAATAGGTTGGACTCACTGAAGACGAATCCGGCGTCAAAATCGATTCTGTCCGGGCGGCCGTCCGTATGCACGATTACGGTCGTACGGAGAATCCTATCAACCTGAAACTTTCAGGGTAGGTTGCATTTCAAAAAGCGACGGTTGGGTTCGTTATTGGCTGAAATCGGGCAGAGGGTTTCGGAGTTAGAGCCTTTTGAAGTTTTGACGTTATTTTGGCGATAACTCAAAAACTACTGAAACGATTGGATCGAAACTTGGCAGTAAGTTGAAATACAGCAACGTGCGACTTCTCGCGAAACTTCGTTGGGGTCACACCATAAGTAAATTTGAAAAAAATTATTGTTCATATTTGAAAAAAAAAATCAGCGCGAACTCTATGCCCCATATATTCCACAGCAGTGTACCAAATTTCAATTCGATACGGTTATTAGTTTTGGGTATATGAAATTTCTTCACGATATCGTTGTTTTTTTTTGTATAACTCAAAAAATACTGATTCAATCTTGATGAAACTTCGCACCTAGTTTGGAGATGCTGAAAAACAGCTTCGTACATAATTTCGTGATGATGTTGTCATTAGAACAATTTGGAAAAAAATCTCAAATTTTTTCTCTCAAATACATATTGAATATTCTGTAATATTTCTATCATATTATCCGCATTGAACTCTGTATGAACCTTCGAACTCTTATTTTTCGATAAAGTACTGGATTTAAATTCTATCTAATTTGTATTTTTGGAAATATTGGAGAAATAAAATTTTGAATGGGTATATCTACGGAATCATAGGGTGGATTTTACCCATTCACGAATTCAGCCTTCGTAATTGAGGTCCATACCTTCTGTACAAATATCGAGATTTTAAGTTATTTCTTTCGGAAGTTATTGTGTTACCGTCCAGCCATTCTCTACAATTTACAACATGAAAATTATACATGTGGAATCAGAAGGCAGGAGTCTACACTATCTAGAATCCATCGAAATTTATAAGTTGGTTAACAAGAATAATTTTGAAATTATAAATGAACAAACAGAACTGTGTTATTCCAAAATATTTGACGCGTTCAAATAACACCTGAAATTGTATTCCTTTGCATAACGGTAAAGAATGTTTTTTCCATTTTTTCTGTTTTGGCCCAATTCTATGACCATTCCTACCACCTTTTGTACCTGTGTTGACATAAATACATGTAAAATTTGTAGAATCTTCAGTGTCTGGTGATGAACTTGAAATAAGTTCGAAACTACGCGGTTACACAAAGTAATTCTTACATTGAAATATACAATTAGTAGTAAAAACATAGAACCCATAAAACTTGTTTTAATTATGATTGAAGTCATTGAGATTATGAACCCTAAACGCTAAATCCTGAAAAAGCACTGGCGTTTTCCAGCAGTTATCTGGCATGTTCAAATTGATTGAAAAAAAAGTTTGAAGGCTCGTGCAGAATACTTTTGGGATCATATGATTAGAGTATCGCAAAATATAGAATATTCGTAAACAAAATTTTCAACTATTTCCGTGTCGGTAATGGTTCTATCATCTCGAAATTCAGCACAGGTTTGTTAATCGGCATTAGCCAACTAGTTACTGAGTCTAATGACCATCAGATCATCCTGTAGAATTTTGAGAAGAAATTGAATGAATTATCTTGGAATATTTTCTGGAACGGATGATTCAAAAATCCGAATAATTTTTGAAATCAATAATCCAATACAATAATTGGTGGAAGTAACAGCCCTAGTCAGAACCCGAGAACGCAGCGCGACAGTGGCTTGCCGCTAGCAGTTTGACAAGACCCGTACTATTTCAAGAGGGATTTCTTCAGGAAATTGTAACTCACGGTGGACTCAAAAACGGCCCGCGGCTGTTCTCCCTCGGGACGTTAGCCGGAGGGAGGTTGAGAGGGGGTTTGATAGATGGCGCTTGTCATTCATTCGGACTGGTCCGTTAAATCAGCCCCGAAATAGCAGGTCGGTCGCGGCAAAGGGGAAAAATGGTTGACGTGAAATGTGGAAATTGTAATCGGGAAGTGAGGGGTTATTTCGATGTTTCAAGGTCCGGTTGAGTCTACGAGAATTGGTGAGACGTTGAGAATGTTTGAAAGGGAATTAAAAGTTATGCGGGCTTGAGAGTGTATTTTAATACCGTCTCGAATATATGGGTATTGCCCGATTCCGGTGAATTTATTAAATTTTCACTTTTTTGAAGAGTTATTGTCCCAGTTCATTGCGAGCATGTACAAGGGAACGGCGAACTAACATTTCCTCCAAATTTCTTTAATTTTTAATTTTGAATTTTCTTCCCAAAAATTCTGTGACCCTCAATCCTCACGATATTCTGTATGCAGAGATGAAGATAATATGGTAAAAAGATCACCAAATCTTTTTATCAGGAACTATAAGTGGGTTTGGTGGGCTGAATACGTGAAAAGATGCCCGCCCTGACAACGAATTTGAACATGCGAGCAAAAACTACTGACTTCACGTCAGTGCTTTTCCAAAATTATCGAATGTATCATCTCGAATACTATCAAAACTCAAAATTTCAAATGGGCCTAACTCCGAAACTGTCCAATCGATTCAACCCATTAACGAACTCAACCGAGATATTTGGACTCCAAACCTAATCTGACAATTTCTAGTCGCTAAGTCTTTTTCCTCGAAAGTTAGAGCACATATGGACGGACGACCGACAGGACGGACAGACAGATTTGAATTTGATTCTTCTTCAGGGAGTTCAAACCAACCATTTTCGGCTCAAAATTTGCAAATTACAGACATCGTGACGAAACGATAACAAGCGCGTAAGAAGAATATAATAGTTACGCCTGCAAGAGCTGCGATGAAAAATGAAAATGATAAATAAAATTTTATCTCATGATATCTGTAAGCTACTGATGTTCTACATCAAATTTCAGTTTTAATAAAGCTAATCTTACATGAATTTATTATCAATTGAAATAACCAACATTGTTCAGCGGTGAGTATTTATTTCTTTACAATTCAAAACTTGCAGCATAATATAAAAGTTGTTCATTTAGTTTATCGTCATTAAACAATCTGTGACCCTCATGCATACCTAGAGTAACATGCGTAAATTCATTGTAATAGCATTTTCAATACTCGTCGCAAAAACTAATATAATTTATAACTGAATTATCATTTGATGTTAGACGTGTGTTCATAGCTCTCTCTTATCTATTTTGTGACAGGTACACAACTGAAAACTTCTGTTCCTGTATTGAACAAGTAAACCTTGTTACCATATCACATGTAATAATTCATTCAATAATATGGGAAAAAGCTAAAATTTTAAATGGCTCAATCTAAACTATTAGGACCTAGTTATTCGAGAATCCTGTTTCACATGGTAACCACTTGCCTCTAAATTTCTTGAATAATTTATAAATAAGATTGATTCAGTTGGAGTGAACCAAATGAGGCCTTGACTTACATCATTAACAATATTATGAATTCTGAATCACGAAAGGCTGCATTTCTACGAATGATTTATACTTGAAAACTTACCACCTCCAGACAGGAATTTCCCACAAAAACGAAAGCAATGTCTTACCTGAAACAAAAGAAAGTATGTAGTTAGAGACTGACATCAGATTTTTTCAAAATAAGGTGAAATTCAATCATTCAATTTTGGAATCTCTTTCTCTGTAATGTTCACTCATTTAAATACACGAATTAAAAAATTATTTAACAATTGAGTGCATGAAACCAACACCAAAAACGCAGAAAATTTAACACTAGGGTTTATTATTTTCTCAGTGAAAGATTTTTTTTTTCGTTCGATCATTAAGGTTTATTATTTATATTATTTATATTTATAAACCAGAAAAAGGGAGAAAAGCATTGTGTCAAGTCTTTCGTGTTTGTGGACCAGGTATTTGAACATCTTGAATGAAAAATTCTTATAATTCAGGATATCGCATAGACATTTTTGATAGTACAGATTGTTTTTTGTTGAACGGAGTTAAACCAAAAATTATTGTAACTTTCGTTTTCTTCATATGAACTTGATTATATTTCCGCATTTTCGAATTAAATGTTAAATTTTGAGTGGAATGCCGCCGTCAAAAGAGAAATGAAGTAAAGAAAATTCATAATTTTTTTTTGTTTCTTTTTGTCATCATTTCGGTTTTAATCCTGAATATATCAATTTTTGCCGATATTATAAATCTATGGAATTTGATTCCGCTCAAAATTGAATACTTGGTCGGAAGTAACACGTATTATTGTTTGAGTCCTTTCCGAGGGGTGAGACTTTTGCTCTAATTGTACTGATTTCAGGTTCATGAAATTTTGCACGCGTTCTCTTCGATTTAACAGTATCTTGATGAGGGAATATTTTCAGTAACTTTCTAAAAATCTCCTATACTCCGTACCACTCGTTGCTAAGTCAATGGAAACGGTGATAAAGTTATGTTTATATTCCGATTTGAAATTTCTCGATATCTTGCATTCAGTTTGTTTCTTGAATATTTGCTTGAAAACAAAGTCGAAATGGCGAATAGAACTCTCACAAATTTTGCAGATGCTCGAGAAAACTTAGAAAACTGACATAAACATATGACAATTATCATACTCTTCAATTCTTGATCGAGATTCAAGAATCAGCCCCCTGGTATACTTCGGGCATATTGAACGCATTTTTTTGATAAGGGCATTACAGGGTACTCTCAAATACATTTCGAATATATTACAAATCACGTGTGATTAATTATTTAAATATTTCAATATTTAATTATAGTCCTTTTTCAATCATAACTCTACATCTATTGTCTCAAGATCACTTTTCACCTGCTTTTCCATCAAAAGCATTTCAGGTTCAAAAATCGACCTTCATTATTATCTGCAAGCGTATGCCAACTGGTTAATTATAGGCTTTTCCGAAACTAAAAGCAGACGCTGAAATGGGAGTTATTCAATCTGAAAGCTCTGAAATCTGTAACTTGTAATTATTTTAATTTCTCATCAAGTCGTCCGCGAAATGGAAAAGTCACGTGACATGATAGTTGGTAGCATATGGCGATAGAAATAGATGTAATGATTATGATTTCGTGCACGCTTCAGTTTCAGTGTCCTGTTGGATTTGATCTGATAATGATCTAAAATGATCACATTAGGAATATCTTCCGAGAAGAACAGTTAAGAGACTAGATATTTGTGACTAGATTCTTCATAAGAAGGGCTGAATTAGTGAATGGATGGAATGCATCCAATAATTTCACGAGTATATTCAATCGAAATTCATTTCAAGTATCGATTAAAGCTTATTTTGGGAGAATTTTGCATCATTCTTGTTTTTTCTGAGTTTTCGCTCCCAATATCTGAAACAGAACTATTAAAAATTAAATAAAATTGTTTTTTTTTTATGGAAAAAGCCCTTGCGGATTGCAAGATTGAACGATTTGTCAAGGGCAGTTTCTTGGAAAACAGATTGCCTATTGAAAAATACAGGAACGATACAAACGACAAACAAAGCGAACTGTGATATTTCAGTGTACAAATCTGACTCTGTCATCAGAAAAACGAGAAAATTTTCAGAATTATTTTCTCGTTTTTCTGATGAAAGAGTTATATTTATTGGTATAACTAAAAATCAACAACTTCCGAGATATTTTATTAGTTCTTGTAATTTTCCTGCTATTCCTCACTTCTGTTCATTTCTGGTAAATTTTTTCGTTATTTACCAAATCTTATTATGATTTTGGGTAACTTTAATCAATGATATGTTACGTATATGAAAAAAAAACAAAGCTATTCTGTATTAGATGCCAATGAAGAATAAGTACATTACCCTTGAGATCTCGACCCTTTTTGATTACACTAAATTATTTGTTATGCCGGAAATAATAAATATATAATAATCAATAAATTTGGCTCAAACAACAGCAAATGAGTCATACTAACACCTTCTCCAAGATTCCCGTCAAATTTGGAATCATTCTGTTCAAAGAAGTTGAGCTGTATTGAGGAAAATAACTTTCATATTTCGAAATTTTGCATGAACTTTCGAATACTCTCTGTTCATAATTGGCAATATCCAAAGATTGTTAAATTATCAATTATTCGGAATTATTGGAAAATATAATTTCGAATAATTTTTTCTGCGTAATCATTGGGTGGATTTTACCCATTCGAGAATTCGACCTTCGTTACTGAGGTCCAGACTTACTCTACAAAAATCCAATTTTTAGTTTTTTCTGGAAGTTATCGTGTTTACGTTAGGCCTAATAACGTCCGAAAGAAAAACCTTGGCTCGATGTTTATAGAATAGGCTTGGAATTTAGTTACGAAGGTAGAATTCGTAAATGGGTAAAACCCACTCAATGACTACGCATTTACAGTGCGCGTCAAAATTATGGCACAAATTCATTTTCTCAGAAGAAAAATATTTGGCAACAAAATCCTGAAAGAGATCAATTTTTGTTTCACGTTTACCAAATTTACATTATACATTTTTCAAAGATTTTTGTTGCATCCTGTGCCATCACCATCAACTCTCTAAATTTTTTGAATAGAGAAAGTAGGTCATGTGGTATTTTTTTGGCAAGATCTTTGTATCTTCTTTACAGGAGTGCAGAAATTTTCAAGAAAAAAATTTTTTTTTGAAAAATTAGTTAGTTCAAAGAGGTTCTCAGTATGTGCACTTTGTCATGGCTCATTTACTTTGAGACGATGGTACCTAATGGAATTTGTCACTGAATGAAAGTCGACCATTACAGTTTTGTTCATGCACAACTTTCAACCCCTTTCAGCCCCCTCACGTGAAAAAATTGTTTTTTTCTCCATTAAAGGGTTCGTAGGGGTTGAAAGTTGTGCATGAACAAAATTGTAATGGTCGACTTTCATTCGGTGAAAAATTTCCTCAGGTACCATCGTCTCAATGTAAATGAGCCATGACAAAATGCACATACTGAAAACCTCTTTAAAGTACCTAATTTTTCAATTCACGCTTGTGAAGAAGATACAAAGACCTTGCCAAAAAAGTACCACATGACTCACCTTCCCTATTCAAAAAATTTAGAGGGTTGATGGGGATGGCACAGGATGCAACAAAAATCCTTCAAAAATGCATATAAATTTGGTAAAAGTGAAACAAAATTGACCTGTTTCAGGATTTTGTTGCCAAAAATTTTTTTTCTGAGAAAATGAATTTGTTCCATAATTTTGACGCGCACTGTATACCCATTCCAAATTTCATTTTCCAATAATTCCGAAAATACAGATGAGGTCGGATTGAAATTCAGTACCTGAATGAAAAATAACGAGAATTTCGTGAGGGTTATGTAATAATTATGGAATATTTAAAAACAAAATTTGAAAATTTTTTCTATTAATCATTCTAATGAAATCACGAAATTTTGCACTTAATTGTCCATCAGCATTCTCTTCAGAAGGACAGAATTTGACACCGGATCTGTCATCAGTGGGTCCAACCTAGTCGGTTGAGACCATTTTCGGAAAAAAAACCAAGACTCACATACATTTGGAAAAAACAATAACACGCTGTTTCCCAGGTTTTCAGGTATGCATTTCCTCTACCGTAAGATGAACTAAATTATATCTTCATCTAGTCTACTGATCCTAAATAGAACTCTACGTAATAATTCAGTTATATACACTTCGTTGGTCGATTCATTATTATCTTATGTGTAAAATCTTATTCAAGTCGAATATTATGTATGTGGACCACCCCGTGAATAAGCTATAGAGAAAATGCCACCGGCTTTGACTTTTTTGTCTTCATTAACACGCAAACTTGCACACGGCTGAAATACAATGTTGTAGCGGCCATAAAGAATTATGGAAACAAGATTACAGGAAATTTTACGATCCTGTGACCGCGAAGCTACATGTATTGACTATAATTTAATTTAATTCATCAGGGTCCTCGTTCTAAGCACTACGGATATCGTTACAGACTGATAATGTGGAATCAATTCACAACGGTAATGAATTGATATCATTTTTGCGCGCATGTTCTAGAAAACAGCTAGGGTTTCACGAGACTCTTGAAATTCGAGATTTTTCGTCTCGTCTCGATTTCGAGAGAGACTAGCATTTTTTTTTCGAGACGAAATCGAGAAAAACATTTCGAGATCTTTTCGAGATCGAGAAAAACACTTCGAGATTTTTTGCATATCGAGAAATTATCTCGAGAAAAATATACAATAGCGTACAGCTCTGAATACCTCTGCAAAGAGAATATGAAAACTCTTGAAATGCCCTGACGTGAGGTCAGGAGCTTTTATCCACTTGTTCGAATTCTGAGAGATTAGATCAACACCAAATTCGTGCACCCAGAGTTGCGCGTTGGTATTCTTCTCCTTATTACGAAGATTCAATCTGATTTCATTCGTACTTCTCGAGATATTGAGGAAATAACGTAACATTCCATACAACAACGAAATTTGGCATATTTTTTCACTCACTTGTATCTCTGGAAGTAAATATCGAACCGAATTGAAATTTGAAACATTGTTGTAAGTTACTAACTTCTAGGTTTGTAGATTTCGTTGGAATCTAATCAACATTTCCGGAGAAAAATCATCAAAAATGTATTCATTATATATTGTATTTATTAATAAGTAGTAGAATTTTGGCAATATTGGACTTATTTTTGGGGAAGATGAATCAAGCCCAATTGAAGTTCGTCGACGTAATTCAAATTCCCACGGGCTAATATTGTCACTATTTCATCCCGTATGTTTGTTTATCACCTAACATTTGTTCCTTTCTATTTGTTTACTCTCTAATTGTATGAGGTTATCGGCGCATTTAGGTTGAGTTCCATATTCTGAATAATGTTTTGATTATTGCGTGCACTGTAGATATATGCTGAATTTATGTTCTGTACCCTAAATAATATGCAAATTATGTGACTTCATTGTAAGAGAGCACAATCTTTTAAGTATGTCGATGTAATTCATCTTCTCTGTTGTGGATCACAATCACTCGTGGATAATCAAATGGAACCGCTGACAGACGTCAAATTGGTGACTTCTGTCTACTCAACCATTGATTTCAAGCGATTGACCAAAAGCTCTGGTCATACATCGATTTCAAGCGATGGACCAAAAGCTCCGGTTATAGTTAGGGTTATCCAAATTGACAGATTACCTTTTGCCTATATGTCATTTTGGATAACCGTAACTAAAACAGAACCTTTGTTCCATCGCTTGAAATTGATTATAGTTACGTTATCTAAACTGACATATAGGCAAAGGATTATCTGTCAATTTTGATAACCGTAACTATAACCAGAGCATTTGTTCCATCGCTTGAAATTGGTTTATGTATACGTTCTATGAATGTGTTTAGGTATTTCCGAGAAAAGTTTTGGAGTGAGGTTTTATTGATGTTTTGTTCCAGCATTGACTCATGTTAATGATTTTATATATATGTGATTTTTTAAATATTTTAAATGGATTAAGGTAATTACCTAAGGGAGATTATATGATATTGTATTGCCACCTGCTATATTTATTTTTAGTCATGATTAAGGACAACCCCGTTGTTTTGTATGTGAATATTGAACAATAAATGTCCGAAACGTCGACGAAATTCAATTGGGTTTGATTCATCTTCCCCAAAAATAAGTCCAATATTGCCAAGATTCTACTACTTATTATTAGAAATGGACATGAACAATCCAACTATAATTGTATTTATTATTCAACTTTTCTAACAACTGGATCCATAGAGAGTTTTGCACTAGGTTGCACGTTGGTATTCCAAAACTGTTTGCAAAGTTTTCAATCTGATCGATTAGGTGCTTCATAAAATATCGACGAATTAACTTCAAAATGTCAAAAGATCAAAATCCGAAACTAATCGATAGATTTCACCCATAAACGAACATAAAGGGGATCCTTGGATTTCAAAGTTAATCTGGCAATTGCAAGTCGCTATAGGTCCTTCCTAAGTTAGAGCACTTACGGACGGACGGCCGGACGGACAGAATTGAATTTGACCACGGATTCGTTTTCTCAATCTGTCAAGAACATTTTTCACTCATAATTCGAAAACATACATTGCGAGAATATTCGAGAACCATCAGAATATTCTCAACTATCAGGACAGTAGGAAGGCGGAATATTTCCGATTTATATTTTCACCACAAGAATATCACATAAAAATCTCAAAACCAAAACGATCTGAATCTGAATCAACGCCCCTCCTTTCTTTCCTGGAATCCCATAAGGCAGAATAATGTGACTTCTCTTTTCATTTGTTCCTGTTCTCTACTGAAAAGCCTCTTTTATTCATAGGGGTGGCTTTTTTCATACCATTCCAAAGTAATCAGAATTGTTGGGAATTAGGACAAAAATAAGCTTTAGTACATGTTCGAATTTTTCCAATATCGCCTTCAACGTACCAGGTTTTGTTACCTTTCAACGAATTAAATTCATACTTCCGCTTCCTCTCCATCCTGTCTCCTTAAATATCCACTTAACCAACCCCCTGTAATGTGCGAAACGATAAACAGCTAAAACCTCATTAAGTTCCTGGAAAATTCCTCACATCAAAGTGCAAATTAATAAATTAACCATCTTATAGGACAGGCTCTCAACAGCTCTCCATCTATTTTTACCCGCAGCCGTATCACTGAGGGGACATCAGGTGCAATTTCCTTGAGAGCCCTCCTATTCCTTTATCTTAAGTAGTCAATTAGGCTCTCTACTATCATATTTATCCCGACTTTGCTGAATCGTTTTATATTTGATAAGCCCTAGGGAAGTATAATGTTCTCAAGCAGCTGCTCTTATGCTTTCGCTATTTAGCTTATCTTCGGTACATTTCAGAGTAATAAGGAGTGTTCTGTTGAATTCATTAATTGTTTTTCGTGGAGCTCTGGTGGTATTGGCGATTCCTGCGTTACTTGTACCACTTAAGAGCAAACAATACCTCGAATATAACGAGATGACTTTTGGAGGCAAGAATTATTTTTTTTTTTCAAAAAATTTTCTGGGTGCAAATGGTTGAAAAAAATTGTAAGAATGCGCAATGGTGTCACTTTTAATATTCAAGAATTCTCGGGAACATAAAAACTGAAATGCAGAGAAAAGTGGAAAAATAACTAACATTGCGCATGCACACAAAAGAATTAAGTACACCCCAAAAAATTTTTTCCAGAAATAATCACTGAAGCCTACAGAACGACACCCCGTTTTCTCAGATTGATGTCGAAATTTCACTCATTCTAATATTTCTCGCGGCTTTTGGCAATGTCAAAGCATGCATACCGTGAGCAGGTGCCTGACCTTGAGATATTAACGAGATAATGAAACTTGATTGTGGCTGAGTTGCCGTAATGAGGAAAGCCGTAATTGAGCAGCACGAGTTATTGTTGCTCTTAGCTCGAAATATACTCGGTGAAATTAGAAGGGTTTCATTCAGAAGGAATAACTTCGCGATATTCATTATTTGTCAACAGAATTACGATTTTTCGTCATTTTGTTCGCAAAGAAAGCGGTTCATGAAAACTGGATAGTACAGATATTTTCAATTCTTACCCGGCAGTTGTCTTGAGTTAAGCCATAGTTAAGCGTAACCATGTAAGCGATTTTGACAGGGATAGAATTGCCTATCGAGGTGTTGGTTTGTCCTTTTGCGAAACTGGCTTTCGTGTTAATTGTACTGAAAGGAAAGTAATTCGCATGTGCCGTGTATGGACCAAAATGAAGGTATAGAGGAACACGAAGAATATCAACTATGCGTACCACAGGAAGTAGAATCACTTCAGACAACTAGCTCCATGACTCTAATATGACCGTTTTTAAGGTTTTTCTGGGTTTTTACTCCCAATATCTGAAACAGAACTATTTGTCAAGGGCAGTTTATTGAAATTGTCTAAGCGAACTGTTGACACTAAAATGTCAATTTGACGAAAGTCTCGAAACAAAAAATTGAAATAAAATAATTCTGAAAATTTCCTCTTTGTTGATGAAAGATTCAGATTTGTACTCTGAAACGACACAGTTCGCTTTCTTTATCGTTTAAATTATTTCCGTGTTGTTCATTATGCAATCCGTTCTCGAAGAAACTGCCCTTGACAAATAGTTCTATCCTGCAAAAGGCAAGGGCGTTTCCCTTAAAAAAAACAATTTCATTAAATTTTAATGTTCTGCTTCAGATATTGAGGGTGAAAACCCAGAACAAACCGTAAAAATTATGCAAAATCCTCTGAAGCTTTAACCGATATTCATGAAACCCTTTCACAATTTCGCGTCAAATTGCTGATCAATGTTTCGGGGAACAATGTAGAACTGTTTTTTATACGTAAATCATCTACGTCTTTGGACTCCTTTTATACCGTCCAACATTAAAGCCGCCTTCAACTGAGCACCACTGTCGTTAATGTTTGAGCTGGTGCAAAAAACGGAAGCAGTGGAATGGCATAAGGTCATAAGTTATGGTTTGGGGGTTATTGCTTATGATCACCACGTCTGTTTGTCCAAATGGCGGTCCAGATGAAATAAGTCCCTTTTCAGCAAGATAACGCCTAAACCGTATTCCTTGTAGAACTATTGACTTTCTTCGATAAGACGACGTTTAAGTTTCACCATGGCCACCCCATTTGCTGGATTTAAATCCCATTGAGAATGTGTTCAATTTGCACCAACCTCCACCTACTCTAGCGGTTGCCACAAGCAGACATATTTCGTCGATTTCTGGATGTATTCAGCTACAGGGTTGACAAATAAATAATTAATTGTCAACTTTGTCATGTTAATATTATCTGAAAAAACTTCAGTTTCAGTCTTGACAAAAGACGAACATTTTGTCACAAATTCAAATGGATACAGTTATTTTTTCTGAGTGGGAACACTTTATGTCACATATTTCCAACATGGATTATGATACAGACACTTTAATTGCAGTTTTTTAACGCATAAAGACAGGGTTAGATGAATGACACATTTGAAACCCTCATAATACCGTCAAATGTATCCGTTCCTTTTCTTTTGTTTCCGAATTATAAACCAAAATGGATATTTGGGTAATATCCACTTAGTTTCTACGAGATTTTAATTCCAGTTGATCTTTTTTTTTCGAAATAATAGGAAAAAAAAAGAGTTTGAATGGATATATCTACAGAATTATCGAGCGGATTCAACCCATTCCCGAATTTAACCTTCGTTATTGAGACTCAGACATGCTCTTCAAATATCGGATATCCAGGTTGGCATTTTCGAAAGTTGTACTTACGGTCAGCGTAACGGCATTTCATAGATACAGTGTGATCTATCAAATCACAAATGAAATAGAACCAATTGAAATAATGGAAATGACATTTACTCGTCTTAAATAAATCAGACAAATTCAATTGAAATCCAAAAAATGTCAAAGAATTGGGCTTTTCATCGAAAAACCATACTGGATAATTTCTTCATTGAATACAATGCACACGTTCAGAGTATATAAAACTGAGCTTCTTTATAATTAATAAATATTCAAGAAAAAGGTGACAGGTGGATTGATCAATAATAAAGATATGACATTGAAAAAGCCTGCACGGTAGTTTAGTATCTGTTTAATTGTCTACGTGCCGCCAATACCAATCATATCGATTCGTTAATAAAAATATTAATGAGAACCTTATAAAATTCACAATTCCACTAACGAATTGATATGATCAGGTATCATGTTATGCCTATTATATAATTATATTATGATTATTCATAGTGTGATCTATGAATTTTAAAGATGGTTAAGGCTCATGACCCTGAAATATCGAATGACTTGAAATCTGTCCTTCAGGAGTTTTGTCCAGAAAAACAGCAATGCAGAGAAGCTCGCATGATGTATTTATGCTCAGTCATAGAAAAGAGATGAAAATGTAATAAACAATCTCAATAACTGTTTTTCGCGACGTAGGGAGAAATGATTCCGAAAAGTGGTATCTGCTCAGACTTCCATACTTGAGTCGAGAATATAGACAATAATCGAATATAATAAATGAAACAGTTGCAAAGAAGTTAAGAAGAAATTATACCCTGAATAGGTATCTAGCATGTGACACGAATTATCATATTTTCATGTATTTCTCATTCTATATCGATCCAAATCATGATGTATGCTATCACATACTTTAACAATTCGCGAATTTTAAACAATTCGGTTTTAAAAATGATCAAATCGGGACTCATGGTGGAAGCGGAAGAAACGCGTCAGATCGCCTTCTACGTCACTTCTTATTGTACGATTCACCGATCGTTACAGCCGACGCTATCTATTGGCTTGCTAGAGAGAAAAGTACACGAGTAGAGGGAAAGAGTGGATATATTCCGGTACGTCAAAGAAGCCGCGAAGTTTCCAATGATAAAAAAATTCATGCAAGAGACTTATTACGTCGAAGCAATATATGTTGTATGAAATCAACGAAATAAGTTATATGCTTTGTATCAATTCGAAAAGATACAACCCTTAATATCTCAGTCACATGCAAAATGAGAAAAAATGCAAAAGGAGGTCAACTTTGTTTCGCAGGGAGACATTTTATACGGTTGGTTCCAATCAATTTGTACCAATCAACCCTGAGAGCGTAATTAATGCAACCTGAAATCTTGAATGGCAAGATTAGATTGCCTCCTCAAAAATGCCTCGACCTTTTCTGTTAGTCCTTCCGAAAAATAAAAGAGGAAAGACTAGTTCTGACAAAAAGAGTTGCAACGAAACATGAAAATAA
The DNA here is from genome assembly GCA_958510865.1 of Myrrha octodecimguttata. Lineage (NCBI taxonomy): Eukaryota > Metazoa > Arthropoda > Insecta > Coleoptera > Coccinellidae > Myrrha > Myrrha octodecimguttata. Next base: position 45,222,379 of record OY294058.1, on the reverse strand, counting down.
TGGAAACTTTTTCAGTTATAGGTCCAATAGCAGCATATTTCCTAGAACACTAGCGAATCCCACCTGTGTAAAAAACAAAACTTCCAGATGCTATGATACATTTTTTTACAACATTTCTGAATTTGTTGTTGCATTTTCCAGTTATTTCCTTCTCTTCTTTAGAATAATAAATCAAAGTAGTACTGAAGCAAAACGGTCATGTGTACGGCATTTTTGAAAAAAGCCATCGAAATACATTCGAAACAAGGTGTCCTCAACCCGTCTTCCCAGGGTTGATACGAGTTGAATGAAACCAACCGTATAAAACGGTACCTTTCTGTATTTTTTTATGTGGTTATTTTATTATTTGGTGGTTTATAATCATAGAATCAATATATCTGAAAATCAGAGTTGTGCAGAATCAGTGAAACGGTTGTTCAAAAGCAATACAAACTATTTTTGTGGACCAGTTCGAAGGCATCTGAAAACAGTTAAAAATTTTTATCAAGAAATGGTATTTTTCATGGATATCGACTCAGAAACCGAAGTTGTTCTATAAAGGTGGGTTTAAACCAAAAGAGCAAAGAACCAGAGCAAGAACAAGTACAGTCTTCGTAGGTCTTCTAGTGCAGATAGAAATACGAAAGAATGCTTCACTTCTGTTCACACTATAAGGATTTGATAGAATGTAGATAGAGTGAGAGCATTCGTTCGTCTGATGTAAATCGACCATAACAGGTGAGCAGTATAGCGGTAATGCTGTCCCAAATACAATACAATTTTATATAAGAATCGATACAATTTCTGAATTGATTGTGTATAACTTTTTTTTCAGTGTAGATACTTGTCTACCATGGAAAACCCTATTCGTTCCCTTATGTCTCATGATTTCAATTTGCAGAAGCAAAGAAGGTACATATACCTCCATTATCATCTATATTTTTCAACTCATTAAATATTGATACGGCATCATTTGTTTCAATTAGTTTACTCTCATATTTCCTTCCAGAGCATCCTTATGCCCGAAGTGCATAAAATTTGTTCACAATTCTAACATGGAAAAAATCATAAATTTCAATAAAGTACTTGGCTTGCGCATTTTTCCGCGAGATATTTATGATGTTATCTCGTGATAGAAGGGGGAGTTCACGAATGCGCCGACTTTGTTTAAGAGCAATCTTGTCGGAATGGAAGTTCATTCGCCGAGTGTTTCCGTTACGCTCAAGCTGAGGAAGAAAACATTTTTCATATACACAAATAAACAGTTTGAACTTTCTATATGGTTTTTTAGTTTCTGGGTTTTCACTCCCAATATCTGAAACAGAACTATTAAAATTAAATAAAAATTGTTTTTTTCATGAAAAACGCCTTTGCGGATTGCAGTATCAAACTTTTTGTCAAGGGCACTTTCTTGCAAAACAGATTGCCTAATGAACAATACAGAAACAATACAAACGATAAAGAAAGTGAACTGTGACGTTTCAGAGTACAAATCTGATTCTTTCATCAGACAAAGCAGAAAATTTCAAGAATTATTGCCTTTAGATTTTTCGTTTTGATTTGAGACTTTCGTCAAAATGATGAATTATTTCATCTTCTAATCGTAATATATTCTGTTGGAGTCCTACCTTATTTTGTCCGAGAAAACTTACTCTTTCTCTAATCAAAACTGAACTTATTTTTGATTTTTTGGCTTCCATTACTTTCGAAAGGTAGTTTAATTGTCAGAAACTTTGGAATTACTTTATTATTTCTGTATCCGCACGTGGAAGTGAGACTGTTTTCTGTGTGTGATAGTTTTTTATATACTTAATCCCAATTTCTGAAACAATTTTTGTGAAGAGCATTTGAGCTCTCGCTCGAAAAAACCTGAATAATCATTCCAGTTCGATAACACTAATCATTTTCTGGGGTTGAAAGAGCATATGACAAATTGAAGAGCTCTAATAACGATTTTCGAAAAGCTTCAATTGAGGCAAATATCGAACGAACTGTGATCTATGTACGTCGGCAGAAAAATCGTGTTGAGTCCAAGAATTATTCCCCGAGATTTTCAAGCTGATTGGGCCACACGGGTTCGAAGTGAAAGGCCCAACAAAAAAAATTAAAGTATAAAAATAATGTATCTGTGTGGAATCTGCTGCGCTTCATCATCAAATATAGCAGATATTTCCAGACATATCAGCCACGATGTAAACCTTAATGAGGAGGCTTAGCATATGAAGCAAATGTTAATATTTTTAATATTTTCTAGGTTTTTAAGACTCTCAGAAATAAATACTAGGTGTTGAACTTAGGACAATGAAGAAAAGAGATTCTGCAAGATGAGCCCAAAATGAGGCACCTACAATACTGTTGATTTAACAGCTGCGATTTTGTATCATTACGACTGCGAAAAACATTACGAAATGGGCGCTAGTTCCCTTTTATTCCTTCAGAGAGCAGAATATTCATTTGAGAATTGCCTTCATTTTGAATTAAATTCAACTTGAAAACTGTATTTGACTGATGTGAGAAAGCGATGGAAACCATGTGAAAATCAACTGAATTATTCCCTATCCATCAGGAATCGAAGAATTCTTTGCACAAGTCATACAGAAAATTTAATACAGAAAATTTAACAAGGAAGGGTAAACCACCTTTTGTTCTGGATTATCTTAGATTCAAGCTTCAGAATAAGAAGTAACATAACATAAGCGCCACCTAAAGAAATCCTCACGAACTGAAAATCTTTGAGTGTCGTATGAGACGTTCCTCCATTTATAGTTTCTGTGAACTGTCTTTGCGATTTGGCAATTTCATTGAACAATCAGGACTCTGAACCGCTAGGGCATGTGGCTTTTCCTCAAGACGGCAAATGATGTCCAGTATGGAATGATTTCTCTCAGAAAAAGTGGACCGCAATCAGGCTTTCATTTTGAACACGGTTGATTCAAACAAAAAGGTGTCTCATGCAAAAGAAATTTTATATTTGTTAAACTTACTGTGTGAACGCAAGGCATCTGAGGGGTTCGAGGGTTATGTTAATCGGTAGCCTGGCGGACCGCACATTGTGCGTGGGCGAATTTCACAAAAACGATAATTCTGCTAGTATTGCTCGAAGAAATTTCTGTAATATTCGAGGTTCACGTCACCTAAATGATGCACCAAGTATTTCTTTCATTCGGAATTAGGTGAAGAAGTTTGGGGAGACCGGTTCATCACTAGGTAAACCAAACTACGGACGATCAAGGTCATTGAGAACGGAAGAGAACGTGGAACGGACTAATCAGTCTGTTCGTGAATATCCCGAAAGCGTGCAATTGATTTGCACGTGCATAGATCATCGCTACACCGCATTTTGCACAAAGATCTGGAGTTGCATCCCTATAAAATTAAATTGGAGCAAACACTAAAACCCCAGGATGCCATTCATAGGTTAGAATTCGTAAACCAAGCAATGGAGCGCTTACAAACATTCAACATCTTATTCTTCGATGAAGCTCATTTCCATCTTAAGTGGCATGTAAACAAGTGGAACTGTCGCTATTGGAGTGTAACCAATCCCAAATGGCATCAGACACCCCTCCATTCGCCAAAAGTGACCCATGGGCTGCATTCTCATCGCCAGGAATTATCGGTCCATACTTTTTTGAACATGAAAGGGGACGTGCTCTTACAGTGAATTCAGAGTGTTATATTAGGATGTTGGATGAGGTTTTGTTGCCTGAACTGCAAAATTTTCCTGGCTATAATCAAAGAACATGGTTCCAGCAGGTTGAAGCAACGTCACACACGTCCAATAGGTCTCTGCCACGATTTCGTGAAATTTTTCCAGGCAAATTAACATCGAGGAGAGGTGACATAAATTGGCCGCCACACAGTACTGATTTGACTCGTTTGGCCTTTTTTCTGTGGCGTTTCGTCAAATCTTAAGTCTACATTAATAAGCCAGCTTCCCTGGACCAGTTAAAACAAAATATTCGCCACGAAATGGAAGCCATCACGAAGCCTACCTGCCCATTCGTCATCAGAAATTTCAATGTTAGATTGAATGAATGATGCGAACGCGAGGAAAAACATTTAGACGACACTATTTTCAAGAAATGAATTCCCAGATAGTGTATTTTAATAATTAATGAATATTTTTTCGATTAACGGATTATTTTATTTTTTATCGATTTTGAAATATTCCTTTTCCTTTTGAGACATTTTTTTAAATACAGGGTGTCACATTGAAAAAATGTTGAACAGATCCTCCCTAGTATAAAAAAATTAAGTCTTTTTTCGAATAAAATCCACCATATCATTTCATTCATCTACACGGCAACCCAAGACCCTCAAAGTTGAGCAGGGAAAATGGGTCCTGCGATATATTGTTAACAAGGTCTTCTCCTTCTGAATAAGGAAATTACACTTTTTTTTAACTTGATCATCTGTTTATCCGTTATTAATGCAATATCACCCAATAAACTTAAAGTAGTAGATGATGACCAATTTCGAAGAGACATTGCAGGAGGACCATTTCGGCGTAATTCGTTCACATTCATCGACAATTGGCTGGAGTAATTCTTTTTCAGAGACGCATTCACAAAAAGGAGTCTACCGAGTACAAATCTGGGGATCTGGCAGGTCATTCTATGGGACTCCTCCAAGCAATCCATTGACTCACAGCAGCGGCACAATGAGGCAGAGTTCGTTCCACTTTTAACGTGAATGAGATCATTCTCGTTTGACGGAAAATTACACCACCTTATGGCAGAAGAATAGCGTCCAGATAAGCGGACTTTATTATTCACATATAAAGAGTTCTTCTGAAGAATGCGCCCCAAAAAATTTTCAAACAAGAACATTGTACTTAAACGAAGTAATCCTAAGACAAAGGTGTACCCGCACTAGGACTTGAAGAGATCAAGCCGGCTGCTCATTCCCGTTTCGTAAGCTTCGAGTAGCTCCCAAGGGAAATCACGCGAAAGCCAAGGATCGAACGGTAAAAGCCGGTCATTACGGACATAGACGTCATTTGTTTTCATGCGGAGACCCCAATATGGCTTCCATGCTTCGCAATCAACTAGGTAAAACCTAAAACAGGGAGTAATTTATTTGATGGCTTTCAAATCGCATAAATTACTTCAAGAGTGGAGTGCAAGGGTTAAAATGATCAACGTCAGAGGGAGTTTTCTCGTATAATGGATTGTTCGTACTTGACTCAACCGTTCACACTTTTATAATACATTTATTCTGTAATGGCAAAAAAATATATTTTCCATCTGATTGCAATTTCATACTGCTGAAATCTTAATTAGTTGAATTAACATCTTTGCGAAACACCTCTGTATAGGTATAAGAAATGTATGAGGGGTGTTTCTAAATTGATCCGAAAAATTTAAGAGGAAGTTCTTGAATAAAAGATTAGTTATATGACTTTTCTTGAATTTATCTTTTGAAGGTTAATAAGAGCACTTTAAACATAGTTATAGACCTAATCGTTTTCAAGTGCAGCGTCAGGTAACTGATCCCCAGGAATATCTACCAAGGTACTGACGTGAAAAAAACAGCTTTTGCGAGCATGTTCAAATTCGTTGCCAAAACGATCATCTCTTCACATATTAATCCTTGACGCCAAGAGCAGTTCCACTTCCTGATGGAAAAATTTGGCGATCTTCATTTCATATGATCCACATGATATTCTGCATGAACCTTCGAGCTATCATTTTTTGATGAAGTTCTAGATTTCAATTCGACCTAAAGTAGTATAGCAACAGGAGTTGGGGGCCAACATTGAGCATTTTTACATGTAAATCTCCATAAGGAAATCTAAGGTCCATGCTGGAGAAAATCGTACCATTCCGTAAACGTGTATGAGGGGTTTTTAAGGTCATTCAGATTTCGGTTGGAACTGTCAGCTAAGCTATCCGGAGCTGCTTTAGAGCTGTGTTGAAGCTGCTTTGGAGCTGTCTGGAGCTGTGTTGAAGCGGCTTTGGAGCTGTCTGGAGCGGTTCGCTACAACTTTATTCGAGGCAGCTCCAGACAGCTCCAAAGCAGCTCCAACACAGCTCCAAAGCAGCTCCAGCACAGCTCCAAAGCAGCTCCAACACAGCCCCAAAGCAGCTCCAGATAGCTTAGCTGACAGTTCCAACCGAAATCTGAATGACCTTGAAAACCCCTCATACACGTCTACGGAATGGTACGATTTTCTCTAGAATGGACCTTAGATTTCCTTATGGAGATTTACGTGCAAAAATGCTCAAAATTGCGCTCGAACTCCTGTTGCTATACTACTACCTAATCTTCATGTTTGAAAATATTGGGAAAATAAAATTTATGGGAATACTCCCATAAATTTCATTATTATTTTATATTATTTATTATTTTATTTTATTTTATTGCGGAATCATTGGTTGCATTTCACCAATTCGGCCTTTGTTATTTATCCCCAAACCTACTTTACAACATGGAGTTTCTGAGTTGTTTCTTTCAGAAGTTATTTTGTTCACGATCGGGAGTTAGGCCGACAAAAATGACAGCTTGAAGGTTCGTGCAGACTTCCGTTAGTATTATATGGTTAGAAGATCGAAAAATATAGAATATTCGAAAACAAAATTTTTAAATTTGTTTTTTAGAATTGTTCTAACGCCACCATGATATCGAAAGATCGCTGACAATTGTACATAAGCATTTTTCAACTAGTTACTCAGTTTCATCATTATTGGATCAGTATTTTCAATAATAACGATACCGAGGAAAAAAGCACAAAATTTGACATATTTTTTCCAAATATTTCTGCAAATTTGAATCGGATCAAACTAAAATTTGATACACTGTTGTAAAATATAGTACCCAAGTTGTGTGCAAAATTTCCTGGAAATCTGATGAATAGTCTCCGGAAAAAATCTTCAAGGAAAACTTCCAACAGAATTTTGGACAGAATTGATTTTCACATCGGTCCAATCTGTCCGTTTGAAACCATCTTCGTCTCAATACTCGAAAATAACAGACATTTGTGTTTGTGGTAAAACTGGGAAGTTTGACTTGAATCCTTATATTTCAGATGTCGGTTCCCCCTATAGTTGTATATATACTCCATTCACTTTTATAAACTATCCCCTAACTATGGCCATCATTTAGGTTTATCAAGTTTTTTTACTTAAAACAAACGCAAGTTTGCACTCGTGAAATATCGGCAATGTCAAAATAACTCTCGGAGACGTTGCCACATGCCAATGCCAATTTCTACTCTCAATCTAAACCTAATCATCACGCTTGGAAGCTAATAATGCCGAAGGTACTTTTGAAGAAGCAGAGATTAAGTGTCAGGAAGTGCTATGTAGAATTGAAATCTGCTTCTTCTGATAGTAACCCTGATAATTTGGAATCAATAATTCATCACGAGCTATCCAACATTTTCGGCGTATGTGAGTGAAAACCCAGTGTATCGTTGAGATATAGATTCCCAAGTAGTTTGGAAATTAAGATAGTTCTTTTAAGTGACTCAGGTTTTGCAACAAGGTATTTAAATGTCTTCTGTAGGCTTATTTCTTGAGAATTTCGAAAAGAATAGGGAATTCCCTAGGTTTGTCTGTTCCTTGAGGAGTTTTACTTCAGGGTTATTCGGGTTCTTTTGTTTTTTTTCTCGAACGAACTATCGAAGAGTAACGGACTACTCTATCCATTATTTTTCAATAAAGTTTCAGCACTCGATTCATGATTTCCGTACAAAAAAAATAGCATAACTGAATCTTCCAACCATGTTGATATACGTGGAATATTTCCAGTGTTAACAGAGAAAAAGTTTCTTAAACACTCGCCAGGTCTTTGGGTTTATTGAATTCACCTAATATTTTCTCAAGTTCATTAGTTTCCCCAAGTAAATTCACATTTTTAAAAAAATTTCAAAAAGCACTGCCGTGAAGGCAGCAACTTTTGCGCGCATGTTCAATGTAGATGACCGCTTCAGCAACGAATTTGAAAGTGCGCGCGTACCTAATTTCAGTTCGATACGATCATAAGTTCTGGAGATATCGGGAAAAAATATGTCAAATTTCGATGTTTTCTTCTCGATATCGTTGATTTTTTCGGTATTACTCGAGAAATACTGATTCAGTCCTGATTAAACTTCACAGCTAGTTTTAAGATGCTGAAAGACAACTTTATGCAAAATTTCGTGATAATCGTGTTATTAGAACAATTTGAAAAAAAAAATTTATATGATTTTCTCATCATATCATCCTAATTAAATTCTGTATGAAACTTCGAACTGTTATTTTCGATGAAGTACTGGATTTCAGTTCGATCTGATCTCTATTTTTGGAAATATTGTAAAAATAAAATTTTGAATGGGTATATCTACGGAATCATTGGGCGGATTTTACCCATTCACGAATTCGACCTTCGTAATTAAGCCCCAAACCTACTCTACAAATATCGAGTTTCCAAGTCGTTTCTTCCGGAAGTTATTGTGTTTACGGTCAGCCTAACGGCCGACTGCGTAAACACAATAACTTCCGAAAGAAACAACTTGGAAACTCGATATTTGTAGAGAAGGTTTGGACCTTAATTACGAAGGCCGAATTCGTGAATGGGTAAAATCCACCCAATGATTCCGTAGATATACCCAATCAAAATTTTATTTTTCCAATATTTCCAAAAATAGAGATCAGATCGAATTGAAATCCAGTACTTCATCGAAAATAACAGTTCGAAGTTTCATACAGAATTTAATGAGGATGATATGATGAGAAAATCATAGAAATTTTTTTTTTCAAATTGTTCTAATAACACGATTATCACGAAATTTTGCATAAAGTTGTCTTTCAGCGTCTTAAAACTAGCTGTGAAGTTTACTCAGGACTGAATCAGTATTTCTCGAGTTATACCGAAAAAATCAACGATATCGAGAAGAAAACCTCGAAATTTGACATATTTTTTCCCGATATCTCCAAAACTTATGATCGTATCGAACTGAAATTTGGTACATTGCTGTGAAATTAGAAGGTCAAAGCGTGAGTATAATTTTTCTTGGATATGATAAATGATTTCCGAAAAAAAAATTTTTTTGGAAAAAAATTTCGAAAAAAATTTTTTTTAAAAATTACCAACAATATAATCCTGACGAAATTCGGTTCAAAGTTGCGCGTCGTTGTACTTCACCTAACCGCCAAGTTTGAATCCAATCGCTCAGGTAGTTTCTGAAATAAAAAATAAATAACTTCAAAACTTCAAATGCCTAGACTCCGAAACTATTCGATCGATTTGGCCCATTAACGAACTTAACCGCGGCATTCCAATGCGCGACCTACCCTGAAAGTTTCAAGTTGCTAGCTCACTTCGTTCGACAGTTATCGTGTCTACGGCCGGCCGGCCGGCCGGCCGGACAGAATCGATTTTGACACCGGATTCGTCATCAGTGAGTCCAACCTAGTCGATTGAGACCATTTACGGCTCAATCATCCAAAATTACAGACATTTGATCAAAACGATAGCACGCTGTTCCCCTAGAACATGCGCGCAAAAATACGTAATTACTACGACTTCTCTGTAGATAGGACAACGTTGTGTAAAAATCTGACAGGAAAAAGACTATAACCTAACATTTTCAAAATATACACCGACCGGATTACTTTATAAAAGTGAATGGAGTATATACAAAGTTCCAGGAACGTCCGACTCTTGGTTTTAGAGATAACGATCGATGGTTCAATAAAATAATTTGAATGAATAATTGTTATGATAAATTCGAAAATTCTCTACTTGGAATAACAAGAGGGAATCAACAGTTCTATAGAACGAACATTTGAACAGGACAATCTCTGACCGCATGCGCCCCACACGAAAAAGCGCATTTGTCAATGTACTCCCTAACCTCACATAGCTCTAATCCATGTCTAGATTCTTGACGTGGAGCAATCTTAACGAACCCAATTATTTTCATCCTGAACTTGTACGTACAAACGGAGATAGAAAGCAAACAATCAGGCAACTGCCTGCAGTAGTACAATTGAAATCATTACTTGCAAGTACCATGAATTATTCGAGTTATGATAATGTATGGTCAACGGCCATAATACAGTACTTTATATGCACATTTCAAACTGCAGTATGTCGGCGTTTCTCTATTTCCTTTCTCTGTGTTACCTCTCAATGACTCCGCGAACATATGGTATATTATCTGGTTGATTTGTTAACATAATGGAAAGATTATTTATAGTGGAACTTGTGCCTTATATGGACACTAAGAGGTATAAGTATTAAAAGATGACTTCCTCGGTGTATTGTATCATCAGAGTTCATTTCAAGCGTAGTTATGTGTTGGACTGTTAGAGGCGAAACTGAGGTCCGTATAACACATTTGGTGCTCAAAGTGGAGTCAGACATTTATATACTCGGTGACATCAGAAGTTCAAACTCAGGAGGAATAACTTCGTTAAATTTATTTTTTTCAATGTCGTAGTGTTACGTAGAGAATGAAACGATAACATTCACGACAAATTTTTTTGACATTTATGAAAAAAAATAATTATGTGTTTGACGACACTCTGTGGAGGTTGGGTGCAATTGGAGGGTCTCCTCTTCATTATATCCCACACATATTCGAACGGATTTAAATCCGGTGAATATGGTGGTCAACACTGTTGACGTCAGCTCCATTAAGCAAGCCCTTAGTTCGACGTTAAATATGAGGACATCCGTTGTCTCGTTGAAAAAGAACACGTAGCTGTTATAATACACCATCATGTCTCATATACTCTATTCACTTTAAAGACTACACCGGTTGGCCTTTATTTAGGTCTATCAAGTTTTTTTACTTGAAACTGACGCAGGTTGGCACTCGTGAAATATCAGCAATGTTAAAATAATTCTCAGCGACGTTGCCAAATGCCAATGCCAATTTCTACTCTAAATGTCAGCATAATCACGCTTGGAAACTAAAAATGCCGAAGGTAGTTCCGAAGAAGCAGAGACAAAGTATCAGGAAGTGCTATGTAGAATTGAGATCTGCTTTTTCTGATAGTAATCCTGATAATTTGGAATCAATAATTCATCACAAGCTATCCAACATTTTCGACGTATGTGAGTGAAAACTCAGTGTATCGTTCACATAGATTTCCAAGAATTTTGTGAATTGAGTTGGTTCTTTTAAGGTGACACAGGTTTTGTAGTATTACTACATTTCAGTACTGGGGAATTTCTTCTGCAGATTTTTCGAGAATTTCGAAATGAAGAGAATTCCATACTCTATCCATTATTTTTCAGTGAAATCTCAACACTCGGTTCTGGTCTGAGCATGCGCATTTTACAAGCTTGGCGGACGATTTAAATCAGATGAATCCGTTTGTAATCAGGAGTTAGTTGCTATCACGAGGTAAGATTTTGACTTATAAAATAAAATAGATGCTACTGAAGATTCTTAATCGGAAAATAGAAGATGAAACACTGTGTCTTGTATTATTTTTATTTTGTATTATATTGTGATACCGCTTTCTAAAGTCTTTTACTTCGATCGTTATATGTCAGTTCATCAAATCATTAAATTTGTCATTCATACGTAGTACGTTGAAGACAATGAAAGTATATCAATATCTGAAGATATTATGTGAAGGTATTAGAGAAAAACCTGTATTTTTATTGATTGTATTAATATAACCTTCATTAAGTAGACTCGTTTTGATTTAATGTTTGAGAATAATTCAATTTTTCAGCAGCATCTTTAAATGAGCATTTCAGTAAATTTTCGTCTCAGAAGTCTAAATAAATTTTAAACGTAATGAAAGTTCTTTGAATCTGAACATTATTGAATGTGAATAATTTTCTTCTCTATACGATTGCAAAGAGAAAATAATAAACCAGAATCCTCTTCGACTTGTTGCATTCCAAATTGGACGACATGTTATATATCACGATAACTTTGAAAGGGGTGTTTCTTGCTTAATTGCCGACCTATCAATTAGTGGTATGGGCGTAGGACCATCATCGGCAGGATCCCAGGCTTCGTTGCACCCATAAAACATGTATACGATTGTTAAATTTCATGTCTTGTACCGCCTTTTGTTGATTCGCAATACGTTACAGAAATCTACTCACCGACCTCATATAGAAGAGGCACGCGAACTTGTTTTACAAGATTGAATTAGTTGGTGAAGGTACATATTTTGCACAATGGATTAAGTGGAAAATTGTACGAGAGCACTGACGTGAAGCCAGCAGTTTTTGCAAGCATGTCCAAATTCGTTATCAAAGCGGACATCTTTTCACGACTTGACCCAGTCAAACGCAGCTTCGCTTTCTGATGGAAAGATTTGGTGATCTTCTGATCATATTATCCTCGAATAATTCTGCATGAAATTTTTTCCCAAAATAGTGCGAAACGACTGGATGGGACTTACTGATGAGTATTACGAAATACGTATTTTTGAAACATTTTCGAAATTATTGAATGTGCTCATTTATTTCGAACTTCCTTGAAATCGAATGAGCCATACCAAAGTTATCAATAGAAGTAAAACGGACAAATCACCCTGTATACTCTAAATCGAGGCCCCCAAAACCTTAATCAAAAATGGTCTCCAATCTGTCTTGAGAGGTCAAAACTTTTCGAGTTCTTCCCCGAAAATAGTCTCAAACTATTCACTGATGACGATTCCGATGTCAAAATCGATTCTGTACGTTTTCGGAGTTATACTCATTTGAATTTTTGGGGATGCTTCCATAATCGGTGGAGACTTGATAATTAGTTAGTTAATTATGACGCGCAACAATTTTTTTCGAGATCGTATGGTTGGTTAACTTTCATCCAAATATTTGTTCGAAGATTTTTTTTTTCGGAAACCATTGACCAGACTTCGATGAAATTTTGTACAGACCTTGAAGTGAATATTTCACAACAACGCATCAAGATGCAGTTTGATCCAATTCTTATTTTTGGAGATATCAGAAAAAACTGTCTGCAATTTTATGATTTTTTCCTCGGTAATGTTGATATTCCTCCAATAACTCAAAAGATTCTGATCTGACCATGATGAAACTGATTAACTAGTTGGAAAACACTGATGCACAAATTTGCTCGAAATTTGGTGATGATCGTGTCATTAGAACAATAAAAAAAACAAATTCAAAATTTCTTTTAGCCCACGACTATCGAAATGCGCATTATAGCGGAAGCGTTATTCTTGAATCCTAGGAAGAGAACAAACGTGAAAAAATTGGCGTATTGACGCTGTTGGCAAGGTTGTTTCATTCAGTCAGAATGGCGATAATATATAAAGGTTTCCTTCGTCTCTGATTACACAATTCTGAAACCTGATATTTTTGAATACCTGTTTATTACAAATGGTATTTATTATCTCAATATTTAGTTCATGGAAAGGAAGTCTTTCAGAGTTGCGTTTTCAAAAATACCACAAGAAATCATTTGGAACTGTATAGATAGGTACTACAATTAATTTGTCCGGTTTTCGTATGAGCATGAACAGCAAAGTGAAAATTCATACATCAATTTCAATAAGAATAAACATGAACGTTTCCTCGAAATATTTTCATAACTTTCGAATTGAATAATTATTAATAGGTACATACAAAATTTATAAACCATATTTTTATGGAAGGAGATCCAGACTATCCAATAAAATCCATTAGTGATATCAATCTCCCGTTTCGTTTTCACCATTGTTTGGCTTCGAAATAACTTTTTGTATCATGAAAGTGTTCTTACAATAAACCTTATATTGCTCCTTATACCCATCTACATATTTCATATTATTAATGGGTAGATGTTCCACATTTGTTTAACTCCTCTCATATATTAGTAAGCATCCATAATTTCAAATATCTGATTCATTTCCTGAAAATAGGTTCATGAGATTATAGCCCAATTCATTTTATTCAGCGGAATTAATTGTATGGACTTGACAAAGCGACCCTAGCGCCACCATCGTTGACAGAGCAAAGTAGGACAATATTTCACAATTCTAGGACCGCGTTTTGGACCCAGAATTTTAGTGGGTAATAGTAGGAAAGTGCCGACACCTGATATATTCTATGCATTTTGGTTCATACCATCGCTGTCAAGAATAGGGACCCTGGTGACTAAACGTCAGTGTTTTTCTAGATTTATTTGACATAGTCATTAGCTTTGTTTTTGGGATCGCGATCAGAACTATTTGGAACAGTTTGGACATGTGCGGTTCTGAATTTGGGTTTTGATTCATTTCAGAATCGGTTCAGGATTTTAGTACTCCTAATTTTTTATCAGAACCGATTCAGATTTGAGTGGTTCGTACATGCGTAACGTGGCAGTCAACGATTTGAATAGTTAACCTTTTTCGACATGGTGTTTATGGTTGATTGTTGTATTTGTTGAGAAAATGAATAGAAATGTTTCGGATGAATTTCCTTTATGGCGTACACAAATATCTGGATTACGTTAATCATTAAATTCAGTAGCATATTAATGAAATTTGGATGATTAGCTCTGATCAAGGTGGAATGTTTGTTGATTCATCGGCAGATATTCGTCCTTGTGGTTATGTAAGTTCTGGAGCTCTCTCTTCTTCATGAACCAATTCCTATCTTTGTCAGATGTTGGACGTTATCATCTTGTGGGAAAACGACATGAGCCGAGTGTTTCCAAAGTAGTGACGGACAGCAAAATCGCAGATGTAGCGACCTTATACGACAAAAGGATGAACGTCATGCACATAGATCAAAGTATTCTGTACTGAAAGGTAAGATTCACAAGATGCTCTTGGGAGATGGCGCGCTGTACGTTGTTATACTGCAGTATTCCATCTGACAGGTTATAAGTATCTAGACTCCTATGCACTTTATCCAAGGTAAGATGGTCTGACGATCAGTAAAAACTTCGGAACAGCTGTAACCATTCTCCTATTGGACACCGATTCTTCGGTGTAGATGTTTTGGTTGATTGGATGATTAGCTCTGATCGAAGTGGAATGTTCGTTGATTAATCAACAGATATTCGTCCTTGTGGTTATGTAAGTCTATTACTACCGGAGCTCTATCTTCTCCATGAACCAATTTCTTTCTAAATGAAATATTCACTAAAGAATCAAATCGGACGGAAGTATCCCAAATTAACCAACACAACCAGTTTGAACAATGATATCACATATAAACTACGACAGAGACTTCCGCGTATTTTCGAATTTCACCACAGATAATTGTCATTGAATTATCAACGAAGAAGTGTCCCGATGATCCTAAACTTATTTCGTATTTTGGTTTCATCTTCTTTAGAACTGTTCTAAGATAGTTCAGAATCGGGCTTCAACAGCGCATCGGTTCTGCTCAGAACTAAAGCTGCCCTTGTACTGTTCTGAATTTCGGAACGGAAACAAAGCGATTGAACATTGGGCACTGGGAAGTTCAGTACTATGATTTTTTTTCGTGTCGTGAAAGCGGATTCCCTCTGCTTATGGAGTTCAAAACGTAGCCACATTTTTTAAAACTCCTCCACCTCATTCTCCCCATAAAGAATGGCCAAAGAGAATCAGAAATCTCGATCTCAACAGATCCGGCTGTCCATTCTCTCATACCCTGTCGACTATTTTCGATAGTTTCGTACGATAAACGTCTCGCTTCTCATATTACAACCCGTTCAAGCAGTTGTTTGGTGCAGGATCAACAAAGGTGCATGCGAAAGGGATTTTCATGTTTATGCATTGTGTTCTGGGGCCTTTACAAATAGCTCTTATTACTCATAGACGGATATGTGAAGATCGTGCGATAATATTTCATTATGCCTGACGGAGGTTCCCCTTTTGATAATTTCGGCTAATTTGCGATGTAATGGAATAGGTAGTGATATTTGTGGGAGGATGGAATTTTTCTTGTCATTGTGAGATTTATGGGCTTATCGACCTGATCTTGCGACCATGGAGTTCGTTATTCAATATGCTGGGAATATTTCGGCGCTCATAAGAGATTTCGTGTGTGTCATACATGGAATTCTTCGATTCAAGAAGCATGATCATTTCAGTACGTCTGAAGTCATATATTATTTTTCAGCTATTTTCTAGAATTAATTATCCGAAAAATACCGATGCGATCCTTGAAATTGTAAAATCTAAACATGAAGTTTTATACAAAAATTTGTGAGGATCATATTACTAAAAAAATAAAACAATAATTTTTAACAATCCAATGTTCCGAACAATTGAATCGGATTTTCGACAGATACATTCTTGGTCGAATACAATTCTGTTCGACAGTAAACATCCTAATTTTCGAAAAAAAAACTCTAATTTAATATTTTAAGGATAGCTTCGGAGTCGAAATGCGTTGGCTAGGTTGGTTAGTGGGCAAAAAACTTAATGGTTTCGGATTCATAGCCCTAGGAATTTCGTCCTGAATAATTTGAATATCCGAGCCCTTAAAACTGAAAACTAGTAGGTAGGTAACTAGTAAATAATGACATAAAGGTATAAAGTATACAGTAAATATTTCATGAGGATAGAGTTTGACATTCCAACATATTCGTTTGAGACCATTTTCGGCTCAAAATTCGAAAACTTCAGATATTTGGGCAAAACTATAGCACGCTGTTCCTTAGAACATTCTCTCAAAAAAGAAGATATATTGAGAAATTTTGATGTAGAAGAATTTATCCGCCAGAAATTGTGCACCATTTCAAGAGTTGTTAGTCAAAAACCACGCACTGACAGCTTATCGTGTTTCGAAAAGAAACGACTCAGAGAATTCATATCTGTAAAACCGGTTCTAGACTTGACTACGAAGGTCGAAGTCGTGAATAGGTTGAATCCGCACAATTATTCTACACCCATTCAAATTCTGATTTTCCCAATATTCATAAATATGCAGATCGAATCGCAATGAAGTCTAAAGTTTGTTCACAGAATAGAGAAGTATTACAGAAACGATACCTCTTGACATTTCCGTTGTTTTCGAGGTACCCAAATTATGTGACCCTGAAAAACTATAAGAAAATTAGTAATAGAAGCACAAAAACCTTTCCAATATACTGACAGAAAAATGAACTTAATCTAACATTTTGTTAAATTTTTACGGCCAACTGACTGACTTCATGAAATTCAATGGAGCATATAGAGCGCGTCAAAATTATGGAACAAATTCATTTTCTTAAAAGAAAAATATTTGGCGCCAAAATCCTAAAACAGATCAATTTTTGTTTCACTTTTACCGAATTTTTATGCATTTTTGCAGGGTTTTTGTTGACCCTGTGCCATCCCCATCAACCCTTTAAATTTTTGAATAGGGAAACTAGGTCATGTGGTACTTTTTTGGCAAGGTCTTCTTTACAGGCGTGCAGAAATTTTCAAGAAAAAAATTTTTTTTTTTGAATTAGTTAGTTCGAAGAGGTTTTCAGTATGTGCACTTTGTCGTGGCTCATTTACTTTGAGACTATGGTACCTGATGAAATTTGTCACCGAATGAAAGTCAACCATTACTGTTTTGTTCATGCACAACTTTCAATCCCTTTCAACCCCCTCGTGAAAAAATTGTTTTTTTCTCCATCAAAAGGTTCGTAGGGGTTGAAAGTTGTGCATGAACAAAACTGTAATGGTCGACTTTCATTCGGTGACAAATTTCATCAGGTATCATCGTCTCAAAGTAAATGAGCCATGACAAAGTGCACATACTGAAAACTTCTTTAAAGTAACTAATTTTTCAAAAAAAAAATTTTTTTCTTGAAAATTTCTGCACGCCTGTAAAGAAGATACAAAGACCTTGCCAAAAAAGTACCACATGACTCACTTTCTCTATTCAAAAAATTTAGAGGGTTGATGGGGATAGCACAGGTGAAATAAAATTCTTCAAAAATGCATATAAAAAAATTAGAATGTGTGAAACACTGCGCTTCAGTTATGATCTACCACATGACCTACTTTCCATATTCAGAAAATTTAGGGGGTTGATGGGGATGGCACAGGGTGCGACAAAAATCCTTCAAAAATGCATAAAAATGTGGTGAAAGTGAAACAAAAATTATCCTGTTTCAGGACAAATATTGCCAAATATTTTTCTTCTGAGAAAATTAATTTGTTCCATAATTTTGACGCGCACTGTATATTGGTTCCTATTTAAGAATTTGTTCAACTTGGCCAAGCGATTGACTATACAAAATTGAATGGAGGATACATTGTTTCCTGTTTGATATCTCTAAAACGGTAAATCATATCCCATTATTTTTGAATGCGGAAAAAAATCCGAAAATACAATAATATACAGGGTATACAACTCGAAAAAATCCCGTCACCTTAAAGAAATGTCTTGGTTCGGAATCATTTTAAAACCGCCATGTCCGAATGGAAAATAAAACTTTTTGGCGCCCCTAGTTTACGATCTGTCTGAGTTTTTTCGATAATAAGGCGCCTATTAGACCCTTCAGCGGTTATTATATCATTGGAATAATTTAAAGCACGACCTATGGACCGCGCATAGCCCAGAAATTAATCTCTACGATAGCCGGTGAAGACGTAAGACCGCCTTTTTATTTTAATTAGGGCCATACTACACCTATTTATGGACGCTTTATATCAATAAACGTCCGAGCGGAGGCCAGGTCGCTGTAAAAAATAGAAACACGAAACGATACGAGCGAATTGATTAATGTGGGCCTGAAGAACATAACGTTCTTAACGGGTAGACGAATTTCTTTCTCGACATAGAATTAATTTACAGATGTTGAGCAAGAATTCGACTGAATTTCATTAATTATAGATATCTGATTGGGTTATTTTCTGGGGATATTATAGGTTTATGAATTTTTTTCAGAAAACAGGATGTATCATACACAGGGTGTCTGTTGACCAATGGAACAGCGCTCAGATGTGGGAATAGACCATCTATGTGAGCTGGTAAATATAACCAAAAATGGTTTGCAGATGCTTATTTTAGATATACAAGGTGATTTCGAAAATTTGTAGCAGATTCAAACAGCTGTAACTTCAGAAATAACCAGCCAATTTCGATGATATTTCGTACGAATGGTGAACACTAACCTAACCAAGTACCTTAACAACTCAGAACATGAAATTCATATTTTGAATTCGACTACTCCTCTTTCAAGTAAACAAACCCGAAAGATGACACTCAAATGAGGCAAAAGTCCGTCGATATTCGCGCGTTTGCCAAACTTCAGTTGTTGTATGATTGAATGTAAGCAGATTTTGAGGTTAAATGGAATTTAGCAAATTTTGTATTTATTCAATAAATAATGAATATTCTCGGCAAAATTCATAGTTAATAGTTAATCAAAGGTTCATAGATGATATATGGACTAACAAACAGTAGTTTGTGATTGTTTTTATAGTGGAAAAAGTGATCTGAAAATAGACTAGACATGTTTGGAACTTTGGGGGCCCATATCTTCGAAAATAAGGTAGACCACCAAGGTTTGACTGTAGATTCGTGTTCAAGACACTAAATTTAGTAATGAAAACTAAATTTCAATCAAAACTTCCCAAAACTTCAATATTTACCCTGGAAAATATATCAAACTCCCACTGGTCACCAGACACCTATCCCACTGTTCATCAGTGAGCACAAATGCACACAGGTTGATGCTCAATTTCGTGAGACTTGCTGATCAGATAATTGAGTTCTTTTCATGAGGAATCCAAGCACCTTTGACCAGACCAGTATCTGAATGAGTAACCGCTTCAGACAGAACTTGAGGTCAATATTACACAACAGTTTATTAAATGTCAAATTGATCCGATTTTAATTTTCGGAGATATTGGGAAAAATATGTCAAACCTTGTGTTTTTTCCATGACATCGTTGTTATTTCCAGAATAACTCGATTAATTTTGGAAACTGGTTGCCTTGTGCAAAATTTCGTGCGAGTTTTGTGATGATCGTATCATTACAACAATTTTTGAAAAATCGACATCTTTTGTCGCCAAACGAATTTGAACATGCACGCGAAACCTAATGACGTCATAGTGAGAGCTTTTCTATAACTCTTATTGCTTCTATTTCAGATATTGGTACTGAAAATCAGTAACAAGTTCCAGGTGAAAAATAATAAAAAGACTTGGCGTCCTTTTGCAGTTAAAAGCAAACAGTACCGCGGGTTAGTAAATTACAGCTTCGTGGATTCCCGTAACACACCCACATTGAAGTTGAATAAAACCTCGTTAATATCTCAAGGTCAGGCACCTGCCTACGGTCTGCATGCTTCAACGGTGCCAATAACAGCGAGAAATACAGAATGCGTGAAATTTCGACGTTAATAGGAAAAAACGAGATGTCGTTCTGCAGGCTTCAGTGATTATTTTTTGAAAAATGTTTTTTCGGGATGTACCCACTCAAATCTTTTGTGAAGATGCGCGATTTTACTAATTCATCCATTCACTTCATCTTAGTTTTTATTTTCCGGAAATTCTTGAATAGAAAAGATGGCAATATTGGTCATTCTTATTATTTTTTTCAACCATTCCAAAACCACCCAACAAATTTGAAAAAAAAACGAACTCTAGCCTTCAAAAGTCACCCCGTTATATTCGAGGTACTGTATGCTCTTAAGAGACCTATCCAATCAGGGAAACTTAATAATTTTTTCACGTGAAGTTTCATATAATACATTCAAATTCCTGTTATGAAGACACAACATTTCATCATATGTGGCGATTAGTTTCTGAGATATTGAAATATTGGAAAATACTAATTTCAGAATTGTTCAGTGCTATATGATCTCCACGAAATTCTGCATTCATTTTCACAACTACAATCCAACCTACAATTCAATCAAATCGGTTTCATTCGAGTTAACGCAAAAATCAAATCTGAGCTGACTATGGAAACGAAAACGTTGGACAGATTCTGCTTTGATTTTTGAACTTAACCATGATACTTAAACTCATTAACTACTGCGAAAATTTCAAGACTCTATGTAATTCCTGCGAAAGTTAGAGCAAATACGAACGTCGAGCCAGAATCAAATTGGATCACGGATTGTTCTTCAGGGAGTCAGTCCAACCTAATCGTTAGAGATCATTTTCGACTCAAAATTCGAAAATTACAGATACTTGAGCGAAACAAGAATCAGGTGTTCCCTACATAGAATCATAGCGTGAAAATCAGTACTTTTTTTAATTTTCTCGAAATACATTGAGACATCCTTTCTTTCGTGAACTACCCCCAATCGCACTCGCCTAAAGTTCAATTCAAAAACCGAAATCATCCCCAACTTACATCTCGTCTCCGATTTCGATACATCCCGTCGCCTCTGATGCGTGAGCATTTCGAGCGAATTAAATAGAAAGCGGGGTGACCACCCCTCGGAACTCGCACGGCGAAAATTAATCCAAATTTGATTACCGCCGGATTGATGTTTTGGGGTTGCGATCAGCGTCGGGACGCTCCGCCGTTCCGACGGAGAGATTTATTGCGGCTGTCAGAAGAAGCGCCGGTTCCGAGCTCACCCTCCCGCCCTACTCACGGTGTTTGGTATCCCTAGGGACGCTGGAGCAGACAAAACATTACATTACCGCTAAGTGCTCTCCATAAACTACTAGGACGGGTGGGCATCGTTGACTATGTTTACGAGTGATGAATGGGTGTTACAACGCAAGGGGGTATAGTTACAAACTATGTAAAACGGTTCGAATTTATTAGAATTTCTCCTTCATACAGTCAATGTTTGAATTCGAAAATATACTACCCTTAAAATCTCGGCCCTCATATAAAGCCAGAGAAAAATGTAAAAGTAAACTTTGGTTCGTTGTTGGACATTTTCTACGGTTGGTTTCAATCAGTTTGTATCATCTCCTAGCTTCTCTGGAATGCGCATGTTAAAATTACTGCTAGTAAAGTGATGAGGACTTTGATAGAGTGCAGAAAGTATCCGGTAAAACTTGGAGCTGTAACCCTAAAATACTGCGATTGATGTCAGTCATGATTGTGAGACCGATAATAACGTACGGGACAGAAGTTTGGTTTGCTAAAGCAGGGCAGATAAGCACGAGGAAAATACTCGCCAAGGTACAAAGGCTTGCCTGTGTTTGCAACACTGGGGCTATGAGAACGTGCCCGACTAGAGCATTTGAGATCATCATAGATCTTAGTCCTCTACATCTAGTGATCAATAAGGTAATCCATGAAGCTATTCTCAGAATATCCAGAGAAGGTACAGGTAATGGAACAATTAGAAGTCAGAGAGACTGGTCCTCTCTGAACGAGTATATCTCATCAGCGAAACTACCTTGTAATGTTATGATTAAAACAGTAAGCATCGAGAAGAACTTGAACACAATGCTACGTAAAAAGGAAGGATGGGAAAAGGAATACACCACCCAAAATTTCGAAGTAAATACCATTAAGTGGTATACAGATGGTTCTAAAACCACGATGGTAGCCGGTGATGGAGTTTTCGGGCTTAAAACTAAGTGTATACTATCGCTAGGCTCCAACTCGAGTATTTTTCAGACATAAATACTTGCTATCTAAAAATGCATAGATATGAACCTGGAAAGAAACTATTAAGGGTGTGACATAGTGATCCATTCTTATAGTCAAGGTGCTATCAAAGCACTGAACTCAATGGAGTAGGCAAGAACAAGGTCTCTTTAGTCTGAGTTCCTGAGTACTCAGGAACTAAAGGAAATCAAGACGCTAACACTCTAGCAAGATGGGAGCACAAACGCTACCTACTGACTCGGAACCTTTCTGTGTTATAGGCAAATGCACCTATAAAAAATAGTTTTTGGAGAAGTAAGAACAAGAAAGTGGAGCATCCTGGCGGAATTCTCCAGGAATGGATCATTCTGAAAAGTTCTTCAGAACTTTTAAATTGCAAGATCCAAAAATCATTGGATCTCAGTAAGAACAAGTAACGGCTCGTCTCTGGTTTCCTCACAGGACACTGTCGCCTAAGGAAGCATATGAAGAGAACGGGCTTATCAGAAACCAACGAGTGCAGAACACGTGGGGAAGAGGTGGAAACTCCTGTTCACCTGATCACAGAATGCCTCGCTATTGCAAGCCTGCGCAAGGAACATCTCGGGAAGTAGAATTATAGGAGGAATGTTAACTTATACTACTTAGAGCCCTCACAGATATTGGAGTTCATTAAAGCTCTGGAGCTGGAGGGTGAGCTGTAGGTAGCACGGTGCGAAAAACAACCCTGGCGGGGGGGCACAATAGACCTTAAGGTCGTAGTGGAATGTAACCCCTTACCAACTATCAACTACAGGTTTATCTCGCGTTATCAATTCCTCTGAAATAATCTGTTGCATTGAAGCAAAGTATTCACAATAAAGGTTGAATTGATATTTGAAATCCACAAATCATTATGTTGCTTGATAAAAACTGAGTTCCAGACGTTGATTCTAATGTGGACAGTATATTGAATCGGAAAATCGGTGTTGCTGGCTCATGCTATTCAGAAGTCGAAACAAATTGGAAATAGCAAAATTTGAATTGGCGCAACAATTTCATTGGACAGAAACTGTCGCGTTCAACGAATTTTCTTCGGATTTCGGGACTCCTGATCGTGCAAAATATTATGTTTGCAAGTGTTAGAAAATACATACTTCAAGAAGCAAAAGCACCTATTGCCATGTGAAAAATAATGCGCCACACGTTAAAACTCAACGTTTCATAGTGTATTTGCAAATTTTCTCCCATTTAAGTTCCTGATTTTCATACATTCTACACGATGGGGAAAAAATTATTGGGAGAGTAATCACGAATACAATACTTATACCTGATTGTTATTTTGTTAGGTCTGAAGCCATATTATGAAAGTTCTTTCCAATATTTCCTTGCTTATACGAGGTGATACCGACAGGGGTTTTATTGGTGAATACGAGAGTTATTCAATCTTCTTGTAATACTTAAAGTAGTTGACAGGAACTAGGAATCGGGAAAGATTTACAAACCTTAGCTAATTCTGACGTTCCGCAAATATATTTTTGCTTCTTCAGGGCTAAAATAGAAATAACATCGTACAATCAGAGACTTGTACATTGAATAGACTAAACAGCATTAAAATCAAAGAAATCATCAAATTTCATTTTAGTTACATTTTAAAATGACAGAAATTTCAATACTGTTTGGTCCAATTAATATACAAGTCTACAAAAAAATTTTCACTCTGTGTTTGATTGTACGATGTTATCTATATGTTAACCCCGAAGGAGCAAAATATATTTGCGATACGTCGGCATTAGCTAAGGTAAGTTAATCTTTCCCGATTCCTAGTTCCTGTCAACTACTTTGAGTAAATAAATCAAGGAAGTTATCTATCTATTAACTTCTTGTAATATTTCGACTCGTATCACGAACTCACATCCTCAATAGGTAAACTAGAAACAGATGTCCATGACATTCGTCCAAACGATATGCATTGCCAGATAGTTGCACGTAAACAGACTCACTTCACTCCCTCACGTCTACTTTATATATCCTCTCGAGGCAATCAAAATATCCTGTTGCTTTTGAAAAAATGAGGAACAACTGTTGTGAGGTGTCGGACATATGCTGTCTTTTTGTATTGCCGATTTGGATAATTTTTACGATGTCATTAGGTGATGCCGATGTTGAATATTTCATTCCTGGTTTACTAGTCAATTTGTACGTCAAAGAATTATAATTACGTTACAGTGTTAACGTCTTCGAGAACTAAGTGTCAACAGGTTCGATAGTTCAAAGGAGTTCGATTGTGAACATAAAGTAGTATAATGGGGCGATTTTTCTTGAATTCAGTTTTCTTTTGCCTGGTATCGATGGCTTGGAATGATAGCTGTCTTTAAAAAATATTTTATGTGAATATTTCATGATTTTTTTTCAAATAGATAAGAGAGGAAATGACATCTTACATATATTTTTTACAGAACTGAAAATAGAGGGAATTGTTTCAAATTATCCAGGACCATATAATTAATTCCTGAATAAGATTTCCCTAAAAAGCTTGTTATTCCAACTTGATATTTCTATTGGATTTTCCCCAAGCCAAACCTTTATAATAACAAAGTATTCAGGAATCACCTGATTGCTATCTGGATAATATGAAAAATTTGACCTTTTTGGTGATCGAACGCTATAGAACGAGAAAGGGAAATTGTGATGATTAAAATAAAAATTGTACCAATCAAAATAAGAAGAAAGTTTCTGGAATTTTTGAAAAATTGAAGCTTAAATTGAATCTAGTAATCATGTAACATCGAATGAGCATCAGACTACTTGAAATCACAATTATTCAAGACACACCTAGTGTTTCCGAACAAATTTTCCCCTCCTGCAATTCTCTTTGAAATTAGTTATGATCTCAAAAACGAAAATCACCTACGAGAATGATCGAATCTCAAAAAATTCTTACTTTCAAATTCAGAAGGAAGCGACAACATATCGTACGATCCATATATTCAAACGTTGGGGTTGTCACGCAGAGGGATGACGATAGGATGTTAAAAAATTTGTACCATAAACGATATTGACGGGTCCAGTGATTTTCCAGAATCTTAATTTTTTCAGAAAAAAAACCTGTGTTTTTGATTTCCAATTGTACTTCGACACACACTAGAGGCACATCATTTTATCTCATCTCAACTGAAGAGATTGTTCTACAGGCTGTGAAATACTTACAGACACCATAAATGTTTGATGCGTTTTTAGAAAGCGATTTTGAACTGTTCAGATACGTATGCTCATGTAAAATTAAATGGGAATATGTATATTTCGGATGAGATAGTATTTAATGTACAATATAAACCAGATTTCTCAAAATTCTGTAGGCTATTGAGTTCTATTTTCTCAAATGAAGCAGGCAGAGAACCATTTTCTTTCATACCCCAAACCTCATTGATATGAATACCTAGAGAATGCTTCTGCATTTACGGAGAATTTTTGTTATCGCGTGAATTCTCAGACAGGTGAAAAAACTATAGCTCGAATAAAAGCAAAAAACAATATAGAAAGAAAGAAAGGTAACACAGGTCTACGTTATTTCTTCAAAAAACTTGAAATTGAACAAGTCTGAAACAAATTAACTAATGAAAGTACCTCACATACATAATAAATCATTTTGACGACGTGATTGAAATGTTATAATTAATCATGCAATTCAAGAACTAATCATTCTGGAATTCATTTTCTTGTATTTTTCCTCGGAATGTTATAATTAATTATTGAAAAAGCAAATATTTACGAATTTCCTGCAATTACTGCATGTCATGCTGAAGACTTGTACCTCATTATCAGAATATACCAACAAGGTTGGTATTTCGTAAGAGTCGCAATACAACTTTACTTAATTCTTTCGTTTTTGTTGATTCTGTAGGAAAAAGGATATCTTATACAACCATTTTTCACATCCGAAATGAGAGTACGACTGGATTCAATGAATGTAATTATTGTTGGAAGCAAAATGCACACAAATTACTCAGACAAACGTTTTCGCAGATATAGTCAGTTGAATTCTTGAGTTTATCTCCACACTATTTCAGGAACTACCTTAGCGCCGATCGGATTGAAACTTGGCAGTTAGTTATGGCATTCCGATACGTAACTGGTTGCAAAGTATATTGTGATTGTCAATTCAAAGAAAAAATATTTTTTTATAGATTTCTGATGAGATTTTTTTCTGGGAACTATTTATCAGCTTCCGAAGACCTTGAGCCCTATATTTCACAACATAGTGTCTAAAGAAATATGTTGAATTTCGTGGATTTTTCTCAATTTTATTGTTATTTTAGAATGAGTCTGAAAATACTGATTTCCTTATGATGACACTTTGTGAATTTAGTGATGAATGAGTTATTAGAACAATTTGGAAAAAGAAATTTCAAATATTCTTTTTTAATATTATATATTTTGCTATCGTCCTTTCATGTTATCCTCACGAATTTTCTGCATAAACCTTCACATTGCCTATCTTAATGAAGTACTCATTTTGTTAACGATTGCGGAGATCGATTTTGTGTATTGGTGACATTTGACCAATGATTCCGTAGATGAATGAAATTTCATTTACCCCATATTTCCGAAAATATACAGATTGGATCGAATTGAAATCTAGTACTTGATTGAAAAATGATACATACAGATTCATGCAGACTTCCATGAGGATTGTTAATCAACAGTTAATTATGTGCTCAATTTCAGTTAATTAACAACTCAACCATCGAAAACAAACTAAAATCAACGAGTTGAGTGGCCGTTAAATTTCTGTGAAACCAACCTTCAATATTTTTCTATATCTCAAAAAGATTGTCTTTTTCTATCTCAAGCATATTGAAACATAGAAGTATACCGGGTGTCACAGAAATTAGGTTCAGCCCCAAAAAGATCTTCATTTTACGAGATATCGGATTTAAATTTTGGACAATGACATTCCATATTTTTTTCGTTCTTTTCATCGAAATTCTTCGCAAAATCCAACGAAGACAAATACATCAATTCATGAGGAAAAATCGAAAGTAATGCCACTTCCGGTTGCACCGGAAGTCATAGACACACCTTCTTCACTTCAATAGATGGAAAACAATCTGTTGTATCGATGTCCAAAGTTTCGATCCGATATCTTCAAAAATTTTGTTTTTTTTTTGGGGTGAAATTGATTCTTGTGGCATCCGGTTTAGGTTTATACAGGGTGAGTCTTCAAGTCTTAGATTAATTATAACCATAGATTCCACTTAATCAAATAAAAAACTTTTTTTCTTTGCCATTCTTCCAGATATTCCTAAATTATAATTATAATATTATTTCTCAATGTGCTAATACACTCCTGCACTCTCTCTGCAAGTTCACCACAGATATATCTTACTGTGATCTGTTTGGCAGAATGACCAATCCTATGTTTGATATTAAAAAAAAATGATTGAAAAACTCATTTACTCACTTAATTCTTATGATTTGTTGCTTTTTGCGATATTATCGCAAGGTGAACATTTCACTACACTGGACTATTGAAACAGTGATTTTCCACTTGATATTCTTTGGAGATATTCGATTTCATGCCACTATAAAATTAATTAATTAATGTAATTATACATAATAATATCCTCGCCCACTCTCATATTTATAACTATATAATTATTCTTATTTTCATCAAAATTATATGAAATCAATCAACTAACCTAAACACATTAATTGACCTCTATGAAAACTCAGGTTCATAGACATGAAGACCTAGCTTCCATATCTGTGGTCTGATTACGAAATAGCATAGATCCATGATGTAAGTAAAACATGGTGTGCTCATCTGCTCATCTGTGATCGATTTACCAATGATGACGTCACTTTTTTTTTCAAATGAGCACACCATGTTTTTTACATCATGCACAGACCTAATATAAGTACATTAGTTCTATGCGAAATAGATAAATATTTCTGTGTACTCTATGATTTGGATAAGTGTAGACGGAACTTAATTTACCGCCTTTTCTAGCTCAGGGACGGATCCATAAAAATCTGGTAATTCCTCTAATTTTTATCAGATTTTGTAACATTCAACGTTGAATATCTCCAAAACGGTGCGTTTGAGGAGAAATTATAAGGAATAATTAAGTATTCTAAGATGATTGCAAATTCTTATTATGACATAAGATAAACCTTATCTGCAATCTTCATGCTAATTTCATATAGTTTTATGAATCGTTGATTCTATAACTCGGAAACTGTTTGAAGTAGGATGAAAGTGAATACTGCAGAATTTGTGTCATATTTATAGAAAACTTCCCACCAAAATTCATCTCATTCAGACTCACCATATCAAACCCAAAACAGAAAAACTAACTTTTTTGGAAATTTTAACAGCCTGTATCGTTTTACTAGAGCCGAATCTGGAAAAATGGTAAATGAAAAAAGTGTTTTATTTGATGAGAGGAATAAACGGTTGAAGTTAATGTACAACTTAGAGACTCACCCTGTATAAGTATGAGAGATATCGAAAAGAAAACTCCAGGTGTCGTGTGTTTTCGTAACAAATCACTGTCTAGGAATTTAGGACTATTTTCCAGAAAGCTAATGTGACAGTTCGTACGATTCCACTTCAATATATTGCGAGAATTTAACAGAACGTAGAAAATGAAACGATGTTGATTTTCTTTAGGAAATCTTGACTTTTGAGTACTTGAGAGAGATATTTGATGGTACACATTCAATTGCAAAGTTGAAGGTTAGTTTTTTTATGAAGCTAAAATGACAGATTTAATAATTCCAATACCTTTTTACTTCATTTCGCAGAAAAATCGATGATAACTCAGAAACTACTGGATATAGATAGGTTATATTTCATAGCGTCCACCTAAAATTCATTGGTGGTTCTGAAAATTCAAAAATACAATAGGGTCTGTCATTTGAAATGAGGTAGGTATATTCTAGTTGCCCACGTACGAAATTTCAAGATTGTTTGATCTTTTGTCATCACGATATCGGTCTAGGGACATTCCACTGTTCCACTAATATATTTATCCTGGACATCGTTCGACAACTCCATCTACCCGCCCCTAAACTAAGATTTTCATCCTCGCCATCCCATAAAAGTGAATCATAATCTAGAAAAAATAGACTCTTTCCGGCCGATGGACAAACTCCCCATTCGTTATTCCAGGATTACCCTGCCACGAGTAAATCCCGTTGTAATCAGGGATCACCCGAGCGTGGTGATGGGGTCTAATGGGACACACGACTCCGCGAGGGATTCCGGTGATTTGTTTTCTATAATAATGTAGAATGTCAAGGGGATGCTGCGACTTCATCTGACGCATGGTCCTCAAGTCAAGTGTGAAATGACTTCATTTTGATGCCACCTGTTAGGAGGTTTGCTCAATATTGTACAGAGTAATTTTATGTAAGGGTGGAGTACGTCGTAACGAAACAATAGTAACAATCATAAAAATCCGAAATAAGTACTGACGTCAAGTCAAGAGCATTTACGCGCTGGTTCGAAACGATCACCTATTCAGGGACCCAATGGAGCTTCAGTACATAAAAGAACATTTTTGCAACTTTAATCATATTATCCTCAGTCCTCACGAAGTTCTGCATAAACTTTCAAGCCGCTATTTTTCAATCAAGTAGGTACCTACTATTCTCAGTTTTTTTTTTGGCGTTTTTTTCACAATATCTAAAAAATAAATATTATAAATTGAATAACCCCTGAAAACTAATGCAGGATATTCCAAATCATTCATGATAACATTCGTCAATCGTAAACACAATAATCAAATTCGCAAATGGGTAAAATTTACCCAATGATTCAGCAGAAGGACCAAGTCGAAATTCTATCCCACGAATATTAACAAAAAAACGCTGCAAATTTTACAGAAGGATCTATTATTTTCTCAGTTAAATCACCCAAAACCATTGATATCTTAAATGAAACTTATATATTATTCATAACTCATTGGTTTTTCACAACACGATTTGCAGCATTTTTCTTTACAACCCAGGGAATAGTGGTCGGAAATCATCCAGGTGAAAATTTTTAGTTTGAGTTATGCAATGGCAATCAACGTTGAGAGTTTCATGAAAATTCGATGGTAAGTTTCCAAAAAATATTTTTTTTTCCTCCTACCTCCAGTTTTGAGCTCTTAGGCTGCACCGATCCTGCTGAAAAGCTTGGAGGATCAATCTCGAGCGGCACACGATTTTTCTACCAAGTTTCACTTATTTCGGTTCAGTACTTTCAGAGAAAAGCCCCGGACAGCGGACGGTGGACGGACGGATTTTAGTTTAATATTTGATGAAATCGAATAATAAGTCTCAGTGATCGACCAAATAAAATAAATTCCTCCCCCCTGAAAATTTCACATTTTACATTTTGAAGTATGTAGATTTGAATGAACTAATAGAATAGCTGCCATCCATTATCCGAGGCTTTTCTCTGAAAGTGCTGAACCAAAATCCTTGGTAGAAAAATCATGTGTCGCTCGGAATTGATCCTTCAAGCTTTTCAGCAGGATCGGTGCACCCTAAAGGCTCGAAATTGTGGGTGAGAGGGAAAAAAAATTAATTCTCGAAAACTTACCACTGACTTTTCATAAAAATACTGAGCTGGTCATAATTAACCTCGGTACCTACTTGGTAAATGCTGATGCGCCAACTTGTGCAATTTTGGTTACGATAGTGTCATGAGAAGAATTCAAAAAACAAATGCATAAGGTCGTTTTTAATTATTTAATATTTCGAGATCCAACAGGGTGTTATGTAAGTACGTCGCCAAACTCGAAAGGGTGATTCTTTGAGTGATTTTAAGTGAAAAACTTCTGCAACCAAAAACCCTGCTATGCTTATTTTTCAAGATACAGGGTGTTAACAATTTCTATAAAAATAAAAGTTTCTCAATTCCTAACACTAGAGTAAACTACTGATATTGGAAAATAACAAAAAACTCCAAGCTTTAGATGGTTTGGTAGTTCAAATTTTTTCCCTAATTTTTTATTATATTTCTCAGGGACTTTTTTATAATTTTTCTCAAAAAAAGCAAGATATGAAAATATTCCTGAATATAAATTAGTTATAGTTCAGTTGATTCAGGCGAAAGAAACAAAAGTTGTAGAAACTCAGTGGCGGGCATTTTTTGGTCGAAATATTGGTTGAAGTGAGTTCCGGGTCACAACAAGGACATGGTGATTTCGATTTCGATCTAGTAAGGGCTAAAGTAGTCCCTTACTATACCCCTAATAATACTGAAAAAATTTCAACAAAAAGATATTCACATAAAAAACTATTTTTTTTCAATGTTGACACCCTGAATCCTGAAAACGAAGCATATATAATAATAATAATAATAATGTTTATTTGTTACCCAAGACATCATACATAACAGAAAGTATTTTATAATAAACAAATAAACATTTAGTTTCCCACAAAAGTCTGAAACTTGTACGTGGGCAGTACACATCAAAAAAAAAATAATACAAATTTAAAAAAAAAATGATAATGCTTAATCAAATCAATTTTTCATAAGTTTTAAACAAAATTATTTCTACTTGTGAACGTATACCAGAACGATGTTGGCTTGCTTCGAATCCATTTTTTTATTTTCGTATTGAACGTTGGTTTGGCCTTAGTTTCTTTGATGTTCATTGGAAGTATATTGTAAAGTAAAGGTGCCAGGTAAGTATGCGATTTTAAACCAATAGTCTTCTTAGGTTTAGGTAAAGGGATGTTGGGAGATCTCATATCTTTTATATTTTTTGTAGGTGCATGTAGTTGATGTTGGTACATTAGAAGGGCACGGGCGTATAGTTGACGCACAGTAAACATGTTTGACAACTTGTAAATATTTTCTGTTGGGTAAGTAATCGGCTTATGGTACATAATTTTTAACACCCATTTTTGAGCTACTTCAATCCCTTTATAATACGAGTCTGCTATCCCTCCCCATGATAGTATAGCATAATTCAAATGCGGCTCAACCAGTGCCTGATACACTCTTGTCATTTCGTCTTGCTCACATATGTGTCTTAAAGTTTTGAATTGACCTAGTACCGATCTTATTTTCTTGATTACAAGATAGGCTTGTTCATTCCATCGAAGGTGGCAGTCCATCATTATCCCTAAGTATTTGATAGATTCTGTATTCTGTATTTGAAAAGAATATCTGCTTGTTTTTATGCATAACGTATCAAATGGGGGTTTTCCAGTTGTAAGACTCGTGAATGACATAAATTTAGTTTTATCCATGTTAACTGTCAATTTTTTTCTTTCAAAAAATTCGACTATTCTAGCAAATTTTTCCTCAGTTTTTACTTTTAATTGGTTCCACGTCGGCGCGGTGAAGCAGACCACTGTGTCATCAGCAAAACTTACAATTTCAGGATTTAAGGCAAACAATTCATTTATATAGAGTAGAAAAAGGATGGGACCCAAAATTGTCCCCTGAGGCACTCCACATGTAATTGTTTCTTCTTTGCTTAAAATTTTCCCTATTCTGACTTTTTGTTTACGTCCTTCCAGATAGCTCTTGATTAAATTAAATGCTTCTCCTCTCCATCCCATATTTTCCAATGTTTGCAACAGTATTTCGTGATTAACCGTATCAAATGCCTTCGCCAGGTCAACGAATATGCATACTGCTGGTACCCTATTATCCATGGCTTTAGTGATTAATTCTACTAGAGTATTGATGGCATCCTGTGTTGATCTATTCTTTTGGAACCCAAATTGATTTTTGGCCAATATCTTGTGCTTTTCTATGAAAGAAATAGTACGTTTGTATAAAATTTTTTCGAATATTTTCGCAATTGATGATATTAAGGATATAGGTCTATAGTTCTTTAGTTCTGCACGGTCTGAAGATTTATATAATGGTATTACCACGGCGGATTTCAGGATGTTCGGGAATATTCCTTTTCTGATACTATTGTTGATGAGATATGTTAATGGTTTTTCGATGTGAGTGGATATGAGTTTCATGGTTTCTGCTTTGATGGTGTCCAGTCCGGGTGCTTTGTGTTTTTTCAGTTCTTTAATGACGTTTCTCACTTCTATTTCATCTGTGTCAAAATAAACAATGGAGTTGCAATGCTTATAGGTTGCTTTCGGCATGTGATCTTCATTTAAAGGAAATTTCTCCGCTAGTCTCGTCGCAACGTTTATAAAGTATTTATTGAATTCTTCTGCTATCACTCCGTCTCCCTCCAACATCTCTCCATTTTCACTCTTTATTTTTACAATTTTATTTTCTTGTTTTTTACTATTTACTATTTTCCAGAGACCTCTTGAATAGTTTTGGTTTTTTTCTATTTCTTTTCGATAATAATTTTTTTTTGCGCATTTCAGTAGTTCTTCCAGCTTATTTTTGTGCGTTTTAAATTTCCTTAAGAGTTCAGGGTTGTTGGGATTATTTAGGGCATTTTTATACAAATGGTTTTTAGTTTTAATAGCATTTACAAGTCCGTTTGTGATCCATGGTTTCCTCTTTCTATCGCAGCGTTTTATTTTTACTACCATTGAGCAACTCTCAATAATTTCCTGTAATTTTTCTATAAATAATAGCCACGACTGATCTACTTCACTAGTTTCATATATTTTTTCCCATTTTTGCTCTTCAAGTATTCTCATCATCTGTTTATAATTAATGTATTTTTTTTCGCGTGATGATTCATTTGAACTTGTATTTACAGATGTTTCTGAGGAGAGCTCTATGAAGGTTGTATAATGGTCGGTCACAGTCGTATGTAGTATAGCAGGAAAGTACGTTTCTAAATCATCATCAGAGCTGACAAAGATGTGGTCAATGCATGATTTTGTATTGACTGTTACTCTAGTAAAATCGTTTATCATTGACGTATATCCGTATTCACTCATAATATTAAGGTATTCATCTGTATCTGCCTGATTTTCGAGAATGTCTATATTGACATCGCCAATAAAGAAGGATATACTATTCTTTTTATTATTTCTTTTTTTGCAGGAGTCCAGTAGCATTGAGAGATTCCTATTAAATTTCTCCACAGATGTACTTGGAGATCTGTACATAGCGATGATCTGTATGTTTTTATTAAGCTTTGTTAGGTTGACTACTACAACTTTTATTTCTCCCACTTGTACTATGTCAAAATTATATTGCAAATTGTTCTTTACAAACACAACCACTCCATCATTCTGATTCAATTCACCATTATTGTATATTGTGTTATATCCATCCATTTCATACTGATTAGGATCCCTTAATTTCCATGTTTCCGACAGAACTATGCAATCTATATCAAACTTTAACTGTGATACAACAACATTAAACTCATCAAAATTTTTATCTATACTTCTTATATTATTATGTAAAATTCTAAAATTACTATGGCTTGACCTTTGGTCCTATAAACTTTTTGCCTTAGAATCACTCAAAAAATCACCCCTTGAAGTCTGTCCATGGAAATTACATCCTGTATAAATGTATATAAGGTGAATTCATACATTCACGAATTCGGCCTTCGTAATCAAGGTCCAAACCCACTCCTTAAATATCGAGTTTCTATAATGTTTCCTTCGGAAGCTATTGTGTTTGGGATCACACGATTGGCCGTTAATCAAAACGTGAATACAATAACAAAACTTGGAAACTCAACATTTTTAAAGTAGATTTGTCGCTTAATTATACGTCAAATTCGAGAATGGGTAAAATCTACCATCAGATAGTTCCGCAGATATACCCATTCAAAATTTTATTTTCCCAATATTTGCGAAAATACAGATCGGATCGTGTTGAAATCTTTTACTATTATACATTGAAGGTTTGTGCAGAATTTCATGAGGACCATATGAAAAGGAGATGGCCAAATCTTTTCATCATGAAGTAAAGCTGCGTTTGGCGTGGTCAAGACGTGAAAAAATTACCTAACCACTTTGGCAACGAATTTGAACATGCACATGCTTACTTCACGTCAGTTCTTTTCTAGAATTTTGTCAGCAACTGAATGATTTAATTCAATTATAAGCCAAAGCTGGAAACGAAAACTTCCAATATTTGCACTGAGTTGGTGTTCTGGAGCGAGAGTTCTAATATCTTTTCTACATTTAAGTTTTCAACTATACGAGTCAGTATAACCCATAACTTCCTCAATCTTATCACACACTTTATGTTTATTGATCTGTGGAATATCTTCAACCCACTCAAATGTATAGGTTTATCCAACAACTACCATAAAAATATAATTTATGGCAACATTTTAAATAATTCCTAACTCGGCTTTTACAGGTGCACTTAAATGCGCTGTACACCAAGTATAAATAATACCAAAGTTGTTGATCGTATCTGCTGTTTTCCATATATTTTATTATGATGGATTATATTTTGCATTGTGTTCAACGTGCGTATGCACATCGGGTAATAAATGAACGGTACAGTGGAAACTTAATTTTTACGATAGCACGACTCAGGATCGAAAGAATACATTGATGAAGAACTTAGTCATCGAGATCTTCGGTTCATCCAGGTCAAATATCTTTTTGTGTTTTGTTGGTAACGATCGGATCGCTCAGAATGGACATTCTCCACAAAAATATTATTATACTCACATCACTTTATTCATGATTTTGAACCTAAAATGGTAGAGTTGCATTCACTGATCAAATTGGATTCTTTCTCTCCTTTCTACTCTTACTCTTCGAAAGAAAAGACGGAGAATTGTCCCAGTTGGGTTTATGTAGAAATGCTTTATGTATAAGTTGCCACACCTATCCATAAATCAAAGGCTAGGTTAGAATATTCAATAATTTTGCGGTCATGTTCAAGTATTAAATTCATGTTCAAGGGTGAAATCGTGATATCGTTTCGATCGATATTTTCGAATTTTATCCGGCAAATGGTCTCAAACGACTAGGTTCAGCCAACTGATGATGAATTTTCAAATCAAATGGAATTCTATCCATTCAAGAATAGCAGTTCAGAATTCATCAGCAAAAATGCAGTGACCAGCAGAATTTTTTCATTTTCGAGTTCCTTTATCCTCCATTTTTGAATAATGAGCTTCAACGTATTAAACTTCGCTTGATTCGTTGTCTCACATGCATATTCTATGAACGAAGAACTACTCAATTTTCAGCACGAGTTGCTAACTTTCATGCGATACACCATACGATTCTGATAATGAGGCAGATGCAATGTTCGAGAGAGCCTCAGGGGCCGCCAAGCCAACGAGCATAGTATAATAACAGACTATTATTTAGTGATCATCAATAAATCACTTTCTGGGTAGCCACTAAAAAGAATTACATGCATTGTTTCAATTCTCTTTGGAACAGGCATAACTATGTGTTTTATGGAAATGGAATGGTTACTTTTATAATTCATTATACGTTTGAAGTATGGTTTGATCCCACTATCGATATTGTTTCAAGATTTCGTATAGTGATGCCAAACTCTTCTCCAATGATACTCCTGTTTTCTTTTATAGACATCACTAGAACAAAATTCGGTAATCTTTGGGTTTCGACAAGTGGAAATCAAAACAGTGTTATTTAGGGACCATCGTTGCCAGATTGTGCGGAAGCCTAATACTAGATTTGAGTGACAGTATCTTGATTCATTCGAGATGGTATATTCTGACTTGAAAATGAAGTACATAAAATACTGATCGAGTAATGTCATGAATTCTGCCGTGGATTAGGTTAGTTTAGTTTATGACATTGCAAGTCCAAATCAGAAGAAATTTAATTTTGGGATGGTGAACTTGAATTTCGTCTTCTGATTAGTTAAGGTCCTAGGTGAGGTTAGTTGAATTTAGGACAGTATCAAACCAAATCGCCCCATGAGTGAAAAACATACCACCTTTATCTCTGCTTCAAATAATAATAGTGCAGAATGGCCCTTACTTATTCAGACATATTCCTTTTACGTTCAATGTACTTCTCAACGCATATTCTATACAACTCACGATACAATTTTTGTATTTGTATCATCATACAACCATTGTTTAAGGAGAACAATGAAACAACTTATCTAGAGAAAACCGAATTTTTAATAACGACATCCAGTGGCATCGGATTTATTTTACAGTCTGGCAACGTTGCTCCCTAAATGACACTGTTGGAGCATGCGCAGAGCTTGTTTTGATCTTCACTTGTCGAAACCCAAAGATTACCGAAAATTCTATATGGAAGTTTCTTGTTCTCTTTGCATCTATTTCCTAAAACTGTAGCGATATATTTGTGGACATCAATATTGATGCAAATAAAAGAGTCCGTATTATAGGCATCGAATTCAACTTATCTTTCGGTTTCGGTGTTACAGAACGTTCTGTACTCATATGTTTTTATATGTATCAGGGCGAGTCTTCAAGAAGTATATACATTTAAACCTTAGATTTCTCTCATCAAATGCACATTTTATGCATGTTCTGAGAATCCACGTGTCATCGTTTTGTCAAAATATCCGTTTCAAATCCCGTGTCAAAATCGATTCTGTCAGTCTAAATTTCTCCACTTTCTGCATTCGTTATGCTGATTTCTCATAGTTTTATGAACTAGGAAAATGTTCTTAGTCAAATGAAAGTGATTACTGAAAATATTTGTAGAACCAAAATTCATTTCATTCGAAATAACCATGTCAAAGTTGAAAAAAAAAACTTACTTTTTTTTGGGAATTTCAACAACCTAAAGCTTTGAGCTGGGCCAAATCTGGAAGAATGGTAGATGAAAAAGTGCTTCATTTGATGAGGGAAATCTATAGTTGTAGTTCATGTACAACTTAAAGACTCAACCAGTTTAAGCGCCGCAATTCAGTGCTAATCAAATGTTCCCATTGAACTTTGCCTTTTAAAGCTGCGAATGAAAATTGGTGACAGTGTAAGAGAGGCGAACAATTATCTCCCCTCAAGCATATATAATTTCCAAGAAACCACAATTATCATATAATCAAAATATGATAGCTAATATACAACAGAAATATTTTTCCTTCCAATAAGGATCACTTGCACCATATTACAGAACCATCGATTCCATAACCAAGGTTTAGGTACCAAATTATTTTGCACCGTCGCATAATTCTCGATTAGTGGCCTTACCTGACTGTTAAATTTGAACTCCAGAATTTGCGGGTTAAAAGAAGGATTAATGGAAAACTTTGAAATCTAAACCTACTTTCGAGCGATTTCGTACAAATTTGACATTTTTCTGGACGTAACGTCCAGGTTGTTCACATTTTATTTTGTTCACATTGGCGAGAAATTCTTACGAATTGATGGATTTGATAATAAAATCTTGGTTAACTGTTATTGAATTCCAGATGATATTCATTCAAAATGATATAGAGAGAAAATCGCATCAATAGGTATTGATTCTTATTCTTTAAAGCCTGAAGAATTAATATCAGTATTTATTTTAAACACATAACTATTCGAAATAAAAAAGCAAAAAGGTTTGCTTATTTATTTTGAAGAGCGATTAGCAGAACGAAATCAAAGATATATTTGGAATGAAAAAACATTGTCTCAAGAATATTCTCCAGTACTATTTTGTTTAGTGATTAAGTATTCATCTGGCAAGCTATCTTCCTATCTTATACTGCTTTAGTATTGTGGAGTTGCTATGTATATCATTATCCACGATTATATAATATATATTATTACATGCAATATTTTTTGTAAGCTATGAAGTCTATCAGATATACAGGTGATTCCGGAGGAGACCGTCAGATTTTAGGATAAGCTTACACTAGTCGAAACAATGTTTGGTTTATGGTTGGGCGTCTGTATTATATACAGGGTGATTTGCCCGATACGACCGATTTTACTTTTATTGTTAACTTTGGTATGGCTCATTCGATTTCAATGAAATTTTCAGCGAAGTACAATATTGATGAGCAAATTCATTAATTCCAAAAAATTTTTCAAAATAAGCGGTTGTTATTTTGATAATTCTAGATCAATTGTGCAGGTTGAAAACACACTCTGTACATCGCATCACCAAAACTACACTATCTGTTCACCATTCTACTATAATAAGTCATTATTTGAGAGTTTCTATTTTTTTGGCACACTTCTAGTTTTCCGAGAAATTTTTATCAAAAAAAGACAATGTCGAAAATTCGCTCCAATCGATTCTTCTTTTATTAATAACTTTGGTATGGCTCATCCAACTTTGATGAAATTTGCTTTGTAGGACCATCTGAATAAGTAAAATCAATAATTGCAACAGTTCCTCAAACTACAGGGTTGCAATTGTGATAATTTCAGAATATCAGATTAATTGTGCAGTTGAAAAAAAAAACACCCTGTACATTGCTTTTCCAGAACTTTCTTATTCGTTTCAGATTCTACAATAATTTATTCAGAGGATTTTAATTTCTTTGGCACACCTCCGGTTTTGCGAGAAAAAATATGAAGAAGAGCATAATCTAAATTTGGCGCAAAAGCAGTGAGAATATTTTGCACTAGGTAGTAAAGCTGTATATTCCACGGATGCAAAAGCAGTTCTTAAGTTCTAAAATATTCTTTCCAATTTCATATTTAAGTCCTCATATTCTGTATGAAATCATTCAATTCAGAATATTACTTTATATGCACATAAACCAAACAAATCTACACACAAGAAAACAAATATTGAACAAGCATACGAAACAAATGACAAGTGACTTTTTGAAATGGTTTTCTATTTTTCTAATACGTATTTGCGTCCTTCTTTTAATTTCCAATCGACATTATTGAACGAAATCAAATAACGTTACTGCTTCATAGAAATAACCTTTTCGATTTCTCGGAAAACTAGAAGTGTGCCAAAAAAATTATAAACTCTCAAATAATATCTAATTATAGTAGAATCGTAAACAGATAGCGTAGTTTTGGGAATGCGATGTACAGGGTGTGTTTTCAACCTGCACAATTCATCTGGAGTTATCACAATAGCAACCACAAATTTTGAAGAAAATTTTGAAATTAATGAATATGCTCATCAATATCGTACTTTGCTGAAAACTTCTCTAAAATCGAATGAGCCATACAAAAGTTATCGATAAAAGTAAAATAGGTCGTATCGGACGAATCTATCCTGTATATTCTCAATAGAGACCCCCATCATAAACCAAACATTGTTTCGAGACTGTCATGACTAGTATAAACTTATCCAAAAATCTGACGGTCTCCTCCGGAATCACCCTGTATTTTTTTAATGGATTTTTCACAACTTATAGATACGGTTGTGGTACCCCATAAAAGTGGTTTCATCCTTTGAATTCAAATATTTCATCAATAACGGTTGAAATAAACAACATAAGCTAGCCACAAGTACCGAATTCATGAGAAAGTAACCAGATCTGTAGATCAACTTCAATCTAGTTAGATTTGGCCTCCTAGCAAGCCCAATATTTAAGACCGACGCTTAAGATGAAAACTGTGAAATTGGCCCTAAGCATTTATAAAAGCCAACGTTTCAAGAACATTGATTTTTGCATTACAGGGTTCAAGAAAACACATAGAGGGAAAGAACATCACTAGATATGCAGTTCCAAACGAGTGGTAGAGATAAACAATAACACACTGAAGTGAGTAAATGAGTTGAGTTTCTTATATCTTAGAGTTATATACATGTATGTTTTCCTCTTGGTCTTTGATTTTGTGGCGATACTTTTCATCACTTGGCATTCTGATGTGATCGTCAATTTACTAGTAGTTTGCAGTTGTACATTAGGCTGTGTTCATGATTCGCCTTGTGATTTTCTGGACTACAGATGATGCAAAAATGATAATGAGAAACGTTGACCGACATCAAAGTGCTGTCTTTTTCGTTCCCGGCAAGCACAAAATTTCACAAGCACAAACTCATGAATATCCAGGGCATAATTCGTATCTATGTTTTCAATATCACTCACCTGAAATGGAATGAGTACTTAACTGTTGATAGAAGGCACTTACCTGAAACAATAAAAAAATCATTAAGTATATTTCATCAATAATATTAACAATAATATCTACTACTTATGTGGTGCAGTCATATTTCATATAATTTGAAAAGGAATAAATTCAGAATATCACGTATTTACTTCCACGAGCCAAACAGAAAATTAGTTGCATTGCAAAATGATAAAAGTGTTATGCACCTTCAATCTTCCATAATAATTTTGTCCCCATATCCTGACCATATCCCGAATCAAAAATCTAAATCTAAAATGAATAATTTGATTCTGATGAAATAACATACAAGACTTGTTGTTTAGACATATATTTTGAGATGTCCCAGAAATTGGGCTTCATCGCGAAATCTTATACAAACCTAAAATAGGCGATTTGTTGCAGCGACAAAGGATATCGAAACGAGTCTTTCACATCGTTACGAAGATACATCGTGATTTGAGTGACAGGTGACAGAGTTGATGCAACAGTCAAAGAACCTGAGCCATTGACAGCACCGGTCATACATCGCTTGTCACCATGACAGTTCGTATTCTTTTTACAAAAGCATGAAAATATGAGAATATTACTGTAGATTCGGCGTAACGAAATTTCCTGTAATGAAACTCAATCATTATCAGCCGAGTATGTTGTGTTTAAAATGAAAACACAATAATAGCGAAGGATCTCGACTTCATTGAGATTATTCCTGAAAAAACAAGGAAAATTACATTCAACGTTCTGAATGGGAATTAAGAATAAAGTAAGTTAACCTTAAACAATTGGCCTAAAGTTCCTTGTTGTCTTCTATATCGTATGCGCGTTTCTTGTTGGCGCCAGAAACCGCCCGCTACGGGACACGCACACCCAGTCCGTGGTCCGCGCTCGCCTGTCGTCTTTTATTGTTTTACCGTTGTTGTTACCGGACAAGAAATACCATAGGCAAAATAACCCTATGTTGCCACATTTACGGTTCTTTCCGCGGCATAGAATTTATTCGGTTCTGATAGTGGACAACTTAACGACATTTTTGAAGATTTTGTACATGATATCACAAGAAAATATCTAGTAACCCGCAAAATAATTGGGCGTATAAATTGATATTGAAATTTTTTTAAACTTTTCATTTCCTACTAGACATTATCAAAACATGCGGAGAAAGTCAGAATATTATTTTTGCATCGTACGCTCTGACGATACAACTATGAGAACCACAACTTACAATTTGGATATCAACGAGAAAATTTCAAGAGATACAAATTGTTGCTTGAGATATAGATATTTCATCAGAATATGAAATGAGATCCTTATAAAATGCAATAATTAACGTCTTCGTGTCCTTAAATTAATCTGGAGGATTCCCGCCACAAATTTGTTATTCCCGAACCTTAAAGAATGTGTTATGGATTCAGTGAACCAAGGAATGTCGAAAAAATTGTTTTCCCATTATCTAGTGACGATACTTTAGAGCCAATTTGAAGGTAGTGCTCAAAGAAAACCCTTTTTAGAAGCCAGATTGCTAAAATTCTTCCGAATATCTGCAACTTCCTCACATTCAGCTTTCAATGGTCTTAAACTTTAAGATTGGGCTAACTGATGAATCCTCAGTTGAGGTCAATTCTGCCTTTCCGTCTTCCGAAAAAAAAATGTAACGAGAAAATTCAGGTTAGTCAGTTGAGTGTTGACATCGTAACCAGGCGAAATTTATCTCAGTTTTTTCTCACTAATTCGAGAAATAGCACTGTAATCAATTTTAAGTAGAAGTGAAATATAAGCACCATATCTAAGTATTCGCTCCACCAGAAACTTTGATATAGCCGAAAGTGTAAGACATATTTCGCTGAAATAACGTGAACCTTCCAGTCATTACCTCCTAATCAAGTCTCAACTTCATTACCCGCTAAAACTGTATTTCTGGAAATATTGGCAAAATTACGTAGATCGAAAGTGAAGTGCAAGATCCGCCCAATGGTCCCGAAGATATACCCGACATTGTAGAACCTGAATGGGTGACCATATTCAGTACCTTCGGGAAGAATAAGTCAGACACTTGACACTTCAAACCTTTTGGCTAGATGTGAGACTTACTGCCGGTTTCAAAAAGCTTTGATTGACCGATCAAGGGCTTGATTTTCAGTGAACTGTAAATTCTGTGCTCGATTTCAGTTCATTTTTGACCCAACTATCGAATGCAAACCTTAATCAACAAGTCTATCGGACGTCAAATGTTTTTTGAAACCCACGGTTAATAAGGTAGCTGGACGAGCTCCCAACTTCTTTATCTCTAACTTATCTGAAGAACCTTCCTTGCTTAACACTGTAATACTGACATAATCGAGTCCAAGGAATATCCTGCTTTCATTTTACTTTTTTTTCATTTTTTAAGATGAGAATGGTCAAGAATTTGATGTCCAATAGTTCTCTCGCATGATTTTTA
Source organism: Myrrha octodecimguttata (assembly GCA_958510865.1). Lineage (NCBI taxonomy): Eukaryota > Metazoa > Arthropoda > Insecta > Coleoptera > Coccinellidae > Myrrha > Myrrha octodecimguttata. The sequence goes on along the minus strand of OY294058.1, from coordinate 45,178,712 downwards.
TTGATGGAATGGATTATTCTATCTGACAGAGTACTGAACAAATTCAATCGTCGTCAAAATTTTCAGTTTTTAACGAAAAAATTATCTATTAAATTCAGTTCCACATACTGGTTGTTTAAACTCTCGAAACTTCGCTGCGTTCTGTGACATAACGTGTAAAATACACACTTCAGGTCCTTTCGTTTGCATAGAAAGTGCTACACTTTCTTTGCAAACGAAATGACCTTATATTTCTCTCCTTTCTCATGTACCTTCCACTCTACTGAGCCATTTTACAGCTTCAGCTGCATCGGTAGAATCGTGCTGTAACGTGTGATGTAGGAAACGATCTACAGGATTTCACCCAAATTTGAACTTGCGGCTCGATTTTACCATTTTTATTCAGAATTCGCGAGTTGTGAAAGTTTGTGAGCACAAAATATAATATTTACTTTAGCATTAAAGAGACCTATTACAATTCTGTTCGGCCATTACAACGATAACTTTCGAAAAGAACGTGGTTGAAGCCTGCCAATTGGTTAAATCGGTCGAATAGTTCTTCTGATGTTTTGAACATTCTAGAATTTCAAAAAGGCATTCATGGACAAACGAACATACCCGTTTAAGTTACAGACTTCACGTCAGCGTTTTTCCGAATTTTTTAACTTCCGAACCTGGTTTAAAGCTTTTCCGAATATGAAAACTTGGAGTTGATTTATCCCAATCTATGGGTGTGGTTGACCTGCAATGTAATCATTTGATTGATTGATCGGAAATCACGTTTACATATTGTGAACTCCAAGGATGATTGCTACATTTATTTTGATGGAATCAATAAACACTGTCATTTTATTTTGGGGTTTTCAATTATATCATGTTTCCATGTAAAATGTAGGTAATTATGAGAATCCTTGGAAATCGTATTCAATATGAAAATACTGTAGCTAAAACAAAACATGATCCCCGATAATCTCGATTCCACTCTTATTATACATGAAAATAAAACTTCAAAGAAAACCAAATACAATCTGGCACTACCGCCCACATTTTCTCTTCAGCCAACACCGTCCTCCTATCTACATTTCAATATAATGTGAACGTTTACGACCCGACCCCAGCTGAATCAAGTTGACATCCAACTACCGATAGATAAATATCAGATCGGCCACAGAACCTTCCTCGAGGTACCATAATGGTGATGGTACGGCGGTACCCCGCGTGCTCCGACGACTTTTTGCGACGTTTTTCGTGAATTATCACCGAATGTTATGTGTTCTTGGGAATTTCGTCGAAATGTTGCTTGTTTGGACGTTTTCACATCGTAATCTCTTCGTCCGATTATATCCTAGTGACTTATGGTCGAAAAAGAGATAACACAGGTTGTCCATCCCACAGTGAAAGCTGCACTGTGGGATATTCGCGAAATTGCATTCTGAGTTGATGTAGGAAAAGATATGGGAGTGATTTCTTGAATACTTCCTTATGAAATATTCATATCTGGAATCTCAATGTTTAAGAGTTAATAATTGAATGTTTAATCAAAATATATACACTTCAACAAAAAATGTACTAAGTCAATGATTTGCATGTCTTTGATTTCATGATCCAAAATCAAACTTTGAAAGCGGACTAATTATTGTCGGCCCAGCAGAGTTGCAAAAGATCATATAAATATCCTGATATGGATATAAAATACTCAGTGTTCCTCAATTGGGACTACATGCGATGAGGGGTGAGAACTTGTAAGATACAGAGAATAAAAGTCACACATACATGTTTCTACAACTGCTTCGTTTTGGAGATACAAGGTAAAGTTTGAATGTCTATCAACATTTATTCCTCAGAGAATTTACATTTCCCGAGATATTCAGCTGAAATGATTTGACACACAGGAAAGATTACCGCAAATGACATATCAATTGCCTGTGAAAATCTACAGGGTGATATTTTTTCCAAGAATGATGTCCCCTTTTTCCTACAAAAAACTTCGTGGTACGACACTGGTATTTTAGAAATATGAAAAAAAAAATTATTTCAACATTTATTTCATCGGAACTCATCATTTAGCGGCTATTTATTCGGATTTCTATTATCCATTTTTCATCGTAGTTTCAGACGCGCGTTTGATTGTTTCCTCCGCAACTTCGTGCCAACCAAAAAATTTTTTTTTGCTCAAATGTCTTTTATTATCGACTCTCTCGAAAATGGTGAGGGACACCTAACGTTTTTTTTTTATTAATTTTTCTACCATAAAGCAATTTATAGAGGACATTTTTCCTTATTTCGACCGAGCAGTCGATATTTTACCTCTTTTCACAAAAACCTAATTCGAAATTTACTAAAATCATTTCTTTATCTAACTACTGCGTGATCGAAGTGGATGCATGCAAAATTTCATAAACCTAGACGTACTATTATGAAACTTAGAGACGAAGGCACACCCCTCACACTTAAATAAATTACCTGTTACTTTTGCCTAAATGGTCAATTTTGAGAAGATAAATGTTTCAATGATTTTTAGTAACGGTGAGAATTAATATATCCTGAATTTCAATCGATCCGATGTCAGAAACAAAAAAAAATTTGATTGAAATTTTTTATCTTAATTCAATATTTCTTTCGACAGTATTCCACCAGAAAATTAGCATAGAATTCAATTATGCATAAATATAAATCAGTTCATATAAGAAAATCGAAAGTTATGTCTACTTCCCGTTTACCCGTAAGTCATAGACAAACATTAATTACTTCAGTCAATGGAAAAGAATCTGTAGTATTAATATCTAAAAATTCAATCCGATATCTTGTAAAATGAAGATTTTTTTGGGGGTCAACCTGATTCCAGTGGGAGTCAACCTGAATCCATTGACACCCGGTATACTGAGTCGATGTTTTATTCGCACAATAACTCCAAGAATACAAATCCGATCGAGTTGACCAAATGTGCTTAGGTTCTTGAACCCTTCTTGCAAACGTTGAACGAAATCCGAAGGGAAGTTCCTGAGATAAAAATATTTTAGAGCCTGGTGAGCGCAGTCAACTAAATCCTTCATTTCTTGACAACCTAATAGTACATCCTGAGAATATCAAACAACAAAAGAACACTATTTCCCAAAACTTCATTAATGGAAACAGCAAAATTATCGATCACCCGAAAAGTTCATTGTTCTTTCGTACAAGGATCCCACTCTTCAAATCGACTAAGGTCGAAGCACCTCACTCAAACCACGAACTACCCGTCCAAGATTTTAATCGAACAAATTGGTATACCTACCTTCCTCAAATAGTTGTTTGCGATATTAAAGCTTAACCAGACCAAACGTTTTGAGCAAACATCAACTCATCAAAACACTCCTAATTATGGTATTATTATCGTGTTAACTTAAGACTAGCTGTCGAGACTGATGGCTCAGGCCGACCCATAATGGAAAACGATGATCTTTTCAGAGCAGAGACTTGACAATTTCGATCCCATCGCAATAATTACAGTAATGATATAGCGTTCATTCCTTTTGAATATTAAGTGGCTCGTGGCTTAATGAATTGTTCGCTGGTAATGTAATTCAATTTCTTTATGGGGAGGAGGAGAAATAGTTGGAATGGAAAGAGCTGGGTTGGTCAGGAACCTTCCGAAATATCTAGAAAAATTCTGTAAACACATTCTATAAGTGTTTTTCTTTATTTTTTTCCGAGAGTCCTCAAGGGCATGGGAATGTGAATATGAAAGAGACAGTTACGAAAAGTATGAAAAAAAAACAGGAAAAGCATTGCCGTGAAGGCAGCAGCTTCAGTGGAGATGACCGCTTTGGCAACGAATTTGAACATGCGCGCCTCCACGGCAGTGCTTTTTTAGGTTTTTTTCGATGAACTACTGGATATCAATTCGATCTGATCTGTATTTTAGAAAATATTGGAAAAATAAAATTTTGAATAGGTATATCTATGGGATCATTGGGCGGATTTTACCGATTCCCTATTCGAACTTCGTAATCGAGCCCCAATCCTACTCAACAAATATCGAGTTTCTAAGACAATGGTTCCGCAGATATACCCATTAAAAATTTTATTTTTTCAATATTTCTAAAAATACAGATTAGATCGAATTGAAATCCAGTAATCCATCGAAAAATAACATTTCGAAGGTTCATACAGAATATCATGAAGATGATATGATCAGATCACAGAATATTGAATATTTGGAAAAAAAATTGGAATTTTTTTTTCAAATTTTGCATAGATTAGCTCATGAGCAGTTTCAAACTAGCAAAAGTTCATTCCCATTAAATCAGTATTTTTTGAGTTCATTCTGAAAGAACAACGATATCGAGAAAAAAAACACGAACTATCTCCAGAAAATATGGTTGTATCGGAATGGAATTTGGTACACTGCTGTAAAATATCATTTTCAAGATATAAACGAAAGTTTTTCCGAATTCCATGAATGGTTCCCAGAAAAAAAATTTCAAAAAAAATTTTTTTCGAAATATACTGACAGTGTGATCTCAACGAAATTTCGTGAAAAGTTGTGCGTTGTTATGCTCCAACTAACTGTCAAGTTTTGATCCAATCGTATGAGTAATCTCGAAATTTCAAATGGCTATAACTCCGTTCAACCGATTTTGCTTCTTAACGAACTCAACCTTCGTAATTTTAAATGCAACCCTTCCTGAATTCCTGAACATCAAGTTGATAGAATTCTCCGTACGCCCGTAATCGTGGATAAGACCGGCCGGACAGAATCGATTTTGACACCGGATTCGTTATCATTGAGTCCAATCTAGTCGTTTGAGACCATTTGCGGCTCAAAATTCGAAAATTACAGACATCTGGACAAAACGATAGCACCTGCTCGCAACATGAGACTCCATACCAACTCTTTCGGACTAAAACTATTTTCTTAAGTAATATGTTCATTGGTTAATGCTATCAAACGATAATAGAATAGTTACCAAAACTGATAATCTGTAATATAGCCACTTGAAAAAAAAGTGGAAACCGCTTTTTCATGACAACATGTCAATCAAATAACCACCGCATGCTATGAAAGAGCCGATTAGGTATTTGTTCATAATTGGCAATATTAGTTGAGTGTTAAGTTACCAGTTATGAGGATTTTGAAGTTTTTGTACATGCAACCGAACGACCAGACTCGGCCGTTTTAAAGAAATTCCTAAGGACAGTTGCATGTAATAATGGATCACTCTGGGGAATGATAATTCTTTTGATCTTAAAATTACATTTATATTGAAACCCCCTACCTAAGATCTACGGAAACTATATGGAGAGTGCCAACTTACAAGAGAAGGCAATCGGAAGAATTTCCACTTTGTGCAGAATTGCATTCCTACTATCAATTGTTCAGGCCATCGTATAACTTCATGGTCGATGTAATTGTTTGGCGACTTAAATATGATGTGTAGAAATCAAGAAAGTTAGCTCTCGATTGTTTCATGAAGTTGACAAATTCCTTTTAATAATTTCTTAACGGAAATCTTCAATAGGGCGCTATACCTATTTCTAAGAATTATATAATAAAATTAATCCTAATGGAGTTATGGAAATTTCCTGTTGAGAACTCTGAACAGTCTTCATTTGAGATACACCTCTTGAACAATTAAATTATGAAAATGCAGTCAAAAAAAAATTATAATCAAATGAAACTCATAAAATCATACGCAAATCACAGCTTTTTTTTACTCTTGAATTTTAATAAAGTTTCCATGTAGATACTAAGAACCATATCTAAGTACACGCTGAGAGACACGAAGAGAAACACAGCCGCTCGAGAGGAATGTCAAACTCAGAAGATAGTGAAATGGGGAAGAACACGGCGATATTGGAACGACCACGTCAGTAAATGGGCGCATGCAGAATTGCTAGGATAGGTCGAGGCGAAATCCCAGGTTCTAGAAGACCAATTGGCAGCCCCCTAAACGCAGGAAAGACTCCTGGGTGTTCACATCGACCGAAGACTAAAGTGTAACTCACAAGCCCTAGGCTTAAGTTAAGATGAAGAAGAAGAATTAAAAGTTGAAATCTTATACAACTTTGGCAAAAGGAATTTATCACTCCTTTAAGACCACAGAACTCATGTTGCCAGCCTTAACATATCTTTCAATGTAAGTATTCTTCTTTGGTCTCAGCCTACTGTCCATTGCAAAAAATAAATAGAATTTTTATCGTCCTTTGAATTTATATTGATTCATTCAATTATGCTGAAATATTATCATCCCCTCAGTTTGTAAATTATGTCATTATTCTAAGACATATTGGTACTAATGTCATTGGGATTTTACTGCTTTATGTTTAACTACCAAATATTTGGTCTTGATTCAATCTTCTCTATATAATTTGTGTAGTTTCATTTTATTGTTCCTCTTTTATTTTTTTTATACTTCCTGTGATTAAAGTTTCTTACAGTGTTGTATTTATTACAAGAGCCAATATTCGTGTTATGAAAGAACCGGCCTTTCCAAAACATAGAATAGTTTTTACCGTATAAAAGCACCAAATGTATTTTTCGCAGTATAAGAAGCTAAACCTTTTGGCGGCAGAGTCGCCAAAACAAATCCAAAAACCGGTAACCAAATGGAGAGCTTCAGCGCGAGGCAGCTGACGATTCGGCCGGCACGTAAGTTATTTCTTATGGCGAAAACAATGGCCTGTTTTATTTCAGGGATTCGCGAGAATAAATTCGGCCCGACCGTGCAGAAAACAGAAACAATGGCCGGATGAAAGGTAGAAGGACAACCCATTGGCGTAACAATTCATCGGAGAAATTGACCGAAAAGTACTAATGAGGTGAAGGACCGATATAAGAATTTCTGTCACAATTTTGTTTCTCCAATTCGGAAACATGTCTACCTCTATGGGATATTTCGATACAAATAATAAGAATTTGGCCTACGATCTTTTGGATTTCGATACAGTTTCTTCCTATGGTTTTTTCTTCGCGGCGGTATAGTTTGAGAAGAAATGTAGACGTCGTTCGATGGTCTAGTACTGCTTTTCTCACTATCTCGGTAGCTTTTCAAGGTATGCTACGTTGATTATTGGAAGCATATCGAACCAAACATTGTCTTACCCAGTATTAAGATAGACCAAAAGCTCTTGCAGGCTTTCCGACAGGTCACTCAAGGTCATTTATGCAAAAAATCGGTCTGGTTGAGGATGATGACAAATGCACGGTGTTAGCAAAGGAATAAGCAATGCACTCGAGGTCAGAATGCGTATGGAGCAAAAAGGGTCGAATTCCTTCCCTATCATTACCCTTGAACAAAATGGACTAAATAGCCCTACCTTTAAGAATAGCAGATTCATATACTAGCTGGATCTACCCAAGAAACATTGATTATTATAAATTTCAGCACAATGAATCACATTAAGACATAATAAAGAAACGTTCGTCACCCAAGCAAGTCATAAAGCCAATAAGAGAAAGATCCCAATCCTTATCGGAGCTACAGGGCTCACTTCAACACCAACGCAGTCAATTAACCTCTCAGGAATCATAACCACATCAGCATTCAGATGGTACTGGTATTGTAATGCCCAGAGAATACGTAAAGTACTATATGTATAATAGTTTCTGCCGGCGAAAAATAAATCTGCCAGGGATATCTTGCAATTTCGACATTTCTTTGAACCAGCAGCAATGTGATACAGAGGAAAAAAATATATATCCAATCTGGTCCTTGCTGATTCCAATTGGTTGGTTGGTATATACGCTTCACAAAGTAGGTAATGTGATATTCAGGTATCAAATATTTCCTCGAGGTTTTGAGTTAATGGTCTACTCGGCGATCTATCTGAAATTACTGTCTTCTCCTTCTGCTCCGATATCCTGGAACCTCAGTTCGCTTAGCGGTAGTTTTTTGGTTTGTTTTTTGGCTTCAAGTTGAAAATGATTTATGTAATGAAAACAACCATTCTGTTGGTATCTTTTACAGCAACCAAGATAATAGGTAACAAGTACAAGTACTCATGTATGAATGGGTCTTGTTATATTGTAGCTGTCTCCAATATTACCCCATGCTTCTTGTAAATTCTAATTCTATTTTGACACTTCGTGATGAATTCTCCGACACTATTTCATTGGCAAGTATTTCTACAAATCTCACACCTTTATTGCCTCTCGAGACTCTTGAACGGTTTCGAATGGACATAGTAAGGAATCCTCTTCTTCTATTCTTAGTATAACATTTTTTGAGTTCGAATCCTTTGAAAACTTGATAACATTATTGCTGCCAACAGTATTCAATCTAACATAAAGAGCAGCTGGATTGTTGGACTGTATATTTGTGTGTTGCCCCAACTGGCACACTTCAGATTGCTTGAGATCACAATGCAGAACCGTTGAGTATAAGTAAGGCTCCTTGAAAATTGAATCCACTTTCCGGGGAGTGTATATATTGATGTGCCAAGAAGTGTAGAAGTCTAGCATTTGTGGTTTGTTCTCTTACACGCTTCATAGAGAGCCTAGAGTTGATTATAAATCTTTCTTCAGATTATGTCCTTTAATTTTCAGGTGATACTCAATTCTGATAGCTCTATAAGTGAGTTCAGTTAACTATGTGTGAAAGATTTTAAACGGTGAGATATCTGATACATTCATCCTTTCAACACTCTGGTGAGGAGGTATTCGAGGAAGAATTAATTCATTCGTATAGGGATATAAATGATTTTCTTCGATTCCCGATGATCATTACAAAGTCTCTAGGCCCCTGAAGTTACAATATATTCTGATCAATGGCAGTTATTCTGAACCCTCTTCGTTGAATGGGAAACATCAGTTGTGCGAAGTGAATTACACTCCAGACTGCAATGCACTCCACTTGTTATTTCTTGCAGAAACCTTCTTCTCTTCGAAAGAACGATATGGGATCTGTATTACCGATGGGATGGTTGTTGGTTCGATTTGGTCAAGTTGAAGGTATTCGTAAATGATGAATATTCAACTGCTTTCTCTAACCAAGTCAGTCCAAATCCGTATCTAAGTTGGAAGAGCCCCCAAACCTACCTATACGTGCACCTCTGGACGAAACCGTGTGTCCCCACAAAAACATAGACGATTCTCCTCCTGCGTCCACCGTACGATAGCTCCCAATAAATAATGGATAAAGCGGTGGACGTGCGACTGAAAAACCCTCGCGAGACGTAGAAAGACATTCGGGTTGGTGGCACTGGAACCGTTATTAACACCGAGCCGTCCGAGACACTCCTGATTTAATTGTTGACAACGATGTGATGTGCCCCAGGAGGAATCCGATCAGGCGCTGAGCGGATAGTCCGCGAAAAAATCCGAAGGCATCGATTTCGTCAATGACAGTTTTATTACCGCGGTCCTCGCTGAGCGCCTTTTTCATTCCGCAAGTTTTTCTCGTTCAACCGGCTAATTGGATTATACACGTCGACGAATAGCGAAAATCTGAGCTGAATGATTAATTCATTATATGCTTTCCAGATATCACTGCACCATCCAGATGTTTTGAGGAGTTTCATTCTGAATTCCTCAAAAATTTTGTATATAATTATATTTTTATCTCTAAGATCACTTTTAAAAAACACGCAATTTATTCTGAATCAATTTTATTTGAAGCGGGTTGTAATAATAATGGTTAACATAGTTCGGTTTGCATGGAATTAAAGCTTATTCAGTGTATAATGCTGACATAGAAGAAATGCTCTTGCCTAGATACTTCCAGGAAATGCTTGGGATTCGCTAGAGTGCAATCACATCGTAAAAAGGAAAGATTAAGCCTATATTACATAATGATATAAACATGAAATAGATAGTGACATTTGATGATTGAAACTTTACCAACACTTGACATTACCACTCGCCTTCTAGTCTAGCTCTAGGAAATGAAATGAAATTCGTCTTGAGTTCTTGTATGAAGATACCAACTCATGATAGTTCTATAAAAACTCTAGTTTCATCACAAAGTGTGTGTGAGATATCCTCGAAATTTTTCATTCCTTTGAAATGCCTAACAATGCCACAATATATGGAATATATCTTCTTGAAAATGTCTCTCGCAGTTTCGCTGGGTGGTGCGCATCCGAAATGTCCACTTTTTCACTGTGGCTCATGAACTAAGCTGAATTTTACCCATGACATGAGTTATGTTGGCTTCAAGGACCGTTTGTAGCTTTTTCACATAAGCCAGTGAGTTTGAATAACCCCACACGAAAAAGTCTGAAGAGGTCAAATGGAATGCTGACCATTACTCAAATAGCTCGTGCAGGACAACCAATGTGGCATTAGCTGTGTACAATTTGCACAGTCTTGTTGAAACCACACGTCGTTGGTGTCCACAACATTCAATTCAGACCAAAGGTAGTTGGAAATCATCAACCAACGTTGTTTCAAAAAAATATGGTCCAATCCACACCAAACAGCGATCTTTTCTGAATGCATAAGATGGTCATTGATCTCATGTGGATTGGTAGGCTTCACTGCTTGAATCGTGTATCCTATAAATGTAATATGATTAGCACCCCAAACTCAGCCCTGAAATGTTAAAATGCCAGAAAACGTCCTAGCTATAGTGAAGGTCAGCAACGCATTCGCTAGTGAATGTTAAGAGGGGTGTATATGGTTTATCTATGGTAGTAACATAGCAGAGACATTCCGTGCAATTGAAGAATGCCAGTATGGAAAGATAGGAAGTCGCGTCACTTAAATCTTATATCTACCAAACTGAATGAAAGAGCTGAGAAGTATGTACTGTTATATATTCATTGTCATACTAGCAACTGTGTGAAAGTGTGCCTGGTCGTTCCGTTCTCACTAACCTCCTGAAGAGTATAAATGAATGGACGAGGGCTTTCGACGTCGGCATTCCCACTGATGTTGTATATCTGGACTTCTCCAAGGCCTTTGATCGTGTTCCTCACAGAGGCCTTCTCTCAAAACTTGAGCACTTTGGGATCAGAGGAGATCCACTGCAGTGGATAGCCGCTTTTCTGCAGAATAGAAAATTTTCCGTCAGAGTGGCCGATTGTTTCTCGGAAGCCAGATCTGTTACCAGTCAAAATCACCATGCTCACAATTTGCGGATGATTCAAAGATTTACAACAACCATTTGTCGAATGATTTCCTACTACAGTCGGACTTGGATGCTTTATCGCGCTGGTCGGAGGATTGGATGCTTCAGCTGAATTATGAAAAATGTGTAGCCCTTCATGTTGGGAGAAAGAACCCGAGACATCCTCTTGCAACCACGGAGTCACATGAGGATTTGGGATTGACCATCACGTCTGATTTAAGCTGGTCCCAATGTGTAGCAAAGTTTACGTCGAAGGCTAGAAGGATTCGTTTTTATCGTATCGAAGTGTTTCCATGGCTGTTCTTCCGCTGTCTGCTGTAATATATATAAAACCTATAAAAGACCGACCCTGGATTTTGCGGGCCCTGCCTGGCATCCATACCTTCGAGCTGATGTGGAACAGTTGGAGTCGTTCCAGCGGTGGGTAACGCGTATTCCCTATGGTTTCAGCCGCCCTAGCTAAAGACAAAGAATGCGCATTTTCGGATTAGTATCCTTTCAGGAACGCCGATTCAGGGGTGACCTTATATTCGGTTACAGAGTTGTCAATAATTTGCTTGGAGTGAACCTGTCAACTTTGTTAACCCGTAATCTTAATAACTTGCGAGGATACACGTTCAAATTGAAGAAAGAAAACTTTAGGACTACCCAAAGGCAGACTTTCCTCCCGAACAGAATTATCGTAGCCTGGAACAGCTTGCCTGCTGATGTTGTGTGCTCGTCTAGTATGAACTTCTTCAAGAACCGATATGATGCTTATGGAATTCCTCCAATCGTTTGTGTTGATGTGTATACTGACATTTCATTTTGTTTGCTTTCTTTATGCTTCTTCCGTTATTTTTAAATTCTCGATTTTTTTTGCTTGTGTATAACTAATGTACCGCCTGTATTTTTTGTATTCACATTCTGAGCTTCAAAGGCGTAGCCCCAGCTCTTAATGAATAAATTATAATAATGAAAGTGAAGCCAGGAGTGGGAAATACAAATATAGGGGGTGAAACCTGCATCAGCCCTGATGCCTATCCCATGTGCACTTCCTTATGAGGACCTGCATTTTTCTGTATATTCGATGAAACAATCTTCACGTCTCGATTTATTTGTAAACCTTCATTTTCCCTTGCCTTTTCATTGTGGTGGTGTGGTGATGGTTAATCGAGAGAGAAAGTTCGACTTCCGTAGGTTTCATTACCTAAATTTTTGGAAAACGTTGTTTCGTAGAAAAAGCGTTCTTTGTACTTGGTCCTTTACCGAAGAAACTCGGATAGTTCACCGAATATCCACGTAATACGTCGTAAAATGGCTTCAATGTAAGTGCAGGCTAACCAGAACCCGAATGAAAAATCCACAACAGATCCAGATCTCCAAAACAATAAGGCGACCATCAGACTCGTCTATTCACATTAATTAAACCACAGCGGTACCATAAACCATGTAGCGTCAACCTTAGGGTCCTCCACGCATACCAGCCATGGTCCGACATCGAGGATCATTATAGCATCGCAGCGGTGCCCTGCGAGCACGGGATCGAGAGAAACAAACACTGGTCGTCTTAATGAATGTTCGTACGTATGGGGTTTGATATGCCGTAATAGATGCTGACCCGTGGCGATGAAGAAGTGTGACGCCATCATTGATTAATCGATCGATCATAATTCCTGGGTACCGTGGTGCTTAACCTATAATTGCGAAGCTTGACTATCGGAAAAATGACGACGGTAGGCTGTTACTCTCGTATCCGAATGATTAATTGACGATGTTTCGATGTTGCGTATTGTGACTTATGGATACGCGGATTTTTGTAGATGTTTAATGATGAAGTATCTCATTGTGGGACTCAAATTTTAATTGTACTCACGAGCGTGGTTATCATATGTTATTTTTGATGTATTCACTTCAGATACATAGATAGAGATATAGTGCGCGTCGAAATTATGGAACAAATTCATTTTCTTAGAAGATAAATATTTGGCAACAAAATCCTGAAGCAGGTCAATTTTTGTTTCACTTTTACCAAATTGATATGCATTTTTGAAGAATTTTTCTTGCACCCTGTGTCATCACCAGCAACCCTCTAAATTTTTTAAATAGGCAAAGTAGGTCATGTGGTACTTTTTTGGCAGGGTCTTTGTATCTTCTTCACAGGCGTGCCGAAATTTTCAAGAGAAAAATTGTATGTGCACTTTGTCATGGCTCATTTGCCTGATGAAATTTGTCACCGAATGAAAGTCGACCCTTACAGTTTTGTTCATGAACAACTTTCAACCCCCTCAAGTTAAAAATTAGAATGTGTGAAACACTGCGATTCAGTTATGATCTTCAATTCAAAGAAAGATTTTATCGAGAAGTTTAAACTTCAGTAGAAACGTACTAATAACATACCTACTTAAGATCATAACTGAAGCGCAGTATTTCACACATTCTAATTTTTGACGTGAGGGGGTTGAAAGTTGTGCATAAACAAAACTGTAATGGTCGACTTTCATTCGGTGACAAATTTCAACAGGTACCATCGTCTCAAAGAAAATGAGCCATGACAAAGTGCACATACTGAAAACCTCTTTAAACTAACTAATTTAAAAAAAAAAAAAATTTTTCTTCAAAATTTCTGCACGTCTGTTAAGAATATACAAAGACTAACAAAAAAGTACCACTTGACCTACTTTCCCCATTTAAAAAAAATAGAGGGTTGATAAGGATGGCACAGAGCCCAACAAAAATCCTTCAAAAATGCATATAAATTTGGTAAAAGTGAAACAAAAAGTGACCTGTTTCAGAATTTTGTTGCCAAATATTTTTCTTCTAAGTAAATGAATTTGTTCCATAATTTTGACGCGCACTGTATATGAAGTCTAGGAATATTCTCCAAAAAATATAAGCTGTTTCTTCTAGGGATGACGAAGTCATCTTCTCATAGCAACTTTGGCTTTGATTTTTTCTACTGATGTTCTGTTATCTCAGATTCTTAAATTGATAGATTGAAGAGAGGTGACAAAAAACTTTGCTTTTGGAAAGGTTCTCATATGATGCTTTCAACGAAGAATTTATAACTTTTTTTTCAGAAATCTGCTGTCGAACAAATTAAGGGTCTTCCAATATAGATAATATACTTTCAAGTGAAGATTTTTAGTTTTCTTAAATTCTGTTTTCTCATTTCCTCGTGTAACTATATTCGGTATAGTGGGAAGTTTAAATGATTAAGGGCTCAACTATTGGTTGATCAAAGTTTTTTCACTCCATAATGGCTTTGTTAACACGCTGATTTGCCGTTATTGATGCGATGAATTCCTGAAAAATCTCCTCGAAATCCGAAAAACTGAATGCCTGGTATGGTGTTTGGCATAGCCACATCATGTCACCGAAATGAAGATAATGGTGCCGGTTTGAAGAATTGAAATTAAATTTTTTTAATAGCAGTCTATTGGTGGAGTTGGATAGATGAGAATCAACAAATAAAAATGAAGGTCTGCCCCACTGGAAACGTTTCATTTCTTTATTGGTTGCAATGCATTTCGACAAGCTCACTTGCCATCATCAGGCATTTAAAATAGACAGTAACGTCAACAACGGTGATAAAGTTGTAAATTTATCACTATTGTTGACGTTACTGTGTATTTTCAATACCTGATGATGGCAAGTGACCTTGCCGAAATGCATTGCAACCTATAAAGAAATAAAGCTTTTTCCAGTGGAGCAGACCTTTATTTTTATTTGTTGATTCTTATGAAATTCAATAGTTAATTAAAAATGACGACATTGGAGGTTTATGCCGAATATCGGTAATGTTTTGGCCGGGAATGATCTTTAACGAATAGGTTAGGCTCACTGATACATAATACGATGTCAAATTGATTCCGTCTGTCCGTTTTCACGATAATTTGCCAACGATCTACCTGGTCAACTTTCAATGTATTAAATATGACAGTTGAGTTCGTTAATGAGCAAAATCAGCCGAATAGTTTTGGAGTCAAGTATACCGATATGAAATTTTGAGAATATTTCCTCGACATCTCAAGAAGTACTGTTATGCGATATCGAAGCTCCTGAAAGAGTTGGATAATTCCGATGCGCAACTACTTCAGTTCACATAGAAACTCATATTGTATAGCAAAACCAAATTGTTTATTCCTTATTTGAAATAGTTAGGTACTAATTTGAATACGTAAATTCCCAATTTTATTTGGTGAGGTCTCAATTTGAAGTGGAAAAGGTATTGAACAAACGCGCCATTGAAAAAAAATAGCAATTCGTTCACATTCCCTTCGAAAATTTTCCCACCGATTTCTCCTTCGTATTCTCTCGGAATGCTCACCGGCATCTCGCATAACCTCTTGAAACGGACGACGGGTCTCCCGCCACCCACGTGAGACTCCACGAGCGCCTCGAAATTGATTTTAAATACCTCGATAGCCGTTTTATAGAACGATAATGGCCGCGCGAAATTAAAAATATGCCCGCGCTCTTTCGAATTATGCTAATCCGGGGACAACGAGCGTCTGTTTGTTTTCTTGCCACGGTCCGGAGGAGACTAGGCAGTCCTCCGCCACAAGCTCAACGATTGTTTTTTTTAATCCTCGATACGTTCGTTTTCTATTTTTATAATATTATTTTCTCTGAGATCATTATTGCTTCGTGCTTCGTTGCTGTATAGTTCTTGGGGAAAAAATTTTTCGAAATAATTACTTTCTGGGCGTTTTGTTAAACGAAATATACACTCAGAAGCATGGGTGAAGACCATGTCAAACCTGGGGTGAATGTAGATCTGAGAATTCACTATCTACAATGGAAAGGACCCATAATATCCCGTGAATACCGTTCGTTAGAATATTTTCAGGAAGGAATCTAAATTCACGTTTGGAATTTGGAATTGAGCTTCGACTAGAGAGATGACTCCTTGTAAGTTTTTTGAGATACGTGGGACTTCCTTTTTACCAGGAGGGTCACCAACTTTCGTTTTTCAAATGGAAAGAATCGAAATTTATAATGAAAATAGATTTCTTGTAAAATTCTGAGTTGTTTCTATGTCAAACTTTCAAATTTCCTAGAGAAATTTCTTTTTCAATACTAAACTACGAAACAACATGGAAAATGGTGCTCTGCTGACACATGGATATCTTCAAGGTTTCTCATTGGAAAAATTTCTTTTTATGCTCCAGAGAAGTAAGAAAAATGCTCCAGACACAATAGTCAGAATTAAAATCAGCTAGTCGGCCACAAAAACGTTGTCAAAGTTGGCAATTTCGAAAACGTGAAAAATAATTTTTTTCAAATTAAAACCAAATATTTTCATACCCATAATGGAATCTACGTCCAAAAGTAATGTATGTGTGGAAATAACACCAATGACCTTAAATTAATTAAATCTGAGAAATTCTTCAAAAGCAATGTACGCGATCACATCTCGAATATTATACTTCTCAGAAAAAAAATATTGTCTAGAAGATAATGAAGAGCAAATAGAACATTTATTTCAGATTGAACTCAGAGAAATACTTAATTTCCAGTTGCGTTTGTATTCTTGAGAAGATTGATATCAGAAATAAACTGCTCCACATGAGTTAGGGATATTGACTTAAATTTCAAAAAAATTTCAAAAAGCACTGCCGTGAAGGCAGCAACTTTTGCGCGCATGTTCAATGTAGATGACCGCTTCAGCAACGAATTTGAACGTGCGCGCGTACCAAATTTCAGTTCGATGCGATCATAAGTTCTGGAGATATCGGGAAAAAATATGTCAAATTTCGAGGTTTTCTTCTCGATATCGTTGATTTTTTCGGTATTACTCGAGAAATACTGATTCAGTCCTGATTAAACTTCACAGCTAGTTTTAAGATGCTAAAAGACAACTTTATGCAAAATTTCGTGATAATCGTGTTATTAGAACAATTTGAAAAAAAAAATTTATATGATTTTCTCATCATATCATCCTCATTAAATTCTGTATGAAACTTCGAACTGTTATTTTCGATGAAGTACTGAATTTCAATTCGATCTGATCTGTATTTTTGGAAACATTGGAAAAATAAAATTTTGATTGGGTATATCTACGGAATCATTGGGCGGATTTTACCCATTCACGAATTCGACCTTCGTAATTAAGCCCCAAACCTACTCTACAAATATCGAGTTTCTAAGTCGTTTCTTCCGGAAGTTATTGTGTTTACGGTCAGCCTAACGGCCGACTGCGTAAACACAATAACTTCCGAAAGAAACAACTTAGAAACTCGATATTTGTAGAGAAGGTTTGGACCTTAATTACGAAGGCCGAATTCGTGAATGGGTAAAATCCACCCAATGATTCCGTAGATATACCCAATCAAAATTTTATTTTTCCAATATTTCCAAAAATACAGACCAGATCGAATTGAAATCCAGTACTTCATCGAAAATAACAGTTCGAAGTTTCATACAGAATTTAATGAGGATGATATGATGAAAAAATCATATAAATTTTTTTTTTCAAATTGTTCTAATAACCCGATTATCACGAAATTTTGCACAAAGTTGTCTTTCAGCATCTTAAAACTAGCTGTGAAGTTTAATCAGGAATGAATCAGTATTTCTCGAGTAATACCAAAAAAATCAACGATATCGAGAAGAAAACCTCGAAATTTGACATATTTTTTCCCGATATCTCCAAAACTTATGATCGTATCGAGCTGAAATTTAGTACACTGCTGTGAAATTAGAAGGTCAAAGTGTGAGTATAATTTTTTTTGGATATGATAAATGGTTCCCGAAAAAAAAATTTTTTTGTAAAAAAATTTCGAAAAAAATTTTTTTTTAAATTTATTGACAATATGATCTTGACGAAATTTGGCTCAAAGTTGCGCGTCGTTATACTCCACCAAACTGCCAAGTTTGAATCCAATCGCTCAAGTGGTTTCTGAAATAAAAAATAAATAACTTCAAAACTTCAAATGCCTATAAATCCGAAACTATTCGATCGATTTGGCCCATTAACGAACTTAACCGCGGCATTCCAATGCGCGACCTACCCTGAAAGTTTCAAGTCGCTAGCTCGCTTCGTTCGACAGTTATCGTGTCTACGGACGGCCAACCGGCCGGCCGGCCGGCCGGCCGGACAGAATCGATTTTGACACCGGATTCGTCATCAGTGAGTCCAACCTAGTCGATTGAGACCATTTTCGGCTCAATCATCCAAAATTACAGACATTTGGACAAAACGATAGCACGCTGTTCCCCTAGAACATGCGCGCAAAAATAAAGTTAAAATAAGATTTTTGTGATGAAAATTCATATTAATATGATTTCAAGTTGCAAATTAATTTTAGCCCGTAGGTCTGCAGAGTATACAGGGTGGTTAAGAAAAATCGAGTAAAATAACGAAATTTTATTTCCAGAGAATTCAAGCATTTTAAGACTATCAATACAATGTATGGCCTCCACGGGCATCAAAAATAGCTTGATATCTTCTTTGCATACTACACACGAGGTTGTTGAACATTTCTTGAGGAATTTGGTTCCATAAACGGGGCAGAAGCTCTCTCAGATCATCTAAGGATTCTGGGGTAGGTTAATGATTATCTAATCTTCTTTGGAGCATATCCCATGCATGTTCTATGCAATTCAAATCTGGTGAGTGCGGAGGTATTGGTAAATGTGGAATACCAAGCTCCTCGCGCGCATTCTCAACTATGGCTGCACGGTGCGGTCTAGCGTTATCGTCTAGAAATTGAAAAGTTTCACCAATAGCACCGTGAAAATTTGGCACAACATTGTCAATGACATGCTCCCTATAGTGTAGGGAGGTGATATTCCCAGGACAAATGTGTAGATCTATGTGCCCGTTGAAGCATATCCCAGCCCATACCATAACACTACCCCCTCGGAATGGATGGACTTCTTGGACATAGCGACGATTACGGGGTATGCGTGGGATTGTCCATACCCTTATTCTTCGAGAATCTGAAAATCGTCCATATCTGGATTCATCAGTGAAAAGGACACTACGCAATTGATCGTTCCAATTGATATGTTGCCTTGCCCATTCCAGTCTTTGACGCTTATGGTCACGTGTTAATGGAACTCCTCTTAATGGACGTCTAGAACCTAGATTCACCTCTCTCAAACGTCGTCTGATGGTTTCGATGGAAACGTGGACCCCATCTGCATTTTGAAGAGTATTCCGTAGCATTCTACACGTAGATGTAGGGTTTCTTCTCGCTGAAACGGTGATGAAACGATCCTGAGCAGGTGTTGTTTTTCGTCGCCCACCAAGCCTTGGTCTTTCCAACACGGAACCTATCTCCCTGAACCTATTCCAAAGTCGAGATATCACACTTTGGCTGACTTGGAGCCTTACCGCTACAACAACCTGTAGCATTCCGATTGCCCTATTAGCCTCAGAGTTTATTGATTTGCGTCTTGGCATTTTCAGAAAACTCGTTTCAAATCGAAGCCGTTGATAAACTGACTTCATTTTAAAATAAGAACATTCATAAAGCATATGCAAAGAACCAATCTTCAGAAAAAAGGCGACCAGATTGACGAAATGTCTCATACTGATTTTTTTTGGATCGATTCAACATAAAATCTAGGGTATGTAAGAATCGTCTTCAATCATACATAAAGATGAATTCGAGTAGATTTGAGGCTATTCTTTCTGTATAATATGTGTTTCTTTTTTTTTCAATTTGGTTTTTTCTTTTTCTCGGTTCGTTGTCGATTCATGTTTCGATATCATTGTGAAAGATTGTTATTCCGTAGGAGAGTGTTCATCATCAGTGTTGCGGAATGTGACAGTATACAAGTTTACTTAGACTGCATGTTCTGCAACTTAATCTGTTCATCTTTGAACAAATGTGTATTTTTTTTTGTGATGAATAAATTGAATTGAATTGAATTGAAATTGATTCGAGCTGTTATTGAGTTTTAAATGATTTCACAGCGATTTTCTCGAAGATTACATACTTTTAAAAACGATTGAATACGATATCCCTAACTCTTGTGGAGCAATTTATAATCATTACTGCAAATATCAGAAAATATCAGTTTTGGGACATCGGTGTTATTTCCACACATATATTATTTTTCAACGTAGATTCCACTATGACTTTAGGGTCTAATTTGAAAAAATTTAGTTTTCACGTTTTCGAAATTGCCAACTTTGACAACGCTTCAGTGATCTCCTGTATCATGATTTTAATTCTGACTATTATGACAGGAGAATTTTTCTACTTGTCGTGGAAGCAAAAAAATTACATGTTTCCATTGAAAAACCTTGAAAAGATCCATGTTGCAGCAAAACCTTTTTCAATTTTTACTAAAAAATCTAGAAAAGCACTGCCATGAAGGCAGCAGCTTTTGCACGCATGTTCAATGTAGATGACCGCTTCGGCAATGAATTTGAACATTCGCGCAAAAGCTGCTGTCCTCACGGCAGTGCTTTTCTAGCTTTCTAGATCTAATCTTTATTTTTGGAAATATTACCATTCACGAATTCGGCCTTCGTCATTAAGGTCCAAACCTTCTCTACAAATATCAAGTTTCTAAGTTGTTACTTTCGGGAGATATTGTGCTTACGGTCCGGCCGTTAGGCCGAATATTTCCAAAAATACAGATGAGATCGAATTGCAATCCAGTACTTTATCGAAAAATGACAGTTTGGAGGTTCATACTGAATTGAATGAGGATAATATGATGAGAAGATCACAGAATATTGAATATTGAAAAAAAAAAATTAAATTCTACATTTTTTTCCCAATATCTCCAAAACTAATAGCCGTATCGAACTGGAAATTTGTATACTGCAGTGAAATACGAAGCTCCAGGTATAAGTGGAATTGTTCTCGAATATGAACGATAGTTTCAGAAAAAAAGTTTGTTCGAAAAAAATTTTGAAAAAAAATTATTTTAGAATTGAGTGACCATAAGAATTCAACGAAATTCTGCACAAAGTTGTGCGTTGTTATGCTTCAACGAACTGCCAAGATTCAATTCAATTGCTTCAGTAGTTTCTGAAATATGAGAGAAATAACCTCAAAATTTCAAATTGCCATAACTCCGAAACTATTTGGCCCATTTGGACCATTAACGAACTTAACCGCGGCATTCGGATGCGCAACCTACCCTGGAAGTTTCAGGTCGATAGGATTCTCTGTAGGACCGTAATCGTGCATACGGCAGGACAGAATCGATTTTGACGCCGGATTCGTCATCAGTGAGTCCAACCTAGTGGTTTGAGACCATTTTCATCGAAAATTCGAAAATTACAGACATTTCGACAAAACGATAGCACGCTGTTCCTCCAGAACATGCGCGCAAAAACAGTAACGCTGACTGTCCATGGTATTTTATCACTTCAACAGGTGACATCATCAAGGACACATCGACCACTTCGCTAAAGATACTCTTTAGCAAATCTTATCTAATATTTACCTGAAAATGTCCCAGTCTCTTTCAAACGACCAGTAAATCTGAATAAAATGACATCGGTCGCATTAATTATAAATCAAGCTAGGTCTAAGTTGTTTCGACAGATGACCGTCGTGGTCCACCTCTTATGCTAACTAGACCGGGGCCCATCGACTTTCTATCGGACAGAGTGTCCGAGGCAGAGACTCGCCACGGGTGGCCGCAGCGCCAGCCACGTCTGTCAGTGCCCCTTTATCCAGTTTAGGTAAATATTTGTCGGGTTTTATGAATAATGATGGGCTTCCGTTTTTAATTTACTGGTGGTTTAATGGTCCAGCCCCCCGAAATCGGCCGATCCGCTTCTGACCGAAAACCTGCACCGAGGTACGGCCAATTATGGAGATGATTGATTGCGATGGATGCCTCGTCTTCTGGACCCCCTAACAGGGGACATCTCTATAAGAATTCGGTTTTTATGATTCATTGGGCTACGCTTTTTTCAGAATTTCCGCAGGTGATGTTCCGCATTATGTACACAAAATTCAATCGTATTCGAATCTATCTGAATGATTTTGAATTCGTTGAATAAACGTTGGACTTATTGCAACTAACATGTCAACTGTTATGAGCATGTTCAAATTTGTTGCCGTTGCGTTGGGAGATTCTATATTTTATCTTTTATCATTGCTTTGTCAGTGGTTATACATAAAACTGAAATGCTGATTTTGGGCAGTGATATTCCTACGAAGAACTTATTGTTTTGATATGAGTCATGACAGTTCCTACCTAAAATCGGAACTTCAATTTTAGGTATGTATTTCTAATTTCTCAAAATCACGAGAATTCATCAACCGAATATCTCCAAAATATCCGAATTTTTCGAAACAACAGATATGATCGAGTTGAAATTTATCGATTCATGTGACTGACTTTTATAGGACTCCAGCAAAATTTTGCACGCAGTTGCGCGTTAGTATTCTATATACAGGGTGAGTCTTTGACCTTGCAGAATATTTTAACAGAAGATTCCTGAAGCCAAAAGAAACACTTTTTTCCCTTACCATTTTTTCCGAATCGGCTTGGTTCGTAAGATACAGACTGTTGAAAATCCATAAAAAAATTTAATTTTCGATTATATCTCGCGAACGATCTCATCAAATGAGATGATTTTTGGAATATGGTTTTTTATTGATACGATGAATGTTCCTGGATTACAAAATTTCATCCACATCCTTCAGTTTCTTTGATATGACCATAACATTTCATAAAAAAATACCAGAAATTCAAAGAATCTAACTTTTAAAAATAATTTGAATGCTATTCAACGAATTTTTGACCATTTTGGAAAGTAAAAGTATTCCTTATTTTTTTTCGTATGATGCGCCGTTTTCGAGTAATCTGAAATTCAAAAATAAAAAATATCTGTGAAATTCCGAGAATTGGGTACTTTGGCTGAATGCAACTCTGTTCAAAAAATTCACAGAATTTAATTTTTCCGCGTTGCCACGTCTAAAAGTTGAGAATGGAATCCTAGCATTTTTTATTTGGAATGATTTGTAAGCGGAGTAGCCGACTTTGGCCAATTCACAATGTACGTAACCGTAAGAATCCCGCAACTAGTGCGTAAAAATCAAAGAGGAAACTACAAAATTCATAAGTACCAAAATCTTCACAATAGGTTCAACATTGCTTTTGACTTTGACCATAAGTCGAATGCAGTTCTATTCTTATTCCTTATGATTTCTGTTATTAAATTCTAGCATTTTATGTATAAGTAAATTTACGGTCAAGTTATGTCCATTGTAAATTGGCTGTTAGTTCAAAAGTGGAGTAATATGAATAAGCTCACCTCAACTTCTACAATTTAAATACTCCTAATGTTCAAGCAAATTTCCACACCACTATCCATTCAAGAAGCTTCCTTTTCAATTTCGAGCTAATTTGTGTAGTATAATTGATTAACTTCTCACTTTTCCATGATAATGGGGATTCTTACTGATTTGAATGCAATCTTTCTGCAGACCCATATTTCTTGAAATTATGTACAGAACTTTGATAGTATTTATTTTGAGGTATTCTTCAAATGCGCTTTCATAACATAACAACGACCATGACATAACCTTAAAACCACGGAGCCACAGATTTATAGTTCAGTTCAGAATCATAGACTTTACAAGTGTATACATAGAATTAGCATATTGTGTGTTGTTTGATTTCGAAGAGTTCTTTCTTTCTGTTCGTCAATCTGGCAACGTGTGTACGTTCATAGATAAATGAGGTACATCTGTTTTATTTATTTATGAAAATGAAAGTTTGAATGGGTTATGTCTGAATCTGATAATTCTTGGAGAAAATGAAAGAAACAAAGAAAATTAATGATTACAAATTGAAGATGAATCTCAAAGCTGATATGAGTGATAGCTAGATGAATTCCCCATTATCGAAAATGAAACCAAGAGAAGAATATTCAACTTTTATCGCCCACGAAATTTGGGATACCTAACTTGTTTATTGTACTATGAATACAACTTTTTTCACTAACTGGAATGTAAAAAGTAAGTTGACGCTTGTTTTCATAACAGAGGTGCTTATTTTGAAGATTTGAATGGTAAATCCTAGGCTTTGAAAAACTTCAGTGTTCAGGTTTCCAGGGGCGGCTAGCCTATTATGAAAATTTATAATGCCTATATCTTTTTATCTAGGCCGAATCGGAAAAAATGGTAAAGGACAAATGTGTTTCTTTCAGCTTCAGGAATCTTCTGTTAAAATATTCTGCAAGGTCAAAGACTCATCCTGTATAATTAACTACCAATTTTAAATTTTATCGCATAACTGGTTCTTGAGATATTCAAGAAGTAATCACAAAAATTTAAATTACTATAACTCGAATACTGTCCTGATGATTTGGCCCATTAACAAACTAAGCCTGCCCATTCTGATACTCAACCTACCCTGGAACTTTCAAGTCTCTAGTTCCTCTCGTACTCAAGTTACCGCTTTCTGACCAAACATTCCATATTCACGGAACAGCAACCGAAATAACCGAATTGATTTACGGAACATATACCTTGAAAATTCCATAAAGGCACTAAAATTGAACCAAATCTGACATAACTTAATTGTTTAAGACCATTTTTGACCCAAAAATTCGGAAATTACAGACATTGTAACTAAACGATTACTCGTTGTTCTCCATAACAAGCGCATCAAAACTACATTGCCATTATTGAGGTGAAATCAGGAACCCCAACATAACTTTCAGACGATCGATCATAATTGATTGGACCGAAGTCTTCTTTTGACGTTTGTTGATTTCAACTCAGAATTGTATTTGAAAGAACGGCAATGACATGGCTATCATACGAAACGAGGTGGGTATCAAGTGAGGTGGTACAGTCTCTTTTGGTAAAAAAATATACTTATCACGGATAATGTTGCAGGGCAGATATGAAGTTCTCTCGAAAAGAAAGAGAGGGAGTCTGCAGGCACCAGTATTCTGAAAATTCTTTTCGATGTAAAAGTTCCGATTTCGACTCAACATGTCGTTAAACTTCCATATGTCGGTCTCTATTGATGAAAATTGTGAATGAAAACCAAAGCCATAATCCAGCGAGTTACCAACACAGAGTGATTTCATTCAAGCGAAATGTATCTTCTATATTCCATGACGGTCAGAATTACTTGTAAAATACCACAAGTTCACCCAGAATTTTGGGGTCTTAACCATGATGTAAATAAAATGGTGTGCTCATTTGAAAAATTAAAGACGTCAGCTAGTTGAAAATACAAGGAGATATAGATTCTGTGCTTTGAATTTGCATGTTAATTCAAAGCACAGAATATATAACTCCTTGTTTTTTCAACTAGCTGACGTCACTCATTGAACAGATGAGCACACCATGTTTTTTTCTTCATGGGTCTTAACACAGCTCTAGAGTAGAGTTAAGGTTGATTCCAACTATACGACCCGTAACGTAGCCTTCCAGTAGGCAAAAATGTCATGTTGACGGAACGTAAACGGGACGTATAGTGTGCATACATCAATTAATTTACACCTTATAATATTTTATTTCATACTGTACTGTAATGTGCCATTTCCCGGACTCATTTGAGTCCGGGAAATGATACATTACATCACTAGGCCGGTAAGGTAACTTTACCGGACTGGTATATTTAAACTAACACATGAAAGACTTTTATTACAATAAACTAGTTATAAAGGTTACAATAAACCAACTCATAAATGTTAAAAGTAATACTACAGAACTTTTTTTCAAAATTTCTGCATTCATTTTATTTGGAAATATTTAAAACCAAAAATTCAAAACGATGCTGAACTGACAGGCAAGACAATCAATGAAAAAAATACTTGTTACTGTTAGCAACCAATTCAAAGCATACTACATTATCACCCTATATTAATGGATAGATTTACATCATGTACTGACACATTACTGACTACCTGAATAGACAGTTCAATTTTTGTACCAAATATTTGAATTAAATATTGAGCAGTATGAAATAAAACGTTGTACGATACACGGCCTTGAAATATAAATTATTATTACAGGATGGTTATTGGAAGGTTACTGGACGTATAGTGAGAATGAGACTTTACATGGACGTTCCATAGAAAAGGTGGGAAATGTAAAATGACTGGAAACCTGAGCAGTAAAATATTTCCTTCTATTATAAGGAATGTGTTTACAATGGTGACCAATGGAGTATAACGAAACTGCTTTTATTGACATTAATTTTACGCGCTTTCTCTTGAGTGCAGCCTTGTCATTTTGTTCAAACAATGTCTGTTATTTTCTAATTTGGAGTCGAAAATGGTCTTGAATGGTCGGCTCACTGATTAGGAATCCCTTATCAAGTTCAATTATGTCTGGCCGTAAACACTATAAAATCCGAGAGAGAACATCCTCGATCTTGACATTTTTTGGTAGTTGTGGCAAAAACCGCCAGCGCTCTGGAGTTATAGCCTTGGGATGTTTTATTGTTTTTTCCTCAACATCGCAGAAACTATTAATCGAACCGAAATTTTATATTTCCGAAACTTTCCGTTACATTGGAGAGGTTATTTTTCATACCCAAGAAGGGAAGTATATTTGTGGTTGAAAGCATACAGTACCTAGAAAATAACGGAGTGACTTTCAAAGGCCGGAGTTCGTTTTTTTTTTGAAAATTTTTTTTGGGTATAAATGACTGAAAAAGGTAGTAAAAATGCGCAATGTTGCCATTTTTTCATACACTCAAGAATTTTCGGGAAAATATAACTGAAACGCGGTGAAAAATTAGAAAATTACGATCATTGCGCAATCTCACAGAAGATTTAGTACATTCCAAAAAAACTTCAAAAAAAATCAGTGAAGCATGCAGAACAACTCCCTGTTTTCTCCTATTAACTGCGAAATTTCACGCATTCTGATATTTCTCGCGGCTATTGGCAACGCTAAAGCGTGCAGACCGCAGGCAGGTGCCTGACCTTGAGATATTAACGAGGTTTTTTGGAACCTGAATATGGCTGTGTTGCCGAAAACCACGATGCGGAAATTCTTCGAGTCATAACCAATACAACGGCAAATAACCCAAAATAATTTGTTGTACCGCTTGAAATTGATCCTTGTTATTTTTAGTGGGTGGGATTCTATGTCAGTCAATGTAATCAAGCCATGAACTTGACTCTTGACCTAAGCCTAAACAAACTCGTATTTCACAGAAATAAATCTTTCCTGAGCCTCTTACACTTGTTTCACCTCACCCATGGCACTGGTACCCACATAAATTCATAAATAACCCATAATGCCCCAACGTTCATCCATCAGGCCGTACTTCGACACGTCCAGCCCGTCCTATTGTAATCGAGCGCCAAGATAATCACTGAAATTAGCGGCTACGACTCGGTGGTCTCGGTCTATGGCTCGACTACCGTGGTCCCACGCACTCCACGGGCAACACCCTGTCACAACGCTACTCTATGATTATGTTATAAATAACGATGCATAATTCGATGCGAGATCGAACGGGATTCTTATATCTTAGCCTCTTAAAGCCTCGGGTGGTTTCTGGAGTTTTCATTGATGCTATCGATACGTTCTGGTGAAAATTGAAAAACACCCCTTTCTATGGGATAATTCGACTTAATATTCCCTATAATGATACGGAATGAGCATAAAGAAAATACTCATTCACAAACTCTCAATATCTTCATTCTCAATTCCGCGTCACTTTGGTGCGCATGTTCTGGAAACGTGCTATCGTTTTGCCCGAATAGCTGTAGTTTTCGATTTTTTCTGAATAGGGCCCCGAACGACTAGGTTGGACTCACTGATGATGAATCAGGTGTCGAAACCGATTCTTTCAGACAGGGCGTCGGGATATGTCGGGAATTACCAGGCCGATTTGATTGTAATTTGGTAGGTAGTTGGAAAATAACGACGCATAGCTTTAGCGAAATGTTGTTGAAATTATTAAGTTCTGAAAAAAAATGTTTTCGAAATATTAAAAAAAAAAATTTTTTCAACGGAAGATACCTACTCTAAGATTTTGTGTTTTTTTTAAGGGTATCGTCGTTTTCCGGAAGAAATTCAAAACAACTGATTTAATAATATTGAAAATTAGTTACTTAACAACTTCATGAGAAATTTCGTGATGATCATGTCATGAGGAATGAGAACAATTTTGAAACAAAAATTTCAAAGTTTTTTTTTCAAATTTTCCTTATTCCGCGATCTTCTGGTCATATTATACAGACCAAATTCTGTATGAACCTTCAGGCTGTCAATTTTCAATCAAGTACCGGAATTCAATATATTTTGTATTCCTGAAAATATTGGGGAAATAAAATTTTCAATGGTAAACCTTCGGGATCATTGGAAAATTTTACCCATTCCCGAATTCACTAATGTTCCCATCAGTAAGTAAAGATGCGTGAAACGATGAAATGTTGGGCAACGAATTTGAATATGCGTGCCAAACCTGCAGACAGTCAGTGCATTTTTAGGATTTTTGAGTTATCTATATGATAAAGAGTGGTCATTCCCAGGTTGTTTTTCTTGAAAATCTGGGAAATCCGGCCATAGGCCGACTCTAAACATGCATGTTAACTTTTGATAGGAGTTCTTGAGATTCAGGGACCTGGAAAGTCCACCCGATGCAAGAATTTATTTCAAAGAATTACACTTTCTCATGCTTTCACTGAAATGCAAACACAAGATAATAGCGTTGGGTTTGAATGATTGGACTTATTCTCATCTGTTTTTCGGCTGCTGAAATTTTTGGCCCATATTTTACATGACATGGTGATACAGGTCTGTTAATCGCAATAATGGGTCTCTTGCATGAATCTTTTTATCATCGGAATAAAATATTCTATCTGTAAGACCACTGAAAAACTTTAACCGCCGTCAAAAATTTCAATTTTCAACGAAAAAACGATCTTTTAAATTTGGCTCCACATATTGTCCGTTTAAACGGACGAAATTTCTGTGGCGTACCGGGATATATCCACACTCTCTCTCATCTCCTGTACTTTTCTCTCTAGCAAGCCAATAGACAGCGTCGGCAGGAACGATCGGTGAATCTTGCAATAACGAGTGACGTAGAAGACGATCTGACTCGTTTCACCCGCTTCGACCTTGCGTCCCGAGATATTTGAACTTAGCTTATCGTTGAAGTGTGTGATAGCATACTTTATGGTTTTGTATCGATAAAGAAAGTGGAAAACATATAAAATATGATAATTCGTATTACATGCAAGAGACCTTTTTTTGACTGATTTCATTTCGACCCTTTCGGTCTTAAACTGAGGCTATGAATGTGAATGATATCCATTTCCTGAAGAAGTTATATGCTTCGTAGCTCAAATGATAAATAGGGTTGGCTGAAAAGTTCGTAGGCTGACACATAGATGGCGCTAATAGTTTAAAATCCATAGGCTTTTTAGTTAGCCCTAACCATCAAAAGTCACGTGTATGAATTTGACTGCTGTTGCACTGTAAGGGTACGAAATTCACAAGTGGGTCGAGGTCGAGGTGGAGGTCGAAGTAGCGTTCGATGTCGACATTCATGTATATCTAATACATTGAAGTGAATGGAAACGAACAGAACAGGTAAGTCACGGTGAAGGTTTAAAGCGATGCCATCCAGGAGGTTTGTATAGATGCTTATTAAAATCAAATAATCTGTTTCAAATAGATGTATATAGCGGGATATACAAAGATACTTTCGTTCAAGGCCAAGTTGCCATCCCCCTCAGAGACAACTCGCAGAGAATGACAGCATGATGTGTTTTCTGGAAAATCTGGGATTATGTCAGTTACAAGTTTCAAACTGAATATAAATACTTCATTACATATAAATCGGCTATGCACCAAGATACGAATATCACTGAATGGCTCATAAGGAATGCTTTGGAACCTCTTCTGGAAATCTTAAAGATTTCAAGAAAGAGATAGTGGATAGATCTTGATGCAAGTAATAATTCTGGGATTAAATATAAGAAAATTCTCTCTCAGTGAGCTAGCTCCTCAGATTAAAATGAATGAGGCCCATATTGTGGTGCAGTTTGAATGTTCACTGACCTGTGATAGCTCACAATAGGCCCTCACTCACAAAATTACTCACATACAATGAAATTCCGTTCACATGAGAGTAATTACACACAAACTGGCAATCTTGGACCATTTATTAGCTTGACTAAGCATCGCCGTTGACCTCCTCGTTACCACTTGTTCTGTTCGTACCCTGCATGTGAGTTATAGCATATCTAGTGGACTAACTTTTTTTGGTTTGATGAAATAGGATGAAATGAATTTCGTTTGTTAGTAAAGCATTGCTGTTTGGCGAAAAAAATACTATCGAAGCCAAGGTACGCCTTGAAAAATGTCATTCGTGCTCTGCACTAGGAATAGTCAACCATATAGAAGTGGTTTACTCCATTTGAACGGGGCGAAATGAGCATTGAGGAAGATGCACGCAGTGGATGCCCCAAAGAGGCTGTAACCGACGAAAACAAAAAAAAGTCGACAAAATGATTTCTGATAACCGTAAAGTGAAATTGATTGGGACAGCTGAGATCCTAAAGATATCAGAGGAACGTGTTGGAGATATCGTGAATCGATATTTGGATAAGCGAAAGCTATATTCGAAGTGAGTGCCTCGTTAGCTCACAATCGATCGAAACCAACAACGAATTGATGATTTTGAGCAGAGTTTGGAGTTTTCGAATCGTGTCGATATGTGACAATGTATGAAACAGGGCTCCATCATTTCAAACCGGAGTCCAATCGACGGTCAGCCGAGTAGACTGCTCGTGATGAACCGACTCCGAAGCGTTGAGAGACGCCGAAGTCGGCTGGCAAGGTTATGGCATCAATATTTTGGGATACTCCTGGTACAATATTCATTGGCTATCTTAAGAAGAAAAAACATGAACCGCCACTAATAATAGGCGTTATTGGAGCGTTTGAAAGACGAAATTGTGGAAAACGACCTCATTTCAAAAAGAAAAACGCTGTTTCATCAAGATAATGCTTCGTGTCAATCAATCAATGAAAACAATGGCAAAATTGTATGGATTGGGCTTCGAATTGCTTTCGCATTCACCGTAATCTCCATATCTCGCCACCTGAGACTTTTTGCTGTTCAGACTTCAAGAGGATGCTCGATGGACAGAAATTTCGCGCCAATGCGAAATCGCCGAAGCTGCAACTTATTTTGAGGCTTAAGACAAATCTATAATAGTCGTATCGAAAAATTTCATGACCGCTATAATCGTTGTATCGCTTTCAGAGACAACTTTATTGAATGATAAAATCAAATTCTATAAAAAAATTAATTGCTAACCTGCAATTTCTTCAGCCTAACTATTGTTTATCAGATTCAATCGAAACATATCCATTTCGAGTTCGAACTACTAATGTTTGTATTTGAATAATTAGGGATGATATATGATATCTCCAAATTCTCTGATAAACTGAAATTTTTAAGCCGAAACAACCTGAAGAATTTTTATAACCCATTTGGTGTCACACCATGACTCAAATCGGCCAAGGATCTAATTCAATTAATAACTCTTCAGAGATATCTCATTATAGCTTCAGTATACAGTATACGACTATAATGATGAACACATTCCTAATGCTAATCAAGAAGCCGGACCCCAAACGGAGTGGCTCCAAAAACTGGCCATAGGAGGTCCCTGATTTCACAATGGGGTGGCATTGTTGCTCCGTCAAGAGACTTCGAAGAAGTTGCTACCCGTAAAAGTTCCAAAATATTATTACCATGGACTGACACAATTTAAAAATGTTGATGGCTGGCAGGTTTTCTCCGGAGATATTCGGGTCAGAAAATGATTTCAATAACTGAAAATTACTTCTTTAAGTAGGCACCGTTGACAAAAACAACTTTTTTATGATCAAAGATCTGGAAATATATTTGGAAAACGGAAAGTTACATGTTATAGAATGTAAGTGCAGGATGAACTAGAATTTCCAGAATTTCTGCGAATTTAGCGGTATAATTTTGATGGAACTCATTTCCTATGTGCTGATGCAGCTGGCACTCATAGCATGCTTCTGGATGTTCTCGTATGTTATAATGTTAACATCTCGAAATTTTGTATGAAATATAAATTTTATTGCGTACGTGGAATACGCTGATCTATACTCTATTGACTTTTATTCAGTCAGTCGGTAGATCCTGAAATAGGTCTACAGAGTTTTTGTAACTAGAACCGTATCAGGTTGGTACTGGTGTAATGTTGTCAAAGTCAAAATGATTTTTACATATTTTTATCATGAAATATATAATTTGCCATAGTTGCATACGAGAAACCATGACCTTGATGCACAACGGACAACAACGCGTAGTTATTTGACAGAAAAATTACTACAACCTTATATGTTTCAATTATACAATCTGACATGGCTTAGTGACTGACTTAAAGTGTAAGGGGTATGAAATTCTCATAGAGTATGTTTTGGAACAGATATAAATGCAAAAAATATACGCCTGTTTGCTGTACTACCAGATTCCTAACTTCTGAAGAAAAATAAACTTGGCACTCCTTTCCTTTGTAAATAATTCCACATTCAGATTGGTCCTCCCTGAAAATTGAATTAAGAGCAAACACTACCACGTGTTGGTAAATTACGGCTCGGCAACACAGTCACATGCAGGTTTCATTGAACCTCGTTAATATCTCAAGGTCAGGCATCTTCTCGCTGTCTGCCTAAATTAACGTTGCCAATAACCGCGAGAATATTGGAAATGCGTGAAATTTGGAAAAAAACGGGGTGCGTTCTGCATAGGCTTCAGTGATTATTCCATGAAAATATTTTCACCAGTTCACCATTGCAATTTTAGTGGAAATTTTTTTCTTGTAGGTACCCAACAGCGAATTATACAGGAAATTTTTTTGACGTTTATAATGACAGAACATTTTCTCAATTCTTCTGCTGATGAACCTGCCTTCCCCTTGGTTGGATCTATTTGTAGCTTTCGTCGCTTAGCATTTTTTGCAGCTCTCGCGTTGACAAATTCCATGTCAGAGACTGGATTAAATTTGCGATTATACCTTTCGAAAAAATATTCCTGCAACTACTTAGCTGTAGAGTTCCATAGAACTTTGAGTACACTCTCCTTGTAGTCTTCGGAGTTCTTTTTTCGCATGTTGAAGGCATAGTCTTCAAGAATAAGCGCCAGTTCTTCCACAGGTATATCCGCTCTGTGGAAATCAAACGCTTTTTCTGCGCAAAAGTTTATAGACTGCTTCCATTTACTTGCCTTCGATTTCCTAGTATTCGCGGGTGTCAACTGCTTAATATTCTGGCGAATATTTTCTTTACTTTCTTGACCGAAGCGAGACATTTTTCTTCGTCGTGCTATTTTTGACCAATTCAAAACAGAAATAACTTCTAGCTTAGAGTTTCACTGAGTTGCCATGGTAACTAAATAATCAAGTCAACAAAACCTTCTATGTCTGACAAGTACTTGATGAAGACGAAAATTGCTGTTGTTGAAAATAAACACATTTGGCGTGGAATTTTCTTACCGAATACCACACGAGATCAAATTATATCCGGAAATTTTACCTTGCTCATGAATATTTTTTAGGAAATTATCCCTCGTCTTCGATTAGGGTTTTCAAAATATTCATGAGCTCGAAAACAATTTTCGGAAATAATTTGACCTCTAGTGGTATTACTAGTGAAAATTCATAAAACTTTCGAAATTTTTTTTATTCGATTCCACAAGTAACTACCAAGTTTAAGTCCCATCTCAAGAGTTGTACCCGAGATATCGTAGAAATAACATAAAAAATCAGAACTCTCAAACCATTCGGCATTTTGGTGCACTAACAAACTTAATCGTCGAAATTTCGAATACATTTTAGAAATTTATTGCTGACCATTTCGAGAACTTCATTTTTCACGATCGCAGAGAATAACATGAAGCAAAATACTCAAAGGTCACTACGAAAAAAGAATAGATGAATTTCGGCAAGGTCTTTCGGACCACCTCTCAAGTCAACAGCTCGAATACGGACCGTAAATAACAGACCGGGATATAAGTTTTATCAATCGCCTTTACATCCCGCTGTTTGACAATTTTCCACGTAATTAATCGGCTTACAACCAGTTTTACATGCCGAACATCGAACTTGCGTGATTAAAATTCGGATGTTAATAAAACCCATCCCGTCATCTGAATGACTTTGGGCAACGATAGTGCACACATCGCCATGCAATTCTTGTAATTTATGCTCTCGTTCTGGACCGCAGAATCATGGGCGGATATTTCAGCTAGGACCTTCTTGCTCACGCGATTTTTTCCGTAGAAGGTTTTTACACGCTCATTTCAAGGCGTTTGGTTCAATACAAATTACAGACAAAATGTCTGTAACAGTCATGAACGACTAGATTGAAGCTTATTTCTGGAAAATTTCGCATTAATTTTCAGGTGTTTTCAGGGTTTTCTCTCCCGATAACTAAATAACAGTCATCACAAACGCTGCAAATTTTACACAATGTTTTATTATTTTCTCAGTTAAATAACCCAATACCATTGATATATTATGTATTATTCATAACTCATTGGTTTTGCACAACATAATTTGCAGCGTTTGCAGGGACCACTGGTCGGAAATCATCCGGGTGAAAATTTTTATGTTTAGTTATGCAACAGTAATCAACGTTGAGAGTTCTATGAAAATTCGGTGGTAACTTTTCGAAAAATATTTTTTTTCCTCCTTCCCCCACTTATGAGCCCTTAGGGAACACCGAACTTTCTGAAAAGCTTGGAGGATCAATCTCGAGCGACATGATTTTCTACCAAGTTTCACGGATTCCGATTCAGTTCTTTCAGAGAAAGGCACCGGACAACAGACGGCGGACGGACGGATTTTTTTATTACTTCATTCAAACCTACATAATTCAAAATGTAAGATGTGAAATTTTCAGGAGGGTAATTTTTTTTTTGGTCGATCACTTAGGTTTAATATTTAATTTTTTTAAGTAATAAACCAAAATCAAAAAAAAATATCGACAAAACACTTAAAAAACTAAAATAATCAAATGAAAATAATTCTGCAAATTTGATCGTTTTTCTGATGAAGGAATCAGATTTAGACTCTGGAAACGTTATAGTTCACTTTCTTGATGGTTTGCATTGTTCCAATATTATTCATTAGAAATTTTTTTTTCTAGAAACTGCCCTTGACAAATTATCAATGAAACTTGGTAGAAAAATCGTGTGTCGCTCGACATTGAACCTCTAAGCTTTTCAGCACGATCGGTGTACCCTATAAGGCCTTAAAATTGGGGGTTGGAGGAAAAAAACATTATTTCTCAGAAACTTACAACCAAATGTTCATAAAACTCTCAACGTTGGTTACTGCTGAATAACCCAATCTAAAAATATTTCCCCGGATGATTTCCGACCAATGGTCCCTGAGTTATAAAGAAAAACGCAAATTTTTGGGTGAAAAACCAATGAGTTATGAATAGTATATAAGTTTTATTCAAGATATCAACAGTATTGGGTTATTTAAATGAGAAAATAATAAACCCTTTTGTAAAATTCGCAGCATTTTTATTTATCGATTTAAGCTTATTTTCGGAGGATTTTGCATTATTTTGTAGGTTTTCCTTCTGAGTTTCCACTCCCAATATCTGAATAATTACTATTTGGTATTAAATCAAATTATTTTTTCACGGCAAACACCCTTGCGGATTGCAGTATTAAGACTATTTGTTAAAGGTAGTTTCTAGGAAAAAGGTTGTCTAATGAACAATACAGGAACAATGTAAACGATCAATAAAGCGAACTGTAACGTTTCAGAGTATAAATCTCACTCCTTCATAAGACGAACAGGAAAATACGTCTGCAAGTTTTCTCGTTTCTCAGAATGAGATTTGTACTTTGAAACGTTACAGTCGGCTTTTTACTAGAAACTACTCTTGACAAATAGTGTAGTCCTGATGCATTCCGCAAGGGCGCTTTCGTTAAAAAAAAATTTATTTGATTTTTAATATTTTTGTTTTCGATATTGCGGGTGAAAATCCAGAAAACACTCGAAAATAAACGATTTGGTTCGACTTACTGATGAAGAATCCGTGACCATTTTCAATTACCGAGAGAGAAAACATGAAATTCTTCAAATTTTCAGGATTAATACTGATTCGATCGAACGAAAGTTGGTACTTACACCAGCCATTTAAAGTCAGTTGGTACCCCATGAAAGTTTAACATATTTCACCCTATATAAATGAAAAATGTTAGATTATAGGACTTTTCCTGTCAGAGTTAACTACGCGGCGTTGTACCTCCAACACAATAGCCGTAACAATTACCTATGTTACTGAACCAAACTATAGAGTTATTGATAAAAAATTGTTAGAACTGACAACGTCCCGCCAAACTATTTTGGCCTTGGTGAAATTTCACTAGTGGCAATCTGGATTAGTTCTGGTTACTTGGTAGACCTATTATGATTTCATAAAAGTGAATGGAGTAAAGTTTTTAATATACCTAAGCGGGAATGCAAGCAGAATTTCCTAAGAAATCAGAAGTCAGGCCGAATTCGGTCGGACTCATTGATTCCGCAGATAAATAAATTGGAAATCCAGTTCTTATAGAATTTAAATCTAAT
Organism: Myrrha octodecimguttata; assembly: GCA_958510865.1. Lineage (NCBI taxonomy): Eukaryota > Metazoa > Arthropoda > Insecta > Coleoptera > Coccinellidae > Myrrha > Myrrha octodecimguttata. Next base: position 45,142,148 of record OY294058.1, on the reverse strand, counting down.
ACTTTGACCGAAAATTGTCGGTTGAGGGCTCACGCAAAATTTCGTGAGATCCAATTCTAGGTAATCATCAGGCGGATTTTCTATCTATCTAATATCTAGAATATATAAGTAACTCCTCTCAGAAGTTACTGTGAACATAATAATTTCTAGATATGTACCACTAGTAGATTCAAAACTTGAAAATCAACTTGGACCGAACGAAATTATATTTCATGAAAGAGTAAATTTCACCAAAAATTTTGCCGTTCAAAATATTATTTTCCAGTAATTCGGAAATCACATGTTTCATCGAGTTGAAATTTGGTAGACACCGTGCTATTATTTTGTTCAAATGTCTGTAATTTTCGAATTTTTATCAGAAAATGGCCTCCAACGGCTAGGTTGGACTCCCTGATTACAAATCTTGTGTCAAAATTGATTCTGTCCGGCCGCTCGGCCACCCGTATGCACGACGTGTAGTCAGCAGCTTTCGCGCGCATGTTCAGAAGTGAACATGTGCATAAAGTTGCTGATTTCACGTCAGTGCTTTTTTAGTTTTTCCTTGTTAAATCGAAAAAAACAGAATACCATGGAAAAAAAAGTTTGACATATTTTCCTAATATCTCCCGAAATTAAAAACCTAAAAAAGCACTGACGTGAAGTCAGCAACTTTTGCATGCATGTTCAAAGGATATCACCAGAAGAGAACATGCGCGCAAAAGCTGCTGGCTTCACGTCAGTGTTTTTTTAGGTTGCTACTATAGGCAAAATCTCACCTGAGTGGTTCAAATACAAATGAAACTTCATTAGGTTTGAACTAGATCGGTGTGAAACTATTGACAGGTCTGTCTGGCGCATAGCGCTGGCGCATAGAAAAATATTGTCCTCAGTCCATACTTTCTTCTTTCTTACCACTCTGATTTTGCGTATAGTAAAAAATGTATGCTACCGACGATTTAAAATATTCTTCATGTTTTAACCTCAATTATATTACGCAAGTCGATATAATTTCCATTTTGTCATTCAAGACGTAGTACGTTCGAAGGAAACCAGTATATCGTAAGATATCATGTGAAGTTTCCACAGAAAAATCTATATCGATTGATGATTGCAAGGCATTGATCATGATGTAAAAAACATGGTGTGCTAATCTGAAAAACGAGTGACGTCAGCAAGATTAAAATACAAAGAGTTGTATATTCTGTGCTTTGAATTTGCCTGTTAATTCGAAGCACAGAATATACAACTTTTGAATTGTTAATTCAAAGCACAGAATATACAACTCTTTGAATTTTCTGCTACCCGACGTCACTCATTTTTCACATGAGTACACCATGTTTTTTACATCATGGCATAGATTCGTATAAATTTAATATTTAAAGTAGTCTCTTCCAAGCTAGGCTCCATCGACGTGAAATTCATTTCGTAGGTGTTGGGCAACTAGAACCTCATGAGAATCAAAACAGGAATTCAGTATCTTCGAGATGTGGATATCGATATCGTCCTCCCAAGTAACCATGAAATATAACTGATTTTCCCATGATAGACAAGTAGCACTCGCCAGCAGGAGGTCGACCACCCAACCGAAGGAATAATTAACGTTCTTTGCACCATTAAATACTTGGTTGAATGGACGCTGAAGACTGAAATATGGATTATGGGCAGGAGAACCAATTACCTAAGTAGAGTTAGGTGAAAACCCAAAATTACGAACGATCAACGGATACGACTCGCAAGAAAAATGACTCTTGTCGAAATTTGGCCAAATACCCTCGGTATCTAATCAAGCATACACATGTACTAATTTGGTAAGTGAAAAATGCAGGTTTCGATCATGATTGAGAAGGTTTTAATTGCTCATAATTTGGACCGGTAGTCCTGCCTTGGCGATCAATCTCAGACTGGATGGTCAGAATTGACTTGGAGGAGGGACTGCTGATTAAAAAGCATCTTATTGAAGCTAAGACTGTTGTTTACAAATCCAGAGTCGGCGCTAGTAAGAATTGTTTCCTGTTCATATTGAACCAGAAATTTGTGAATATGTATCCTTATTGTTTCCCGAAAGCGTTACAAGTGACTAATGTCTATGGAAGCTGGTATATTGATCACGAACGTATCAATTGTGAAATATATCAAGAATTCGCAAGAACGAGTTACATGTTTCGAAAAAAAAATTTAAATTGTCGTTGAAGTACATACATAACTCCAATGTTATACCAAAAAGAAAATCCATTATCAGGACATGAACAAGGAGGTTAGCAGTCGCGGGGAGATGGAGTTTCAGAATCCACTGCTTCCATTTCATCTTATTTCGAAAGTATAATTGATTTTAGAAAATTGTCGAAAAAAACTCCATCCCATTGTATACAATAATGTATTTAAAATTACTACTTACACCTTCTGCGTCTAAGACACGTTTCGGAAACCATGTTTCCTTCGTCAACAGACATATCGTACAGTATTAGAGACAGTTACACACTGTCTTCCCAAGACTGCTTGACACATACAGCTCGATAAAATCCAAATTTTGGACATTTTGGCCAACTCTGTGAAGGGCGGTCGAAGTGGAAGGCTGTTGAATGATGAATGAAAATTGCTTTTCCTAAACGAGATAGCGAAAACTGGCCACGATTTTTGAGGCTGATTTTTTAACGCGATTGTTCTAGGGAACTGCGCGTTATCATTTCGTCACGATGTCTGTTATTTTCGAATTTTGAGCCGAAAACGGTCTTAAACGACTTGGTTGAACTCCCTGAAGAAGAATCCGAGGTCAAATTCAATTCTTTACGTCCGTCCGTATGTGCTCTAACTTTCGAAGGAAAAGACTTAGCGACTTGAAATTATAAGATTAGGTTTGGAGTCCACATACCTCGGTTTAGTTTGTTAATGGGTGGAATCGGTTAGGCCCATTTGAAATTTTGAGGTTAATTCTTCGATATCTCATAAAGGATTGACTCGATCAAATAGGAACTTCGCGTACAATTCTGGAATACCAACACGCAATTTAGAGCAAAATTTCGTGTGGATCTAGTCGTTAGAAAATTTGTAAAAAAATTTCATTCGAAAACTTTTGAAATTTTTGATGAAAATTTTTTTTTCCTGAAATATTGATTGGATTTCAATCGAATTTGGCGCAAGCCTTAGAGTCAGTATTTAACAACAATGTGCCAAATTTCAATTCGATCCAATATTTACTTTCGGAAATATAAGGAAAAACAATGTGCCAAATTTTGTTGCTATCTGGAATTTTAACGTTATTTCCGCAATATCTCAAGAAGTACGGATGCTATCATATTGAAACTTCGTTAACAGGTGGAGATAAAAAACACGCAAGTAGGTGCTGATCAGACAGTTAGATTTCGAACAAGCGCATAAAAGCTCCCGACATCTGGTCACTGCACTTCTAGATTTTTTTAATACGGTTTTTTTGAAAGCTCATCGGCGAAAACAGCACACATCGATGTGCCACCGTCCTATCAGAGTTACACTCTGAAAAAGTTGCTATAATTTATTTCCTGTAAGGTTTTTGTGTATGCTAATAATGTCAATCAATGAAGGCATCTGGAGTAATGGATAAATCTGCAAGCACCGTTGAATTCTTCATGAATAAGTGGTTCAGAAATATTTTGAAAAAAATTAAACATTCAATTGTAACTAAAAATGAGTTCGCGATTTTCCAAAATGAACCTCTGAGGTAACCACAATACCTTATAGGCATTGATGAGACAAACACACACTAGAAGAAATATTGATGCTGTTGTCAAATTATCTACGATTTAAATACGAATTTGCACTAATAGAAGTGTCCAATTAGGTCAACCCAAATATATCAGGAATATTTTTCAGATGTTTTCTAGTTTTTTACTACCACTTTCTGAAAAAGAACAACTATTCTAAATTAAATACGAAATGATTGAAAGAAAATAATTCTGCAAATTTTCTCTTTATTGTCTGTTGAAAGAGTCAGATATACCTAAACAGAAATTGGTTAATTTGGTATTGTTCATTAGGCAAAAATTTTTCTGCGGGGACTGCCTTCGACAGATAGTTTGAATCCCGCAGTCCTCAAGGGTGTTTTCTGTGAAATAACAAAAATCCTTCAAATTTAAATATAAGATTTAGGGAGTCAAAATATAGAAAATACCTGAAAATAAGGTAAAAACCTTCCAAAATATCATTTAGGGCCGGTATTATAAAACTTAACGGAAAGTTATCTTTAACTTTAACTGACAGTTAAAGTTTTGCTCAAAAATGTCGGAATTATATAAGTCTCATTTCTATCATAGACAAGAAAGACTGTGATGATTTCTATGAAAAGGAAATAATTTAAGATTCTGTAATAAATCTAATTAAGCACCAATTTCTGGTTTATAAATGCTGGACTTTGGAAAAATACCCCCTTTCAAAATATGATAGGAATAAACAAATCCTTTATTGACAAATATTCGCACTATGTATCAGGGAGCTTAATGGATTGTGGTTTCCATAAAAATAGAATTACTGATTTGAGGGAGAGTTGCAATGATCAATTTTGAATTCTTATACTTTTTGCAATATGCAAGGGATGTTTGGGTATTTATTCGGTAACCTAACTAAAAAAACTCTTCCACTAATGAATATATCGGAAATGAAAGCTTAAAAGGAAAAACTTTGGCAATAATGAGATACATTCAATTCAGGAATTATTGAACAATTACAATAAAATTTGTCCAATTCAAATTGGGTACAGAATTTTTCTTACAAATACTTCACTCTTCACCAACGGGCAAGTACTTTCAACTGACACTGGGAGTGGTAATAATCTCAACACTAAATTTGCAAAAATTGTCATTCAATTAAAAAATATGGTAATGTTTTGTGTGGCTCCGGGTTATCGAGACCTGATATCTAGAATTTGTACACGGCTACCAGTTTGGTCATTATTATAAGAAAAGTATAAATTGCAATTGTGATGAGTTCCTTTCATCTTAAAAGTTAAATAATGTGTATAAATTATTATGCTTCATTATGCCTTTACAACTTTTATCTGTTATATTAGGCACCGAAAAGAATAAATGCCAATGATTTTTTTTTCATTTACATCTTATAATAGTTGAACAGAAAGAGTAACTGATATTTTCATTACAATAATATGCCATGATGAACTCTCGAGATTGGATTCTTACTCGAGTGAGGTTTATAGCAGGCATTTTGATGTAAATAGATAATAAGTATGCAATTTTCCATGGGACATTTCTGATAATACAGTCAGTATAGCTGATTTGTGAAAACCCCTTAAATCTCCAGCAACTATCAAGAAAGAACAAGATGCATAAACTCTGCGTGTAGCAATACATTTGCATCACTATGAATATGTATTCCATTACAGACGTACAGTGTCCAGATAAGTTCAAATGGTTCAGCCGATTTCTAAATATCCTTTCTCAACAAGTATATTCAACAATTTTCATGGCATCATCGTCATAGTCACTTAAAAGTTCTTCAAAATGAAGTGAATATATCTCAACGAGGATGTTCAACAATATTCATGTAATCGTGAATTAAAAGTCCTTCAAAAATGAAGTGAATATATCTTGCTAACATGTTTCCGAAAATATCATAACAACAAACAAATCGAGGTTATATTCCCCTTATGTCATCCGAAAAGACAGAGAATCTGTGGAAAAAAACGATTTAACTTTAACTTTAACTATAATTGATACTCAAACCACCAGATAAAGATAACCCTGCATATCTAACTTTAACTGGAAATTACTACTTAATTTTCAGTTAAAGTTAAAGTTAACTTCCCGTTAAATTTTATAATACCGGCCCTTAAACGATAACTAATCAGGAATTCTCTAGAATTTGAAATCTAACTCCTTGGAACCTCAATCTACAATCAACTCTGGGATTTATTTCTTGAAGAATGCCTTAAAGATGAACCGTCTCATGAATGGGCACAAGTTCCAGTGGCCGGCCCTGTCTCCATGTTTACACAGGCCGGACAGGCGTTCAGAACGACTATTAATACGATGATTTATCGTTCCGCTGATGAATATGCAATGCGCGCAACTAATTTCAATAAACCGAGAGACAAGATTAATGGATTATCTAAAAAACAAAGAAAGTTAACTACTTCTAAATCATGTCCAATGAACCGCGTACAGACCTATGAATAACTTCGAGAGAAGGTATTGAAATGTTTCCATATTTATGCCCCGCGCATATGCGGATTGTTCAACAGTCATGTTTTGTCATTTTATGAATGCGTTATGTAAAGTTCTCTTACACTCTCTATGCGAATCGAAGCAGGACGTAAGACAACGGTCTTATTTCTGAGCGTGCCTTCAAGTTGAAAATAATTAGAATTTTTCAGTCGATTTTTTTCGGCGCAAAGAACTATGATAATCTACAGGGGTCTCTCAAGAAAGGGCGCACCCAAAGTCTCAACTTCTAACTATTCGATCGAGCTAGAATCATGAAAAATCCGAGATCTGTTACGAGAAAATTACCTCCGGCCGATCGTTAACACAAAATAGAAGCAGAAAAAATTTTTGGAGTTTAAATCCGGTGGACGAGTTGCTCACGGCTGAGCTTCAACGCCAGCTTCTTGAAGAAAGTCCATAGTCTGAAGAGCAAGGAAACAAAGGATTTTACCCATTCACGAATTCGGCCTTCGTAATTAAGGTCCAAACCTCCTCTACAAATATCGAGTTTCTAAGTTGTTTCTTTCGGAAGTTATTGTGTTTACGGACCGGCCGTTAGGCCCAATGATTCCGCAAATATACCCATTCAAAATTTTATTTTTCCAATTTTTCCAAAAATACAGATCAGATCGAATTGAAATCCAGTAATTTATCGAAAATAATCTAGAAAAGCACTGCCGTGAAGGCAGCAGTTTTTGCGTGCATGTTCAAATTCGTTGCCGAAGCGGTCATCTACACTGAACATGCGCGCAAAAGCTGCTACCTTCACGGCAGTGCTTTTCTAGATTTTTTCGGTAAAACATAGATAGTATAGCAGGGAGTAAATGATTGAAATTTGGAGGAAAAAAATGAACGGTTTACAAATTTTTTTACAAAATGTTTTGATAATGTGTTTGTACACCGCGGTTATCTATACACTTCTCAAAACCTCTGGGGATTGATGCAAGAAGATGGTCTATTTTTTCTTGAGGGATACTATCTCAAGCTACCTGTACTTCATGTCTCAGAGCGGCCTGTCCGTGGTGGTTGGGGTAAATTTCCAAGCCTTCTACCTATGATGTCCCAAACATGCTCTATGGGCGAAAGATCAGGGGATCTGGGCGGCCATGGCAAAAGATTCACATGGGTCGCTTTGAAAAAGTTTAAACTAACTCTGGCGACATCAGGTCGAGCATTATCTTGCTGAAATATTGGATTCTCGAGCCGGTTAAGGTAGGGGAGAACATATGGCTCCACTATTTCTTGAAGGCAACGCAGTGCTGTCCTGTTACCTCGAATGAAGACCAAAGGTGATCTACTTACATGTGCAATAGCACCCGATACCATAACGCTTACTGTCCGGTGTACATGACGCTCAACATTAAAATGAGTATCACGTCTTTCTCCCCGACGTCGTCTAACCCTTCTTCGGCCATCATGTGCACCCAAGGAGAATCGAGATTCATCAGAAAAGACGACCTGATGCCATTCCACATTCCAATATTGTCGTTCTCTGCACCCTGTAATCGTAACACAAGGTGGGGTCGATAATGCTACAGTCCAAAAGTCCTTATAAGTCGGTAAACCGTTCGGACAATTACAGTATGGCTTAGACGTCGATGTTGAGCTCCATTTGAGCCCCTTCGACGTCCGGTGCCTACTCTTCTCGATTGTGAGCATTCTCAAACCACGCTTGACAACATCTCATAACCGTAGTTGGATTTCTGTTCGGACGGTTAGCGACTTCTCGAAATGAGAACCCCGCCTCCCGTAGACCAATAATTCGACCTCTTTCAAATTCGCTTAGCTGCCGATAAATTCTTCGTACACGTGCTCTAGGCATTTCAACAAAAACTGAACATCGACTTTGGACCTTCTCGAACAACTGGTTTGTTGTAAAATTTAAAAAATTTGCAAAAACTGACTACAATATTCAAGTAACAAAAAATGTTTTCATGAAAAAACCTTCAGGATTTTTTTCTCCAAATTGTAATCATCTACTCCTTGCTATACTATCTATGTTTCACCAAAAAAATTCGAAATTTAAACAGCTCCTTCTAGGTGTCGCAATTTCTTTGTCAGTTAGTATATTATCTTTGACAACGCATTCACAAATTGTTGCCTTCAAAGATCACCTAAACATATTCCCACTTCGAAACGATATATAAACCAGAGGTACCAACAATACTGATCTCTTTCCAATTGCGTCGCAACGGCATCCATAATTTTCGAATCCACGATGGAAGATTATGCATAATTTATAAGGGGTCCCTGGAATTATTGAATAATAAGTGGCAGTTTACATGCAATCGTGCCCCATGTAAAATATGGAGGTTTTGCCCGTAAAAGCCGTATTTTAAGTCTGCCCCGTAACTAGAATTTCAACACGTGCAAATTAAGCTTGTTTATCCAGAGCTTTTCCCTATATGAAAAACTGGCACTATGACATGAGGACGGGACGATCAGAGTGAGGAATTGCCTCGATTTGTCAGTGCCGGACTATCACTATTGTTGTAGGTTGCAGTGATGAAGTCTTGGAATAAATATCATTCCTTTCCGAATTCATTCCTAATCATGTCTTATATTCCGGATTCTAAAATTGCTAGATTGAACTTTCGTAAATCTTTATGGATTAACGATTTTCTTTATTCAAATAAAGGTGACGAAGAAATTAGGCGTTCGGAATGGAATTCGTGAAATGTTTTCAACAGAGATTTGATCAGCGTTCCTTCAGAAAAAGTTCATGGTTTTAATCTTAAGGAAAATTTGGTGCATTTTGAATCGACTTAGGGCCGGTATTATAAAACTTAACTTTAACTTTAACTGACAGTTTTGACAGTTATGTTAGGACATATCTGTCAAAACTGTCAGTTAAACTAAAAGTTAAGTTTTATAATACCGGCCCTTAGAACTGGTCATGGTCGTTGAAATAGTTTCATCTTCAAGTGGAATTCGTCGGAAGTCCAAGGTGCGAACGCGGAGAAGAAGAGAAAACAATAGAACATTTATTTAAAAGGTGTCCAATATATAAATTCGACGATGGTTTCGAGACAATACATACGGTGTCCGAATCGTCAAATTAATTTAATGAATAATACAACATTTACTAGTTCATATTGATTTCTCCGTCTTCTTTTCTTGTTTTCAGGTGTGATTTTGAGATATCAACCTGCATCGAAAAGAACGAAGAATTTTTGTTTCGTTGATGAAAAAGAAACCCCTACAATAACAAACAACAATTTCACCACACTTATACGGAGAGACAGATTTTCCCCTGCGGATTTTATTTGGGCTCTTGTATCATACGTCATAATGTATGGTACCCCGTTTACATTTCCTCTGTGATAGGACAATATATTGTATAGTATGAAAGAATTGTACTGCTCATTCTAAAAGAATATAATTATACTATTGTTCGTCGAATATCGGAACAAATAGGGTTGAAAAAACTGTCATTTATTGCAACTGCGAGTGCAAATGGTGTAATTGCAATTGGGATTTCATCTGAAAAAATTGAGAAAAGCTGCGATGTGAAGTCTACAGATATTGCGAACTCGTTCATCTGCCAATTTATATCTCAAATCTACCTCAAAAATTCCTCAAAGCTTTTCTTTCTGGAAGTTAAATACCGATTTTCCCGATGGAAAACCCATCGACCAAGATTGCGAAAACCTTTTGACATGTCAAGATGGAAAAGCATTCGAAGTTATTGAAAGTCGAGTAGGTTATACCGAAAACACATTACTACCTCCTCATCTCAGATGGAACACCCTGTTACTACATTTGCCTTTCGGGAATACAAACATGGGTGTACCAAATATGTAAATGCTGAGAAATTTTTCTGAAATTATGGAAACTGCTGTTTGGGCTGTATATACCGAGAAACCATATAACTACCCAGAAAACTACAGATAGAAATGAATAGGGTGGCCAAAATCCGTCGGAACTCAACTTGTAAAGGTAGACTCAAATGATTTGAAGACTAAAAATTTATACGGTAGATTTGAATCTTGTTAACGAATTGGCATTCAAATTAGGAAAAATTAACTCAATGGTTCAGTAGATCCACTAAATCGATCAAGTTTAAATATCCTCGGTTGTAAAATGACTTCTCCAATTTTCATGAAAAAATTCAAAGGAATTGTTCAAATTCATGGGTGAAACGATCATCTATTCAGTTATTCATTTCACTCAACGCTGCTTGACTTTTACATTAAAACAATTTTCTGATCGACTCAACCTCATGAAATTTTGCAGAAACCCCTCAAATCGCTATTCCACAAACAAAGACCCGATCGAATAGTTATCATACACGAAACTAGAATGCGCTTTCGGACCTCAAACTCATGTTTGAAAATTAAAGACAGTCTTATTTGTTAGTTGCATTGTTTAAAGCCAAACAGTCTAACGCAAATGAATTTCACGATGAATACTCAATCAATATTCCTCTAACCTAATCGTCCGACACCATTTTTGACTCGGAATTCTGAAATTGCAGACATTAAGAAGAAATTATAAAGCTCCGTTTACAATCTTTCAGTGCAAAATCTTCCAGAGAATATGGGTTGACTTCCTTATAATATTATTAATAATATTATTACCCAAAATGAAATTCATACTATTCAATGAATATTCTGGAATTTTTCTGAATCTCTATTTTTTTAACTACCACAATTGCTTTTTTAGATCTGGTCTGAACTAAGTATAATTTTTCTGGAAAAAATTAAAAAATCTAGGTTTGTTATCTTCACTTACGGGTAAATAATTAAATCATATGTTACATGATCTAAAGTAGATGAACATAGGAAATTTGATGAATCTTCATCACCTTCTAGGAAATTTTTATTCCTTCCACTTTTGTTTGTGATCAATTCCAGAAAACAAACACGTATGAAGCGGCAGCATAAATCAGTTTCAAGTGGACATGATCTGAATTCGGAAAACTTGGACCGTAGAATCGCTCTTTTGAACATTTTACCGCCACCTCATACAGAATTCTTTCGTCATAATCTACGAATTGTTCAATCCATTTGAATAAATCTTTTTTTTGAATAAATATTTTTTGAGTCTATGCGGAATGTAATATCGTCTAATCCAACCCTGTGCAGCATCTTCCACTTTACCTGTCTCATATCTCTTAGCTAATGATTCGATCGCTTCAATAATTCAAAATCGACGAGTGATCCCAACATTATATTCTAAAACAATTTTCGTTACGTATTATGAGTCCTCTTCGATATTAAGTATGATTTATGGTATTTGATGTGAAACCACACATTATGCCATTATTTCTGAGAATGGATAAGGCGAGATTTGACATGGAAATTTATTTTAGGTTTAGAAATGATAGAATGAATTCATTCTGCAGCATATCTATAAAGTGCGCGTCAAAATTATGGAACAAGTTCATTTTCTCAGAAGAAAAATATTTGGCAACAAAATCCTGAAACAGGTCAATTTTTGTTTCACTTTTACCAAATTTCTATGCATTTTTGAACGATTTCTGTTGCACCCTGTGCCATCCTCTAAATTTTTTGAATAGGGTAAGTGGGTCATGTGGTAATTTTTTGGCAAGGTCTTTGTATCTTCTTCACAGGCGTGCAGAAAGTTTCAAGAAACAAATTTTTTTTTTTGAAAAATTAGTTAGTTCAAAGGTTTTCAATATGTGCACTTTGTCATGGCTCATTTACTTTGAAGCGATGATACCTGATGAAATTTGTCACCGAATGACAGTCGACCATTACAGTTTTGTTAATGCTCAACTTTCAACCCCTTTCAACCCCCTCCATTTTCTTCGCAATTAAAGGGTTCGTAGGGGTTGAAAGTTGTGCATGAACAAAACTGAATGTTCTCTTTGGACTACTGATTATACAAAAAAAAATTTTTCTTGAAAATTTTTGCACGCCTGTGAAGAAGATACAAAGACCTTGCCAAAAAACCACATGACTTACTTTCCCTATTCAAAAAATTTAGAGGGTTGATGGGGATGGCACAGGGTGCAACAAAAATTCTTCAAAAATGCATATAAATTTGGTGAAAGTGAAACAAAAATTAACCTGTTCAGGATTTTGTTGCCAAATATTTTTCTTCTGAGAAAATGAATTTGTTCCATAATTTTGACGCGCACTGTATAGGTAAGGAACGACTAGAATACAAATAATGAACATTCAGATTGTTGGAATTGATTAACAAATAAATTGATTATGATAGTATCAATCTATGGATTTCATAGAATTCGAAAAAAACATCGATATGTATTCAGGATAGGTCCTGAGCCTATAGCGATTTCATGAACCCATTCGAAATTTAATTATTTCGACATCAGATCAGATAAAATACTTGACTATAAAACAACGTTGAAATTTTTCCTAGCATCTTTATTTATTCATTTATTTTATTTTATTTATTACATTTCAATCTACAAATCCACTAATAGTTGTTCTCGCAGATGTAAGATTTTACACCTCTAATGAATTTTGAATAATTCTCACACAACCTTAAGGATGAAGGTAAACAGTTGTATTATTCATTTATGATGGTTATTTCCAGAAATGTAAAATTTTTGAAGAGTTTTTTTTCGTTTTTCGAGTTATGAGATCTCACTATATTTTGTATAAATCTATGCATTAGAACCGTACAACTACTCATTGACTTTCGATTAAATTCCATACATATTTTTCTGATTATTTTAGGAGTAGATATTTATAACCACGAATTCTCAATCAATTAGTTCTGCTGTTTGAGATCGTTTCCGTTTCGAAGACATTTTGCTGAATTGATATCGCTCTTCCCTATCACTGAAACATATAAAAATTCAGTGATCATGTCTGTATAAAACCTTCCCGTTAGTCCTTACAATTATTCACCAGTCCGAATTAATTTAATTTAGTGGAGAATAAGCAATGCTTCCAGACAAAATGATTTTCGATCCCCTCCATTCGGATAAATGCACTTAGCAGCATGAATCTAGTGGGAAATTTTCCGATACGAATTTTCAGGAGTAAATATAGTTTTTCTATCAACATAATGAAAATTTTAATATTCCCTCACATTCCCAGAAGAACATTTCGCTATTCTATTCACTCCTCAGTTCCATCAACTATGTTTCGGAGCTACAAAACTTCAACAAGAATTGCGTTCGAATACGCTGACGAGGTAAATCGATGAACCTCCTAAATATGAAAGGAGACACTTAGTCCCATCTGTTGGATTCCTTCGGTAGAGATTACAATAATACTCGCATTTTGCAACGCGTAGCGCCCTCTATCAAAAAATTGACGGTCCTCTGAAAGCAGAGAACTATCTATTCAGTGACTACATAATCCTTGTAATAGGTTGGACGACGCAAGCTCTGTAATGCACAGTAGGCATTTTTGCAGTTTTAAACGACTCTGTTCTATGAAGAACATATTTCAGTAATCAACTCAGAGGACATTAGAAATTATACCCAAAACTTCAGGACTCTACGAATCCAAATACCGCACTATTGAACATTGAATAGAAGCCATACTTCAAACAGAAGCAGAAAAAATTGATAAATCAATTTTTTAAAAACCAATGGGAACAGGCAACAGGGCGACGAATGAAATATTACAAAAATATAATATGAAATCAATAACAAGACGAAAATTTGCTATTTCTTCGCCTGCTCGATAGATACCAAAAAGTTTACTCGTGGAATGGTTGCTTATTCTACAAATTCTACAGCGGAAACGTCAAAAATACTCGTATTACACAGCCCCTCAAAATATACTTTCAATCGATAGGGCACAAATCACAGGAAGAAACAAGCACATTTCTTCCTTTTATAGTATAATCAATTTTAGAAGAAAGCAAACAGCTTTTTTACTAACAGAAAAAAATATGTTATCAGGAAGAATCCGTATAGATTGGTAGATAATCCTGCGTTTCTTAAATTACTATTTATTTGTTGGTGAACACAAATCAGACTTAAAACTAAGATTTGGTTAGGGATATAGAGGTCTGAGCTATTAAACTAGTTTGAAATATGCATACTCCCAACATTGAGTACGACCATTGAGTAACACTCAATAATACTCAATGGTACGATATACCTTCGGCACGCTTATATCATTGTATATTGTTGTCTTTAAACAATGCTTATATTTCTCCTTCTCACCTGCATTCTCGAAGGTATGTCCAACAAATTTCACTCATTTTCATGTTTATCAGCAGATAAAGTCGAGAACCTCTCATCGAAAATAATTCAAATTCAAATTTGAATATGAATGTGCCCGCAAAAGCTAACAAACTAATCGTGAATTTCCATTCTGATGTTGTTTGTTTGAAATATTCTTTTGTATTAGATGTTTCATACAAATATTTAAACAAATATCAACTGCTATAAGGAAGAAGAATTCTCACTTACCTCTGAATCGACCTTCTTGAAGAATTCGTCTTCTTCGTCCACCTCGAAATACAATTCGGTTGAAGTGATTGACACGATTCCAGGTGCCATGATTCCAGGAGCAATCAGTTTAGCTTTGGTACTTATGTTCACAGGACCTAAAAATTAGGAGACGATAGATGAAAACGAGACCTCGTTTTCTGTAATTATATTTGAATCAATGTACGCACGTACGCAGTGTTTTCTCATAAACAAAACAATCTAAGTCCAAACTAGGGGGTCTTTATTAGTTTTGAAGATATAGGCTCCAAAGTTATCACTTTTTCGTTCTTTTCAAGATGAGAACAATCACTCACAGCTTCTATATAGTTGTCTTTTAACTTTAAAAAACGATAAGTGGCAATTTATTTCAAGAATATAATATAATTCATGGAAAAAATTGAAAATACCGGACAACCCAGTGAAGTCTGGCAACAACGCCATATCGTCGCTGGCGAAATACAAAGAATTCTGACCGATTAAATTGCTCCAATGCTAAACTCCATTTTTGGAGTACGTAAGTGCAAATCAGAATAGATATATGTTAGCTGGTTATCTGCTATTTACAATATTTTTCATTCAATATCATCAACCATCCTTTAAAGAAATTGCCGATTATAGTAGTGCGAAGGTTAAAAAATGATTTGAAGACTATATAAAAGGAACGAGTGATTGTTTCCATACGTGAAAGAGTGACCTGATGATATATCAAATTAAAACTTTGTTGGCCCATATCTTCTGACCTTTAAAGACATCCTATAGCTTCGACTGCAGCTCTTCCGTTCAGGGGAACCCACTGCATACATTGGTGCAAATATGTCATTAGTATCATCGCAACGTAAAAATTTGCTGATTAATTTAGCATTTAGTTCCTCCCAATATCAGAATTTACCTGTTAGATCTGTATCAAGGTCTCTGTCGTCCAACAGCAGCTCACTGTCATCCATAAGGTCAGTATTCTGCACATTCTGATGGCTCCTTGTCGCTGCCAAGTGGGCGTGAAATTCTTCTCGTGCTTGTAATATGGCATCTTCTGGTGCCCCATGTTCAATAGCTGCTTTCAAACTTGCTTCGGGATGAGATGTACCAAGAGGATTATGAACGAATCTTTTTCTTCTTCTTGCGTCATCTTCCCATGCGTCCAGTTTCCAAAATTCGGTTATTCTGAAAAAAAGTAAAATATCCATTTCTGTTCAAATGCTGAATGAATATATAAATACCTAGGCGAAGATGAGTCAACATAACCCCAAGCACCATGTTTATTCGACATAATATTTCGGACTTTTTCGAGAAGTCTGCTGGCTATAACATTGTCCCTTCTTCTAGCAGCCGTTATGAGATGATCACACATCCTCTCTTCTTCTTTTCTATCTAATAAGGACTGGGCACATTGACTCTGAGGAAGAATATATTAGGTGATTTCAAATACAGAAAGTCAGAGCAAAAATAGATATTCATCCGTACATTTGTATATAGTGTATTGATTTGAAGAGGTTCCACCCTTAATATTTCTGCCCCCATACAATACCAGAAAAATGCAAAAAGTGTTGAAGTTAGGTTAGTTGAGGGACCTCTTATTTGGTTGGTTCCAATGACTTCGTAACAACTCTGCGAGTGTAATTAAAGTCACCCTTAGAATTTTAAATGAAAAGAGGTGTTGAGTGATACCTTGTTTAAAAGGTCATTTGATTGCCTTTTCAAAAATACTATACACTTTAGCTTTTTTGTTGGTTCTTCTAAAAAATAAAAAAAAAGTAGAAAAGGTCCGATAGAAAGAGTTGCAAGGAAACATGGAAATTATAAAAACTTGTTGACTAATTCGTCCAATAACAGCAGTTTCTTGAATACCAGCGAACCCACGTGTCATAATAAAACAGAACTTCCAGATGCCATGATAAACAATTTTCTACAAAAGGTGTTACTGAATCCGTTGTAGCAATCTTCAGTTTTTTTTTTTACTTCTTCAGAATAATATTTCAAAGAAGTACTCACGAAAATGGTTATGTGTTAGGCATGTTTGAAAACGCCATCGAATCAACTTTATTATCAAAGTGTTACTCAAACCCCTTCCCCATTCAAGATTTCACTTGTTGCTGTCATCACGCTCACAGGTTGATACCAATTGATTGGAACCAACCCTTTAAAATGTCCCCTCACGAACCAAAGTCAACCTCTTTTCACATTTTTCCTGATTTTGCATGGGAGCCGAGATGTCGAGGGTGGAACCTTTCGAAATTGACACAATGTTTAAATTTGTAGATAGATAGAATGGAATTTTTCACACCCATACTCACCTCAAAATCGGCATGTTTCAAAACATCGTCAGCACGCATCCTGTTGAGAATAAATTCTGCCTCATTAGCAACACGTACGATGTGATCCTTCATGGCGTGTGAAAGTAGCCTCCCTTCATTGATCAACTCGATGAAAGCCAGACCAGCGTGTTTCTGTAACGAGTTTTGCCATTCTTGGGAACACAACAACATGACTAACTCGACTACAGAATTGCTATTCTTGAAGGTCGTGAGTCCTTTTCCCTCCATAAGGAGTTCCTGGCCATGCGACCCAACCAGAGTCTTGGAGAGGAATGGAGCGAAGTCGACCATGATCTCTCTGAGGAGAGGACAGACAGAACCAAGAGCCATTTCTAGCTTTTGAGTGAGCGAGGCTTCCCTTGATGGTGTGGGGAGTGTAATATGTTCCACAATACTGTTAATTTGGATGTCATCTGCTCGGATTTGGGCTGAGTTCTGGATGATCTCATGTGGTATTTGTACAACAGAGATCTCAGAGTGGTGCTTATCGCCAGGACTCAAACCTGAAACTTCGATATAATTATGATCTGAAAGAACTTTCCACGAAACCTGGAGTCGTATCGAATATATCATCTTGGATGCTAAAGCCAGACGATGTTGAAATATCCATAACAGATTTTGTGAGCGCACTCAGTGTGGCTCAATTCAATTTCGAATTAATAATTTTCTGATATTTCAATGATATGAAATGTAGACTTTTCTCATTAGTTTAAAATTTAGTATGAAAATGAATACTGCATCATAACCAATCTGATTTGAATCTAGTCGATTAATTAACTATATTGAAATGAGCGGAGTGGCTGAGGAATAGTTCAATTGCTGTCAATAATGTTCATTAATATTCATTTTGATTTCCTACCTTGTATATTACCCTCTATATCGAGACCTGAATGGGAAAGGACCATATTTTGCATATTACGTGAATCATCCTTGGACTCACTATCCTCATTTAGGTTAATATCTGTCCAATTTTCATCATTGGACACTGTCTTATTGTCTGGAATCGTTATTTCATTATGTGATCCCATGTTATTAAGATCGCCAGAGTTTTCTGAATTGATTTCTTCTACGGAGTCGGTGCTCTAAAAATCAATTTCAAGTTTAGATAGACAAATCTGGAGTCCAATGTGTAATGAGTGATTGAAGTTCTACGCAATTATGTAAATTGGAGCTGCTTCTTTCGTCAGATTCAAATTATTATCCACTTGATTACATTTAGTACTCAATGAATTGCAACATTGAATTGAGCAATCTTTATTGGAGAACAAAAGAATTCAATTTAATCTGTATAAAAACCATTGACGATTCAGATCAAGGCTAAGTTGAAATATTTTCTTGGGATTGATTATACAGATTCATAAAACTTTTTCCCTTTACGCTACATACAGTTAGAGTAATTCAGATATATAACTAGTGTGAGTTGTGTTGAAGTGAAATCGAACTAAAAGTGAAATTTGTGTTAGGGCACAATCATCTCTGTTCAAAAATATCAAACTAAATAGTTGTGAGGTGTGGTATCAGTAACTAAAAAGTGTAAAAAAATATGCACAAGTAGTGAAGAATATTCTTATTTTTACACAGATCCGGTAATAATTTCAGTGATTTTCTTCTTTACTTATGTTTCATTCGTACAATTTTATTTTTACAGTTCTACAATGAATAGTGCCCACCGATAATTAACATGAATGCAGTTGTATATGGAACGTGAAATGAGTAAAAATTCATAGGTATATACACTTCGCCATTCAAAATGTTTTTCCACAAGGTACTTATGGGGTTCGATAGAAGCAAAAGAAGCCTTAAATGTCATTTCAATAGTAGATCATAATACGAAATTGAATATCAATGAACCGTAAGTTGGGTACAAACTTGAGAGAATTCGCAGCGCAAATTATTTCGACTCTTTATTTTTTATCAGTCAAGCCATACTTCATACACTTTTATAAGTTAAGAAAGTCAGTCATTAGGCCATGAAAGATTGCCCATTAGGCCAACCGTAAACACAATAACTTACGAAAGAAACAACTTAGAAACTCGATATTTGTAGAGTAGGTTTGGGGCTTAATAACGAAGGCCGAATTCGTGACTGGGTAAAATCCACTCAATGATTCGTAGATATACCCATTCAAAATTTTATTTTTTTAATATTCCCAAAACTACAGATTAGATCGAATTGAAATACAGTACTCTATCGAAAAATGACAGTTCGAAGGTTCATACAGAATATCATGAGGATAATATGCTCAGAAGATCGAATTGTTCTAATGACACGATCACCACAAAATTTAGCACAAAGTGGCCCTTCAGCATTTCCAAACTAGCTGCCAGGTTCATTTGTATTGAACAAGTATTTTTCGAGTTGTTCTGGAAAAAACAACGATATCTAGAAAAAAACCACGAAATTTTAAATATTTTTTTCCAATATCCCCAGGAATTATGTTTTTATCAAATGAAGTTTGGTGAACTGCTGTGGAATATGATGTTAAGAGTATGAACAGGAGTTTTTTCCAGATCTAATGAACAGTTTCCGAAAAAAATTTCGAAAATAAGTGTGTGATCTCAACGAAATTTCGTTGTTATGTTCCAACTAACTGTAAAGTTTCGATTCAATCGCATGAGGGTTTCCTGAAATATGAATAAATCTCAAAATTTCAAATGACCATGACTCCTAAACCATTCGACCGATTTGTCCCATTAACGAACTCAACCGCCGCATTCCAATGCGCACCTAATCTGAAAGTTTCAAGTCGCTAGCTCACTTCTTTCGGCAGTTATTGTGTCGTTGCCGGACAGAATCGATTTTGAAACCGGATTCGTCATCAGTCATCAGTCCGACCTAGTCGTTTGAGACCATTTTCGGAAAATACTTTGAAAATTATAGACATTTAGACAAAACGATAGCACGCTATTCCTCAGAACATGCGCGGAAAAAAACAGCCGATTGAGAATGTATCAATTAGATCACTTACGTCACGATGTTGACGGTAAAATTATCATCGCAATTGTAGCAATGAACAGTTGCCCAAAGACAAAGAAATGAAAAACCGCCGCGCAATATTTATGCCGCCTAGTGTGAAAGAAATTATTATATTCTTCAGGCCACTGTCAGAACGACAGCAACAGCGGATTTGACACCCCGGCAAAAACTTCCCAGTGTGGAACCAGCGGCACCTAAGCAGTTTGTCAATATTACAACAGCAAACAGTATTTTGATCTGAAAAACAATTCGGAGTTTTCTCGTTTGTAACGTTAATGTACATTTCTTGTCTGAAGTATTCGACATTTGGGAAAGACCGTCAATATATCAATCTATGTATCAATACAACACTCAAATCAACTGCTTTCATTAGAAAATGTGATTATGTGCTGAAAACAAAATATTTTCACAGAACAGCATCCATGCAGAATAATATACAACATCGACTTCTCACACACCGCATGCACAAAATAAGTTTTAACGACAAATTGACAAAAGCTAATTTACAGACGAGCATTACCTTCGTAGTGTAACGAGCATGATCACGAGAACGAGCATGCCTTATTCCATCCAAAGAGTAATCTACAGAAAACCCACATCCCGTAACAGATGGCCGTTGCCGTACGGTAGCGCTGGTCTGCCATGGGCAAAAACGCCATAGAGGAGCAAGTTAGTAAGAGATTATCTTTTGAAAAATGCATAATATTGATTGACTTGTCTTTCTCATTTCCTACTATTAATTGGGTGTGAATGTGGGCAAGTCTTTTCTCGAAAGAGAAAGGTCCGGATGCCATCTCAACATTTCTAGGAGAAGGGAGGAATGTAATAATCAAATAGGCCATACGTGATTTCAAGACTTTCCGATTATCTTCAAAAATTCCCAAATAAATAGATGCAGTAATAACAGATCCTTCGTCATTTTGCAACAACGACAAATTTAGCCTATAGTACCGTTTTTGTATTGGTTGATATCGAACAATATGTTCTTGATTGACTCATTTACCAAAAAATCACGAGGTGAGAATTTCGATGACTAATTGGCAAATATTATGGCAAACGAATAACTGGTTATTTTATTCCTTCGAATTATGTGCTAGTTTTTTGGAATAATTTTTTCTCGCATACAACTTGAACGTTCTAGACCAGTATATGGAATATTAATTATTTGATAACTTTCTATCAGAGAATGCTATAGTTATGATTTTACTTGATGAGTAAGTTAATCTAGCAGAATTCCTATCCCAGAGAAGAGAACTTGGTGACTTATTCATTTCCAATTTTATGCATTTTCCAAGTTATTTACATACTACACTCATTCCTTACTGTTTAAAAACATCTCTAAATATTGTGCTCGATATAAGACTTGTGGTTACATATCATACTCAATTTGTTTTGTTTTTGTATCTAAAAATTATTAATGATATATAACCGGTGTATGTGCAACTTTAAAAACTAAAGTCATCATCTACATGTACATTCTGTACATACATACAGTATCCTCAATTTCAATTTTTTTTATTGTAATTATACGGAATATTTGAATTTGGGTCAAACAAATAAATACTCCTTTTAGTAGGCTATGATAGAAATGATTCAAAAAGTAATGGTGACTAAATTCTGAAAAAGTTAAAAAATATTCTTATTATTGGCCATGTGATTATGTTCACTATGTAGAATAATGAAAAATGCTGCAATGAAATCAGTTATTATTTTCCAAAATTTCAAAATTAACATTAACATATTGACATCCTTGTCATGACTGCTGTATGTCTAATGCAGAAGTAGATAGCTTTGCAGACAGAGCTTTTTAGCATTAATTTTGTTCAATTAGTACGTTAGGTGTTGAGATATTCAAAATGATTTTTTTTCGGAGTAATGGTCACAATAAATTGTGGGAAAGTTGAGTCTACTCACTTATTTTATTCATCTTAAATAAAAATAATATTTCATGGATACCAACATAAATATCTCAAAGATCTTGAAAATCTATACCGAAAAACTTTCGCCAGATTCGTGCAATGTGAAATGAGTAGAAGGAAATATTTTACGAACCTTTATAGATGCAGGTCCAGAATGAAGATCATTTTCTTGACTCATGGAATGATTGTCATCCATAACATAAGCAGTGATAACATCATAGTCAGTATTTTCCTGCGTCTGATTCTGTATTGACCTTGTAGCTGAAGAATATGAAATAACTCAGCATAAACTTGATATACATATTATTTTAAAACAGAAATGCATAAATGAAAACACAAAGTTCAAACGAGTTATAATCAAATTTTAGTGATTTAGTACATAAAACATGAAAGCATATTAATAATATTCCAATAATATTGCCTCCATAGAGAAAAAGGGGTAAGAAGATATTGTTAGAAGTTAAATATAGAGCTGAAAATACACAAACTTCAGTAAACAATGAATTTCTAGGCATATAATGAACGTGCCTTTGCAGTGAAGCCCATCGTTACTTGATTGACTATTTTTGCACGGATAAGGAAGAACATAGAATTAACGACTTCAATATAGCTGCACGCTTTGCCTGATATGGTATCTAGCTCTATGGGGTTCCTCAAACTTGCTGGTTCGATAGTCAATTCGAGCTAACCAGGTTAGTCCTGAAATGTCCTCATGATTTCCAAAATCCATAATGAACTTCACTTCATAAACCATACAGAATGGTAGAGGCAGATATACTGTTTTTCAGATTGATGTTGTCATGTCATTTTCATCTGCGAGCTCTTTAGAGCTCGTATCTTTGAAACACTCATTGAATAAATAAAGAAATAACCAACTAGCTACACAAAATACTAAGGGTGCATAGTGGAAATCTACAGTGCAATAAATACAAACAGTTAAACGAAGTTCAAGAACAGGAGATAATAAAGAACAGAAATTTGTACCGGATAGGTTGAAAAGAATTGTATAACACTTTGCTCCCACCTGTTTTACATGAAGTGCAACAAAGTATTGTAACTCCGTGTTTTCGAAAATAGTTAATAAATACTACTGTGTTATATACAGTGTGTTCCGAATAAGATCTCAATATTTCAGGATCGCATTGATCTGAAAATTTAAATCCTACATATGTCGTCTTTACTTCATATGCTTCGTTTCTGAGATACGATGTACATGCTATTTCGATTATTTTTGGTTATGTTAGAATAGACCAAACGGCCACCCACCGGTCACTAACACCGTTCTGCTTGACTTTCGGATGAAAACCATTTGGCTCTCTTCTAAACTTTTGATAATCACCTAATATTGCATGAGCGAGCAAGTTCTCGTTTACAACCAAGAGCTATACATTTCAACTACATAGGATCTATATTTTGGAAATATTGAAGAAATAAGATTTCGAATGAATATATCTGCTGAATAACCGAACAATCTTTGACCTTTCACGAGTTTCACTTCGCTATTAAGCCATGAACATACTCGAAGGAAATCAAGTTTCTCAGAACATGAACAACAACGAGAAATATTTTTGGAGTAGATTTAGAGCCTTATTACCGACGCAAATACTCAATTGGACGAATGTGATCCTTCTTTATCGAGACTTCATTCTGAAACATCAGGTATACAAAGTTGTAGTAAGTTTTGAGCAAGTGAGTAATAGATAAGATAGAGTTCTGTCTCATAGGCGCAGTCAACGAGTAGACAATATGAAACTTAATATAGCCAGGCATGCCCCGTAAAGCTTTCAACGGAGGATACCTTTTCTGTTCAAAAATTCCAGGAATTTATTTCTTTGTAGGCAGCGTAGATAAACTGAACCGCCAGATGATGGCGCCACCGACCGACGCACGCTAGCTACTTCATTCCAACACAGCATAAGGTCGTCAATCACGGCCGCTCTCACTACGCCGCTTCTACAGTTCCAAAAGCAGGTGACAGAGGCTGCAGCCTATCTGATCAGTCTACCTCTGGCACCGGGACGAAACAACTTCCCCAAGAGCGCGCATTCCTTGAATTTAATGGATGTCACCCTGTATTATGCCATACAAATTCACTTCATGAAGGCAAAAATCTCACTGGTTCGCCACTACAGTTCGCTTTCTGTGTACTGTGCCAATACGTCAAAGGTCAGTTAAGAATTTTTTGCGGTGTGATGCGTGAAATAATGTCTTGGAATCTTAGACAATGAAAGTTTGTCTTCTGACACATTTGATCCACGTTTAGATAGGGGTATAGCCTGAGACAGAATTCTCCTTTCCTACCTATTGTGGGTGGTCGTCCTATGAAATTGAAAATTAAGCTGATGGAAGAAAAAATGAATTTGCCAATTCCTCTCACAATTGAAACTGATATGTTTTTATTAATCCCTGCTCATGAACCACATATATTCCCCAAGAATTCCATTTACCTGGATGGCTAGCTATTGAGTTTCGGTGATAGCGGTGGTCGATTTTGTGGTTATGATGGTGGGAATGATGATTGTTATTGAGGTTATGTTGGTAGTGTTGATGTTTCATGTAGGAATGGCGATGACGGATATATGTATGGTGAGGTATGGCGTTAGGATGACTGCCAGGAAGAAACTGAGGATAGACATGGTGGGACCATTGAGGGAATAGAGGTCTGGCGCTCCCTCCTACGCGAGCACGAAAGAAGAAGAAAAGTTTTAGTTGAAACAAGAAATACATCCAAATTAGAGAATATAGTTTCAGCGATATTGATCGGTACCTAAAGATGTCCCATCTCGAACTTCTCAACTGAAAATTTCCTTAGATAAGAAATGTTTGAAGGCATTTATTTCTAGAACAGTCGAGTTTGATTATAAGTCAACATCATTACTGTAATATCTTCTCTATGCATTTATTGTAGCGATGAATCTTAGGAAAATCTTCAAACAAATTAATGAAAGTAGAAGAGTACTAAGAGATCACGAAGTTGACCGATGAACGTTTGGCATCCCTACAAAATACACCTTAGTGCAGTGAAAAGGTATAATTATCGATATTGATCGCGTGTATACTCGATATCCAGAAAATTCGTCTGGATAAGAAGTTGGCTAATAGCATTGAGTTTTCAAGTATTTGAAAACTGAATGCTAATAGTTATTGATGGAACTCTCACTGGGGCCGCCTGTTATCGTTTCTTGGAAGATCTTATCGATCAAAGGATGACAGAATTTCTGGAAAGTTATGATCATCTGGACGAAACTCTCGAGACGTTCTAACAAGACTCAGATCCATCCTATTTTCAGCGACCAGTTCGAGCTTATTTGGTTCAGAATTTAAAGGAAGATGAGCGCGTGGGGCCATTGAGTTAACTGCTCATTCTACTGATTTTAGGACAACGTCTTATTAACGAATGTCGGGCATTTAGGACCTAGGATTTCACGAATGTGAGATTTTTCATTGACAGGCTGAACATTTGTACAGCCTACATCTGTCAAGATCAACAAGATGCAAGTGGACTTTTCATACTGAATCTCATATGTTACTTTTCTATGTTTTTTCTGGAAAAATTTATAACACTTAATTTTTTATTTATGAGAATTCACATTCCATATAGTGAGAGCTTTGCACAATATATCACAAGTCTTATAGTCACAATTGAAATCTCAAAGTTAATACTTTGATCTACGAAAGCGTGGCAACTTCTATTGAAAATCGACTTGTATTTGGAATTTCGTCGCAACTACATATTGAACGAATTTTTCAGCTAGAAAATTTCAAATGGGACACCACATGTATGAATTTTTTCTTTCTGGTTAAAATAGCAGTAGTAAAGCGAATAGAAGACATTCAAATCAATAAATTTCTGAAATTACAACACATTATAGTTTTTGATTTTTTTCAATTATAAAAGTAGTATTCACTACTTGAAATTAATCTCTTCATTCGCGATAGAGGAAACTTCTATATGGGGTATCAATTTTTGATGATATCAGAAGTCTATAAATACTTGTTTTCCGGATATATTTCGTCTGAATTCAAGCTTGACAGTAACCTTTCAATATTCGAAAGATGATGAAAATATACACCCATTGAAACTAAGAAAGGAAACCGATAGCTCCCACAGTAAACAGACATTTTTAAACAAGATTATGGAAATCCGCATTTTGGAAGCATTGTGCACGATGCATATAAGCGTGGTGGTGATATCATTGGTGAGTGCGGCAGAAAGTCAGTATTTCGAATCGATGTTATCAAAATGATTCGATAAATAGAGTCGTATTATCGCGCAGTGATGACACTATTTCACTCACATCTAAGTTAGAGCGACTACATACCTTGTGGGCTGTTTGAGTGATGTGAATTCCCATTACTTTTCGCAGGAGGTGCTGGACTTGCAGCTCTGATCGAAATAGGTGGTTCGAGAATATCTCTGTACTTGGATACCATCAGAACCGATATAAAATAGACTATAGCTAGCGACAGGAATTGGGCTTGCTTAGTTTCTTCCTGCAAATTGAACAATACTTTAGTTTCATTTGATATCGAATCGATGTCATCAATATCAACATTGAGAAGGTTTGGGAAAAATTCGAGGAATCAGGTATTTGTTCGCGTAATTAGAGTGGACATCCATTCAGGTGCTGACATTGAAGTTGTCATTTCCAAACCAAATACTACATAACAACTCGATCAGATCTGTAGGTTTAAAAATTTCTTACGCGTACATCTACAGGATCATTGAGCGGGTTGTAACATTTAACGAATTCGGCCTTTGTAATGAACGCAAAAGCTTACTTAAGAAACAGCTCACAGACTCGATAGTCGTGGTGAAGATTTAGAACTAAATTCCGAAGCTCGGAATTTGGAATAGGCGAAATGAGCCTTTAATGACTCCATATATGTTCATATTACAGTTTATCCTGAAATTTCAAAAATGCAGTTACTATCGGGCTGAAATTAACTAGGTAAATACCTTGTTGATTGTGGTATAACGTCTCAAAGGTTACTACAAAATCCTAATGCCGAATAGTCCCTAAGATATCAATAAAAAATATTCCTCAAGAAATTTCACCCGAGTCTTCATGTCAGTGTACTCCACAACGATCTAAGAAGTTACATTTTACTAGATCGGTATTTTTCGAATTTCTGATGAAGATAATTCCAGATGGCTTGAACTTAGAAACCATATTGAGCAGATTCACACTTGAATAAACTCATCCCACAAATCTTGAACCTACCTCGTTAATTTCAAGACTTCTCTTGCAATTTGATTTTTGTCCACGAATGTGTGAGTTCAACTAAAGCGCCCATCCCAATCCCCCAATCCGCCTTGAAATTCGATTTTTGCAGGTATTTCGGCATATCGATAACGATAAAGAAAAGATATCAGCTAGCAAAACAAAAACAATATTAACATACCACATCTCTATATATTACTGCTCTCAATCTATTGACATCCATATCTTGAAGTAGTTTTTCAGGATCCTTCACAGGTGTTGAGTTATTAGATAGATTTTCTGCGACATTCTGAAAATATCGATTCAATTGTTACTGAACGAATTTCGTATCCCCATCAATTTTTCTGATCAGATGGGAATCGGCTCTCGTGAAAACCATTCTTGTCAGGTTGACTATTCTCAATAGCTGATTCATGATTTTCTGCCAGTAGATCATAACGAACACAGTTTTTTCAAAAGACTGTAATCAATTTCAACTTTGAATTGTTTGAAATCGATGATGAACTTAATAACAGTTGAGATGGTGTCATCGAATGAAATTCAAAATGGTTCATGATTTTATGGCTGGCCAAATGCGAGGGATGTCTGTTATGCGCTCATAATGAAGTTGATTACTGCAGTACAGGTCACTGTGCCAGCACAAGGTTCTCTAACGTGCGAGGCCGTTAGTAGCTTGCATGTGACTTACTGCAAGATATTTTGATTTTACTGATCACAAGCCTGTTTCACTACACCACATGAAATAACATTGCTTTCAAGGTCTGGTGACATAGTGCAAGTTCTCCTGAGGTCAGTTGCTGCAAAGTAGGTGCTCCTACTCTGTATCCCATCATAAGAATAATTACTATTTTGAATGAGTTAGTAATTTCTGTCCTGGTAACACTGTGCGAGTCACCGACCAGACAGTAGAAAGCACCTGGGTATTTTCATCACAGCAGGTCAACCATGAATCCTTTTCCTTATGAAATCCAAAGCACAGATGCATTTAATATATGGGTCATAACATCATTTTCTTATAAACTAAATTCCATCCGCATGTCTTCAAAGAAAGCTTCACGCAAATCTCTGTTTCTATAATAAGGAATTAAGCCATTACTTTGCAACCAACTAACTGTGGTACTACAGGATAATTTGATCCTCGGACGCCAACTTGCATTGTATCATTGTATAAAGAATTCTTCTCTATACAATGATTGTATTGCTAAAATGGCAGTAGCTAGTACGCAAGATATTACCAAGAGGTTTGAGGGTCAAATGTGGAGATAATGAGTACATAAGTATAGCTAATAAAGATAGGAAATGGTTTCATGGAGAAGAAAGAGCTCCAGTAGTAATAAATAACATAATCACAAGGACGAATATCCGTCGATAAATCAACAAATATTCCCCCTTGATCAGAGCTAATCACCCAATCAACCAAAACACCTACACCGAAGAAGCGGATCCAAGTAGAATGACTACAGCTCATCCTTTTGTCGGATGAACGTCACACACATCGATCAGAGTATTCTGCACTCGAAGGTGAGACTCGCAAGATGCTCCTGGCAGATGGCGCGCTGTAAGTTGTATACTGCAGTAATCCTTCTGAAAGGTAACAAGTATCGAGAGAACTCTCTGCGGCTTATCCAAGTTAAGTTGACCTGACGATCAATAACAATTGTGAAACAGCTGTAGTCATTCTACTTGGATCCGCTTCTTCGGTGTAGGTGTTTTGGTTGATTGGGTGATTAGCTCTGATCAAGGGGGAATATTTGTTGATTTATCGACGGATATTCGTCCTTGTGATTATGTTATTTATTACTACTGGAGCTCTTTCTTCTCCATGAAACCATTTCCTATCTTTGTTAGATGTTGGACGTTTTCGTCTTGTGGGAATCCACATGAACCGAGTGTTTCCAATGTTGATCGGTTGTTTGTAAAGCTGCAATATCGCAGTTACAGCGACCTGATGCGACAAAAGGATGAACGTCACACACATCGATCAGAGTATTCTGCACTCGAAGGTGAGACTCGCAAGATGCTCCTGGCAGATGGCGCGCTGTAAGTTGTATACTGCAGCAATCCTTCTGAAAGGTAACAAGTATCGAGAGAACTCTCTGCGGTTTATCCAAGTTAAGTTGACCTGACGATCAATAACAATTGTGAAACAGCTGTAGTCATTCTACTTGGATCCGCTTCTTCGGTGTAGGTGTTTTGGTTGATTGGGTGATTAGCTCTGATCAAGGGGGAATATTTGTTGATTTATCGACGGATATTCGTCCTTGTGATTATGTTATAGTATAGCTAATGTCTACTTTCACGCCAGCAGCTAGTACTTGTTGACAACTCGTGTTGTTCAACTGAGCCATTATTAGACTATACGCTGTACATATATCACGCCAACTTCTCGGTACCATCCATAAAACTCTTTACCCCATGAATATTCATTAATCGAACGTTTATGAAGCAATTTGCACCGCTATTTGCTCGTTTTCATCACGCTTGAGAATAGCCATCCTGGTGCATCAGAACTTACCTTTGGTGAATTCTGTACACCTCGAATGAAAGACTGGAGGTGTGCAGCTTTGTGACTGGCATTCACGGAGGCAGGTGCAAGTGATAGGTGCGGCCTGCTTCTCTCTTTGCACTCCAAACAATTTCGCACTGCGCATGTGCAAACCTAATACAAGCACACAGACATAACGATGATCAAAAACGTATCACATGCATAACAAAAAAGTGTAAAAATATGATCACACAAATCATCAAATTGCAACACATCCGAAAACATTTTTCTTATAAGTGGAATATGTACAGGTTTACCGAAAAAATATTGTCGAAATGGCATATTGGAAACTGCGCATGACAAATTATATAGGGTTCAATCACCCTACCAGTTGAATCCATAGAGGAAGATATATGGGAAAGTAGATGAAAGAGGCTTTGATTTACTTCAGTACAATGAAAAAATCGTTGAATCAGAAAATCGTAGTGATCATACATTTTTGAACACACAAAGGAAGCAGCTAGATTTTCATCGTAAAACCGGAATTCTGAACTATTAAGCATATTTGGAAAAGCAAACAATATATCCTGCTCAAATGGGATATCATCAAAATTTTCGCCTCCAAGTAGGATTATTCTGAGATATCCTAGTTTTCATGAGAACTTATAAGGTCTGAATCGCATATCCAATAGACATATCAAGAAGTTCTTCAGATATTATGCTGGCTTCCATAAAAAAGCTAAGTTTAGAAACCTACATGTTAATTTGCTAAATGATATTGGGTGTTCTTTTCTTTGTGGAATAATTATTAGGCATAAGTTCAATAAAATATGTCCTCCTTGATACTAATTTGCCGTGCACAGTTTATACAGTTAATAATTATTCGCTTCAATAGATTTAAGTCTATTATTCTATACACAGACATACCAGTCGTAAACATTGTCTTAGAATGCCTCCACTCGACATATTTTTCTCTGATTCCAGTTCTCCAAAGTTCAAGGAACTTGCAAAGATTAGCACATCGGCCATATTGACGAGCCTTTGAAGAAAAGAAACAGCCACCTCTATCGGCATGCCTTGAGTTGGTTCTATCACATCCAGTTCACTCTGAAGAAATAATCCAAATAATTAATCGACATACTCGAGGAGTAAAATTGAGCACTCACATTTGGAGAAGTAGCTGAAGCTAATAAAGGTAGCAATCCCCCGCAAGCTATGATCAGGTTGTCAGCCAGTTGCGAAATCAAATGGACAGTGTTCACAACAAATATGGCATTGTCACTGCTGTTCACGAAGTCGAGTACAGACTTGGTTGAATGGCTTCTCCAGACTTGGATGTCGGTCTCTAGAGAGAAGAGAACGTCGGACAGAAGTCTCTGGTGTATGTAGGACCACTTGAATTCTGGTATTCTGAATGGTGGCCTGGTTGGTCCAGGACTGAACATCGGTCTTGATGAGGTAGAACTGGATTTTGAATATTTATTTCCTGAAAATGGTGACGGAAATGTAAAGTTGGTGATCCATAGTGAATGAGTTAGTTAGTTAGTGGTTTGTAGGGCTGGGTGATGAGAAAAACTAACAATCCTTTTCGATTGGCCGACGTTTCAAGTAACTTTTACTCTTTTTCAAGGCCAAAATTAAATCTCAGTAACATAATATTTCACATAAAATTACAATGATGGTTAACAAATGACAGAACAAGAAACGTTGAGGGCGAACACATCAAAATAAAAAACTCACCGAATTGATAAGATTGTGATACACCCTTCACAGTTTTTTGTTCTGTCGTTTGTTAACAATCATTGTAATTTAATGTGAAATATTGTGTAACTGAGATCTCATTTTAGCCTTGAAAAAGAGTAGAAGTTACTCGAAACGTCGGCAAATCGAAAAGGATTGTTAGTTTTTCTTATCAACCAGCCCTACAAACCACTAACTGGTAAACCCGCAAGATTTCCCGTCGCGAAGCTATAAGTAAGATATCCACACCATTGTAAGCAGTGTGAGTTCCTGAACAAAAAATATGAAGGCCAACATAGGCGGTCTCTCTTTGTTTGGAAGATATGTTCGCTCAAATTTCCAAATTGTTGCACTTCTACATCTCAAATCTAGTTCATGAATCATCTTTGAACCTTCAACCAACGAAAAGCGATACTTTCTTTCAAGAATATTCATCATTTAAAGGAGGAAAAGTGAAAATATTAGACAACCACCTAATCTATATTTCTACGAAATCCTTCTCAATGTTAAAGCGAGGCTTGGCAACAGCGTCTTTCCATCGCTGACCAACGTATTATCACCGAAGAGTAATTGCTGGCGGGAAAAATGAAATGATGGGCAGTTGAATGATATGATTGTAAGGAAAATGCTTCTGTCACTGAAGAAGAGGCGGTTATTCTAAAATCAAAACAAAATCATTGAGAATATTCGTTTAAGGTTTCACTCTCAATATTTTCGTTTGAACTTTCTTTCCCCTTCAAAATAGGGAGGTTTTTATCTACTTCGTTTTTTGTTGTCTTCGAGATGGTCCCAGTTTAGAATGAGATTCAGGGTATTACAATAAAATGGGTTATATAATAACCTCGATTTCATTGGAAATCTGGGAAGGGCGCGATCTATCACATATGAAAAAAATGTACGTTGAAATATATATCAGGGTGTATTCTCATTCTATTACTATGTGTTTCAACCTTGTGGATTTCATTAGAAACGAATTCTCCTATTGGAAGATTTAGAGTATAGCAGTAAACACAGTAAGAACTGAGAACATATTTCATTTTTCTCGCCAGCAATAATCTCATTCACGAATACGCACGATGGCACGATTCCGACCGATGGAATTCGAGCCATTGCCAAACTTCACTTTTAGACTGAGTCGAAATCAGAAGGAATAGAGGTTAAGTGGTTATCCAGTAATTTCATTGTTTTTTCATTATATATTGATTATTCTTGAAAAAAAGTGTTGCTTATTGTTGGTTGAAGGTTCAAAGGTGGTTTGTGAACTATACAGATGAAGTGCGAGATCGTTTTTATGGTGGAAAAAGGGACCTGAAAACGAATCATTTTGGAAATTTGGGGGCCCATGTCTTCCAAATTAAGGGAGACCGCCTATGTTCGATTTCACATTTTTCATTCAGAAACACACACTGCGCATAATTATGTGAATATCTTTTCAATATCTCGGCGACGGGAAATCTTGCGGGTTTACCGAAATGCAAAATATACAACAGCAAGATGCGATGAATGATCACGAATTCAGCTAGATCGCTAAATTAAAAGTTAGCCTGTCTTGCCAACACTGCAAGAATACGATCAATATTAGAGCGAAGGTGCAGGTCAGGATTAGAATGTTTGCAATATTCTGTTGCATACAGGAAACTAATTTGTGACAATAAACATACCTAACCAATTTCTTTTTTCCATAAAACTTTAATACTTCAGATGTGCACATTAGAAGACAGTTTGTCATCCAAAATGATTCTATATGCACTGTATATAAAACGCAAACTTTTAATTGTGCTACTAATTACAACAGTTGACATCACATATCCAGTTGAATAAAAAATAAAATCGCGTAATAAATATACCTACCTCCGAAATGATTCGGATCCACTTGAGTTGAAGTTGAAGCGCTTCTTGGTCTTCTTTCTTCAGAGCATTCATTCGTCGGATCATTATTTTGATTTTCTAGGTGATTGCTAGGTAAGCTAACTCTCCGTTTGGGTTCATCTAGAGGCACTGTAGCTAAAAAATGATTTACATTTGCACTATGAAGTGGCGTTAAAGTAACAAAATTACAACCTTAGCTCAAAACATTAAAAAAATTGCACACTTTGCTTTATTGCACTCAAAGTGCGACCAAAGTACTCTTATATTATATTATCATTACTATTATTTCAGCTCATGTTTTGATTGATATAAAATGTCTATCAATCATGTAGGGGTTATTAGAGATTTATTTTGTTTGTTTTTTGGTTGGGATAGTATGGGGTTTTGATGTGTACCAGGCCTACACTAAGACATTGAATTGCTTATGTGGGATTATTGTAATGAACAGGTTTAGGTAAATGAATAAATAAATAAATAAATGAAATAAAATATCAATAGAAATAACGGTAAACCCGCAAGATTTCCTGTCGCGAAGCTATAAGTAAGATACTCACATCATTGTAAGCAGTGTGAGTTCCTGAACAAAAAATATGAAGGCCAACATAGGCGGTCTCTCTTTGTTTGGAAGATATGGGTCCCCAAAGTTCCAAATTGTTGCATTTTCAGATCCTTTTTTCTGCCATAAAAATGGTCTCTCACTTCTCAAATCTAGTTCATAAATCATCTTTGAACCTTCAACCAACGAATAGAGACACTTTCTTTCAAGAATATTCATTATTTAGAGGAAGAAAAGTGAAAATATTAGACAACCACTTAACCAATATTTCTACGAAATACTTCTCAATGTTAAAGCGGAGCTTGGCAACAGCGTCCTTTCATCGCTGGCCAACATATTATGACCGAAGAGTAGTTGCTGGCGGGAAATATGAAAAGGTGGACAGTTGAAGCATTGTTTAAGGAGGAGATCTTCTCCTTAAACAATGAGATTATTTTTTTAAGGTTTCATTCTCAATATTTTCGTTTGAACTTTCTTTCTATCCCCTTCAAAATAGGGAGGTTGTTATCTACTTCGTTTTTTGTTGTGTCTTCGAGATGGTCCCAGTTTAGAATGAGATTCAGGGTATTCCAATAAAATGCGTTATATAATAACCTCGATTTCATTGAAAATCTGAGAAGGGCACATATGAAAAAAATGTACGTTGAAATATATATTCAGGGTGTATTCTCATTCCATTACTATGTGTTTCAACCTTGTAGATTTCATTAGAAACGAATTCTCCTATTGGAAGATTTAGAGTATCGCAGTAAACAGTAAGAACTAAGAACATATTTCATTTTTCTCGCCAGCAATAATCTCATTCACGAATACGCACGATGGCACGATTCCGACCGATGAAATTCGCGCCATTGCCAAACTTCACTTTTAGTCCGAGTCGAAATCAGAAGGAATAGAGGTTAAGTGGTTGTCCAGTAATTTCATTGTTTTTTCATTAAATATTGATTATTCTTGAAAAAAAGTGTTACTTATTGCTGGTTTGAGGTTCAAAGGTGGTTTGTGAACTATACAGATGAAGTGAGAGATCGTTTTTATGGTGGAAAAAGGGACCTGAAAACGACTTATTTTGGAACTTTGGGGACCCATATCTTCCAAATCAAGGGAGACCGCCTATGTTCGATTACACATTTTTTATTCAGAAAATCACACTGCGTACAATGATGTAAAAATCTTTTCAATATCTTGGCGACGGGAAATCTTACGGGTTTACCGAAATAACCAATACACCATAACAAATGGCGCTCAACTTCTGAGCATAGTGAGATACTTACTATCTTGTTGGGCTGGAGTGTCAGTTTCTGACACCTTTTCATTATCATTAGGGTTCGGAAAACTTGAAGAGACACTATTTTCGACATCGTAACTAGGATCACAGATTTTCGAAATCGTTGGAATGCTTTCGACCGAAGGCACTTCACTGTCTTCATGTTCAACGCCTTTCTCAGTTTCATCTTTCGAACTTGTTACAGGATTGTTTTCTATCGATTTAAGTTCACTTGTTTGATTAGGAATGTCTTCAGTTAATTCATTATTTATACTAGAATCAATATTGGACGGCTCTAATTCTACAAACACAGCACTATTTTCAACAATTGGCACAGCTTCTGATTTAACGTTATCAGTTTTGAGAGGTTCACTATTTGCGGAATCATCGACTTTTTCGATTCTCACATCACCCTCCACAC
This sequence comes from Myrrha octodecimguttata, assembly GCA_958510865.1. Lineage (NCBI taxonomy): Eukaryota > Metazoa > Arthropoda > Insecta > Coleoptera > Coccinellidae > Myrrha > Myrrha octodecimguttata. The sequence goes on along the minus strand of OY294058.1, from coordinate 45,106,824 downwards.
CTTCAGTTGGATTGACTTTCTCCACTTCTTCTTGAACATATGGAATGCTTTCAACATCAAATGAGCCTAGTTCTGTATTCTGAATCGTTTCAGGCACCTCGTTAGACACTGTAACTTCCAAAATCTTGCTATCATTTTCTGGATCTATTGCAACTGGAGATGGGATCCCTTCAACATGCTGCTCATCTTCTATATAAAAAATATATATACTTTTTATGTGTTAGTAGTCAACAAAAATTACTTTATAAATGTTATATACAATGTTATATACAACATCATCTGAAGAGTACATTACAACATTTTCCTAAACAGTTTCCTTATTCTGAATTATAAAATTCGCTTACTATTCAACATTAACACTAAGCGTGCTTTCTATTTGACAATTTGGGGAGCTCGGAGCTGCCCCCGCGCATGAAACTTGTTAACAAATTTTATGCACGGGGGCAGCGCCGAGCTCCCCAAATCGTCAAATAGAAAGCTACATATGATTACAAATTCGAATGATGTTCAGCTATGATGTCCTTCAACTTTCTATTGCCGTGAAACCAAGATGAACTCTAATATACTACATTGTTCTTCTATATATCTATATTTTTTTGTGTTTCAGTTTGAATTTCACTGAGTAACTACTTTGAACACGTTTACTCCATAATTTCTTGACAATTCGAAATGTTGCAAAAAATTTGTTCAGAGAAATGACTGTTATTATTTTTGTTGAAGGTTGGATATTTTAATTTGTGAGCTATGAAATCGTTGACATATAACTTCTAAACTAAGAGTAAAACCAAACTGCGTTATTACGTTCATCACTCTCTGATCATAGGATCATTGAGTTCAGGATGGAGGGAGATAACACCTATTCCCCTGCGACTCGAAATCCTAGAAAGACAGATTGGTTCCTTTACAAAAACCATCTAAAAGAAAATCTAGAACAAATCGATGCGGATGACCGTCATTTCGATTTGAACTCAAGGGTAGAGCAGGTTAGTAGGGCAATAATGGAGGCGTTCGACTCCAGCTGTCCGCTCACCAAAGCTAAACCAAGTAAGGATGCTCCTTGGTGGAACGAGAACCTGTCAAACCTCCGAAAGGAGGTCCGTCGGCTCTTTAATAGCGCAAGACGGAATAACAGCAGGCAGGAGTACACCGAGAAACTTACACAGTATAATAAAGAAATAAGGAAGGCCAAAAGGCTTAACTTTCAAGCTTTTTGTGAAAATATCACTTCCACTCCCATCGCAGCCAGACTTCAAAAAGTCATGGCAAAGGGGGGCACCAACCCCATACTGTCACTTAAAAAGCCAGACGGGTCACACACTGAGGGAGAAGAAGAACGATCGATTCTTCTTCTCAAAACACATTTTCCAGGTAGTGAACCCATAAGCAGTATTGAAACAGCAACCGAGTTTACCAAAAAATCCGGCAAGGATGATTGGGATATTGCTAGAAAGATATTTACAAGACAACGACTGGAATGGGCAATTAGTACTTTTTAGCCGTATAAATCACCAGGAGTAGATGGTGTGTTTCCTGTACTCCTGCAGAAGGGAGCGGAAGAAATTCTTCCCCATCTGCTGAAAATCACAAGAAGCAGCTTAGCACTGGGTCAAATACCTGATATTGGAAAAGGGCAAAAGTAACCTTTATCCCAAAAACAGGAAAAAACGACTGGACTGATCCCAGATCCTTTAGGCCCATTTGCCTAACTTCGTTTTTGCTCAAAACGATGGAGAAGGTAGTAGATAACTACATAAGAACGGAGAATCTGGAGAAGAAGCCACTTCACAACTGTCAGCATGCGTACAGGGCAGGGCGTTCTACGGAAACTGCTCTGTATGGGCTGACTGAAGGCATCCAGAAGTCTCTGAACAACAAAGAAATCGCATTGTGCGCTTTCCTAGATATATCTGGGGCCTTTGACAACACAACACATGTATCTTTCAAAGAGGCACTTGTAAGGCCAGGAGTAAACGATACCATTATAAAATGGTTGTGTAAGGTGCTCTCGACGAGGACAGCTGAGACATTGGTGGGCAGTCAGACCATCTCTGTTAAAACTAGTCGCGGAACACCTCACGGAGGAGTATTATCCCCCCTCCTATGGAGCCTGGTAGTGGATGAACTATTGCACAGGCTTACGGAGCTTGGCTTCGAATGCATAGGATATGCCGATGACATAGTCCTAATAGTAAGAGGCAAATTCGAGGATGTCCTCTGTGAGTTGTTGCAGAGGGGCCTCAGAATTATTGAGCAGTGGTGCTTATCAGTGGGTCTCAAAATCAACCCAGCAAAGACCACAGTAATTCCCTTTACTCGGAAGAGAAACCTTCCAGCTATGAAGTCCATTTCGGTAAATGGAGTTGTTGTAGGATGGAAGTCTGAGGTCAAATATCTGATAGTCTGATATAAATAATAGATAGTAAGCTTCTGTGGAATGAGCATGTTAAAATTACTGCTAGTAAAGCGATAAGGGCTTTAATGGTGTGCAAAAGACTATCCGGCAAAACTTGGGGGTGTAACCCTAAAATACTGAGATGGATGTACATCATGATTGTAAGACCGATAATAACATACGGGGCAGTAGTTTGGTTTGCTAAAGCAGGGCAGACAAGCACGAGGAAAATACTCGACAAGGTACAAAGGCTTGCCTTTGTTTGCATCACTGGGGCTATGAGAACATGCCCGACTAGAGCACTTGAGGTCATCATAGATCTCAGTCCTCTACATCTAGTGATCAGAAGGGTAGCCCATGAAGCTATCCTTAGAATCTCTAAGGAAGGTACAGGGAATGAGAGAATCAAAAGTCAGAGAGCTTGGTCCTCCCTGAACAAGTACATCTCATTAGCGAACCTACCTAGTGATGTTATGATTAAAAAAGTAAGCATCAAGAAGAACTTTGACTCAATGCTATGTAAAAGGGAAGAATGGGAAAAGGAATACACTACCCAAAAACTCAAAGCAAATACCGTTAAATGGTATACAGATGGTTCTAAAACCACGACGGGGGCCGGCGCTGGAGTATACGGGCCTAGAACCAAATGTACACTATCGCTAGGCTCCTACTTGAGTGTTTTTCAGGCAGAAATACTTGCTATCGAAAGATGCATAGACATAAACCTGGAAAGAAACTATCAAGGGTGTGACATAGTGATCCATTCTGATAGTCAGGCTGCTATTAAAGCACTGAACTCCTATGTCATCGACTCAAAGCTGATATGGGAGTGCCGAAGGAAACTCAATGAAGTAGGCAAGAATAACAAGGTCTCCTTAGTCTGGGTTCCTGGGCACTCGGGAATCAAAGGAAATGAAGAGGCCAACACTCTAGCCAGAAAGGGAGCACAAACGCTACCTACTGGCCCAGAACCTTTCTGTGGTATAGGCAAATGTACCTATAAGAAAGAGTTTTTGGAGAAAGAAGAAAATGAAAGAGGGGCACTGTGGAGGAATTCTCCAGGAATGGAACACTCTAAAAAGTTCCTTCGGAACTTTGAAATTGCTAGATCCAAAAATCATCTGGATCTCAGTAAGAATAAGTTACGCCTCCTCACTGGTTTCCTCACAGGACACTGTCGCCTAAGGAAGCACATGATGAGAATGGGCTTATCAGAAACTGACGAGTGCAGAATTTGTGGGGAGGAGGAGGTGACCCCTGTTCACCTGATCACAGAATGCCTCGCCATTGTGAGCCTGCGCAAAAGATACCTTGGACAGGAGCATTATAGGAGGAATGAGAACTTAGCCTCCTTGAAGCCCTCACAGATATTAGAATTCATCAGAGCTCTTGAGCTGGAGGGCGAGCTGTAGGTTGCGAAAACAGCTCTGACAAGGGGGCACAATAGACCTTAAGGTCGCAGTGGAACGTAACCCCTTACCAACTATCAACTATCAACTACGTTCAGGAGATTGTATGAATTTAATATGAACCACATTCATAGGGGGGCTGATCATAATTTATACAATCACCATACATGCAACCATTCAGTTGACAATATTGTTGACATCAGATTAGCTATCAATCCAACTCACCCATTTCAGGAGTTACCGAGGCATGTACTTCTTTACTCGTAATGGAAATTTCTTTCAATGGCGATTCGATAGTCGTTATCTCCACAACTTCATCACCTTCAGTAGGAGTTTGATACCTTTCTGACAAATCGCTATCAAGAACATCTCTTTCTGGGCTTGTTGGTGAGCCGGTATCTTCAATACTTTGAATACTTTGCTGTGAGACGATCGATTTATCGTTCTTCTCTTCATCTTCTTGTTCTTGTGTAAGGGTAGACTCCATGTTCGTGTCCTCATCCTCTTTGTCTGCTTCTATAACGCTATTAACGATTTCATTGACTGCTTGTACTATTTCTTGATCTACCACTACGATTGGAGAAGGAACTTCATCATTTCTAAGATCCTCTTCACACTCCTCTAAAAGCTTCTCCGACTTCTGAATTATTTCTTCCACAATTTCGGATATGATCTCAGTTGACTCTATTTCTTCAACATTCTTTGCAGGAGATCCAAAGCTCGAGCTGCTCTCAGTATGGATACCGTTACAAACTACCATCTGGTATTCACAGGGCTCCGGTGTACTCTCCACTATCTGCGATTTCAATGGCGAATCCATCGAAAACGGCGATTCTTTGCCCACTTTAACGTCACTATAGAGGTCACTAGTCCTTGAATCTAAACTGACACCTTCACTGTCTTCATGCTTGGCAGTGTAGGACATAGGGCTTCCTTCCGACATTGTGTAGTCGCAGTTGCACAGATGATCAGATTTATCGTTACCATGGGTTAATTCGCGGGCGTTTGCTCTATTGTTCCATCTCTCATCGGGATCATCTTGGCAACCATTTGCTACAGCCTGCGTTTGATGTTCCCAACCGGAAATGGTGCTGATCGGGTGTTGCTGTCTCACCAAAGGGTCGGTTATGTTATCAGCACGATGACGTTCATAGTGTTCGTACATTTGGGCAAACTGAAGTTTGAATTCTTCATATGACACCTGGGAAAATATATTTTAAATTTATCAGTAAAGAGTTTCCATTCATTAGCTTCAACTAAGAGGAACCAATGGAAATAAAAAAAATTACAGACATTTGGACAAACCGATAGCACGCTGTTCCCTAGAACATGCGCGCAAAAAGATGGATAGGCTGTAACGTTACAAAACGCTCCACTGTCGATTTCAGTTTCCATCGCGAAAATACGTCATACTAATAATTTCAATTCCAATAGCAAGAAAAAACGCCTTACTGAAATTTTATGATCGGTCGCTAAAGAACGCTCTTCGCTTTGACAGTTGAGTGTGTGTTTCGCATGCGCGACCCTTCCAACTCGGTCCAGCCGATGGAAAATTCTTTCTTTTGGTGCGTAGGAAGTTGAAGATTCAACACCTTGCTAGAGTTTAGCGAATTAAAGAACTTCGTAATCCATTAACATCGTGGAATTTTGAAGTTTTATTGTTTCTTATAAGACGTCTATTCAAAAGGCGGTAAGTACTACTTATATCCCGACCAATATTTTTTGCTTTTGTGAATGCCAAATTGTGATTTCTGATTTATTTCATTCCTTGCAGGTTATACAAGTTAACATTTTTCCTTTGTTTGGTATTGTGCATTTGATTTCTTGTCTCATTCTTATTATCGAATAACGTGCTCTTATTCCTGAGTTCTAGATATTTCATCTCATATTTATTAACTTGTAAATTATTTCAATAACGTCTAGAGTCACTGGGAATGAGATCACGCGTTACAGGCACTATCTTATAGTTTTTAAATTTGCAGTCTTTGTACCGGGGCTACCGCCCACTGCATTATCTTTGTACCGGGGCTACCGCTCACTGCATCATCTTCGTACCGGGGCTGTCGCCCACTGGACAGTCTTTTCACCGAGCTATCGACTGCTGGATTATCTTTTTACTGGGACTAATGCCCATTTGAATATCCTACTACCGGACCCAGAGTTTGACTGGATCATCTTAGTACTGGAAGCAATTATTACTGGATTATCTTAGTGCTGGAGCTGATCATGACTGGAATACCTTTATTCCGAAGCTAATTATTACTGGAATATCTTCATTCTGGACTTTATTCTGGATGGAATCTCTTGAAACTGGACTACCCGCATAATACCTGTATTTTGGAGGATCATACCGTCGGATCCTTTACTATTAAGATAAGTGCTTCTTCGAATCCCGGATCTCAGATTCACTGTACCTAAATTTGTGTATGTAAATAGCTATTTTAATTGTAAAGTTGAAATAAATAGATAGGGAGTAAGAGGTTGCATCATTACCACCAGATTAACGATTAGGGATACATTCAGGAGTTAATTTAATTTCAAGGCAGGCACAAGAAAAAGTGGAGGGAAGAACCCCTGAACTTATCTGACAGGCAGAGATATGTTAAATACCGTAATTTACGAACCTTGGAATGCACTATGGCAAGTGTATCAACCCATACCCTCCAACCACCATATTCATATTTGATTGCATGGTGTAGTAACATCCTGAACAGGGAATACACCATATCTGAAAGTTTCTGTTCTTCGGTGTTCTTCGGGTGGATATAAGCCATTGCAATGAGCCACTCTTGCCAAACCGACATTTGCAGTACAGTCCTTCTATTTTCCCTGTTGTTGTTACAAAGAAGCGTCATGTCTGAGAGGAAAAGTTTCTTGACTTCCAGCAGCTGCTCGTCTTGCTTGGACTGGCGGATCAATGTAGCAACTACTTTGAGAATCACTGAAAATTCAGAGAGTTACGTGGGTAAAAATTTGTGTTATGTCTAGAAATCTGTCAAATGGAAAGGAGAGGCAAAATAAGATATTTTCTGGGTTTGTGGTATGAAATTTGAAGGCCTCCAGAAGATTTCGAATGATTGAAAGAAATATGAAAAAACTTATCGCAGATACGTAATAACGTCCTTGAACTCAGCATTGAATCACCAATGGTTTGAACAAGATGAACCTGTTTCGATGCATACACACTATCACACGATACACTCCATTGGGTTTTTCGCATGTTTCCGTGATTAAGTTTAAACAGGTACAGAGAATGACAGCATATGTTATCTTCAATGATGAATTGCTGCTAAGTAACCAATGCCTTAAAAAGATCGGAATCTGCTGTGGAGAACGTAATGATATTGAGATTGAGTTGAAGGCATGTTCAAGGGAGTATTGAAGTCATAGTTTGATAATGTAACCAATCGTCAGTTGACTTGATTCTAGATTGAAAAAATATGAGGCAGTTGACTTAAATATTTGTGACCTAAATTTGAAATAGTGTGAATAGTTCTAAATATAACGATAACTAATAAACTAATGACACATTTGCTCAACAGGAAACTCAAAAATATTGTAATATGTAATTTCTGCAATGCACAAGTTTAAACTTCAGAAAATAAATATTTCAATAGAAAAAATCTACTCACTAGGATTTTCCAGCCTGAAATGTGACTCGGGCTCTGGATGTCTGGTGTATAAAATCTGCTGGCTAATATGCTCAGTCATAATTTCATAAAGAACGTTGTATGTCGGCAATGATAAGCTGTCTTCGTTCAACAGAAGTCTCTCCGCCAGCAGTGTATAAAGATTGTGGGGACTCATAACATCGTATTTTCTCTTGTGGGTGCTTCTACTCAGGAAAAAACCTAACAGTTTCAAAGCTTGTAATCGTATTAATTGACTTTCAGAAGCTAGGAGCTTGAAGATACAGCGTACACCAAATTTGGCATCGAACGCGGGTACCATAGAAGAAGGATGTTCTGACATTAAGGATATCAACATCTGCAGTACATCATGAAGATTTTCATCCTATAAAAAAGAAGTATTACTCATCACTCAAGAGCAGTCGATATATTCTAGAGATGAGCAGTAGTTCAGTTGATTTTCACATCGTCAAGTGCAATTTCAAGATAAATGGAAACCAGAAGAACTGGAAACGAAAATATCGCCGGTTCTCGCATTCACCAACAATAAGAAGAACTAGCGTCTACCGGCAGTTATAATTTAAAACACTTATATTCTGAACATTTTACTTCCGATATCATAACGTTAAACCGGAAAATTTAAATATTTCGCTTTTATTGAAACATTCTTTATACGCAGAAGGCAGATATTTTAAATCTATAAGTTCGTTATATAATGTTTAAAAAACTGAATTTCTGAAGAAGTCCCACTAAGTTGAGATCAGGTGAATTTAAATCCATTTTAAACTATACTCACTTCGTGTATTGTTGTCAGGTAATTCAATATACTTTGCAGCTCATCGTCTTTAACTCCATTTCCAACCATTATGAGTTGCTTTAGGAAGAGAAGTATGTATGCTCGGATAGCCAAGATATCCTTCTGAGCGGGTCGAGGACCGTCTGAAATGATAATTTGAAGTCAAATAGAAGTTCTGAGGTGAAACATCATCTCATAACAAGAGTTCCCAAATCGGAGTTTATACAGAATATAGTTGATAATGTTAAAATAGACTTTTTTATCACTACCTCAGTTTTTTTTCTCATTCGGTGTAATGGACTCAGATAGATAGGAGCTATGAATTTACCCGAAAAATATCATATGATTCAAAAGGAGGGCAAATCTTCATCTTCAAATATTAATGTATATCTGAATAAGTCTGAGGTGTTACATCTTGTCGCAACAAATGTATTATCTGATCCTTTGCATGCTGGCAAGGAAAAACTATTGTTATTTCCTTCCGATGTTTCTCATCAAAGGAAGATGAGACGACGGATTACGTTGAGATATCAAGATACAATTTCCGGTGTTTCAGGAAAACATGGGGAGGAGATGGCTTTTATGTCATCTATATTCACCGCATGTCGTTTATATATTGCCTGCGGAAATGAGTAGGAATTGCATTGTTAATGAAGCATTAACAAATGTACAGTGTCGGGTAAACCGTAAAGAATATTTGAACTGATTGAAAATTTCATCTTTTAGGAGATAATTTGTATTTTGGGAATTCGCTCCACTTCATTATTATGGATCTACGTCTCCAAATGGAAGCTGATTCGGAAACTTTTTTCCTGAACATTGCTGAAAAGTGATGCTTTTCGGAAGTATGAAACAGTTTTCATTTATTTTTAGAGAAATGGGAATGATATTTAAAATTTGAATTTTTCTATTTCTATTCCTTTAACTTTGGTCTGATTTTCTGAAACAATTTCAGATCTACCTGAATCTGAACATTCTCCAAATTGTATAAATCTCAACGTAATTAACCATATTATTTTTGGAAGGGATGATAATTCCATCGAATTCCATTCCTCAACTTTCACAATTTTGACGAAAAAAAAATTATTTTTCTTATTGATCAGAATGAAAAAATGATTGATAGCAATAAATTATTTGCTTAGAGAAGTGAAAATATACAATTTGAAATTAATTTTAATTCATATCTTCCGACGTTAGTTTCACTGAATGAATTTAACTGACAAGTTTAAAAAAAAATGAATTGCTTTCTACCCGTTCGGTTGCCGGGACGAAATACTTCCAAAAAGGACCTTTTAGAACATTATTTGCCACTGGACCAACCATACTCTGAATGTCCATGTAGCTAAATCCTCTCAAAAGGTCTCATGCATGTATTTTTTTCATCAATGGAATCTTATACTCTATCCATAGGAATACATGAAAAATTCAATCGCCGTCAAAAACTTCAATTTTCAACGGAAACAAGATCTTTTGGATTTGGCACGATATGTTGGCTGTTTAAACTATCAAAACTTCGCGGCGTTCAGTGACGTTTCGGGTCATATACACGATCTCTCTTTCCTTATGTAGGTCCCTTTCTCTGTAACAAGCTAATGGAAAGCGTCGACTGTATCGATCGAACAGACATGTTGTTTTATATGCAGGAGACCTATTCCACGTCAGATGTACCTAACTGAAGCTTAGACTCATATCAAATAGCTTAATTGAAATATCTAATGTATTAGGTACATTAGACCCAACCATTGTTGAACTTGTGGGTCAGTTCTAACATGGGCAACAAAAATTGAAAATTTTGTGATCTGTCATATTTGGGAGCAATATCATAGAAGATGAATTAAAAGATATAAAAAAAACCATGAAAATTATCTTAACACCGTCATTCAAAAATTCAACTTCATTCTTTGATGCCCAACTCGAGTCACTTTGACACCTCTAACAAAGCATATTGATAGAAAATAATACTATATTACCCCACTAGTGTGGAAAGTGACCCATTTCACATGAGTGGGAGAATGTTAACAATCCCACGAGTATAAAATGGCACTTGCCACACAAGTAGTGTACATTTTTTTTCGACGGCCACAGATTAATGCATAATTGCAAAAAAATGAATATATTTTCACTTTTTTCTGAGAATTGTACAGAGAAAAGTAATAATAAGACAAAATTATTGCTTAGAATTGTAGAAATCAAAAGTAATATTATTATTATTACAAATAGTAAATTGTATTGGACTTTGCAAGGGCAGTTAGAAATATTTCTCCCTGTTATTTGTCAGTTTCTCTAAGAGGCTTTCGAAGTACTGCTGATGGTACCCATAATTTAATTGGCAATATTTAACCTGTTAGTAGCAGAATCGTCAATATATTCTTCTACGACTTTGGACGATTTCCAACCTCCATGTCGTTTCAGAGAATTTAGATATCCTCTTGCCTCTACTAATATAGTAGCAGAAAAACGAAGAAATGAGTGCTCCGTTTATTTTTCAGGATCCTTTAGGTTTAGAAATTTAGCCACTACTCTAGGTATATTTCTTGTTAATGCCCACTAGTTGGTTTGTACATTTTTGGTCTCTATAATTAAGAATGAAGCGCGTTTCGGTAAATGGCGGTCTTATATTGGCATATCTTTTCATATATGCTATGAAAATTTCCAGTGATAGTGAACTTGCTACAGCATTTATTTTATGTATTATTATTATTAATTCGAAGGACAGCAGCAGTCCCCAAATCTTCAATGTTATTTTTACATAACTGGGTAAGTTCTTGCTTGCAACTTGCACCAGATATCCCTATAACCAACACAATCTAAAAACCATAATTAAATAAATTTATAGACTTTGTTTGAATACCGATGGCTTACCTTTGTAAGTGAATTAATCTCATCGAAAGCTTTGTTTATAAATTCTTATTGCTTTTGCGGTTTATATCCGTCACTATTCCTTTTCAAAATGCCTTAAGTTTACTTTATTTGGAGATATCTACATTGTGGTGAATAGATAAAGTGGTACGCAGCATAAAATCATTAGTCCATAATGTTAAGCCTTGGATTCTATTGAAACGTTCACCGATGTATGCAAGCAAAACGAAGCTCCTTATTTCCTTACTTTTCTGTCATGAAAGAAACTGATCGTTAGCGTATTCGTACCTTCTTTGGGACTTTTCAGGAAGTACACTCAGTGACGTTAATTTCGCGGCCTCTTCAAATTCAGGTGGAGTACATTGATCATCACTATAAATCTTTGCATCCATGTTTTATGGAATTTTAGGGGCGTTCGTTTTTTACACCAGACTGCTCAGATTGTTCCTGAGTCGTTCGTTAATTACATCCAGATGGAGGAGACTACAGATGTCAACCGATCGTCAAACAAAATCAGAGCGTGCCGATGACGATCTTTTTCGTCGGAATCATAGACAAGATCGGAGTTTTTTGATGGAGCAAATTTGTCATCTTGTTGATACCAATTCTCCAGAAATAATTTCCGTTCAATTTCCATTTGGTGTTAGTTCGCATGTGGCCGTCGAAAAAAGTAATTTATGTTATTCTATTTGACTGATAAGAGTAATTATTTTTGCTCAAAAACACGCTGAAAATAATTATTTGCTGTTGAACTCACCTAATCCTTTGGGAATGATACCACTCTTGTTACGAGGATTCGCAACCCAGTAGTAATACTTGAGCGTGTGTACTGTCTGCAGAACAGTTGAGACCCTTCTCACATTGGAATAGATCTGCGTGTCCGACAGAAATTCGGTCGCCAGGTAGGAGTAAAGTCTCGTCTGCACCGGAGCTGGTGTGTAGATCCATAAGGCTGGATTGAACAACACGTGGTCCAGCAGCTGCCAGGTCAGAAATGAAAAGCAAAACAACTGAATCAAAATTGATCTATCTGTCCCTCGTACTTACCCATCGACATGTATATTATATATACGAGTACATGTGGGAGAATGAAAGATATACTCCATTCACTTTTATAAACTATCCTGGTTGGCCATGACATTCTGACACATTTCACCGTGTATATTTTTAGAATGTTAGGTTATACTACTTTTTCTGTCAGATAACAACACAACGTTGTCCTCTCTACATGGAAAACGTAGAGTAATTACGTTTTCTTTCAAAATGGGAATTTACTTTGGTAAAATAATGAATTGGCGAAAATATTATGTGAATTCAATAATTCCAAAGACCTGGCGAAGAAACTTTTTTCTCTGTTAACACTGAAAATATTTCACGTATATAAACATGGTTGGAAGATGCAGTTATGCTCTTTTCTTGTACAGAAATCAAGAATCGAGTGTTGGAATTTAACTGAAAAATAATGTATATAGTAGTCCGTTACTTATTTGTGATAGTGCATTCGAAAAAAAATAGAAGTACTCGAATAACCCTGCAGTGAAACATCGAAACAACTTTTCGAATTTCTCAAAAAATAAATCTGCAGAAGACATTTAAATACCTCGTTGCACAACTTGAAATACTCCAGTATGAAAATGTACTACTAAACCTGTATCACCTGAAAAGAACTCAATATACAAACTTCTTGGGAATCTATGTGAATGATACACTGGGTTTTCACTCACATGCGTCGAAAATGTTGGATAGTTTATGATGAATTATTGATTCCAAATTATCAGGGTCACTATCAGAAAAAGCCGATTTCAATTCAACGTAGCACTTCCTGATAATTTGTCTCAGCTTCTTCATAACTACCTTCGGCATTTTTAGTTTCAAAGCGTCATGATACTGCTGAGATTGAGCGTAGAAATTGGCATTGGCATTTGGCAACGTCTCTGAGAATTATTTTGACTTTGCCGATTTTTCACGAGTGCCAACCTGCGTCAGTTTCAAGTAAAAAAAACTGGATATACCTGAATCATGGCCAATCGGAATAGTTTATAAAAGTGAATGGAGTATATATGTATAGCGTTTAAGCATAGAAAGGGGCTAAAATAATCATGATTTTTTTACACATGCTTGGATAAGTACGGGTTGGTGAAAAAAAAGTTAAGAAGCGCAAAATAATACTTTTTTCTGAGGGACATTCAACTAAAGCACAACGTTCAATTTTCGATCAAAGCTTAAGGGTTATAGGAAAATTTTGGTCGATATCCGCTAACTAGGCTAACCTAACCTCTTCCGATAGAGAGGAAGCAGAATCATGGGAATTATACCAGCCAATATTTGCCATAACAAGATTAATAAAGTGAAAACAAACGATGAGTGGTAGGTATGGATCTTGTCTCCCACTAAAGTTATTATTTGTGTTTTGTTCATGCAATGCAAACTCGATGTTTGCCTTTCCAAGTCGATTATTGAAATGCTTTGCTGCATACAATAGTTGCTATTTCTGTTGTTCGAACTCAGCAATTACGTTATTGAAATTGTTTCATTCAAAGGCTCTAATGGAATTGCCGTGTTGTTTCCGTTGAGCCTGTGTATTTGCGATTATATTTCACTGAAAAGATGTCTGAAATTTCAGTCTAGTTATTCATAAGCTCAAATGCAGTTGTCAACATATTTCATTGTGAGTACCATGACTTCAAGGTTATTCCTTCCATCAGTAAGTAAATATATTTTCCTTATTTATTGAGTTTTAAACATGGACCAGAAACGTGTTAAATTTGCCTTTTATAGACCCAGGAGGTCTTATTGGATTTTGTTGAAACCGAATTGTCGCTTTATTTCCTTACGAAATAGGTTAATAGATTTTTTTTTAACGATCACTCTCTGAATTTTCTTACTGTAGTTTCCCTGACGTACACATAGTGTTTCCTACACTGTATATATTAGTTTTTGAGCTATTATGTCACAAAATGAATGGGGAAGCAATGAATCTTCGAGAATCTGTGAACCTTATCCGGTGTATCATAAACAATTTGACATCCGCCCAAAAAAGACAGTGGTATAGATCAACATGAGATCGTTACCACCGTATATATTCTGATTTTGTGTTCATGATCAACATCACAGATAATGAACATGTATAGCGGCGGTAGCTCAGTGGTTAGAGCGCAAGCCCCATGATCGTAAGGTCTGGGGTTCAAGCCCTTGGCCGGGAAATAACTTTTCCGGTTTTTAGGGGACCGTCCAACCATTCGCTGTTGGGTAAACAATTAACAGTGCTGTTCCTCACGTGGCGCAAGGAATTAGTAACAAAGCCTACACAGAACACACCCGGTATCCTAACTCGCACAAGCTTTAAGCTTCTGAGGGGTTTCGTTGAAGCCTAGGATATTCGGAAAAAATACAAATACAAATACAAATACACACTGTTATAGTAAAGAAAAAACAACAATCATCATTTGGAGTCTTTTAACAACTTTTTTTTAACAACAACAAAACAGCGGTCCCCACTTCTTCAGGAAAAATTGGGCAGGTGATAATTCGGAGGATAAACATATTGTTTATTAAGAATATTATACTAAGGTTTGGTGGACAGAGGTTCACGAAAATGGTCGCGAAAACGCCTTAGAAGAAGATTTATCCTGCATCACGATGAATTCGGGCTCACACTGATTCTCGGATAAATTTGTATTCGAATGATAAAAACATAAGAATGATGGAATATCTCCGTGAACTCCAGATCAAGCAGAAATGCAATTGATACTTTCGGAAATTAAATGACCAAACTATATTGGTTCAAGAATATTTTAGGAGTATTTTCATAATTGTTCAGGTTTTTTCAGGTTCATTGGAAAAAAACGATTAACTATTAGTTGACAATTACTATTACTAATAGAAAACGCCCTTGCGGGATTTGAACTATTCGCCGAGGGCAGTTTCTAGAAAAAATGTTGCCTAATGAACAGTATCGGTATAATGTAAAAGTTCAACGAGATGGACTGTACCGTTTCTGAGTCCATCTGATGTAGAATTTTTTCTCTTTATTGCCTGATGAAGGGGTCAGATGCATTCATGAAACGTTACAGTTCACTCCGTTGATCGTTAACATCATAGCCATATTGTTCATTAAGCAACATTTCTTCAAGAATCTACCTCTCACGAATAGTTTGAATCTGTGGTTTGAATCCCGAAATCCGCAAGGTCCTTACCTATAAAAATAATTTTAATTCAATATTCCAAAGTTTTTTTCTGGTATAGGAAGTGGAAATCTAAATGAAACCTGAAAAACTAACAAACACTAGTAGGAAAATTATGATTGAATTTGATAGACCTTTTCATTTATAATTTTCATACTAATTTCATTAGGGAATGTAGAGCAGCGAAACGAAAGTGATAACAAAATGATTGAATCGAATTTCCGTCGAAAGTCTTCAGGAAAATACTGTTTCCAACGATACACAAATTTCAATTTAACTATATTTTAATAATTTTGAAATCCAAATCAACACTAATATAAGAGCGCAATATTACATCCAATAAAGCGCATTTCAATTTCACGGGGACGTTAATTATACAAATTCTCATTAAATCGAAAACATGCAAAGCTTTCTGGGCACTCAAATGTCTTCATGAACTAATTGAATATGCAAAAATACGATCAAGCTTATACTTCTGCAATCTGGGGCTCAAGCATCATTTAAGCTGGAAGAAGTTCAATCTGGTAATATTTATCGATAGGTTGAAGTTACGAAACTTCGAGAACTGAGAAGTTTGGAGCATCTTAACAGCGAGGAATTTACATACTTTGAGGCGATTAGGTACGAGAAATTTCTTCTTCGAGTTTTGCACTACAAGAGTTGGGAAACAGGCAAGGCAATGCATATAGTAAAGTAAACCGCAGGATTGCAAAGCGCAAGATGCAAAACATGTTGGGAATGCGTTCCCAGGTTTCAGTAACGTGACTCAACATATCACATTGAATGTTCGTTCACGTTTTGTCTCGCTTCACCCCCACGAATGATATATTAATGAACACTTCTATACTTGAACTTATAGTCCCTTACTGCAGAAAAATTAGTATGATAAGTCCATTAGAAATGTTCTTTGGTTAGTAAAGTTATCAATCTTTATCAATGGGTTGAAGACTGTCGACATGTCAGATATGCCAGAACCGTTTGTTTCAAATAAAGATAACAGGTGCCATTGTCAATTTAAAAATAACAGGACTTCCAGATGACATTTCAAACAATCTTTTCACAATATTACCCAAATTGGTTGTACATTCTTCAGTTATTTTTTCCCTTTCGAATGAACTTCAAAACAAGGTGTCTTTCCACACACTTCCCATTTAAGATTATGGTGATTTCTGTCAACGCGCGCACAGAGTTGATAGAAATTGATTGGAACTAACCGTATCAAAGTTGATTATCACCATGATGTAAAAAACATGGTGTGCTCATCTGAAAAATGAGTGACGTCAGCAAGATTAAAATACAAAGAGTTGTATATTCTGTGCTTTGAATTTGCATGTTAATTCAAAGCACAGAATATACAACTCTTTATATTTTAATCTTGCTGACGTCACTCATTTTTCAGATGAGCACACCATGTTTTTTACATCATGATTCTCACTATACGTTCCGTGACCTTTCAGTATCCCTTCCGTATGATTTACCTCAAAATTTAGAACGTGAACGGAACGTATAGTGTGCATACATCAATTCATTTAAACATTATAACATTTTACGTGAAGGATACTGGAAGGTTACGGAAAGTATAGTGAGAATCAACCTTGAATGTTCCCCCACGAACCATAGTTTAAACCTTTTTCCATTGTTCATGATTTGGCATGGAGGGCGGGATAGTAGGGGTGAGACGTTTTCAAATTGACACACTGTATACTCTCCACAAAATTCAAGGGAACAGGAAATATTTGCAAAAATTTCAGTATTTTTCGGCTTATTAAAACTAGAAAATTTTTTCACCGAGATTAGTTCTTCATGAAGAATATTGGTCTACTGCTGCACATTAGATTTGTGAATTGCTTATTAAATCGTGATGTCTAGACGGTAAAGCACTGATTACGAAAACTGTATATCTGATTTTATCAAAATCTAGTTTATTGAGATCTTAAGAGCAAACAATACCTCGAATATAAAGGAGGATGACTTTTGGAGCCAGAGTTCCTTTTTTCAAAACATTTTTTTGGAGCAAATGGTTGAAAAAAATCGTGAGAGTGCGCAATGTTGCCACTTTTCATATTCAAGAATTTTAGGGAAAATAAAATTGAAATGGAGTGAAAACGGAGGAATAACTAATATTGCGCATTCTCACGAAAGATTTTTAAGTACACCAAAAAAAAATTTTCAATAAATACTCACTGACGCCTGCAGAACCTAACCCCGTTTTCTTCCATAAACGTCGAATTTTCTCCGAATGGCAACGTTGAAGCATGTACACCGCGATGCAGGTGCCTGACCTTGAGATACTAAGGAGGTTTGTAACTTGAAAGAGGCTAAGTTGCCTAGTCGTAATTCAACACCACGTGCTATTGTTTGCTCTTAAGAGGAAGATTTGAATAACATGAATGAGAAGGACGCAAAATTGAAAAGTCAGTTCAATTTTGAGTCAATTGAATGATTTTATGAATCAGAAAGACTTTATTATTATTAATTATTTATTTTCATAACCATTGAACCCTCCCATCTGAATTCTTCTTACGTCTTCAGAGGTCAATGTCCACAATGAAATACTCATGAATGAATGTAATGTTTCCTTACGAGTTGAACATTTTCGATCAATTTACTATCACATATAATAGACGATTCAAAAGTTCCTCCTTAGAAAAACCTGAGTGATTAATATTTTTTTCATTGTGAGAATCACAGATCCTCTACTCTGCTTGCTATTACAACGAACTCAACGTATTGCTTATTTCGAGTAAATTGATAAAATTTGTAATACCATGTAGTAGTGCCCTCAGCAGATTGGCAATTTGATCTGTTTAAGAGTCTTGTTACCGATATTTGAATTGACATGATCGAAAATATTGGAAAAAAAACCTTGAGATTGTTTTTAATCCCAACTGAAAGGTTGTGTTATGGGGAAACAAAGAAATATTACTTGATACCAATTACAAACCTGTTTGAGCAAGAGCTCGCTATTGGCACTAAGGCATGTAACAAGATATTTAGTTAGGCTGAGGAATGAACCGAGTACATCCACAGTTAGATGATCTCTAGAAGACCTCTGCAGCATGAAGCTTATTACTAGGAATCCCCTGTTCTGTATCATATGTTGCTGGACCGTCTGCGATGTCTCCACGAGTTCGCAGATGAATCCCAGTAACTTTGAGCTGGAACAAAGGATCAAAATTGGTCTCAGTTATATTGGCTTCAGCCTCATTCAGTTCATTTCAGATGCGCCTTACGTTATAAAATCTTTCATTCATCACGTAAATACCGAGTTGAACACAAAGTCTTCACACAGATGTGAACGAGCATCACATTCACGTTTTACATCACAAGATTGAAGTGAATCAGAATCCAATTGATAATTCAGCGACCGCTACTTCAGTTCTTCTTGATAGTGCCAAAAGTGCCCAGTGTAACATATCCATAAGATACAGAATTCGAGCCGAACATCTTATGAGGTGCTCTCGTTCCCCTTTTCTGAGTAATACCCTTGCGCCTGCATTTGAACTCCACATGAAAATCGATAAACTTTGTGTAATTCAAACAGCGAATTCCCCAATTAGCAGAAATATCAAAGGGAGTTGAATGTTTCGGAAAGCGTTCGATTTGACCCGTTTGGAGTCAGTTTTTTACACTAACCAAAGCGATTCAAAGAACCTTCCGTGAACAATTCCAGAACTATCTTGAACCTCATTAAATTTATTCACCTAATTACCTGCAGTATACACTTCGACTTTTCTGAAATAATGTATGGTCCAACGATGTCGTCTTATTTTCCATTAAGCACATCAATGAGGCAATTTTGGCGACCACGAAAGCTATCATGGTCAAATGTGCTTCATTACTTTCGACGATCTTACTCGAAAAATCAGCATCCCCTTGTAGCAATTCAATATTAAGTTCAACGTCTAACCAACACTCTTCTACTTACATTAAAGATTTGATCAGAATATAGAAGCGGCGATAAAACGGTTATAGTTACGGTTATCCAAAAAACCCCACAAATCTTACAAACGAAATAAAAAATATTGTGTAAACCCACGCTGTACCAGTCAGACAGTAAAGTCTCAAGAAACATCACTACCTTCATGGGTGTCACCTCAATCTTTTCTTTCAGTTGAAGTTACCATGAGCCAAAATGTTGCATTTCACGATTACACCATCGCAAAGCAGATCATTGGATGTCTTAGTGCGCCAGTTTTGAGTTACCGAGTGGAGAAACCTACTTAATCCAGCCCGTCGAGTAGGTGAGGGGTAACTACTTGGTCTGTGTCTGATCACAGACCATCAGCCAGAACGCAAGATTAATATTTGGTTCTCATTCCTTGAATGCTATCCTCTGTTTTCTTGGGAACGCAAAGTACCTACATTTCAATGAAGCAAATTGACCCTCCTCTGTGACCAGAAAGTTTCCGAATGCTCTTATATCATCTGATCACTCTGTGTGATAATTCCAGATGTAGTTTGCCACTAACTCCCTTAGCAAAGCGAGCGTAGCACTAGCTGTGTGGCACAAAGCGACATCTTGTTGGAACCACATCTTGTCAATACGTAACATGGTTCAATAGCGGTTGTCATGCACGGTTACGGTTCCATCCTTATTTTGGAAGGAATAAGGCTCCAGTGATGCAGCTTTGCCATGTATCAGAGATTGAATATTTCGGGAATTCAAGTAAATATATTGCAACACTGCTGAGTTTTCTCCACACTAATTACAGCAATTCTGGTTATTAACAAAGCCATACAACCAAAAATGTGCCCATACTCAATAATCGAGTGGCTACACTTTGAGAACCCACAACTGTGTACCACGTTGATGATATATTTTTATTACTTCCAACCGATTAAGGAGAGTCAAAGACTGTGCCGAACCTGCACACTTTCAACTGAATATAATCACACCAGGAAAGAAATTAGAATCACAGAAACCTAATTGAAAAACTATCATCATTATTGAAAGACTCTTGAGAACAACAACAAATCACTGTTCATGGTAATATTAGGCTTCGGATGTCGTGTTATTTGAGTTTTGTGAGCAGGAAGGTACAGATCTGAAGAAAAAGTAGACTGTAAAGGGCATCTTGAAGCTTGTAATTCTTATCCACGACGCTGAATTGATATTCCTAGAAACTATCACAACCTGCTTTAAAATTCACATGAATAGCTTGTTGTTGAACGACCAGTGAGTTTGTCGTCTCCAACTCATTCAGTCCACTTGTTTTCAAGTTTTCAATTAATATCTTCAAACTGGAGGAACTTAAAACAGTATTGCGACCATATTTTCGAAATGTGATCTCCAAACTTTCACCATTTTTCTAGATATTCTAGGTTCAATTATGAAGACATACTTTTAATAGTTGAACGCTTTAGATTTACTAACCCTCTTTCCGTAGCCAAATCGATTCTTTTCCAGCTTCGTCAAATTTGCAGCAATGGCTTCAAATTAATATCTGGCGATGATTTGGGACCCCATTACTCAGAGAAAACATCTTCATACGTTTTAAATAACCTTATTTGAATAATCTCATAATCCCTCAACCCTTTTCCATCTAGCACTAGTCAAGTTCCAATATAATACTCACCATAAAGTTGGATCACGTTTGAAGTCCGAGGCAGAATTCAACTCGTAAGGCAGGTCCAATTGAGAAAATAGCGGGAACAATACTTGGATACCTCCTATGGAATTAAGAGTGCTGTGGATGGAATGCGTTATCACTGCTTTCACGTCCTGCAAAACGCAATTAATTAGGGACATCAGGCAGTCAAAGAACCGGAGATGCAGAATGCTCGTGCATTTCGGTCTTTACGGACCGAAATGGGAAGATACTCTAAAACGGGACTGCCGGGATATTCGGTGATGTTTCTAATGAGTTTTGCGTACGAGTTTAGTTTAATTGAGGCGAGACAAGTTGCCTGAGTGGTCCTAAAATGCAATTTTCGACTTGGAGCACTAGAGCTGGTAACTCTCGTTCAAATAGCAGTCGTAGAGAAGTTGGGGAAACGAAATAGAAAGTGTATGTCACTAGGGGAACTTGTAACATCCGAATCTTCGTTAATTCTATAGCAATTTGGTTTTGGTTTGGAGATGGGGGTAAATATTGCTCTACAAGAATCGCTTCAGATTATAGCTGTGTTCTCTCGCTGTTGCCAGCATCGATCATGAGTTAGTTTTTTGTGTTAATATGTAGACAACGGACAACCTTGTTTCGTTTATAGTGGATTTAAAGTGTTTGGGGAATATTCGCTAATAAATTAATAGTAGTAAGGATCAAAAATGATCTGATTAATTAGGTCATCTAAAATTGTATTCTGAAAAAGTTCCTAAAATTGAAAGATCATCATTTCTAATTATAGGGTGGACAAATTCAGTGATATCTGAACTACGACTTTCTAACCCAGAGGGAAAGAGAACAATGAGTGGCATGTTCATTGCGAGTTTTCATTTCGAGAACATCATAATGCTTTCGATTGCATTCCTCTTTTTCCTTTTAATTCAGGGTTCTCGAGCCAAAATTTACATTTGGGCAATTCAAACTTTGGTCATATCTCTGCTCCTGTGGTGCGGTAGTATACTCAGATTTTTTCCGAAGGGGTTTCCTTGCCGAGTTGAAATAGGATGAAGAGTTTTTTTTTATGAAAACAATATCTTATACTGAATTTAAGGAAATTACCACTTTTTTGTTTCAAAAATAACTATGTCATATAATGCATACTCTGATTCATTCTCGGTGGTAACCAAGCTGATTGCTGAGGTATTTCAATATAAAATTGTGTTTTTCTCGAGAAAACTATAGCTTATTATAACTCACGAGGATTTACCATTCTTTGCTGTTTAAAATATAGGTATATATAATTTTTCCCCTCAGATCAATTCAGATATGATGGAATAGTAAGTCGAAACATGTTGTTTTGAACGCATGTTGATATTATTTGATCGAATCTGAGGACAATTTATGTTATGTTATGAATATTCAAAAGAAAAAAGAAAGCTGATTCTTTCTGAGTCATTATAAACTATCGTTTCCATGAGAAAAACAACACTTTATTGCACAACAAGAAAACTACATAGAAAAAAAACAGGGAACGCCACTGGAGTGCTATGAAAATGTATCTTTAATATTTTTACTCTGAGTTTACAGCACAAACAAGAACCGAGATAATGAATGAAGCTATAATGCGAATGTTCCGTAAAGAGAAAATTAAATTTGCATTTAACTCTCAAGGTTAAAAACACAAGTATTTTCGATTCTGTCTATCCTGCTTTACATCTGGTATCGAGTAAATATTCATCACAGTTGAGCTGGAATGAAAGCTTTTTAGATATTATATTTTCAAGCGATTCCAAAGTTATCATAGCATCCACAGAATATTTGATTGATATATATATATATATATAATGTAATATAATAGCTCGAGATTTTGGAGTTCCGCAAGGATAGGTTCTCAGATCATAAATGTTTAACCTGCTGGTAGTGGAACGAATCTAACCAAATTTCTATTTATATTTGTTCATGACAAATTAAAGAGTTTTTCGATAGTTTTCATGGTAAATAAGGCAATTCGTTCAATAATATGATAAAGTACTTTTTTTCTGGATACTTACTTGTAACATGAGAGCATGAGGCGTGTGTACAAAATAAGATAAATTTCCCTTGGGTGCTGACTGTAAACATAACTGACTATCTGTTGCAACGGGGTTGTACATAAAAACTATAGCACTGGAAAGTTTACCATCGTATAAAACCTGCAAAAACTGGAAATTATACATCTTAGCATCTGCCTATTATTCCATTGTGTGGGTAATAAAATGATACAACACATCTTGAAGAACGAAAATTAAAAATTAAATTCTTCAGAATAAGATAAGAATTTGTTCACGGAGAAGAAAGAGATCTAGTAATATTAAACTAACATAACCACAAGAACGAATATCTGTCGATAAATCAACAAATGTTCCATCTTGACAGAAGCTTATAATTCAATCAACCCAAACATCTACATCGGAGGAGCAGTGTCCAAGGAACATGGTTACTACAGTTTCACGGTTATTACCGATCTTCAGGCCACCTTACCTTGGAAAACCGTAGTATAAGATTCCTATCACCTGATTAGCTTTTGTGGGCATATTAGTTCATTACATTCTGCTTCCACTAAATAATTATATACCCAATTTTCCTAGCATATCTAAATCATTCATAACAACCAGAAGCAAATAAATAGATCTAAAACTTTTGGATCGCACATGCATTTGATGTATCAAAAAAACAATGAATATTTGTAATATAGCTAGCATAATTAAGTTCATCATCTACTTAACTACGCAGGCATTCGCAGCAATCTTTACCTATCAATCTGAATCAATCATATATACTACTGTTCTAGGATCCATACAAACATTTTCAGAGATATCTAAAAAAGTGCATTGCAATGTATGTCTTGTCCAGGAGTTCGAAAACAATTTTTTTTCTGCTTAGCGACTAGATGAAAGCCAAGCCACCAAGTTGAGTCGAGTTTATGGATTTATTTCGAAATGGGGTGGTAAATTGCTGCTTCAAGGGTTTCGGCGATATAGCCTCATACAAGGATTCGTTGTTCGTAAGCAATAAATATGTCATGGAAATATGACAGGCACCCGCCTACGGTCTGCATGCTGCAATGATGCTAACAGCAGTGAAAAATATTCGGAAGCAAAAAATTCTATGAATCTCGATGTAAGTAGTAGTATTTGTTCAGTTACGAGATTCAGTGATTATTTTTTGGAATTTTTTCGTTGGGATTTAGGTACATTTTTCTTCTGTGACAATGGGCAATATGTTTCATTTTTCACACCGTTAAAGTTTTCTTTTCAACCGAAAAAATTATTGAAAGAAACAATTATTGGCCTCCGAATGATTTTGTATTATATTCGAGGTACTGTAAGGAAGTTTTACTTCTGAAGATCTAATATGCTATGATATAATGAATGTTCACAAAATATTTCAAAATAATAAGAATTGAAACATAGGAGATCACTGACTATATTTGTTGAATAGAACAATAGCGTTAGTTACATTTTAAATGTTCTGTTAATCAAGATACTTCATGCTGTTAATGAAAATGGACACAACTTCAAATGATGTTGAAGTTGATACGAATTAATTGAAATAGGCATTTCATAACAGGTTTGTGATTCCTGAAAAAATTTAGCAGTTTTGATGCATGAGGAGTTTTGGTACAATCGACACACACATGTTATGAACAATGTTATTCAACACGTATTTCTACACTTGAAATAAAAAGAACAAATTGGAATTTTCGACAGTTATTGATGAAAAATAAGGCATATTTTTCTGAAGCATTCTTAATACCTCTGAAGTAAGAATTCCTATTTTCGTCCATTTCTAATACAAAATGAATGTTAAGAATAGTTTTATTACTTATTACATCATTCAAGAATTCGACCTCATTAAGCCCGTAATGACATAGAGGGATTAATGAAAACTTCATTTACGCTCAAAGATTTTGCGTATTCAACCACTATCTTTTCTTCTTTTCTAGTCGTATCTTCATTTCTGAAGAGTCGTGACATAATGACTATGAACATTGATTAACTAAATTAATTAATTAATTATCTTTTCTTACAATTTTCCAAAATATAGATCTGACTGGACTGAACTAAACTAAATGTTTGAAAATTCAAGTCAGATTTCTTGAGAACCATACGATTAGGAGATAGCAAAATTGCTTCCATAAGGAAACCAAGATGCTTCGGATGGGGTTAATACATGCAATGCGGACCGCTCTGCTTACGAATTTGAAACGAAAACAAGCTCCTGATTTCACGTCAGTGCTTTCCACGAATTTTCTCATTTAGGTCAGATCGATGGGATCTAAATGAAATAAATAACTGATTCAATCATGTTGTTCATTAGCGTTGTTGATGAATAAAACAAACTGCTATAATGATGTTAATTAATAATTTAAGGGTTGTATTGTATCCTGATTACATCGGTTGGCATTCACATTGCATTGTGGTATGTTCTCAATACCAGAACACAATTCATGTTAGGGAACGGACCAATGTTATCGCATAACCTCATGACTACCAATGCAGATTGGATTCTATTGTCCGAGCCACGAAATCTCGAATTTGAATAGATCGGGAATATTTGAATTGAATCGAGAAGTTCGAGGAACCATTAACCACTAATTCCATTGTGTTGCTAAGCTTTCGACCTAAAGAATTGAAAAAGTTCGAAAACATCACAGGCATTAGAAGATTTTGCAATCTGCTTCGTTCACTGAAAAACCTATCACGGTAAATTGCTTTTCCCCATTCATTAAAGTATAAGGGACTAAAAATGCGAATTTCACAGAATTTCGACGCAGAAATTATTTGAATACATAATCGATTTGTGGAAAACACTTCTCGAACTATACAAAATTGTAAAAAACATCTACATACTCGTTGGTTGACTCGAACAATACCGTCTGTTTAAGAAAAACAGCATTTTCCCATTTGAGGGAACATCAATAAATCGTTATCATTTCGTCCAAATATCTTGAATTTTCAGAATTTAAAACGAAAATTGTTTCGAGTGAATGACATAATTTGGAAAAACGATGCGTGTGGATTGTTCATATCGGAAACGAAATAAAAAGTCCTCTCGCAATTGATTCTCGGTCAACTTCAATTATGTCTGGCAGTAATCAATGTAACGGCCAAAAGAAGAGACCTAGTGACTAAAATATTAGGGATATGTTGAGGGGTCAAAATTCGCAGATTGAGTTCATTCACCGATGAAATTCGTCGAGTGCTTCCGGAGTTCTAGCCATCTGAAATGTTCTTTTCTCAAAAATTTTCATATCCTTCGAAGATTACCAGGTTTATCTCCAAAGGGCCATAATTGAATTCAACGAGGAAGAACTAGATGGAACATATTAATATGAGAATAATTTTACTTTAAAATTCGCAAAATACTGGGAAGTGATTGCGATGAACGAATAACAGACACAAAATTCCCACAGTTATACATCAGCATTCGTCCAAAAAATAGTAAACATTCAAGCATAGAAAACTCAATGGTAAATTCCTATTTGATACAGTCTAAATCGTGTACTGGATAAACAACTGAAATAAATAAAAAACAAATGAAATAATAAAATGCTTACGGTACGTGCATCCACATCAGTCAATGGCATGCTAGATGACTGGTCATTATCACTCACCCTTTTGTGATTGTCTGGCAAATTAATATTACATTCGTTGTCAAAACGAAACTGACTCTGAAATGGGGAAATGAAATTACAAATGGTATATTTTTTAAACCTTTGGACGAACTCCATTCCGAAGCTGAGCCACAGAAATAGGACTATTTTGAAATCGGTACTTTTCATTCGTCTATCTGAATCAAAAGCATTATGGTTGGTGTTTCAGATGAACTGCTGAGCTTCAAAGATGTGAATCTTCAGGTGAATTCAAGAAAAGAAAACTTCACATAAGCTCGTGTCTTGAAACTTTCAAGTTTTCGGTGACATAGTGGTAAAACTTATAGAGAAAAGAATCGTTGACTTTCCATACATAACTTTTCATCTTCCTAGATATTTTTAGGACATTTGACACAAACTTTTCGAGCATAAATGGTCATTGCTTGATGAAGAAAATGCTTCGATGTTTCAACCAGCGGCGACTGTAAGGGATGTGGGCTATATTTCAGGGAACATTATACAAACGTTATCTTGTCTTGAAATACGAATTTCCTGGTCACGTTAAAACTGGATTCCTTAGATAGATTTCTCCCTTCAACGAGCTTCCAACGGTATGAGCTGTCATTCGATCTTGTTGAAACCAAACATGTTTTGGAGGATATTGCCCTCCTGTTCGTTTTTCAATATCGTGTTGAACATTCAGTCATGTCGGTCTGAATTGATGACAACAGTTTCTACACCTTCACAAAAGTAAGGAACGTTGACAGCCTAGATACATCACACCAAACTGTTTCTTTTGTTGAGTGTATAGGACGTTCCTGATGAGACTGAGGGATTAGATCAGATTAGATTAGTGTAGGGGCATAAGGGCAGGTTTAACCTCGTTTCTGCCAAGAAGCCACTTAGACAGCGGAACATCTGCTATGAAAAAGTGAAGCTGTCCTCGGGAGAAGGCTGCGGCATCTTGGCTCCTGTTACTTGAAAACGAGACTGAGGGATAGGTTGCTCCTATGAAAGCTGAAGAATTTTTCCTTTTTTTCGTTATTGTCGGATCGAAATTTTGCTCGAATTGGTGTTTTAGCTATGATTCAATATTATCAGATAAGATAACATAAACAAAATAGTGTGCCAGTGAATGCAATTGTGGGACCAGCAAACTCTCCTTTCATGTCTGCATTTATTTCAACAGTATAACTTCAAACAACTTTCCTCGTCAAGGTAAGATACAAAACTGGAGCTTCTGCGTCTGGACGTGAACCGGCTTCGCTTTGGGGGCGAATCTGGAATTGTTAGGTCAGTTTATCTGGTTTGTCCCTTACAATATAAAAGCAGCGCAGCTTTACTAGATGACTAAGCAGGCAATTTTACCTTGAATGGGGCACAGGGAATAGTCTCAGGCAGTCTACGCTTCTAAATGGGGGACCATCAAAACTTTTGGTTTTAGAGGGAAACGAGATGAGACTGGTGCATTAACCCACCACCTGTTCAAGAAACTTTCGAAGGTAAAGGAACTCACTGATTTTTCCTTGTGCCACTGGTAAAGGAACACAGACTTAACTCCTGGACATGTTCTGTTCACCTGTGATAACCTTGCTGAAATGAAAACACAACTAGGAATCCCAACATCCACCATTTTAATGTTGAGAGGGACTCCTTTCTGTAGACTTGTGCATTTTTGTAGGCGTGCCTAAGGATGTGAGTTTATCCAAGTAAATGCGGATGAACAATAGGTCAGAAGACCTCAGTGAATCCCTGAGGATCCAGCGCAGGGAAAACAGTTCCGAGGAAAACATTCAAATATGTTTCATCGCCCATAACAATAAAAGCAGATTCAGCATCGCTTTGGAGAAATTTCTGCTTTGTTGACTATCTTCGGCTCTTAAGTTCAAACCGTTGCAAGGTTTCGAATCACTTTGCAAAAAACGCCCTTTTATTCTCGGGAGAATGCTTAGATTTTGGACTTTGTTCTCGCACTATTCATCCAAGTTTGTGTTGAGATTGGGTATGATGCCATGACGACTGATATTGAAGAGCAACCTGAACTTCGATACAACTGGTTCACCATTACGCACTAAACTTTTACAGGCAGGAACATGGTGTTCTTACCATCCATGAGGAATGGTGATTGGTGAATGAAGCTGATATGTGATCCCAACCAGCTTTCCAACCCATTCAAACAGCAAAGTACTCTCCATTCCAAATACTCCTATTATCGTGGCCCTCTTATTATCATTTTTTTCAACTCACCTTATATCCTGGACCTAATCTATGCATGGCGCATATTTGTTGCGTCGTAAGCGCTTCACTGAACAAATATATGGCAGACATTTGACCACAGAACACCCTTTCTTCATCAAGTTCGGGAGTGGCTCCAATATAACACTTATCAAAAGGCTGAAAATTATATAAGCTGTATAACCATACTACTTCAACATGAGAATTTATATTACCAATCATCAGCAGTAGTAAAATAAGACATTCAAAATGTAACACAAATATCAGAATACATCGACAATCTAACGATCGGTGTCATAAAGCCTCGATCGCCGTTAACCAGGCAATCAAGTGCTTAATCGGTCGATCAACACCGTATTCTATGCTCAATAATTTTATTTAATTGGCCTATTGCACCAAAGTACTCTGAGAATTTTTAATATGCAATAGACGACTTCGGCCAAAGTTGCCAACCCACAATTTTCTTCACAAATTTACTATCATTGGAAAACGGGAATTTCAGAACATATTCTACATGAGAAGGTTCGCGTTAGTTATAAATATCCGTAAAAGATGCCTCGGCTCCTCAAACAAGATAATTCCTTCCAAATATAGGTTTTTCTTAAGATCATTTCTGATTGGCTGAAATTCAAGTAGGGATTCCTGATTTCATGTCAATAGTGTCATGTTTATATTGTATATGTTCCGCAACTCAACTTGGATATTTCGGTTGCCGGTTTTCCATTCCGTGAATATGAAATATTCGATTGGTTCCTGAAGAAAAGGTAATTGCGGAATTTGATTGATGAAAAAAACAGCCAATGTTCTATGATAACATATCCAAGTATAGTATAGAACAATCTTTATCTACTTTATGATCCATAGAACATAGAAGAGATTGTTACATGATGTAAGTAAAACATGGAGTGCTCATCTGCTTATCTGTGATCGTATTTACCAATGATGACGTCACTTTTTTCACCCAAATTCAAGGCACAGAATATATATTTCCTTGTATTTTAATCTTGCTGACGTCACTTTTTTTTCAGATGAGCACACCATGTTTTTCACATCATGAATTGTTCTATGCCATGGATATGTTACCATAGAACCATATTTTGCTTACATCATGCATAGAACATTGACTGTCGTTCTGGTGGCAAAAAGAACGTTTTTTCATCAATCGAATTCCGTAATTAACTTTTTTTTCAGGAACCAACCGAATATTTCATATTTACGGAATGGAAAACTGGTAACCGAAATGAACAAGTTGATTTACGGAACATATCCTGTATAAATTTGACACTATTAACATGAAATCAGGAATTCCAACTTAAATTTCAGCCAATCAGAGATGATCTAAACAAAACTCTTTATTTGGAAAGAATTATCTTGTTTGAAGAGCCGAGGCATCTTTTACGGATATTTATAAATAACGCTAACCTTGTCATTTCGAATTTTTCCTGAAATTCCCGTTCCCCAGTGATAGTAAATTTGTAAAGGAAATTGTGGGTTGGCAACCTGGGCCGAAGTCGTCTATTGAATTTAATGTATCAAAATTTCCCACTTTATGCCACCTATAAACATTACACCGAAGA
Source organism: Myrrha octodecimguttata (assembly GCA_958510865.1). NCBI lineage: Eukaryota > Metazoa > Arthropoda > Insecta > Coleoptera > Coccinellidae > Myrrha > Myrrha octodecimguttata. Next base: position 45,076,559 of record OY294058.1, on the reverse strand, counting down.
GATGTATCTGTGTATTCTTTTTTGAGTCATTCCTTTATGTACACTAATTATCTTCTGCTGAATGCTAAATTCATAATAAGATTGACAAATCGAAACTTACATCATTCGTAGAAACAAACCAAGCCATATCCGTGCTGGAGGCTAATTGACCATTGACTAAACATTTTATCTCACTCTTTGTCCATCTATTATATATATACACTATAGCAAGCATGTACCACTGTAAAAAATAATTAGTATCTTCAGCTATTGTATTGGTGAAATGAAAAATCCCTACCTTCCTGGGTTGAAATTCGTATTTGACACAGTGCTGAAAACCTTTGCCCTTGATTTTCATGGAGGTTAAAACTAAACAGTTGCCTACAAAATGAGCAGTATATCCTACACCTTTGCTAGTTTTGAAACTGAAATTGGAAGAAATTAATTTGAAATGAGGACATATTGGATAACTGTACGATTTGCACTACAGACTACTCATTCAAATCTAACTGAAAATAATGTTAGAATATGACCCATAGTATTCAAGAGAGACAGAATTCTATCACTGAGACCAAAAAAAAATTTGAATCCTGAAAATAGTCATAATTAAGTATATCAAATTTTTGGGGACTATCTGAAAAATATACTAGTGGAATTTGATCCCAACTCCTTCCAAAGTATTTGCTCAGTGAATTTCATTGAGTTGTCTCTTCTGCGTCATAATTGAGAATGTTTTTTGACCCAATAAGTCCGGAAGAGAGAGTTAAAATAAAAAAATTTATTTCTTCAATTTTCATTATTGATTTCAAAAAATTATAATGCCCAAAACAATTTTTGGGTTCGACGTTGTTGAGATAGGCCGAAGAAATGGCAAGATTTTGACAAACAATCGATTGTAACTTTACGTGTTAATTTTTGTATTGTATTTCCTTATATTCAATTTTTTCAAGAGTTCATACTGAAATGAGGTTGATATTTTTCTATTTCGTAATGAAACAAGATGTGTCTGTGGTCAATAATATCGGGTAATACGAAGGTTAACAAAGAATAAAACCAAAAAACCATTACTCAAAAAATACGAAACACTGGTCAGCATACATGGGAATAGCTTTTTAACCGTAATACTGGGACACCATGTATTTCAAGCAAACTAAACGTTACATTACCTTGATCTCATGTGTCCCAAAAGATGTTCAAAAAAAAGTGAAATATTCAATTTCAGAATTCTTCGAATATTCACTGCATACCCGTATTTCAATTCGACGCAATATTTATAGTCCAAATTGTATAACTTTTCGATTCAAGGATAATTATTCATTCAAGAAATATGTTATTTACTCACCAATACAAGTAAGGCTTCTCCCTCTCAATATTAACTGAATTGATAGGATCTAAACGAAACCAAGTCGTGAAGGTGAATCCATTTTCATAAGGCCATTTCGCTAATGGAGGTAACACAACCGCCTGAAAACAGAATCATGTAAATGTCTTTGAACTCTATTAGGGAGACGAATAAAATGATAATCAAATATATGTCATTCAGTAAATAGACAGCTACATTCCTTTTTTTCAAACCTGGTGCCGTGTTAATTTCCTTCTACCGGAATATTATAAGACTTCGTCATCTAAGTAAACTTTGAGATAAGGGGTGATAACCACTCAGTCACTTTTTCTGGCTGATCAGCCAATTATCGGCCAATCTCTGAAATACTTGGAATAACATTCGATTCAAATATTGAAAAATCTGTGATATTTAATGATTGGTAAAATAGCACATTCCAGAAAATAGCTTGAGCAGTTCAATTTGAATCAAGAAGTGGGCATCTCTAGAATATCTTTAAGAATATATTTTGATTCATGCCAGCGCAGTACTTTCAAGAATGTTTTTATCGAATGAAATACTATTTTCAGATAGTTGTTTATTGGTTCTTAAGGGGAGATTTTGATGGTCTATAATATTTCAAGAAAGTCTGAGTTTGTATCAATTTTGATGTGAACTATTTCAATGGATGAGGCCATTCCTCACTTATCTTATTTCAATGAAAACTTATTAGTGTAAACCATCAAATGGGCTGAAATTGACGAACATTTCAAAAGGTTTGCAGAATGGCGGATGAGCCGGATAAAATTATTGCTGGGCTTCTCATGGAAAGTATTTTAATTTTTTTTTATTTATATAGATAGTCGGAAGTATTGGTAACACACACTGTCGTATAGTTCTATCTTTTTTTTTTGACCCAGAAGAATTGAGATGATTGACATTAAGTATGGAAAGACTTTCAGAAAGTTGATAAAAATCCTACATCGAGCCTTGTGTACTACAAAATTTTTTCGGTGTAAATATTTCTGGCATCAGTATTCGAGCCTATACAGGGTATCCTATTTGAAAAACCATTACTAACAGCAGTAGGTCACTATATCTAACTCAAACCTCTTCTAATAGATTTCAAATATACAAAACAATATCTTCCTCATTGTATGCTTAAATTTCAGTGAGTATATATTATGCTGAATCAGAAAGCGAACGGTTGAGTTATATAAAGCAGTGTAATTAGGGATTTGGGCACTGTTCCATTTTGCCAATTCCTAAGTTTTCTTCGACTGCGCCAATCAAGGAGCCTAACCATCCTGAATAATAAGAGAAATGAACGTTATTTGAAATAATTTAATTCCACTATTGAAATTAGGGATTTTGATACTGCAGCAATATCAATTCCTTTGATAATTTTTCCAATGTAATGGCCCAATAATTCCGCAATACGCATCACGGGCCAAGATTATGGCCATACAAATCTATAAGTGAAAATAAAACAAGTGAGAATATCGATGCTTCAGCCGAATTATTTTATGCCCAATTAAAATGGGAATCTCTGATTCGAAGTAAGAAACGATGTTCAAATTCAACGAAATATTTCGAATCATCGGGGAGACAATATGGGATGGCCCCAGAAATATAATAGTTATAGTTATAATTATTGTTTGGTAAGGATTTACATTCCACTGCGACCTTCAGAACTATTGTCACTTTGTGACGATTTTGTATTATTCAATCGTTTGCATTGTTCCGATATAGCTCATGAGGCAAAATTTTTTCGCGGAACGGCCATTGACAAATAATTTAACTAGTGCAATCGACAAGGGATATTGCTATCAATGGAAATTTTCATTCAATTTCTAAAAGTTCTCTTTTCGATATTAGTAGCGAAAATCTGGAAAACACCTGGAAAATAATATAAGAAATGAGCATAAAGGAAGTAGATTATAATCTTAAGTCTTCAATAAGAATATTCATTCATTTTAGAATTACGGTCGGCCTGACGGCCGATCGTAAACACAATAACTTCCAAAAATAGCAACTTAGGAACTAAATATTTGAAGAGTAGGTTTGGACCTTAATTACGAAGGCCAAATTCGTGGATGGGTAAAATCCACCCAATGATTCCGCCGATATAACCATTATTTTCGAAAATACTGATAGGATCAGTTGAAATCAAGTATTCAGCTTGAGAAAAGCTTGAGCAAGTCATACAGAATTTTATGAGGATGAAATGATAAAAAAATCGCAGAATTTTGAATATTTGGAGAAGAAAAATTTTTTTTTTTTTGGATGTTCGAATAATATGATCAGCACGGAATTTCACACAGAGTTGAATACCATAATAGAATATGTATTCTTTGAGTTATTAAAAAAAACAGGATATCGAGAAAAAAAAGAAATTTGACAAATTTTTCCCTAATATCTCCAAAAATTATGATTCAAACTGAAATCTGCTACACTGCTTTGAGATATGGAGCTCAAGGCATGAGCAATTTTTTTTTTTAATATAATAGATTGCTCCCGAAAAACCTTTTTTTGATTTACTGACAGTACGATCTCGATAAAATTTCGTTCAAGGTATCAATCCGATCTCTGTAGTAATTCCTGAAATAACAGGAAAATAATATCGGAAGTTCAAATGTCTATAACTCCGAAACCATTCGGCCGATTTGACCCAATAAAAACACACCCGCCGAATTCCAATTTGAGACCTTTCCTTAAAGTTTTCACACTGGATTTGTCACCAGTGAGTCCAACCTAGTCGTTTGAGACCACTTTCGGAAACAAATCTGAAAATTACAGACATTCGGACAAAATAGCACGTTGTTTCCTAGAACATACGCATTATCGGTTTGAAATGAATGATTTTGCTGGACTACCCTGTTTTCCCTAAGGTTAAGAGACAAAATCTACGAATAAGTTTTCAGGCTAGTATTAGGGTTCTACCATAATATGAAATTATCTTTATCACAGAATCAATATATCCCTAAACCAACACAAGTGACCCTGTACACACCAATTGTTCTTGTCGAGGGGATTGTTCAGTGTATCTTTAGCAGAACTGCGGCAGTAGTTTCTCTAAAACAATACATTATCAACATCCAAGACTGGCCCCAAGTTCAGAGACAAACTTCCCTGCCGCTTACTGCCTACTTATGATATTTCCTTTGGGTAGTATCCGAGCTATTCAAACAAAGGAAGCAGCTCTACAAACAGCTGTATCGTAAAACAAACAGGGCGTTATCTTCAGAATGTACGAGCATTGGAGTGAGACTCTGAATAAGACGTCAGAGTTTTTCTTACCGAATGAGAGTTCTTGTCGGAATTTAAATCTAGTTGATAGCTCATACGAGTAGTTGGTGAATTGAGACGATAATCATTTTGATGAGGAAATGGGAGGCTTTGACGATATGAAAATAACAACGATATTTGCGGACGAAGAAGAAAAGCGAGCTATTCTTGTATTTTAGAATGTTGGACCAAACCGAATATTTTCGGGTGGAGGGCCCTATTATTGATCTAGACGTCACTGCATGGGGCTTGATTTTTATGTAGAATCCAACAATTAGGATCCCATACCGATATCTTCATTCCTTTATTTATTTATTATTATATATACAGGGTGAGTCTTTTGGGTTGTGCATTGATTTCAACCGTAGATTCCTCTCATCAAATGAAATACTTTTTTCCTTTACCATTTTTCCAGATTCGACTCCAGTAAAAAGATACAGACTGTTAAAATTTCCAAAAAAAAGACAATTTTTCTTTTTTAGCTTTGATGTGTTGACTCTGAATGGATTGAAATTAAGTGCGAAGTTTTCTATACATATGACACAAATTCTGCAGTAATTACTTTCATCCCACTTCAAATAGTTTCCGAGTTATAGACTCAGCGATTCATAAAACTATATGAAATAAGCATGAAGATTGCAGATGAAGTTTATCTTATGTCAAAATAAGAATCTTCAATTATTTCAGAATACTTAATTATTCCCTATAATTTTTCCTTAAATGCACCGTTTCGGAGATATTCAATTTTGAATGTTATAAAATCTGATAAAAATTAGAGAAATTACCTCATTTCTATGGATCCGTCCCTGATCTAGTACAGGCGGTAAATTAAGTTCCGTCTAAACTTATCCGAAGCATAGAATACACAAAAATATCTATCTATTTCGCATAGAACTAATGTACTTATATTAGGTCTATGTTATTTCGTGATCAGACCACAGATATGGAGGCTAGGTCTTCATGTCTATGAACCTGACTTTCCAAAGAGTTCAATTAATGTGTTACGGTTAGTTAATTGATTTCATTTAATTCACATATAAGTTTGATGAAAATAAGAACACTTATGTAGTTTTAAATATGAGGGTGGACAGGGATGTAATTCTGTAGAATTTTATAGTGGAATTAAATCAAATGTCTCAAGAATATCGAGTGGAAAATCACTGTTTCAATAGTCCAGTATAGTGAAATGTTTACCTTGCGATAATAACGCAAAAAGCACCAAATCATAAGAACTAAGTGAGTAAATGGATTTTCAATAATTTTTTTTTAATTTCAAATATTGCATTGCTTATTCTGCCAAGGAAATCACAGTAACAGATATCTGTGATGAACTTGCAATGAAAGTGCAGGACTGTATTAGCACATCGAGAAATACTCAAATGCTTATAACTTTTTACCATCTTATCTGGAAAAATGGCAAAGGAAAAAAGTTTTTTATCAGATTAGAGAAATCTATGGTTGGAATTAATGTACAACTTAAAGATTCACCCTGTATATAAGTAAAAGATAAAACAGTAAATATATGGATAAATATTTCTTCCAAATGAAACATCTATATTCGAATTAAGCTACACTCATGTCCATCCAGACAACCAAGGTCGTAAGGTAATTTCTTTATTTTGGGACCAGAGGATTCATTGAGTTTTATGTTTTAACACTGATTTGGAGATTTCATATAATTGCTTCATGAATTTGAAGAAAACTGGGATATATACGGAATTTTCGATAGAGAAATAGCCACTGATTAATAGAAGATAATAATAATTATAAAACTTATTCAACAATAAATTTAGTACATTAGGAAATATATTGAAACCCAAAAAATCCTGGACATAATATTTTTAATTATTTTTGAAGAATCTGGAAAAACCACTGGGTTGCCAGGTATAAACTGCTATGTCGATGCTAGTTACTTTCACTTGATACGGTAATAGAAAAACTTCAATATCAGCATAAGCGCTGTTTTATTGTGAACACGTTGATATAGGGTTGTCTGCAAAAAAAGTGGTCTTAATAGAGATTTGCGAATTTTAAAGATTTAAATTTTAACGCATGTGGAAGTGAGTGACAGAGAGATCCGATATAAGTATACTATATTGAGTATTAATAAAGGACCGAACATTTCAGTCGTGGCTGATGGGATCCTGAATATAAGAAAGCGCGCATGCTCGGTACGTAAACATATTGTAAACAGTACGCGTTATTCTGGAGTAGTTAATTACTTATAATATTGTATTGCATCGAAAACATGTGTTATTCGGTATCGTTGTAATAAAAAATGGCTAAAAACTATTTTTTGTGTACCTTTGACGATTCTTTAAGTTTGAGTGATAAAACTTTTAAAAATTGTTCGTTAAAGATAACTTTTCGTGAAGAAAAATGTAAGTACCATGAAGCTGAACTAACTAAAGCAGCACTCGATTTTGTTGGTTACCATACAACGTATTACAAAAAAGTAACTGTTCAAGGAAATAAATACAATGAGGTATTCTAAATTTTTGAGTTTTTGAAAATTCGCAAATCTCTATTAGGACAGAATTTTCTTCAGACAACAATAAAGCAGCACTATTTATACCTGACAACCCAGAGGTTTGTACAGGAGAATAATAGATTCTTCAAAAAATAATTAAAAATATTCTGTCCAGGACTTTATTACACAACCCATTTTCAATATATTCTCTAGTACACTAAATATATTATAAAATAGGTTTTATTCTATTTTCAGCTCGGTGAAGGCCGATGTAGGTTCGGATCTAGACTAGATGAAATTGTGTATAATCTTATGGAAAAATATGGAATCGTGCATGGAGATCAACTGGTGAATAAATGTTTCAATGGTCAAGAGAAGTGAAAAAGTTTCATAACGAATGCTTCTTATAAGCATCAAATGATGAACATTGAGTAAGTAATCACCACAAAGATATTAATTCCATTTTGTAAAAGCATTTTTTGAAAAACTCCGTATTCCCTAAGGTTGAAAAACGAATTCTACTGAAAACACAGTTCTAGGGTTATTATTACTCAAGGGCCTGGAATGAAATTCATTGCAGGGCACTACCCTGATATGACATTATCATCATTATAGAATCAATAAATCCCCAAATCCACACAAGTGACCCTGTACACATCAATTGTTCTAGCCAGGGGATTGTTGAGTGTATCTTTACCAAAATTGCTGCAGTAGTTTTTCTGATAAAATAAATTATCAACCTTCAAGACTGGCCCCAAACCTCAGAGTTAAACTTCCCTTCTACTCATTGCCTACTTATGATATTTCCTTAGGGTAGTTTTTTGCGCTGTCCAAACAAAGGAAGCAGCTCAACAAACAGCTGTATCGAAAAAAAATCTTCAGAACGGACGAGCATTGGAGTGGGACCCTGAATGAGTTTTTCTTTCCGAATGAGATTTCTTGTCGGAATTTCAATCTAGTTGATTACTATTCCAGAGGCTCATAGTTGCTGCATTCAGACAAGAGAATCATTCAGATGAGGAAGCGGAAGGCTCTCATGATATGAAAATGACAACGATATTTGCGGACGAAGAAGAGGAGAGAGAAATTTTTGTGTTTGAGAATGATGAATCAAACTGCATTCTTTTGGGTGGAAGGTCCCATTTCTAATCTGAATAAAACTGATGTCAGTTGATGAGAACTACTATGTTAACGACCACCTACCGATATATTTATTCGTTTAAGGATAATCGATTTCTATGAGTGACATCGAAAACGTGACATTCAGAGAGAACAACACGAACAGAGTTTTTTGTTATTTTTTTATGTGCAGAAAGCGGTTTTTGAAACCTGAATATTATAACTATTCTTCGTTATTGCCCAACTAACGAATTGTGTCAAGCCATAGGTGAGCTTAACAAAATGCTTCCAGTTCGATGTTGACACTATAAGCGATTTCAAGCGATAGACCAAAAGCTCCGGTTATAGTTGTGGTTATCCAAACTGACATGTAGGCAAAGGATCTGTCAATCTGGATAACCGTCACTATAACCGGAGCTTTTGGTCCATCGCTTGATATCGATTTATGAAAATATTATTTTCAAATAGAAACTCCAGTATATTTTCACATATTTCGATCGAGATTGAAAAAATCATTTGAAAAATATAACATACTCGATATTTGGAATTATGTTCGAGATATTGAAATATCAACTTTTTTTTCTTGGAAAACTAGGCTTGGGCATATGTGATGTTAATTGAAACCATAGATATTTTAGTTATCATACAGTGTGTCCACGGATTGGGTGCCAGTAAGGTGTAAATGACGAAAAATTTTCGAGTTGGACTGTGATATTCTAGAGATCGCTCCTGCTTGGTCTCAAACTAAGATGTTGAGAAAATGAGCCAACTCAATTAATATACAGGGTGGTTTAGAACTGATTTAATGAAACTTGTTAAGAATAAAGTACCTTTGTTCTAAAAGATATCGAGAAAGTTTATTGAGGAAAGTTGTTCGAAATGACGAGCTGCTGCAGGAACTCAATTCTCGGATGAATCCGCCTACCTTGACTTTATAAGTTGGTCATGAACATTTTGTTAATCCGATACGTGAGATATTTTGTCATGATCAAAAATTTTGCTGATTTTGAAATAAATATCAATAATAATTTCTTGTAACAATAAAATACGTGTCTTTTGATTCTGAATAACTTTTCTCAATGAACTTTCCCGATATCTTTTGAAACAAAGGTACCTTATTCTTAACAATTTCCATCAAATCAGTTCTAAACCACCCTGTATATTGATTGATTTGACTCATTTCCTCAACATCTCAGTTTGAGACCAAGCAGGAGCGATTCCCAGAATATCAGAGTCTAACTCGAAAATTTTTCGTCATTTACACCCTACCGGCACCCAATCCGTGGACACACTGTATATATATCTGCAATGAAATACGAAAATTGTAAAAAGTGGGATATTATGTTGGTGTGTTTCATACAAGATGAATGAAATGCAAAGGCAGCTAGTGATTCATATCATGAAAAATATCCAGAAACAAGCATTATAGAAATGTTGCACAATTGTGTCACAACTTTATAAATGAAGGTCGATTTGAAAAGAAAAGTCCGAAGAAATATTTTAAGATACAGATTTTTGTAGGAGCTGTTGAAACCAATCCTAGAACATCAACTCGTATTATAGAAGAATTTACAGTAGTGCCAAGACTGATGTCAGACGGATTTTTTAGGACTCACAAATTAAAAGTTTATAGAGTCAAAAGAATTCATCACCTCCAGCTTGGAGATTTCGAATGCCGTATTGAGTGTTGTCAATGGTCAATGTTCAATGTTCGCATTATTCTATTTCACCGCCGCACAGTCCAAAGTCTTCTATATACAAGCGTAAAAATTTGATAATTCAATATCTCGAACAGCAGTCTAGAGCAACATCAATTATGCTTTATTTTGAAAATGGTATTTTCAAGCTTTATCTTAATATGTAAAATCAACTGGGGGTCCCATTCGTAAAAAATAATTTTATAGCGATATCTCATAAATTATCAGTTTGCAGAAATTTCAATTGACGTCTCTGAAATCAACGTGAGAAGTTGTAACGGAAATGTTTTCACAGAAATAAAAAATTTTCAACAGAACAAAAGTTATGGAAATATTTCTGAAATTAACATTTTCGAAAAACACCCGGTAACTATACCCCATTCACTTTTATAAAGTATCCTGGTTTGCTATGACATTCTGACACATTTCACCGTGTATATTTTGAAAATGTTAGGTTATGGCCATTGTTCTGTCAGATAACTACGCAACGTTGACTTTTCTACATAGGGGTTGAAGTAATAATAATAATAGGTCTTTATTTCAGAACAATTCCCGTAACAAGCCAAGAAAAGAAGTGAAATAGTGTCAAATCCAAAGCAACTAAACATCAAAGCTGCCCAAATCATAGGGTTCCATATCTAATAACAAACTATAAATTTTTTTCTTAAAAATTTTTACATTCTCAATTTCCTGAATTTCGTATTACGTACTCATCGAAATTTTTATTCACTTTGGGAAAATAATGAATTGGAGAAAATATTATGTGAATTTAATAATTCTAAAGACCTGGCAAATGTTGGAGAAACTTTTTTCTCTGTTAATACTGGAAATATTTCACGCATACAAATATGGTTGGAAGATTCAGTTATGTTATTTTGTTGTACAGAAATCAAGAATCGAGTGTTGAAATTTTACTGAAAAATAATGGTCAGAATAATCCGTTACTTTGTGATAGTTCATTCGTAAAAATAAAATACTCGAATGACCTGACAGAAAAACTTCTAAACGAATGGACGGACCTATGGAATTTCCCACTTTCCGAAATTCTCAAGAAATAAGCCTACAGAAGTAATTTAAATACCTTTTTGCACAACTTGAGATACTCCAGTATGAAAATTTTGGATAGCCTGTGATAAATTATTGATTCCAAGTTAACGGGGTTACTATCAGAAAAAGCAGATTTCAATTCTACAAAGCACTTCCTGATACTTTGACTGTGCTTATTCAAAACTACCTTCGGTATTTTTAGTTCCCAAGTGTGATGATTGTATTGAGATTGAGACTATTGAGATCAGAAATAAGCATTGGTAACGTCTCTGCGAATTATTATATATTTATATATATTATGATTATATTATTGACATTGCCTATATTTCAAGAGTGTCAACCTGCGTTAGTTTTAAGTAAAAAGACTCGTTAAACCTAAATCTTGGCCAACCGGGATACCTCATGAAAGTGAATGGAGTATACAGAGTGTAACAGCCAAATGGAATAAATTCGATAACGAATAAATGAGGGCGTGTTGGGAAAAACGCTCGAACACGTCGATTTGTAATTTTAAATGCGCATATTTTTCAAGAAAATAAAATTATATAGGGTGTTCCATGCGACCGTGGCCAATACCAACTTTCTTATTTCAAATGTAACCCCCTGTATATTATCTATTTTTTGGATTCTTCAGAAAATTCTGGACATAATTCATGTACAATGTCCTACACCTATCTTCAACTTTTTCGGAAATATTAAGTGTTTTCAGATTTAGTGCAAAAACCAACGTTTCAAATAAAAACTATTTCATTTCACAAATTCGGTACATTACACTTAAAACCTAATAAGTAATAATGATTATTTCTCAATAATTAAAAAAAACAAAAAAAAAACATTAATGTCAATGTAGGAAATGTTTAAAATGCTCGCCGCGAACGTCTTGGCAACATGCTAATCTGGTGTAGAATTGTCTTCTAACGTTACTCAACATTTCTGAAAACACTTAATATTTCCGAAAAAGTTGAAGATAGGTATAGGATATTGTACATGAATTATGTCTAGAATTTTCTGAAGAATCAAAAAAATAAATAATATACAGGGGGTTACATTTGAAATAAGAAAGTTGGTATTGGCCACGGTCGCATGGAACACCCTATATAATTTTATTTTCTTGAAAAATATGCGCATTTAAAATTACAAATCCCAACACGCCCTCATTTATTCGAATTTATTCCATTTGGCTGTTACACTCTGTATGTAGCGGTGAAAGCTTCGGAGTTGCGGTTTTCGCAAATGAGTTTCTCATGAAAATTGGCCCTCTGATGTCGATATAAGTTTTCGTTCATTTATTACAGAAATAGAACTTCCAATGGAAAAGTGTCCAATATGGCCCACCCAGTAAGATAGTATATTCAGCTATCGTGTCGTCATACACATTATAATTATTTTTCGCTTAAATGTTGAGAACATTTTCTGAAAATGTAATCGTTTCATTCTTGATGTTAAACCGCATACTGAGTTGCTTTCGAGCCAGTTTAATCGGGCTATCAAGCAGGTGTGTACGGTTTTTGATCGGATCGAGAGCCATTTGAACTGCCTCTAAAGCAACTCAGCTCGCGTATTTGTACGCCGCTTGAGACTACCACATGGCCAAGAATTGAAGTTCATCGAATTATTCTTTCTGTTTGTAACATTTATAATGTCACTAAGAAAACACAACCTCCCTTACTGTCTCCCCATGCCATTCATGAATTTTGAATGGGTCAAAGAAATCCGGGGAGTTCCTGCAACTCCGTTGAAGTCGTTAGAAATCACTTACCGATCCCTTGCGACCTGGGAAACTGAAAAAAACATCTGGTCCGCTCCTCTGGGGCATTTGACGGAGCACGTTCAGTAGTTTGGCTGAGTGACGAGGCTGAAAACAAGAGGAGGAGCAGTTAGTAAGGGTGGATTCCAATAAGTCAGGTCGGACAAGAACGTACAAGAAATTGAGTTAAGTAGATAATAATTTTTGGGAGGCTATGGAGCGTTCGTCGTAATGGCAGGAAGTTGGGATAAATTGGATGATTTTAGGGTTCTTGCTAGAGGGTGACATGGGGAACGGGGAATGGCTACAACAATGCATGGTTCTAGCAATTCGTGAAGAATTGCTTGCAGGGGTCGGTGATACATAATCGTTAACAGGATTTTTCGCAGATCTAGAGGGTGTGACAAATATGTGGCGGTCCAATACTATCATTGCTTGAGCTCAACTAAATGAAAATATTGCTGCTCATACCGAGTATCCTATTTCTTCGGGGGAAAGCAACTTTGATCTATTTTATGGCGAACAATACAGAATATCACATGTCACGTGAAGGAAACACAGGTGATTTATAATAGAAAATTCGAGATTTCGAAAAACCGCTTGGAACCGTCAATTTTGAGGAGGACATTTTCTTACATAAGATCCGTCATCATAGCATTCCATTCCTCTGCGTGGCAACAGCAACCTCCTAAATTCAAATAGGAGAGATGAGTAGTGCAATATGTTGTTGAAAAGGTATATTCCTTCTGAATATGGAAAGATAACGGCCGACCGTAGACACAATAACTTCCGAAAGAAACAACTTAGAAACTCTATATTTGTAGAGAAGGTTTGGACCGTAATTGCGAAGGCCGAATTCGTGAATGGGTAAAATCCACCCAATGATTCCGCAGATATACCCATTCAAAACTTTATTTTCCCAATATTTCCACAAATACAGATTCGATCGAATTGAAATCCAGAACTTTATCGAAAAATGACAGTTTGAAGGTTCATACAGAATTTAATGAGGAGAATATGATGAGAAGATCACATAACATCGAATATTTGAAAAAAAAATTTTTTTTTTCAAATTGTTCTAATGACACCAAATTTTGCACAATGTTGTCCATCAAAATCTTCGATCTAGCTGAAAAGTTTTATCACGACTGAATCAGTATTTCTTGAGTTAAACAATGAAATCGAGAAGAAAACCACGAAATTCTACATATTTTTTACCAATATCTCCAAAACTAATAGCCGTATCGAATTGAAATTTGGTACACTGCTGTGAAATATGAAGTTCAAGTTATAACTGAAATTGTTCTCGAATATGAACAATAGTTCTAGAAAAAAAATGTTTCGAAAAAAATTTTGAAAATTTTTTTTTGAGTGACTATACGATTTCAACGACATTTCTCTCAAAGTTGCGCGTCATCATGCTTCAACCAACTGCCAAGTTTCAATCCAATCGCTCTGATAGTTCCTGAAATATGAGGGAAATAACCCCAAAATTCCAAATCTATAACTCCGAAACTATTTGGCCGATTTGGCCCATTAACGAACTTAACCGCAGCATTTCGATGCGCGAACTACCCTACAAGTTTCAAGTCTTTAGCTGGCTCCGTTCGACAGTTATCGTGTCGTCGGCTTGCTGGACGGCCGGACAGAATCGATTTTGTCACCGGATTCGTCATCAGTGAATCCAACCTAGTCGTTTCAGACCATTTTCGGCTCAATCATCGAAAATTACAGACATTTGGACAAAACGATAGCACGCTGTTCCCTAGAACATGCTCGCAAAAAGTAGAAGGAAAAGGAATATTTCTTCGCAAAGTGGCTTCATTAATTATCAAAATGATTTCTTGGGTTTGGTACTTACCCACTTTCCATTTACAGCTTTCATGGCACCGAAAAGTAACTTCAGTTCTTTCACAGTGATGCTATAGCTCGCAAGAACTCCTAACATCTCTATGAGTAAATCTGCAACGAATGGAAATATTAGATTATGAAGAAATCTATCATATAGAGCATTTCATTGGAAATCTTTCCGGTGACAAATAAAGATCTCAATCTGATATTGAAGCAACAATTATATGCTGTCATCTCCTACGAAGCAAATTAATTTTATTCCAATACGAAATATGTTTTGAATTCCGAAAGTTCGTTCGTATATTCTGAAATAATCTTCCAACTTAAATATATCTAGTTCCAGAATATTTTAAGACTATACGACTCACGCTGCGTACTTGCTGATTAAAAAAATCGTGAATTTTAGCGATGAATGGTACGAGACCTTATATATTCAGAATGAATCATAAATTGTCAGGAATTAACTTTTTACCAACATTTAGCTGCTTGTCATTTCATTTTTGTCCGTTTTTTGGTTTTCCAGAGAAAAATTGAAAACGGATTTCCTGGCGCCATGTTGAGGGACCTTATCAAAAATAAACATTGATGATCCACCCTTTATTTTGACAATGAATTATGTCGTGACTCTTTATTTACACTTTGTATAATATGTATACAGTGTGTTACTTTGAAGAGGTTCCACCCATAATATATTGTCCCCCGTGCAAAATCAGAAAAAAATGCAAAGTCAGGAAAACTTTGGTTCGTAGAAGAACCATTTAGGTTGGTTCCAATCGATTTATATAAACTCTCTGAGGGGGATTTCAGCAACCCCTGAAATCTTAAATAGAAAGGGGGGTTGAGTGATAACTTGTTCCAAAGGTCATTCAACTGCCTTTCCAAAATTGCCACACACTTGCCCTTTTTTGTTATTACTGTTTGTAAATCAGAATAGCTACTATTGCAAGATGAAATATTAAAATGATAATATACTAACTGACAAAGAAACTCAACACCTAGATGGAGCTGTTTAAATTAAAAGTTTTCTTCGGTAAGACATAGAAAGTATAGCAAGGAGTAAATGATTAAAGTTTGGAAGAAAAAAATGAAGGGTTTGCATTTTTTTCAATAAAATTCGTTAATAATGTGTTTGTCTACCGCAGTTATCTATACACTCCCCAACACGTCTTGGCATTGAAGCAAGAAGATGGTCTATTTCTTCTTGAGTGATAGTATCCCAAGCTACATGTACTTCATGTCTCAGAGCTGCTACAGTTCGTTGGGGCTGGGGTAAATTCCCATGCTCTATGGGCGAAAGATCGGGGAATCTGGGCGGCTATGGCGAAGGATTCACATGCGTCACTTCAAGAAAGTTTGAACTAACCCTGGCAACATGAGGTCGAGCATTATCTTGCTGAAATATTGGATTCTCGAGCCGGTTAAGGTAAAGGAGGACATATGGCTCCACTATTTCTTGAAGGAAACGCAGCGCTGTCATGTTACCACAAATAAAGACTAAAGGTGACCTTCTTGAATGTGTAATGGAACCTCATACCATAACGCCTACTGCCCGTGGTACATGACGCTCAACATCAAAATTAGTGTCGAGTCTTTCTCTCCGACGTCGTCTAACCCTTCTCTGGCCATCATGTGCAACCGAGGAGAATCTATATTCATCAGAATAGGTGACCTGATGCCATTTCGCATTCCAATGTGTTTTTGCACTACATTTATCGTTGCCGGCGATGCTCAATAATAAGAGGTAACACAAGAAGAGGTCGATAATGCTGCAGTCCAAAGGACCTTATACGGCGGTAAACCGTTCGGACAGTAACAGGATGGCCTTATTCTCCTAACCGCTCATCAGCCAAAGATCGAGTGGTCGCAAATCGGTCTCTAATGGTCATAAGTCTTAGACGTCGATCTTGAACTTCAGTTGTGCCCCTTCGACGTCCGGTGTCTAATCTTCTTCGATTTTGGGTATTATAAACCATGCTTGACAAAATCTCAATACAGTAAATGGATTTCTGTTCTTATGGTTAGCTGGAAAGTGGCTGCCAAGTTCACGCCGGTACACTCACAACATACAAATTTCAAGTTAATTCGGAATATTCTGGCTGAAAGAAAGATGGTAACAACAATCCTCCGGCTATGGAACGTATTGTCATTTCCTACTATTCGATCCTGGCTAAGTCGTTGTTTTACATCCCGAAATAACAGCTGTAACCAGATTTGATTGATTTACTTGAAGGCACTATGATTCTATTTCGATAAGTTTATTTCATTACGTTAAATTACAACGCAATATGAACTAGATGTCAATGGAATGAGCCTGTAATCAAACGACCCATCTAATTCAATCTTCTGCACCATAATACCATTCCTCTATTCAGGCCTCTTATACTGGGTTCCAGTAAATAAGCGAAATACATTAATTACAACCAAAAGACTAGTAGTGGAATACCTATCTCTTATATCGTAAGCTACGAAAATTATGGAGTGCCACGAACTGTTATAATCAAGACAGTTTAATAGTATCTTCTGTTTGATCATAAGGGGAAAGGTTGGTAGCGAAATAATATTCGCCAGGAAGTCTCTTGCAAATCCTTGCTTTCTGAAACAACTTCCTCAAAGTTCTAGCACTTTTCACTGTGAAGGATTAGTAGAGCATAATAATAGGAAGCTAATTTTAGAAATCTTTTGACTACGAAATGAAATATACTCAAAGATTATGTGAAATAATTCTACAGTGTGAAAACCATTCAAGAACAGTTTCAGAAATGAATTGGGGGTTTATGTATTTTGCTGATTCCGTATAAGTTTGAGGTATGGCACTATATAGACATAAGAAGTATTACATCCATAAAGAATGAAGAATCTCCTATATCGTAAGCTACGAAAATTATAGAGAGCCACGAAATGTTATAATTGAGACAGAATAATAGGAATTTGATTTAAGGAATCATTTGACTACGAAATTAAATATACTTACTCAAAGATGATGTCAAATAATTCTACAGTATGAAAACCATTCAGGAACAGTTTCAAAAATGAACCGGGAGTTTATGGATGTTGGTGATTCCGTATTAGTACGCCTGTAAAGAAGATACAAAGACCTTACCAAAAAGAACCACATGACCTACTTTCCCTATTCAAAAAATCTAGAGGGTTGATGGGGATGGCACAGGGTGCAACATAAATCCTTCAAAAATGCATATTAATTTAGTGAAAGTGAAACAAAAATTGACCTGTGCCAGTTTTGTTGGCAAATATTTTTCTTCTGAGAAAATGAATTTGTTCTATAATTTTGACGCGCACTCTATAGTTCCATACCTCAAACTTATACGGAATCAGTAAAATACATTAAACCCCCAATTCATTTCTGAAACTGTTCTTGAATGGTTTTCACATTGTAGAATTATTTCACATAATCTTTAAGTATATTTCATTTCGTAGTCAAAAGATTTCTAAAATTAGCTTCCTATTATTATGCTCTACTAATCCTTCACAGTGAAAAGTGCTAGAACTTTGAGGAAGTTGTTTCAGAAAGCAAGGATTTGCAAGAGACTTCCTGGCGAATATTATTTCGCTACCAACCTTTCCCCTTGTGATCAAACAGAAGATACGATTAAACTATCTCAATTATAACAGTTCGTGGCACTCCATAATTTTCGTAGCTTACGATATAAGAGATAGGTATTCCACTACTAGTCTTTTGGTTGTAATTAATGTATTCCGCTTATTTACTGGAACCCAGTATATGAGGCCTGAATAGAGGAATGGGATTATGGTGCAGAAGATTGAATTAGATGGGTCGTTTGATTACAGGCTCATTCCATTGACATCTAGTTCATATTGCGTTGTAATTTAACGTAATGAAATAAACTTATCGAAATAGAATCATACTGCCTTCAAGTAAATCAATCAAATCTGGTTACAGCTGTTATTTCGGGATGTAAAACAACGACTTAGCCAGGATCGAATAGTAGGAAATGACAATACGTTCCATAGCCGGAGGATTGTTGTTATCATCTTTCTTTCAGCCAGAATATTCCTAATTAACTTGAAATTTGTATGTTGTGAGTGTACCGGCGTGAACTTGGCAGCCACTTTCCAGCTAACCATAAGAACAGAAATCCATTTACTGTTATGAGATTTTGTCAAGCATGGTTTATAATACCCAAAATCGAAGAAGATTAGACACCGGACGTCGAAGGGGCACAACTGAAGTTCAAGATCGACGTCTAAGACTTATGACCATTAGAGACCGATTTGCGACCACTCGATCTTTGGCTGATGAGCGGTTAGGAGAATAAGGCCATCCTGTTACTGTCCGAACGGTTTACCGCCGTATAAGGTCCTTTGGACTGCAGCATTATCGACCTCTTCTTGTGTTACCTCTTACTATTGAGCATCGCCGGCAACGATTAATGTAGTGCAAAAACACATTGAATGCGAAATGGCATCAGGTCACCTATTCTGATGAATATCGATTCTCCTCGGTTGCACATGATGGCCAGAGAAGGGTTAGACGACGTCGGAGAGAAAGACACGACACTAATTTTGATGTTGAGCGTCATGTACCACGGACAGTAGGCGTTATGGTATGAGGTTCCATTACACATTCAAGAAGGTCACCTTAAGTCTTTATTCGTGGTAACATGACAGCGCTGCGTTTCCTTCAAGAAATAGTGGAGCCATATGTCCTCCTTCACCTTAACCGGCTCGAGAATCCAATATTTCAGCAAGATAATGCTCGACCTCATGTTGCCAGGGTTAGTTCAAACTTTCTTGAAGCGACGCATGTGAATCCTTTGCCATAACCGCCCAGATTCCCCGATCTTTCGACCATAGAGCCCATAGAGCATGGAAATTTACCCCAGCCCCACGAACTGTAGCAGCTCTGAGACATGAAGTACAGGTAGCTTGGGATAGTATCACTCAAGAAGAAATAGACCATCCTTCAAAAATGCATGTAAAATTTGGTGAAAGTGAAACAAAAATTGACCAGTTTCAGGATTTTGTCGCCAAATATTTTTCTTCTGAGAAAATGAATTTGTTTCATAATTCATAAGACATTATACTCCTAATGTCACATCCAGAAAGAATAACTCCGTGAATTTACATTTTCGGGAATATAATAGTCTTGCATTGAGAATGAAATGGTAACAGTTTCAGAGACTTTCATTATCACTTGAGCAACAAAAATTTATTATGTGTTTGACGATTAGATAGCTGAATACACTACACGTATCGACGGAATCAGATGGAACATGTTTGCTTGTGACAATTCGTTCCAAGGAAATCGGACTCCATGGAGTTAACTAAACCAGAGTCTGTGAAGGTTGGTTCTGATTGGACCGTTTCCTGCCCGTCATATTCCACACATGTTCAATGGGATTTGATGCAGGAACGGCAAAATTTTGAAATCAGCTTCTTGAAGGAAGTCCATAATTCGACGAGCGATATGACGTGCGTTGTCTTGCTGAAAAAGGGTGTCTGGATTGCTATTTAGATAGGTCAGTCCAGTGGTTTGAAGGACATCGTCGACATAACGCACACTCGTCATATTGCGTCGAATAAACAGAAGAGGTGATTGCATATCATAAGTAACAGTTCGCAAAACCATTACACCAACAGTCCTGTGTGCATGCCTTTCAATAGCAATACTATGTCGCTTTTCAAAAGTCCTACCCTCCTACGGATATCGCCTATACATCGAAAGAACCGCGATTCGTCGATGAATACGACATCAAGCCATTCTGACTCTCACTGCTGCCGTTTTGTGCAGCAGTCTTAAAGTTACCGACAGTGCCTGGAGTTTGAGTCGATATTCAAAATAGTTCACCAAATTTAAGCTCAATCATCAGTGGACTTTCGGAATACTGGAAAAATTATGCTTTGGACGGTGAAATTTTTTGTTATATTTAATTCAATAATGAAAATCACTCAGATAATCTTGAGTCTATTAGTTTTATTATTTCAGAAGTGATTGTGTTAACAAGTAGATTAACACAATAATAAGTCCTGGATTCAGATATATTTAGAGTAAGTTGGGGCTTGATTGATTAGGTTGATAATTGAATGGGCACAATCCGCTCAATTCAATGGGTATGATTCTTAGGAGTTGTGCATGAACCTTCAAGCAATCAGTGTTCGACCGTTTGCCTAGCTTTCAATTGGATCAGATTTATATTTGTGGAAATATGGAAAAAATAAAATTTCGAATGAATACATCATTCGTGAATTCAGCAGGTATAACTAAACTCCAAATCTGCACTACAAACATCGAATCCCTAAATGATATCGCACTGTTTCTCTGGAACACTCAAAATCAATTCCTTACTGCGCTTGCCTACATGTATGTACCTGTTGTTACCTATATTTTAAAACCCCTTGAATAGACGATTTTTTTTAATTGAAATCGACAGATTACTATGCATTTTTCTGAAAGATATTAATGATATAAAATATCACTTGATCCCACAAGTGGTTTCTTCACCTTAAAATTTTACTATGTAGCTAAATTTCTTCATAATGTTCTCTTTTAGGACGTTGCATCGAGGTAGTTAACCCAAAATACCCATGAAATATTCACGAAAGCGTTCTTTTGGAACTGAATCTCTTAAACATTTGCATATTAAAAGCTGAACCTAAGCAGAATAATTCACTCTCGAAGAAGCCTCCTGTTTCAAATTTATTTCATATCATGTTCATCCTCGAAATTTACGACCTGAATTACTCGGAATTCTTCTGTACAGAAATAAAATTCTCCAGATTCAATTTTCCCTGGAATTCATTTTAATGTAAAAGAATTAATATCGGAAAATTGTTGTATCCTTTCAATATAGCAAGTTTATAATCCTATAACACCTGCAATTTCGCCCGCAATATTGCCGGCTTTTGGTATGCTTTGGAGGAAAATTTCGTTGCGTATTTCGAATATCCAACACACAATATGGTGCGATAATAACACTTGATATCCTGATGAAGTTACGCACAATTCGATTATATATATCTGCCAGAACATTCGCACAAAAATATTTTGAAAGAATCAAAAATTTGGAAAGAGACGAAATTCCAAAGAGAAAGTGATGTTTCTGAATAGAAAGACTATTCCAATGGTTCTGGTGATATATCCATTAGAATATTTTTCATTGTGCTTTCAAAAATTTGAGATTAGCACATACGTCAACTCAGGGGCTAATTTTTTCTAATTAAATCTGAGCGATCACCAATTCGGATCCCGTCCAAGGCTGCTTAACTGCGTAGTTTCTCTGGGATACGTTCTTGCCATTGGTAGGATGGCAACAAGTAACACAATCGATATTTTTTGTGGAGAAGGTCTGAAACTGAATTGCAAAGATTGAAATCCACAGAACTATTGCTATATTATGCATATTTCACAATATCACGAGAAATTATGGGGAATGATTACCTAGATGATATCTGGAATGTGAGGACATGGATCCAAAAACGTATGACACGGAGTTTTGAAATTTGAACTATTCGACTTTTTTGCCTCACATCTGCATATCCCAGGATATACAGATGAAATCTGATGAAGATTTCACACTCAAGAGTGTGACGAATATGCCATGTGTTGGAATCACAGTCTCCAACAAGCTTTCGATTGTTGTTTTATCAATCAGTCTCTGAAAAAATATCCTCGACCCGTCCCTGAACTCAGTACCTTCCTTCCTCTCCTGGGCCAACATAGGTAAGCCCCATCCCCAATTCTGAGAATTCCTTTCCGATGTGCCTGCAACTAAGTACCTGCTCAAGATATCCAATGTCCAATCCCTCTTTCTTCGATAGCTTCACAGCAAGTAAGTCGCATTCCGTTTCCTTCTCTTGCAAGGTAAATTCCGAATATTATCCACGACGCTTGAAATAATTTCAGCGTTTGTTTCCAAGATAAAGTGCATTGTGTGTTTCGAGCCAGAAGTAAGGTTGAGAAGCAATTCGCCAACCCTAGTTTCTACCAGTCTTTTTGTGTAACGATATTGTATATAGTCTCCGTTATGTGCTACAAAATAGAATCTGTTAACGAAGAAGTTCAGCGTTGATTCAATCTAACGCCAGCGACCAACGATCATTTCCTGTCCACTATACCGAAGTGAGTGAATTTCCACGTGTGCGGACCAGGTGCGATACCACCGGCCCCACACCATGTCAATCGCTAGTTGAAGTCTGGACCAATTTCCCCCATCTGCTTCAGAACTTTTTGTGGCTCGCTATTGATATTTCAACATGAGGGGGAATCAAATCAAAAAGATTTGAATATTCTATAACATTTTCGAATCTGTTATCGCGTTTGACAACAAAAAAAATTGAAATTAAACACCCATTATCGTCCGTATCTCCGCTTCAAGAATAATCGGTCAACTGAAATCTAGTACTCAATCTGGAGCGTTGGTTTGATTTATGTGTAGCTTCAAACTCTTTGGGAGCATCACGTTTCGTCCTGGGTTACATAACCTGGGGGAACTCGTCAAGGTAAGTGCTGAACTAAGCCATTTCATGCCTACGCAAATGGCTTTATGTAGTACATAAAGGAGTTTGTGCCATATTGCCAGAGATGACCAGAGTCATAAGTTCTTGAAAGTGTCTACGGGAGACAGGCGCGAGTGCTATCGCCCCTGCAAGTTGACCGATGCGGCATGGTTATGTACACAAGGGATGAAAAGTAGGGCGCGTGATTTATGTAAGGACAGAAACAAGACGCTCGCCATAATTTTATTTGGAATTGAAGATAACCTGTAAGGATGATTTTTGATTTTTTCATTTTTGCAGCGTTTTTAGATATATTGAGAACATAAAACTATAGACGACTAAGGGAGTATTAATAGTTTCTTCTTCAGTATTCCCTCGTCCTTGAGGCTTCCTTATACGTGATTCCTATTTATTAGTCACCTAGATGCCTCCAGTACTCCTCGAATAGAAACAAGGAAGGTGACGTTTAGGACTATAGAAAAAAAAATTGAGGCGGTCTTCGGAAAGGCATCCTTGAGGAAGTCTTCAAAAAGCAAGTATAAATACGGCCCTTTAAGTCAGAAAATCCTAGGTAAATTTCGCCCATGAACGAACTCAAAATACCCATGCACATCTCGAACCTGCACTGAGAAATGGATATTTTGAACGGATGGCCGGTCGGTACTGCGAACATAATTGCACAGGAAGATGAATTTCTTCAACAGTGAGTCCAATCTGTTCGTTTTGGCACATATGACTCTCAAAATGTCAAATGATTTCCCTTATGTTTTTCAGGGCAAGCGCTCATGAATAAATGTTGTGACAGTGATAAGAAGAATAAAAACGGTTAATATCTACATGGAAATATTTTCAATTCGATTAAAATACAAGATACAATTTTGGGTAGAACTTCCTGCGATTGAGTGTCTTTGATATATTTTAGGAAGAGAGTGGAAGATGAGACATACAACGAACAGCCGAATTTTATTGAACGAACAAGAAGTAATACTTCATATAAGAGCTCTTATAGACGATAAGGTTGAAATGACATAATTTAAAGCCTCGAAAGGGCGTAGAGTGGCCACTCAGGGAATAACTGGAGATGTCGAGCAGCGGCCTATTGGAGAGTTCTTTTGAACACCAATTCATAACTCTTTGCCAAATACACACAACTGATCTTTTTCCTTAAGGGCACACAGTAGGTATCTCGAATATAACGGGATGATTTTAGAGGCCATAGTTCGGTTTTTTCATAGTTTTTGGGTGCAAATAGTTGAAAAAAATAGTAAGAATGCGCAATGTTGCCACTTCTTTATATTCAAGAACTCTTCTTCGAAATAAATTTGAAATGGAATAGGAATTAACAAGCATTGCGCCTATTCACAAAAGAACTGAGTACATTCCAAAGAGAAAATTCTGAAAACAATCACTGAAGCCTGCAGAACGACAGATTTCGAAAACTTGAATGTGGCAGTGTTGCCAAGATCCACGAAGCCGTAATTTACCAGATATGTACTCGATATGAATTTCACTGCGATTGTAATCATATTGTTGCCATCTTCTGGTTACACTCTTCTTTTCATGAGTTAGTAAAATATACTGACAAAGAAGCTGCAACACCCAGAAAGAGCTGTTTAAGTTTGTTAAAATTGTGTTTGTCCACCGCGGTTATCTATATAGTCCCCAACACGTCTTGGCATTGATGCAGGAAGATGGTCTACTTCTTCTTGGGGTATACTATCCTAAGCTACCTGTACTTTATGACTCAGAGCCGCCGAAATCCGTGGGGGCTGGGGTCAATTTCCAAGCATTCTACCAATGATGTCCCACATGCTCTATGGGCGGAAGTTCGGGGGATCTGGGCGGCAATGGTAAAAGATTCACATGGGTCGCTTCAAAAAAGTTTGAACTAACTGTGGCAACATGAGGTCAAGTATTATCTTGCTAAAATATTGGATTTTCGAGCCGGTTGAGGTGAGGGAGAACGTATATCTCCACTATTTCTTAAAGGCTATGCAGCGCCTTCATGTTAGCTCGAATAAAGACTTGAGGTCACCTTCTTGCATGTGCAACAGCACCCTATACCATAACACCTACTGTTCAGTGTACATGACACTCAACATCAAAATAAGTGTCACGTCTTTCTCTCCGACGTCGTCTTACTCTTCTTTGGCCATCGTGTACACCTAAGGAGAATTGAGATTCATCTGAAAAGACTACCTGATGCCATTCCACATTCCAATGTTGTCGTTCTCTGCACCACTGTCATCGTTGCCGGCGATGCTCAACATTGAGATGCTTCAGTCCAAAAGACTTTTTAAAGCGGTAAACCTTTCGGACAATTACAGGATGGCCTTGTTCTCCTAACCACCCATCAGCCAAAGATCGAGTTGTCGCAAATCAGTCTCTAATGGCCATAAGTCTTAGACGTCGAACTTGAACTTCATTTGTGGCCCTCCGACGTCCGGTGCCTACTCTTCTACGATTTTGGGAATTATTAAACAACGCTTAACAATATCTCATAACCGTAGTAGGATGTTTGTTCATACGGTTAGTGATTTCTTGAAATGACAACCCT
This sequence comes from Myrrha octodecimguttata, assembly GCA_958510865.1. Taxonomy (NCBI): domain Eukaryota; kingdom Metazoa; phylum Arthropoda; class Insecta; order Coleoptera; family Coccinellidae; genus Myrrha; species Myrrha octodecimguttata. The sequence continues at coordinate 45,051,008 of OY294058.1, read as the reverse complement.
GCCTTCCGTAGACCAATTATACGACCTCTTTAATTCACTTAGCTGGCGATAAATTCCGCGTAAACGTGCTCTAGACATTTTAACAAAAACTAAACATCGTTTTTGGATCTACCCGAACAGCTGGTTTGTTCTAAAATTTAAAAATATTAAAAAATTGACTACAATATTTAAGTAACAAAAAAATGCTTACATAAAAAAACCTTCACGATTTTATCCAAATTTTAATTATTTACTTCTTCCTATACTGACTGTTCTACCAAAAAATTAAAAAATTAAAATTTAAACAGTTTCTTCTGGGTGTTGCAGTTTCTTCGTCAGTTAGTTTACATATAGGTATACGGCTTAGGCGTTTGCTGAAGGAAAATACAGGTTTCAAAGGAAAGGATCCACATAACTTCAAAGGAACCCAGGTTACATAAGTCCCAGAATTGATAATTGAAATGAACGCTTCTCTTCACGAAGTACTCTCCAGTACTCAGGACACAATTTAATTCGATATCGGATTTTCTTCATCGGTGATTGCAACTGAAGTTGCAGCTTCTCAAGGAAGCAAAAATCCGACCAAGCAACATTAAAACACTAAACATATGAATAACGAAGTCAAATATTGAACGTAAACCTCTGGTTACCATAATCAAGAGCAAAATTTAAAAATGAGCGCGCAAAGAACATTCAACTCCTGAATATCATATAAAATCTTTACGACTGTGAGTTGAAACTAAGCTTGAGGGTAGAAGATTTTCGCGATGAAAGATAAATTCAGTAAATGAAATAAAAATCAACGCAGTAGTAATTCCCCCGTGTTCACTAAGTGCAACCTTGTTCGAGGAGTAAATTCGTCCATTTCGCCATGCAAACTTGTTTAAAGTTGAAATTGAATTTTCTCGGCTAACCCAGCGTACCGCAACCGCTTTCATGAGCTACAGATGCTATACCATCTCGTTTTACCTCGTTCCCTATCATTTTTGTGCTCGTTAATGTTATACTCGCCGGCCAATGGGAGGAATCTAAACGAGTAATTTGAACTGGGGTAGTCTTTCCCGGATGCTATAAAATATGAAAAGTTTCGCATAGGAATGTATTCTGTAGGGACCGTGTTCGTAATTTCGGTAACGTCGGAATTGCCCGAGAGCCAAACAAGTGCGACATGTTTTTTTCCTTTCGGATTTATTTATGTATATTCGGATTTGAGGTGTGGCTGCGCATGAATTCTATTGTTCTTCGGGCTGGAAAAAATTAAAGTTTCGAAATATAATTTCTGATCACTATGGTCATCCTAGACAGACTCTGTATAAGTAAGGAGTAGAAGAGCACTCAAGTGAGGTAAGAGGCTTTTACGGGACCTATTCACCAAACGTAGCTTTACTATGGAAGGATTTGACCTTATTTTCATATGCTCCTCACGTAATTTTGTATGAACCTTCAAGCCATCATTTTTCAAGTACTAAGTTTCTATTCGATCCTATCTTCACTTATGGAAATATTGGGATAATAAATTTTGAATGGATGGATCTACGGAATCATTGGTCGAATTCAGAATATTCACGAGTTCGAATTTTGTAATTTAACCGAAAAATATTCTCTTCAAATATCGAGAATACAATTCTTTAATTTCGTGAGTCAGTATGTGAGCAGGAGATTTTTTTTATACATTTTCCGCCTATACAATCCATATGAAATACTTGCACATAGTTGCGGATTGGCATCTACCACTACTTATGAAGGTAGAAATCGGATCGTGTCAGTACGTTTTGAAATAAATTAAAATTTCAAAGGACATCCAGAATTGACATATTATTTTCCCAATATCCTGAAAATACAGGTTCGATCAAATTGAAGTTCGAAAGAAAATTGTGGAATATTGACATGACCTGTCCCCAATTTGAACGATTTTTTGGAAAATTTCTGAAAAAAAATTCTGAACATGTTGTGAAAACTAGATCCCCATGAAACTTTGCACCAAGTTGCGCGTTAGTATTCTTTATATAGTAACGAAGCTACAATTCGATTGCAGTAGAATTTCTTGAGATATTGAGGAACTGTAACACCTGAAAATTTCGAATGGGTTTAATTCCGAAACCGTTTGACTAGGTCCTTCGTTTGGGCGTTGTTTCGAGTCTGAAGGAAACATTTTTAAGCTCGTTTTTCGTTCTTCCATTGGAATTTTTTTGGGAAATGCGGTTATAATGCAATCCTGATAAAAATCAGTATGCTTTTTCGATTCCACGATAACTTCTTTCAAACCTATTTGCGTTCATTTTTCATAGGAATATCCGCTTTTAAATGAACAAGTGTCATTATCTATGTGCTAACGTGACTATTGTTGAGCCGCCTACAGACACGAGAGCTTAGTGGCTTCCGAGGCAAGTCAATTGAGCTGCTTCGCAAGTGTGTAAGGTGTTTTGAGCGGCTCGCGAGCCATTTTAACAACGGGAGGCTGCCTCACAATTGCCTCGCAACTGCCTCGAGAGCCGCTCAGCTCTCGTGTCTGCACGCGACTTTATATTTTGAATCCATCGGATGAAGGGAAGAACATTATATTTTTGATTTTGCTTGAAATTGACGCCTACTTCAGAGTTATTCATTAAATGTATTATTGTTAGAGTGACTTCGATAGCTCGATATCTGCTGACCCTGGAAATTATTGTATTTTTAGAATGAACCCTAACCAATTCTAGGCTTCAATCAACTTTTATAGGGTCAAGTTTTTGGAGCATTTTTACTGCAAACATTGTCTCAACTCTTATCGAAAAATTTTCGGAATCATTCGAAACAAAATGAGACTTTTAATTTGAATGTTCAATGTTCCGAAGTTCTGAGGAACTACTGACGTGAAGTCAGCAGCTTTTGGGTGGATGTTATATTTCGTGAGCGGGAAAAATCTGATTTTTTTTTGCTGGATCTAATAACATAATTTTTTCCAAAGTTTGCACGAAATGGAACATTAGCACTTGCTTTCCAAAAACAAAGTTTCGTCATGATCGGATCAGTATTTTTTGAGTTATTTTGGGAATAACAACGATACCTTGAAACATACCACTTGAAATTGAAATCGAGTGCGTTTCCAAAGAAAAATAATTTTATTTTTCAAAAATTAACTCGAAAATTCTCGATTATTATTCTGAATTTACCTATTATACGATTATATCGTATTCTACTATTCACTACCAAGTTTCTGATTCATTGAGGAAATAACCTCGAGAATGGAATTGAGTAGAACTTCGGAAATGTTCGGCGGAAGCAACCTACCCTAACAGTTTCAAGTTGATAGCTTTTCCCGCTCTCAAGTTATCCTGGCATCGGACGGCCGGCCAGAATCGATTATGGTCTCGATTCTTCTTCATTAAGTCCAACCTTGTCGCCTATGACCAATCTGGACAAATTTTTGAAAACAACAAACATTTAGGCAAAATGATTCGTTCTCTACAACAAGCGCGTGAAAATACTGATTCGATATAATGGGAATAAAGTCTGCTGATCAAAAGTACCGATGAGAAGACTTATCAGTATAAAGATGAAAATCTGATTAAAAAACTTTTTCAGTTCAAAAACTCACTGCCGATTTCAACATGAACATGTCATGTCTATTTTCCATCGAGGTCAATATTTCATCCGACTTACTTCAATCACCTGAAATTGACGAGAATTATTTCAGACTAACTCTCAAATGATAAAAAGCAAACTCTCGAGATCTGTATACAGCAAAATCACCAAAAAAGTGCATTAAAATCCTCAAAATTCCAAAACCTCATCATGTTCATTCAATTAACAAGAACTTGGCACTTATCCCCGCAATACAACAAACCTCATCGCGCTAATGAAGGTAACTTGAACCCTTCGAAGAATCCACTTGAAGGTGAAGGAATAAAATAAAATTCTCGTAATGTAGCTAGATCTAGACGCCACAATTACCACACAGCGTCTCCACCAAGAAATTACCCTAATTCCGAGCTAAGGAACGAGAATTGGGTCAATTCCCGAGTGATTTCGGGGTGCTAACTCTTTGTGCGAATGTCCGTCTGAACTTTGTGAGGGGCTCTGCCAACGCGCCAATATTTACAGCTTCAATTTGGGTTAGGAAATTCAGCGGAATTAATCTATGGAATACAAAGAAACTTCCAAGTTTCGAGGGGAGACTTTGTAATTTATATCGCGATCTACCCTGTTAACGAAATCGGTAGTTTTTCTGAAATTGAATGTAGGGTTCAGGTGCAGGATCCACAAGACGATTTTCAAAACAGGTTATACACCTGCACCGATAGAGTCATTTAGGATCATCGATGCCAGATTGAGCAATGAATAATTAAGAGGTTGATTCCGTATATTCCGTATTTCCGTATTTTATTTATGATTACTTTTATTGATGAATTAGGTAATGCTCATTCTATTTTGATGATATTTCCAGTTTAGTTCAATATGACTGAGTACTTACATTGAAATATTTCAACACTCATTTTGAGATACGGGGTGTTTATTGTGATAATTTCCGATACTACCATGACGAGTCTTTATTCTGCTGTTCTTAATTTTTCTGACACACTTTCGGTTTTCCGATACTTAAGTTCACATCAAAATTTCGTTCAAAGGCATTGAGAATATTATGAACTAGGTGATGAAGCCGTATCCTTTAGGTATGCAAATCTGCTTCTGAGTTTTGAAAAAGTTTTTGAGAATCTGAAACTTATATTCAATTTATCATATTGTGAATAGAATCATGCAAATCAATCTGCATAAATGCAAAATAATACAGAATAAACAAACGAAACATATATCGATTAAAGCTTAATTTGGAAGGATTTCCCATCATTTTTTTGTTTTGTTCTCGGGTTTCTCTCTCGATATCTGAAACAGAAACATTGAGAATTAAATAGAACTGTTTTTCATGGAAAAAAGCCCCTGCGGATTGCAGGATTAAGCTATTTGTCAAGGGATATTTTCAGGGAACAAGGTTGCCTAATGAACAATACCGGAACAATCCGAAAAATTAACAAAGCGAAGTGTAAAGTTTCAGAGTACAAATATGATTTATTCTTCAGACAACGGGAAAATTTGCAATATAAAATGCAATGGATCGAAATAAAATTGTTTTATGGAAAAAATCGAAAGAAATAATTCTGCAAATTTTCTCGTTTGTCTGATGAAGGAGTCAGATTACAGTTCACTTTGTTGATTTTTTGCATTGTTCCAGTATTATTCATTAGGCAATCTTTTTCTCCTAGAAACAGCCCTTGTGACAAAAAGTTCCATCCTGCAATCCGCAAGGGCATTTTCCATAAAAATTAATAATCATTATTTAATTTTTAAGAGTTATGTTTCAGATCTTGGGAGTGGAAACTCCGAAAAAAACTAAAAAATAACACGGAACTCATGAAAGGGTCAACAGAAAATTAATATTGAGTTTTCGGAATGATTCATTCTGATTTCGAAAACATATTTGCGACCCCTTTATAAAATTAACAATCGAACTTGTGATGAGATTTGTATGTTGTACTAAGATCTAGATGCTATAATTACCACACAGCGGCTTCATCGAGAAATTCCCCTTATTTCAGCTAGATATTTGAATTGGGTCAATTCCTGAGTGTTTTCGGGGTAGTAACTCTGTGCGAATGTCCGTCTGAACTTTGTGAAGGGGCTCAGCCAAACGAGCCAGTATTTACAGCTTCGATTCAGGTAAGGAAAATCAGGGGAATCAATCTATGGAACACTAGGAAACTTTCAAGTTTCACGATCTACCTTTTCAAGGAAATCGATAGTTTCGATAGTGGGTTTCAAGTGCAGGATCCACAAGTCGATTTTTAGAACAAGATGTACAGATTGGGTAATTAATAATGAAGATTGATGACCGTCAGATCTCAGAATAAGTTTACACTAGTCAGGACAATTTTCAATCAATATTTGGTTTATGGTTGGCTTCCTCTATTGAGAGTACGGATTTTTTTCCGGTTCGAACGATTCAACTCTTATTAATAACTTTGGTATGGCTCATTCAATTTTGCTGCACTCATGAGTGTAGTTCAATATGAATGAGTGTATACAATCATTTCACAACTTATTCCAAGATTGTTATTTTCAGATTTTGAAACGCAATGCACAGAGGGTTTTTTCAACCAGTACATAACGTTTCTAGAACTTCGCTATCCGTTTCAGTTCCTACCATAATGAGTAATTACTCAGGTGCTAATTTTCACGCGCTTGTTCTAGGGAAAAGAGCGTTATCATTTCGTCACGATGTCTGTAATTTTCGAATTTTGAACCGAAAATTGTCTTAAATGATTAGGTTGAACTCCGTGAAGAAGAATTCCGTTGCTAAATTCAATTCTGTCCGTCCGTCCGTCCGTATGTGCTCTAACTTTCGAAGACCTAGCGATTCGAAATTATCAGATTGGTTTGGAGTCCAAATGTCTCGGTTAAATTCGTTAAAGGGTGTTGGGCTCATTAGAAATTTTTGAGTTAATTCCTCGATATCTCATGAAGTATTGACTCGATAGAATTGAAATTACGTGGACAGTTTTTGAACACAAACGCGTACCTTTATTCGAATTTTTTTTTCAATTTTTGAAAAAATTTTATTTCTCTGAAAATATTGATTAGATTTCAATGGAATTTGGAAAAAACCTTGGAGTCAGTATTTAACAACATTGTTCTTAATTTCAATTCGGTCCGATATTAACTTTTGGAGATATGAGGAGATAAATTTGCCACATTTCGTTGTTATTTTTAATTTTGACGTTATTTCCGCCATATCTCAGGAAGTACGAATGCAATTAGATTGAAACTTTGTAATCAGGTGGAGATTACCAACACGCAACTAGGTGCAAAATTTCGTGTTGATCTGAACGAGCGCGTAAAAGCTCTTGACCTCACGTCAGTGCTTTTCTAGTTTTTTTGCACATCTCAAATTATTCCTCAAATTACTAGGTTGGATTCACTGATGAAGAATCGGGTGTCAACATCGATTCTGTCCGGCCAAAAGGCGACGGTTAAGTTTGGTAATGGAAAAAATTGGTCGAAAGAAGTCATTTGAAATTTTGAGGTTATTTCCATGATATTTCAGGAACCACTTAGCGATTCGATTGAAACTTGGCTATTGGTTGAAACCTGCTTACACGCAGGTTTTCACAAAATTCCGTTCAGATCGTACTGTGAATAAATTCGAAAAAAAAATTCCATCATCATTTTTTTGAGAAGTTTTTATCATATCTGAAGAAGTTTCACTCCGACCTTGAATTTTATATTTCACTGGAGCGTACTAAATTTCAGTTCCATACGAATACAATTTTCGGAGATATTCAGGAAAATTTGTCAAGCTATGGATTTTTACTTGGTCTTGTTTTCAATCAAGTGTAGCGAGCGCCCTCTTTCAGCTCTTACTCAAGTCGCGCGCGCAGTACAAAAAGAATTTTATTGCCTTTCGAATTCAATTTCGTTGTTACACCCGAGAGTAAAATAAACAGGCTAATCCTTTTCTTTATTGAGTGGTTGATTTCACAGGACACACGACACCCCACACAACGACTTCGGCCCAAGTTGCCAACCCACAATTTTCTTCACAAATTTACTATAACTGGGGAACGGGAATTTCAGGACAAATTAGACATGGTAAGGTTCGCGTTATTTATAAATATCTGTTAATGATGCCTCGGCTCCTCAAACAAGATCATTCCTTCCAAATATAGGTTTTTGTTAGACTGAAATGTAAGTTGGGATTCCTGATTTCATGTTAATAGTGTCAAGTTTATAAAGGATATGTTCCGCAAATCAACTTGGTTATTTCGGTTGCCGATTTTCCGTTCTGTAAATATGAAATATTCGGTTGGTTCCTGAAAAAAGGTTAATTACGGAATTTGATTGATGAAAAAGCAATATTTCTCTCACCAGAACATAGACATATTAAGTCTATGCACCAGGACGACAATCAATGTTTTATGCATGAGGTAAGCAAAACATGTTGTGCTCATCTGCTTTTCTGTGATCGTATTTACCAATGATGACGAAATATATATTCTGTGCTTTGAATTTGAATGAAAAAAATGACGTCATCATTGGTGAATACGATCACAGAAATGCAGATGAGCACACCATGTTTCACTTAAGGGGCCTTTTTTCTGAGGGAGATTCGGGAATTTGGGTAATCAGAGATTCACCCTATTGGTCGAGAGATTCACCCTATTGGCTAACGATGATCACGTGATCGACGTCGGCCAATAGGTAAGAACCTCCGATCACCCAAATACCCGAACCTCCCTCGCACAAAAGGTAGCTTCACATCATGGTTTTATGGTAACATATCCATAGCATAGAACAATCTTTATTTACCTCATGATCCATAGACCATACCTAGTAATTTTTCCATTGTTGATTGTTGTCTCTTCGATGTTTTATGGATAATAAAGTAAAAAAGATTTTTTTATGCTATGGATATGTTACCATTGAATATTGGACTGTCGTTCTGGTGACAGAACGTTTTTTCATCCATCAAATTCCGTAATTAACCTTTTTTTCAGGAACCAACCGAATATTTCATATTTACGGAATGGAAAACTAGCAAACGAAATAACCAGGTTGATTTGCGGAACTTATCCTATATAAATTGGACAGTATTAACATGAAATCAGGAATCCCAACTTAAATTTCAGCCAATCAGAGATGATCTTAACACAACCCTATATTTGGCAGGAATGATCTTGTTTGAGGAGCCGCGGCATCTTTTACGGATATTTAAAAATAACGCAAACCTTATCATGTCGAATTTGTCCTGAAATTCCCGTTCCCCAGTAATAGTAAATTTGTGAAGAGAATTGTGGGTTGGCAACTTGGGCCGAAGTCGTGTGTTCGATCTAATCTGTATTTTTGAAAATATGGCGAAATTGAAATTTTGAATGGGTATATTTGTGAAATCATTGGGTGGATTTTATACATTCACAAATTCGGTCTTCGTAATTGAGGTCCCAATCTACTCTACAAATATTGAGTTTCTGAGTTGTTTCTCTCGGAAGTTATTGTGTTCACGATCGGCCGTGACGGAGGTCATCATTGGATAGATTTCGAATTCATTTTTGTTTGTTTTCTCATGACAATCATCTACTGATAGTAATTTCTACATTTTGATTTTTTGTACATTTAATAGACCCGCCATTTCGAAATAAACATTACATTTCACTATTACCTGCGATATCGAAGATGCATATACGTATTTTCAAAGTACAGCTAATAGACTCGTGATGAAAATGGAATTCATCCTAAGCCATGGGAAATATTGTATCCTGAATTATTCTGTATGTACCATTGTGCTTGTTTCACCATGAAATGCTAGAAGATAGTCAATGAAACTTTAGTAATATGAACTCGCGATTGCATTGAACGAGCGGACCGTATGGAGGTTACAATAATGGTAATAATGAATGTGGAGAGAAATAGAGTAATACAGGAAGTTTCAATCGCCGCGTCCATGTATATTCAGTTGGGAAGTGCTTGAAATGGTCGGAACCGGATGGGTTGAATTCTGTTATAACACGAAACGCCATGAACTTGAATTGAGTCGACATGTTATGTGTTTAGAAAGAAAAAGACCGAAATGAGTTGAGTCCATGTGATGAGGTCTTGTTATTCGAAGTGAAGTGAGCGATATCAAGAAGATTCTCGTTATTGAATAGATTTGACTTGAATAATCGTGATTTTGTAATTTTATTACTGGAAAGGAAAAACAGCGATGGAAGGGAACTATGGAGAAGACTTTCAGTAGGATTTAACGGGATTATTATTAATTATTTTGCCTAGATTTCTCATCAGATTAACTTCATCTTCGGAATCATAATCATTAATCATTGCTTATTCATGAGTTCGACCTTCGTAATGAAGCTACGAACTTCTGATCAGCCTAACGATCTACGGTCAATGTTTGAGTGAGATTTTCCTTTTAATGGCTCCTTTAGTGTAAAATATCTTCATTAATATCAATGAATTCATTCATAAATGAGTTTCACTGAAATCAACAAATTTTTTGATATCTATTTTCGACAGGTGTGACAATGTTTGTGAGAGAACATAGAGAATTAATGTTCATCTAAAAAATTCTAGAAAAGCACGTCAGACTTCACGTAAGAAAAAACTATGCCCGCATGTTCAAATTCGTTGCGGTCACCCTTTCAGTTACGGACCCCGACAAATGAATCTTCATTTCGAGATAAAAGAAATGACTTTCTTCTGCATGCATTTCGAAAAATTAGCGGATATATCAGGAAAAAATATGTTAAATTTAGTGTTTTTTTCTTCGGTATCGTTTTTTTGTCAGGAATAACTGAAAAAATATCGATTTAATCATGATGAAACTCGGTAACTAGTTTGAAAATGCCGATGAACAACTTTGTGGGAAATGATGGTGGTGTCAATAGAACACCTTGAAAACAAATATTCAAATTTTGTTATGAGATTTTTAATATTCTGCGATCGTGATCATATTATCCCCACGAAATTGTGTATGAACCTTCGAACTGTCACTCTTCAAGTAGGTACTGGGTTTCAATTCGATCAATATTGGGACAATAAAATTTTGAATGGGTGTATCTGCGGAATCATTGACTGGATTTATCCATTCAAGAATTCGGCGTTCGTAATCGAGGTTCAAACCTTCTCTACAGATATCGAGTTTCTAATTTGTTTCTTTCGGAGGTTATTGTTCACGATCGGCCTAAAGATGCTGTATCAATATGGAACTGATCTTACCCAATTGAAATGTGTTGAGTCATTATTCGATTTCCTTCAGTTCCATTTTGTTTAACTGAATTACCAATTTGATTTATGAAGTCTTAATTTGGAGTTGAAAAGGTAAAATACTGGGATATGGAACATTCATCAACTTGATATGTAAAGTCATCATTGGATGAATTTCGAATCCTTTTTGGATTCGTTGCTCATGGCAATGATTTACTGATAAGGAAATTATACATTTTGATTTTCTGTACCCTAAATAGACCCGTAATTTCGAAATGAACATTCAATTTTACTGATACCTGGCATAAAAAAACACCTCATATTCAAACTTATAGCTAATAGACTCGTAATGAAAATTGAATTAGTTGGTTTCGTCATTATTCTTTAAATTTTTCTAAAATAGTAAAATAGGGAAGTTCTATAGAATATTCAATTTCAAGGACTTCATACAACAAAATACCAGCATAGAAGACACCAGCAATCCACTTGAGTTGCCAACAGAAAAGTTCATCGAATTATTATTGAATAAAATTGCTGCATTTGATACATGGTAGCCAAAATTCTATTTGTATCTAATAAATTGGTTAGTTTGACTTTTACTGGTTTCACTTTTCTACAGGTTGATTCATGAGTGACCTTACATACGTCACTGGCGGATAAAGGATCAAGACCCGCCAAAAAAAAAATTTTTTATTCATTGGTAACGAAGATACAGGCTGTTTTGTGTGTTTGGTATAAAACTTTGATAAGCGATATTTCTGAAACGTCAATGGTGGTTAAGAACTTCAAGGTGAATCGAGATTCAGGGAAATTTTTTTTTCGATCATTCGATACGAAGATACAGGGAGTTCTGCCAATTTTTTTCGTTGAAACAGTTTCTATCCAAATTGGAGAGAGATTATTGTAGCATTTTCTCCTGGCTTTTTGAATCAAATAAAGGTTTTTCGAAAAAATGACCAGAAAATGAACTTTTTCAACAAATAGAATGATATCACAATTTTTCGAGCCCGGCCCTGGATTCAAATTCACCCAGAATGGCATATTGACAAAGTATAACAGAGGAATATAACAAGTAAATTCCAGCAAAATAACTCCGAGCGTTTCAGAAATATCGCTTATCGAAGTTTTACAACGAACATTCGAAACACCCTGTATCGAATGAACAGAAATTTTTTTCCTTCATCCACCAATGACGTATGTCCGGTCGAAAATGAAAACTTTCCCACTTATTTTCCTTTACAAATTTCTACGGTTGGAACAGTTTAGATGTGCCATACAAATTGAAGAGCGATTATTGTAGCGTTTCTCCATGGCTTTCTGAATCCAATAATGAAAATGAACTCTTTCAACAAATAACTGTAGATCACAATTTTTCCAGCCCGGCCCTGAATTTTAATTAATCCAGGATTGAATATTGACGAGTTCTAACAGTGGAATATTACAAGCAAATCTCAACAAAATAAGCTTTTCAGAAATATCGCTAATCAAAGTTCTTAACCAACCGTACAAAACACCCTGTATATTCGTAAACAATGAACAAAAAAACTTTTTTTCGGCTGATCTTGACTCGCTTTGAAGTCCTCTATCCGTCATTGACGTATGTAAGGTCACTCATGAATCACCCTAGAGGTTATGTAGACTGAATTTTAGAAAACTGGTTGAAATGTTCATGAAGCAAGGTTATCTTCTTTCTCCTTGTCGCTCTTAAGCACTAAAATCACTGATTCTGGAAGTCCATGATAGCAATACTGCTACGACAAAATTCATGAAAAACCTTGTTATAACCAGGGATGGGCAAAATACATGCTTGGCTTAATTGAAATACAAATTAAAAAATACTTTCTCGCAGGTATTTGAAATACAAAATACTTTCAAGTCGGGTATTTGAAATATAAAATACAAAATACAGTAATTTGACTATTTGTATTTGAAATACAAATTACAAAATACATTTAGGTGTTACGTAAAATGTGAATAGAGGACAACTAATTCAGCTCAGCCATTTATCACTAAATAGAGAATTTCCTTTCAGAAACACGAGATTTTTGAATGTAGTATGAGACAAACAGCCTCTTGTTGGGGAATGAATAAAACCTGCTAAAGAAAACAATCTTTCTACAGGTCTTAATGAGCACAAACTTGTGTTATATTGTATGAACACATTTTTATATTAGGATAATGTTCAAGGATGGTAAGCTCTCTGCTCTTATCGTTTTTGGAAATTGACTAACTCTAACTCCATGTTGAAGTGACCATTGCGCAGGACCTTTTCTTCCTTTCCATTTGGCGAAAACATGATTGCTAGCAGAAAAACTAGATGAGGCAGATGAACGTTGAGCCATCTGAAGGGAAATTCAGAGACTATTTTCTGTAGAGTGCTCAGCGCTGAATGTATTTGTTCGAAAGTATTTCGGGGACAAAAGTGTCGAAATACAAAATACAAAATATTTCAGCGTCGGGTATTTGGAATACCAATTACAAAATACATTTTCGAGAAGTAATTGAAATACAAATATAAAATACGTATTTGTATTTCAAATATACGTATTTCAATTACAAGTAATTGAAATACTGCCCAGCCCTGGTTATAACAATTGCAACATAATACGTATTATCATGGACGCTATAAATTAGCAAATAGCAAAGTTTATAGCAATACGCAAACATCGACCAGATTGTATCCTGAACGGAATTCTGTACGTTTCACCATGAAATGGTGACAGATAGATGGAGAAACTTCAGTTATATAAACTCTATTGAATTGAACGAGTAGAACACATGAAGATTGCAAGAGTAATGAATGTGGATGGGAATGGCGAAATACAGAAAGTTTCAATCGCCGCGTCCATGTATATTCAGTTCAGAAGTGCTTAAATGGTGGGAACAAGATGGGATGAATTCTGTTATAACACAAAACGCCACCAAGTTTCATCGAGTCGAAATGTAATGAGTTTTGAAAGAAAACGACCGGAATGAGTTGAGTCCATGTAATGAGGAGGTCTTGTTATTCGAAATGAAATGAGCGATATCAACAAGATTCTCGCTATTGAAATGGAAATTCGGAGAATGCATATATAAGATTTGAGTTGAATAATCGTGATTTTGTAACTTTATAACTAGGAAGGAAAAACAGCAATGTAGAAGATTTTAGTTGGAGTTAACGAGATGATTATTCATTATTTTCCCTGAATTTCTCAACCAGATTTAACATATTCGGAATTATAGTCAGGTAAATTTTTACTCATTCTTGAGTTCGCCCCTCGTTGTGGTGCTCCGAACTCCCGATCGGCCTAACGATCTACAGTCAAAATTTTTGTGGGACTTTCCTTTTATTAGCTCCTTTAGTGTAACCTATCCTTATCAAGATCATATAATTTTCCATCAATTACTTTCACTGATATAAACAAATAATCGACGGATTTGTATACTTTTATGAGAGAACATAGAAAAAAATATTGAACTGAAAATAACTTCTAGGAGAGCACTGAAGAGAAGTCGACAGATTTTGTGGTCATCTTTTCACGTACTGACGAACTTTCAAGCTATAATTTTTCCATCAAGTACAAGGTTTTAATTCGGTTCAATTCCTATTTTTTGAAATACTGAAAAAATAAAATTTTGAATGGGTACGGAATCATTAGGCCACTAGGGGGATTTACTCCTTCACGAAAGCAGCCTTCATAATTGAGCCCAGAAGCTGCTCTACAAATATCAACATTCTGAATCTTTTTTCCGGAAGTAATTCGTGATCTTGATCGCAATAACTTCTGGAGAGAAAAACTCAGAATCTTGATATTTGTAGAGTAGGTTTGGACCACAATTGTGATGGCCGAGATCATAAATGTGTAATATCAACCTTATGATTCGGCAAATATACCCATTCAAAATTCAGTTTTTCTCAAATTTCTGAAAGTACTGGTGGGTTCGAATCGAAAGCTAGAACTTAAAAAATGATGTCTTGAGAGTTCAAGAAGATTTTTGTGAGGACTATATGAAGAGAAGATCCCTTAATCTTTCCATCAGAGGCTAAGGGACTCTAGGACGAAACAACTTTTTCTAAGAGCGCGGCCGCCCTTAAGATGGCGCGAACTCACGAGAATCTCAAAGCATCCGTTTATCAAAAACTTTTTCAGTAATTTTTTTAGGATACTGCATGTTTTCTCTTGAAATTTCGAAATATAAAATAGTTAACACTTTTATGGACATAAGTATAATTAGTTTTATCTTTACCTCATGTGTTGTTACATTCATGCTTAAGGAGCAAGATCTTCAAATTACCCTTGAACCATATCTGAGTCTGGAATGAAGATAGGCATGGTATGCTGTTAGGGCAGCATCCACACACTCTGTTTTACATAAAATTCTTACGACATAGCAATATCTTGCAAGGTTTTCAAAGTGAAAGGCAAACTGGCAGATGGTAAATAAACTAACTAATAGGAGTCCTGACTCTAGTTTGGATAACATGAACCACAAAGACTTACACAAAATTGTAAATGAATTTTAATAACTTCTTTATTGATATGGCTTCATTATCGTATAACAATTCGTCAACAGCACTTGAATGCGAGCGCAATACTGCAAGGCTTCTGAATTAAATTTTTATTTTTGATATAATTGGAGAATCTGAGGTAGTTGCGGTAGCAAAATCAATGAAGAACAGAAAATCGACTGGATATGATGAAATCTCTAGGGGTATTTTCAAGAAAGCTGTACATATTATAGCTCCCAATCTTGCTTATATTATAATTAATCTTTTAAATAGGGTATTTTTCCAGATGGACTTAAAACATCAGTTATCAGGCCTATACACAAGAAAGGAGATCAAGCTGACTTGGGGAACTACCGACCGATCAGTCCGCTGAGTTCATTCTCCAAAAATTTTGAAAAAGTGCTAGCAACTCGAATCTTGAAATTTTCGAAGAAGTTTAAAGTTATCTACAATAGCCAACATGGGTTTATGAACAACAAGAATACAGAAACTGCAATTTTGAACTAACACACATCATTATCTTGGCATTGGAGAGAGGTGAAGTTTCGGCTGCTTTGTTCCTCGATTTATGTAAGGCGATTGATTGCGTGAACCATGAGGTATTGTTTAGAAAAATTCAACTATCTGGAATAAGGGATAAACAACTGGACCTTATGAAAAGTTATCTCACCAACCGGAGGCAGAGAGTGTCTGTTAGGGAATCATGTACACCTCAGATGAACTAGTGTCAACTATGGGGGTACCCCAAGGTAGCATTTCGGGACCGTTACTATTTCTCATCTACATGAATGTTATACCAAAGTATCTACAAACGGAAATTTGTCAACCTGTAATATACAGTGAGCGTCAAAATTATGGAACAAATTCATTTTCTCAGAAGAAAAATATTTGGCAACAAATCCTGAAACAGGTCAATTGTTGTTTCAGTTTTACCGAATTTGTATGCATTTTTGAAGGATTTTTGTTGCACCCTGTGCCATCCCCATCAACCCTCTAAATTTTTTGAATAGGAAAAGTGGGTCATGTGGTACATTTTTGGCAAGGTCTTTGTATCTTCTTTACAGGCATTCCAGGAATTTTCAAGAAAAAATTTTTTTTTTGAAAAATAAGTTAGTTCAAAGAGGTTTTCAGTATGTACACTTGGTCATGGCTCATTTACTTTGAGACGATGGTACCTGATGAAATTTGTCACCGAATGAAAGTTGAGTATTACAGTTTTGTTCATGACCAATTTCAACCCCTTTGAACCCCGTCACGTGAAAAATTAGAATGTCTGAAACACTGCTGAACCACAGTGTTTCACTCATTCTAATTTTCTCAGCTAGGATAGTTTCATTATTATATCACAGATTGAGACTTTGCTGGTCTGTGAACACCACGCACTTTGCAACGAGTTAAATGGCAGGTCTAGCGCAGAACAGAGAAGAATTTTATTCACATATTGTTCGTTACGCAACATTTTTTTAAAAAGTTGACATTGTAAAATACCTTGAAACGTGCAATTCACAGGGGCGTTTTCCATAAATGAGATTCTCAATTCTTTTTGTGACATATTTTTTTCAGATATTGGAAACGAAAACAAGAAAAATTTTTCTCGGGAAATCTCCACTTTTGCAGAAAAATCTGTTTCCTAAAAATTTCTCATCAGCCTGCGAAAAGTTTGGCACAAAACTTGAGATCATTTTTCAACAACAGTGTTTCTAGTTTCGTTCCATCGGATACTTGTCTTCGGAAATATCGGGTAAAAATATGTCATAAGTCATAAGTTTTTATGAAAAAAATCCAAAATGCTGGCCTTTTAATTCTCAATATCTGATTGGCAAATGCTGATCTGCAAATTGGAGCAAAGTTTCTTGATAATAGTTTCATTAACAATTCACGAAAAACAATTCAAAATTTCATTACAATTATTTCAAATTTTGCGATTTTCGAATCCTTAGAATTATTCCAACATTGTATATTATTACAGACGCAATAGTTTGATGTAAAATTCCAAACACCGTAAGCCTCCTCCTTTCGACTTGTGTTTGCGAAACTTGGGAACTTTTATCCTTAACATACATCGATGGTTCCGATGGAATTCGATAAATCTTTGAATGAAAGTGGTTTATTGTCCATTCGGATGGGACAAATAAATTGATGATATTTTTAACCATTCAATCCCAACGAAACTATGCACTAGTCGCACGCAGCATGCTACAACTAAGCACCAAGTTTCATTCTAATCGCACAAATACCTCCTGAGATATTGAGAAAAAAATCATATAAATATAACTCTGAAACCTTGCGGCCGATTTGGTATATTGATAAACTTAACCGCCACACTCTGACGCGCGATCTATCCAGAAAGTTTCAACTTGATGGCTTGCTCCGTTCGATAGTTATCGTGTCCTCGACTAAACAGCCGGACAGAATGGATTTCGATTCGTCCTTACTGACCCCAACCTAGTCGTTTGATAACATTTTTGGCTCGACATTCTAAAACAATAGACATTGTACGAAACGATAGCACGCAAAATCGTTAACTGCTCCTGATGATGGTATCTCATCGATCCCAGAATGTCTCCCCAAGGACTCCCGCCACAACAATTCGAGCAGAAAGCGAAGAGCCGCCAAAATCTCCCTTCGATCCTTTTTGGGTAAAATAGCAAGACCGTACAGCGAAGTCGCATTCCGTATCGTGAGGAATTCGGAAACCGTTAATGCGTTAATGCACTTACCAGCTACAACGACATCCGCATTCCTGAGCCTTTTGAGGACATGTTCAATCAGGCCGACGTCTGTGCAAGCTTGGAGATTACGGACGCTCTTCCGGAGGATGGCGATGAAAACACTCCATATTTCGGCCTGAAAAGAAAAATAAGTCAATGTTACACGTTTGGTTGAACGAAAATACTGTAGATTCGATACAAGGGTTTATGACTTTTTCTCTGAAGAAAGTATTAAAAAGTAAGACTTAAATATTAGGATTTTTCATTGTGAAATGGATTCTGGCATATAAAATGATTCATATATGAAGAAACCATGAAAATCAGTTTAAGTCCGGCTACACGCGTTGTGCCCAACATGGTCGTTAACGGCAGTCGTTCAATGTGTGGATATAGAAAACAGCATTTACGCCAACGTGGGGCGAACGTTGGTAGTTGGCCGTAGCTAGTGAGTTTTATCAAAGAATCTGCGCCAATGTTCGCAGTCCGTCCACACTTTGGTGGTTTGATCTTGTTGGGATACACGTTTAGTGCGTACTTAAAGAAAATGTGTTCCTCATCGTCATAGACTAGTGAATTCCTAGAACATAACCAGGCGCATCCAATTATATATACACCCAGAAAAGCACTGCCGTGAAGCAGCAGCTTTTGCGCGCATGTTCAATAGAGATGACCGCTTTGGCAACGAATTTGAAGATGAGCGCAAAAGCTGCTGCCTTCACGGCAGTGCTTTTCTAGTTTTTTTTCGATTGAGTACTGTATTTCAATACGATCTAATCTGTATTTTTAGAAATATTAGAAAAATAAAATTTTGAATGTGGGTATCTACGGAATTATTAGGCGGATTTCACCCATTCACGAATTCGACCTTCGTAATCAAGCTCAAAACCTACTCTACAAATATCGAGTTTCTAAGTCGTTTCTTCGTTTGGGGCTTGATTAGGAAGGTCGAATTCGTTAATGGGTAAAATCCGCCTAATAATTCCGTAGATATACCCATTCAAAATTTTATTTTCCCATAATTCGGAAAATTCAGATTTGATCGAATTGAAATCCAGCACTATTTTTGTTTCAAATCGTTTTCATTGCACAATGTTGTCCTTCAGCATCTTTGAACAAGCTGCAAAGTTTCATCACGATTGAATCAGTATTTCTTGAGTTATAATATCGAAAAAAACAACGACATCGAGAAGAAAATCACAAAATTCTACATATTTTTTCCCAATATCTCCAATAAAAAAATAGCCGTATCGAACTGAAATTTGGTACAGAGCTGTGAAATATGAAGCTCGAGGTATAACTGAAATTGTTCTCGAATATGAACGATAGTTTCAGAAAAAAAAAAGTTTGTTCGAAAAAAATGTTGAAAATTTATTTTTTTAAAATTTTAAACATATAATTCTAACGAAATTTTTTCCAAAATTGCGCGTTGTTATGCTCCAACTTACTACCAAGTTTCAATTCAATCGCGTTGGTAGTTTCTGAAATATGAAGGAAATAACCTCAAAATTTCAAATTACTATGACTCCGAAACTAACTGGCCGATTTGGCCCATGAAGGAACTTAACCGAGGCATTCGGATGCGCGAACTACCCTGAAAATTTCAAGTCGCTATCTGGCTTTGTTCGACAGTTATCGTGCCACGGCCGGCCAGCCGGACATAATCGATTTTGACACCGGATTCGTCATCAGTGAGTCTAACCTAGTCGTTCGAGACCATTTTTGGCTGAATCATCGTGCCGTTCCATACAACTAAACATGGGGATGATCTACTTAATTGGTGAGTTAAAAAATCTAGAAAAGCACTGACGTGAAGTCAGCAGCTTTCACGCGCTT
The DNA here is from genome assembly GCA_958510865.1 of Myrrha octodecimguttata. Classification (NCBI taxonomy): domain Eukaryota; kingdom Metazoa; phylum Arthropoda; class Insecta; order Coleoptera; family Coccinellidae; genus Myrrha; species Myrrha octodecimguttata. The sequence continues at coordinate 45,031,259 of OY294058.1, read as the reverse complement.
GTTCACATTGCGAAATGGTGACTTGGAAAGTGCAGTAGAATTTTAATGAAATATAAAAATTTCCAAAGGAAATAGTTTTTTTTTCGAATTTTTCCATAGATATTTCAGAATCAATTTTGACCACGGATTCTTCATCAGTGAGTCCAACCTAGTCGTTCGAGACCAATTTCGGCTCAAAATTACAAGACATCGTAACGAAATGATAACGCGCTGTTCCCCAGAACAAGCGCGTAAAAATGACCATTTTTTCCAAAAAATATAAATACATATAGGAGTAATATTCTGAATCTTTTTTTGACAGATAACCAGCTGTTAACTTGTAAAATGTGGTTCGAAAATGTTTGTTAACTGCTTTCTATGGTCGAAATATATTCTATAGGACCAGCCCCTAGTACCGACAAAAGGCTGGGCGCAATTTACTCGGACATCCTCAGGTTGGCTCTGAAGGGACGTTACTGATTCTATAGCCAATGTGTGGCCGCTTCACCAAAATAACCAACCGGACAACGTTGGTACTGGCGTTGGGAACACGGTGTGGAGCCGGGGTAACAGTATGTAACGGATTTACTACCCTAAATTGGGGGTCAAGTTGAAACGGAACCAGAATTTTTTTTTTTTTTAAAGATCAACTTCGAAAAAACGTTGGGACACCTCAAGTAAGTTGTTGAATGGTACATTCTTCCCAAATAATCAGACATCATATTATTTCATCCCTTTGCGCGGCAACCACAATACCTTGAATTTGAAATGAAAAGATAAGTCCTTAGATATGTAAGATTGTGGAAAATGTCTTTTCCTTCTGAATATGATAGTTAATTTTTTTTTGAGATTTGATCATTCGTTTGACTAATCGTAGAATATCACCCAATTGACCTGTTGCCTAAGATGATTACCCATTCCAAAGAGACAATGCGTTTCACAAAGCGTCGATCACCGTTGATCGGCAATCAAGCGCTTAATCGTTCAATCAACATTGTATTCTTTGCTCAATAATCTAAGTTAATCGGGGATTTGACGGCTCGATCAAAAAATAGTCGATCAACGACCGGTGATTGCCGATCGAGCACTATTCGGGTTTCACAAAACATTTTCGAGTACTGACCAATATAGAAAATTCACTTGATTGGACAAATTCGGGCAATCAAGCCATAGTTAATCAAAGCACTGAAGTATATTTTACTAAATCCCGAGCCTATTTTGAAATGATTTCCAAAATAATTTCTCCGTCTGTACACATAGAAAGATAATGAATACAAAATCGTTATGGAATTACCCGAAAGTGGCACAGAATTCAAACCAGGCAATGCGAAATTGCAGATATTAGTTCCTTTGCCTTTCCAGTTTGCTTCAGAGGATCATATTAATTATCGAAGTTATTGTTGGTGAGATAAACGATGAACTAACGACTGAATAGTAATTTTCAATGTATATAGTTTCAGGTGAATTGTCTTTTTGTAAAGCCATAAAGACTTTCCAGTCGAGTTTATTTGTATAAGTCCACAATAGACTTCCAAGTGAAAAAAACTCAAGAATATATAAGTATTCAAAGAACAACTTCAAACAAATTATTTTTTTACCATTCTGAATAATATTGATGACGATCACCATCAGGGTTAATTCTAACAAATGCTCAAATTGAGCCGTGCCAACTATACAATGGGTATAAATTTTGCTCAAACTTTGATCCCACATTCGGAGGTAGTTCGGCAACATTCGTCAACAATTCGCCAGCGAAATTCTTCTAGAAAGCCGCCTGATGTGGTATAAATGATCGATTTCAAGTTGCCCCACAGGGAGAAGTATAAAGGGGGCAGATCTGGAGATCTAGGCTATTCTATACAGGAACCCTCTGACTCATCCACTAGTTGGTGGAGTGCATATCATAAAATTATCTGAAAGCAGCAGCATAATGAGGCGGATATTAGTCTTGCTGAAAGAACAGGCGTTGTCTCGAATAGCAATTGTCATTCTCAACGATGTCACCGAGTCAAGGATTAATTAATTCTAATATTAACATGTCTGGGCGGGCACTTATGGTGACCGCATCGTGGATCCCTTACCCTTAGAGGACAATTCGATGGGCGAACGCTAATTTAATTACTGCAAGAATTATGGCGGATTTGATTCATATATGTATTCCACCATGGTGATCATGCATCCAGTCTACAACTATGCAGCCATTATACAATTTCTTCCTGATATTATTGTGTTAACGGTCTTTCTACCGGCCGAATTTAAACACAATAACTCGCGAAAAAACAACTCCAGGAGTGTGAAGCAGTTTGGAGCTGGACATCGAAGTTCCAATTCATAAACGGGAAAATTTCAACGAAAAATTCTGCCATTCATAATATTATTTTTCTAATATTTCCGAATTTTGTAACATTGTTGTTGAGAATTCGTTTCAAGGTCCAATTCAAAACTCGACGAATAGATTCCGAAATAATATTTTTCTCCGACAAAAACAGAAAACTATCCATTAACCGGTAACACATCAATTTGACAGAAAAAACGACTCAGAAATTCGATATTTTTATATTTATGTGAATGCGTAAAATCCGCCGAACGAATCCGTAGATATATTCATTTAGAATTTAATTTTCCCAATATTTCCGAAAAAAAAACATACTCGAGCGAATTGAAATCAAATACTTAATCAAAAAATGATAGCTCAAAATTCATGTAGAATTTCGATTTGAAAATGGCCAAGCTGAGTTTGACAGGGCCGATACGTGAAAAGATAACCGCTTTTCGCGCTAAAGCTATATACAGGATGGTTCTAGATATTTACCACCATCTTACTGCAAAAAATGCCATTGTGCCATTATATCTATTTTTTGCAATTTGTGATACTTCTTGATTTTTCCCCCCACCATTCATTTGAATACGAACTGTCGAACGAAGAACAACTCGACAAGATGAAGGGTGTTTTTTTAGAGGTATAAAATTTTGAAATGGAATAAAACAAGGATGAATTTCTAAAATTGACATGAAATTTACTCTATTCGAAAAATAATCTTTTGGCATCATAATTTAAATATAATTTCTGGAATATGAGCGCCACGGCTGGCACGGACGTAAGTTGATCTATAGGTCCAATTTTCAATCACTTTCTTCAACATTTGTGGCCGTATATCGGCAATAACGCGGCGGATATTGTCCCCCAAGCGGTCGCTGGTAGGGCTTATCGGCGAAAACAAGCGACTTCACATATCCCCACAGAAAATAGTCGAGCGGCGGTGAATCGCAAGATCTAGGAGGCCAATTCCCGGCCCGGAACCTGAAATTATGCGGTTTTCAAACGTTTCCTTCAGTAAATCAATTGTGGCACGAGCTGTGTGACATATTGCGCCGTCTTGTTAAAACCACAGCTTATCTATATCTCTATAGCGGTCAACATTGACTGTAACGTTCTGATTCATGTCTTTCTCGACGCTACGCTCTAAGCAGCAATGTTCTCACAGTACGACGTCTATGTGGATGCGTATTATCAGTTAGAGTAAACGTGGTGCAAAAACGGTCCATAGTTAGTTGAATTAATTGCTCTGCTGGACGATTATTAGAATGGAAGTAGAGCGCGATACGTATTTCGAACAGAACCATTATTTTCAAAATAAATTTGCACAATTCGGAAGCGTTGCGCAGGCGTCAATCTATTCGTGTTGAAATACCAGACCAAACTAAGCACAAATCATTTGACAGCTGACAAAATGACCGCCAGTAAAAACAGTGTTGTCAACTTGTTCTATATCTCTGAAAAAAGCCTCTATAATTCTATTTGGAGCTTTTCGCAGTAAACCGGATAGTTTAGATATTCAGGAGGCTGGTTTGAAATATTCATTCTGCAATGTAATGCTAGTGAAGGCTGCAAAAACGTTAATTGGAGCGATTGGCATTAGGTCTTTCACTTCTAACGATAAAAGGTTCCTGGTTCTCACCCCTAGAATGATTCCTTCATCCAATTCACTCAAGAGGCCGGATAAAATTATCAGATAGTAAACGTTCAAATTATTCTAATCATAATAATGGTCCGTAACTCAAATCCGACGACTATGAAATCAAATCAAGGGAACGGAAGGGCTGCTACTAACGATCACCATGATAATGATTATAAGGACAATTAGCATCATTCCGTAAAACTAATGGATCTATTATTTTACATACTAAAATTCGCATCATCGTCATTTCGCGAATATTGGATTTTACTATCTGAAATTTGGTAGCGTTGATAATGAGTCTTTGAGTTGCCAACTCTTTTAATGAAGGCCGGTTGGGTCATGAATTTCTGACTTCCAAACAGACCGCAGTTTTCGGTATTCAAGGGGAATATGAAGATGTGATATTGAATTTTCCGACTCTGTTATCCATCCATGATTTGGACTTCAATTCGTTAAATCAGGAAAATTTGTGTATCTTATATGTAATAATTATTTGATATGGGAACAAAATTCTATGTTAATTCTGTGGGAGTGCATCAAATCGAAATCAAATATTTTCGAAAGAATATTTTCGGGTAGGAATTTTCAATTTTCTGATCGATCCATATGAGCTTTGTACAGGGTGGTTCAGTTTCCTATGCTAAAATTTAGGGTAAAACGGAAGTCGAAAAAAAAATTAACTGACATTAAAAAGTATGTTTGGGAAATTCTTCGGAGACAATATTGGGTTCGAGAAAGATATATTTATTATTTTAGAACGCTTGAAGCTTTTTATACAGGATATTGAAGACATTTCAAGCCTGTTTCATTTTCCTAGTGGATCTGTGTATCTACTGAAGTTGAAACGTACAAATGAATACCTACTTAAGGTCGTAACTGAAGCGCAGTGTTTCACACATTCTAATTTTTCACGTGAGGGGGTTGAAAGTTGTGCATGAACAAAACTGTAATGGTCGACTTTCATTCGGTGACGAATTTCATCAGGTACCATCAGAGCCGGATCTAGGGCGTGGCAAGGGAGGCATTTGCCACGGGCGCCAACCAACTAGGCGCGCAAAACTATGATTTTTTTCTTGAAATGATGTTTTTTCACTTCAAAGTCCATTCATATTTTAGAGCGGTGCTATACAGGGTCTTTCACGAGGAACCTCACCCATATTTATACGGGAAACTACTGAACGTATTTTCATGAAATTCAGCACTTATAAGTATTTCACGATGCTGATGAAATCTAAAATATTTTCAAGGCATGAGCACCTCCGGTTTTTCCGGATATGACGTCAACTTCCGTTTTTCAAATTAGAACACCATTTTTTTATTGCAGAAATAGATTCCTTAGAAAATTTCAATTCATTTTGATGTAACATTTTTCAGTTTTGGTTGGAAAATTCTCTCTGAGCGGGAAAATTCGAAAAAAGAATCGAAAATAGAGCTCCGCTGAAACAAGAATAACTTCGAGGTTTTTGGATGGAAAATTTTCATTTTTGGGATTTTTCAAGATGTGAGATTGATGTATCCACTTTAAAAATCGAAATCGCGATTCATGATACAGGGGGTGAAAAAATCGCTTTCAAAGTTAGGGATGACAAAATCGTGAAAAATCAATTTTTTCAAATTAGATCCCCATTTTTTTATGGCAGATATTGAATCTACGTTAAAAAATAATGTGAGTGTATGCATCACACCCTTGCCCTAAAGTGGATATTTTCTGAGTTATTCACAAAAAACTGTTTTTCGTCTTGAATTTTCAGCTATTTCTTTTCCCTTCACGCCAAAAAGATGACATTTTCAGGAACTGTTACTTAAACCATGTTTTAGATTTTACTACCCTAATATGCAAGAGAAAAAAGTTACAGGTTGTTCCTAAATAGATGGCGAATTTGGATTCGAATTTGTATCGGAAACCTCTTTATTTCAACTAATCGGCCATCGGTTTTCTCTCCAGTGATAAATAAATAATTCCTTGTGAACCATATGCAAAAACTTACCATGTTTTACATTATTTTTTTTTTAATGATAGATATCATTAATTACATCTGCCAAATTCCTCTTTATTCAGTAGCATTTTGTGTTTACTATTAATTTGGTGATAATTCGTATTAAGTTATAAAATCGATCACTATGCCTAATTTTACCAATGAAGATTATTTAAATCTCATTCTACTTCATGGAGAATGTTATAAAGTTGTAGATAGAACGATTCGACTGTTCATTGAGAGGTTTCCTGACCGACCCAGACCAACGAGAGATACCATTAACAGAACCATGACAAACTTGAGAAATGTCGGATCTTTCGTTAAGAAAACTACACACAGAAAAAAAAGTGTAGTAGAAGTAGAAGTTCCTGAAAATGTCATCTTTTTGGCGTGAAGGGAAAAGAAATAGCTGAAAATTCAAGACGAAAAACAGTTTTTTGTGAATAACTCAGAAAATATCCACTTTAGGGAAAGGGTGTGATGCATACACTCACATTATTTTTTAACGTAGATTCAATATCTGCCATAAAATAATGGGGTTCTAATTCGAAAAAAATGATTTTTCACGATTTTGTCATCCCTAACTTTGAAAGCGATTTTTTCACCCCCTGTATCATGAATCGCGATTTCAATTTTTAAAGTGGATACATCAATCTTTCATCTTGAAAAATCCCAAAAATGAAAATTTTCCATCCAAAAACCTCGAAGTTATTCTTGTTTCAGCGGAGCTCTATTTTCGATTTTTTTTTCGAATTTTCCCGCTCAGAGAGAATTTTCCAACCAAAACTGAAAAATGTTACATCGAAATAAATTGAAATTTTCTAAGGAATCTATTTCTGCAATAAAAAGATGGTGTTCTAATTCGAAAAACGGAAGTTGACGTCATTTCCGGAAAAACCGGAGGTGCTCATGCCTTGAAAATATTTTAGATTTCATCAGCATCGTGAAATACTTATAAGTGCTGAATTTCATGAAAATACGTTCAGTAGTTTCCCGTATAAATATGGGTGAGGTTCCTCGTGAAAGACCCTGTAGTGCATGCACCTGTTGTAAAATATGCCGCGACAAGTAGTTACCAATAAATTAACAGATGATAAATTTATACTTGTCGGTCGCAATACGATTCCCGATCGCGTCCAGATATTTGTTATTCGAACTGAAGACCTCAATTAGCGGCAAGTTCAGAGGGAGTTTAATGTTTCGAGCTAGCGGCATGAGGAAGAGATTCAGACCGTCCACATTATTCGCCGAATCGTTCATCACACCGGCTTTGATAAGGGTAATGTATTTCGAAGACGTTAACAAACGCTTGATGAAATCACCCCAGTCTTATTAATACTACTTTTTTCCTCGCATGTAGGGTGCTTCCATGCAGCGACGCAGTTGATGGCATCAATAAGAAAAATAGGAACCAGGAACTTATCATTATATTTTATATTATGTGCAATACCGCAAATAGCGTGAAATAATTCATGCTGGAAAAAGTTTAAAAAATTTCAATCAGGTATGTTTGAATAATTTAATTTTGAGTTGAGGATTTTTGTGCGTTCGGTCAAATTATATTCTGACCGTGCACACGAGAGTCAATCATTTTCGAAAGATATAACTTAGAGACTGCAAAATTTATAAGGTTATGCTTGGGGTGGGAATATGTCGGCGATATTATTGTTCGAATTTCATTTGCGAGATCTCAAATTATACCGATTCAATTATAATTGCGGTGTACCATCATCACACGAGTTTTCATAGGCATAAGGAGAAGTTAGACATCAAAATGTTGAAAAGAATAAGATAAATTTATCGTATCTCTAGTATTTTATTGATCAGCTTCTTAGCTATGGGTACTACAGAAAGAGGATCAAATGTCGATCAAATGAATATAATGATTCTTGAGTTTCACTGAAACTTGAAACCTTTTTCTGTCCTCCTGACATTTGTCGAGCATTGAGACAATTCAAATATGAATATAACCGAGCGTTCAAAACATTCCGATTCGACATCCATGCATTTTCAGAATCTTATATAATTTTAGGTTGATATAACCAACTGAAATGCCACCCAAAAAACTATCTGGATCGCAGTCTCAGAAGATCGGAAAATTATTAGACCTAAAAAAAATACTAGTAATATGTCAAGTTACTTTAAGAACGATGCGGGTATTGTGTCGACAAAAAGTGGTTCCAATAGCGAAGCCCATCATGTAGCGGAATTTATTTCTACTTTCTCAAGTACCGAGCCTTTCGTAAGAAAGTATTCCATTTCGGATAATTCGGACAACGAAAATTCTTTTGACGAGGAATCAGGGCCTACTGAGGTTAAACCTGAACCCGTTGATTTTAATGGCCCTACATCATGGCGTATTACAAAAAGTAATATCAAATTGTTAGTTATGACCTTTGTTGGCATGTGTGTTCTCTAATGTATCTCAGTTTTTCATTTACACTTCCATTTATTGTTTTTCTGAAGCTTTGAATGCTTATATATTATTTTGAGAATGAATTATTCTATTCGCTTCCGTTTTGTTTTCTCCATACCCTCATTATCGTATATTAATACGTTTGTGAGTTCTCTTCAATACCTTATAATATACAAGGGAGATTATAGTAATTTCTACACACATATTGTTGAATATACCTAAAAATCTAATGCTCGTTCTCAAGAGAATAAAATAATAGTAAAATATCTTAGGAATAGAACAAAAACTATCATTTATGAAGTATGTAGTCATTGGAAAAAAAAATTGAAAAGGGCGTATTTCGATAACTTGCCGCGGGCCCTGAAATCCTAGATCCGGCTCTGGGTACCATTGTCTCAAAGTAAATGAGCCATGACAAAGTTCACACACTGAAAACCTCTCTAAAGTAACTAATTTAAAAAAAAAATGATTTTTCTTGAAAATTTCTGCACGCCTGTGAAGAAGATACAAAGACCTTGCCAAAGAAAGTACCACATGACCCACTTTCCCTATTCCAAAAATTTAGAGGGTTGATGGGGATGGCACAGGGGGCAACAAAAATCCTTAAAAAATGCATATTAATTTGGTAAAAGTGAAACAAAAATTGACCTGTTTCCGGATTTTGTTGCCAAATATTTTTTTCTGAGAAAATAAATTTCTTCCATAATTTTGACGGGCACTGTATAAGTTTTATTTAAGATATCAATGGTACTTGGTCATTCAACTGAGAAAATAATGAACCCTTATGTATTTTTTGAGCATGTCTGCAGAGGAAATTATAATCTTGTGTCAATTTCTTATCTGATATTCAGAATCAGATATGTGAACCTTATGATATTGAATGAAGCATTAATTCTCAAGTTAGTATTAAAGAATTTTACAGCAAGTTTTAAGTACATCCACATATGACATGAGATATTCTCATTCATTTTATGGAAGCTATTCACTTTTGGATGAAATTAATCCTGAATCCACATGTAGAAGTACAGAAATCTTAAAGCAAACAAAAGAAGTGCTGCCTTCATTTCAAATAAGATGTAAATTCCACACAAAAAATTATATTATAATTTCTACAGGATTTTTCATTAACTTTGATTTTATTATATTACTTTTCTCAGTTGTTGCAAATTCAAATTTGAACGAAGCATAACTTTCCTTAAAGATATTTCCCAATAATATGCAAAATTCATTCGAATTCAATTCTGAAAAATATGAGGTTTCTAATTTTGAGATGTTTTATTACTAGTGTAGTATTCGACTGCAACCCCCAGTTCGAAAACTAATACTACTCGTGATATTGGTCAAAAACCAAATTATTTGCTATTTAAGCATATTAGGTGAGTTGAAAACGTTTTCTTCTCGTCCAAAATTCAAATTGTTTTTGAGTTATGAGCTCGAACTAACACTGGAACCTCAAATAAACGTAACCTTTGAAACCAGAGTATTCAGATAATACAAAATTCAAAAACAATCCAACGACAAGCGATTTAGCAGATTGAAAAAAAAAATTCTCACATAATTTGCATATCAGGAAGAAAAAATCATGATTCCGTGTATAACATTTGCGGCCTCTTTGATTCCTCATTCTTTGGTGTTATCATAAAGGTTTGAGTTTTCATGAAATAATAACCCAGAAGGATTCATGAAGGTGATGTAGATAACTCACGAAGCACTAGACTGAAACAAAAAAAAACCAACGAACAATTCGGATGTCATCAGCAGGAAAATTCCATTATCAAAATCCTACGATGGAATCCAATTAAATACACCCTCATTCAATGACAACACTGACAGGATAACGTGTATGTCGAGCAATGTCCTGATGGGTGTCATGAAAGGTGACATCCCGAATCGCCTGAATTAACTTGTCCATCCGCCTCGAACATTTTAAACATTCATGAAGGCCCTCACGAGGATGTGGAATTTCGAGACTTGTCGTTGAAAATCGGCTTTGCAGCATTCATGGGCTCTCTAAGATGCTTTACGATGCGAGAATTTCATATTGAGGAATCAATATTGTAACAAGCCAAAGAAATAACTCCTTCCTAGGAAGAAAGTGATTCGAATTGCTTTGAAGTTTTATTTTCATTGCGAGGTGGTACCTGAATGGCGAATACACTGGAGCTCATGAAGTAGATCAGAAGAAAATTATATTAGAGAATTATATTCAAGACTAGATAACAGTAAGCTTCGGTGTATTTATCTGAATAAGGTGGTAAAAAATGAGAAATTCCATTAACATAACGAAAATTCTTGAGCTCAATCAAAAGAAGAAGTATTTTCGGTAGTAAATATCCGTATTGATATAGTAGAAGGTAAAACTAATGGAGAGATAGGTGTTTTGACCTGAATAATTGGTTTATTCAGGTGTTTTGGGGGTTTCAATAGTAGAGGCCCCGTGTGGTTGAATTAATCGCACTTGATTAATTCTGTCGTTATCAAAATGAAGACACGACCGACGAATATTTTCTGATCTTTATCAGAAATGTTGATGCTTCTGAAATAAGCAGATAATTGAAGAACTTATTGACCAGTTGATCAATATCGTTGCACTTATGACACGAAAATGGTGTTGAGGTGTATTAAAAACGCACTTTTAACTTGTAACAAAAAATGTATTTTCTTGTATCTGTATTAGATAACAAGACCGAAGTGGTATACAATTTATACAATAGAATCTTCTTTCTATATCTTACGATAGCAAGGTCGAAGCGACTTTCAAATGAGAAGTTACGATTTTTACAACACAAAAATTAACGTATAAGTCTTGTTTATAAATTCGAGAGCGAATGTTGTTTACTATACAACGGTCAAATGAAGAGTCTCTAAAAACTAACTGAACCCAAATTAAGAAAATTCCCTTCTTCACATTGTACAGGGAGAATATAAATTTTGATTGGTTTTTTGAATTAAGCGACGCCCTTCTAAAATCCGAAAAAACATCTCGGATTGGCTGGTGTGAAAGAGAGAGCACAAATGTGTGAAGGAAATTTCCATAAATTGTCTAGGATGATAAATTCTATAAGCTGTCACATGTGGTGTCTGAATTCTTCGAATAATCGAAGTATACCACCCATCAAGCTCCGATTCCTGGAATGCTAAGAGCTTGAATTTTATCTGAGTGTTTTCTGTCATGCAAAATTATACATTATTGTTGGCTTGAGATAAAATGCTCTTAAAGCCGGTGTCAATTGATTCAAACCAAAAATATTGAATTTCGGGCATATTCCTGGGAACCAAATAATTCAGACTCCCACGTTGCCGAAGCAACAATAGGTTGAAAATGAATTACTACTATTCGATACACATTATCCTGTATATGAAGTGAATATTTAATTTGAATGGGCGCAGTGCAAAAAATACCATTTTTACTCCTTGCCAAAATCATCAAATCGAATGCACCATGCAATATTATATTTTCACTACCCTGAGGGCAAAGAAACCACAGAGTTCATGGGTTGCTTCCCACTCCTTTTCACGAGGGAATGCAAGTGGAAAAAAAAAATACCAAGGACAGCAACGAGCACAGTATGGACGAAGAATGAATGCCTTCAAGTGCCATAAATCAAGAAATTGAAAAAGTTGAGTCGAGATATTTTTATTGTTTGGAAAATATTAACTCATAGCATTTCTTGATTGTGCATTTCATTAACTTCTTCTATTTGTTATGAAAACGGTCAGAACCTCAATTAACACACTTGGAGGGATTTTTTCCCAATATCCAGTCACAAAAAATATTTCACCAGATAATCTGGAACGTGTAAATGTAACGAGTGTTTTATTACAAAATGCAAAATGGCGGATGCACTTGACTCTTGATGAGCTCAGCCTATAAACAGAGGGTTTCTACACTCAAAATCGGTATTTATATAACAAGAATGGGATTGTCAAACTGACAGTATTAATAGAAATGATATTTTCAACTAACCTATAGAAGCTAGTTCGATTTTATTGCTGAGTGCAAAAAGGCGAATGCACTAGCATCGAAGCAACGAATTAGAGGCTCAAATTTCAGTTTCGTGGCAGTGTTTAATCATATATCATCCTCAGAAGATTTAGTTGTATTTTTTATGAAATTATTGATGTATATTGGTCCTAAGTGCTATTATTACCGAAAAGGCAGAATGTTCTATCTAAATTCACAATCCCCAGTGAAATTATGAATGGTTTATACAGTCTATACACAAGAGCCTAAACAAAACATTATTAATGTTAAAGATATAGGGATGGAAGGAGTTTCGGTATTAAAAGAATATTCGAAAGCACTGGTATCAATGCAATTGCAATTAATGGGCCCAGTTCATACAAAAAACATCCGAAGTATAGATATAATAAAGAAAGATATGATGAGACAATGGATTTCAACAGAAATCATATTCTGCACTAGACAGCAATGGTGGTTTTATTGTGGAGTACAAAATGGCGAATGTATTGGTGCCAAGGTAATATCACAGTATAGAAACTACCCAGTAGTTGCACTCTCGATAAAATGAACTGAAATTTTTACTCCAAGGGGATTTCGCGCACACTTCGGCGCGCATGAGGATTGAGCGGGAATTTGAAAGTATACTAGAATTGTCATTTTCGGGAAGAGCTTGCATTTCATTTTTCCCAATTTTAAATAGGAGTTCTGGGGTCGAAGGTGATTTTCTCATTGTGATATATAAAATTTATGTAGGATTTGAATTGGTTTCGTGCGTTGTTTGACATTTGTCATACATTGGAGGTTGGAGAAACAAGAACAACCTCACATTTCCGCTTTGTTAATGTTAGGTAGTACAGCATTTTTTACAATTTCAGGATGAATTCAGAGGTTGAAATGATTCAGATCAATAGAATTGGTGAATAACTAGGCCAAGTTATTATTTCGTTATGAAATGCTACATAAATACACCGAGAGATGAATGAATACGATTTTTCAGTTATTTTGTAGTGTAGACTTTATATTTGGATAATTGCATTTTTGACCCATTCCCCTACATTTAATCGTGTATCTGAAGAAAAAGAATACTATGTGAACTATCCCAGAGAAGGCAAACATCCTATATTCACGCCATAAATTGAGAAAACCGATCTGACAAAGTAACAAACTATGGTAGAGTTTTTTCCAGCCATTTTCACACTGGTGGTTTTGTTTAATAAGTTGAATCATGATGAGATAATTATGATAAGAATAATTCGTGTTTGTTATACACATTTCAAGAATAGTATCTTCTCCACACTACGATAGCTGGTGTTACGATGGACAAAACCCATCCTGATTGGTTACCACTCACATCTCTATATGATATATAAAGCCAATCAAAGCAATTAATTATGTGTTAAATTTGATAGGTTTCTCAAAATATTGCACGTATTTTATAATAATTGAACCAGATAACTTCCTCTGTTCTGAACCGAACATGTTTTGATGTGGATTTACTACCCAAGGATGGAACTTGTTCTACATTTTGTTGTTAATAATATATTGCGAATTGACCTTATAGTAAATTGAAGATTATGAAAGCCCTAATGTTGCATCTGTATAATAAAAAAACATTTTAAATGGATTGTAAAGCATTTTGTAGGGATGAATTGAAATCGGTGTTCATTTGACGATCGGCTACCACATGTATTGAATTTCATTTGAGTTTTTTTATTTGTAACATATATTCAGTATAATGAATATGTAATTGAAGATTATAATAGCACTGACATAGCAACTGCCGACTAATATAGCAGTAGTTTGATAATTTGTAAGATATAACGTTATTTGAAATAATACTGAGAAGTTCTCTGAAACCCATGTATTCTCCATTCCATGCATTCATTGAATTTCATTCTGCTGTTTGTTTTCAGGAATAAATGAGCCAAACATTTTACTGTTTCATTCTTAATACATAGTTATACTTATAATAAATGCTATCTCTAATGTTTATACTCCAGGCTTTAGAAGACAAGAATAAATGTCAAATACTGCAATTTTTAGTTATATCGTTTTGAATGAATATCATCTGAGATTGAATATTAGTTGATCAGTTCCATTATCACGAAATTGCACTCGTAAAGTGAATGAAATCACTAAAAACTCCAAGTAATCGCAGTTCGCCAATGTAAGCAATCAAAAGTATTCCTCCGTCTCTCGGTGTATTTATGCTGCATTTCACAATAACTTGGCATAGTGCTTCACCAATTCTATTAATTTCAATCATTTTAACATGTGAATTCTTCCTGAAATTGTTAAAAATGCTGTATTTCATAACATAAACAAACCGTGAAAGTGAACGAAGCTGAATTTGAGGTTAGACGCACCGAAGTATGCGCGAGTCGGAAACGGAGTAAAAAAATCCTGGGAGTGCAACTACTGGGTAGTTTCTATACTGTGGTAATATGTCTATACTATACTATAAGAAGTATTTTACACTCGGAGTCGGTATTGACATTAGAAATAGAATGGAAGAAAGATGTATATTTTTGCATATTCGAATTCTACGTTGGAATTTGAAGGAAAATCAGTTGAGATAAAAATAGAATTAAATAAAAATTGTTTTTGTTTTTGACTTCTGTTTGATTTTGACCGTTATAGAAAATTATTGAATTTCATTTTTACTAAAAATTGACAACTTGGACTGAATTCGAACGTTTTTGTGCTATTCTACTGAGTCAAGTTTCATAAAATAGTTTATGATCATACAGTGTCTGGATAGAAAAACGTTTTCAGTTGTTCCCCACACATGGAGCAATATTGTAGAGGACTTTTTTTTTCACATTTCGTTGTAACTTTAATTTTTTACCTTTTTTCACGAAAATATAATTCGAAAATTGTTTGAATCATTTCTCTTTCCACTAACTGTGTGATCTTAGAGAGGGTACGAGTGCAAAATTTCATAAGACCCGACGCTGTGTAATTTAAGTTAGAGCATTTAAGGCTCACACCTCGCCAGAGACTGAAAATAAACACCTGTAACTTCTATCCAGATGTTGAATCCTGAGTAAAATTTCTTTATATTTT
Organism: Myrrha octodecimguttata; assembly: GCA_958510865.1. NCBI lineage: Eukaryota > Metazoa > Arthropoda > Insecta > Coleoptera > Coccinellidae > Myrrha > Myrrha octodecimguttata. The sequence goes on along the minus strand of OY294058.1, from coordinate 45,015,899 downwards.
GTAATAATGATAAGGAATTAATATTCCGATTGATCCGATGTCAAACATAAAAATTTTTTCGATTGAAAGTTTCTTTTTCTTCATTCCATTTTTGTTTCGACTAAATTCCACTCAGAATTACACTTTCATCTCAAATACGCAAAATAAGCATCAGTTCACATGAATTCATAAACATTCATTTTCACCTCAGTGGTTGGAAAACGATCTGTATGTAGTATCAATGTGCAAAGTTTCAATCGGAAATCTCGTAAAATGAAGATTTTTTTTTAGTGAACCTGATTCACATGACACCCGGTTCTTTCAGTTCATATTGAAAGTACGACTGGAAATTCTATTCTGCTGCAAGGGATGAGGGGAGAGACAGATAGGGATGAAAATTTGATTTTTTGATTGAGATCAAAAATGAAAATGCTAGAAATATCGATTTTATTTCTTGAAAACATGATGCCGACACATACACAGTTTTGACACTAAAATGACTGAAAAGACATAGTTGATAGCGCCTGACCTTGAGATATTAACTAAATTTGCTGAAACTTGAATATAAATCTGTTGCGCAATTGCCGTAATTTACATGAATATAGTAGTATTTGATCTTGATAAATTACCAGCAAGATTTCAGCTTTCATCAGAAAGGAGGTTCAAAAATTATTTTGAAGTATTTTCACACTTGAATACAGTTTTCTCACTGGATGAATTCATGAATTCGAAGATTATCTGATAATTTCTTTGTTCTGATTGAGTATGTTTCTTTGATGCTGGAAATATATTATTATTTTCAACGTTTTTCCGAAATTTCTCCACGAAATATTTAATCAGAAAACAAATTTGATACTCTGTAATTCAAGAAATGAAAACAGGACGACACATCAAAATGTTCTTGAATTTTTTACACGTACTAAAAACCACCCTGTATAACCCTTCCTATCCCATGATCATGAGGAGCTTGACCAACCCCTTTCGAAGATATCTCCAGTCATCGGCTTGACTATTTCTAATAATTTTCCAATTGGAATTCACATGATTTCACACCTTTTTTGTTCAGAAGAACGTCAATGTTTCAAGGCATCCCCTATCTTCCGTCGGTGGACACGATCGACGCTGACATCGATGTTTCAACCAACCCTATTTCCGACCCGTATTCTCCATCAATCAGGAACATCTGCTCACTCCCCCAACTCCCAATAAAATTCTTCGGCCAAAGTTCGAAACAATGCGATTACAGACTGAATCCAGACCAGGTTTGAATTATGCGAAAATCAGCGACCCGAAAAGTTATTCCATTCTCGAATCATCGATCTGTTCAGCCAAGGTGAATTCAGCGGCTGGTCCAATCGGATCAGATTAGAGGCCACGCTTTGTGGAATAGATGGGTAGAGGAAGTTTAGCGGAGGCTCTCTGAATGTACAAAATGGATGGGCACCTAGGTATTTCGAGGACTTCTCGGCTTCATATGGCACATAACGCATCTGTTATTGGACCTTTAACGAACGATGGTTCAATCGTGAGGTGATGATAGAACCGAACGCGAGCTGACTTAGAAGAAACACATGATATTAAACAAGATGCATATTTTTCTACTATAATCCACTGAAAGTTTATATCCAAAACGCGGAACTAGAATTGACAAATATTGTTCTATTTCTCGCTATAATCGTTGATGACACTGAAGTCACTTGGTCAAGTCCATACTTTCAATTCCGCTTAGCAAGGATGAATTGAGCTTTTATATCAGATTGATCTAATAAAACTATTTCTCAGAAAATAAATAAGATATTTGAAACGATGGATCTATTTAGTTGCTACGATTTATTGTCCGCTCCTATTTTATATTCTTCCATATACCTTCAACCTGAGTTATAAAGTAATCTTAACCGTAGATCTGTATCATCCATTTATATAACAAACCATGGATGAGGCCTGTCAGCTTGCACTGTGTAATCATATGTTGCCGAGAGAGATAGAGCTAGTGGTGGCAGAAAGCCCGCATATTCCATTTAAAAAGCATTAAATGCGTATGAAAATTCTGTTTTTTATGCGTTTTTCCTGAGAATTTTCGGAGCAAATATTAAAATAATAAGCTTTTACATTGGCTCAAGGATTGTTTCTATAGCTACAAAAATGGATCACTGGAAATAGCAGGAATTAGATATAAATGATTGATGTATAGGCATTGTATAAAGAGGGATGGTATAGGAACTTTTTTCTTGGCGCAAGCTTTCGTGATTTTATTATTCCTTCATCAGGAGAACTAAAAATTTACAATTAAGTAGGAGCATTAAAATGAAAGATTATTTTATGAAATAGAAGTATTATAAATTGACATCAATGATAATTAGTAGGTAAAAATATTGCTGAAAAATATTGACTTAAAAGGTCGAAAGGATATTTTATTCATTTCTTGATTCAGGGATATTGATTAATCAGAATTTATAAAATCTAAATGAGTTATATGAAGAAATGGAGTTGAGACCACCCATATATCTCTTCTTGAATTCATACTTTTTTCATTTCATGCAATTCTATCCACATTACAAGAAAATTCTTTTTCCAAATCCATCATCTCTCATAAATTATTCTCAAAATTTGGTTCATGTTGTTCTTCTTAAAATTTCAAGGACATTCGCGGGAAGAAACATAAAAACCTATAGATGCACTAACGTGAAGTCAGCAGCTTTTGCGCGCATGATCAAAAAATAAAACACCATAAAGGGAACACGCGCAAAAGCTGCTGACTTCACTTCATTGCTTTACTAGTTTTTTTCGAGTTATTCTGGAAGTTATTCCGGAGAAACAATGATACCGAGGGAGTAACGCCGAAATTTGACATATTTTTTCCCAATATCTCCGACAATTATAATTGTATCGAATTGAAATTTGGTACACAGATGTGAAGTATGATGGTCAAGGTCAAAGCACACTTTTTTTGGAATATGATGAATAGTTTCTGAAAAAAAAATTTTTGGAAAAAATGTCGAGAAAATTCTTTTTACCTACCGACAGTACGATCTGAAAAATTGCAAATTTGCGCGTGGTTTTGCTCCAACTTACTGCAAAGATTCAATCCACTCGATTCACCAGTTTTTGAAATTTCCAGCCGCTAGCTTGCTCTGTTTGACAGTTATCGTGTCCACGGTCGGACGGCAGGATCGATTTTGACACTGGATTCGTCATCAGTGAGTCCAACCTAGTATTTTGAGACCATTTTCGACTCAAAATTCGAAAATTACAGACATTTGGATAAAACGATAGCACACTCTGTTCCCCTAAAAAGAACATGCGCGAAAAATGCCGATTGATATCGCTGTGATTTTTTATTAATTAAACTTTCAATCCATCCAAAATCCACTGGAAGAATTATTCAATATTTATTAACATTTGAGATTCAATAACTTGATTTATTTGAACAAAATTTCATTTATGCCAATGTGTATAATAATTTTAAACAAAATGCTTGCTGCAAATTAAAGAGGTGTCCGTGGGAACAAAATTTCTTCCCCGTACCACCACTAACCATCTTCTCCTCAGGACATTGTCCTTTGAAAATTTATAATAAACAGAAAGTCTTACCTTTTATTCTATATTTATTAAATGAAGAAAAAAATTAAACAAATCAGTTTTAATTAAATAAAAACCCAGATGAGATAGATGTCATCTTACTTGCGACATATTGATATTTTGGCGTTTTTACAACTTGTTTGTGCAGTTTACGGCTGATCAAGTTTAAACCATGTTTTGTAACTATAATATACACACTTCAGAAAAAAACCCTCCGAAAAATTTAACAAAAGCATAAAATAAGACGCTCTACGCTTCTAATAAATGCTTTTGAATGCGATTTAGCGGGTTTCTTGCCACTCCTAGCTTTATCTTTCTCTAGACAACACGTTTCTCTCTCCCTCACCGCTTCCATTGTAAGTTATAATTTCTATGGTATCATCAAATGATATGTTTTTTTTTTCACTCACCATTTTTCCGAATTCGACTCGGGTAAGAAGATACAAGCTTACCTTATTTTCCCATATACGGCTCATATTTTTTACTATTCACTTTTATCCTTTCTCAAACGTTTTCTAGTTTTAGAATCACCGATTCACGCCCAATAAGAAACTAGCATAAAGAATGCAGATAAAATTTATCCCGAGTCATCATGATATTCTTCATTCATTTCAGAGAACTAATTTATTCCTCATGATGTTACTGGATCAGAAAAAGATTCGAGAAATTTAATTGCTTTTGTGGTTCGGCACTGGCCTAGCTAAGACATTTCAATCAAGCTCCACCATCTTTCATCCAGACCACAGAATAAACAGATTCGATATTTTGTGACCATACCACAAACTACGAAGTTATAAGTTCGTAATCTGTGGACAAGGCTATCGAGAAAATTCATAGAGTTCAATAAATTTGTTCACAATGGGTGATTTCATATAACTTATCATTTATTTATTTGATACAAATTAGGATAATTATGGAACTTCAAATATAAGAATGGGCGGGCATGAAATTGTGTACAAGCTCATGACGGAAACAATTGGAAATTGCCCGAATATCAAGTGTAAAGTCAGTGTTCCAATAGTCAAGGGTAGTGAAATATTTTCGTTACAATAATATTGGAAAAAGTACCAAATCATAAGAATTAGGTGGGTAAATGAGTTTTGTCAATCAACATGGTTTCTAGCAATGGATTAGGTTTTTTTGCGATAGAGAATAGAATAAGAGATATCTGTGTTGAATTTCGGAACAAAGTGCAGGAGTGTATTAGCAGGCTGGTAATAATTTGAATGATTATAACTTTTACCTGCGCCGAAACTGGAAAAATGACGAAGGGGTTTTCTTTGATGACCCGACTGTATGATTCAAACTGATGTTTTACTTGACGACTCATACAGTTCATGCTCCTATTCATATCAAAGAACTCATGTTCATATAATTCGGAATGCCGAAACAGGGCGTGATAGTTCATGGATTTTTCCTTGTCGCTAACTTTCAACGACACATTAGCAAACACGAGAATATTGAACACCGGCGAGATGAAAGGAAATTAGCTCACTTTCGGCGTCCTGTTGCGAGTAATAAATTAAAAGCTACGAGTTCCCGGCCCTTATGAAACACTATCGTTCGGATAATCACTGGATTAATTTTCACGCTGAAAAATATACGTTTGGCTTTGTTTGTGCAGTGTTTTAAGAAGGAATGTTTCCTTTTAGGGGGTTTTTCAGTGTACTCTGTTTGGGGAAAAGCTGGATATATTACACACACTTTTCTTCAATATTTATACACAATGTTCATATTTTTTTACCCGAGACTTGAATCCTCTGGATTATTTGGTATGGAGCTATCTTAATTCGTTAGAATCCAAGTGGAGATTGTTGAAAACAATGTCGAATTGTTGCTGGGCTCAACACAATAGAAGGTAACCCTGATCTTTTTGAAGAAGAGCGGTAACCAATGAAGAGAAGGCCACTGAGAATTTAATTCTATTCGTATTCTTCCTGGAGAACACTGGAGTATATCCTAACTGAAGGCGGCCCTTTTCAACAATTCTTGTTACTTGGAATACATTTAGATGTAATAACATTCATTATTCGATTGCTCTGTTTGATGAGTTTTCGAACAACAAATGGTTTTCAAGTTTCACTATAAAATTGTGCACCCTGAAGGACAAAATTCTTAGGAAAGCACTGACGTGAGGTCAGTAGCTTTCACTTGTATTTAGGTATTAGTCCCGCCAAAGGTAGGTATACTTCCTGGGGACAAGATTCGAATATCTTTTTTTCAGGCGGACTCATAGAGCGAATTCAACCATCCACATATTCGACATTCGTAATTAAACTCAGGGATTCACAGATATTTATTCAACTTTCTGGTAAGCAAGATAATGTGTTTCAAAAAGATTTTATTTATTTCATGTTCCATTTCCAAATGTTTCAAATTCATTAGGACTTTCTTAGTTTCACTCGTTATCAGCACAAAGTCCTTCAAAGTTTTATCAGTAATTAGTCTACTTTTGGTAGATAGTTCTTCTCAGATGTTTTGTTTTTGCTTAAATAGTCAAAAAGTTTCCACAACCACGCAAACTCTTTCTGGATTATTTAAATCAAATCTGCCATTCTGCAAAATATATAGCAAAAAACAATAGTTAGTGTTAGTTGAAGAAGTTAAGTTATTCCTTCGAGGTTAGTAGCTCTTTGAATATCAACTCAACATATCGACTTTCAGCAGAAATTTCCGAACGTAAATTCTATAACAGGTGAATTTTTTCACCGAGGTCGATGGCGCTGATAAAAATTCACTTAATCGTCACCTCGCCTAGTGCGAACACGTCAATGCTAGTACTAAGACCCGGTGACGGTGACAAATGTCACCAGTGCGCGGGCGCCTTAATAATTCCAAAATACACAGATTTGCCATCAAAAATAACAACGATTCCTAGGAAATAACCACGAAATTTCACATATTTTTTTCCAATGTCAATGACTGTTATCATATGATACCTGAAATTTTGAACATTTTGCTCTATATTGACTCCAAGGCTGTTACAAATTCAATTTGAATATGATGTTCTTGAAAATCGGAAAATTGTCGAGGAGTTTTTTTTTGAATTTTCTGCGAGTTCGATCTTCACGGAAGTCGGCGAAAGTTGTGCATCAATATACTCCACAACTCATCACGAAGTTTTTATCTGATCGCGTTGACTGATTTCAAGAAATATCGATTAAAGCTCATTTTTGGAGGATTTCCCATCATTTTTCAGATTTTTTCTGGGTTTTCACTCCCATTATCTGAAACAGAACTACTAAGAATTAAATACAATTGTTTTCTGTATTAAACTATTCGTCTTGGGCAGTTTCTTGCGAAACAGATTGCCTAATGAACAATACCGGAATAATACAAACGATAAATAAACCAAACTGTGACGTTTCAGAGTACAAATCTGACTCTATATTTTCAGAAAGTAATTCTGTCATAGTCAGATCAGTACTCTGAAACGTCACATTTCGCTTTTTTTGTAGTTTGTATTGTTCCTGTTTTGTTCATTGGGCAATCTGATTTGCAAGAAGCTGCCCTTGACAAATAGTTTAATACTGCAATCCGCAAGGGTGTTTTTCATGAAAAAAATTATTTTTATTTCATTTTTGATAGTTCTGTTTCAGATATTAGTAGTGAAAATCCAGAAAAAATCTGAAGAATTATGTTTCAAGGAATAAACTCAAAATTTCAAATAGCCATGAAATTCGATATATTTTTTTTATAACTCTTAAGATGTGCTGGATTTGCCCGCAATGTTCATTGGACGCCCTCTGCATGAGTTATTCTCAAAACTTAATATAAAATGTATTTCCCAAACACGTCCGCAATATTGTGTTTCGATATCCCATATCATTGCGGCCTATCAAAGTAAACAACACGATCACGTGTTCAAATACCTACATGCAATTCTATATTCCGATAAATATGATACGATCGAATACAATGATTCTCTAATGAAGATATATGATACGCATATTACACATCAATGCTACTTCAATGCCCGAACGAATATCGTTATTCGGCATCCATCTGAATTGGTATTTGCTGAAATGCTCCATTGTTATTCATATGGTTGCAATAATCATGGAAAAGATGAACATGAAACGATGACGTAACGGGCTCCAGGGGCTGAATCGAATCGAAATTGAGCCTATAAATAGATTGGATACCGTCATGGAGGTTTAATAGAGTGCTATTTCAATCGAACCTTATGTTATGTTTGTTGGATGTATCATTACCAAATTCTTCAATGAACATGATTTTCAGTCATGAGGAACTGGATGTATCGAATTTGTTGACACATCTATGTTGCGAGAAGTCTTTCTCCGGGCTGACATTTTTCATGTAGCGAGCGCCCTCTCTCAGCTGTTACTTAAGTCGAGCGCACTGTAACATCCCTTGCGTCTTAAGTACCCTACGTTACCTGCCTGTAACGCTTGGCCACATCATCGGTCAACGTACAGGGGGCGCTAGCGCGCACGCTGTCCCTGGTAGATCCTCTCAAGATCTCGGAAGTACGCTCTTCCCCAACGGTCTGGTACACTCCCTTGTGATCCGCACAAGGGGTGTCCGCTCACGTAGACATGTAAACGGCTTAGTTTGGTGCATGGCCTGACGAGTTCCCCCAAACTAAGCCGAGACGAAACGTGACACTCTCCCAAAGAGGATGAAGCTACCTCGCAAGCCTTCAAAAGCTTCAATCAATAGTTATACAGTGCAAAAAAATCACTTGGTCTGTGTTTTATCTCCCTCATAATTGCAATTTTCTGAGATGCTGCATGCGGAGAAATGAGATATCCACGTTAACAAATACAAAGGATATAGAACAATTTTGGAGTGAGAGAACAAACTTAATGCAAACACTACCGCGAGCTGGTAAATTACGGCATCGTGGAATTCGATGAGCAACACAGCAAAATTCAAGGTTCGTTAAACGACGTTAATATCTCAAGGTCAGGCACCTGCCCACGGTCTCCGTACTCTAACGTTGACAATAGCAGCGAGAATTATTAGAGTTCGAGGAATTTCGACGTTAATAGGAGAAAACGGGATGTCATTCTGCAGGTTTCATTGGTTAGTTTTTGAAATTTTCTTAGTGGGATGTACTCAGTACTTTTGTGAGGATGCGCAATATTAGTAATTCTTCCATTTTTCACTTTGTTTCAGCTTACTTTTTTTTCTAAACCATTTGCATCCAAAAATTTCCCTAAAAAAGCAAATGATGGCCTTCAAAATTCACTTCGTTAATTTCGAGGCACTGTTTGCTCTTGATTTATTCAAAATTCACTCTGCCAAATAAATAAACTGGATGCTTCCAGCTGTTGTACGCTATTTTAAGAGTTGTATCATTTCGCCTAAATTTCAACATTCAGCGACGATGGACTTCAGGGAAAATATATGTTTAGCCGCTGATTTCAAATAGAATAAGTTTTCGATTATTTATTCTGTAGTGCCTGTCTGAGACCTTACTTAAGCCTCGGACAACCTACATCATTCCTTAAGTATTGAGTGCCCTACGCTCACTACCTTCTTAGGTCGCATAGACCAAGGTGCAGGGGGCGCTAGCGCTTACGCCTGTACCCAGTTGATCCTCTCAAGATCTATTAGCATGGTCATTTCCGAAGATTACGCACACTATAGCCGCGGCCAGATATACGAACCGGACACTCAAATTGATTCATGATTGCGCGATCAAAGGAATTCTTGCTATTATGAATTAAAATAATTAATTAAAAGACACAAGTGTGGTTGATAAAGTAGAAATCAACCACACTTGTGTCTTTTAATTGATTTCACAATGGATTTCTATCAAGTAAAGGCCACCACAATACGAAGTTTGAAATAATTGTTCGATTCGTACATCTGGACGCGGCTTAAGATGCATGGTACGAACACTCTTTGACATGTTTGGGTGTCCGAAATGCGGTCAAAATTTTGTCAAAATATAGCGAGATTGTTCTACTTCAGTTTTCATCGATAAATGCCAGCATCGAGGAATCTGCCATGTAGAATCTGGAATGAAGTAACCGACATATCACGTCAAAACTAGACGAATCAGAGCTTTTTTTGATTCGCCGAGTTGAACCATGCAGCATTTTCGAGAATTTCCGGAAACGAATTCATTTCGAAGAATTCAATTTATGATTATTCGTTTCATTCAGTCAGAATGGCAGAAAAATATAAAAAGGTTCCCTTCGTCTCTGCATATACAAGTCTGGAACTTGCGTTTTCCGAAAACTTAATTTTAAAAAGAGGTTTTAATTATTTCAAGATTGAGTTCAAGGAAAAGAAGTCTTCCAGAGTTCAGTATTCGTATTCAGGTTTTAAATTCTTCTGACAAATTCTTATGATAACATGAACAGCAAAATGAATAATTAATATCTCATTTATATTAACCTGACCATTTCCTTCAAAATACTTTCACAAGTATGTAACAAAATTCATAACTTTGAAATTAATACTCATTGATAGCTACATACGAAATCTATGACCCATATTTCATGACAAAAGACCCAATCTATCCAATGAAATTCATGAGTAATATCAATCTCTCGTTCCCTTTTTACCACTTTCATGAAAGTCTTCTAATAATGAACTCTTCTTATTTCCATAGGTATATATATTTCATGTGATTAATGAGTAGATGTTCCACATTTGTTATACCCCTCTCATATCAGTAAGAATCCTTCAAAGGAGCGTTCAACTGATAGAAGCAACTAGACAGATCCATCATTGCAAATATCCTTTTCATTTTTACGCGCTTCTTTTTTGAATGGTTTGATATGAGATAAGATAAAGAGCTTATAGCTCAACTCATTTCATTCAGCGGAATCAATTGTATGGACTAGAAACAGCAACCTTAGGGCTAGAAATAGATAGAACAATACTCGAAGATTCTAGGGTCGCGTTTTGGACCCAAAATTTCAATGAGAAATAGTAGGAAAGTATCGACATCTGATATATTCTATGCATCTTGCGCACACTCATTCATGGTACGTATGAAAGCTGTTCGCTATAGCATTCATAAAGGCATGAAACAGCTTTAGTTTGGCGCCCTGTTAAGTGACCTAAGACTAAGCAAGGATGAAACGCGATACCTCCAAAGATGTTGGGGCTACCTCGAAAACTATCAAAAAACATCAATTCTATATGTGACGTAAAACTTATCCATTGTTTTCTTCATATGGGTAATCGTTTTTGGGAATAATGTGAGAAAAGGAAATTAATTTCGAATAATACTATGAAACTGTAACAGAAAGAATAACCTTTTCAACGAAGATAAAGTTATTGCGTTCAATTTTTCATTCCGATGCTGCAGGATATGAATGCAGGATCATTTCAATGAAGTTATTTCTGATTTTCATTCATTGAGTCTGAAATAAGATGAAAAACATAAAACAATATTTTTACCTGATAATTTGAGAAGAAAATTATTTTGATTAGTATTGTTCAATAATCTTCTGAAACAAAATTTCAAATGAAACCTCAGAAACCCTTTGATGCTAACCTACCCTATAAATTCTGAAAATACACCAGATACATGAGAAGAATAAAATTTCAACAAGAATTTCTTATTATTCGGTAAAATGTAAACTCTGGAGATCATTTCTGTTTCAAGTTCAAACTAGAGCTGATGGTGCCTCAAAACAAGAGTTCATCATTTTTTTAATATCTGGACAAAATGCTTTCTGCCTAAAAGGTTCATTATTTTCATAAATGAATCCCTTTGAAATTGAACAGCAGAATTATAATTCCAACCAGAAATTTGGCGAATCCATTATTCAAAGAGAATTTGAAATAATGAGATTTTGTTGGAAAGTCATTTGAAGTGAATTCGTTATATTGGTTTAATTTAGTTAGCATATTTTTCTGAATGGATATATTAATTCGTCAATATCGAATTTGGTCAGAGTTTTCAGATTAATCTTCTCCACTCTTCAATATCCATTGAAAATTTTCACATTGATAATAATTTAGTTTGCCCATGTTCCATTAGTGTGATAACTAAATTCGTTCTGCGCCATGCACAAGCATCCACTGAATATTTATCCAGTACATATTGCAAAGCTGAAACAATAATACGCGTCCCTTTTCCCTGATAATACGCCAGACAAAGGTTTGTAGTTATAATCATTCGCATGGAAATTTCAGATGCGCTTCGTTCTCATTCATTTACGACACTCATCAACTTTTCACGCCGGGTTTATGTCCCTCCGAGAGAGAAATATTCCTTTCGCTGCAATTTCCCTCATTTTGGTACACGTAAATATGATTTTTTACGACATTTAATCATAGAATGGTAGATTGTCGGATTGTGGGTTTCACCAGCAAAGAGATTGAGTTTTTCATTAAACGAGTCATGAATTTTGTTCTCGACGAAAATGGAGGGACTTGGATATAGGTACTACATTTTAAGATGCAGAGCTTCATCAACCGAACTTATCACGGGTTTCAGCAGTGAAGATATTGAGTTTCATAATATGAATCGCGTCTCTAGCATACGTAGAAAACTGTATAATAATTGCGTGCTATCGTCTTGTCCAAATGTCTGTAATTTTGGATGATTAAGCCGAAAATGGTCTTAAACGACTTAGTTGGACTCACTGATGACGAATCTGGTGTCAAAATCGATTCTGTCCGGCCGACCGTCACCACAATAACGGGCGTACGGAGGATTTTATCAACTTGAAAATTTCAGGACGGGTTGCATTTCAAAAAACGAAGGTTGAGTTCGTTGATGGGCCGAATCAGTCAGATAGTTTCGGAATTAAAGCCATTTGAAATTTGGGGTTAATTTACTCATATTTCAGAAACTATTGGAGCGATTGGATTGAAACCTAGCAATTAGTTGGAGAATAATGACGAGCAACTTTGAGCAGAATTTCATTGAAATTTTATGGTCAATGAATTTAAAAAAAATTTTCTTTCAAAATTTTTTCCGAAAATTTTTTTTTTTTCTTAAACCATCGTTCATTTTCGTGGAAAATTCCAGTCATACCTTGAGCTCCAAATTTCTCAGCCTCTATTGAATTTCAATTCGATACGTCAATTGGTTTTGGAGATATTGCGAAAAAATATGTAGAATTTCGTGGTTTTCTTCTCGATATCGTTGTTTTTTTCGGTATAACTCAAGAAATACTTATTCAATCGTGATGAAATTTTACACCTAATTTGAAGATGCTGGAAGGATAACATTGTGCAAAATTTCATGATGATCGTGTCCTTAGAACATTTCGAAAAAAAAAATTTCAAATTTTTTTTGCAAATCTTCAATATTCTGTGATCTTCTCATCATACTTTCCTCATTTAATTCTGTATAAACCTTCAGACTGTCAATTTACGATAAAGTACTAGAGTTCAATTCGATCTAATCTGTTTTTGTATGGGTATACCTGTGGAATCTTCAGGTGGATTTTACCCATTCACGAATTCGGCCTTCGTAATTAAGGTCCAAACCTCCTCTACAAATATCGAGTTTCTAAATTGTTTCTTTCGGAAGTTATTGTGCTTACGGTCCGGCCATTACATGGAACATGCGCGCAAAAGCTGCTGTCTTCACGGCAGTACTTTTCTAGATTTTTTCAGATTAGAGGTTAGTTATACGATTAGTACCAAGTAGTATCGAATATTCCATTTCTAAGGTGAGATTTATCGATCGAAATTTCAAATGAACTTTAACATCATTCAATCTTGTAGCAAACAGGTGAAACTTGATACTCTGTACCGTTTTCGGAATATTTGGACTGGAAATTACGAATTATTATCCGTTGCTGGTATGAAGTAACGATAAAGTTCTTAATTAAACTAAAAAACACAAGAAGAAAATTGAAATAGAATCACTCACTCTAATTGAATTTCATTTAGTCTTCATTTCAATTTTCTTCCCGTCATTCTTTGTTCGATTGATAACTTTTATCATTACTTTATAGCAGGATCGATTATTACTCGATAAATTTCAAATAAAAATTCCGAAAACAGTTCACAGCATCGAGTTCTACCAAGAGTACTTTTTTGCTGTGAAATTGAGAGAAGTTTCAGTTCACTTGGAATTTCAATTAATAAATCTAATCATAAAAAGTTATGTTCAATACTACTCGGTACGAACCATGTAACAAGCGCCCTCTATAAGAGTTAGATTTAACATGGAATTTACAACATTACTCTGGTTTATAGTTTTCTTTTTTGTTTTCAGATGATATTTCGATAACCTGTAAGGTAAACAATAATTTCGATTCGATAAAGGAGCACTTCAATTTGAATATGTCAGCTAATTTTTCGGTTAAATTCCGATTTCAGTACACTTACAAGGGAAGAAAGAATTTTTGCTGAGGTTTTTATCTGTGATCTTCTATCATATGTTGAAATGTATGGTATAACAAGATCATCAGAAAATTCTGCATCAGCAATTTTCGAACTATTCACTAAGTTTCATTTTGATTATATCAGTATTGTCTGAGTTATTCCAGGAATAAAAATGGTATCGTGAAAGAAACCATGAAATTTGACATATTCCTTGCGCAATATCTCCGAAAATTAACATCGGATCCGACTGAAATTGTGACTTGTGAAATGGAGGGTTAAAGGTATGTGCGATATTCCTTTGAAATTTCAGACATCATCAAGAGATGGCGCGTCGAAAGCACGCGTACAGTTTTCAGCAGTTTTGGAATCCTAGTTTCAAAGATACTAAATATTATTTTGAAGTGATTTGGGAGTATTTGGTGTAATTAATCTAATATTCTTAATGATTATCGTTGTATACTCTGATTGATCTGGACTGCTGCAAACTGTTTGCTTTCGGCGCGTCATCTTTTGACGATCTTGGATAGAATCAATAAATATATAGGAACTCAAATTTTCATCTACAGAGAAATGCAGTGAACATAGTTTCATGTTTTACCTGTTTTCTGATCTTCAATTCCACAATCAAAGCCTTTCTGCTATCAACGAGTTGTCTGCTAAATGCTGTTCCAAAATTAACTTTACTTACATTCGGCTTTGGAAATAATGGAAACTTAAAACAGTAGATGATCCTTTCTTCTTTGACCATGAATAGCATTGAGGTCAAATAATCTCGGGAGGATGCCATATCAAATTGATACAATTAGAAATTTTAATCGGGAAAAAACGAAGCGATTAACGAATATCATAAACACTCACAGTATAGAAAAATCTCAACTCGGAGTACAACACAGGAGCTTGAAAACTAACTTTAAATAAGTGATTTCAGGTGATGGAGCATAAGCTCCAGATATAGTTACAGTAATTCACATTGATAGATTATCCTTTGCCTATATGTCAGTTTGGATAACCGTAACTGTAAGCGGAGTTTTTGGTCCATCGCTTATAGTAAGCAAAACAATATAGTACAACGAACGGGTTCGAAGTCCTATCGCCAGACGGCGCATCGCCTCTCAGTAGATGCGAATAGATTTTCGGTCACCAGATCGACAGTCGATTTTGTGTGGTTACAGATTCATAACCATCCATAACAGTCTGAAATCCGACTGCAAAATTAGTGCGCTTATATTGTATTTGCTTGAAACCAATTTTTCGCATACATTCGTTCATAGGAGAACATATATGTACAGGGTTGCTTATAAATATGTGGCCTCATCATTTTCTACAGACAGCAACTCTCTGATTTTTCGAAATCTCCACATTATTTTGACAGGACAGCCTGTGAATATATATTTTCCTATTAACGAAGGTACGTAAAAATTAGTTTCAAGCAAATACTCAAAGTACGCACTGATTCTGCGGCCGGATTTCGTAATATAATCTATATTCGCTTCATGATCCATAGGCCAAGGCAGAAACAACAATCAACAATGAAAACAACCATGGTCTATGGATCATAAAGTAATATCGATTGTTCTTTGGTGTGGATATTAAACTATATAAACACTTAAGGTGCATATAAGAATATGCACCTTAATTATACCTCAGAAAATCGTCTGTCGTTCCGATGACGAAAATCTAGGGGTTTTTCAGCAATCAAATTCTGTAAATAACATTTTTTCCAGGAACCAACTGAATTTCATATTTACGGAACTGAAAACCATCAACCGAAATTACTAAGCTGATCTTTAATTATATTTATATCCTATATAAATTTGACATTATCGACGTGAAATAAGGAACCGCAACTTGGATTTCAGCCAATTGGAGATGATCTTAACAAATACCTTTATTTGGATTCAATTATCTGGTTTGACCAGTTGATGCACAGTTTACGGATATTTCTAAGTATCGCGCACCTCAACATTTTTGGGTTGGCAGCTTGGACCGAATTGGTCTATCGTAGCTTGGCTTTTTTCAAACACGCCCATTCGTTTGAACTAACTCAGGGGCACTTGAATATTCTACGAGTGACTTTCTCGAAGTGAACAGAATTTACTCAACTTCATGCAGCTAAAATGTTTTTTTCCACGAATGAAACCTCCAAATCGCAAAACCATCCCATGAAGAGCCATTTAGTATAGCATCTGAACCATCAACGTATCGAAAATTGCCATAGCAGCATCGAGGTCTATGTTGAGCCCCGCAAACGAATTCCTGTGCGAACAAACAGAACCGTGAAAATTTTTGCGCAACATAAATACGTTAACAATAACACTCTGCGGAGCATGATGCCACGCTGAGAGTACACCGCAGAGTGAAACTTTATTCTGTTTACTTTCCCGGACGTTTGTTGGGAGCTATTTGCTTGATAAAATGTGTACGGGAAAAGTGATTCCATGTTCTCAACTCATGCATAATACATTCGCTTCAAAAAAAAAAAAAATCTGCTTGATAGTCTGTATCGACTGTTTATTAGGGTTATTTTGGCTTTGTCTTATGAAATATTCATAAAGTTTCGGTTGATACTTTACTGATTTTTTTGAGTGTTTGTTCTAGGATAGGGTTCAAGAGCTTTGTCATTATGTTCGGAAGTCTGCAGTTTGGAATCTTACCCTGAAAATGGTCGTAATTGATGAAATTATACTCACTAATGAGAAGTGGTGGCTAAATTGATTAACTCATTCATTAATGAACATTTGTCAGTTACAATCCAAAGAAAATACCTAAGGATTTGAAATTCTCAGGGTCGGTTTCAGGTCCGAAAGCGCCACTGAAGATCATGAAGATGGACGAAATCTTCCGATGGTTTTAAAGTTCTCGGGGGGTATCTGAAATATTATTCAGTCTAGATTTAAAGCGGAGCAAAATAGTGCGGAAATCGATACTTTTCAGCAAGAAACTGCCGTTGAGTGTGAGAAAATATTGTCTGGAGGAGTAGGGAACAATATTTATTCTACAAGCCAGAATTATGTCCCCCATTGAGGCAGTTATTTCATGAAATTTAAGAATATCCAAATTTGGTTTTTTTTTGTTGACAAAATATTTTTCCCATAGAAAATCGGAACCATAACGTGCTCAGGATGTACTTCATCAGTCAAATGCGCTCATAGAGCAGCAGCAGACCAAAAACTGAGAACTGGCAACTACACAGGGCATCTCCGCATAGCAAACGAATGCCATGAGTTCATGGATGGGCTTATGAAGGAGTGGTTCACCCCACAAGGGATGCGGTGTTTTATATAGATGGCCGAAAACTGAGGACTTACCAGTCGAGACCGGTGTATACGGGCCCCTCAATCCAATACGCCATACTAATGGATATGGCCTAACCGCCGACCGTAAACACGATAAATTCCGAAAGAAACAACAATTCGACATTTGTAGAGTAGGTTTGGACCTCAATAACGAAGACCGAATTAGCGAATGGGTGAAATCTATCCGATAATTCCGCAGACATACCCATTCAAAATTTTATATTCCCAATATTTCCAAAAATACAGATCAGATCAAATTGAAATCCAGTATTTAATCGAAAAATTACAGTTCGAAGGTTTATACAGAGTATCTATCATGAGGATAATATGGTCAGAAGATCACAGAATATTGAATATCTGAAAAAAAAAACTTGACATTTTTTTTCAAACTGTTTTGAGGACACGATCACGAAATTTCGCACAAAGTTGCCCATTAGCAATTTCCACACCAGCTGCCAAGTTTTATTTCCATTGAATGAGTATTTTTTGATATTGGTGATGAACTTCCCCATAGGTGTGTTCATTGTTGATTGAGGACAAGTGAAACAGAAGCACACTATTTATTAATTGTATTCTATTGGCGATCGATTTCGGCGAATTGCCATCATCAGGCCAGCTGAAAATGCACAAGGATGTACAGATATCTATTATTTATGGTCACAGTAATATTGAAACTTTTATAGTCTAACATATTTTGATTAATTTTTGTCCTTATACAATTCTTCTGAAATCTCCTACTCATTTTTAATTAGTTTTTTATTTTAGGTTAGAGGTATGCTCACCGTCTTTTCAGTACATAGGTGTAAAATCCACATGCAGAATATTTGATAATAATTCCTACAGGAGAATGAATTTCGTAAATGAGATATGTGTATCAGATATTTTCTAAAAAACAATAATTTGTGAATCTCCATCTTGTGCAAGCTAGCGTTATACGAAATGTCAGCACTGCGATAAAGAAAACGGAAGCAATGGAGGCGGTTGTCAATGTCTTATAGGAGGCGGGGGGTTTGAAATGTTAGGTGGTTGATCTATCAATTTAAAAATGTTTCTATTCTCAGTAAAGTCTGGTAGATCGTTTAGTATATGTTGGTCATTTTTATTTTTACCGATCTCGTATTGTTCCAGTTACGTTTATCTTCTATAATCATTCCCTTTATGTAGTATCTCCAAGTTATCTAAAGTGGTTCTATGGTCGAGTTCTTCCTAATGATGAGTTGGGGCGGTTTTTCTGATGTTCTGAGAAACGTGTTTTCATGGTTAGTGTAGTCATTCCGATATAGAAGCAAGGACAGTTTGTGCATGTTATATTATATATACCACTGTATTGGTCTTTTTCTACCTTCGATTCGTTATTCACCAAGAAGTTCTCTGAAGTTTTATGTCGTTTGTTTATTATACTATAATCATATTTTTGCAGGGTTGAAAGAATTTTTTTATTGAATTTATGATAAAATGGAACAGATATGAAACGTTCTTGAATTGAACAGTGAGGGTATAATTTATAAATGATCTTTTTTTTTTATTGAAGTTAGGACATCGTCTATGAAACTTTTGGGGTAAAGATTATTTTCGCCAATTTGATATATAACTTGAAGTTCATTTTTGTAGTTTTTCTCGGATAGTGGTACGCTGAGGAGTCTATTGAATAAATACCTGAATACTGTTCTCTTTATTGGGGGAGCATGGTACGAATGAAATGGGATAATTGAGTCTGTCTGAGTGGGTTTTCTGTGGATATTTTTTGACTTATTCCGGAAAGAACAATGATATCGAGAAGAAAACAACGAAATTCTATATATTTTCACCGAAATTATGGTGGTATCAAAATGAAATTTGGCACACTGCTGTAAAATATGATGTTCAAGGTATGAGCATAAGTTTTATCCGGATTCAATAAAAAGTTTCCGAAAAATAAAATAATCTCAACGAAATGTCGATAAAAGTTGTGCGTTGTTATGTTTCAACTAAGTGTCAAGTTTCCATTCAATCACATGAGTAGTTCCTGAAATATCAGGAAATTAATCTCAAAATTTCAAATGACCATAACTCCGAAACCATTCGACCGATTTGTCCCATTAACGAACCCAACGTAATCTGAAAGTTTCAAGTCACTAGCTTGCTTGTTTCGACAGTTACCGTATCGTTGGAAGGCTTGGCGGTCGGCCGGACAGAATCGATTTTGGCACCGGATTCGTCATCAGTGAGTCCAACCTAGTCGTTGGAGACCATTTGCGGGATCCCTGGTTCTTGAATCCGGAACAAGTGATGGACGTAGTGCCCAGAAAGGAAGTGAAGTTTATTGAGATTGTAACTCCCGATGACTTGTAAACAGAGCGGGGTTGCACAACAGATCTTTAGGGTAAAGTGTTCGCGAGGTTTGGAAGGCCTCATCCCCTCTCCTATAATCTAGGATAATCCAAATTAGAATAGTTGTGCCAACTGAACGAAAAACGAAATTCACGTGAAACGCACCAAAATTTGACTGATGATCCTGAACTCCCTTATTTCGCCTTAGTTTTTTTCGCGCCAGGAAGCATGGGTTATTCCATACTTATTGCGATTCATAGCTTTTGAATTACCTCGCTTTGAATTATTTCGCTCTAATATATATTCTGGTTGAGCGAATCGAAACATTCCATATCAATTTATGTTTAAATTGCATACCTTCAACTATGAACAGGCTACCTGCGATGAAACTCATGACACGAAAAAGGAAAAGCATTGAAACGTTGAACATAGCAGAAAGACCAATAATTGAACGCTGTACATTTCAAGATACAAAAAAGTTGGCAAGATGTGTCGTGAAAACATCAGGAACTTTTTGAGATCTGCGCTATATCATCACAGTTTCTATCAGAGATATTTTCCAGCAGTTGAAACTAATTTATATCAAGCAAGCTACCCGGAAGGATATATGTGAGAAAATTAAACGGTGTGCTGCTGAAACCTGAAAGTTCTTCAAACGAATTCTCAAGTACCGGTTCTAAGAAAATGAGAAATGTGCGACGGAAATGCGAAATAATTGAGTTTCACGGTTGATATACTATGAATTTCTGCTTCTCTGCGTTCTGTTCGTTCAATTTCATCTTCTACAACGTCTGTTTCTAACGATATTTGAAGCCCACAAAAAAACCTTCAACACTAGTGCAATAATTGAGCTAAAAATAAAGCAGTCTGATGTCTATTTTGTTCTTTCTACGAATCATTTCTACGTAATATTCAATATTTAAACCAGGTTATATGATCCCGACTAGTGTGATTGAGTCCTGGCGTTGCAACCAGGATGAACAATAGATTTTGTTTCTCTGATGAATGGTTATGACTACAGGAATTGGCTAATGGAGAAGAGAGAGCTCTAACATAACCACGGATGAATGCCTATCGATAAATCAATAAATGTTTCACCTTATCAGAGCTAATCATCCAATCAACGAAAACATCTATACCGAGAAACCTGAGACGAAGGAGTATGGTTACTGACATTTCACTGTTATTACCGATCTTCAGACCACCTGATGTTATGTTACCGTCTCGTGGAAAAACACCTGAACCGATTTTTTACAGGTCATGAGGGATGTTGTTAACTACAATATCGCATATGCAGCCATTGCAACTACAAAAGGATGAACATCGAGCAAATTATTCTGCACTCGAAGGTTAGAATTCGCAGGACGCTTCTGAAATATAGCGCGTTCTATGTTGTTATACTGCAGTGGTTCATGTAACAGGTGATAAGTATCTAGAGTCTTATTCTGCGGTTCACAAGTTAAGGTGGTCTGAAGATCGGTAATAACCCTGAAAAGAGGGTCGAATATGAACGACCAGATGTAGGATATGTTATATAAGAAATCTCTGGTTGAACATTCTTTCGGAGTTTTTTCCCCCAATATCTGAAGCAAAATTATCAAAAATGAAATGGATATATTTTTGATATAATTTGCCCCTGCGTAAAATGGGATATAGGTTTTTGGCCAGAAGCAAGTTTTTGAAAAAATGTCAAAAGGAAATATTGGAACAATATAAACGATCAACGATTCTAAACGTAATATTGCGGAGTCTATATCTGGTGCCTTCCTGAAATAATCAACTTTCAATCTTAAAAAAATTTAGAAGAGCACTGACGTGAACTCAGTTGCTTTTACGCGCTTGTTCACATTGCGAAATAGTGAGTTGGAAATTTCAGTGAAAAATTTTAATTAAATATAAAAATTTTCAAAAAAACTAATTTTTTTTTCTGCTTTTTGCATGGATAATTCTTCTTATTTACACTGTTCATCTTCCAACCAAGTTTCATTTCGATCAGATAATTATTTTTCGAGTTATTGAAAATTCAAAATTTCAAATGGCTGTAGCATGTGTGCCATTCGGCAGATTTGGCCTATAAACTAACTTAACCCAGATATTCAGGATCTCAACCTAACCTGAAAATTTCATGACATGTCTCCAAATTTCACCTCATTTCTACACAAATTAAGCCGACTATATTCCCACTAAGCATAATTCAAGGTGGCGACTAAATTTTTTTTTAACTGTTGGATTTTATCTTTGAAATTTCTGCTCGTATTTTTCTGAATGAAAAAAATCATTCCATGATATTGTTGACCGAATCGTTGAAAAGCAGTGTTATGAATCTCCATATTGACTAACTCTGCGAAAATATAAATTCGACGAAAATACGGAAATATTTCAAGATATTTCAGAAGATTTTCGGTTGATTGTTTGATGACTAAGTAGTTATGTTCAAATTCCTTCATCGTTTAGAGTGTTTCAAAATTTTTCTTCTTCTTCTTCCAGTGCCCTTCTGGTCCGGATGTTGGCAATCATCCTGGCAATCTCAACTTTATTCACTGCCGACCTGAAAAGCGATGTGGTCGTTGTAGAATACCAGGTACTTAGGTTTTTCAGTCATGAAATTCTCCTACGACCTGGGCCGCGTTCACCGGAATTTTTACCTGTAGAATCTTCTGCAGTACTCTGTATCTTTTTTGGTTTCGCATTACGTGACCAAGGCATTCCAGTTTTCGATACTTCACAGTCATCACCATCTCCGTAGATTTATTCATCATATGAAGAACTTCCTCGTTGGGTATATGATACACCCATGAAATCCTTAGGATTCTTATGTACAGCCACATCTGGAAGGCTGTCAGTTTCTTCATTGAGACATCAGTTAGGGTCCACGACTCTGCCCCATACAGTAATACTGAGAACACATAACAACGAAGGAGGTGCACTTAAGTTGTCATGGTCAATATTTTTCATGAGGAATCATTGTCAAATCGTCAAAGCTTTTCATAACGCTCTTGGAATATATGTTTAAAAGAATTAATTTTGGAGATTTTTGAGATTCGCCGACGACATCGTTATAAAAGCGAATCGTATCGATGAAGCTAGAGAGATGTTGGGAAGACTACAGTATGCATCGGGAATAGTAGGACTAAACGCCGAAAAAACGGAGTTCATGACCAACCTCGTTATGAGCGATCTATAACTACTTAATAGTGGCTATATCAGACAAGCCAGCTCATATAAATATCTTGGCCACGAAATTAGCATCGGAAGAGACAACTAGACCTGTGAGATAAAACGCCGAATTGGACTAATATGGGGGCGCCTTTGGCAAGCTGAGGCGTATCTTCAAGTCGGATATACCAATATGCCTGAAGAGAAAGGTTTTTGATCAGTCTGTATTGCCGGTGCTCACTTTCAGAACAGAAACCCTCACTCTCACAAAGCAGTCCGCCAATAAAATACGCATTGCGCAAAGAGCAATGGAAAGGTCATTGCTGGGCCTTTCTCTCAGAGACAGAGTTCCAAAGGAACAAATACGTGAAATGACAGGTATTAGCGATGCGATCTTAAAGATAACGACTTTAAAGTGGAACTAGGCTGGCATCGTGGCTCGGTTTAGGGATGGACGATGGACAAGAAGGATTCTGGAGTGGAGACCTCGACAAGACGCTCATCGCAGTAGGGGACGCCCTCCGACAAGATGGTCCGATGATATTAAGAGAATCTGTACAAACTGGATGAATGCCGCACAAGCTGGACAAAAATGGGTTACGGTAGGCCTATATCCAGCAGTGGACTCAGTGAGGCTGAATGATGATGATGATTAACCATTGTTCTGAAAGATTTCTCCTAAAAAATACCTCATATACCGCAGAGGCAATTTCTATAAATAATAATTTTCATTCAATTTTTAATATTTTTATTTCATATACGTATTGGCGGATAAAACCCATATAACTTTATAGATAACTGCAAGCTTCTCTCGAAGAATAGAATCATCAGTGCATTTTTCTATTCCATGAGAGATTTTTTTATCTATGTCAGAAAGGATACAATCCTATTCATACCGCAGCATCCAAGTTTTTTGATTCATTTCGATTTTCCTCATTCTCCTGGATCAAAAGAATTCAATCTGCGCCATCACAGTTGTCAATTCCGTAGATTCTAATGTCTGCGATATAATCCGGACGGCGGAGTATTTCCCGCGGAAAAGCGGCATCGAAATGGAAATCAATCACTGAAATTTCCCGTCTCAACGACCCTGTAGGGATAAAGCGGCTCGTATTAATGGTCCTTCTTCGGCACATCCAACTTTCTTTGACGATTTCCATCCGAGGGGTTCTTTTCGGTACGCAAGGAGGGTGAGGGCAGTTGTAACCCGTCCTGGCTCTACATTCGGCGTTCTGATTTGTTCAAACTTTGTTTATCGCTCCATTTCCTATTTCTTCGTTTAGGGACATTTGTCGAACGTTGAATTGGGAACTCTGCGCTCTTATCAGGTCGCACGACGGTCCCGGACTCTGGTAAAATCGATGGATATCCACGGCACAAATAAAGGATATTTCGTGGTGTAAATCTATACGAGATGGAGAGATAATGGGTGTTTTTCAAGCATGAGGAGTTTCGATGGTTGAGAATAAGATGCATAGAATATATCAGGTGTAGACACATATCTATTATTAACAATTGGAATTTTGTTGCCGCAGCGCGGCCCTGAAATTGTCAAATATTTTTTTTCTCTCTGTAAACGATGATGGCGCCGAGGTCACTTTGTCGAGACCATACAATTGATCCGCAGAATAAAAAATCTAGAAAGCACTGCCGTGAAGGCAGCAGCTTTTGCGCGGATGTTCAATGAAGATGACCGCTTCGGCAACGAATTTGAACATGCGCGCAAAAGCTGCTGCCTTCACGGCAGTGCTTTTCTAAATTTTTTTCGATAAACTTCCGAAAGAAACAACTTAGAAAAGCGATATTTGTAGAGAAGGTTTGGACCTTAGTTACGAAGGCCGGATTTGTGAATGGATAAAACCCACCCAATGATTCTGCAGATATACCCATTCAAAATTTATTTTCCCAATATTTCCAAAAATACAGATAAGAATAAATTGAACTCCAGTACTTTATCAAAAAATTACAGTTCGAAGGTTTATACAGAATTTAATGAGTATAATATGATGAGAAGATCACAAAATATTGAATATTTGAAAAAAAAATTGAATTTTTTTTCGAATTGTCCCAATGATACGAACATCACGAAATTTGGCACAATGTTATTCTTCAGCTTCATTTGAACCAGCTGCAAACTTTCATCACGATTGAATCAGCATTTCTTCAGTTATAGCGAAAAAACAACGACACCCAGAAGAAAACCACGAAATTCTACATATTTTTTTCCAATATCTCCAAAACTAATAGCCGTATAGAATTGAAATTTGATACACTGCTGTGAAATATGAAGCTCAAGGTATGGATGGAATTGTTCTCGAATATGAACATTGGTTTCAGAAAAAAAAAATTCGGAAAAAATTTTGAAAATACATTTTTTTAAAATTCAGTTACCATAAGATTTTAACGAAATTTTGCACTAAGTTGCGCGTTGTTATGCTCCAACTAACTTCCACGCTTCAACCCAATCGCTTGGGTAGTTCTGAAATTGAGGAAATTAACCTCAAAATATCAAATGGCTGTAACTCCGTAACTATCTAGCCGATTTGGCCCATTAACGAACTTAACCTTCGTATTTTGAAATGCTACCCTTCCTGAGATTTTCAAGTTGATAGAATCCTCCGTACGCTAGTTATCGTGGTGACGGTCGGCCAGCCAGACAGAATCGATTTTGACACCGGATTCGTAATCAGTGAGTACAACCTCGTCATTAAAGACCATTTTCGGCTCAATCATCGAAAATTACAGATATTTGGACAAAACGACAGCACGCTCTCCCCCTAAAACATGCGCGCAAAAACTGAATAGTCTATGAACTTGGGAAAACTCAAACACGAAAAAGACTGTGGGTAAATAAGGTGGATAAACGCTAGTAAAAAGACAGATATTGCAACTTTTGAATAGCGCAAACGTTATGTTATTACGGTTACGCTAAATATTACGTTTCGGTTTTAACGGTCGTTCCAAAAGTAGACCCATTGCTACACGTTTCTGTTACTGTTGCGTTAGTTATCAGTTTGTTTGGTTTAGTTATGTGAGACGTCAGATTTTTGTGTTACAAACTCACGTTCACACTCCCAAAGTTTAATCATTCCCATTTCTGCATTAGTTTTTTGATTCTGGACAAAGGAAATCGGTAATTTCAGCTGGTGCTATTTCAGAAGAAGTGAAACTAGTTATATTGCACAATATAATTAGCATGATTCAAACTATTCCTAAGTTCAAAACCCTCATGTTGCTTCCGAAAGTATTTCTCAATTCTTAGAAAAAGCAAATACCTATATATAAAAAATATTTGTTGTGGTAGAACTAATGAATCTTGATGTGTAATATCAGTTGTGTGTAAAAGGTGTTTTTAAATAGATTCAAAAAATCTGAGGAAGTTGCGTAATTAACACCAAAAAACGAAAAAACATATAACCAAACAGCTTTTCTATTACAGTGATCGGAGCCGGAAGGACCCGAAGCTTAACGAATCCTTCCGATATAGAATAGCGCAACGTATATTGCGGCTCTCAATTTTCCGTAAATAACGTTAGACGCTAACGCTATTAACGTCGCGTTAATCTGAAACTGAATCTGCGCATGCTTAGATGTCAAGAATAACGTTTGCGCTAATAACGTCACACAAATTTGACACTGCAATATCTCTCTATTGTCTATAGAACGCAATTTTCCAACGTTAACGTATATAAAGAAACACTAAATCGATCTAGTACGTGATGGATATCCATTATTTTTGCCATTTGTTACTTTGGCATATCCAGGGGCATGCCATAATGAAGTCTGTATAGAAAGATATATAATGTTCCAGATAAGAATGCGGTAAGACTTCGATTATCTATGGTTTAAATTATGCGAATGAACCCCTTTTGTCGAATTTTCCTGAACTTGTATTGATGAGTTTTTTCACGTCGCAGACAGGGTCTATTCCTATCAAGGATTTCCTCTGATTCCAGAATGTCCGGGAATCCAGACCAAAACCCTTTTATTCTTGTCGAGTTTGTTGAGTTTATCCAGGCTCTTCTATACAATAGTTGAGCTAATGACGTTGGACCTCAAGGCTTTGATAGCATCCTTTGTGAAGGAGTGGATCGCTTTGTCACATCTCTTATATCTCCTTCATAGATTGAATTGCACACATTTCACAATTCCGCTCGAAAGATCTTAGGAAAGAACTTACCGATTCTGTGTACTTTGTGGTGAAACCAAATACCACCGTGAATATATTTCAGTTATCTGTTCCTCATTCTGTGGTATTTTTTTTGAAAGCATGTTTGCTGCATTTCCCATTGTAAGTCCTTCGTTTCAGTTTGTGCCGTATCTAATTATTTGTTATTTTTCTATGAACTGGTAGTCACCTCATTCTGACAGTGTTTCATATTGAGCACAGAAAAGATAACTTGTTGATATCTAACAACTTGTTGATATTTAACAACTTCATGATACTCAATCATTGTTACTCTGTCTAAAGTAATTTTGAGATCAAATATATTTGTGTGCACAAAGGCAAACTCCAAATTGAAATTTCCTGCAATCGCGGCCTTCTATGTAACAGATCTATAAAAGCAGTAGAATATGAATTGAAATCGAATCTTAAAAAAAACGAGTTATAGTTGGCTGGAACAAATACAGAAACTATCACAGAAAATCAGGGAAATAGTGCTTCAGACTACATACCCAGGTAAGATGACATTATGCTTATACCCGTTTAAATATACGCGACACCAGTTTCTATACTTCTATACTATGTTTTTATCATACTGGCTTGGTGAGGGCGCCACCATTCAGAACTCATTCGAAAGTATATTCCATTCACAAGTCAATTGGTAAGCCATACAAGTTTTACACATTATACTCCATATTATCAAAACAGGTTATAGCATTGAGTAAACACATGTGTTTAATACTCAATGGTCGTAGTAATTTTCCTGACAGATAACTACTCGGCATTCATTCATTCATTCATCATCTCTTTAATGTGCCTCGGCTTAACACCATGTACACAGATCATAGTAACACTTTTTAATTGCATACTTCTCATTCATACCCAACTATAGACAATTTTTTGTTTTTCAACACCACAAACACCACAAACATCAAACATCCATGACCTCTCCGGGATTCGAACCCAGTCCCTCCAGCACCCTAGTCCACCTGTTCAGCCAACTAGTCTACCGAGGTAGCCTCTACTCGGCATTGTCCGATCTTCAAAAGGGTTGAGTTAATTACGAATAATTCAAGCTTCAGGAAAATAACAGCTTCTATGGAGTCAATTTGTGTACTCTTCAGTTTTCATCTACGTTTCGATAGTGGTCGCTGTCTTCTTCAGAATGCTACAATCTAATCAATATCATATTATTTGATTGAACATTTCTTGAAGGCTCGTCAAAATTTGAGGTTGAATTATAAAAATTGTCAAAGTACACAACACGCAATATCTTGAAACCAATATAATACAAAATATTCAACATACAAAATATAGTTCAAGAACAACGATAATACGAATTTACATTGAAATTCACCCATATAGCTCGAAAGGTATCATCCAACTTTACGTGAAAACATTTCAGCTGACACAATAACAAGGAATGTCATCTGTCTGGTCTTCGTTGTTCTTTTTGGACTTTTACATTTTGAGCATTTCAACCAGCCTGCTGATGCGCCACCTTAGTTTGTTATGCGACATCTCTTGTCAAGTGGAGAGGTAAGAATAGATTTCATTGATATTTTGAATGTCAGTGCTTCAGTTTATGCTATTATTGCTAACATTGATATGATACATTTCCAGAAAAAGTCTTTTCCTGAGATTCTTTTCAAAGCCCAGAATTTCCGTCGCCTCAAATTTCATGCCGTGTAACCTACTTCTGCAGTCCTCGGCTAGGGCATGTCTTACTCGGGATCTCAAGTTGTAATATGGTTTGACCCACATAGACCATTTCACAATCAGAACAGGGAAACCGAAATATTACATCTTTCTGTTGATTAGGCGAAATCCGATCCTTCAATTTTCCTGAAGCTTAAATGATTCATTATGAAAACATTGTGAATTTTTTTCCAATGTATCAATTACGTATTCTCTCACATTCATAAAACCAGTCTGTTTACAATTCTCGAAGATCTTCATCAGGGACTCTATGATTCGAGATAGTTACTTACCTTTACTGGTCAAAGTCGAGTATTCATCTAACGGGAAAATGACTATAACCTTCCTTTTTTTAATATACACGGTGGAATGTGAATAACTTTTATGTTGAAATTGACACTTTCCCACGAATCATTCTGACGTCGACAACGTTTCATCACTACTGTTCTAGAATGAAAACCTTCAATAAACCTATTACAAGGCCTACCTCCAAGTAATTGGGAGTATACGCTATGGTTATTTGGCTGTCATGGATACTTTCAGGATTAAGTTGCTCTAAAATATTATTTTATTGGAAGCGTGTGTCCTAATGATTTCATTTCAGGTATGTGTTGGTTTTGTTTGACTTTTTTGACATGAGCTGTGTTCGATTTGAATGATGAAGGAAATATAAAAATGAAAGGGCAAAAAATGAATGTTGAAATGTTGTATCCTGTATTGAACGATGACACACCATTCGTTGGCTCAAGATGACATAATGTGTTTTGTAGTCAGTGTTTTTCGATGTGGATTTTTTGTTAGGTTATTCTGTGAATACTTGTCCTGTTGAACTCAGTTCGTATTCTTCGTAAAACAATGAATAAATAAATGAATCAACGTGAATTCACGAGTAATGGGAAGCTGTTGAGGAATTTTCAAATGTGAGAAACTATTTTGCCAAAAGGGCTCACGCGCTCACACCCGCACTCAGTAGATCATCACAAGATATTATAACCCTGATCATCTCCGACGTCCTCGAGCACTCCAATATGATCCGCGTAAAGGATGTCCACTCCCGAGAGCATGAAATGGCTTGGTTTATCGCCAGCCCTGACAAATTCTCCCACACTAAGCCAGGGAGGAACGTGATGCCCTCAAAGAGGTTGAAGCAAGATTGCAAACCATCAAAAAATTACAAATAAATTTTCTGAATTCTTCTTGTGAATAGTCGAGATTGGATGAACGAATGTATCAAAATAATCGAAAAATTAAAGGGGACTATGGAAAATGACAAAAAGGTATTGAGGTGAGGGGGCAATGGTTTAGAAGAACTACACTATAGATTTTCCAGAAAATTTTGATACATAAGTTATTTGGAAAAAACGTACAAACTGTGGAAACCAGCTTGATCATGCAACTTTTGCAGGTCCGTGTCAATTAGATACTTCTTTTATTTTTATAGGGGAAGATTTATAGATCTGTGAAGTTATGGTGAGAAAAGAATTGTATAGGTACCTACGTACATGGTGGGCAAAATTCGTTGTCTACTGAAGGGATCTCGAGAACTATAGCAGCTAGAAGAAAAATGATAACACATTCTCGAGCTCATTTTTCCTGACTAATCTGAATCTGAAAACAGATCTAGCTTATCGCGCATAGAACTTAGAGTTATGGGCGAAAATTGAGAAATTGTCATATTCAATAATGCTGAATAACTCGCTTGTTTGAACTCGTATTCGAAATCTGTTGATACATTCTACAGTCACTTTTTTAGGAGTAGTTCAAATATAATATGACTGAATTTTTTAATCCAGCCATTTTCGAAAAATGAGAAGGATTTTGAATTTTTCAAATGTTAACTATAGTCGAAAGTTCTCTTATCTTGCTAGAAAATTTTTACTGATTTCAAAAATGTATCATATGTCGCTTTTCACATGAATATTACATGAGAAAAAATTCAATAATTTTTTCCTGCTTTTCTATTCACTGTTGAATTATGAGCAGGCTGACGTTACCATAGCGACGATTGAATATGCATTATCTTTGTGTGAACTTGCGCCTCTATGATTGGAATCAGCGATTGCTGAATAAATATTTTTATGGTTAATTTGTTATAGTTCTTAAGATTAGCAATTGGCGAATGAAGATAAGCGCTACTCCCTCTGGTGGCTATCCGAGTAACCCGAGGTACAGACATTATCATTGACAAGTTAAAAGAAAAGTCGAGAAAATGGGAAAGTTTATGCATTCTTCTTGGCGTGTGATTTTACAAGTGCTTCTACTGAGGAAAAGCAAACTCAAATGTACCTTTCCATAGATTTCCACAGCCTGGTGAAAAATTTCGAGTTAGGGTGAAAGAAACTTCCTTTAACAAGTCGGTCCTGAAAGTGTTGAAGAATCGATAAAACCAACAAACAAGATTTATGAGAGTCTGTTACCTTAATTTTTCCGATGATAATCATTTTTAAAGAGGAAAGCACGAATTGCTCATGAAATATCAGATCACATTCATGAAGACAATTTTTTTCCAGGCCCCTAATCCAAGCAGAGAAATTTACTTAAGAGGAATGCTCTGCCTTCCAGAAATCTGCCTGTTGAACTGATCATTAAGTAACAATGTGAATGTTTTAATGATAGAACTGACTATTGAAAAAAGAGTCTCAACAAGGAAATATCTGGTGATGAATATTGTTCGCTCAAAGTGCTTCTGTCGATGAAAGCAAAGTTGTACAAGGCTTATTTATTACAGCTTTTTCAAGACCAATCATATGAGTGTTGAAAAATTTAGTTGTCAATCCATAATGAATAAGACTTACGATACAAGTAGCATTAGTTTTATGTGAATTATTCATTTTATTCACAATATATTGAGTATTTAGTCTTTCGCTATAAAAATAGTAAAGTTATGAGTATTTGTCTATTATTCCAAAAAGTATGTTTTACAATACTGTTTTTCAACTTTCAAGACAGCCTAAAAAATCCACCAAAGTCAATCTTGCCATTCGGATTTGAAAATAAATAATATTAAAATACTGTCTAACCTTGGAGATATCCCCGTGATTTTAGAGTTGCTACACTCAATAAGATTGAAGAATGATACATACCTACTTTATAAGAATGGAATATATACTCCCAGTAATACTCTCGTCAACTATAAAAGTCTAAAAAGTCTTTGAATAAATCGTGAGATCAAAAATTATCAAACCAAACACTAACAAACAGTACAAAATCGACTATCAAAACAAAATCTATGTCTGTACCTAAGGTTCCAAAACTGGCCACCGTGGTGCTGCGATCTTAAATTCAGACGCCAATAGCAAATCTGTTTATTATCCCTAATGGTCCGAAATGTTCCAAATTACGAAAAATTCGATATGTTGGTATGCTATATTCAAGCGAATGAAAATAGCCCAGTTGCAAGGGAAGTCTTTTTCGAGAAATATCGAGAACGACATACATAATAATATATATAATGCATATTCAATGGTCGCTATGGTAACGCCAGCCTACTTATGATAATTCAACAGTGAATGGAAAAGCGGGAAAAAAGTATTGAACTTTTTCTCATGTTATATTAATGTAAATAGCGACATATGGATACATTTTTGAAATCAGCAAAAATTTTGAAGCAAGATAAGAGAACTTTCGACTATAGTTTACTGTTGAAAAATCCAAATTCCTTCTCATTTCTCAAAAATGGTTGGATTAAAAAATTCAGTCATATTATATTTGAATTACTCCTAAAAAGGTGCCTGTAGAATGTATCAACAGATTTCGAATACGAGTTCAAACAAGCGAGTTATTCAGAATTATTGAAAATGACAAATTCTCATTTTTCGCTCATAACTCAAGTTCTATGCGCGATAAGCTGGATCTGTTTTCAGATTCGGAATAGTCAGGAAAAAAGAGCTCGAGAATGTGTTATCAGTTTTCTTCTAGTTCTCGAGATCCCTTCAGTAGACAACGAATTTTACCCCCCCTGTATATGTAGCTCATTCTCTGGAGTTATAATTATATAATAAAAGTCAAGTATATCGATGAATAATCCATCCTACTGCAGATAGCACGATTCACACTCCAAGCATGAATTCGTTCCGTACTATTCTGTGTTTCCACATTCTGACTGTAACAATTTCGTCCTCCTCTGTGATCAAACAACTTTACGCAACATGGTCCAGAGGCGCTGAGATTCCCCAGTGTAAGACGAGCTTTTTGGAAGGCAACTCTTCATTCTTTTTCACCTTTAGGGACTTAGCGTTCGGACAGAGTTTAAATCTAATAATGTTATTCGGCTGAGGAGAGATTAAGTTTAGTTTTTTCGACAGAAATCGCTCCTCACGGTCTATTCGAGGGAATTTTGTCGCATTGGTTCTGCAGAAATAGGCTCTTTCGAATCGAAGATTCGAGTTTTGATTGAATTCGACAGGGATTTTCAAAGTATGAGTTTTATGATAACACGTTGAATCTTAGATAAGAGTTCTGAAATTCCAATTTTTTTTTGTCAAGTTAAAAACGAAAAAGGGATGAAATAGCCATTACAATAACGAGAGTATTTTTTTATTCCGCCGAGCTCGAGCAATAAGTATTGATTAACTCTCAAAGGTTACTTTGGAAGGGTTTCATATTTTTTTTTTGTCTGAGTTTTCACTCCCAATAATTAAGAAAGAATTATTAAAATGAGGATTGCAGGTTTGAAATATTTGTCAAGGGCAGTTTCTTGAATAATGATTGTCTGATGAACAATACCGGAATAAAGTAAACGAGGAAAAAAGCGAACTGTGACGTTACAGAGTACAAATCTGACTCTTTCATCAGACAAACGAGAAAATTTTCAGAAAATCATTCTGTCAGAGTCAGATTTGTACTCTGAAAAGTCATTATTCGCTTTGTTTATCTTTTGTATTGTTCCGGTATTGTCCATTAGGCAATATTTTTTCCAGAAAACTTCCTGTGACAAACAGTTCGATTCCGGAATGGCGTTATTAATAAAAAAACAATTTCATTTAATTTTAATGTTTCTGTTTCAGATATTGGGAGTAAAACCTTAAAAAAACTAGAAAAATTATCGAGCAATAAGGTAATATAATAGAAAAATAAATTCTTCTTCATCTCCTACAAAGGGAAATCCGTGGCTTTCCGCTGTCTTAAGTATGGGAGAGTTACACAAACAAATTGTTAACGAATATAGCCAAATATCCCCCTCGAATTGCTCTGAAATTTAAGGCAGAACATTGAGCAAAAGTTGGCGTGGCTCAATTCGGAGATTTGGATTAGATTGGACTATTTTGGACACTCATCGATTCTGCGAGCATGTTCTGGGAAACAGTGTGGGATCGTTTCAACCAAATGTCTGTTCTTTCAGACTTTGGAGCAGGAAATGTCTCAAATGACTAAGTTGGACTCATTGCTGACGAATCCGATTCTATTCGGCAAGATGGCAACTTGAAACTCTTACGATTTGTTGATGGAGTCGTCAAATCTTTAACCGCCGATTAACTTCGATTATTGAGCATAGAATTTGGTGTTGAACAGCCGATTCAGCGCTTGATTCCGTGATTAACCATGATCAACGCTTTGTGAAACCGGCCGTTGGGGTAGGACACGAACTTGAATGCGGCTGCATCAAATACATTCAACCGATTCGGCCATTAACGTATGATGTAGCCGCATTTAAATTCGTGACTATATATATAGTCATTTCAACTCTTGTGGGGATTCCCCAATGTCTCTGGGATCTATTCAAGAATTGAAACTTGGAAAGTAAGTTGCAGTGAAATAACGCACATTAATGTAAAGTATTATTGGACCTCAAAAAACATTTTTTTTCGAAAATTATTCATCAGATACCGCAGAAATCAAATACAGACCCCAACCTCTATATTTCACAATAGTGTACAGAATTTTATTTCGATCCGATATACTCTTCTGGAAATATCAGGAAAAATATGTCAAATGTGTTTTTTTTTCGGTATCGTTGTTTTTTCTGGAATTACTCGAAAGAGTCCGATACAATTACGATTGAACTTGGTAACTGGTTGAAAAATGCTGATCCAGATGTGCTCGTGATGATCGTGTCACTCAAATTCGTTGCCATAGCGGTCATCTTCTCACGTATTCACCGCGCCAAATGCACCTTTAACTCCTGATAAAATTCAGCAATAACCTTCAATATTTCATTTCTCAAACATGTAGTAGAAATCAATTTGATCCCATCTGTATTTTGGAGATACTTGTGAATCAGAAAAACAAAATAAGAAACATCTCGATGTTTTCAGATTAGGTTTGTACCAAAATAACGGAAACCAAGTTCATGAATGAGTAAAATCCGCCCAATGATTCCGTAGATACACCCATTCCAACTTCCTTTTTTCAATATTCCCAAAAATATAGGTTGTATCGAATTAAAATCTAACAGATATTGAAAAATGATAGCTTGAAGGTTTATGCAGAATTTCATGCTGACCATGTAAAACAGATCTCTTATCTAGTGGTCAATCAATATTTGAAAAGATGAATGCTTCGGAACGAATTTGAAGATGCACGCAAAACTTGATGACTTCATATAAGTGTTTTTATAGAATTCCTCTGAACACGAATGTCCATCCAAGGTATTCCATGCGATTCGGCTAAGAACTTGAATATGAAAAGCGCCAAGGGAAGCCAATTTTCTTCTTATCACTCAAGATAGAACTTCGTCATCCTGCAAGGCACAAGCTGGCGTATCCAGACACATCTTTCCCAAAGTGTATATTTTACTTTACCGTGAATTACGCTTCATTATACCAGCAGAATGTCACTGCTGGGATGGTACAGTACATCATCGAAATTAATGTGGAAACTTTTCACGCGCACGGAACTTTCGAATTAGAATTGGAGCGTGCCGAAAGTTTTGTTATTATACCGAGGAACGAGACAGAACCTGAGATACATGCCAAATTATCTTCGATGCGAAATTTGAATAATCGTACGGATTTCTGCTGAAAGAAGGAGAATAGAGTACGAGGAACGTTCGTATTGTTGAAAATCCTGTCGGAATTCACATCTTCATTCAGAATCAGTTGCCAAAAATGAGTTGGAGAATGCTATTCACGAATAATAAATAATAAAAAAAAGCCGCAATATTTATCACGAAGAATTTTTGTGCCTAATCGAAATATAATGGGTGTTTTTTTAACTGCATAAGAAGTTTCCATAATTGTCATCTATGGTTTGACCAGTATCGATTGAAGCTTATTTTGGGAGGATTTTGCATTATTTTTTAGGTTTTTATGGGTTTTCACTCCCAATATCTGAAACAGAACTGTTAAAAATTAAATAAAAATTGATTTTTTAATGAAAAACGCCCTTGCGGATTGCAGTACAACTATTTGTCAAGGGCAGTTTGATGCAGAAAAGATTGCCTAAAGAACAACACAGGAACAATACAAACGATAAAGAAAACGAACTGTGAAGGTTCAGAGTACAAATCTGACTCTTTCATCAGACAAAATAGAATATTTCAAAAATTATTTTCTTTTGATTTGAGACCTATGTCACTTATGTCACAACGATATCTGAAAGTTCAGTATGATATTCAGATGAATCCATAATGACAGTAGCATTTCCTTCATCAGCAGGTAAGATTTTGATATTGTTATCATTTTTTAAAGAACTGATAGATCTCTTTTCAATATCATTGAAATTTGAAATTGTTTTGATAGGTCTCTCCAGTAAAATTTTATTAAGAACTTTGTATTCGTTTGATTTTTCAGGTTGAAGTTGTTGAGCTGTTCTTTCAATAGCTGAAATAATATCTAATATTGGGACACTCTTCGGGGTAACAGCATAATTAAGTCCTTTGGATAGCACTTATTTCTCGTTCTCATTAAAATTTCTTGAAGATAAATTGATAACCGATTCATCAATGAAGTTATTATTATTGTGGGAATTCTTGGAATGATTTTGTCGTTTTTGATCAACAAGTGTATTGAATTTTCTCAAATTGATTTCTTTCCTTTTTTCAAATTCATTCCTATATGAAATATTCACACAATAAAGATTATGGGAAGAGTCATCTATGGAGAAATTATGAATTCATAAATTTATAAATTATAATTTATAATTTCTTCATAGATGACTCTTTCCATATTTTTATTGTGTGAATATTTTAGATAGAAATGAATTTGAAAAAAGAAAAGGAATCAATTTGAGAAAATTCAATACACTAGTTGATCAAAAACGACAAAATCAATCCAAGAATTCCCACAATAACAATAACTTCATTGATAAAACGGTTATCAATTTATCTTCAAGAAATTTGAATGAGAACGAGAAAATAGTGCTATCCAAAGGTATTGTATTTTTAAATTCAAGTTGAATGTTTGAGTGAATCCTATTGAAAACTGTAGTTCCAATTTTCAAGTCTTTTTGAGTAACTGTAAGTGATTTCAGGAAGCTGAGTTACTTTAGTTATAAAAATTCAGGGCGTTCTCGTCACAAAAAAATAAAATACGAACTACATAAAAAGATGTGAATATTTCAAACCTCGCTGGCATAATAACTTGTGGAAACTCAAAAGTAATTATAACTCGAACACAACAAAAAATCGCGTGACATATTTTGGGGTATTTTTGGATACCTGAAAAAAAATTAATTGACGTCACTACTTGGACCAGCCTGTATAATTCATCTCTCGACCAGAAAAGTCAGTATTGAGTTCGATTTTTTTTATTTCAAGTTAAGGCTCTCCTAGACTCATACCCTATTGAATGAGTCTAGTTCAGAATAAAATATAAAACTGGAATATAAATGATAAACTTCATGATTACATTCCCTCCAACTTACAAGGCTTGTACTTATGAACATACTACAGCGCACCTTTCCTAGCTTAACTGATTGCACCCGAAAATTTGTCCACAAGTGTGGAAATTAAATCGACTGAAAATCGAGAAACATACACTATGAACACTTCGAATAGAAATTGTTAATGCCGTTTGATAAATTTTTCAGCATTTTATACTCACGAAATTGGATTGAATATGTTTGAACTCAAAGTGAGCTCATTGTTCTTATTGTCCAAACAGACGGGCACATATAGCCTTGCGAATACAAAACATCGAAACAGACTAGTATGTGGTCTGCATGTGAGAGCCTTTGTATCACATTTACCATCATAGTCATCGGCAGATTCGATACCGTATACCTATATTGAAAGCTCAAGTGCATGTCTTTGCAGATCGATGCTGTTGTATTATATTCAACATTCAACGAAACCACTACATCTTTGGCAAGAATAATAATCATTATACGCAATAAAGTGGTTTTTTTACGGCTGCGATGATATACGGACAACAAATCAACGTGAATAGGATACATGAATGATGTTAATACTGAACAATCGAGGATATTTGAAATTAATTATAGTTTCCCCTATGAAATTCGATTTCATTACATGTTTATGGATGATGGATGATGTACAAATTTTGGACGGCCGTAGAAGCGTATGGGAAAGTCTCCATCATGAAAAACTGGTGAAACGATTTCAGGTAATTTGAACCAGAGAACTGACAAAATCAGTCCAACACTCAAGCGGTAGTTGAGAATTGACGTAACATCAGAATATTCTGCCATTCGCAAATATGCAGCACAGTGTTGACAAGCATGAAAAAAACCAGTTGGACCGATGACAGTTTAGGGTTCGGAAAATAGTGTTTTTCATTATTGAATATTTTCCGGAAATTCATTACGAAATATGTATGTATATGTGTATTTATCGAATGAACGAAATTTGGTACGATATCTAACACTTAAATGTAATACAATATATAGCAAATCAATCAAATCAAATCAATCTTTGTCTTCATTCAGATAATATATATTGCGTCAGAAATGTCAAAATTCTTAAGATACTGCTATACACACAAAAGCACAGAAGCCAAAAACAATAAAAAATCTAGAAGAGCACTGACGTAATGTCAGGAGCTTTTTCGCGCTTGTTCAAATTCTAACTATGAGATCAACACAAAATTCTGCACGTAGTTGCGTGTTGGTAATCTCCACCTGTTTACGAAGTTTCAATCTGATTGCATTTGTATTTATTGGGATTTTGCGGAAATAACGTTAAAATTCCAAATAACAACGAAACTTTACAATTTTTTTTCCTTATATCTCCGAAAGTAACTATCGGATCGAATTGAAAATTGGAACATTGTTGCTAAATACTGACTCCAAGGTATGTGCTGAATTCCATTGAAATCTAGTCCCTATTAAAAAAAAAAATTTCTCATCGAAAATTTGGAAATTTTTCGAATAATTTTTTTTTGAATTGCTTTAAGTTGCGCGTTGGTATTCCGAAACTGCCCACGAAGTTCCAATTTGATCGAGTCAATACTTCATGGAATATCGAGGAATTATCCTCAAAATTTCAAATAGGTCCGAAACTATACAACCGATTAACGAACTTGTCCGAGATATTTGGATTTCAAACCTAATCTGACAATTTCTCTAATAAAGTTTCTTAGTCTTTTCCTACGAAATTAAGAGCACATACGGACGGACGGCCGGACGGAATTGAATTTGACCACGGACTCTTCTTCAAGGAGTTCAACCCAATCGTTCAAGACCATTTCGGCTCAAAATTCGAAAAATAAATGAATAATGTGAATATTAATGGAGTAGATGTTTAAAATGTTCATTGCATTAACATTAATAATTTCTTTGCTACATTTTGTATAACATTTCAGTTTCGTTATTGTACGAAATTTCGTTAATCACCTGATTCAATTTTTTTCTACTATGATTTTTGCAATGAACCTGAAAATAAGAACATTTCTGGATAGAAAATGACGAGACCTTCAAAACAGAATATTACAAGATCATACTTCCTGTGAGGAGAATTAGGGGTTTCACCTTTCTTTCGAAAGAGATAAGAATAGAATATTATCCTTATTTCTTGGTAGAAGAACAGCAAAAAGAAATAGTGTCAAAACAAATTAATAACTGGATGTTATGGAATTCATTCATATCATGGAACTCCAATTTTATTAACATTTCATGTACTACTTTTATGAATTTTCGGAAGTTTGATTCTTTTCTGATGTGAATAGGCAATTTATTGA
Organism: Myrrha octodecimguttata; assembly: GCA_958510865.1. NCBI lineage: Eukaryota > Metazoa > Arthropoda > Insecta > Coleoptera > Coccinellidae > Myrrha > Myrrha octodecimguttata. The sequence continues at coordinate 44,976,363 of OY294058.1, read as the reverse complement.
ATATAGAATCAGACAGGAATGATGGCAATTTTTCTCAGTTATTGTGAGGTGATGTTTAGGATATATCAAATGTGAATTTCTACTTTCATTTCTACTTGGATTCACATTATTGACAAAAAGATGTTTGTTTTGAAAAAGGAAATTCTAGCATTCTTGTATGTATACTGCATAAACTATGAGAATGTTGTTGTCTTTGAACAAGCCTCTACACGATTCTCTATATTTGAGACCGAAGATAATCCTCAGGACCCTTTTCTGTGTAGTGAAGATGATATCGAAGTTCCTATTTGACCCATAAAAAATCATTCCATATCTCATTCTCGACTCAAAATGCAAAATATACAGTTCTTAAAGATGTTGTGCTTAGATATTCGGATAATAATCTGATGCTATAACATACTGAATTTAGGTTGTTATTTACAGTTTCTATATGTTCTTTCCATGTGAGGTGTTCATCGAATGTTATTCCTAGAAACTTAGTTGTTTTCGGCAGCTTAAAGGTTGATTTCTTTATTTGTATTTCTTCTAGTACACTATTTCTCGAATTATGGGTTCTGAAGCACATTATAACGGTTTTCTCTTTGTTAAGATTCAATTTGCGAGATTTCAACCACTTCTCTATTTTGCCGAAAATATTTGTTGTGTTGGTCAATAATTTTCGAAAATTTTTTTCCCAGAGTAGTACATTTGTATCGTCAGCAAACAATACCATCGGTTCCCCCAAATCAGTAATAGGGTTTGCGTTCTTACGGAGAAAATTGACAATTTGATATTGACGTGGCTTTGGATTTTCCATAAATATGTACAGTTACCAAGATAAGGAATTTATTCAATTTGGATTTTCCACACTGTATATTACTTGATGATTCGCTTTCTGGTGAAATTCCAAGGGTTGCGACACAAAAATTGAATGCCTGCTGCTCATTTTAAAATATCCCGCGAACCACCCTGTAGGAAGGAAAGGAAAGCACAGAGAGTGAAGATGGGAGGCAGCTTGTTTTCGGCGTTATTGTGTAGTCAGATTGAATTAGCCATCATGAATATGCAAATAGCAATTTAACATGAGACGACAACGAGATGAAGTTGCGTGCGTGCAACATGACGCTGCAGGATATAACTTTCAGGGAGTTCAGACACTTGTTAAAGTTGAAATTTCGACGTTATTTAGATAGTGAGGAGCTGAGATATATATGCGTATAGCAGAAGCTTCGCATATAAGATTTCCATATTAGTAAGATATTCAATGGGTGGGCCATTTGAAAGTTTAAATTTCAAACCTAGAAAAGCACTGATGTGAAGTCGGTAGGTTTTGCGCACATGTTCACTTCTGGTGATATCCGTTGAAAATGCGCGCAAAAGTTGCTGACTTCACATCAGTGCTTTTTTAGGTTTTTTCGATGAATTACTGGATTTCAATTCGATCTAATCTGTATTTTCGAAAATAATCGGAAAATAAAATTTTGAATGGGTATATCTACGGAATGATTGGGCGGATTTTACCCATTCACGAATTCGACTTTCGTAATTAAGCCCCAAACCTATTCTACAACTATCGAGTTCCTAAGTTGTTTCTTCCGGAAGAAACAAACTCGAAACTTGTAGAGTAGGTTTGGACCTTAATTACGAAGGCCGAATTCGTAAATGGGTAAAATCCACCTCTTGATTCCGCAGATATACCCATTGAAATTTTATTTTCCCAATATTTCCGAAAATCCAGATCAGATCGAATTGAAATTCAGTATAGTATCGAAAAATGACAGTTCGAAGGTTCATACAAAATTTTATGACAATTAAATGATCAGAAGATCACAGAGTATCGAATATATGGAAAAAAATAATTTTTTTTCCACTGAATGCTGCAGAACGACACCCCGTTTCCCCCTATGAACGTCGAAATGTCTCCGAATTCTAATATTTCACGTGCCTCTATAGGCAACGTTTAAGCATATAGACCCGGTCCAGCGGCCTGACCTCGAGATATAAGCGAGGCTTGATGACATTCAAATGTGACTGTGTTGCCTAGCCGTAATTTACTACCACGTGGTATAGTTTCCTCTTAAGGTAGGTGTCCATCTGTAACAAATGAATTTCGAGAGACTCATTTGTCGACATGGGTGTCGACTACTTCACATAGACAGCATGTGTTTCGAGAGCACATCTAGCTAGTTTGATTATCTATAACCGAGTTTTTCTTAATATGCAAATTATCTTTCTCAAGGCTTAAAAAAATATTACAGAAATATGTCTCATTCACGTTTGGTAGACAATGCGTAGACAATCTTCAGCAGTGAATCTGCAAAATAGTTCAGCACAATGCTCAATATTATTTTACTAAGTAATCTTCTTCTTCTGATACGAAAGCTATGATTTCCTGAAGAGGGCTCTTAAATCTATTGATTCAGCGAAATTTTCATGAGATTCTTCCAAATCGATCGTTAAGCTTCCTCATTTTAATTTGATTTCATATTTTTTTTTTCAGTTGGTGTACGTATTGTTCTGTTCATTATTCCTAGTATTATTTATTGATTATTGATTTTCCCACTCCTTCAATATTCTATATATTTGAACACAGTGTTTCCTTCTTTTCTTGAAAAATCCTTTCAGAATTCAAAGGCTGATATGATGAGATTCCCTAAAAACCACAGTTCTTCGTATACCTCTCATTCATGAGTTTACAATCATACATGAAAAAAGAATATAGGTACACAAGTTACCGTAAATGCTACACTTTCAATCATGGCTGACTGCGTTAAAACTGCATTTGATTTCTAATGTGAACTAACCCATTATGGATCTATGGGAGATGATTCCCCAATAAGAGGCCTGTAGCGTTCTTCGTTTATCTGAGGATCAGAAATATCATCGCTTGGAGGACCGGACCTGATCGGAAGACCCACCCGGTCAGAGAGCAAATGTAGGTAATATTATTTACTGCTTCCTGCTGTTTTTCTGTCTCTCTTTCTGTTTCAGATATTATGTCACGATATTTCGCCCAAAATCAATTCCAGATCACGAAAAAATTATTACCCAATGAAAAGAATGCCATCCATGTTCTTCAAACAAATTACTACACTTATACGGAGTGACAGAGTTCTTGCTCTTGTATCATACGGAAAATGTATGATACCCTGTTTACATTTCTTCTGTTAACATTGTGATATACCAAAGAATGTAATGCTCGTTCTCAAAAATGAGGGATCAGTATTTTACGAGTTACTCAGAAAATACCAATGATATCGAATACAAAACAAAAAATTTCACTATTTTTTTGGCAATAACCCCGAAAAATAAAATTGGATAGAACTTGAATTCGGCACACTTCTGTGAAATGTGAGGTTCAAGGTAGATGCAACATTTTGTTGAAATCTGATAGATAGTTCCCGGATTGAACGTTTGCGCGTCGATATGCTTCAACTACTTGGAAAATTTGAATCTGATGGCTCAAATATTTCCTGAGATTTTGAGGAACTAATCTCAAAAATTCAAATGGTTATAACTCTGGAACCGTTTGTTTGATTAGTCCCATTTCGAAATGCAACCTATCCTGAAAATTTCGAGTCGACAGGATTTTCCGTTTTCACGTAGTCGTGTCTCGTAATCGTTGGGTCGACAGAATCGATTTTGACATCGGATTCGTCATCACTGAGACCATCTTTTCGTTCGTGAACAAAATTCTGAAAATGTGGACACTTGGACAAAACGATAGCAAGATTTTTTGCAACGTAAGTGTAAAAGTGCTCTTGACATTGACATTAAAATTAACATTGAAATTAACTTTTGAAATCTTTCGCATCACTGATAGGTTTGCTTGGTTTGAATGATGTACGCGATGTTCTACGAGTTCACATTTTCATCAGACACGAAAATAGTTAACCTGAATATTCAATACATCGAGGAAACTCAGTATGCAACATTTCATGTAGAGTGCCACGGGAGAAATACCGCTCCGCAAAATACATAAAAAACAAATCTTCCTTTCCTACATCCTAAGCACACCACGATATCCCTGAATTACGGCCAATGAAGAATTTGTATTCGTTCCTCAACCCAAATCCCAACGTACACTTCGAGCGGAACATACCCATTTCGAGGTATGCGGTTCGGCAATGTTTCCTCGTTTTTCACGTCAGAGTATCGTGTTTTCCCCGGTCCCAGCAGGTTTATGAAATATTTGAAAAATTCCACCCTTCATGATGCTCGCGACTTTATTTCCTTCATTTCAGATTCAAGTTTTATAGCCGGTGGAATTTATGCTCATGGCTTCCCAGCGAATAACTGAATTCGAAAGAGGCTCTGGGAGAACTCAATTTTGTACAGGTAATAGTCCTGAGTAGATCACTAGGAAAAATTAATCGGAGGATTGTGCTCTTTTGAAATTCGACTGAAAGGGAATTGAACACAAAGTATTCTCTGTGAATCTGGATGAATATAATGTTACCTTTCCCTGCAATATCTGTATCACTAATAAGCGATTGTGTAATGCAATAATTGAAATTCTATATTCCTGGAATTGGCATAAGAGTTGTATGTTTATTGTCGAAGCTAGGCAACATCGGGAATACAACATATACATCATTCGTTTACTCCAAGATGCATAGAATATATCAGGGGTCGATACTTTCCTACTATTACCCACTAAACATTTTTGTTCAAAACGCGGTCCTAGAATTGTCAAATATTGTCCTACTTGGCTCTGTAAGCTATGAAGGTGCTAATGTCGCTTTGTCGAGTCCATATTCAATTAATTCCGCTAAGTAAAAATGAATCGAGTTATAATCTATTAGATCAGTTGAAATCATTTCCCGAAATATGAATAAGCTGCTGACTTCACTTCAGTGCTTTTGTAGGTTTCTCTCGAGTTATTCGGGAAAAACCTTCCAAACCAAGGAAAAACCACGAAACTTGACTAATTTTTTCACAATATCTTCAAAATTTATGAAAGTATCGAACTGAAATTTGGTACACTGCTCCAACCAACTGCCAAGTTTCAATTCAATAACTCCGAAACCATTCCACAGATTTTGCCCCTTAACGAACTCAGCTTTAGCATTTTGAAATGCACCCAACACTGGAATTTTCAAGTCGATAGAATCTCCCGTACTTCCGTAATCCTGCATATGGACGACCGGTCGGACAGAATCGATTTTGGCACCGGATTCGTCATCAGTGAGTCCAACCTAGTCGTTTGAGACCATTTTCGGCCCAAAATTCGACAATAACTGGCATTTGGACGAAACGATAGCACGGGGTTCCCCAGAACGTGCGCGCAAAAATACCACCGTTCATGATGCTCGCGACTTTATTTCCTTCATTTCAGATTCAAGTTTTATAGCCGGTGGAATTTATGGTCATGGCTTCCCAGCGGAACTAAGCGAATAACTAAATTCGAAGGAGGCTCTGGCAAAACTCAATTCTGTAAAGGTAATAGTCCTGAGTAGATCACAACGAGATATGAATGGGAAGATTGTTTTCGTTTGAAGTTCGACTGAGAGGAGATTTAACACAAAGTATTCTCTGTGAATTCTATATCTGGATGAATAGAGTATAACCTTCCCATGAGATATCTGTATCACTAATGAGTTTCAAACATTGATTAACAAGTGATTAATCGATGGTTCTGCATAATTTGTACGCACACATGTACATTCTGTTCAGATATATATGAATGGAATTATCTCCTACATATGATAAATACAAATACTTAGAGAGATTATCCAGACTCTGAAAAGTGTACGAAATATTGGTTATGAAAAGAAAACATACCTTCCTGACAAGAAAACGATACTCTGAACTTCTAGGGGTCTACCTGTTAACTGAATACCATCACCACTAGAGATATTGCCTCGGAGTTCTTACCTGTAAAAGAAATATTTTTGAAAATATATGGATAAATTCATTTAGACATGTAGTGTGAGTGTTCATTGTAAAATAAAATTCTGAGTTCTAAGAGTTGAAATATGTATATTTCAAAACATTAGATTAACTGCTAGATTTCGAAATGAGGACCTTCAGAAGTACCTCGAAAATCCGATTCATTTTATCTGTTGCTTGATGTTTTATTTCTTCTGTCATGCTGACTGACGTTATGAACATTTCCTGCTTGATAATAGCCCACAAACAGAAGTCTAGTGAAGTAATGTCAGGGGAACTAGGTGAAGCAATGGGTCAATGGAACATGTCTCCTAGATCCTCTGATCTCACACCACGACAATGGTCTTTCATTTGGGGACTATCATCAAGCAGTCATAGGGACGAGATAGAACCCTGGGACACCATAAGCAGAATGAGACTCACTAGGGGTAATTGACTTGAGTGCAAACATTTGTTCAAGAAAGAAAATTGTCAAATTGTCAATACCAGGGACTTCATGATGCAGTTACACAGAGCCAGTTGACATTCTTGAGCAAGTCAACTGTGACCATTGTTTAGTGGACAGAGTCGGTCCACAACACTGGCTTGATGAACCAGTCGAATTTCTTCAGTCTGGACTGTCTGCTGGCTCCGTGAAAATATACCATTATAATCCAAAGTTTTCAACTAAGCTCTAGGAACCGACGCAAATAAATCTTCCGTCATATTGGGGTAACGAAGATCATCCAGCTGAATTCAAATTGATGGTGAATAAAATCATTTTATCCCCATAAAATACCAGAAATCCAGTTTAAATGGAAGACTCACTCCATTAACAAATCAAACCGAATTTCCTCCTATCGTGGGCCAACGATGGCTCTCTTCTTCTGAAGCTTTATTACTCGTGATTACTCTTCCCGCCACGAAGCCGTTACTTTTGATAATGGCGGCCGGATACATGCATTAACCCCTTTGTTTTTGTTGTTCAAACTTCTTAATTGATTTATCGTCACTCCAAGGCAATCAAGCGTCCGAACCTTGTGCGCGATTTAACATTTCGCGAAAACGTTTAATTTTCCACGTCCGAATGATTTATCGTGGCGCCCTTTTAATCGGATCTGGGACTCGGAGGAAGGCCCTGGCTGCGTCCGGAAGGAGGACGATAGATCATGCCGGATCCTTTTACCCGGACTTTTTGTTCCGGGCAATACGTCATAATAGGGGGTTGTGGTTTTTCACTGATTCTGGCAAAAAATATTCACGATGGAGCTTTGAACCTAGTGGTGAAAATTCGTGTGAAATATTGTCTTTTAATATAGTGAAAGATAGACTCCTTTTTAATGAGGAATGAGAACAAAGCCTCCTTGAAACCCTCATAGATATTGGGGTTCATTAGAGCTCCAGAGCTGGAGGGCGAGCAGTAGGTAGCGCTGCGAAAACAGCTTTTCCGGGGGCCTTAAGGTAGCAGTGGAAGGTAACCCCTTACCAAACTAAATCTATGGACTCATTTTTGAATATGGTTGATACCTATGTAGAAGTAGATGTCTGGAAACATTTTTATAAGCCCGAAGTGAGAATTCTAAACTGTGCTCCTAAAATCGAACCTTGTGGTACACCAGCTCATATTCTCCATGTTGAAGCTCTCGTGAGATGTGAACTCAAGTTGGAATTTTATTATACAGGTACCTATGGTTATATCAATGCCTTCATTTCATGTTCAAGGAAATAACAGCGTTGCTGTAAATGTACTCTTGCCATCTCTCATCGAGCCTCAGGCCATAAGGTTCCTGTGTTTGTACGTCGTGAAGATCTCCAAACGGATCTGGGACTCGGAAGAAGGTCTTGCTTCCTAGTCGAGAAATATTTGGATCCAGTTTTATCTTGGCCTGAAATGCATTCACATTGAGTTTGTTTTGGTGAACGTTTTTCAGATTTATGTCATGTGTGATTTCTTGTGTAAGTTTCGTTCTATTCACGATTATAAATATTTCACAGCTTCCTTCAGGTTGAGATTTATATTTTCTGTGAAATTTGGTTTATTAGGAGAGATTTTTGGGCCTGAGGGAATGCACATGTGTTGCAATATATCTAATAGCATCAAAAGGATTCACAGTCGACCCCTTGGGGCTGAGAAAATATCGTCCATCTGGGACTGAGTAGTCAACGTCCTACTGGGACTGAAAGTATACCGTACAATTTGAACTGAGAATCGTGCTTTTTAATTGGATTTATTTGTATTTTCCTACAAACTCAATATCTCCTTCTGCACTTTCGTTCCTAAAACGCAATATTTCGAGGTGTAACATTGAAATCAGCATTTTTAATCAGTTGATAACTACTGGGAATAGAAGATGAATGTCTGGACTGCGATTGTCAAAGAATAATTTTTTTTTGCTTCATCATCGTCAATTTATTTTATTGGCCTCTAAGTAGGGCATTCATTCAAGTTATGCGATTAGGTGAACAACTTATGCCGCAACGCATTGAAATATGATACATGATTGCCACAAAATTTGTAACGAAAACATTCATATTTTTTTTCAGTTATATAACGACACGAACTTAAGAATATTTTCCCATCAGTTGTGCGTCACAATTAATTACAAAGTTTCAATCGGATCGCGTGAGCAGTTTCTGAGATATTAAGGAAATAACTACAAAAATTCAAATGAGTACAACAGCTTCGAAAAAAATCGGAAACACAGATATTTGGGTGAAATGATACCGCACTGTTCACCAGAAAAAGCGCATACGAATCATACATACAATATATTGCTCATTTCCTGAATAGAGGCCAAGCCCAAAAACTATTACTCCAAACTACCCCCAGCGGTAGCGTGTGGAATTCTTCGAATTTCCGCCTCAAGTTTAATTCCACAACGACAATGAAACACCAATATGGTACGCCTTCGACACGCTTGAAAGAAAGTGGTAATATCCGTAGCCAGGTAACGTGATACGGCCGCAGTTCAGAGGTGTGCGAGAGGCGAAAATCACATCGCCAGTGAGCACTCTTCCGTAATGCGAAGCGATGGATCGCACGGAAATATTCCGATCGGTTTTCCATCTCGGCGAACGATCGCTGACGGCGCGAAAGGGATTTTTCTCGATTTTCTACACTCGTTTCAGATCCTGCAAGGCTGAGCGATAACGTCTACTGTACCGCGAAAATTCCGCTTTCGGTATTAGTTTTGCCATTTTTCCAACATTTCTTTCATTTCGGACGTTGAACCGATGAAAGTATTCAACTAGTGAATTTTATCAGTTAATCTCTGCGACTTTTCGGACAGATGAATGTGTTTGATAGTAAATAAAATACCGGTACCGCAGTGTTCTTAAAGTTGCAAAATGGCGCAGGATCCGGACCTACCGTAGACCGTGTCGAATTTGAGAATTGATTTGAAATATTCTAAATCCTCAATATATCACGTTCTTTAATTATTTTTAAGCTCCCTATTCCATAATTGGCCCAGGAATGTCGAGATGTGCGAATATTTCAATTTCGAGTTGGGTCTCAATTCGAAACAATCACCTACCTGACTTTTGGCAGGCTAGGCATGAATAACAAACTCACTCTTATCTGTTTATCAATCCACTCAGGCTTCTCAGATAATGAGGAAACGGAAAGGCTTGCACACAATGGGGAAAAGGTCACCTGTGGGCTCCACAACTATTTCAGAACATATCACATAATGTGTTAAGCGAACAATACAATCTTGACCGTAGCGTGACAGCAATGCCAACTGGATACGGGCTTAGTATCTTTGCCATCAATCATCTGCACAATCCTATCAAACACCTTCATGATACGTAGGAAAGATATCGAGTAGACATCAAATTCCAGTTCTATATAATAATTGAAAATAAGAAATATCTGAGAAGAACGATAACGCTATTGATTTATATGTAACGCCCCCTCACTGTGTCCAAGGCTCAAGTCATGACGCTAAGTACACCCTGAAGTCTCATGAGCTTAAAAACCCTTCATTGTCTGCATATGTCTTCTTAAAGAGCAGAACACCAGCATTTCAGCAATGTCCATCAGATCGGCTTGAGAACTTTTGCCCTAGGTTATCGACTACAATCTTGATATAGGAACCATATGAAAGGTATCAATTATCACGTAGGCAACAAAGCCAAATTTTTTTTGGAATAGCAAGTACCCTAGATCAAGTCAGAACTAGAAGTGATACTTCGAAGCTTCCTCGCGCTTACATGATGGCCATGTAAACCGCCCAGTGTATAAATAACGTGAAGGAATTCACCCGTCACCGGGACTAATCAGCCGTATAGACAATAAATTCCAGAACAGCGGTCTTCTTTTCCTTCCGCAACACCGATCATTTCCCCCGCCACCGTCGAGGGCCAATACCTGGATGGATGACCACTCTGAATACGCATTTGAACAGAAGAGTGAAAGCACGTGAAAAGCCATCAGTTTTCTCATGGTTCTTATTAGAACCTATTGTTCATTGTTGCACCCTCTGTGAGCTGTTTCGTATCTAACGGGGAGTTACTTGTTTTCGAAACCATAATTTCAACAAATTTCTCAAAATTATGACAGTTCATGACAAGGGGAACATGTTCATTCATGAATCACTCAAATCAGTCTATCAGCATTGTCCTGATAGATGAGGAAGAGAATAAATTGATGAAAGAATATTCACCAGCAAGTTGAGACCATAGAGAGAAGGTGAGATACATAATCTCATGGTTCGATGTTGTTGAATAGAAACGATGAATTTCAAATAAATTAATAAAAGAATATTCACCTGCAAGTTGAGACCATAAAGAGAAGGTGAGATACATCATCTTATGGTTTGATGTTGTTGAATCGATAAATTTCAAACACATGGTTCAAGTTTCTCTAGTTGTTACCATGACCATGTTTCTCAGCTACTCTTTGTTCCATCTCGATTTCGTTCCCTTCGTACCCTATAAGGTATATTATGGGGCGATTCACAATTTCTGGAATCGTTCAGGCGGGTTTTCCAGAATTTGCTCGAGTCTAAATCTGAGATTGCAATAAAAAAAGACGCTCGGGTTTGCTGGACAATTACTGTAATTATGACAAAGATCTAAGGTCTGAACTAAGAATAAGGGCCAAACAACCAGATTGAACTGAGCACGATGATGCTCTTCTATCATCTATTTAGGCTCGTATGCAGATGGTTCTGAACTTACAGGAGGTGCAGGCGCTGGAATCTATAACAGTCCCAGTGTCAGCATTTCTTACAGCCTTGGACAACATGCAACCGTGCTACAAGCAAAGCACAATTATGGGCAGTTGATACTACGAAGCATCTGCTGATAGAAGGGGAGATCCAGCCCAAGATATCACAATTTTCAAGTGCTGCACACCAAAAGCACTTTGCAACATTCTCCTAACATTCAGAAGGCTGGGCGTGTCGTGATATCGAGCCTCTCAAGACTTCTCAGATAATGCAAAAAATGGGCTTGCTTGTGGATTCGGAATCTTATCTATCCAGACTACACTATAAACGGAACGAGCACTACAACCGTCATCGTTGAGGACCATGATGGGCTCATATTGAAAATAACACATCTGAAAAGAACAATAGCGATCTTGTTCTCTATGTAACGCACTCTTTCTTTGCCCCTATTCTAGACATGGCACTAAGCACATATGAAAGTCTTATGAGCTTAAGAGATCAATTATCACGTAGACAACAAAGCTGAAATTGTTATGCCTTAGAGATAACCCTAGATAAGCCAGAAAGAGACGTGATACCCTGAAGCTACATAGCAAATCATAAAAACAAAACCTACAACAAGCAGGTAAAACGGAAAACATCGGGTTTGAGGATGAATAGAACTCATCGAATAAACACCAAGCATGAATGCTGAAATGTTCAACAAGCGATCTAGTGAGAGATTCTTTCGTTTGATTTGTTCCAATTCAATCCAAACCTCCACCCAATGCCCACTGAAGGTCCGACCGTCTCATCCTCGATTACAATCGAACTTCGGGCGTCGAGTGCGATAAAACCATGTCAACCGCCCAGTGTATAAATACCGTGACGGAATTCAGCCGTCACCAGAACAAATAGGCCGTATAGACAATCAATTCCAGAACAGCGGTCTTCCTTTCCTTCCGCACTAGCGATCAATTCAACCGCCACCGGCGGAGGCCGCTGGATAATTTCTCGTAACCAAACTCTCTCCCACGGGAAGAGGCACGTTTTCATTAACTGCCCAAGACATTCGCAATCCGTATTGACTTCTACGTGTGTTGACCGACGGCGGTGATTCAGGATGTAGGCCGATCCGTTTCGGAATGGCTGTCTTCAGTGCATCTCTTCAACCGCTGATGGATTGAGGGTTGAAATTAGGTACACGTGGGAACGATCGATTCATCGTACAGGATTGAATTGAATCAGATCAGTAAAGGGAGATTCGATTGAAAATAGAATTATTTCAACAGTTTGTTTTTGAACACGATAACTTGCGATATCAATTTTGGGGACTGGACAAGGTTCATGTCAACCAACATGATGAAAAAATTAACCGAATATTGTGAAAGATAAAAGTGATTCCTACGTATGCATTCCACATTGAAATATCCAATGGAGCCATGTCCATCTACTTTTATGATGTCAGTGGTTAGGCTATGGAAATTTTATGCACTCCACTCTGTATAATTAAATGAATTCCAGAAAAGCAGTGAGTTGAAGTCAGCAGTTTTGCACGAATGTTCGGATTTGTTGCTGAAGAGGTTGTTTTTTTGTAACATGCGCGCAAAAAAGACAGCTTGAAGATCCATGCAGAATTTCGTGAGTATAATATGATCAGACCACAGATAATAATACTGAGCCTGATATCAATCACCACAGGTGATTAACCGTATGGACATTACTATGATGTATTTTACATTGGGATAATGTCAAAAATTGATCGGAACAATGAACTTCAGTGATTGACCAATCACTATTTTGATCATCACAATGAACGCTAGGCCATTATTATAATGTATTTATTACATTGTACTGATGATGAAATACATCAATTCAAGGAAATTTGCCCCAAGACAATGTAAAAAATACATTGAATTAACGTCCTGGAAGTGATCAATACTAGGGGTCGATCATCACGAAACCTTGTGATAATGCCAATTGTAATGGATCCATGCTATGCATACATCACATCAATGTATCAGCGTAATTGGTTCATGCCCTGGAGTTATATTATTAATGCTTTAGGTCATCAAACGATGTCCTGATTCCTTATTACAATCACCGCGTTCATCAATTGATATGGGTACGCGAACCTCAAAACAATCATCGTGCTGTTTCTCTAGTTGTATCAAGTTTAATTCTGGTCTAGTCGTATAGCGAATGCATATCGGAAAGATTTTTCATTGTGCTTGAAGTTGACCATAACTTGTGTTATGTGTTCTGACGAGAATTTTAGAAGGTGAGTAAGACTTATAGTATAGAAATGATTTTGTTTTCCGACGTCATAGATAAAATCTTTTCAGTTATCTAGTTGAAATACCGATTTTTCTTTTAATTGTTTTCAGCTAACCGAGTGGAATCAGTTCTAAGATCAACTTCAAGTCATAAATGAATTTCATATAAATGTGATTCTCTTGCAGGAGTGCTTTCTTTTTATACAAGGCGGTGAAAAATGCTTATTTTTGGATAGACGAGATGCTGCAGTCATGTGGCACTTCATGAATGGGGAAAAATACAATACAGAAAGATCCTATACCATGAAATTTACAATTCGAAAGTGCCTTTATACCTTGGAAGACCAACACAGGAAGTGGTGGAAGTGGATTCCGTTTCTTAATTCGAAAAAACAAGCGATGAACCCCCTGTTTATGCCATTGGTGGGGATATTCCGAAAATTCAAGAAGTATGCACATAATTCGACGGTATAAGTTTTCCAATATTGTCAGAGCGATGGAGATGTTATTTGAACATTTTCATCTTCTCAATTTTAGCTGCCCTACAGTATTCTGTTCCGGTAGTTCATTGAAACTTGTTATTTTTTTGCTTTCAAATTTCAACACTCTAGAACCCATGGTTTATGTGAATTTCTTACGAATGTTGAATAAATTTTTCAGATGGTATCAATTGTTTTATTATTTTTTCTTTGACTTCGAACAATAGTCATGTTCCCAATAAAGTTTGTTCAATGAGGAACATTCTATAATCTGATCTTTTCTTACTTGATTATTATGATGCAGGTATGCATTTTAACCATTAGAATTCGATACGAAAAGGAATGAGGGTATATAAATATATGACCCTATAAACTCGCAAACAGAAATATAAAAGTGTAGATAAGAAAACTTGCTGAAATCAATAGAATCAAAAAAACACAATCCCTAAAAAATGTTACATTCGACTGAAAATATAAAAATATTTCATATAAATCTAAGCTAATTCTACAAAGTTTCGTTCCAAACAAAAGTCTGCAAATATATTTAGAAATGTGTATTGAGGCATTATTCCGTTCAATATTGTTCTATTTTAAAAAAAATAGTAGATTAATGTTTTTTGGCATCACATTAATGTACCTAAGTGATTAGTTGATGTCCAAAATGCATTGATACAATGACCGATAAGCCTGAATTCAATGCTCTGGGACCATTGATATAAGGACTGCTGTTGCTGGATCGATGTACTCATGACGTGGTATTAATATCGTTGGTCATTGATACAATGTTAACGGTTATCAAATGCTGGTGATGAATTTAATGCTCTTGGGGGATTGATACAATCACTCGAACATTAAACAATCACCAACAGGACATTATATCAATGAACTCTAGCATCGGCTGAAAATTAATGTCCAAATACATTGTCGTAAGGCTGAATTTGATTATATTCACGTACATTTTTCGTTCTGTGAAGATTGCAGAATATTGACTATTTGAAAAAAATTTGATTGTTCTAATGGTGCGATCATTACGAAATTCTGTACGAAGTTGTTCATCAGCATTTTCGAACTGGTAACAAAGTTCAATCATATATGTATCAGTAGTGTTTGAGATATTCTGGAAAAAATAACGATAACGAGGAAGCAACTACGAAATTCGAGAAATTTTTCCCAATTTCTTCGAAATTTGTAATCATATCAAACTGAAAATCTGTTTGATATGAAGTCCAGGATCAAATCGAAATTTTTTCAACATATGATGAAAGTTCCCGAAATTTTTTTCAACTTACTAACACTACAATCTCAACAAAATTTTGCGGAAATTTGCGCGTCAGCAAGTGATCCGATCATGTTGAAACTTGAAACCTTGTTGGCAAATGCCGATGTTCAATTTTGTGCGAAATTCCGTGATGATCCTTTATAAATTGGAAAAAAATTTTCAGATTTATTTATTCGTCCACTAATTTGAAAAAGGTCCAGACGTCACGTTTATGATTTTCTAGAATTTTCTCGGCGGAATATTGAATAATATTTATCTATACTCTGTAAAGTTTCGAATGAGACCTTCTATGTAGCACAATTTCTCTCTAGACTCAAATATCAATGCATGGAATTAGTACGTCGAAAAGTTCTGTAGTTCATAAAAGACAACATTAATTGGTACTTAATTTCGAGTGAAACAATTATCTCGCAACCATATTCCTAACCTCATTCCATGAATTAATCCCGTGAAACTTCAAACTCGACATACGGATGAAAAGTAAACAATCGTTAATTATTTCAACGCAATCATGCACTCCATTCTCCCAAAGGACCGCCAGACTGAATCGAAAAAACCCTGTGCATTCGACCAAAAGGAAGGCAAATTTCGTCTGGTAGAAATTCCATACAGCCACCTAGTTTTTCATTAGCGACCAACGAAATGAATGTATGAAAATGTGTGCACAGCGTGCTACAATGAACAATGTCCGTGTATCGCCATACACTGGTTTTATCCTGCATAATGTTTCACGCTTTTCGCTTCCGATATGAAAAAGTGCTGTTTTGTATTCGGCATGCTGCGGTACGGACACGAAATTTTCATACACAGTACATTTAATTGAATAGCATGAGACTTCGGGCGAAATTTCGAAATGAAATTCCGCATCGGCTGGTGGGTTTCGTACAGCTTAATATCCGCGTGAACGAACTGGTGAACAGGATGAGTCGGATGGTTTAGACTGCGGATAGCCGTTGGACGAAAGCCAGTTGTGAAATCGAAAAGAGACAGATCTGGCTTCCCGTTTGTTCGGATACGTCAATTTTGACGATTGGGTTAATTTTATGTAATGATATTTTATGTTTTATGACTGACGACCAATGCAGGTAATTCTATAATATACTAATTGAATAAAAAGTATATTCGCCATTTTGCAACATTATTCTATTTCTACATAATACTAATTGAATAAGAAGTGCATTCGCCATTTTGCAACATTAAACAATCTAACCTCTAGGTCTTTTAAAATGCTGTCTCGGACATTTAAAAATCGGCGAATTTATCTTCAAGGAAATTATATTGCTTCCACTAGTTTTCTAATCTAATTCAAAATACCTGATCAACTAGTTCCAATATCAAACCAATATTGGTGGTAAAATAATTCACAACCTTAGGCAAAATGCTGAACCAAATATTGGCGGAACGGTCAGTTTGCCATATTGGTCCAATATCGGGCCAATATTGGTGGTAGTACCAATCCATAATATTGGTTGAATCAAGTCTTCCAACATTTGAACAATGTATTGAGGGTATTACTTTTTTACAATTTCGGCCAAACAACTGGTCCCGATATTGGTGGTGGTGTAATATACAATTTTGGCCCAAACAGATATTGTACCAATATCTGCGGTACTACGGTTTTTCAATATTGGCCCGCTTAACTTTTCCAATATCGGAGGTAGTAGCAGTTAACATTATTGATCGAACAAACTCATACCAATATTTCACTAATAATGGCGATAACACTCATGAACAATATTGGCCCAATCAACTGGCCCTACGGCTAATATTGGTGGTATGTATAATTTTCATATTCTTTCGAAAATATTGGTGGTGATACAATTTTCAATATTGGCCGAATCACCGAATAACAGGCCGATATCGGCGATTCGACCTATTCACAATATTGGCCGAAAGAACTCTTTCAATATTGGTCCAATCAACGAATTCCAATATCTGTCCTATATTGGCAATATTGTATTCGGCATGCTGAGGCACGGACACAAACATTTCATACACAGTACATCAAATTGAATAGCATAAGACTTTGGGCGAAGTTCCGAAATGAAATTCCGCATCGGCTGGTGTGTTTCGTACAGCTTGATATCCGCGTGAACGAACTGGTGAACAAAATGAGTCGGATGGTTTGGATTGCGGGTAGCTATTGGATTATGAAATCGAAAAGAGACAGGTCTTGCTTCCCGTTTGTTCGGATACGTCAATTTTTACGATTGGATCAATTTTATGTTACGATATTTTATGTTTTATGACGGCCAGTTCAAGTAATTTTCTAATCTAATAGAAAATACCCAATCGACTACTTCTAATATCAAACCAATATCGGCGGTGAAATAATTCACAACCTTCGGCAAAAGACTAAGCCAAATATTGGCGGAACGTTCAGTTTGTCATATTAGTCCAATATACCCTTTTAATATCGCGCCAATATTGGTGGTAGTACCAATCAATAATATTGATTGAATCAAGTCTTCCAACAATGTATTGAGGTTATTACTTTTTTACAATTTCGGAAAAACAACTGGTCCCAATATTGCTGGTAGAGTATTCTACATTTTTGGCCCAAACAGATATTGGACCAATATTTGCGGTACTAGGGTTTTACAATGTTGGCCCGCTTAACTCTTCCTATATCGGAGGTAGTACCAATTAACATTATTGATCGAATCAACTCATACCAATGTTTCACTTATATTATGTTATATGTAATTTTTATATTCATTAAAAAATATTGGTGGTGATACAATTTTCAATATTGGCCGAATTACCGAATAACAGACCGATATTGGCGATTCAACTTATTCACAATATTGGCTGAAAAACTCTTTCAATTTTGGACCAATATTGAGGAACTTAATGAGCAATATTGTCTTAATTTCATTGTCTCAATATTGGTATTGTACATTATAGAATGTACAATATTGGCCCCATTGAACTTTCATTGGGCCAATATTAGTGGTAGTACAAACTAATGATATTGGTCCAATCAACGAGTCCCAATATCTGTCCTATATTGGCAACATTGTATTCGGCATGCTGTGGTACGGACACAAAATTTTATACATAGTACATTCAATTGAAAAGCATGAGACATTGGTCGAAATTTCGAAATGAGATTCCGCATCGGCGGTTGGGTAACGTACAGCACAATGTCTGCGAGAACGTTTGCATCCCGTTTGTTCGTATACGTCAATTTTGACGATTGGGTTCATTTTATGTTATGTTATTTTATGTTGTATGACGGCCAGTGCAAGCAAGTTTCTAATCTAATTCAAAATATTAACTCAATCAAGTGGTCCCAATATAAAACCAATATTGGTGATGAAATAATTCACAATCTTCGCAAAACTACTGAGAAAAATATTGGCGGAACTATGAATATTGATAGCAGTACAAATCAATAAAATTGGTTAAATTAAGTCTTGTCAAAATTGGAACAATATACAGGGTGTATCTGAATAATACCGAAGAAATTTAAGGAGTGATTCTGTGATGAAATTAAGGTGGGTATTTGGTACAAAATTTTACGATTAAATCTTAATTGAATTAAAATACTTAACATGAGTTATATTTTTCTCGTGAGTGAATGAATTGGTCTTCTGAGCCATGTTCATTTAAAAAGAAATTTTCAATCCAAAAAAAATTGTAAAAAAATATCTTGGAGATTGACTATTTCAACTCCTTCTGAGCATTCAGGGTTGAAAAAATTCCAAAATGTGTTGTTTTATTGACAAATAATTTCACCAAGTTTCGTGTCTTCTGCATAATGTACAGGGAAAATGAAAAAGAAAAACAATTTTTTGTGAATCTTCGGAGGGGTGTAACTTTTCCAGAAACTTGTATACCAAATACCCAATCACCCCTTAAATTTTTTCGGTGTTGTTCAGATACTCTCTGAATATTGGTGATATTGCTTAAAAATATAGTGGGTCAAAAAACTGGCCCTAATATTAGTGGTAGTATGATCTACAACTTTGGGCCAGACGCTAAGCTTGATATTGGACCAATATTGGTGGTACTACGGTTTTACAATATTTGCCTGCTAAACTCTTCCAATATCGGGGGTAGTACCGATTAAAATAACTCATTTCAACATTTGACTTATAGTGCCTATAATACTCATTAACGATATTGGCCGAATCCACTGGTCCTAAAATTCGGTAAATATTGGTGGTGTATGTAATTTTAATTTTCGAAAAATATTTGTGGTGATACAATTTATATTGAAAATTGTATCACCACCGCATAACTAACCCGAATAATAGGCCGATATTGGCGATCCAATTAAGTTACAATATTGTACAATGAACTCTTACAATTTTAGACCAATATTGGCTTGATCTCATTGTCTCAATATTGGTTCTAGTAACAATGTACAATATTGACCAAATAAAACTTTCAATATTTGGCCAATATTAGTGGTAGTACAAATTAATAATATTGGTCCAATCAACATTTCCCAATATCTGTATATATTTTGCCAATATTGTATCCGGCATGCTACGGCGCGGACATGAAAATCTCATAAACAGTACATTTAATTGAATAGCATGAGAGTTTGGTGAAATTCCGAAATGAGATTCCTCATCGGCGGCTAGGTTTTGTACAGATTATTATATGAGTAGGCGTGAACGAAATGGTGGACAGGATGCGTCGGATGTTTTGGATTTGTGTATAGCGATTGGACGAAAGCTAGTTTTGAAGTCGAAAAGAGACAGGTCTTACTTTATGTTTGTTCGAATATGTCTATTTTGACAATTGGTAATTATTTTATGTGTTGGTGCGACAAGTGCAAGAAATTTTCTAATCAAGAAATGTAGAGAAGAGGTGCAGAGAGTTTTCACATGGTTGTAGGAATAAGTTTTCAGATTATTCTAGTCTCTTATTGTTGAATTCATTTTATAAATTTATTTTAATTAAGGGAAATAGATCGATATTGAACGCGGCAACACCGCCAACACCGACTAGGCGAGCAGAACAGGAAACCTCAGCTAGAAGCCGACTTGCGCAGCCAGTTGTTCTAGAAGCCGAACAACGTAAAACGTATGAATGTAGCTCGCTCGCCCACCGCAAATGTAATGTCCCGATAAACTATTGAAAATCGCAGCAAAATAGTTATTCAACTGTCCCTAACGAAGAGTGGTTCCTCCCAAGCAAATCACGTTAACACTTATCAATCATACAACTTTTTAATTCATCGAATGATTATGGGATTCAAGCATGACTTGAATCTTAAACATACAATAAACCTGGACTGCACTAATAGCCATATAGGTAAGACATTAATTGCGTAATATTACTAAAAAATTGGGTTTCCCTGAAGAAAGACAAACCTGGGCTTAAGGCGAGTGTATCTGTTATTGTTCTTAATCTTCAAGATGTTTCATTAAAAATTATTTGCGAGCAATCAATATATGCTCTTATCTACTTGAGAAGATAGTTCGTTTCTTCGTCTCTCTCACATCCTTCCACCGCAGTATTTAATGAAAGAACCATTTTATTTTCTATGTTTATGCTTTCCCTCAAGTAAATAAAATGAGATGGAGGATGACAGATCATACATCTCTCTCTCCCTTAGACATTAAGTGGGGGATGATTGGTTAGTCTCTTTCTGAAGATGACCAATCCTATAGTTTCGTCCAAATGTGAGTATTTTCTTATTCTGAACCAAGAATGGTTACAAACTACAACGTTGGACAAGCGACTTGAAACTTTCAGTATAGATCAAGTATCTGAATGCGATGGTTATGTTCTTTAGTGGGTAAAATTAGCCCAACGGTTTTGGAGTTATCCTCATTTGGAATATTGAGGTTATTTACCCAATATCTCAGAAACTACTAACGCAATCGAATTGAAACCTTAATATTAGGTATGGAATACTAACACGAACTGCTTGCGATATTTTGTTGGGACCGATACTCAATAATCCAAACTTTTTTTTTCGGAAATTTTTCGAACTTCGGTTGAAAATTCCTTGCGGATTCTCATCCGCCCATGATGAAACTTGGTAAGTAGTTTTGCAGATGCATAATTTTGTTCTGAAATTGGTGAAGATCGTGTCATTGAAGCAATAAAAATGACATTTCTATATTTTTTAGAAGGTAGAATTGAAAATTTTCATATAGACTTCTGAAGATAATTTATCTTACATCAATCGATTAATTTCAACTCAATCGATTGTATTGTTCCGATATTTAAATTATAAATACTTTCGCGAAATTGAAAATATATAAAAGTAATATATTTTTACTAGTGTTTCATATGAGCCACGGATTTGATGTTTGAATGAGAACTCATCGCAATCATATATCCACGTGCTAGATTCTGACAACGATAGCTTAGAGATTCAAAATTCTGGGGGTGGTTTGAAGCTTAAATACGAAGGTTTCGCATGGAAAGGATACGCCTGTTTAGCAGATAAACGACTTGAAATTTCGTCATCCCAGTACTCACAAAATACAGACGATCGGATCGAAATTCAACATGTGGATATAAGATGGTGAGCACTAAAACATCCAATCCATGTCTTATATTAAAACGTTGAGTACTTCCTGAATATATAAAAAGGTACCCCAAACCTAAATTTCGATTTTAGCAAATCCACTAAAACATCCCTTATACTCAATAGATATTGAATCACTGCACGCCTTAACAGCGCACTTGAAAAGCCATAAAAAGCTGCTGACTCCACGTTTATGCATTTCTAGAATTTGCCATATGTGTGCATGATATCGACGGATATGACATTGAATTTGTCGTCGACATAAATCATCATATCATCAATCATAAATCTTTCCATGCCCTACATAAATAAATATTCCACTAGTTTCAGATAGAGTTACTTGAATTTTAAAGTTTCAAAGTGTCCTTTATCCTAAGGCAACAAAAAATGTATCCAAACTTGATGAAAGACATATATTATGACCACAATGTAAAATCACATTAGGCACGATTGTTTTGTTTTGAGAAAAACGCAATCTAAAGTTTGGAACGACACTTCTAATTGGTTTCGGCTGATCACATTCCAACCTACTTGGTTTAATTAACGCAAAGCTTCGTTATTTCAGGTAAATCTATATTGAAAAAAAAACAGTACAAATTCCAAAGTTGGTAAGGCCTTGAGAAGCTTATCAAATTTTTAAAACTTTTCATTTTCATTAAAATTGCTAAAACAGAACCTTTTCATTATCTTCCATTTCTTCTAAGAGTATGGGGCTATGGTTCAAGCATTATCTCGTTTTATGATAAATATGGACTCAACATGATTTTCCGTTGGGGTCTTCACATGTCAGATTCGATGGAGTTGTTTGCTAAATCAGCCCCGTACGATAGTAACACTGTTAGTAATCCGAACAGTGTTTTTGAATCTGTCTACCCCGTTTTGTGTTTCACAATCAAGAATTTGAATGACGGAAGCGAACATTATTTGTCTATCAAATCTGACATTCATGCCATTTCTTATAGGGAATACTTATCGCATGCACCAATTGTGGCCACGATGGAGTCTCATTCTATTTCACGAATTTATCAAAACTAGTTCAGATTATTATGAAGGATATTGCATAACACTTCTGATTTTTTCGGATACCCAAAATTGGATTATCGGAATGTATCAAATTTTGAAAGAGAACCTTATCAGACATTAAACTGTAAAATTTCACTGAATTGTTATATTCGACTTTTAAGTTGCATATTTTTGTTCGTTGCCTCCATTTATAAGCTCAAATGAAAGATACATCAAATTTGAAACTCAAAATCACGGTAACTCATTCAAGTAAAGGTACCCCAAGACAAGAGGGCATAAATTTGAAAGAGTTCTATATTGAAAAAGTATTATAATTTTCAGGGAATCTCAGATAGGATTTTTCTTCATTACTCCATAGTAAAATAGGGTGGTCAGATGCCTGATTAAAATTAGCGGTTTGCTGAATTCCACTTTGTTTCATCCAAGTACTTTTTTTAATTTGTCTACTCCATTTTGTGTCCCAAATCTGGAATTCGAATGGACATCTATGGCAGCTACCCCACTACGGAGTAATTATCCTACGCTCCAATATGGCCACGATAGACTGTCATTCCTATCGATTTATCTCAATGAGTTCAGATGAACATGAAGAAGGTTTCATTAAACTTTCCAAGATTCTGAAAGAATTCTCCGAATAATATAAAATGGATTAAATAACAAGAATTTTCGTACGTAAATGGATCTTTTATTTCTAAAATTCGCTCTACATGTTTCGCCCTGTTAAAGCATCTTCAGGAGCCCTGAAAGTTGGAAATAATATAATGACGTTTTCTTAAGATTATACAATACTTAATCGTCCAAACTTATATACTAAAAAATGCAACATGCCCTCTCTCGTTATATAAAACATGACACAAAGCCGCTACAACATAAAATTGATCAAAATGTATAAACGTTGGGAATTTCTGAATACTCAAAAGTGTGAGCGTCAGATTTCAGGATACAATTGACAGATTAGACAGACATTGACAAGACGTGACATGACATTTGACATGCACAACAGGTGCGTTCTCAATCTTACCAAACAAACTTTCGACTATATCAAACTCTAAAATATAGGGTGATAGCTGAGGTGGGATTCTATTTGTGTGTTTAAACATTTGTTCGGGTGAATTTTTCAATTTTTTGCTCTCATAATTTTCCATTAAATCAAGTTTGTTGCCTTAATCTAGATTGTGTAGGAGTGTGACATTTTCAACCTGTATTCGTTGATTCTCTTCAAATAATGTTTACGAAAGAGTCATGACAAGCTCTAAATGTGAGTCATCTGTAGATCTCAGCCGATTCGAAGACATTCTTTGGATAACATTCCTGAACAGTTTGAAGACACTCCCATTTCCGTAGAAAACTGATGATCACGAAAACTTTAAGTGGTACACGTGATTCCAACGCTGCTAGTTTATTTTAGTTTTGCTCCGACAAAAATTCAGAGGTGTAGGCGCTAGTTATTTTTGCTCGCATATTCTGAGGAACAGCCTGCTATCTCTCTGCTCAAATTTCTTTGCTTGTTTTCCAGGAAAAACTTACACGACTTAGTTTGACTCACTAGTATGATAAATCCGTTTTCAAAATCGATTCTGCCCGGCCGGTCGGCCGTCCCTCCGTTGCCACGATAACTCTAGAACGAAAAAAGCTAGAACTTGAAACTTTTAGGCTGAATTGCGCATCAGAATGCGCCAGCTGAGATCGTTTATGATTCGAATCAGCCTCACGATTTTGGAATTATCCTCATTTGAAGTTATTTCCTAGATACCTCAGCAACAACTTTTGTAGAAAAAAAATTTTGTTTGGAAAACATTCATCAAAATTCGATGAGATTTTGCATAGTTCCATTTAGTTTGATCGAATTTCCGGAGATATTGAAAATAAAATGTGAAATATCGTGTTTTTTCCTAGGTATAATGTTTCAGCAATACCTCAAAAAGTATTGATGCAACATAATCAAACTATGTCACTAGTTAGTGAATGTTGATGCATAACTATGTTCGGAATTCCGTAATGATCGTGTCAAAACTCAAAATCAAATATTTTTTGCGCGTACAAATTTCAATATTCTCCCGACAGCTGCTAACTTCACGTCGGTGTTATGATAGAATATTCATTTCTACAGAGGGCTCAGAAGGTCGAATGAATTTTTCAACGTCGAGTTAGATTGAAAGTTTCACATGAGATAGTTAACATTCTTTTACATATAATAGGAACATCGAATCGCCAACAATAAACGAAACAATAAATATTCTCACCGAAAAAAAAGTTTTTCACAACAAAAACGGAAATTGTACAGTCAGGTATGATAATCAAATTTGAGACCATTATTCTTTTGGGTTTTTTTGATTAGATGTTTCTTTCACATGAAACATGTATTCATATTTATTTTTGAAAGACGTCGCTTCCTAAAGCTCTCGAAAATTCTCAGAACTTTTCGTTATCTAACATTCTTACTGAAAATGAACATAAACGAAATAGTAGTAAGTAATTTTCAGGTACCTACATAAACTCTTCATAACCAATTCAGGCAAGATAAAATATTAAAACAACATTCCTATATTCAACTCCTAGAAAACGACAAAATTCGAATTCCTTAGGGGATGGAGCCCCCTATAGGCCGACGAATTGTAAGGCTGCTTTTCTACCATCCTTCTGAAATGAAATCCTTCCAAAGCTTAGGCCTTTCGGGGGATTTTTCTACAATCTGTATGTGATATTTATTGTAGCAATATCATTTTCTCCTTTTGCTCTCTGTTCGTAGAAATGTGAAACAGCATTATTAGGTCGGCAACAAATGGTCTACGGAGGAGAACTGCTAGTCGAAAACGATTCCATGAGGGTTTTGCTGGCAGAGGTAACGATCTGCCATAATTCAAGAAATAAAATTTCGCTTGCGAGCTAAAAATTGCGACGAGAATTTTTTTTTCATGATCTATACATGAATTCTCTATTTTGAACGTTTTTGTTGCAGTATTTACATTATATCCTCGACGCTTCGAAACTTTTTTAATTCGGAGATCGGCGAAGGTTCCGCATATACTAACTGTCGAAAAAACTGCAATATCTAGAAGGAGCTGTTTAAGTTTTGAATTTATTTGGTGAAACATAGATAGTGTAGCAAGCAGTAAATGATTAAAATTCGGAGAAAAAATCGTGAAGGTTTTTTCATGTAAAAATTGTGACTTAAATATTGTAGTCGTTTTTTGCGAATTCCCTAAATTTCACAATAAACCAGCTGTACGAGGAGACCCACAGTCGATGTTAAGTAGTTGCTAAAATGCCTAGAGCACGTGTTCGCGGAATTCATTGCGAGCTAAGTGAATTTGAAAGAGGTCGAATCATTGTCTACGGAAGGCGGGGTTGTCATTTCGAGAAATCGCTAACCGTACGAACAGAAAACCAACTCATGTTATGAGATGTTGTCAAGCGTGGTTTGATAATGCCCAAAATCGAAGAAGAGTAGGCACCGGAAGTCGAAGGGGCACAAATGAAGTTCAAGATCGACGTCTAAGACCGATTTGCGACCACTCGATCTATGGCTGATGACTGGTTAGGAGAATAAGGGCTGTCCGAACGGTTTACCACCGTATAAGGTGGTTGGACTGCAGCATTATCGACCCCATCTTGTGTTACCTCTTACGGTTGAGCATCGCCGGCAACGATTATAGTGATGCAGAGAACGACAACACTGGAATGTGGAATGGCATTAGGTCGTCTTTTCTGATGAATCTAGATTCTCCTTGGATTCACATGATGGCCGAAGAAGGGTTAGACGACGTCTGGGAGAAAGACGTGACACTCATTTTGATGTTGAGCGTCATGAACACTGGACAGTACGCGTTATGGTATGGGGTGCTATTGCACATGCAAGTAGGTCAACTTTAGTCTTTATGCGAGGTAACATGACAGCACTGGGCTACGCTTTCAGCTATCCCTAGGGACCATCTTCATTTCCCAATAATAAGAGAGGTCCCTCAAGGAAGCTGAATCGTGATTCGACTCGAACGGTCTTCATTTAAATGTTGAAAAAACGAAAATTCTGAGGATGAGATCTGGAACTGGAACATATGACATCATAATTGCAAAGTTTCTTGGTGAACAGATTGAAGAAAATTTTAAATTTGATATTCATATAGGGAATCTCACCAAGAAATAATCATCAATAATATTCTTCTTGAACAGACTGAAACGATTAACTACCGAAAAAGTAGGTACTCTTTTCCACAACGCCATGTCCTATGGCATTCTCATTTGGGGAGATGCACCCGAATCCAAAATTGTTTTCATGAAACAGAAAAGAGCAATAAGAACTTTTGCAGAAATAAACAGCACCGACTCCTGCGGAGACTATTTCAGAAAGTTCAACATTCTGACTTTTTATTCGCAATTCATCTATGCATATCTGCTGCAGGTTCATGAGAATAAGCATAAATACATCGAAAGTGGTAAATTCCATCAGTATGACATACGTAACAGACAAGATCTGTGTATGCCGTACCACAGAATAAGAAAAACTCAGAAAGCTACTAACTGCTTAGCAATTAAATTATATGACCAACTTCCGGAAGAAATAAAAAGGACAAACTGTTTCCAAAAACCTCTGAGGCTTCTTTTGACGTCTAAATGTTACTACTCGGTTGAAGAATTCATGTTAGATGATTTCGAGTAGTAAAAATTCATAATTAGTGATTTCTTGTTACTGATTTCATTTTTGTATTCTCTCACATGACTTTCGTTGTTACCATATGTTTGTAATAATCTGTAAAATAAATTTGATTTGATTTGATCACATGAAATGATCAAAAATTCAACCATCGCTAATATATCGCTACACAAGCGTTCTATTTTTTCCCTTTCAACAATATCCCAATATATTCACAAGGATTCAAGGAGAGATTATGAAAAATGAAACGTCCGGAAGAAGTAACAAATGACGCAGCAGTTGGAACTGACTGGAGTTCAAACGAAACCTTTTCGTATATTGCTAAAAAGTGAGCAGTGATTCCGTGGAAAAATCCGGAGCGCAAATATTCTAATGGGAGGGAAAAACCAGCAGAATACATATATCTGGGAAACTTGGGAGTTTTCGCGGAATTAAATGAGATGTCGTCTCTGGGGTTAACGGTGTCTATATATGTTTCCAGGATGCGTATTCTGGAACTGCGCGAAACCAAAATTCATATATTTTGAGAAACTGATAATCAATTCCTTACCCGCGAGAAATTCGCATAATTGTATATGTTATATGTTGTTCGTTTTTGTTATTTTTTTATTTTAACAGAAGTTCTTTCATGTCACTTCGTGGATTTCATAACAGTCTAGTCTTATCAACTAGCTCAATGATAGGGAGTGAAATTTTCTATATTTAATCCAGAGTTAATTACTCATTCTAAAGGACTATCGACTATCCCTATCTTGAATTCCTTCGAGATTTCCAGAAGAGGTTCCATAACAATTTTATCAAGCCATTTATTTGTATTCAGTTTAAAGCTTGTGCGCTGTCATGATCTTGAATGACACACAAAACACATCATTCTGTGAGAGTTTCTAAGGAAGGAGGTGGCAACTGAACCTTGAACGCGCCAATCACAGGGAAGCATTCTTGTAGACAACCATGTGAAACAAATTATTTGATTTTAGAAAGCATCGATGTAAACCTCCTGGGTGGCATCGTCTTAAACCTCCACCATGACTTACCTGTTCCATTCCCTTCCATTAATTTCAATGTATTTGATTGACATGGATGTTGACTTGTTCTATTCGTACCCTCAAACCTTCTCTACTGATATAGAGCCAATAAGATTTATTTCGGAAGTTATTGCTTCAAGGTCAAGCCCAATGTAGTAGGTGATATCCACCTAATGATTATGATGTGAATTTGAGACCTTTGAAAATTTCAGTATGAGGGCTGAAGCAAAATTTCATTAAAACTGACAGATAGTTCCCAGATCCATACAATTTTGTATGCTTATTTATGTGAACACTCTCCAACTAAATGAAGACTTTCAAATCCATCGGAGCGGTAGTCTTCATGTTATTCATATATCGAAAATACAAAACTCATCTAGGACAATGGTGTCAATTGATGCATAATACTAAAGGGTTTCCGACCAAATATGAGCACCGAAATCGATTTCAAAGAAAAACACATTTATGGTTTGAAGTGAGCAAACTTTTTATTTCAAAAAAGAGAAAAGTTCCCATGAAACATGAAATAGAAAGTCAGGCAAAGGGCCACCGAAAAAAGAAGTATTCTCTTGTTGAAATTTCGAATAACGTTTTCGCATAAATGAGGCTGTATTTCACCAACAACGCGATGTATTTCCTCTTTAACATCTTCGACTGTTTCAGAATTATTCGCACTAACCTTTTCCTCCAACAGCCCCATAAGTAATCCATAGGTGTTAGCTCACACGATCTTGGTGGCCAGTATTGATCGCCCAATCGAGCAATGACAAAGCATATAAACTTATCTGCATTAATAATATTGTTTTATGTGATATGTTACAAACAACGATCTTCTTGATCCATCAACATTTGTCGATTTGCGTCATTGCGTGAGTGAAATCTTGGAAAACTGCTTCCGAGAAACTTTCACCATTTTCGTTGTGTGTTCTCGAAATAATTGAAAGTTGTTCATTCAAATTCAAGTTCAATTTCAAGTTGAAAGAGCAGGATGGTCATGGGAACGTTATGGAACTTGAAGTGAGAATCAACCTTTAGGTGTACTTAAATGTTAAGCTACGCGCTATTAACTTGTTATTCAATCAGTATAGTGAAGAAAAATTTTGGTATCTTGGACCTCGAATATTTTGATTCCCATACAAAACAACTTGTGGGACTCTTGCTCGAGAAATTAAGACTCATTCGGGTTGAGTATTGGCGTATTTTTACCACAAAAGGACCTTCCAAATTAACCTGACAAAAAAAATAAAAAATAAAAATTACAATAATATCGTAAAACACCTCTTAAATTGAAGAAATTTTCAAAGTAAAAGTTCTCGTCAGCATCATTTATTTCACACCAGTAACGAAAGCAACCCGAATTGTATCAGCCTTTCACGAAGCGATGACCGCAAACAGGATTCTTTACAAAAAAGGAACTACGTTTTTCGGAATACGCAGAGCGCAAGAGAGATGGAGGGAGGGTAACTTGCTAGCGGCAAGAAATGCAATTTCTCACCAACACTTTAACGTCGGGATTCAATTCGTGTTCAAATCCTCGCGTCTGAATTGTTATGTGGATGTCTGAAGGAAGGAGCTTCCTCCTCCCTCCCTGAAACTTGGGATTGCAAGTTTTCGGGTCACTGGGTAGGTTACAGGAAAAGGAACGTGTAGCGTTTATCTTGCGATATAAACGCCTTTGGGGCTCTGCTCACTGCGGAATGAGATTTCGTCGGCAATATTCCGCATAACTTGCAGATAATTGGATAGATTCTGATCAACAGTTCAGTAGTGAGAAATGATATCCTCTTCACATCTTCACATCGAGATTAAACACGATCAAATGGAAAATTATGTTCCATTTCTTCCATGATAATTCAATGTGAATCGGATCTTGCACTCGGGTGAGTTGGAACAAATGGTAGTGTTTGGTCTTGAGAGTGAACACTACCGCTTCTGATAAATCACGGCTTTGTGAGTTTCGGCAACACAGCCCCATTAAAGTTTCAAAAAACCTCGTTATCATCTCAAGGTCAGGTACCTACCCATGGTCTGCATGCTTCAACGTTGCTAAAAGCCGCGAGAAATAGAAGAATGGGTCAAATTTCGACGTTAATAGAAAGAAACGGGGTGTCGTTCTGCAGGATTCGGTGATTATATGTTGAGAACCCCCTTTCAGTTTTTATTTTCCGAAAATTCCTAAATATGAAAAATTGGCAACCTTGCGTATCCTTACTAATTTTCTAAAAATTTGCACCCAACAATTTCTTTCGAAAACAAACACTGGCCTCCAAAAGTCATAGTTATTCGAGGTATTGTTGGCTCTTAATTCGATTGTTTTCATGAATTTTTCTTGATCGAATACCTCGTTTGAAGGAAGAAATTATTGACGAATGGAATGAATTTCCTAATGATTTAGTGGATATATCTACGTACTGTCAGAAATTTCGAGCTGAAATTATACTTAATTGGTTTTAGAATGATATTACGACTTATGAATATTGATGAAGAACATCTAGAGGAGCACTGACGTGACAACACAAAATCTTGCACCTAGTTGAACGTTGGTAATCTTCCCCTGATTACGAAGTTTCAATCTGATTCGAATTCAACTCCTTGAAATATTGCGGAAATAACGTTAAAATTTGAAATGAGAACAAAATTTGGCATATTTTTGTCCTTATTTCTCCAAAAGCAAATACGAAAATTTGAAGAATTTTCGCATAAATATTTTTTCAGAATTTTCTGACAACTGGGTCCAAACGAAATTTGCACGTTGGTGTTCCAGTTACAATCTAATAAATTCAGTACTTCATGAGATATTGAGAAATAATCCTCAAAATTTCAAATGGGCCAAAACTTATCGACCAATTTCTCCCATTTACGGACTCAACCGAGATATTTGGAGTCTAAACCTAATCTGACAATTTAATTGAAAGTTCAAACACATACGAACAGACGGACGGACGGACAGAACTGAAGAAGACCCCGGATTCTTCTTCAGGGTGTTCAACTGAATTTTCAAGACCATTTTCAACTCAATCTCGAAAATTACAGACATTGGACAATTACATACGCTGTTCCCTAAAACCAGCGCGAAAGAAACGTGTAAATTTTCGTTGAAGAATTTTTTCTCGGCAACCATTCACCAGATTCCTCTGAAATTTGGTGCTTGAAATCAATATGCAACAATAGTTCACCAAATTCCTTGAAATTTTTTTCGAAAATATACAGGGTGAGTCTTTGACCTTGCAGAATATTTTAACAGAAGATTCCTAAAGCCAAAAGAAACACTTTTTTTCCTTACCATTTTTTCCGATTCGGCTTGATTCGTAAGATACAGACTGTTGAAAATCCATAAAAAAATTTAATTTTCGATTATATCTCGCCAACGATCTCATCTAATGAGATGATTTTTAGAATATAGTTTTATATTGATACGATGAATGTTCCTGGATTACAAAATTTCATACACATCCTCCAGTTTCTTTAATATGACAACAGCATTCCATAAAAATACCAGAAATTCAAAGAATCCAACTTTTAAAAATAATTTGAATGCTATTCAACGAATTTTTGACCATTTTGGAAAGTAAAAGTATTCTTTATTTTTTTTCGTATGATGCGCCGTTTTCGAGTAATCTGAAATTCAAAAATAAAAAATATCTGTGAAATTCCGACAATTGGGTACTTAGGCTGAATGCAACTCTGTTCAAAAAATTCACAGAATTCAATTTTTCCTAGCATATTTTATTTGGAATGATTTGTAAGCGGAGTAGCCGACTTTGGCCTATTCACAATGGACGTAACCGTAAGAATCCCGCAACTCGTGCGTAAAAATTTCATCCACATCCTCCAGTTTCTTTAATATGACCATAACATTCCATAAAAATACCAGAAACTCAAAAAATCCAACTTTTAAAAATAATTTGAATGCTATTCAACGAATTTTTGACCATTTTGGAAAGTAAAAGTATTCTTTATTCTTTTTCGTATGATGCGCCGTTTTCGAGTAATCTGAAATTCAAAAATAAAAAATATCTGTGAAATTCCGAGAATTGGGTACTTTGGCTGAATGCAACTCTGTTCTGAATGCAACTCTGTTTCTGCGTTGCCACGTCGAAAAGTTGAGAATGGAATCCTAGCATTTTTTATTTGGAATGATTTGTAAGAGGAGTAGCCGACTTTGGCCAATTCACAATGGACGTAACCGTAAGAATCCCGCAACTCGTGCGTAAAAATCAAAGAGGAAACTACAAAATTCATAAGTACCAAAATCTTCACAATAGGTTCAACTTTTCCCATAACTATATCTGTGTTATACAGTGGTGATTCGTTCCTTAATCCATTCATGAAGCTTCCTTTTCAATTTCGAGCTAATTTGTGTAGTATAATTGATTAACTTCTCACTTTTCCATGATAAGGGGATTCTTACTGGTTTGAATGCAATCTTTCTGCTGCCCAAAATTTCTTGAAATTATGTACAGAACTTTGATAGTATTTATTTTGAGGTATTCTTCAAATGCGCAATGCGCTTTCATAACATAACAACCCATGGTGGAAGCACAGAACATCAAATAGAAGAAAACCACCATGACATAACCTTAAAACCACGGAGCCACAGATTTATAGTTCAGTTCAGAATCATAGACTACACAAGTGTATACATAGAATTAGCATATTGTGTGTTGTTTGATTTCGAAGAGTTCTTTCTTTCTGTTCGTCAATTTGGCAACGTTTGTGCGTTCATAGATAAATTAGGTACATCTGTTTTATTTATTTATGAAAATGAAAGTTTGAATGGGTTATGTCTGAATCTGATAATTCTTGGAGAAAATGAAATAAACAAAGAAAATTAATAATTACAAATTGAAGATGAATCTCAAAGCTAATATGAGTGATAGCTAGATGAATTCCTCATTATCGAAAATGAAACCAAGAGAAGAATATTCAACTTTTATCGCCCACGAAATTTGGAATACCTAACTTGTTTATTGTACTATAATAAATACAACTTTTTTCAGCAACTGGAATGTAAAAAGTAAGTTGACGCTTGTTTTCATAACAGAGTAGCTTATTTCGAAGATTTGAATGGTATATCTTAGGCTTTGAAAAACTTCAGTGTTCAGGTTTCCAGGGGCGGCTAGCCTATTATGAAAATTTATAATTCCTATATCTTTTTATCTAGGCCGAATCGGAAAAAATGGTAGAGGACAAATGAGTTTCTTTCAGCTTCAAGAATCTTCTGTTAAAATATTCTGCGAGGTCAAAGACTCACACTGTATATACAGATATATGTCAAGTTTTATTGTTATATCTAAAGTTTTCTTCAATAACTCAAAAAATGCCGCTTTGAATACAAATTCAAACAGCGCGCAAACACTCTTGAATTCCTGTCAGTGCTCTTCTATAATTTCTTCCTCACAAAGATTATAACTGCTTGAATTCGTCGTGAAATTATCGATAAAATTTCATTCCTGGAATACATATAGAAAACTATCGTGAGATACGAAACTGTAACCAATTTATATGTACATATCGATGGACACAACTTCGAAATACCTTCCAAACCAGACTGCCAGAGGTCCGAATAAGTTTTAACCGACTATATCATCCTTGTGGACGCTCTCGAACGGACATCAACACGATGTTCAGTTTATTATCTGTACTGCAGACATATATGGTTACTGGTTACTGTTGGAGTTTCATGTCTTTCGCACATGGGAGCTCCATTTTATCCTGTAGTTTCTACAGCACTTCAAAGTTGGGAACATTTCCCGTTACGGTGCTCGCAAAGTCCTGGTTTCAAACCAGATATACTGTAATGAATTTCCATTAAACTGAGGTACAAGTGGTATAGTTAACTTCCAGGTCAGCAAGAAATTGGATGATTGAAGTGGAGAATAATGTAATGCAATCAGTATAGTAAAGAAAAATTTTGATATCTTGGACCTTGAATATTTTGATTCCCATGCAAATCAACTTGTGGGAGTCTTGCTCGGGAAATCAAGACCCATTCAAGTTGAGTATTTGCCTATTTTCACCACAACAAGACTTTTCAATTTCATCATCATTATCATATGTGGCTTCACAACCCTGGGTGGGTTTTTGCCGACTCAGCAACCCGTCTCCATCCTTCTCTATCAAGCATCCGAGCAAGGCCATCTTAGATATTCATGGATTTTAGATCCTTTGTAATATTATCTCCATCTGAGGCGAGGCCTGTATACCTAACGGACGTTTACCCCGGAACTTCCTCCCACACCAGTTTTACCATTCTACTTTTCAATTTGAGCAGACAAAAAAAAATGAAATTACAATATAGTAATACACCTCTTGAATTAAAGGAATCTTCAAAGGAAAAGTACTCCTCAGCATAATTTATTTCACACCTGTAACGAAAGCAACCTGAATTGTGTAAGCCTTTTACGAAGCGATGACCGCAAAATGGATTCTTTACAAAAAGGGAACTACCTTTTTTGGAATACGCAGAGCACAAAAAAGATGGAAGGTAACTTGCTAGCGGCAAGAAATGCGATTTCTCACCAACACTTTAACGTTTGGATTCAATTCGTGTTCAAATCCTCGCGAATACATATAGAAAACTATTGTGAGATACGAAACTGTAACCAATTTATATGTACATATCGATGGACACAACTTCGAAATAACTTCCAAACCAGATTGCCAGAGGTCCGAATAAGTTTTAACCGACTATATCATCCTTGTGGACGCTCTCGAACGGACATCATCAGGATGTTCAGTTTATTTTCTGTACTGCAGACATATATGGTGACTGGTTACTATTGGAGTTTCATGTCTTTCGCACATGGAACCTCCATTTTATCCTGTAGTTTCTACAGCACTTCGAAGTTGGGAACATTTCCCGTTACGGTGC
The DNA here is from genome assembly GCA_958510865.1 of Myrrha octodecimguttata. Classification (NCBI taxonomy): domain Eukaryota; kingdom Metazoa; phylum Arthropoda; class Insecta; order Coleoptera; family Coccinellidae; genus Myrrha; species Myrrha octodecimguttata. The sequence goes on along the minus strand of OY294058.1, from coordinate 44,941,254 downwards.
TCGCAAAGTCCTGGTTTCAAACCAGATATACTGTAATGAATTTCCATTAAACTGAGGTACAAGTGGTATAGTTAACTTCCAGGTCAGCAAGAAATTGGATGATTGAAGTGGAGATAATAGTAGTGTTCTTTCGTACTGATTGAACTGATGGAACTTATGTGATTGAACTGATGGAACTTATGTGATTTAAGTGAAAGTAATTTTGCAATCAGAATACATTCAATCACTGAATGTCCGAAAGAATGCGCTCAGTTTGATCCATAGACTTTGCCATCATTTTCATTCATGTGTACAACTGAACTGGTAATAAACTCTGGTTTGCCATCTTCAGTTACAATTTATGTTTTCGACTGGATTATTAATTCATCTATCTCTGTAAATGTCAGCGTGTATAAAATTCTAAGAGCGTCCGCACACGGGTCGACGCGATGTGCTCGACACGTTGTGGACGACTCGAACAGTGCGACGTCGGCAAGTTCGTACGTCATAAGTTCCGAGTTCATTCAATATTGACCATAGATAGTGCCGATTTCAAAATCAGGGCGTCAAAAGAAGGTTGTCAATTCGTAGAAAATTATTTTTAAAGTTTAATAATTATTTTGCTCAGGGGCTGATTTCGATCATTTTATTTTGCGTTGGGTTCAGTATGACAACGAGGTGGTCCCGCTCTAGAAAAAAATATACAGGGTAGTCCTAAGAGACATAAATGAATTGGTAGGAAATTTCCTACCTACGGCAGTATATTTATGGCAAAATATACAGGGTGTATCAAGAAGTTGATTTCCACAATTCTGCTGTTTATGGATATATTTTGATGATATCCCTTGGTTTGCATTCAGTATGGCTTCAGGGTGGGCTAATTTCAGAATGAGATATACAGGATGTCTCAAAATATCAATTAGAACTATTCTCCTGTTTATATATCCATTTTGATGATTTATCTTCCTCTGTGTTCCGTATGGCTCCACAGTGGTTTGATTTTTGAATGAGATATACAGGTTGTTCCAAAAATAATCTAGAAAAGCACAAACGAGAGGTCAGGAACTGTTACGCGATAGCTCAAATTCCTGAACAAAGTGGTAACTTATTCACGTTGACCCTGCCAATTGCAACTTCACTTTCTGATGGAAAGATTTGGCGTTCTTCTTTTCTAATGGTTCACACGAAATTCTGTATGAACCTTCAATTTGTCATTTTTCAATCGAATACTATATTTCAATTCGATCCGATCATAAGTTTTGGAAATATTGGGAAAATAAAATTTAAATAGGCATGTCTACGAATCATTAGGACGGTTTCAACCACTCACGAATCCGGCCTTCGTAATTAACAAGCCCGAAACCTACTTTATAATATTATATTATATATAATTATTATGGGGTCTCAAAAAAGCTCCTTTCTGAAATGATTGTGATTACGGCTGGCCAAACCACCGATCATAAACATAATAACCACCGAAATAATCTACTAAGGGACTTTATAACTGCAGAACAGGTTTGGAGTTCAATAAAGAAGGCATAATTAGCGAATTGGCTAGTTATATTCACAAAATGACGCATCATTGTTATTTCGGAAAATAATTTTCGATTTTTTTACGAACTGGTCCAAGCACATACAATCCATGTGATTTTTTGTAGTTTTCATTGGTTAAAATATTATATATTTATTTTTTTGTGCCGAGACGAGAGTTCAATTCATTCGAGGAGGTAAAGATAATAAGAATTCACAATTTTAATTATGGAGCCAGTATTATCCCACATAGTATGTTCCTTGCGTGAGGACGAAATGGGGCAATCAATAGAAAGATTCAATCATTACATGTATTTACATGATCAATTCCAAGACATTAAGCCTCAAAATCATGTTGAAAATAATAAAAAATCATATTTGTATCGTTTCGTTAGATCGGAAAGCTAGCGACGTACGAACCTCTCGAACTTTCTGCTTCCATGCCAGTCGCGTGAAACGAGGCATGCGAACGGAACTCAAACGTACGTTTCGAAACGAGCCGTGTACGGTGCTACCTTGAATTGCTTGGGAAGCCGATTCGAGAGACGAGACTGGATCGCGTCGAGCGCATCGGATCGACCCGTGTGCGGACGCCCGACGCGTGAATCGTGCAACCCGTGTGCGGCGTTAGCTTGAATTGCTACGAAACCGCATAGAGAAACGGGGCTGGAAACGCGTCGAGCGCATCGGATCGACCCGTGTGCGGACGCTCTAAAAGACATATGTCTATGAAAATTCTGCAACTACTAACTTCAAATTTTGAGGTTAACTTTCCAATCTGAATTCAAATGATATAAGGAATTCCGCGATTAGAATAATCACTTGCAATCACTTTAGAGTTGTGGAAGGGGCAACTGATTGAAAACGAAAGAACGATCGCTTCAACTGATCTTTCTGATTGAAGTTATATAAATCACTTCGTTCAGTACGAAAGAACATCACTAATGTATTTGAGAACTGGTGATAAAAGAGTCAATCAAATCTGTTTCTGAGTGACAAATATTTCTTCTTCGACTCCTTCTTGTATCGTTTCATGTCGATATTGAAACAGTGGGGGCTTCAGCTGAGCATTTTGCGCGCTCGTTCTAGGAAACACTGAAAAAGACTTTGTTGTGGAATGTAATTTCATCCTCCCGGCCGCCCTTTCGTATATACACAACTACTGCGGAAACTGGAAGTGTTCAGGGTAGGTTTGAAGTCTGTAATTGATAGTTCATTCGAATTTTAGTATAAGAAGAAGGAATCATCTCTTACCGCATGCAAGAAGTGCGCTTACATTATTCATTTGGGATTTTCTCCACATGGTGAGTTTAGCGCCATTCACAAAATATCTCATATTCCGATATTGCCAGGAAGACTTGGCCGGGATAAGTTTCGCCGACGCTTCAGAACAGACAGGCAAGAAAATCAATAAAAAAAAATGTTTGTTACTGTTAGCAACCGATTCAAAGCATACTACATAATGACTATATTAATGGATGGTTTTACATCATGTACTGACACATTACTGACAACTTCAAACTACCTGAATAAACAGTTCAATTTTTGTACTAAAAATTTGAAAAAATATTGAGCAGTATGAAATGAAACGTTGTACGATACACGGCCGTGAAATGTCATTAAAATACTCGTCTAGAAATTCCAGACTCGGCTCCTTCGTCGCCTCGTCCATGAACATCTGGACTCGTACTTTAATGAGCCATTTCCCGGTCTTGTTATGTAAATTACTATTCCAGGCTTTATCCACGCGCCAATCTGAAGCTTACCAGATAAATGACATCCCTTAGAATGTTCCAAAATCTGCCAATAATCAGATGCTTTTTGGTGTGAACATCGCCTTAGCTAAAATCATCGAAACCGCGCTTAAAATTCATAACAATCCATGAGCATACAACTCATTGAATCGCGGTTCCTGTAGGATATAATTAGTCCCATATCATTCTTTCCTACACGTCCTGATTCTGGATATCCACTCGCCCGTTCGAACTCATCACGCCCTGACGGTCTAGATAAAAGGAATCCTACCAATTTCCGACCAGACGGCCACGGAGCATCGCGTTCACTTTATAAACTAATTTTCCCGGCTCTCCTTTGATCTCGCCGCCAGAAATTAGGCGGGGGGATAAAATGTAATTCTGAAGATTTGGAAGAGTGAAGGGATCAGACTTCACCCTCTGAAAGAATGCGTCAGGAATGTCTACGCAGGATTTGGAGAATCGAGATGCGAGTGGTATTCGGTTTATTCATCGGATGGAATGTTTTGGATGGTTCATTTGAGTTCAAGGAGTTCCGGCGGAAGACTTAATTTTTTTGCTCTGACTAGAGGGGTAAAAGAGCAAACGATGCAGATAATGTGCCTGTTATGTAATTATCTTGATTTGAATTTGGGGAATTTCAAATTATCTTCAGTCTCTTTTTTGTTCCATACCGGTACAGTCAAGTCGAAAAATTCGACAAGATGTGAGTTCTTGTGAGCGACGCGAAATAGGCCATCTCGGATTCTCCTGCACGTGCTCACGTAGATCGCCGTTGTTCTTGTCAGATCTTGCGTTTCGTGGTCCAATTGGTGTTGGCCCACAATTTACTGGATTAGTGATCTTAAACTAGTGGAGGCCATATAATTCCCTTGGAGATAGGTTCGTATATTTCTAAATGTCAGAGACGGCATTGAAAAAGACCTTGTCTATGTTGCAAAATGGCGAATGCATTCCCTATTCAATAAGTATAGTATAGAACTAATCCTTCACTCTGTGAGAAGTCCTCTCGACGATCATGACAACCGAACAATGGGCGCAGCGAGAGGAACGATCAATTCTCGAAAACCCATAGTGCAAAATCTATTCAAGGAGGTTAAATCTAATACACTATAATTTTTGAACTCTTTATTCTTCTTTCATACAGGCTAACATGTTTCGGCTATCAAGCCATTCTCAAAGCGATTATATGAATATTGAGTTCTTGTCAGATATGATGAACCATCTCCAATTAGAGTTTCAAGTCGGGGCAACACGAAAAGTACAATACAATAATAAAAACTACAACAAGTTTCTTGAGATGGCCTTCTAAGGAGTGTTCGTTGTAGTTTTTATTATTGTATTGTATTAGGTGCGCAACTAAGTTCTCGCTGTTTTTTCGATGAAAATATAACTTTATTATAAAAAAATGGTTACAAATGAATCATTCAAAGTATTGCCCATCGCTAGACACAACTTTTTCCCATCTTTCTGGTAGAGCTCGAATACCTTGACGCCAGAAGTGTTCGTCTTTTGAGGCTATCCACGAATCAAGCCATTTTTTGATGTCTTCATATGAGTGGAACTGTTGATCAGCCAGGCCATGTGCCATCGAACGGAACAAGTAAAAATCGGACGGCGCAATATCTGGGGAATATGGCGGGTGGGGTAGAACTTCCCATTTGAGCGTGCCCAAGTAGGTTTTAACAGGTTTGGCAACGTGAGGCCGAGCGTTGTCATGCAGTAAAATCACTTTTTCGTGCCTTTGCTCGTATTGTGGCCGTTTTTCGCGCAGTGCTCGGCTCAATCTCATCAATTGAGTTCGATAACGTTCCCCAGTGATGGTTTCGCTCGGTTTCAACAGCTCATAATAAATAACACCGACCTGGTCCCACCAAATGCACAGCATAACCTTCGCAGCGTGAATGTTCGGCCGAGCCGACGACGTAGAAGCATGCCCGGGTAGTCCCCAAGATTTTCTCCTCTTTGGGTTGCTGTAATGAATCCATTTTTCATCACCCGTCACGATGCGATGAAGAAAACCCTTCCTTTCTTGCCGCTGGAGCAGTTGTTCACAGGCGAAAAAACGACGCTCAACGTCTCTTGGCTTCAACTCATAAGGAACCCAAGTTCCTTGCTTCTGAATCATCCCCAATGCATGCAATCGCTTGGAAATGGCTTGACGGGTAACTCCTAATTCTGCAGCAAGCTCTTCTTGAGTTTGGCACGAATCCTCATCGAGCAATGCCTCCAATTCAGCGTCTTCGAAGGTTTTGGGTCTTCCTTCACGTGGACGGTCGTCAACATCGAAATCACCGTCTTTGAAGCGACGGAACCAATCACGGCATGTTGTTTCGCTTAGAGCAGCGTTTCCGTACACTTTTTGGAGCTCTCGATGCGCTTGAGCTGCCGTTTTTTTCGAATGAAAAAAGAAAATCAACACTTCCCGCAAATGACGATTGTTTGGCACGAAATTCGACATTTTCACTTAACCAGAAGTATATAATGCGAAAACAAAATCACTTATGTGTCGCGGCGGTTTGTTTACCATATGTCTAAGCTTGGTTCATGACGTTTTGGATATGTCAAAATCGACTAGCTCTTACTGCTAGAGCCATCTACTGACAAACAGCGAGAACTTAGTTGCGCACCTAATACTTTTCATGTTGCCCCGACTTGAAACTCTAATTGGAGATGGTTCATCATATCTGACAAGAACTCAATATTCATATAATGGCTTTGAGAATGGCTTGAAAGCCGAAACATGTTAGCCTGTATGAAAGAAGAATAAAGAGTTCAAAAATTATAGTGTATTAGATTTAACCTCCTTGAAGAGAGGAACGATGTCCTAATAGAAAACCTATTTCCATGAATCGATTTAATCTTTCGCGAGCGTTGTGAAATCATGAAAATCTGTCAATGTTGGAACAGACTGATAAATGATCTATCTAATTCGAGTTAGTTAGTTTCAATTATATGGTCGCTATCAACGCTTAAGATCTAAAGTCCGTTTTGGAAGACTCAAATTTGGTCATTTGGTGCTTGCTCGTTCAAAAAGACAAGAGCGTAACAATGTTGCCTAGATTTCCGAATTTAGACTTCATAGTTGATGAAAAATCTATGGTGAAATTAAATGAATTCAGTTTGACGGACGAGCAGAAGTTAAGCCAATCGGCTGACCGTCCGTTAAAACTTTCGAAGGAAATATTTAAGAGGCTGGTAATCTCTATGCTAGCTTCGGAGCTTGAATACCTCACACAGTACACTAGGTGCATATTCAAGGAAATAAGAATGTTATAGTTCTTCCCATATGTCTTTCATTTTCGAATTCTGAATACAAAGCTGATGAAGAATCTATGGTCAAATTAAAAGAATTGAGCTCGACGAAACAGCAAGAATTCTAAGACGCTGGAAATCTGAACGGTAGGTTCAAAGCCTGAAAATCTCGATTAAGTTGGTAGATGGAAAAAATCCCTTGATCTTGCTGACATTATAAGGCGAAAGGATGAAAAGTTATTCCGAAGATTTGAACGGAGGAAGCGATCACACTTAACCCTTGACAAAAATGCATTCAGGATGTCTATGAAGGATTTGGAGAACTGGACTCCAGAGGTATTCTATTCAACCTTGCAATGTTTTCATCGTCGTTTTGATTAGAGGCGTTTCTGGAGATTTTAATTTCGGAAAATTCCAAATCGAGTATTAATTCAAAGATTTGGGATTCAAATTTTCATTTTCGCTCTTATCAATATGGTAAGGCATCAGTAACAATCGGTGAGCCATGTTTAACTTGAGAAGACAAAGATTTTGAAGATACAGGTAGCTTAATCTACATTCTTCAATCAATCGCTCATTATCATCGGAATTGAATGAAACACACTGTGTGTTGGATTCTCATTTATTTGTTTGAGAGGCCTGTATATGCTATTATGAATGGCATACCCATAGCATCTTGATCACCGTGACTTCCCTTAGTTCGCCTGTCCGAAATGTCTATTTGTTAATGACTTGACGTAAAGGCAAGCTATCAGACTGTACGATGGCATAGGTTTTATTGACTTCGCTCGGCATTGTGGTTCATGGATTATTCTCATAGAACTGCAACTCACGATAACTCCACATGAAAGAGTCTAACCAGGTCAAATCACACAACGTTGTTGTTGCCATCGTGTGAGATTACTATGCCCTGATGAAAATTAGGGTTAACTTCCAAATGCCCCAAGGCCCATTCAGCGAGCATACGTCATTGCCGAAGTTCCTGGGACAGTTAAATCTTGTTGGATTTCCGGCACAAGTAAGGACAGAAAATTCACCAAGTTGTGACGAGCCTAAGATCGAGTTCTAGTCAGCAATGTGAAATTTACTGAATCAGATTATTCTTGATATTCCAACGAATACCAGCCATGTTTTCGGCAAATATTCGAAGATATAAGGAAAAAATTACTGGAAATTTATATTCATCGGAACTTCCCATTTTACTTCCGTAATGAAATTGCTCTCACTAGCAGTCAAGCCTGCAAATGAAGATGGGAATTGTTGGCAACGTACAAAAAATGATGAGGTTCTTCAATCAGAAAATATCATTTCTGTTCATCAGAGTTTTTGAGAACAAATGATTATCATTTCGAAAGAACCCTAAAGAAAAACCAAGCTTTACTGATTAAAAAATTGGTCCTTTCAAATAATCCTGACACTCGTTAACGGAGTGGAAAACAACCTCGAAATCCTCTGCTTTCCCGAGAATTAGCATACTCCGGAGTCGATTAACTACAGGACACAAGAATTATCCGTTCTTTATGTAAAAATCATTTCAGCGAATGCGTTCCTTAATTTCCAATGCTAATATTTTGGACGCTTCTGGAAAGAAAATTATTTTGCACAACACCCCGTTCCCGCGTCCCTTAGAGAAATGATGGATTCGGCAAAGCGGGACGCTGGGAGGAAGAAGAATTTGCAAGTTCATTATGTAAATTAGCCTGGCGAAATCCCACGGGATTTTATTTTTCATCTAATCAGGTACCTATTGATTTTATTGCTGCGAATATTGGTTCGCCATTATGCTGTATACGGAATCAGACATATGTTCTTCGTCATCTCCTTCATTCAGGACTTAGGTATTCTCCATTGTTCCTGATGCTGTTATTCCTGCTATTTTTTTCCGAACAATCTACTTCCTACAATTCTTTTGTATCAGCAATTTTCCAAAATTCTGAGAAATTAAATTAACCCAACTGTCTCGAAGTGAAATGAATCTATACCCGAATAGCAGAGATGATCCAAAAGAAGACATATTGACATTATTATTACGTTATCTTCAACCTATGATGTCTGCGATAGATATAAGCTATGTCACAGTATTCACCGCAAAGGGAACTCACTATTTTGACATCTAATAATTAGGATAATCTAGTATTTATTGCTATCAATACAGAGATATATTATACACATAAGTTTACTTTACCATCTACGTGAATCGGAACCAGGGGACTATAGAAAATCCTCAAGAATGGACCACCATTTTCTCCAGCCTTTCTATCTCTATTGAAATAGTAGTTGCTCTTTATACGCTACAATTCTGGATAACCGTGATATAAAGCTATATGTAAGGTTATGAACTCGCACTTCGAGTTAACGGAAAACACGATTTGGGTATTGCACGCCATCGCGATTATAAGGTGATCGATGCAATGTTTGATTGCTTGATGAAAAACGCCCTTGACTATCCAATGCTCTCTTCGACGTTTGAGCCAATCAGACTTTCTATCAATCATTGCATTGAGTATTGAGCGAGGTTCTAGACGATCTATCAGGCTTGATTCAATCTTTCCAATCAGACATTTGCTCAAAACATCGACCGACTATGGGGTACTTAAGAATTTGGTGGTTATTAGTAGTAATTCATATGCTTGCCTTGATCATGGCCACCGGTAGAACAGTCGTCTAAAAAAAAATGTAGATGTGAGCCTGTGTCCAGTAATTATAATCAGTATAAGAGTGTGTTTCGTGTAGGAGTCAATTGATGCGCTCTCGACGCGGAAAATTGTATGCAAACAGAATTTAACCTCTGGGAATCATCACTGTTTATACTGTTGACAAACCAACTGCTCCCTCCTCTCAATACTTCTTAAGAAGTATATACCTGCATGATAGCCCAATTATTGCCAAAATATCTCTGACATCTCTTTTCTATAAAACAGGGCTTTACGTTCAAGAACATCTTTTCGAATTGTTGTGCAATGAGTTGTAACATTCACGCGTTGCGATTCTTGACGTCAATGGTATGCAATGTTCTCTATAGAGCAATCCTCGTTCGTTTCTCCTCCCTCATTTCAAAACGACACGTCGGTATTCTTGAGCATCGGCTAGCTATGCAAATGAGCGCTGCTCGACAAGCAATGTTGCCAAATGGTCTGACCAATCATGAGCCTGCAATCCGCAAGGGCTTTCTCCATAAAAAACAATTATCATTCAACTTTGCGCATGTTGCGCGTGCTATCGTTTTGTCCAAATGTCTGTTATTTTCTAATTTCGAGTCGACAATGGTCTCAAACAACTAGGTTGGACTCACTGAAGACGAATCCGGTGTCAAATTCGATTCTGTCTGGCCGACCGACGACACGATAACTGTCGAGCTAACGACTTGAATCTCCAGATAAGGTCGCGCATTTGAATGCGGCGGTTGAGTTCGTTCATGGGACGAATCGGTCAAAATGTTTCGGAGTTATAGTCATTTGAAATTTTGAGATTGATTTCCTGAGCTACTTATGCGATTGAATTGAAACTTGACAGTTAGTTGAAGCAAAAAAACCCACAACTTATCAAAAAATTTCGTTGAGATCACACTGTCAGTAAATTTTGGGAAAATTTTTTTTTCGGGATCTATTCATTGAATCCAAAAAAAATCTGCTTATACCTCGGGAATCATATTTTACAGCAGCGTACCGAATTCCATTTTGATACAACCATAATTCCTAGAGATATTGAGTAAAAATATATAAAATGTCGTGGTTTTTTCTAGATATCGTTATTTTATCCGGATAACCTCAAAAACTACTGATATAATCGGAATGAAACTTGGCAGCTTGTTTGGAAAAGCTAATAGGCAACTTTGTGCAAAATTTCGCGATGAACGTGTCATTACAACAATTCGAAAAAAAAGTTCATAATTTTTTTTTTTCAAATATTCAATATTCAATTCAGTGATGTTCTGATCATATCATCTTCATGCTATACTGTATGAACCTACGAACTGTCATTTTTTGATGAAATACTTGATTTCAATCCGATCTAATCTGTTCTTTTGGAAATATTGGGAAAATGAAAATTGGGTGGATTTTACGCATATTCAAATTCGTTGTCAGAGCGGTCATCTCCATTGAATGCGAAAAAGCTGCTGCCTTCACGGCAGTGCTCTTCTAGGTTCTAATAGTTCTGTTCAAGATATTAGGAGTGAAAATCCAGAAAAAACCTACAAAATGATCCGAAATCCTGCTTGAATCGATACCTGAGTATTGTGATTGCAGGAAAATACAAAGACATGAATCAAATCCGGAGGAGTTTCATGATAGATTTCTTCACTCCACCAGGTTGATTGTCTGGTGTGCTAACTCGGGACAGTGTAGCGTTGGATCTTCATGCATTTAGAGAATTAATTGCAATAGCAGTCACCTCTCAACGATCATTCTTTTGTACGTTTGCATATAATATCTACATCGTCACATAAATGTGCGAGAAATCATTCAAGGTCATCATGAAACTGTCGCAGGTAAACGAATCTGATAAACACCCTATAAATACCCCAATTCTCCCAGCGGACGCTCCCTTCTCCTCTCAATACTGACACCTGTTCAGCGAACACCTACTACTAATACATCTTGCATCGTGTCACTCGTAATCGTGTGGCATCGCGGTTTTAATCGCCCAGAGAGCGGCCTCTAACCATAAAAACGCTATAAATCACTAGAAGCCCCGGGTAACCGCTTCCCCTCACCATCCCGTGAGATACGAGCGGCAAAGCTGGATGTACAGAATTTATTAGCACCGATAACGCGAAAAAAGTATTACGTGATATAAATAAGAAGAAGAAAAGATGGCATAGTCTGTGGATAGCGTAGTGGATAGGAGAGAAGCCGCAGGAACATTGGAGATTTAACGGGAGTTCGGGTATTTATGTGGGAAAACTTTTGACTTTTAGATCTCATGAAACCGCTATATTTCAGAAGGAGGTTTAGGGTTGGAGCCCCTTTTACGGCAGGCCCTAATATGTGCTGATTTGCGTTTGCCTACCTTTTCGTGGCACTTCAAAGCTAAGCAGTTTTGATGCTGCATCGAGAATTCCTTCAGAAGTTATATTGAGACATACAGTGTGTCAATTTGGTAAAGTGCCATTCTTAATATTTAGGCTCCATGCAGGAGAAAAAAGAATGCTAATTTGAATTTTGTTCGTGAGGTGAGAATTTATACCGTCGGTTCTAATCAATTTTTATCAACCCTGTGATAATAATGACCCCTGGAATCTTAAATGGGAATGAGGATTGAATACAACACTTTGTTTTGATGATGATTTGTCTTTTTTGAGAATTCCGTATGCTTAACTTTCTTGGTTGGCACTTCTTCAATTTATTATTCTGAATAACTCAAGAAAATAACTGATGCTACAACAATTTCAGTGATATTTAGGAAGACATGTTTATCATCGAATGAAATTAAATAGTAGATTGTCCTACATTTCACAGAACAGCCATCCACAGTAAAGACCAAAGCTCACCATCAAATTCAATCTTTTTCAGCTGTATTATCCCAACTTTGAGTATTCTTAAATCGACGAGGTCACTATAAATATCTTAGAGATCTTCTGCCGGGTTCGCTGGTTTTATTGAACTCGTACATACATAGAGAATCAATAAATTCCCACTCTAGTATCGATTAAAGCTTATTTTGGGAGGATTTCGCATTATTTTTTAGGTTTTTCCTTGGTTTTCACTTCCAATACCAGAAAACTGTTTTTTCATGGAAAACGTTCTTGCGGATTTCAGGTTTAAACTATTTGTCAAGGGAAGTCTTGGAAACAGATTGCTTAATGAACAATACAAGAACAAAACAAACGATAAACAAAGTGTAGGATTTAAGCTAGTGAACTGTATATAAATATGGTTTTAGATGTTAAAGAAAACCTTCAAATCCTACCTTTATTGTCTGGCTTGGTTGGGTATTTGGTGTGCGTTGTGTGTCTTGAACTGGAATTCCAGGTTGTAGGTGAGAATGGGGTCCCAAACTGCACTTTTCTCGATATATGTTCAGCGGAAAATATGGAAGAATGAAAATTTATAATTTGATGCGTAGAACGAACAAACTTCCTTCAGCTTCGTGTTAGAAAACGGAATGAATATGAATGCATATGTCCTCGAGAGACGTGAAGATGGATTTGAAGGTATACAGGGGGATTGAAAGTAAATGAAATTAATTTGAAGTGAAATTTTGAAAACAATGAAACATGATTAAGGTATGAAATAAAGAAAGTAATAATATTGAATATAAAGAATTAAAATTACGAGGTTGCAACATGCCGGCCACCTTAAATACGCAGTGTTTAATTGTCGCTTATAGGCAGTGGGCAAAGTTTAATGATAGGTCTCCTCAGAATATTATCTGTAGTTTTAACAGACGCAACTCTTGTGTGACAGTCGCTACCAGGATGTAATTGAATTATACGTCCTAGTGGCCATTTACATGGTGGTAGATTCTCTGATTTTATCAGAACTAAAGTATTTTCCTTGATAGGAGTATCTGTGATATGCCATTTACTTCTTTGTTGTAAATGGTGTAAATATTCTTTAGACCAACGGGTCCAAAAATCACGGTGCATACGCTGAAGGAGTTGCCAGCGAGTGAGTCGATTAATAGGAGTAGTCGTATAATCGGGATCAGGTATGGCAGTGAGAGGTTCCATCGTAACGAAATGACCTGGAGTCAAAGCGGAAAAATCATTCGGGTCATGACTGAATGGCGTTAATGGTCTAGAATTGACAATAGCCTCAATCTGAGTGAGGAGTGTATAAAACTTTTCGTAAGAAAGAGTCTGGTCTCCGACTACACGATAAATGTGTGTTTTAACATTTGTCACTGAAGCCTCCCAAAGGCCTCCGAAATGTGGAGCAGGGGGCGGATTGAAGTGCCACTTTATGGCTTCGTGATCAGCAGCGTTTGCAAACAATTTGTTCAAATGTTTGTGAGCACCCACAAAGTTGGTACCACAATCACTGTACATATGAGAACAGCGGCCTCGTCGCGCAAGAAACCGTTTAAGGGCAGCTAGAAATGAATCAGTTGAAAGATCTGACGCAAGCTCGAGATATACCGCCTGTTCAAAATTGAACTTTTGAATATGCCTCCTAAATCTGCGCACTGAACATTTCCGCAAATTCAGTCGATTTTATTGGACCCACCAGCAGCTTATGCTCTTCTACCAACCAGAGGTCAAGAAACTCGATGCGCAGCTGATCAGCTGTTAAAACACCTGCTTCCGTCAACAGCCTCTCCAAGTCGAATAGTGCGTAAGATTTCATTCTCCGATTCCGATTAGCTCTTGTTAAGACTATCAATTCGCTTGCTTTGTTCTCCAAACTAAAATTGTTCTACTCACTTCAGATTATCAAGTATCATTGTTAGATCTTGTTAAGTTAGTGCAATTAGTGTGATAACCAGGTAAACAATTCATGTTATTTAATTCTGCTCCAACTACTCGTTGGAAAGAATTAAATACAAAGCAAACTGTGACGTTTTACAGTACAAATCTGACTCTTTCATCAGACGAAGGAGAAAATTTTCAAGATCATTTCCTTTCGATTTTTCTTTTTGAGTTGAGACTTTTGTCAAATTGACTTTCCTTGAGAAATCACAGCAACACAGATTCATTTGGTTTGAAAGTTTTTTATACTCTCTATACCTCTTTCTTAAGAGGAAATATTACCACCATGTGTTGGTAAATTACAGCCAGGCAACACAGCCACACATTTAACCTCGTTAATATCTCAACGTCAATATACCTTTTCTCTGTCTGGCTAATTTAACATCGTCAATAACCGAGAGAAATATTGGAACTGCGTGAAATCTAGGAAAAAACGGGGTGTCGTTCTAGAGGCTGCAGTGATTATTTTTCGAAATTTTTTTTTTTGGGATGTACTCAATTCTTCACTGAGAATGCGCAATGTTAATTATTTTTCCAGTTTTTACTGCATTTCAGTTTTTATTCTCCCGAAAATTCTTGAATATAAAAAAGTGATAACATTGCGAATTCATCCAATGCACCCAGAAAATTTTTTTTAAAAAAACGAACTTTGGCCTCCAAAAGTCACTCCATTTTATTCGAGGTATTGTTTGCTCATGAGTGCCAAATAGCGTCCATTTCCACAGAACAATGAGCAAAATTACTCTCTCCATTTAACAAAATGCAAGAGGACTTCTCAATTTTTCTTTTCAAATTATCTTATTTCTACATCAGTATTTCTGTATTGTCCCAATCTATCATGCGATTCCCAATGGTCGAACATACATGGTTCACTATTTGGGAGTTTTGTACTTTTCTATTCCTTAGGTTGTTTTTGTGCTCTCGTTTTCTGATATCTATCGATCGAGATGTTTCCCATTTATATGTCTTCTCACAAATATAGGAAATACTGTAAACATAATTTTTTGATTTTTGTTTCTCGTTAATTGGTTTGGTTCTAGTTAATATGGATCTCAAATCATTTTTTTTATTTAAATTCTTCTGATTCTTCTGAAAGTCATAATAAGGAATCACATTCAATCTCGCATTCAATAAATTGAGTCGTTCATGATGGTTGTTTTGTTGATTTGGTTGATAATAAGAAGAATATTTTTTGTCAAAATTTGAAAAAGGTTCTATTCATGAATTCCCTGGGATACCAATTTAATTCAAGAAATAATTGGATGTAATTAAATTCACGTTGACGAATATCATGGGGGTTCTAATGATACCTCTTTCTACACTGAGTTGATCATTTGAATGACAATTTAGATATCTATTTGTAAGCGTATCTTTTCTAACGACACTTTTCAACTGAAACACCAGAAAATAAGAGTTTATTATTATTTTCTAATTCCATTGTGAATTTTAACGTGGGTTCTTGACAATTTATGTATTCGAAAAATTGGTCAAACTATTTCCTTCCATGTTGCCAGATTACGAAAACATCATCAACATATCGCCACCAAGTCTTCGGTTCAAGTAAATATGTATTTAAAATTGTTTTCAAAGTTTTCCATGAATATATTACTCATGGCAGGTAAGAGCTGAGAACTCATTGCCATTCCGAAATTTTGACGATAAAAAACATCTCCCAATTGAAAATATGTTGAATTCAAACAAACGTCTAACATGTCCATAATATCATAGATATTAAATTTTAAATCGTTGATAATTGTGTCATCATGAATGAGTATAGCACTTCATTACTTCAACCTCATATCCTCATAAATTGCTATAACGGACCTGTTGTGAGTTTCCAACCTCATTAGAAGTTATCCGTACCTGAGGACTGAAAGGACATCGGGGCATATTTCCAACTAATTATTCGAGACTAAACTTTGTCCAAAGAACATCCTGTTTCATTAATTTGCGTGGATTCAATGTCCCCTTCATTACATAAATAAATATCATATTCATGGGGAAGTTAGCAACGTGATACTGTAAGATTATTCCATTTTCATCAACAACATTAGGTTTGTTAATTGGACCTATTGGTCCGAAAAGTCAATCAAAAAATTTGTAGACCAGCTGAACTAATTTAATATGCATTTATTTTCGTTTGTTCATATATGATGAAATATCATCAGTTACATTTCAGCTATCGATACTGAATTGAATGAAAGTTTCACTTCCAATTAATATGATACCGTTCGACTATTTTTTTGACGCGATATTCGGACGAATTTTACGTTCGAAGTATGAAAAACGCTCATTCAGACATATATAAGACATTAGGAGGTTTGCAAATGAATTTCTTTTCAAGTCAATATATTTCTCAGTTGCAGCAATATATTAATGTTGTGTGACGATCCATTTATTTTTCATTATGTACACAACGCCGTCCTTCGCGATCATTAACTAGAAACTTATCGTTCCATATTGAAAATTCTATGAAAGCACTGACAACGTGAAGTCAGAAGCCAAACGTACTTTTGCTGATCTCCTGATCATATTGTCCTCACGAAATTTTGTATGAACCTTCGATCTAGTACTATATTTTAATTTGATTCAATCTATATTCTTGGAAATATTGGATGAATAAAATTCGGAATTTGTACATGTACGGAATCATTCGGTAGATTGATTTACCTATTTACGAATGCGGCTTTGGTTATCAAGCCCCAAACCCACTATAGAAATATCAAGTTTCTGATTTGTTTCGTTGGGAATGTATTCTGTTTACGGTCGTCCTCACGGCCTATCGTAAATAAAACAACTTTCGGAAGAAAAAAATCAGAAACTTGATATTTCTAAAGTAGCTTCGGACAATACAAAAATCTCATTCGTGAACGGGAAAAATCAACCTCATGATTCCGTTTACATACCCATTCAAAATTTCATTTTCCAAATACTGCTGAAAAGACAGATTAGATCGAATCGAAATCCAAAACTTCATTGAAAAATGACAGCTTGAAGGTTCAAACAGAATTTTATGAGGACAAAATGACCAGAAAATCGCAGAGTATTGAATATTAAAAAAAAGGAGTTTCATTTTCGAATTGTTTTGATGACACGATTGTCACATAATTTCGCACAAAGTTGTCCTTAAGCATTTTCAAACCAGCTGCCAAGTTTCATCATGATTTAAAAGTTAGAGTTTCTTCAGAATAAACAATTATATCAAGGAAAAACCACAAAATTCAACATATATTTTTCCCATATCTCTATAATTATAATAGATCGAACTGATCAGACTGAAATTTTGTGGACTACTGTGAAACTCAAGGTATAAACAACAGTCTTTTCAAATATGATGAAAAGTTCACGATAAAATTTTTCTGTCAAAAAAATTTTTAATACGTTTTTTTTTTAGTTCACTGACAGTACGATCTCAACAAAATTTTGCAAAAAATTGCGTATCGTTGTTGGATATTCAAACATTTGTTCACAAATGTCAAAATGTATCGAATGAATACTATCAAAATTCTAGATAAGTGCGTATTCCGCGAATCTTCATCGGTGTAATGCTTAGTTCATAGAAAAATGTCGTGTGGCGTTGAAATTACCGACTAGAACAATGAGTAACGTAGAATAGCACGGTTCGTTCGAGTCTCCAATGTTACCTTACAAGGAAATGTTCACGTGTTACCTGCTTGTTCATTTAGCTTAACAAATTATGTATTTTATTTTGTATACGTCATCACTGGTGAAAGTGATGTAATTCTGCATTATCAACAACCTAAAATAGAGTCCATATATGTTCATTCACGTCCTTAATGTATAATAAATTAATCGTTAACAGGAACGAGGACTGGTCGAAGTGAAACAAAATTTTATTGAATAGCCAACGTTTCGTCTATATATTCAGACTTCTTCAGGGCTGAAAGATACATGGTAGTCAGAAATCGTAAAAATCACAAGATTCTACCTTACCTAAAAATAAACATTGTTGACCATAGGTTGTAAACAAACAGGACACAGAGCTTATACACAGATTAAAAACAAGTAAAACGTCTAAGAATAAATTAAACAAAACGAGATCGGAGCTCAGAACTGCCGACAGTCACAATCAATAAATAAATAAATAAACATGCATGAGATGATCCCCGGACAAACCAAGCGAAACACCTGTATTTTATGTCACACATTTTTGTTTCACTTCGACCAGTCCTCGTTCCTATTAACGATTAATTTACTAAAATAGAGTTGTCAGAATGGTCAACTTCATTCTCTGTGATTGCTGAAAATTGTCAAGCTTACGAGAAACGTCAAAATTTTCACTTGATCTATGCATGGAGTATATAATATTCATTATACACGCATATTATCCATATGTATAATATTCAATGGTCGTGGACACATATAATAATTTTTCATCTTCAGTCGTGTGACACGGGTAAGACTGAGATTAACCTTGTCGAATTGGTCACTTATTCGTCTACGAACCGTTGACTTAGGTTTCGTTTCAGAAGGTTTCCTAGTTCACGAAGAAAAATATCA
Organism: Myrrha octodecimguttata; assembly: GCA_958510865.1. Taxonomy (NCBI): domain Eukaryota; kingdom Metazoa; phylum Arthropoda; class Insecta; order Coleoptera; family Coccinellidae; genus Myrrha; species Myrrha octodecimguttata. Next base: position 44,922,804 of record OY294058.1, on the reverse strand, counting down.
GTTTCTTCATTTTTTATAACGCCTTCAGTCGATCAGATTGAAACTGTCAATAACTTCCTTATAGGCACACTTTGCCGAAAATCGTCCATAGCAATAGGCCTCTTGCATTCTATATCGATACAAAATCATAATATACACACTTCAACAATTCGCGAATTGTAAGTAATTCGTTATTAAAAATGGTCAAATCGAGACTCAAGGTTGAAGCGAGAGAAACGCGTCAGATCGCCAACTACTTCACTCGATACTTCAAGATTCACTGATCGATACAGCCGACGCTGTCTATTGGCTTGCTAGAGAGAAAAGTACATGAGAAGAGAGAGAGAGTGGATATATCCTGGTACGTCTCGGAAGCCGCGAAGTTTCGTCCGTTTGAACAGCCGATAGTCGAAGCCAAATTTAAAACATCATTTTCACGTTGAAATCACGGATAGAATATTTGATTCCAATGATTTAAAAAAAATCATGCAAGAGACCTATTACCCCTTGTTAGTGATCGTTACGCAGATGTTCTAATGAATCACTCACATAAATTCCCCGAAGTCCCGAAAAATCGGTCATGTTGGGGTTTGATTGGAAGGATTTTCTTGAAATATAATAAATGTTCTTGTTTATTTGTACTCACCTGAAGGTTTGGAGGACAGTGATCCAAAAGTTCGAGCATATGCCTGATGTTTTGAGCATCTTGTATCACGAAGTTCAACTCCATGTCAAATTCGCCGCCAACGAGCTGCAACAAAACATACATCATAGCATCTTGTTCAAAATATCAGCATGTGAAGGGTGGGCCACATTGGACAATTTTGAAGGGGAAATTCTTTTTGTGTACAATATAGACGGAAACTAAAGTTGGTGTCTTAGAGCCAATCTTCATGAGAAACTCATCAGCGAAAACCACATCTCCATAGCTATGACCGTTAAATAGTTACCACGTGTTTTCGAAAATGTTCATTTCAGAAATAACAATTCTTCTGTTAAAAATTTTTATTACTGTGCAAGTATTCTCGTAGCAACTTCTCTTGTAAAATTCAATGACATTGATTGAATTTTCTGCATACTGCTATTTTATGAGAAATACTATGAAAAATTATTCGTAATAATAATGTGGTGAATTCGTCCTCATCATGAAAATCAGAAAAAAAAAGTCGAACTCCAAAACAAGAAATTCGAATCTTCGGTAAAAGCACTTGGGTAGATCCAGCACTCTATAATACACCATCTGGTCAGCATCTTCGAATGCTGTAGTCACCGAAACATAATTGACCCCCGACTAGACACCGATTGATCTACAGAATTGTTATCCTAACCCTAGGTTTCACGTAGGTACGGTGATGGTACGATCACACTTGATCGACCGATCAAACAATTAAGGTTACATTCTGACAACCGTGCATTTTTGCGGCTCTGATTAACAAAACCACATGGGATGAAAAAAGTTTCGTTTTGGTTGACGGAAGAGAGAAGAAATTGGAAGATATTCATTCTCACACAAGAAAATGTAATGTTGAATTGCTGAAAACATTTTTAAGGCAGAATTGGATTTCATGACTTGTTTCGATATGTCATCAGAATCCTTCACAAAAATGATATGAACAGTTGATGAAAGAGGCACTGAATAACAAACGTCAAATCCAAAGTACTGAAACCAAAGAAAGACAAAAATTCGATTTATCGATAGGATTGACAGACACGATCTTGAAAAACCATCCCCGTGGTGTGGCAGTTGGCCCAGAGAGGTCCCCAATACCGTTGTTGGAGCAGAATAGGGAACTTTTGAAAATGCAACCTAAAATCCCCCTCTTTCTTCCGCAGGAGGTGGACTCAGATCACAGATCTACAAGTTATCTCTGACAATACAAATTTCAACGATAAAACGATAGAAGTAAGGTGCATAGAAGATAAGGTGAATTCGAAGATGCGCTTTTGTTTCGCCAATGTTGGGGAATTCGCTAGAATTCGTTTTTTCCACTGAATGTGGCGCTGTTTGAAAATCACGAACGGTCGTCGGGGCAACTGTCTGTCAGAACTGAATTGACATCAGACCAGACGAGATATAAGATATAAATTTATACCATATTATGTTTTGCAAAACTTTCGGTTGAATATATATTAAGAATTCAATTTAATTTTTGGCTAATACACTATCGCACGATGTTAAACTATAATATAGTAGGCGAGGAGTGAAATTATTAGCTAAGCAATGTGAAATAATTTTACTGAATCTGAGACACCTATCAAGAGTTGGAGTTCCACAGAAAATAAAACTCATTGAATAGGACATACTGAACCGGTCCTATTCGAGTTCTTTCCCATTAAATTCATAAGGTTCACAAATAGGAAGCAGGAGTTTATTCAATGGTTAATTTTATTTCATGGGATTTGAAAACAGCTTTTCTAGTAGCACTTGATAGTAGCATATAGTAGTGAATTTCAATTTCAAGCAGATGGAAATTGTTGAACCATTTATGTAGGTAACTAAGTAAAATAAAACACATTCAATGGTGAAAAAAATTTGCATAATTATGGGGGGTTGATAACTCGATCCTCGATTAGTAAAAATGATTGAAAGACACTTATAAAAAGAATGATATGCTTCCGAGTATCATGAAGTTTATACCTTGTATAAATAGGATTCTTTCTTTTTTTGAACAATTATTTCCATATACATGAACTGTCCAAACAAAATACAAAACAAACCCATTTAAAAGTATCTGAGGATCTACACAATTCTTTGAAGCTAACACAAAAAGGTTTCACGCACTTATCAATAACTAACTGATTATCTGAGAAAACATAAATAAATTCAAAATGACAATTGCCGAATTCCCATTAATGGTGCCATGCGCTCTGATCGGTCGATTGGTGGCGTTTCTGTCGGAGGCGAGAGTATGAAATACAACCAGTTTGGTCTAAAGATTTATTAGGAAAATAAATAAAAATAAGGGCACAATTGTTCTATGCATCCTAAATAAAGGGTAAAAATATCTAGTCATTGAAGGTGTCTAGGTACCAAAACAAATCACTAACTTGACAAATCCAACAATGCAAGCGAAAGATATGCAATCATTGAAGGTGACCAACGAGACCTAACTCTGAAAAACATCGTCCAAACCTGAACTAAAAGTGAAAGATATCTAGTCACTTGTTCTGAGACGGGGTTTTCCTAATAATAGTAGTAGGATAGGGTGGAGAACTCTTCGCAGATAAATTGCTTCTATTTAATGAACCTACAAACATTGTAGGAATAAAGTCACATTCTCAGACGAAAAACACAAAATTCTTATCTACAAACATTGACAAAACTAAAATGGATATTCTCACTGTAGTAACAGCAAGCCGACGAAACAATAGTTTGAAAAGGTTCAAAGAATAGATCTCGAATCAAAGACTTATTTCGTTTGTTTTGAGGATCTCATTTAAACACAGAAACGCTCAAAAAATTACACCACACATGGACACCGATAAGAACTTGTACCCTGTTAATAAATTCAAATGATGCGCCTTAATTATAGGCAATACAACGATAAATTTAACCATACAGAATGTCTCTGTACACACAGAAGGATATTCCATCCAAATTCGCGAAGCATACCAAAATAGCAATAGGAAACGGAAATGCAGGTAACAAACTCAGTCGAGAAATTAATAATAAAAGATATATATCTTATAGAATTTATATTCTATTGAATCACACAGTTGAATATGACATATATCTACATCGAATATCATTTGAACAATTTAACGTCATCCTTTCGAATTAGGAGACTAATTGAAGGTGTGTTCTAGTATTTCAATTATTGTTAGAGAATTGAACATTATTAACTGCTAATGCAATTAGCAAACAGGAAGTCTTGTCTTTATGTGTCCGCTCCAGGAAGGGGAATTGTTCTGTTGCTAACCGCGTTGCTTCCGTTGATCTCTCAACATTACTGTCAGTTCAAATGCATGAGTAATTAGATTGCGAAATATAATCAAGCTTATCTCAATACAAACATTCCATACAATGAATGAATGTCTTTGTAGTATTATCTCCGAATTGAGAACTTCAGAAATAAGCAGCAGAAATTTAATACTGAAGGATATATTGGAAAGGCTTGCACTTTTCCCATTTTTTACGCCCAATAGTTGAAACAGAAGGAAACAAATATTGCATATTCAAATTGTCCATTGTCAGGAATTATATAAATTTTTTAGGTTTTTTCAGGGTTTTCACTCCCAATATCTGAAACAGTACTATTAAAAATTAAACAAAATTGCTTTTTTTCATGAAAAACGCCCTTGCGTATTGCAGTATCAAACTATTTGTCAAGGGCAGTTTCTAGCAGAACAGATTGCCCGATGAACAAAACAGGAACAATACAAACGATAAAGAAAGCGAAATGTGACGTTTCAGAGTACAAATCTGACTCTTTCATCAGACAAAGCAGAAAATTTCGATTTTTCGTTTCGATTTGAGACTTTTGTCGAAGTGACCTTTTTGAGAAAACACAGCAATATAGATTCATTTGGTTTGAATTCACTTGAAAATATAGTAGAATTGAAAAACTTTCAAACCAAATAAATCTGTGTTGCTGTGTTTTCTCAAAAATGTCACTTCGACAAAAGTCTCAAATCGAAACGAAAAATCGAAAGAAAATAATTCTTTCAGAGTACAAATTTGAATCTTTCATCAGACAAAGCATAAAATTTCAAGAATTATTTTCTTTCAATTTTTCCACTCGATTTGAGATTTTTGTCGAAGTGACATTTTCGAGAAAACACGGCAACACAGATTTTTTTGGTTTGAATTCACTTGAAAATGAGGTAGAATTGAAAAACTTTCAAACCAAATAAATCTGTGTTGCTGTGTTCTCTAAAAAATGTCAATTTGATAAAATTCAAAGGAATCGAAAAATCGAAAGAAAATAATTCTTGAAATTTCCTGATTTGTCTGATGAAAGAGTCAGATTTGTACTGTGAAACGTCACAGTTCGCTTTCTTCATCGTTTGTATTGTTCCTGTATTTTCATTAGGCAATCTGTTTTGCAAGAAAAAGCCCTTGACAAATAGTTTTATATTGCAATCCGCAAGGGCATTTTTCATGAAAAATCAATTTTTATTAATTTTTTTTTAAACTTCTGTTTCAGATATTGGGAGTGAAAACTCAGAAAAAACCTTGAAAATAAGCTTTGATCGATAATTATATGAATTTGTCAGAAGTATATTATACTGTATGTTGATACAGAATAAACGATTGACGAACGACATGAATGAAAAAGGCCTTCAGATTCATTACAAAAGAATAAAACGATGAAAGATACAATCAACAAGCAAAACATCAACTACAGAAACAAAGACACCATCGAGAAATACCCAATTCATTAATTGTGATTCGCGGAATTTCCAGGAAATCAAAATAAACTGTTCTGAATTTCATATATCATCAACTTTCGAAACGGATGATTCTTTTTGGCCTCAGTTTGAACTTCGAAACTGTAAATTCCTCGTCACATTTTTTTTGCATATCCCATTCCCAACAGCACTGTAGATATTATTGATTGATGAATACATTGCCTCTCGTTAGATTTAAATATTTGAATTCCATCAACTTTTCAATTTACATATCCGCCCGATATAAATTCGAACGTTTCTATTTTATATTTCAAATTCGCGGCTGCTGATTAAATTTGCAACACTATTTTTATTTGGACGGGAAATTTTCATTTCGGGAATAGGAGTTTTAATTTGACGATGCTGGCTGTGCATTCCAGGCAAAATACAATTATTTTCGTAATCGAGGATGCAACAGCCCTACCTGAAAAATTTTTATTTGAACTAGGATGAATTTCTTTGGGCATTGTTGGTTATTTCGTTCATTTCACAATATTGCACAACAAGGGGGGGATTTATTTCACGTAGCCCACCAACCCGAGGGCTTATGGCCCCGGCCCCCATGGGCGAGGGATTGGGATAAGCCCAATCAGCGCACAGAACACACGAAGTGCTCTTCTACCAGTATGATTTCAGATCTCAAGTCCTACATCCTACACAATACTGTACAATAATGAATTTTAAATATCTGATTAAATTCTCTGCACAACTCCTAATAATTAAGGAAAGAATTGGAGCATTCCATTTATTGTAGCGCTGTTGGACATGAGGAATTTTACATAAAGAGCTTCGTTGCTCAAATTTCCTTACTGATTAGCTGCATAGCGTGCATATCAATAGTTATATTTGGAACACATCATTATAGGATCTCTTTCAAGCAATCTGATGTAAAATCTGCAATTTGCGAAGTTTGAGGTGAGCTGAACACTGCTTTGGATGATAAGGTAGAACTCATGCTGATGAAAAATGCGTAACCGAATTGAATTCTGTCTGTCCGTTTTGCCAGTCGTATAGCAACATTCTCCGAAAGAACTCAAGACTTAAAAAATTGCAAGGTTGATTTGGTTTTATAAAATTTAACATCAAAATAAACCAAATTCAGCACATTTTTCGAATATTTTGAGGAAATGAAACTTTTCGGTTCAAAAATATCTGTTTGTTCTCGCATTGAATATTTGGACGTGCAGTTACGGTGGGCTCATCGTGTAATCCTTATTTTTGAAGGACAATTTGAGGAACGGTACCTTTAATTACCGCTAAAATTTATTCACCTTCTACTTGGTGACATCGTTGAGAATGTTGATCGCTATTGGAGACACGTCTGTTTTACAGCAAGATGTAGCTGCTGGCCGACATTTTTAGGTACCTTCCCAACCAGTCGATTGTTTAATGGAATCCTATAAAATGAACAGCCATAGCTCCAGATCTATCCCCTCCAGACTTTTTTTCGTGTAATAATAATTATTTATTTAATACCCTAGGACACCCTAGTAAATAGGACATGTCGAATTCACAAATGACATCAAACGTCATCAACAATATGAAGGCAATACCTATAAAATTCGGTAACAGAACAATAACATCTACTCAAAAATAAATTCTCAAGTCTTTTCTTGAACGCTATGAAATTAAGAGATTTTGAAAACTTGAGGAAAGACAGTTGGACATTTTCACAATCTGGGTACGTTGGAGAACTTTCAAACTCATCGGTTTTATGTTTCATTATCAATAGGGCAATGATAGCAAACTATAAGCAACTTAAGCAAGTTTTCAAGATTTACGAGTTCCTGAATTGAATATTCGGTGAACGATACACTTTTGAGAGACGATTGCTCGGTTGAGCCAGCGCAGTTACCCCAAAGTAGGATGTTGTAGGAAAGATTACTTCAACAAGGCTGTAATAGATATGTTTTAATGAAATGAAGTGTAGCCCCACAGGTGTAACTGATCCTCACGACTTCAGGCCTTGACCACGATCGGAGTGTCATCGGCAAAAAGCACCAGCAGAAGAAGAGCCAAGTGAATGGGTAAATCATTAAGGGATACTAAAAACAAAAATGGCCCAAGAACGGAGCCCTGAGTAGTCCCACAATCGTTACGAAATTGACAAGTGAAACCAACCTTCACACGTATTGTTCTCTGGTTTAGATAGCTGAGCAAACAATCTAAAAATACTCCCCTGAATCCCAAGCTGAAGCATTTATTTAGAATAAACTCAAATGATATTGTTTCGAAGACACAAGACGTGTGAGTTGCCATTCATGCATTCGAAAACTGCTTCTGTGAAATCGCCGTCTGTATTGATCGACCGAATGTAGCTTAATTAACCTCACAATGTACCAGAATTCAAGGCAAAAGATTTAGCAGAAGATAACATTGTAGGGAAGTTGGTGGGCCTCAATTTGAGTATGTGTTGGATCGAACTCTTGAGGACACTAATCTCGTTTTTTTGAAAAAATTCACTACTCCTGCATTGTCTCTTCTAAATTAGTAATCATCTTATGCTCCAGGTGAATTGGATGATATTGCATCTTCAAAGTCAAAGATTATGCCAATGAATGATCAAATCTCAAAAAAAAATATTCAGAATAAAAAGAGCTTCTCAACAAAAAATTGCACTACCCATCTTACATGTTCAAATTCAAGTAGGTGGGGTTGTCATGCATAGGGATGAAATGATATGATGATGGCTTTTAAGTGGGAAAATGTCCCCCGTAAGAACGAATTGACGGATCCGAGCAGCTTCGAAAAATTTTCTCTACAAACTATCTGTTTCCTTTCTAAAGTAACACTCCCCACTTGTGCCGAGGTAAATATTATCTTCCCATCTAGATCTCCAAAGATGAGTACTCCTCCGAGAGTATTCAATCGTGTATTCAAAGATTTCATCCACTCATATCAAAACGCGTTCAATCCACTCTTCTTTCTCAATTCCACTTCGCAAATACAGTCTGCACCTGAAGTTTGACCTTGGCGTTTTTGTTTCTTGTCATTACTCCAGGCTGAATATAATTTTCTCTTCCATTTGAAGTTCACCCCCCATTTCCTCAACCAGAAAATGATGAAATGCCACAAATTACACTCTTATCATTCGAGAGAGATGCTTTCTCTATGTTTGTTTTCCTCATTTCGGAATGGCCTCCTGGAACCTCCAACCGAAATTCTAATTTGGAGAGAAGGGGGCGCACAGCCCCTGTTCCTTGGAGTTCTGGCGGATCGTGAGCAGAATTCGGTTTCCTGCCTAATGAACCGATCGCGTGATGAGTTGGTGGTTGCAGAAGCTCTTCGATATTCGATATTTTGGGGTACATTTTTATATTCCCAAGGGTTGAGATGAGAAGTACTGGATTTCAATTCGATCTTATCTGTATTTCTTGGAATATTGGAAAAATGAAACTTTGAATGAGTTCATCTGCGGAATCATTGGGTGGATTTTACGATGACTCAATTTTAAAAAATTTTTTCTTCAAAATTTCTTTCGAAAAAATTTCTTTTTCTGAAACAATTGTTCATATTCAAGAACAATTTCAGTTATACTTTGAACTCCATGTTTTACAGCAGTGTACCAAATTTCAATTCGATACGGCTATCGTATCGTATCATAGTTTTAGAGATATTGGGAAAAATACGTAGAATTTCGTGATTTTCTTCTCGATATCGTTGTTTTTTCGGTATAACTCAAGAAATACTTTCTCAATCGTGATCAAACTTCGCAGCTATTTTGAAAATGATGATGGACAACATTGTGCAAAATTTCGTGATGATCGTGGCATTAGAACTATTTGAAAAAAAAACTTCGAATTTTTTTTATCAAATATTTAATATTCTGTTATCTTCTCATCATATAATCCTCATTTAATTCTTTATGAATCTTCAAACTGCCATTTTTCGATTAAGTACTAGATTTCAATTCGATCTAATCTGTATTTTTGGAAATATTGGGAAAATAAAATTTTGAATTGGTATATCTGCGGAATCATTGGGTGGATTTCACCCATTCACGAATTCGGCCCTCGTAATTAAGGTCCAAACCTTCTCTACAAATATCGAGTTTCGAAGTTTTTTCGTTTGGAAGTTATTGTGTTCACGGTCGGCCGTTAGGCGATATTTGTAGAGAAGGTTTGGGGCTTAATTACGAAGGGCGAAGTCGTCAATGGGTAAAATCCGCCCAATGATTCCCTAGATATACAAATTAAAAATTTTATTTTCATGATATTTTCAAAAATACAGACTAGATTAATTGAAATCCAGTACTGTATCGGAAAAACCTAGAAAAGCATTGTCGTGAAGGCAGCAGCTTTTGCGCGCATGTGCAAATTCGTTGCAAAGCGGTCATCTCCATTGAACATGCGCGCAAAAGCTGCTGCCTACACGACAGTGCTTTTATGAGTTTTTTGTCTCTGTGCTTCTAGCACAGGTTTCAAATTATCTACATTCATCATACGTTCATTTGATAAATTTAAACGATAATAATTTTTTCCGTTGCGCAAAATCATAGAGCAGATTGAACAACACTGATTTCACTCATTCTGTTATCTGTGACTGCACACAACTACACTGATCTACACTGAGCAGTGAAAGACAGCGGAGTTAATGTACAATAACATTTTCAGGCAGGTACAACGAACAAACATTATGTTCTGAGAATCATGCCTGCCACGAATGTCAGGGCTGTCCTTTATGCCGTTACCATCACATTTCCAAATCCCAAGGGGAAAAATATCTAACTCTATCCGTCCCAAAACCAATGTTTACCTTCACTTAGTCTCTGTCCGTATTAGCACCACCCGTTTAATTAGGATTTATCCCAGTAATCTTCCCTCTGCATTTTGAATGGATCAACCCGATTTTCGGCAAGGAGGGTCACCATTTGCCCAAATGTGAACTCCATTATTATCCCGACAGATTCCTGGTGAGAAGGGATCGAAAGGACGGGAAGAATACGGTTTTAATTAAAAAAGTGCTCGAAGAATCTGAATCTCGACTCTCGCTCTCGAGTGGAAATAATTTTCGATTAATATTTCTCCAGTTTGGGAAATATTTCTGCTGGATACGGAAACCTCGAACAAATATTCCCAACTTTTTCCTTTGTTCTTATCGGAAAAAATCGATGGAGCCACTCGGAGAGTTACGAACAGCTAAGACTCTACTACCTAATATTCATTAGTTTCAGGCGTCTGCATGCACCTACATTCTGTTATAAATGAAGGAGACCAAAGCTGATATAGGAGTCAAATTTCATAGCCAGACTTGAACAATTCCGCAATGCAAAATTCGGTGAAGAATAAAGACTAGTATAGGCTGCTAACGACGGAAGAAGCAACTATGAAACTCGATATTTGTAGAGTAGGTTTGGACCTTAATTACGAAGACCTAATTCGTGAATGGGTAAAATCCACCCAATGATTCCGCAGATATACCCACTCAAATTTGTTTTTCCTCAATATTCACAAAAATACAGATTAGATCGAATTAAGATCAAGATTTTCATCGAAATATGTTGGTTCGAAGGTTTATACTGAATTTCATGAGGATATAGTATGATTATAAAATCACAGAATATTGAAGGAATGATAATGATACGATCATCACTAAAATTTGCACGAAGTTATTCAGCAGCAGTTCCAAATTAGCTGCCAAGTTTTATCATCATTGAATCATCAGTATTTGTTGAGATATTCTGAGAAAAACAACCATATCGAGAAATAAACCACGAAATTTTACATATTTTTTTAAAATATCTCGAAAAATTATTATAGCATCAAACTGAATTTGGTTCACTGCTGCAGAATATAAAGTCCAAAGTTATGATCAGAATTTTATTCGAGTAGAATTAATATTCGTTTGAAATTCACTGAGAGAACTTAACCTTCACATTTTGAAATTCAACCAACCCTGGAATTTTCTAGTCGATAGGATTCTCCGTAGATTCCCGAAATCGTGCCTACGGACGGACGCCCAGCCGGACAGAATTGATTTTGACGCCGGATTCATCATCAGTGAGTCCAACCTAGTCGTTCGAGACCATTTTCGGCTGAAAATTCGAAAATTACAGACATTTGGACAAAACGATAGCACGCTGTTTTTCTAGAACATGCGCGCAAAAATATTAAGAACGCGTAATTCCGCACCCTTCTATATTACAGAATTTTTGAAAAATTTAAACTGAAATGGGGTGAAAATGAAGAAGTAAATAACATTGCGCATTCTAACAACATAAATAAGTACATCCCAGAAACAAATTCAGAAAATAATTACCGAAGCCTGCAAATTGACACCCCGAGATTAATAAAATTTCAAGCATTTCGATATTTTCGCTGCTATTGGCATCGCTGCAGCATGCAGACCGTAGATAGCTGGCTGTACTCAGGATGCTTGTGAATTTTTGAACGTGAATGTGTTGCCGAAATACCCGAAGCTACAATTTACCATCCAAATTCTAAAGAAAATTATGAAAGCGACCTGAGTTCGATGGCACGTTACAGTTTGCTCTGAATTTAATGAAGGAATTCCAAGCAGCTGTTTTAACGCTCTTTGTTGTGGGGAACAGGGAGTTAGCGTTTGGTCCAGATGTCTGCAATTTTCAAATTTCAAGCCGAATTTTTCTTACAAGATCAGCTTGGAAACCGTCGTCCAGCTGGCCGTCCATCCAGCCCTATGTACTCTGACTTTCGAAGCAATGGACATAGAGTCTTGAAATTGTTAGTATAGGTTTTGAAGCCTAAATTTCTTCACCAAGTTGAATAGAAAGAGTCAGAATACGGATTTTCAGTTATATGGATCAGAAAATTTGAGGTAAGTTCCCCAATATCTCAGAAAGAACTGATGAAATTTCGTAAACTGAAGAACTCCAATGCAAATTTCAGTGCAAAATTTCGTGAGGATCTTATTGTACGAAAATTGAAAAAAAGGCCAACATTTTACAAACTTTTCTCGTTGAAAATTTTTTATCAGATTTCAATGAAATTGGGCCTAGACCTTGTAGTCAATATTCAACAACAGTGTTCCATGTGTTGATTTGATCTGATAAATAATGAGAAATATCGTTGTTATTGGAAATTTTGCGCGTTCAAATTAAATCTTCAAAACTAGTTGTAGGAAACCGACGCGCAAATTTTCATGAAATTTTGAGTATTCGTGTTAGTGCAAATTGAAAAATAATCGTGAGAATTTATCGAATTTTCCCTGAGAAAGAAAGACACTCTGTCTGAAGAGTATTCATCATCTAAAAGAATTTGGCACAGATACTGCATTCATCATTTAACATATTATTTCAAATTTCAGTTCGATCAAAGATTGATCTTCCCAAATATTATGAAAATATGTAGAATTCCGTGGTAATTTTGTAGGTACCGTTTTATTTCCGGAATATCTCAAAATATACAGACCCGATCATGATGAAATTTGCTAACTGCTTGGCAAATGCTGATGCCGAAACTCGTGAACAATTTCGTGATGATGGTTTCATCAGAACGAAAACATTCTGAACATTTCTTCGTATAATTTAAATCTGGTCATCTCCTGATCATCACGGAACTCTGCATCAACCATGGAACTGTCATATTTCAAATCATGTACTCGATTTCCATTCGATTCGATCTGTATTTTTGGAAATTTTTGTAGAATGAAATTTTGAAGGGGTGAGTATATCTGCGAAATCATTGCAATTCGCGAACTGGGCCTTCGTAATTAAACTCCAAACTTGCTCTATAATTATCCAGCCTATAAGTGAAATATTTCACGAATTATTGGGTCGGAAGAAACGACCTAGAACTCGACATTTAGAGAGAAGGCTCAACTTTAATTACGAAGCCCGAACACGTGAATGGGTAAAAGCCGCCCCATGATTCCCTAGATATACTCATTCAAACTTCAGAATGGATTCAATCGAAATCCAGTACTTGATTGAAAAGTCAAATCTTGTAGTGCATGCAAAATTCCATGAAGACCATACAACAAATTCATATACAAGCGCGCAAAAGCTGTTTTCCTAAAAATTTTTCCGTGGACCAACCAACATTCCATATTTGCGGAATTAAAAACCAGCAACTGAAATAACCGAGTTGTTTCGAGAAATATATCAACTACATTTACATTATCAGGTATGATCTTCAAAATTATGGATATCTGGCTTGAAGAACAGTGGCGCAGTTGAAGTATATACCGGGTGATCCACGAATACCGTTAGTTAGGATATTTTTGGGAAGGAATCAAAATTCACGTTTGCAATTTCTGACTGGAGCTTTTACTAGAGAGATTCACCGGAAGTGATCTCAAATTTCGTTTTTCAAATGGGAAGCCCCGTATTTCATAATAAAAATAGATTCCTTATGAATTTCTGAGTTGTCTCAGTGTAAAACTTTTGAATTTTTGTCAGAAAATTATTTTTCTACGTGAAATTCCAATAACAGAAGTGGAAATTGCGCTCTGCTAAAATATGGATATCTTCTAGCATTTTCATCGAAAAAATGCAGTTTTTCGTTTAAAAGTAATGTAGGTGTGTAAATATCACCAATGTCCTAAGATTTTCGTGAAAAACAATGTACGCGATCACCTTTCGAATTTTATTCTTTTCTCCAAGAAAATTATTGTCTCGAAGGGAATGGAGAAAAATTGAACATTTATTTAAGATTGTATTCATAGAAATTCTGAATTTTCATTTTTGCTTGTATTTTTTCGAAGATTAAAATTAGAAATACAATCGTAACTGCATATCTCAGAAAATATGAATTTTAGGCCATTGGTGTCATTTCCACTCCTACATTATTTTTCAACGTAAATTCTACTATTTCCATGAAAAGAATGGGGTTATAATTTGAAAAAAAAGAGTTTTCACGTTTTCGAAATCACCATATTTGACAACGCTTTTGTGACTTCCTTTATCAAGGGTTTCAATTCTGACTATTGCTCCATTTTCAACATTTTATTGAAATTTCACGTTAAAAAAAATTATGACAGAAATTCCAAAATTTCACTCTAAGACAACTCAGAATTCCATACGGAATCTATTTTCATTATAAAATATGGAACTTTCCATAAGAAAAACGAAAGTTGGTGTCACTTCAAGTGAAACTGGAAGTCCCACGAATCTCAAAAAATTTACATTCAGTGATCTCTCTAGTTAAAGTTTAAGTCCAAAACCTCAAATGTGAATGTCGATTCCTTCCCAAAAATATTCTAACGAACGGTTTTCGTGGGACAGCCAGTATATAAATAACGCGAACTCCATCATAACGAATTCGTCCTGAAATTCCCTTTCTCAAGTGATTTTCGCTTTTTTTAAATGCTTGTTTCTCCTATGCTATAACTATCTTGAACCCAAAATTTACAATCTCATTCCAGAAAACTTGAAAAATATAAGAAATATAAAATTTTTCAAGAGACAACTGAAAGCTTGGATGAGTATTAACACAAGACTTCAAATAAAAAATTTAATAGATAATAACTAATAAGAAACATACAGACAGTAATTTAATTTGTAGACAGACCTGATGATATCTGAAAGCTTGCATCAATTCACCTGATTGGATATTTTTTTCACCGATTTTGAGAAACTAGCATAAAAAATGCTGATACCTGATTAGACATATTCACACTCATGAATTCTCTATTTGTTTTTCGTTTTTCCTTTCCTTAATTATTTAATGTATCTCTCATAGAACAATTTTAGAATTATTATTGATTTAATTTTGCGCACTGGTTATAATATTATTATAAACCTCAGCAATGTAATCAGTTTATTAGGCAAAATAAACTTTCTTCTTCTTCTTCTCCTAAGTCTTAAACGAATATGACTTATGATCACTGAAAATAAATTTTAGAATAAGCACAGCTATCATCTGCCAACATTCGTCATAGAGCTATGAAGGACATCATTGCTTTTCACATCTCTTTTTCATAATCACTCTACCTTGTAGAATATATTGAAATATATTAAAATTTCTTCTTTTCGTTTCGAAGAACATTCTTCATACGTAACGTGTGTCATTTCATGATATCACTTCTTCATCATTTGAATCTGATGTCAACAAATTGACAAATTTCGAACATATGTCACACGCAAGTTTCGTAATATTGCCAGCATAAATGACACCGTTCTCGGAAAAACAGAAAAGTGAATTACACACGATTGCTTCGAAGTTTCGAGACTGCAATAACTTTCCAGTCATAAACGTGATACCGGCTGCGACATAAGCCGGAAAATAAGGAACTGTCACAAAAGATAAAGAGATAACTGGCTATGTTATAGATAAAGCCCTCGGACTGTCCTCAGGGGAGAAGGCGAATTAGAGAAAGAGCAAGTCAGATCTGTTATGGACGGTTCTAGTGAGCCTGCATTCTAAGGTGGGCACATTTTATGTGTCCTTTGTTCCGTGCTTTCCACCGAGGAAATAGGCGAACATTACAGTCGAAGCTCAGATGAAATGGGGGTTTCAAGGACATATGTGGTGCTATTTCAATCCAGAGAATGAGCCTCGATTTTTTCATCATCTAAGCTTTCTGAAAGGTATAGCTAGCTGAAAGCCTCCAACAAAAGGAGCATAAAATTTTCATTTACCAAGTTGTTTCGTGAACTACATTTTTTTGCGATTTGTTTCATCAAAATGAAACGATAAGATTAACAGAAAACTTTAATCACGTTTGAGCAAAAAAATTTAGAGATGCACGCCGTGAAGGCAGCAGCTTTTGCGCGCATGTTCAACGTAGATGAC
Source organism: Myrrha octodecimguttata (assembly GCA_958510865.1). Lineage (NCBI taxonomy): Eukaryota > Metazoa > Arthropoda > Insecta > Coleoptera > Coccinellidae > Myrrha > Myrrha octodecimguttata. Next base: position 44,906,722 of record OY294058.1, on the reverse strand, counting down.
CGCTTCAGCAACGGATTTGAACATGCACGCAAAAGCTGCTGCCTTCATGGCAGTGCTTTTCTAGATATTTTTTGATAAATTACTGGATTTCAATTCGATTTAATCTGTGTTTTTGGAAATATTGGAAAAATAAAATGTTGAATGGGTATATCTACGGAATCATTGAGCGGATTTTACCCATTCACGAATTCGACCTTTGTAATCAAGCCCCAAACCTACTCTACAAATATGGAGTTTCTAAGTCATTTCTTCCGGAAGTTATTGTGTTTACGGTCGGCCTAACGGCCGAATTCGTGAATGAGTAAAATCCACCCCATAATTCCGCAGATGTACCGATTCAAAATTTCATTTTCCCAACATTTCCAAAAATACAGATTAGATCGAATTAAAATCCAGTACTTCATCGAAAAATTACAGTTCGAAGGTTCATACAGAATTTAATGAGGATGATGTGATAAGAAAATCACAAAATTTTTTGTTCAGGACCCGCTGAAATTTTGCTAAGCCTCCATGAATTTACACATCCAATACATTGATTTCAATTTGATGAAATATTTATTTTTGGAAATTGAGGCGATGGAATTTTTAGTACTTTGACTTCGAATTCGTACAAGCGTGTAAAAGCCATAATTTTTTCACAATCTATGGTTCTCCGAATTATACCCGTATTTCCATATTAAAAACTGAACTGCATACCTTTGGTAAAATTTCCAACGCACTCTCGACTAGCGAAATCTTTACACTACTACATCAAACTGATCTATGGCCCTATCAATTCAACCCTGCATTCGCAGGTATCCCGTCCAGATATGCCAAAGTGGATGCGTAATATGACGGAAATTCATCAACGAGATCCGTATCGCTAGTCAATTTAGGCCGATGATGGGATCTCATCCATTCTCTATGAAGTTATCGCCTGTCGCCAGTCGATAAGCGAGAAGGTGCTCGTCCGTACACTGTCACTCAGCCGACAGCATGGACGGGCTAACGACGCAAACCAGACGGAAATTGGGTTTCCCTAGGGGGGTTCGAAACAACCAGGGTTTGAAAATCCATTTCTTCGCACTTCTGGTTCTTGAAGAGATCTACCAAGATTTCAATGTATGGGACCAGCAATTCTTCTATTGAAGTTATATTTGGGCAACTGTGAAAGTTTCGTACTTATGTTTTCAAACGTTGAGGATGAGTGCAATGGTATATCAGATAAAGATACTGGGTTTGAAAAACCATCATTCCATCACTGATCTCTGTGTTAGATAACCTTTTTGGAGAAATTACTTCTAAAATCTGAGTAAAAGACATCGTCACCTGACCAATCAGGTCGATTCTGTTTGCAAATAGCAATATTGCGAGGAAAAAGATATTGCTATTCTAACAAGATTGGAATTATTGGTATTATAATCAACGATTTTGAGTAACATGATCTGTCACTTAAGCAAAAATCTTGCTATCTTAGCAACCTCAAAATAGTACTTGCTATGCTTGACAACATTTGTTTCAGTCTATTTCTTCCAAGAATTCGAAAATATTGAAGATAGGGAAGTATATTCTAATAGGAATTGTTTCATTTGATTTCTGAAAACCAATATTCTATTGGTATCCAGGAAATTGGTCAATTTGACTTTAATTTGTTTTCATCTTTCGTAACATTTTGGAAAAAGTCGATATTTACATGAATAAAAAAAAATATATGCTATTCGAAATGTGTTCAAGGTTCTCTAGAATATTTAATGTCAAGGAAAATTCTCAGACTAAAATACAAGCATAGTAGACAACAGCTGAAATGGTTATTCTAATCATCGCAACAACAGCCCTTTGAGGTGCCAACGAAAAAGTTTATCGAATTTCGAATTATTAACGCCTGAATTAAATTGTTGCAGTTGATTTCTGGTAACCAATATTCTTTTGATATGCACGAAATTTGTTATTGGTCAATTTGACTACTTATGTTTCCTAACATTTTTTATGTCGATGTTTACATGAATAATGAAAGCCGTAGATAGATGTTATGTATGCGGAACCATAAAAAAATTTACCAAATAGGGTTATTTTCTTCTTCCTTGTAGCTATAAAGTCACAAATACAGTGTTGTCAGCTCTAAAATCACTGATTAAGAAAGCCCATCATAGCAATATTGCTCTGAAAACATTCATAACAAACATTGCTATAACACTAGAAACAGAATATGTAACATCATGGTTTTATTGCTACGAATCAGAAAGATAGCAATATGACTAGAATAGCAAGGTTCATGACAATACTCAAACCGAATGACCTGATTTTCTACAGTTTCAAAATGGCGAATGATTCGGGATCTCTGAATAAAGAACATAAGGAAGGAGCATAATGCCTCACAAAGTGGGTACAGGATGGATGTTGCATATGGCCGACTTCTCTTTCACTTTGAAGAAAGAACAACTTGTTCCGACACTTCTTTGTCTGAAGGAACTAACTAACATGAGTAATACTTGGAGGTTAAATATGGACGCCTATGTCCCACGTTTATACGAAGTAGAAAAGCGTTATGCTTCTTCCTGTTTTTCTTTATTCAAAGTTCGGGATCGATTCCTTACTGCTTTTTCCCAAAGAAGTCACAATGTCGCACGAATTTTCCTATTTTGAGTTTGGGCTCGCTAAAATTCACGCCTCATTCTGCATTCTTTGTGCAACCATTTATGTGTTCATTAACTTTGATGATATTCTTTGAATAACCTTGATTGTTTCTTCTGCAACGTCGTGCCAACTGAAATGTCATTTAATTCAGGGAAATTCGGTGAAACAGATCTATCTCGAAAACTCCATTCTAAGACATGAACGTTGAAATAAGTTTTTCATTTGTCTGCGACTCTGCGATCAGGAGTTTGATTCTGCATTCTATGAATTCCGAACTGTGAGTACGTAACACGTTGTTACAAGGATTCGAGCATATGAACTAGGGTTCTTCAACGACTATAGCGCCGGACAGAATCAGCAATCACTTCAATTGGACTGTCGTATATTTTGTATTGTATTCAGATCGCTACCTTTGGAACACAGCTGGATCTCGAAAGAAACCCACATTTGATTTTGTTTTACTGATTGTCCCATGTTATTTGTAGATATTCTGAAGAAGGAAGAGAGGTTTTGCGAATGCTTAAAATAATACAATGAATGGTATTCTAATCAAAAAAACACATCAGCAATCTCGATCAACTAATAAAAAATTATTCTAAAGGGTGTTTTAAATCGCGCGTTTTTTTTAAGAATAAATAAAACATATTTGCATTCATTTTCAAAACTTTTTATTGGTAATTGAAGTATCAGTTATGATATTTATTTACGAAAAATAATATCTGTCAAATGGCCTCCTCTTGCAGCTCTACAGACGTCCACTTTTTTGTTGAAATTTCCAATGACATTTTGACATGACTGAAGCTCTATCTCACTGATGACACGAATAATTTCATCCGTTAGGAATCGATTGTGGATTATTCTTCTTGACATAGCTTTTCACATAGCAAATCACATGATCCTGGTGGCCAACTGACATCACCGTTCCTAGAGATTTTTCGTCCAGGAAATTTTTGTCTCAATAAATCAATCGTGTCATTTGCAAAGTGAGGTGTAGCGCCATCCTGTTGGAACCAAATATCCTCTAGATCAATATTCATTAATTCAGGTCACAAAAATTCTGTTATCATCCGACGGTATCGATCACCATTGACAGTTACAGCTTCACCAGCAGCATTTTCAGAGAAGTAAGGTCCAATTACACCACCTGACCATAATGCACACCAAACAGTGACTCGTTTAGGATGTATAGGTTTCTCATGAATAATTCGTGGATTTTCCTCACCCCAGATACGACAATTTTGTTCATTAACAAAGCCACCAAGTTGAAAAAGTGCTTCATCGGAAAACATGATATTTTGAGAAAAATCAGCTGATTCTTCATTGATGAAATTGAAAAATGAACGTTTTGAATGATCTTATGGCTTTAGTTCCTGCATTATTTGGACCTTATATGCCTTCAGAGCTAAATCCTTGTGTAAAATACGCCATGTTGTGGACCCACTAAGTCCAACTTGTTGCGAACGTCGTCTAATGGACATTCCAGGGTCTTCAGCAACACTTTCACGAACCAAATCAATATTTTCTTGTGAACGACCGCTACGACTGTAATTTTCACGTTTTTGATCTTCCACTTAACCGGTCTCTTGAAATTTTTAATAATTCAACCAATAGTGCTTTGAGATGGACGATTATGTAAACCATAAAATTCACGTAATTTCCTTAAAACACTTCTCGCAGAACGCTGATTTTCATAAAATAATTCAACAATTTTAACGGTTTGTTGTATTGTGTACGAAGTCATTTTCATAAATGTCATCATACACACTTTCTAAATGTCAAAATACCCAGACGAATTCAGTGCGCCATCTATATTTTATTTATTCTTAAAAAACCGCGCAATTTGAAACACCCTTCATATTCAAGACGAGAGATGAATCAGAAACAAATCATTATTACATATTATGTCTATTACTATACTATATATTACTAGTCCATATTGGTAAACTCTTCAGAAATCACAAGCAACAATACTCTACCACACCATTCAGCAACGTAACACGCACGAACGCCTCTGAATATTGGGTTACTGTAGAAACAAACTTTATGCTCGCTACCTACCAGTATCGAATGAAATTGCGGATTAATATACTGCGCATCAGAAACTTCTCTTGGAACTTACCGCAAACTTCGGTTGATTGGTAGCAGAAATTCCGCCTCAGCTCACCTTACCAAGATTAATGAAACCAATACCGGAACCCGGGATCTCATAAACATTGAACACGTACCGGCAAGAGCGATAATCGAATTTCATAACAGCTTTATGGACACACATCAACGACTGTGACAAGATCAGATATATTGCGTGATTCCAATTCCGTTCTACGGCATCCGATACGTTCGAAAAATCATATTTTCCGATTTGTGATCAGACGATAATTGCAGTTGCGATGATTTCGTGATTTCATTTTCGGCGGACGAGAACCGGTGGAAATGAAGATAGACATGCAGCCACCATGTGCGAATGATTGATATGGCGGTAGGCTAAACATTGCTGGACGTTGGTGATTTTCTGCCGTCAAAAATAATACGTGATTAGGGACACTGTTGAACCCCATCTTAAGTGACCCAGCTGATAACTCAGAAAAAAACCAGAAAACAACTGAAGTGAAGTAAGCAGCTCTTGCGCGCATGCTCAAATATGTTGTTCACTGTCGCCCTCACGGCCGATTCAATTATTATACTTTCGGGAAAAACAACTTGAAGATCCAACATTTGTAGAGTAGGTTAAGATCTTGATTACGAAGGCCGAGTTCGTGAAATCCAACATATTAATTCCTCAAATACACCCATTCAAGATTAAATTTTTTCCAATATTTCCAGAAGTACCTACATATTGAATTGAATAAAATCGAGTACTTGATTGAAAAAACACAGCTTGAAGGTTCATTCAGAATATCGCGAGAATAATATGATTAGAATATCGCAGTATGAGGAATATTTGAAGATGAAATTTTTGGATTCACTATTCAAATTGTTTGTGCAATTTTCTTCCTTGATGATTTCCGAAAAAAAATTAAACTGTTCTGATATTGATTATCGCTCATATAAGCGAATTCATTAAAATTAAGACCGAAACAATCCAATATTCGAGAAATTTTCTCTTTGAATTTACGATCTCAAAATTGTGCAGGAAATTGCATATTATTATGCTTCACTAACTACAAAGTTTCAATCTGATACTTTGGTAGTTTCTGAAATATTCAAAAATTCAAATAGTTATTACTCCAAGACCGTTTGGCCGATCTGGCTCAGTCTAACTTCTCTGTACCCACGTTATCGTGCCTACGGACATACGGCCTATATAATCAATTTTGACACCAAATTCGTCATCAACGAGTTCAACCTATTCGTTTGACACTAGGTCATTCTGGAGGCCTATTAGTATATTTAATTTATTATTTAAATACCCCGAGCGAAATCTTTGGAAGGCTTTAAAATGGAAACCAATAAATATTTTTCAGAATGAAGGTTAGTTCAACCTCGAAAGATTTCGACAATTTTGGGTGAATTTTTTTTTCTCTCTGTAGACATGTAAAAAAAATGTTGAGTTTGAATTTTGGGAAAATTTTTTCACGGAAAATTTTAGAGAGTTTAGTATATTGAAATAATGCTATCCAATTTGGCAACTGAAAACAAAATTTCCATCTTGGTAGATTTTCTGCCATTTTGAAATATTTTCTCCAGAATTCTACTCCACAATTGTATTGATCACCAAAAAATACTAAGATGTGACCAAAAACCGTCATTTCAAAGGTCACACATAACATAGATTTTCCGCCATTTTGTAATATTTTTCCCGAATTCTACACAACAATTGAAATGACCACCAATATATACTAAGATGTGACCAAAAACCGTTATTTCGAAGGTCACGCATAACTCACCACAGTTATCAGAATATTGCTCAAAGTTGACATTAAACACCCTGTATCTCTTCATGCTTCGAAAACAGGGTATCTGGCATATCGATAATTCTGAATTAGAATATAGAAAAGATGAAACATTGTGCCAAGTATTTTTTGTATTGTATTTTTTCACTTTGGCGTTTTTTCAAGTTTTTGACTTCATTCATGATATGCTAATTCGTATCATTTTCGATTTTTTAATTCAAGACTTGGTATATTTGTGGACAATAAGGTATATAATAATTCATCAATATCGGAGGATATAATGTGAAGGTATTAAAAAAAACTCATTTAAAAAAGACTGACTTATAACCTTCACCAAAAAAGACTTGTTTGTATTCCATGAAAAATCAAATTCTTTCAATTCCCGCCACTGACCGCTCTTCAAACTTCCTAATTCTCAAACTACGTGGAAGTCAGTCCAATCGAAATAAGATCCGTTGTTTGTGATGAAGTGACCTGTCACTCTCGACTGTCCCTCGAATAGCTTTCATTTCGTAGCAATCTGCCTTTGACAATGATGAGCGATGAGCCTTCTTTAAGAGTCTGTATTGAGTGACCATGTCACAGCTAGCTGAGTTGAAAATTTTTTGCTGATCGAGTGATTTGCGTCATACGTGAACAAGTGTGAATTGATATGACGTACATCGTTTTGTGGTACACGAACAGAACAACATGTCCCCAAAACTCAGGAACCGGATAGCTTGCTACCAAACCTTACAATGGAAATCTATAGAGTTATGTGAAATTATTGTAGATTTAAGGCCTTTGCTTTCAACGAAATAAGTAAGTTTGCAGGATGAAGATCAGAGGATTGAATGAATACACTTTTCATTAAAGAATGCCCACTAGTTATGGATTTACTCCAAAACTTTCTGCATGGCTAGTTTTCACGTGATTTCAGAGCATCAAAAGTTTTAAATGAATACGCTTCAGACAATTTCAACAGAAAACAATCCTGAAATAATTCCACAAACGCACTGACGTGAAGTCTGAAATTTATGCACACATGTTGAAATTCATTGCCAAAGCGGTAATTTTGCAATCATATTATCCTCACGAATGAATATCTGCATAAACCTTCAAGACGTCCTTTTTCAACCAAGCACAGGAGTTCGATTCGATCTAATCTGAGTTTTTGGAAATATTGGGAGACTAAAATGTTTTATGGGTATTACGGTATCAGTGGTTTTACCCATTCACGAATTCGGCCTTCTTGATTAATCTCCAAGCCTGCTCTACCAACATTGAGTTTCTAAGCAGTTTCTCTCGGAAATCATTGTGTAAACGGTTGTCATGGATCGCGAACACAATAATTTCAGGAAGAAACAACTTACCAACTAGATATTTATATTGTAGGTCCGGAGCTTGAAAGAAAAGCCAAATTCGTGGATGGGAGGATCCACCCAATTACACCGCAGATATATACCGATTAAAATGTCATTATCCTAGTATATCCCAAAACACAAATCAGAGCGAATTTAAATCCAGAACTTCATTGAAAAATGAACGTTCTTGAAGGTTGATACAGAATTTCGTCAGAATAATATGACCGGAATTCCGTGGAAATGATAGGATCAGAAGATCGTGAAATATAGAATATTTTGAAAGAAATTATGATTTATTATGATGATATTTTATCATAACACGATCATCACGAAATTTTGCACCAAGTTGTTCATCAGTATTTCCAAACTAGTCATTGAGTTTCATCATGATTGAATCTGAAAGGGAAAGGAGCATTCAAATAACTCCTGCAACACTAGGAAAATAACCTCAAAATTTCAAATGACTATGAGTCCAAAACCGTTCAGCCAATTCGGCTGATGAACGAACTTTATCGTTGGATTTCGGAATGTAACCTACTCTGAAATTTTTGAGTCGGTAGGATCCTTTGTAAGCCTGTAATCGAGCATACAGCCAGCCAACCGGACAAACTCGATTTTGACATCGAATTCATTAGCAGAAGTGCAACCTATTCATTAGAGGCCGTTTTTCGAGAAAATTCAAATTAAAGACATTTGGACCAAACGTTCTTCATAAGATGTATAAAAACAATGTCCTGAAAATTTCGTGGTATTACAATAATGTTGGAAAATAATAACTTATTCAAGATAGACGTGACGTCGTGAAAAGCACGTATAGGAAAGAAAAAGAGAATGACAAAGGAAACAAGGAAAAAACACGAAACTTCACATATTTTGTTTCCTAAAATCTCCCAAAATTGGAAACGGATCAAACTGAAATTTCGTTCACTGTATTGAAATAAGATTCCAACGTCTATGCAGCTTCTCATAGAAATCTGCTGAATAGATTCCGAAAGAAAACCAACAAAATTTCGGACCAAGTTCGGTCTTCCAAGGGATGATTTCTGAGACTTTTAGGACTACGAAGAATTATGTAGGGCCACTATTTTAAGGAAACATCTTCCATATATTCGAAATAGTTCTCTTGTACTCACTGACAAATAAGTATCTGGAAAATCTCATTCAAATTGCCCGCGTTGAGTATTTTAGAGTATTTGAAGTTTCTGTATGTTGGTAGGAATGTCCGTGATTACTATACCCAACATAAGCGCGGTCTGTCAACTAGTTTGTTTACGAAAGCTGTTGAAACCAGTCTAACTCAGTGGTAGTCTGCGAATTTTACAATGGAAAAAAATATTGAACAAAAAGTTTGTCTCAAATTTTGCATTTTGAACGAAATTTCGTGTGCTGACTCGTTTCGAATGCTAGAAAAGGCTTATGGAGACTCTGTTTCATCGAAAACCCAAGTGTACGAATGGTACAAAGTCTTCAAAAGCGGACGGGAGATCGTCAAAGATTTGCCTCGTTCAGGACGACCGTCGACCTCTTCAACCAACGATAACGTCGAAAAAATCAAGGAAATTATGCTCGAAAATCGTCATTCCAGTGTTAGAGAGATAGCTCGTGATCTCAACATCTCTCGTGAAACCGCTCGTTTGATTTTGGTGAACAAATTGGGCATGCAGCGCATCGCCGCTCGTCTCGTTCCGTTAGAGCTGAATTTTCTTCAAAAACAGTACCGGATGCTGCAGACATGCTGGATCGTGCGAATTCTGATCCCACGTTCATGGGAAGGATCATAACTGGTGACGAGACATGGGTGTATGAATACGACACACTAACGAGCCAACAATCATCGGAATAGGTGGAAAAAAATGAGCCGAAACCGAAAAAACCTCGCAAAAGTCGTTCGGAAATCAAGACGATGCTTATTGTTTTCTTCGATATTCGTGGTGTGGTTCATCATGAATTCGTTTAGCAAGGTCGAACGGTCAATAAGAACTCCTATTCAACTGTTTTGAGACGTTTGGTTGAAAATATTCGCCGTAAAGGGCCGGATTTGTGGAAAAACAATTCGTGGATTTTGCATGACGATAACGCACCATCTCATCGAGCCATTATTTACGATTTTGAGACCAAACACCCGGTAAATACCATCGACCAGTCACCTTAATCGCCTGATCTAGCTCCGTGTGACTTTTTTTCTTTTCTTCAGACTGAAATTACGGTTTCGGGGAACCAGATTTGACTCCATAGACGCCATAAAAGAAAATTCGCAGAAGGAGCCGAAGGCCATCCCTGAAAGCTCCTTTAAAAAATGTATCCATGATTAAAAAAAACGTTGGCACATGTGTTTCGTTTCAAATGGAGCATATTTTGGAGGAGATCCAATAAATATTGAAGAAGTTCAATATTTTTGCGTTTTATTTCAAATTTCCGGACACTTTTTCGTCAGAGTAGTATATAATACGAAATGTCATATTTTCATGTTTTTCTCGATTCATTTCGATGCAATATCATAATGTATGCTATCACACTTTCACAATTCGCCTTCGCGAGAAAAAGGTACATCAGGAAAGGGAGAGAGTGGATATAACCATGTTGGAAATATAATATTTCCAACATGAATATGACCCAATACGTCCCAGACCGCACGAAGTTTCGACCTCCAATATGTAAAGAGAACACTTCCTAGTTGAGAATTGAAATTTTTGACGGCGGTTGAGTTTTTTCAGAGGAAGAGAATTATCGGTTTCAATAATGAAAACATAACATGCAAGAGAACTATTGGTTTCATGTCGTTATATATGTCAAGAATTGTTCCCGATATTTTATTAGATTTCTAGTGTGAATTAACTAATCATGTATCTATGGAGATGATTACCCAATATGAGGGATCTGAAATATCATCGCTTGGAGGACCGGATCTGTTCAAAAGACCCTCCCGGTCAGAGAGCAAACGTATGCAATATAATCCCTCGGGATAAAAATCTGTCGCCCTCGGTAATAAACATCTTCATTACCCCCTTGGTACATAAATAACCCTTACTTCTTCTTGCTGGTTTTCTGTTTCAGATATTATGTCGAGATATTTTGTCAAAATGACGAAAAAACTATGTCATAATGAAAAAGATGCCACCAATGCTCTTCAACCAAATTTTAATTGTACTACACTAATACCAAGAGAAAGAGTTTTTGCTGAGGTTTTTATCTGTGCTCTTGTATCATACGTAAAAATGTAAGGTACCCCGTTCACATTTCCTCTGCTAAAACTGTGATATTCAATATGAAATAGCTAACAAAAGACGGATCGCATGCTATGCCGAGTTGCAAAAGAAGAGCAGGTTCTCTCCCATACATTCTATGTCGATCCTTAGTTTTCCTCTCACGTGGGACAAATTTGTTGAATTATATCAGATTCTATTAAGACCAACTCTCCTAAATCAATTGCACGTCCATGTTCTGCATTCAGATACAACCAACCTTGTGCAAATTTGCTTCCATAGAGAGCGGAACTTAGATAATAGTAATTCAATTTTCAACATCTGGTAGTCAAACAAGACCCGGATATGTATCCTAATAGGGGATGAATTCGGCGTAGGAATCGGCAGAGTGGCCATCTTCAATGGTTTTGTTAGTCGGTGAAATCTGATTCTGCCCGTAGGATTCACGTAACAATTCTAATTTCACCAACTAGTCAGCAGCAAGGTTAATTTCATGCATAAGTTGGGATGGTATTAAATTTCAACTTTGGATTATCTGTTCCAACATTTTTCGACTGAAAAGATGAAAACGAGCGCCAACAAATGACTGTGGTTGCCTCGTCGCATCAACTGTTCCAAAATGGTTCGAAAATTTCAGCGCTTTGTTTCAAAAGTGAATTAATTATTTGGAGGAATTTATATTGCACTTGGCCATCACCTTCACCGAAGGTTTACTGTCACCATTATCAGAAGCTTGGGAATCAGTCTGAATTCGCTCTAGATGTAAGTCACTACTGACAAACCGAGTCAAACGCCAACGAGCGTCCCTGCTTATGTTTTGAGATTTTTGAGGCAATAAATAATAATTTTTGTATCTGGTAAAATAAAACTGTCAAAGATAGGAATTGGTTTTATGGAGAAATGAGTGCATTATAAACTGATTCCTATCTTTGTCAGATGTTGGCCGTTATCGTCTTGTGGGAAAACCGCACGAACCGAGTGTCTCCAAAGCCGTGACGGACGTTGTAAACTGTAAAATCGATGATGCAGCGACCTGATATGACAAAAGGATGATCGTCATGCACATCGATCGAAGTATTCTGCACCCAAAGGTAGGATTCGCAAGATGATCCTGGGAGATGGCACGCTATATGTTGTTATACTGCAGTATTACATCTGACAGGTTATAAGTATCTAGATTCCTATGCGGCTTACCCAAGGTGAGATGGTCTGACGATCAGTGTGAACTGTAAAACAGCTGTAACCATTGTCCTTGGACGCCGCTTTTTCGGTTTAGATGTTTTGATTGATTGGATGATAAACTCTGATCAAGGTGGAATGTTTGTTGATTAATCGACAGATATTTGTACTTGTAGTAATTTTAGTTTAACATCAAAACTGTTTTAGCACGCAGTTTCGTGGGAACAGTTGCCGTTCTATCACCATGTCTCGAATGAATGGGTTGAGGAAGAATCGGATGTAAAAATCGATTTAGTCCGGATAACCGTTTATTGTCACCATAATTTGGGAACACAGAGAGCTGGCGACTTGAAAAAACTTCTAAGGTGAGTAGCGCATAAAGCTGCGCTAGTTGATTTCGATGATGGGTCAATTTTGCCGAACAATTTTGGTGTTATAGTCTTGAATTAAATTTTCATATTTTGGTTGTTTCCGTTTTTCGATGACACGTTACAGTACACTTCGCAATACAAATATTCGAGAAATCAAACTATAGATTCACACATAACATCGAGATCATGGTTGATAACCAAATTTTCAGGCTCTTTCGAAGTTGGGAATTCCTAACTGTTGGAAACTGTACCAAAGTTCTCCACGCTCTTGAAGGTGTCAGCTAAATCAAATCAATCAAATTATAAAATCTCACATTTATCTACTTGAAACTCTCAACTTGTAAAAATATGGTGTTAGAAAGAAAATGAGTTTCGGAAAAAAATGAATGAACTTATCGTCACAAAAATGAATATACAGGGTGTTTCACCATAAGCTGGTCAAACATATATAGCTGTATAGATGACAGTAGGAAAGTCATTTTTGCCTTCTGACATATAGCACGTTTTCGAAGCATAAGCGAGATACAGGGTGTTTAATGTCGACTTTGAGCAATATTCTGATAACTGTGGTGATTTATACTTGACCTTTGAAATAACGATATCACATCTTAGTATTTTTTGGTGGTCAAATGAATTGTTGTGTAGAATTCTGGAAAAAATATTTCAAAATGGCGGAAAACCTACAAAGTTGGAATTTTTCGTTTTCGATTGCCAAACTGGATCGCATTATTCCAATGTGCTCAATTTTATAATTTTTTTACATGTCTACAGTGGAGAAAAAATTTCACCCAAAATTGTTGAATTCTTTCGAGGTTGAACTGACATTCATTCTGAACACTGTGGTAAAAACAGAATGAGAAAATATCCATTGGTTTTCATTTTATAGCCTTCCAAAGACTCCGCTCGGAGTACTCAAATAATTTTTTTTAAGAAACTGGTGGCCCTACGAATGCCAGAATTATGCTAATAGGCCTCCAGAGTGACCTTGCTAGAAATATGAATTTATCAAATAAAAAAATATTATCTAAAAAACTTTGTTGCGAATCGAACTCTTTCCGCATTCGAAAAATAGGGTCAAATTCGAATAACTACCGTTGCTTGGTAACGGACGTCATTATAATCAGAATAAATCGAATCTATTCGCGACCCTTTTGTCCGTAAGCGAAGCGAGCTCGAATCAAATCAAAGTTTTTTTGAAAAAATTATTTTTTCGATAAATTCATATTCCTATCCAGGTCATTCTGTGGCCCATTAGCACAATTTTGGCCTCCGTAGGGCCACGATAAAAATTATTTTAGTACTCCGAGCGGAGTCTTTGGAAGACTATAAAATGAAAACCAATGGATATGTTTTCATTCTGTTTTCACAAAAGTGTTCAGAATAAGGGTAAGTTCAACATTGAAAGGTTTCAAAAATTTTGAGTGAACCTTTTTCTTCACTGTAGACATGTAAAAAAAAGGTGAGTTTGAATTTTGAGAAAATTTTTTCACGGAAAATCTAAGAAAATCGAGTACGTTGAAATAATGCTTTCCAATTTTGCAATCAAAAACAAAAATTTCAACTTTGTAGGTTTTCCGCCATTTTGAAAGTTTTTTCCCGAATTCTACACAACAATTGAATTGACCACCAATATATACTGAGATGTGACCAAAAACCGTTATTTCAAAGGTCACGCATAACTCACCACATTTATCAGAATATTGTCCAAAGTTGACATTAAACACCTTGTATCTCGCTTATGCTTCGAAAACGGGGTCATAGGGCCAACTTTTCCAATGTCATCTTCACGGCTATATAAGTTTGACCAGTTTTTGGTGAAACACCCTGTATGTATTGCTTAAATCAATAAATTTATCGACTGAAAAATAAGTATAGTTCCGAACGTTGTGAAATAAGTTATGTTTACGAATTGCTGAGGAGTCCTACTTTATATTGTGAAACAGATCCATCAGTATAAGCTGTGTAGATGCACCTGCAATGCTCTGTCGATTACTCCCTATCCTCTAAGGAAATCTCATCTCAGTTCTGCGAAAACTCGGTTGACAATTTAAAGTTTAAGTTGAATCCGGTGTAGGTGAAACCTGGTGATAAGTGCCTTATATTCCATCCCAAAGGGCTTCATAACTTCTTTAAAAGTTTCTGAATTTCTGCTATCTACCTCAGCATAGCAGCTAAACAAAATTCGACGTGACTGTGAAATATACTCCAATATAAAAAGGATATGTTTCATACAAAATTAAAAGTTTTGCTGAAGCCCTAAAGATATAAAAAAATAATCAGTCCGTCGCATAGAAAAGGAGTTCCGTCAATAATAACTGAAAATATAATCAGCTCTCCGTGAAAAGAATGGAATTAGAAAAAAGAACTTTATGCTCAACACAACACTACACAATGAATCAACTGGTGATAACTTCAAGTTCCGCTTTTTCTGGAAGAATCAAAAAATTATAAACAGTAATTGCAAGATTCATTCACAACCAAAATCCATAATTGAGAATCATCTGAAAAAGCAGTAGATATCTGGACTGTCATTGAAACATTTGCACCTGGTGATAGGATATTTGAGAACTGACCGTTTTCTAGAGTTGTATATTCAAATAGAGGTAGTTCATAGTACACAATGATGAAAGAACTCTTAATTCTTGGAATTCATTCTGTGGAAATCTTTTCAACATAGCTAAAGCTCCGATTAACTTATCAATCTGTATGTCAACCATGCTCGTTTTGCATGAAAAATGAAGCAGGAATATGTTCGTTTCACCAATAGAAAAATATTCACGAGGATGAAGAATGCTACTCAAAGGGATTTTTCAAGTTATGCAGTGTACAGGATTGGCTGCAGAGACTGCCAGTAAACATCTATAGCATGAACTAGTCGAACGGAGTTTCCAAACTTAAAAGCGATGCTCTCAATATACTGAACGCCCTAAAGAAGAAAAAGAAAAATAAAACCACTTAAGCAAAACATATACATAAAATAAATTTCATTCATTCAACTAAAACATCGATTAAATCGAAATATGTATTAGGAAAATCAGGAAATTGGGAAGAAACTTTGCTACAAGAAATAGAATTGTTAAATTCTCTCTATACCGATCGTTTTTGGTGTGATGTTGCCTGAGGTGTATTTTTTGAGGATCTTTCATGTTGTTGAAATAAAAACCACGATCAAATTGTGAGTACCTCCTGAAATCTATTTAATTTAACCGTTGCTTTCCTCGTTTAATAATAGTCAGGTATATTTAATTTTTGTATTTTTTCCGTTCTTCTCTCATTGCTCTGTTTAAACTATTTATTGTGAATTGTAGTCTACACTTTGTTTGTGTAATTACTTATTATATGATCGTTTCGTCTCCTCATTTTTTCTCTGTTGGGTCGTTCACTCATTTTGGAGACCAGAAGAAGATTCTTGAAAAAACATGTTTTAAGAAGTTGTTTTCATTCCAATAACCTGAATTTCAACCTTTCAACTATACAGTGTGCGTCAAAATTATGGAACAAATTTATTTTCTCGGAAGAAAAATATTTGGCAACAAAATCCTGAAACAGGTCAATTTTTGTTTCACATTTACCAAATTTATATGCATTTTTGAAGGATTTTTGTTGCACCCTGTGCCATCCCCATCAATCCTCTAAATTTTTTGAACAGGGAAAGTAGGTCATGTGGTATTTTTTTGCCAAGGTCTTTGTATCTACTTCACAGGCGTGCTGAAATTTTCAAGAAAAAAATTTTTTTTTTTGAAAAATTAGTCAGTTCAAAGAGGTTTTCAGTATGTACACTTTGTCATGGCTCATTTACTTTGAGACGATGGAACCTGATGAAATTTGTCACCGAATGAAAGTCGACCATTACAGTTTAGTTCATGCTCATCATTCAACCCCTTTCAACTCCCACACGTGAAAAATTAGAATGTGTGAAACACTGCGTGAAAATGAGCCATGACAAAGTGCATATACTGAAAACCCCTTTGAAGTAACTAATTAGAAAAAAAAAAATTGTTTTGAAAATTTCTGCACGCCTGTAAAGAAGATACAAAGACCTCGCCAAAAAAGTACCACATGACCACTTTCCCAGTTCAAAAATTTTGGAAAGTTGATGAGGATGGCACAAGGTGCAACAAAAATTCGTCAAAAATGCATAACAATTTGGTAAAAGTGAAACAAAAATTGACCTGTTTCAGGATTTTGTCGCCAAATATTTTTCTTCTGAAAAAATGAATTTGGTTCCACAATTTTGAAGAGCACTTTATTCATCATTTCTAGAATTGTCCAGTACTATATCGTATAATTCCACTACTGTGATAATTATCGCAGTTTTTGAGTAATCCGACGACGCTTATACGTAGACTTTTCCTGTTAAAATGATTTGTTGAATTCCATTGTCCTGCAATGTTCCCGCCAGTTCCATTCAACGACTCATATCGAGCGTAAGGCATCATCCCTGAGTCACACAACCCGCTAAAAACAGTACAGTAAAGAAGACAGAGGGGCAGTGTTTGGCTGACCTAAATCATTGTCAAGTCCCTGGACACCACCCAACCAGTTATCCTCTAGAAACCGCAAATCATTAGTTCAGTCGAGCATTAACTCTATTGGTCCAGATTGACCCAGTTGGGGTGAGCTGGTTTAATTGAATGTATTCATGACTGATGGATTCAATCCGAGACACCTGAGTAAGAATTAAGTTACCGACTCAACAGTTTGATTGAAACCCAAGCCCAGAAGTAAAGTTGATGAAGGATCGTTAGGATGTTTGTTTTCTTGATAATGATTGTATAAATACTGACCTTTTGTGCGAATGTTCTGGGGAATAGCGTACTTTCGTTTGTTTCCGTATTTCAGTAATCACTAATGATGAATCCGTTGTCAAATCGATTCTGTCCGGCTAAGGACAATATAACTGTCGAACGGTGCAAGCTAGCGACTTGAAACTTTCAGGGTAGGTCACGCATCGGAATGCGTCGGTTCTTTAATATACCAAATCAGGTGTTTCAGAGTTATAGTCATTCGATCTTTTCCCAGTGCAACGAACGAACCCTATGAAAAACTCACATTACATCATATATACGGGAATTTGTGACAGAATATACGTCATATGTCATAGGTTTTTAGTCGACGATTGACGTCAGACTCCCAATTCTCAGTGCAGCTGAGTGTAGTTAAGTGTAGTCACAGATCACAGGATGAGTGTAGTTAGTTCAGTTCAATATGTTCTAATCACAGAATACAAATATATGATACATGATTTCACGCATGATGTAAGTAAAACATGGTGTGCTCATCTGCTCATCTGTGATCGTACGTACAAATGATGGCGTCACTTTCTTCATTCAAATTCAAAGCAAAGAATATATTTTTCCTTGTATTTTCAACTAGCTGACGTCACTTCTTTTTCAGATGAGCACACCATGTTTTGCTTACATCATGATTTCACGCAAATCCATGATGTCAGAATTCTATGCTTCGCTATCTTTTCGAGTTTATATGGTTTTGTTGATTCGCCGTAAAGATTTTTTCAAGTCATCACGAAAAAAAAATCTGATCGTTTAATTAAAGCAAATGATCGTGGAAAGAAAGTAGACAATTTCAAGCCAGTTATTGCTATCTAGATAGTAGAATAAGACCAGAGACAACAACATATATCTGTATGATCATAATTTACGCATAAAGCTGCCCGTCCATTAGGTCGGTAGCGAAGCGCGGCGCGCCGCTGCACGTAATGGAAATGAGGAGGTCCGTCCACTATAGAGCGGTCGGCCAGTTCGGCGCTCAGTTCTCGGTTGATTGTAGGGATGGGTTCTTCAATTAACTTTCTGTGATATTGGCTCTGTGACTGGCCTGTCACACTGAGTCACAGCTCCGGATAAATCATAGAACAGAATACTGTCAGAACACATCTCTAGTATTTACGTGTCAAGCCCAAAAAAAGCGTAACGAATCCAGCCGAATAATATCGAACATTGCTGATGTCGCATGATTTCCGCACTCATCTCCGTTCGAAGCCGACCGTGTAGCTACCGACCTAATGGACGGACGTAGTTCATTTTGGTTCATACTTTCAGCACAGCGCTTTCGCTGTAGACAGTGCAGCGCTTCGCCACCGACCTGATGGACGGGCAGCTTAACGCACTACCATTTCATATGAATATCACAGAAGAAAACCTCACAGCACTCGTAATCCATGATGACACTAACTGTCAAAATTTCCGCAACTAACAGAGTGCAAGTTTACAACAAAAAACACCGAACAGTATCAGTGGAGTTAGTGTATTTCATGCAGGTACTACTAACAAACCTAATTATACGAAACTAAAAAATATGGTCTCGGGTCAAAATTTTTCCATATCTCGAAAGTTATGACGATAATGAATGGATCTGTTTCAAATTTCATTCCAAAGAAAATAAATTGTAATGCGGTATCCTGATTTCATTCATCTCCAAATTTGTCGACGTTTGAAGACATCAATACTCAGACACATCTGCACAATTCCGGAAAACTCCCGACGATGCAGATAAGACCGATCTCATTTAGTCCGATTCATTCAGAATTCCGGGTCAGAATTCATTTTCCTCTGTCTAGATCTGGATACGGGTGGATGGCTAAGGCCGACTGTCGGCATACTCGTTGCAATTTCAAATGAAGCCGATCGCAGACGACCGTCCTCCTTTATCTAAGCGGAATTGAGAATCCGCCTCGGAATCGGTTTAATTGGACCCTTTTCAAACCTAATCCGTTATGGAAATACTTTCTGGAGTTGGTGAAAACGAATAACTGCATCTTGAGCACCTCCGGAGTGGATACGTCTAGGGAATATCCGCAATTTGGGTCGCTACTCCTCGAACTAGGATATTTTTCCTTATTTCCAGTGTGCTTACATCTCAATTGGTAGATCTTAGCATCAACGAAGTACTTATGTTTAGGGGACGCAAATTGAGTATTCATTTTGCGGTATTTGTCGTGAGGATGTATATTTCTGAGTGGTTGGTGATGCATTCCAACGAGAGTTTTCATATTTTTCCTGCTAATGTGTTTTCGACTGCTTGTGTGAGATTCTTCTTTTTATTGAATCGTCTTGAATTTACACTTATTCAGGAAAAACTCGAAATATTGAAATCCACTGAAGAATAACTTCGACAAGCAATTTGGCAATCAATAGATTCCTGATGGAAATAATTAACAAAGCATTGAGGATCAACTAATATCTCGAGAAAAGCTCCGACATTGAGCAAGGATCTTGTTAAAACTCATCAATTGATGAAAACCTTGAAGTAAAAAAATGAGCAAAACTGTGCATGTCCACGTACTTTGCAATAAGACAGCATTCTCGAACAGAAAATAGAAAACTGATCTCTAAAGAGCAATCGATGCATCTCTTACGATTTGTTGGATCGGTTGGAACATTTGGCAATATTTCTTTTCGAAGAGCGCTCATTCTGATAGTTCCAAGATGTTCAAGAATACGGACATGACGTTTTGGAAGACGAAATGATTGCTTCATAGAGCACTTCATTTACTAGCTCCGTCAGAAATCGCAACATAGTCTTATCCATGATGTAAGCAAAACATGGTGTGCTCATCTGTGATCGTATTTACCAATTAATACGTCACATTTTTGTTCAAATTCGAAGCACAGAATATAAATTTTCTTGTATTTTGATCTTGTTGACGTCACTTTTATTTCAGATGAGCACACCGTGTTTTTTACATCATGGTCTTATCTGGTTGGACTTTTTGTTCTAAGGTCAACAAGTAAACTCCACTTTTGAAAGTTATAACTCCAAGACTTGAAATCATCTGATTGCCGCTGAGGGAAAATTTCAGAATGACACTGATTACGTCGTGACCTATTTAAACTAAACCACCCACATATTAAATTAACAGCCTGCTTTTTTTTCGCCTGCAGGCCATCTACTCACTTCCAATAATCGAATTTGATACAGGATACAGGGATAGGCATCATCCAAAGACAAGACGGAAGAAGATGCTGAGGGTTCGTCACGTCTTGTTCCTAATCAAGTTATATGAAACGCCTACGGTTTTTCTCTTTCCAGTGTCTCGAACTGGATGGCGATATTCAAGAGCCGAGAAATTGCTTGGAAGAAGGGAATACCGTGAAAGGGCCACAAGAAATCGAATTATGCTGTTTCGATGGAGAATGGGGCCTCGATCAAAAATGGTATTTTTAATCTTGCCGCTTTTAGACGGGATACCCATTTTATCGCAGGTGGCAATGTAACGAGACATCGCTGTCTGTTGGGTAAGAAATTGACACCTAACGTTCTATTGGGACGCAATACGAATTTTCAAAGGGACCGCTAGATCGGATATATGATATTGGCGTATCATAAGGAAAAGTTGGAGTGAGATGTTTTTATATCGAACTGTTCCTTCTGAACGTATAAGAGTGGCAAATCATGCATGTACTCAATTCGCCCAGCCAAACTGTTGATTATCTTGTAAATATTAGTTTAAAGATTCAGAACAGTTTTTAAAATATTTGGGGTTTCAATTGCGTTTTCTTCAATTATTCACTGGAATAATCTACTGTCAGCCAACCCCTGCCTATATTAGTGTTTGAAATATATCCGGTTGACAGGTGCATCTCTCCTTTTGCTGGTGGTTCCTTTCTCCTCTCTACCATAATGACATTGTATCACAGAATGAGTTCATATCTCAGATATATGATTTGTGTGAAGGTAAGCATCCATTGGACGGACGGATTGGAGCTCATCGCAGGAGGAGAAATCCGCTTCCTTGATTTAAATGCAACTGCGTTCAATACAGCATGATAGTTCCCGGGCTCGGCGGAATCAGCTTAAAGATCGCTCAGCGAGCGTTTTTCCACAGATCAACCAGATGAACCACTCGCGTCATTTACTTAGGAAATCTATGTCATCGCATATATGACCGTGAATCGAGCTCATCAGAGTTTTAGCATGCGTTTGGGGTGCTTTAGGATGCAAATCAGATTGCAGATATAGGATTACGTTACTCTCGTCGCTTTTGGACTCGCTTGAAGAGGTTATGAACATGTAAACAAACTGAAATAAATTTTTTGTCCTATTTATTTGATGAATAGTTTGGTATTTGATCCATTTAAGAATATAATCCAAACAGTTTTTTCAACAAAACTAATTGTTTGGTCATCTGAGAAGTTCTATTTTATAATGGTAGCCTCATTATATGATGTTTTAATTGCACAACAACAAGAATTGGAATCGAACTAAGTTGAACTCAAACATAATGTTTATTTGATATAATATACAGGAATCGCAACTGAAGTAAAAGAATTAGAACGTCCATTATTCAGTTAAAACGATGGGATGTCTAGTCTAACAAAATTGTATTTGCACAAGCACAAGGATTTAAATCGAACAAAGTTTTTCTATTCATAGTTTGATTTTATATTGAAATGAATCACCTTTGATGTGAAAGTATCACAACTTATACATTTTCCAGTTAGAACAATAGTATGTTTATGTTTGAAAATCTTAGTCTGATTTTAATCTTGTGATTCCTGAATCCCGACAAATCCGGTTTTCATTCCGAATTTGGATATTTCAGCGTCAAATATTCAATTTGACATCTGTTTCGAGGAAGAAGAAAGTGTGGCTATGTCTGGTTTTCTCAAGGTCGGAAAGACACGATTCCCGCATTTGATGAAGTCCTTTGTCTTGTTGACTTGTGGTATTTCTCCTTCAATTTCAGCCGACAGTCGTTGTCAGGACAAGCATGCGTGAATCAGCCAGTGCGTTGCTCTAGTCCATCGTCCACTTAAGACGGGACGGGTTGAACTAACGAAGAAATACGCTCGCTGAACGATGCTTCGGTTATTTTCCGCCGAGCCCTGGCACTATGATGCTGTAGTAGACGCGGTTGCATTTAAATCTAAGCAGGCGGATTTCTCCGCCTGCGATGAGCTCCGCTTACATTCACAATGGACACATCAGTAAGCAATAATGCTCGCCTCATTGTAGTGACCCGATACGCCTTCAGTAGACGCTTACAATAATAAACATGACTAGTAAGAATTATTTTGTAGGTTTTGTCTGTGTTTTTTCGCCCAATTAAATGGTAATGTACGGTTGATCCTGTTAAACCTGGAAAAGTGTTGCATTCTTCACATGAGGAGGCACAATCCGGGGCACACTTACTTTTTAAGTGGCCATCAACTCACCCACACTGATTGTCATGAGGATTTGGACTAACTATTTCATCGGATTCAAGTTGGTAGAAGCACGTAAAAAAAATTACAGCTAAGGCAAGGAACTTGATTTCATGCTTTCCAGATGTTTTCGTACCTGCTCACCTACTGTTTGCGCGAAAATATATTTGATTTATGTACGAATTCGCTGGGCCTGCCTGGTGCCCCAACCTCAAGTCAGATATTGAACAACTAAAATCAGTTCAAAGATGCTCAACTCGTTTACCGTACGGATAAGTACGTCCACTTTATGAGGAAAGATTCAAAATCTTTGGACTAACATCCTTTCAAGATCGTCGTTTGAGAGGCAACTTGATCGAGAGCTTCAGAATAATGAACAAGATGTTTGGAGCCGGTTTATCAGCTTTCTTCATTCGAAACGCAAATAACTTGGGAGGCCACACATATAAATTGCGCAAAGAGTACTTTATAACGACCCCCCGCCAGCACTTTTACCCAACAGAATATTCTCCACCTGGAACAACTTGCCAGTGAATAAAGTTGACGCCACAAGCGTGAATATATATAATTATGTTTTTAAGGGAAGAAACCTTGTTTTTTAAAAATCGACTTTATTAACTATAGGAAGCGTTTACAATCTATCTGATTACTCTCTGACTACTATCTCCTCGAGATTCACTGGGTTATCGTATTTAATACATCGGTTTGTCTGAACAAGCATAAATTCATGTGGGAAATAATATTTGCAACTATGCAACTCTAGTGTTCTCATATGGAGATTCTTATTAGGAAATAAGTATTGTGTATTATAGGAAAGAAGGGTTGGTATTACCTAACTCCTCCCCATTTTGGTTAAAGGTATCACCTTGTGGTGTAGCTTTAAAATTGAAATTTTTTAATTTTTTAAGAAATTTGAAAATTGAATAAATCACAATTATTGTTATTATTGTTATCATAAAATAGAAAAAATATGAAAATGCAATTGGTTGAAGACTCCATTGGTCCAATTCTTCTAATTTGATATCTGGGATGTCTTCTTCGGTCAATTCTTCTTTCGTGTGGTCCTGGGAAAGTCGTGTGAATTTTGGTAAAATAATAAATTTTTCTTCACTTATCGAAGTGGCTGGAACAATTTCTTTTTCAGTGTTATTAATGGTACATTCAGTTCGTAAAATAGCTATTTCTGGTATGAAATGGTACTTCGTCTGTTGAGGGCATTTTTCTCTGATTTTCTCATTTTTGATTGAGAGAATACTTCCATCTTCCAATAATTTCAAGTCTCGTAGTGGAATTCTTCTAACTCTTGGGCAATTTTCGGTGTGATTTTTGAGGATATTCTTCATACATTTCGGGATTTCTTCTAATGAGTCTTGATCGCATAGGTAGTCGTTCTCTACTGGATGGCAATGATTGGTAGACCATTTCAACTCTTCTTCTCGTGAGAGCAAATAGGGATTGGTATAAGGAAGGGATTCGTTATTTTGTGGAATATAATAAAACTTGTATAAATCATATTGTTCTTTATAAACTAATGGAATCGATATCAAAAATAATAGAGTTTTGTTTTTGAAAATTACTTTCGTATGACACAATTGGTAGTAATCTTTCAGGTGATGAACTGGTATGATATTTTCATTCTTGATCAATTCTGAGAATTTGGAATATGGTAAAACTGATTCATGTAACAAATGTAACCTTGCAAAACTTACAGCTGTCTGTATTTCATCTAAAACATTTTTAATTTCTTTCAATTCGAACATCAAAAGGTGCATTTGTTGAACTTCTTCTAATTGCGGTACAATTTGAAACAATTTGAGGTTTTCGGACATCACTTGGAATTTATTGATAAATTTATTTTTAAGATCGTTAACTATTACAGCAATCTGTTTTTGATTTCTAATTAATTTTTCTTCGTTATTTTTGATACTTTGAAAATAGCTTTGATATAAGGCTTCATCGTCAGAATCTAATGTTCCGAATAGAAATTTTGAAATTTTTCCTCCTAGGTTAACTTATCCTCTTTTGAATCGTACTTTCTGATTCAAGAGTTCTTCGAGAGTGTTAATGTTTATTTCATTTGAATGTCTCAAATATCTATAATTTGCGGTTTGAGCAAAGTTTAATTTCGAATTTTTGTAGTTATTTATTTCGTTTTGATAATCGCAAATGATTTCTTCTATTTTGTTGAGATCTATGTGATAGACCAGTTGTAAATTCTTATGACTCAAATAAGCTCTTCCTAATAAAATGGGTAGTATGTTATTTTGGATTTGGACAATTTCTAAGGATATTGAAAAGGTGATAATTTTAGATAGTATCAGAAGTATAATACATCGATCCATTTTGAATCTGTAACAAAATTTTGGAACTAGTTCTTTCTTTGTTTCAAAATTTTCTTATGATAAATGTGTTTGTTTTTCTTATCTTGAATACGATTCTTGTCAATTTCAGTTGCATCTATCTTTTTGAAAACAGGATCTAATTTTCGTGTAATTGGGTTTTTGATGTAAGTAGGATTTTTGTTCAAAGGGTGATCTTCTTTTGCTGATCGTTTCTCGTTAGTTTTTTCTAAACGTTCGATATTTTTTTGTCTGTTTTGTTCCAAATGTTTCGAAATATCGTTAAGGTTTTCGACGTAATTTTTGACATAATTTTGTAATTTTTCATTGTGGGTCTGTTCAATTGGTAATGAGTAATTCAAATCTGCTTTAATGATTTGCATGGGTGTCATCTCCAAACTCGAATGATTTGAGTTATTATAACTCAGTAATGCTTGGGAAAGTCTATTTTGAAAAGTTAAATTTTTCTCTGCAATTGTTCTCAATTGTTCGATTAATGTTGAATGAAATCGTTCTACTATGGAGTTGGAATTTGGATTATAGTTTGTTATGTAATGAATTTCGATCTTATGTACCTTACAAAAATCTTGAATGACATTATTCTTGAATTCTATACCGTTGTCACAAGTAATTTTGTTGGGAATACCATAATGGCTGAAGTAAATTAACAATTTATCTAAAATTTCTGTTCCTGTTTTTTGTAATAAGGGGTAACATTGTCCTAGTCTAGAAAAAGAGTCAACGATACTTAAGCAATGAGTTTGATTAAATCTTATAGTATCGCAGTAAATGTGGGTAAATGGTTTTGATCCGATTGGGTTAGGTCTAAATTGTAATTGAATTGGGGTGCGTTCGTATTTACTTTTTTGACATAATTCACAAGAGTTGATATAATTTCGAACATCTTTATCCATATTCGGCCAATAATACTTCTTTTTTAAACTTATCAAATTTTCTCGTAATCCGCGATGGATGGTTTTTGTTTCGTGAAATTGTTGGATACGAAGAAGTTGTTCTTCTTTATCTTCTACGTCTTCTAGAAAAATTTTGGAAATTTTTAAATCGAATGTTTTATAATCAAACTTCTCTTGCAAAATTCTAATCAGAGGTTTTTCTAATTCCTCGGAAATGAAATACAAAGTATACGATCTTTTTCTTTGAACGAATTCTTTGATAAACTTGATTAGGTCATTTTCAATTTGGTTTATGGAAACTCTGAATCTAAGTTTATCTCCAAAAATTTTTGTTTTCGTTACTCTATAATTTGGGGCTGTTTTGAAAATAATTTTAAGGGTTGCGGAATTCAAACTTCTTTCTGTAAATGGTAGTTCTAAAATAGAATTTTCTATATTACTGTGAACAGTCATGTTTTCCGTTTCGAAATCAATAATATTTTCGTTTTCATGTTCATTTGGGTCTTCGGTTGGGTTATTTGAATTTAATAAATTTAAACAATCGTCTAATTCTTCTGTTGTCACCTGATTAGCAATGGAAACTAAATCGTCTTCTATACCATTAATTTCAATGTTGTTTTCCTCGATTCTAATTCTCGAAAGGGCATCTGCGTTATTTGTGGAACCTTTTTTGTATTTAATTTCGTAATCAAATTCCTCTAGTTTGATTCGCCATCTCATTAAACGTGAATTTGGTTCTTTCACAGAGAATAACCAACATAAAGGTTTATGATCGGTGTAAATGGTAAATTTTCTTCCGAATAAATAGGGTCTAAAATGTTGACATGACCAGACGATAGCTAATAATTCTTTTTCTATCGTACTGTATCTAGTTTCAGCGTCGTTTAAAGTTCTGCTCGCGAATGCAATCGGTAGATCACTTGGAGGATTACCTTGAGATAACACTGAACCTATCGCGTAACCTGATGCGTCTGTCGTGAGAATGAATGGTTTATTGAACTCGGGATAACTTAATATGGGGTCATTCAATAAATTTCGTTTACAAATTTTGAATGCTTCAATATAATTTGGATCATCGATGTTGATTTTTGCATCTTTTTTGAGACAGGAAGTAAAAGGTTTTGTTAATTTCGCAAAATTTGGAATGAACTTTCTATAATAGCCTACTAAGCCAAGGAATGATTTAATTTCTCTTTGAGTTTTTGGAATCGGAAAATCGATTATAGCTTTTAATTTATTTGGATTCGGCTTGATTCCGTCTGATGTAATTATGTGTCCTAAAAATTCTATTTCGGTTTTAAAAAAATGACACTTGTCTGGTTGTATTTTTAAATTGTCAACTCTAAGTGCTTCTAAAATATTGTGGATATGGGCTAGATGTTGTTCTTCGGTTTCAGAAAATATTACTACGTCATCCATGTAAACGTAACAAATTTTTCCTATATAATTCCTCAAAATTTTGTTCATTTGTCTTTGGAAAGTTGCTGGGGCATTTTTGAGTCCGAAAGGCATTCTTAGAAATTCGTAGTGTCCGTTTTCCACAGTAAATGCAGTTTTTTCGATTGATTCTTCATCAAGTTCAATTTGGTGAAATCCGGAGGCTAAGTCGATTGTGGTGAAATATTTTTTGTTTCCTAATTTATCAAGTATGTTATCAATTTGTGGCAAAGGATACTTATCGTCTATAGTTTTGTCATTTAGTTTTCGGTAATCTATAGCCATGCGCCATTTTGTTTTTCCGGATAGGTCTTGTTTTTTGGGGACAATTACGACAGGAAAAGACCATGGGGAATTACTGGGTCTGATGATTTTTTTCTCTAACATATCTTCGATCTGATTTTGAACCTCTTGTTTGTGTATTTCTGGGTATCTATAAATTTTGCAATGGACAGGGATTTCATCGGTTGTTCGAATTTTGTGTTTTATCGTACTTGAGAATTTAAGGGGTTGTCCTGGTAACTGTAAAACATCTTCATTTTGTTGAAGTATTTTCATTAACTGACTTCTAATTTTCGGTTCTAAATGAGATAGATCAATGGGAATATTTGAGGGGTTTTGGCAATATTCATTGGTTAATCTTTGATTTTTGAAATCTAAATTTAATCCGTATTTATTTAAGAAATCTGCTCCAATTAATCCGTCGTAGTTTTTGTGGAATTTATACAAAATGAATGGATGAAAATCATCTACTTGAAATTCTCTAAATACAGGCATTAAAACTTTTTCGTTTGATGTTTCTTGTTTCATGCACGCGGTTAAAGTTGTCGGTTCATTGAAAATATTGTTTGGAAAATTATTATAGGCAAATTTAGGGTCTACTAAACATACTGAACATCCGCTATCTATCAAAAGTTTACATCTTGGATTTTCAAATTCGATGTAGGGTAATTGGTTTTTATTGTCAAGTGCAGAATTTAGGTCAATGAATCGTTCTGGGCTAGTTCTAAAAAATTTTCTTCATTATAACTATCTGGGTTTAATTGTGAATTTTCGAAATATTCATCTGAATAATTTTGTGGTTCAATATAATCGGTATTCAATTGTTCTGAAGTTGTTTCATAATTATCTGTATAAATTGATTCTGAAGTTGGTTCAATATGGGTTAATTCTTCGAAAGTGAAATTGGGATTTTGATAATTATTTCTTTGATTGTAATTTTGGAATTTCTTTTGTGGATTAACCTGATATTGAGTCGAATAATTTTGACGTTTTTGTGGATAGTTCCTGGTCTGAATAGACATTTTCTCAGGTGGGGTTTGTATTCTTTGATTAGGGTTTGGTTTGAAAACATTTGTTTGAGGCTTCGATGAACTAGGGCCAAAAACTTGTTGGTTAGTTGGGAAATATCGGTTTACTGGGCGTTGTTGCAATTGAATAGGTTGTGAGGGGAAATTTGGATGATTTTGATTTAATTGATTGTGATTTGAATAATTCATTTGAAAATCTGTAGGAATTCGTGGTGTATGAAAGTGGTTAGTTGGGACTTGACGTCTATAATTTTGAGTATTTGGTTTCTGTGAAATTTGTGTTTTATAGTGTAGGAAAGGTTGTTGATAATAATAGAAATCTTGCCTGATGAAATTAACCATGTCGTCGTAATTCATTATGCCGTGACCTCTAAGGGCTGTTCTCAATTCCGGGTTGATATTGTACAAAAGAACTCGCGTTGCTACTCTAGAAGCGATGTTTTTCTCTTGTTCTTTTTCAGTGATACTCAATTCTGATAGTTCAACTTGGTAATCGTATTTATTTTTCAAATCGACGATTTTTTCTAAGAAATCTAAATCATTTTCGTTTCGTACTCGTTGGGCATTTTGGAGATCCCAAAATAGTACGGTTAAACTAATTTTTTCTCCGAATTTTAATTTTAAAAATTTTTTCAAATCTCTCCAATTTGAAGTAATTCTTTCATTACTACTAACAATTTCGCTAGCATTTCCTATTAACTTACTTTTTATGATATCTATAACTGCTTCATTCAAAATTGCATCATTTGATGAGAATCTACTGTTGAATCTATCGCAATGATTGATAAATCGCGTAAGATTTGCAGGGCTACCATCAAATGGAACGATTGATTTATTAATTTCATTTTCTCAAAAACATTATTACCGTCTTGGGTCATTTTGATTTCTTTAATTTTTAATTTGGATATTGAATTAATTAAAATATTTACGGGGTCAATCTTGATCGATTAAAAATTCAAAACTTATAAACTAGGTATTTGTAAAAAAATTATACAAGTTTTACTCTCAAAACTGTAGGGAAAAGAATGGATATTATGGGTTTTTTAACTTTGGGCCAGGTTAATGACTGGGGAAATAGAGTACAGGAAATTGCTTTTTCTCACCTCCCTGAAGTCCTTGAAGATTTTTTGTTGAAGTCGTCGAAGGGCGCTACTCAATCGATCGGGGCTTCTGGTTTCTGTTCCTTTGTTCGTGGTTGTACC
Organism: Myrrha octodecimguttata; assembly: GCA_958510865.1. Taxonomy (NCBI): domain Eukaryota; kingdom Metazoa; phylum Arthropoda; class Insecta; order Coleoptera; family Coccinellidae; genus Myrrha; species Myrrha octodecimguttata. The sequence goes on along the minus strand of OY294058.1, from coordinate 44,876,755 downwards.
TTCGCAGTTGAAACTGTTAGCCTTTGAAGATTCTCCGTGGATCTCTTGAATTTTCGGGTCACACTTTTCTTCTTTTCAAGACTGGCACAATCCCATCACCTCGTCGCCAATTATGTTTTTAAGGGAAGAAACCTTGTTTTTTAAAAATCGACTTTATTAACTATAGGAAGCGTTTACAATCTATCTGATTACTCTCTGACTACTATCTCCTCGAGATTCACTGGGTTATCGTATTTAATACATCGGTTTGTCTGAACAAGCATAAATTCATGTGGGAAATAATATTTGCAACTATGCAACTCTAGTGTTCTCATATGGAGATTCTTATTAGGAAATAAGTATTGTGTATTATAGGAAAGAAGGGTTGGTATTACCTAACTATATATATAGATTCAACCAGCACGGGAGATCATCTTCTGTTTTCTTACTGCTGTTTTGTTTCTTAATCACTTTTTGAAAAATTTTGAGTTCAAAAAGACTTTGCTTCAGCTCTAACCATTTATATAATAATAATTATCTTTGAAACAGAACTATTTGAAATTGTTCTTTTATGGCAAATGACCTAAGGCATTGCAGAATTGAACTATTTGTCAAAGGCAGTTTATAGGCAAACGATCAACAAAGCAAACTGTGAAGTATCAGAGTGAAATCTGACAATTTCATTAGACAAACGCGAAAATCTGCAAAATATTTTTTTCTTAATTTTTGTTTTTTTCAGGACTCTTGAAAATTCTTCATTTCCGTTTGTATGATGAAGTAGTGATATTTTGATCTCAAACGTTTTTTGTTGATCGTTTGCATTTATCCGATATTGTTCAGTAGGTAACCTCTTTCCTAGAAACTGCCCTAGCCAAATAGTTTAATTCTGCCATCCGCAAGGGCGTATTCCATAAAAAACAATTTTATTTAATCTTTGAAAGTTCTGTTTCTTTTTTATCGGGATATTGAAAACCCAGACAATACCTACAAAAAGATTCAAAATCCCCCTCGAATAAGCGTTAATCGATACTAGTATGAGGTAAGCTTCCAGTCTCCTGTCGAAACATATTTGATATTGATTGGTTGGAACATCTGGCAACATTTCCCGTTGAAGAGCGTTCATTCAGGAAGATCCAAGGATACGGACTTCTTGAATGAATGGAGGAGAAACATACCAGGGATTGTACTATAGAGAACTTTGTGTGCTTTATCCGTCAGAAATCACAACTCAGAAAAGTCGTCTTGTTGGACTCCAGGGCATCACTCTACATTTCAATGTCAACGATTAAATGCAGCTTCTGAAGGTTTCAGCTCAAAACTTGGAATCATCTGGTTAGCACTGAGGAAAAATTTCTGGATGACACTGATTGCCTCGTGACCTATTTAAACAGAACCAACACCACATCGGATTAACAGCCGACTTTTTGCTTTACCTTAGGCCATCTCCTCACTTCCAATAATCGAATTTGATACAGGATACGGGGAAAGGCCTCATCCAAAGACAAGACCGGAAGAAGATGCTGAGGGTTCATTACGTCTCTTTCCTAATTAAGTTATATGGAACGCCTACCGTTTTTGCGCGTATGTTCGAGGGGATCAGCGTTCTATTGTGTTATCCAAAAGTCTGTTAGTTCCGAATTTTGACCCGAAAACGGTCTCAAACGACTAGGTTGGACTCACTGATGACAAGTCCGGTGTCGAAATCGATACAGTACGGCCGACCTTATGCACGATTACAGAAGTACGGAGGATCCTATCTACTTGAAACTTTCATTTCAAAATAGGATGGCTTTTTTCGTTGACGGGAGCAATCAGCCAGATGATTTCGGAGTTATAGCGATTTGAAATTTTGAGGTTATTTCCTGATATTTTAGGCGATTATATTGATACTTGGCAGTTATTTCAACATAATGACACGCAACCACTCGCAGAGATTTCGTTGAGATCATATCCTCAGTATATTAAACAAAATTTTTTTTTCGGAAACTATTTATCATATTCGAATTTCAATTGGCTTGCACCTTGAGCGTCATATTTCACAGCAGTGTACCAATTTTCCGTTCGAACGATTATTATTTTCTCGATTTCCTTGTTTTTTCGGAATAACTCGAAAAATATTGATCCAACTGATGGAACTTGACAAGTTCGAATTTTTTTTCAAACATTCAATATTTTGCAAATTTTTGATCATATCTTCCTTACAAAATTCTGTCTGAACTTTCAAGCTGTCATTTTTCGATAACGTATTGGATTTCAATTCGATTTAATCTGTATTACGCTATCTGTTTACGATTCTACTATAATAAGTAATTATTTGAGAGTTTAAAATTTTTTTGGCACACTTCTAGTTTTCCGAGAAAATTTTTTCAAAAAGAAACAATGTCATAATTTCGATTCAATTTTTATTAATGACTTTGGTATGGCTCATCCAATTTGGATGAAATTTGCAGTGTGGAATAATCTGAATGAGTACATGCAATTGCAACAATCTCCCAAAATATAGGTTTGTAATTGTGATAGTTTCAAAATTTCAGATTAATAGTGCAGTTGAAAAAAACACCCTGTACATTGCTTCCCAAAACTTTCTTATTCGTTTCAGATCCTACAATAATGTGTTATCATTCAGAGGTTTTTAATTTCTTCGGCGCACCATCGGATTTTCGAGAAAAAATGTTTGAAGAGGAGCATAATCTAAATTTGGCGCAAAAGCAGTGAGAATATTCTACACTAGGTAGTAAAGCTGTATATCCCAAGGATGCAAAGCAGTTCTTGAGTTCTAAAATACTCTGTTCAAATTCCAAATTCATATTTAATTGCTCATATTCTGTATGAAATCATTCAATTTAAAATATATTTCGAATTTGAAAACAATACTTTAGAAGTGACCAACAACTTTGCATCTTTGGACAATACCTACAGCTTCCCTATCTAGTGCGAAATACTTTCACTGCTTGTGAGACAAATTTCGATTATGCTCTCTTTCAAAAATGTTTTCTCAGAAAACTGGAGGTGTGCCAAAGACATAAAAAACCTCTGAATAATGACATATTATTGTGAAATCTGAAACGAATAAGAAAGTTTTGCAAAAGCAATGTACAGGGTGTTTTTTTCTCAACTGCACAATTAATCTGAAATTCTGAAACTATCACGATTTAAACATTATTTTTGAGGGATTGTTGCAATTATTGAATGTACTCATTACGATCGTTTCACAATGCAAATTTCATCAAAATAGTATGAGCCATACCAAAGTTATCAATAAAAGTAGGTCGATTGGAGTGAAATTTTGAGTGTCTTTTTTTGAAAAAATTTTCTCGGAAAACTAGAAGTGTGCGAAAAAAATAGAAAACTCTTGAATAATGACTCATTATCGTAGAATTGTAAACAGATAGCGTAGTTTAGGAAACGCGATGTACAGGGTGTTTTTTCAACCTGCACAATTAATCTGGAATTATCACAATACCAACCGCTTATTTTGAGAACAGTTTGGAAATAAATGAATGTGCTCATCAACTTCGCTGAAAATTTCATTAAAATCGAATAAGCTATACCAAAGTTATCAATAAAAGTGAAATCGGTGGAATCGTACACATCACCCTATATATTCTCAATAGAGACCCCCAACCATAAACCAAACATTGTTGGGAGACTGTCTTGACTAGTGTAAACTTATCCCAAAATCTGACGGTCTCTTACGGAGTCACCCGGTATAAATATTCGATATCTATTTTTTTATGGATTTCAATCAAATATCAACAAACAATCAAACTCAAAATAGGAACAAAGGGAGCTGTCAGACAGAATTTCCGAGAAAAGTTTTACTCACTGACGCCAGATATCAGTCTATGAATACTATATGTAGCAGCATCATATTCAAATGACACCATATACAGCAGTCGTAAAAGGATTTCCTGGTTCACAGCCAATATCATCGGGCTCATGTCGACCATTCACATTAAAAGTTATGTTTGCTATTATGTCAACTATATGCTGCGATTTGCAGCGGATGATCGAATCAAATGAATGAGCAAACTTGATTTATTCGATTCCCTTGTACCATATCCGGTTACACTGTGTACTTAGTTGATTGGGACGCATTTCAGTGTGATATCATTTCCTCGAAATTATGTAACGTTACAAAACGCTCCACTGTCAATTTTCAGTTTCAATCGCAAAGAAAAGCTACAGTAAAAATTTCAATTCCAATCACAAGAAAACGCCTTACTGTGATTCTAATATCAATCGCTAAGGAACGCTATCCGCGTTGACGATTGAGTTTGTGTTTCATACTCTGCAGGTTACACAGGTTAACATGTTACTTTGTATAATATTGTGCATTTGATTTCTTGTCTCGTTTTTACAATCGAATAACGTGCTCCTATTCCTGAGTTCTAGATATTTCATCTCATATTCATTACCCTGTAAATTATTTCAATAATGTCTAGTCACTGGAAATAAGGCCACGTGTTACAATACATACACTATTTTATAGATTACTTACTGGAACATCTTAGTACCGGACCCAAAATTTATTTGGTTGGATTATCTCAGTACCGGTCCTAGAATTTGGTTGGATAATCTTCGTACTGGAGCTGATTATTGCTGAAATACCTTTGTACCGAAGCAAATTAATACTGGAATACCTTTGTACCGGAGCTAATCATTACTGGAATATCTTCGTCCTGAGTCAAATTGGACAACTTCCTTAGTGATGGAATATCTTAATACTGGACTTCGCTTTGGATGGGAGCTCTGAAAAGCAGACTATCTGCTTAATTCCTACATTTCGAAAATCATAGCACCGGACCTTCTACCACGCACCATCACACCTACCATTAAGATAAGTGCTCTTCGAATCCCGGATCTCAGACTCACTGTAAAGTGTTTGTTTCCAAATAGCAATTTTAATTGTAAAGTTTAAATAGATATAGGGAGTAAGAGGTTGCATCTTAATCATCAGGTTAAAGACTGGGGATACATTCAGGAGTAAATTTAATTTCACTAGCGCACTATGAGGCATTTTACCCAGGTAGGATGTTTCATGTGCGGACGAAAAAATTGGCTAGCGTAAGTCATTGAGCTAGTTTAACGGGCAATCTAGTATATTCGACTTCAATGTCCAAATTTTCGAACTGCTAATTAATATTGGTTTAAAATGATGATGCCAGCAAGCGCTTGATCGGTCTCTAAACATAGTTTACCAAATAACATAAGGTGCGTTAAGCGTAACAAAAGGCTCCAAGTTCAAAGACACCAAAATTATAAACATGTAAGCGATTTCGACAAGGAGAGAATTGCTGCTTATCAAGATGTTGGGTTGTCCTTTCGCGAAATTAACCGTCGTCTTAACCGTACTGAAATGACAGTAATGCGTGTGTGTCGTATATGGACAAATGTGTTCCACAGAATATTGAGACAGGCGATTCAAGAAACTGGCTCTATGAGACCGTTCTCCTACTTCGCGTCAAATAGCTGATCAATGGTTTAGACTGATTAGAGAAGAAGGTTTACCTGTTTCTATACGTACCTATGTAATATTGCCGTATTCGAAGCTTTGGGCTCTTTTCATAACGTCCTCGTTTAGTGGCGCCTGCAATTGCTGACCACTGTCGCCAGGGTTTAACTGGTGCAGAGAACAGCAGCAATCAAATACATAATGTTACAAGTCGTATTCAGCGACAAACAGCAATACTGTCTAGTTATGCATAATGGTTGTAGGAGGGTGATACGTCGCTGTGGACACCTAAGTGATATAGCATTCGCGGTTTAGAAACATGGACACAGGACTTTTGGAGTTATGGCTGAAGAAGCTATTGGTTATGGTGACCCATCATCACTTCTATTCATTCGAGGAAGTACGAAGAAATATTCGACTTCCTTATCTAAATGTCCGTCCAGAGTTCCTCCCCAGCAAGACAGCATATAGCTTTTTTAAATATCGACTTCAAAAGCTAACGTTGACGGTGACCAACCCGTTCACCTGATTTAATTCTTATTGAAAATGTGTGGGATACGATATGGAGAAAAATTTCCAATTTGCATCGATCTCCACAAACTCTGGCCCAGTTAATTCTAATTCCTTCGATGTCTAGCCATTTCCAAGGGTGTATTCAGCTACGAGATCGCCATTATTCATTTTGTACATTGGTAAATGTTTATAAAACATTCCCGATGTGAAAAAAATTAAGTAAGACGAAGTATCGTCCACGAAACTCGAGTACTACAGTTTCATCAACACGATTCACCCTGACACTGATTTCTAGATACCAAGGACGCGGGCTGATGATCGGTAAAGACTGTCAAACTGTAGTGCACGAATTTCCTTGACTATACATGACCTTTTCAGATGCTTCGGGTGACAGTACGAGTCGCTCAGATGAATTGTAGATTTACTGATGATGTTTTACTTATTATGACAAACTTATTGTATTCATGAGGATTCATTCAACTAGAATTATTTCTCAAGTTTAACGATGTCGTCTTGTAGAAGCACCACATCGATCGCGCATTTTCATGTTGTTATGAGGCTACGGCAATCCGCCTAATCCCAACTTAAACGCCCTTCTATCGACAAATAGACTTAAGTCATGAATCGCTCAGTTTTCTGCTCCTCACAGGGTGAACGAATTGTTAAGAGAATAATATGAATACGTGAAATAGCTCCCGTTTTCACGTCAATAATTTTTTCTTTCTCATTCATACTTTGATCTCGATTTCAACACACCGCTCGTAGGTGACAATTGGCCTACGAATTTGTATTCCGTGTGTATCTACCGTTTTTATGTGACGGACAATGTCGAAGATCGTTTTTCAGTGTCACGCTGAACTTTTTCGGGACGATAAGGTAAAGAGAATGATGGGAGGTGTATTGGGTTATATTTGTGGTTCATGAAGCAGTCCAATGTTTGTTCATGTGTTTCACGTCCAGCATATTAGTAATAAGGATCTGTGCCAAACTCCCATGACATTATTTCGCTTTGAATTAAATATTTGGCTTTTACCGAGACTGAATGCACATCATATTTATTACCAACCAGAAGTTCATGTTGATGCCCCTCAAGCTACCATGTCGAGTGCATGAGAGATATTCAGTCAATTGACATTCAGAATTTACATGCGATATAACAGAAATTATTCAGCTTAAAGATGAATGAAAAGTTTTTCCCCCATACAAAGAAGACCCTAGTATCTATTAGAATCATATATCCTATTTTCAGAAGTTCATGGTGATACCACTAACTTCTAAGGGCCGGTATCATAAAACTTAACGGGAAGTTAACTTTAACTTTAACTGAAAATTAAGCAGTAATTTCTAGTTAAAGTTAGATTTGCAGGGTTATCTTTATCAGGTGGTTTGGGTATCAATTATAGTTAAAGTTAAAGTTAAATCGTTATTTTCCACAGATTCTCTGTCTTTTCGGCTGACATAAGGGGAATATAACCTCGATTTGTTTGTTGTTATGATATTTTCGGAAACATGTTAGCAAGATATAATTCACTCTAGCAAGGTGTTGAATCTACCACTTCCTACGCAGTAAAAAGAAAGAACTTTCCATCGGCTAGACCGACTTGGAAGGGTCGCGCATGCGAAACACACACTGAACCGTCAAAGCGAAGAGCGTTTTTTAGCGACCGATCATATAATTTCAGTAAGGCGTTTTTGCTTGCGACTGGAATTGAAATTATTAGTATGACGTATTTTCGCGATGGAAACTGAAATCGACAGTGGAGCGTTTTGTAACGTTACACACACCACTTACCAGGAAAAAAAAATTTTGAAGAAATTTTTTTAGAAGAATGTAAAGCCAATAGGTTTCGATTAATTTTGAAAAATAGAATAATTACTATGAGGAAAATAAGGTTCTTTAACGTTAAATGCCAAATTGAAAGTTAAGTCATTTACATTCAGAATTTATATGCGATATAACAGAAATTATTCAGCATAAAGATGAATGAAAAGTTTTTTTCCCCATACAAAGAAGACCCTAGTATCTATTAGAATCATATATCCTATTTTCAGAAGTTCATGGTGATACCACTAACTTCGTTAAATCGTTATTTTCCACAGATTCTCTGTCTTTTCGGCTGACATAAGGGGAATATAACCTCGATTTGTTTGTTGTTATGATATTTTCGGAAACATGTTAGCAAGATATAATTCACTTTATTTTTAAACGACTTTTAATTCACGATGACGAAGATGACATGAATATTGTTGAACATCCTCGTTGAGAGATATTCACTTCATTTTTGAAGAACTTTAAACTGACTATGACGATGATGCAATGAAAATTGTTGAATATCCTTGTTGAGAAAGGATATTTAGAAATCGGCTGAACCATTTGAACTTATGGGAAGAAAGGGAATTCAAATACCGATTTCGCTTATCTGGACACTCTGCACGCCTGTAATGGAATACATATTCTTAGAAATCGTGCTGTGACGCTAGTGATGCAAATGTGTTGATTACAAGCAGAGTTTAGGCAGCTTGTTCTTTCTTGATAGTTGCTGGAGATTTTAGGGGTTTTCACAAATCAACTATACTGGCTGTATTATCAGAAGTGTCTCATGGAAAATTGCATACTTATTATCTATTTACATCAAAATGCCTGCTATGAACCTCACTCAAGTAATAATCCAATCTCGAGAGTTCCTCATGGCATATTATTGTAATGAAAATATCAGTTACTCTTTCTGTTCAACTATTATAAGATGAAAATGAAAAAAAAAATCATTGGCATTTATTCTTTCCGGTACCTAATGTAACAGATAAAATTTATAAATGCGTAATGAAGCATAATAATTTATACACATTATTTAACTTTTAAGATAAAAGGAAATCATCACAATTGCAATGGATACTTTTCTTATAGTAATGGTCGAGCTGGTAGCTGTACAAATTCTAGATATCAGGGCTCGATAACTCTGAGCCACACAAAACATTACCATATTTTTTAATTGAATGACAATTTTTGCGAATTTAGTGTAGAGATTATTACCGCTCCCAGTGTCAGTTGAAAGTACTTGCCCGTTGGTGAAGAGTGAAGTATTTGTAAAAAATTCTGTACCTATAATAATTGGATTTGGACAAATTTTATTGTAATTGTTATATAATTCCTGAATTGAATGTATCTCATTATTGTCAAAGTTTTTCCTTTTAAGCTTTCATTTCCAATATATTCATTAGTGGAAGTAGTTTTTTTAGTTAGGTGACCGAATAAATACCCAAACACCCCTTCCATATTGTAAAAAGTATAAGAATTCAAAATTGATCATTGCAACTCTCCCTCAAATCAGTAATTCTTTTTTTATGGAAACCACAATCCATTAAGCTCCCTGATACATAGTGCGAATATTTGTCAATAAAGGATTTGTTTATTCCTATCATATTTTGAAAGGGAGTATTTTTCCAAAGTCCAGCTTTTCCAACCCAGAAATTGGTGGTTAGATTTATTACAGAATCTCAAACTATTTCATTCTCCTTTTCATAGAAATCATCACAGTATTTCTTGTCTATGATAGAAATGAGACTTTTATAATTCCGACATTTTTGAGCATAACTTTAACTGTCGGTTAAAGTTAAAGTTAACTTCCCATTAAGTTTTATAATACCGGCCCTAAGACGTTTAGCGCATGAAATATTCAGTTAATTATTGGCATTTAGAGTTCACTTGCGCTATGAAGAGTTCGTGATATAACAGGAAAGTACAGTTTATTGATTGATTTGGAGTTTGTTTCCTTCATAAAAATTGGACCGAAGTATAGATATAAGTCATACCATATGACCAGAAGTTCATTTCCCTGATGCTACTATGTACTATGTAGGGAGAAAGACAAACTCAGTAAATTGTCATTTTGAATTAATTCATTGTTACCATGAAGTCGGGGGTGTTTGCTCGCTTTTTGAGCAGCATATTTAGAGAAATTGTCTGAGTTGTTCTATTCGAAAGCATATATGTCTTACCAGCCGTCAACAACCCCGGTGCTAACTCCACCCAGCGCCGCTTGGCTATTCAATGAAATTATTTTCCAATCTTCTTATCGTATCGTCATCACAGAATTTCCTCATTGCAACTTGAGTTATCGTGTTGATGACAGGCTGAACGTTGATGAACATCATCATTATTGACCTCAAATTCAAAAATTAAAACATTGTCGCAACCTAACTGCGCCTGTTTTCCTCGAACCAGGGTACAGAAATACTGTTTTTATATCCGAATGAGCTCGTCCTAATGCAACTACCAGTAGTAACATGATTTTAATCCTTCAAGAAACAAGATATCAAAACATAATCTGCAGTTCATCCGAAAAGTCTAGATACTTCAAGGAAATGAATAAAGCATGCGAAACCAGCAAACTTTTCTTCTACTTCTCTGCATAAGTCTTAATTTGAATTCAGAAGTTTTCTTCGGTTACTCGAAGAAAATCACGCTCATTCGTGGGACGCGTTCTATCCAATAATTGGTGAAGTTTCTGCTGAAAATATGCTCTTGGACGTACAAATTTCCAAACTACTGTAATTAACTTTTTAGGTCAAACTTTTCACGTAAGTAGACGACAGCCTGCGGGGCTCATATAATGTGGATTCAAGAGATGCATACTAATTGACAGTGTAATAAGAGCACCCTGAAACAAATTGAGTACCTGTCTCTCATTTTCAGGGAACTCGTTTCATCTCTTCGATTTTTGTTATCCTGTTCTTTGGAAAATAATTAATGAAAATTATAGTAATTAAATGCTACAGTAGACCACAGAATCTTGTTAGTAACATATTTGCCTTCATCAGCGGATCAATGTTCGAGTCAAGATCCAACAATTAAAACATTTTATTGATCGTACCAATTGAAATCGATTACTGAATCTATGATATTACTGAAAAAATACAGCACATCTCGATAATTATACTTTCGAACGAAAAAACGACCCCTCAAATTGTTTCACATATGGTAGAGTATTTATGAAAGAGCCGATGTGATGTTCACTAGCCTCCGATATTCTGTCGAAGTTCAATTTCGTTCTCTACTCAGCAACACTGGTTAGCTATAGGAGTGTTGCCAGAGTGTATATGAAAGAGCAATCACGTTTCGAAAGAACCGATGTGATGCTTCCAATATTTTATCTAGGTTCAATTACTCGGCAACACTAGAAGAGTATGGGTGACAGCTAACCAGGGTTGCTAAGTAATTGAACGTTGATAGTATATCGACAAGTGGAAATCTGATCGGCGCCTTTCTTTTTGTCGCTCTTTTATTGGTGTTTAGAGCACCGAAGCAGCTAAGTGCTTCATTTAGGTCTAACGCACAACACAGACAATCGATAGACGACTATTTTGGATGGTGTCAACGCACACGGTCATCCAGCGATGGTCTGTCGTGTGATTTAAAGGGTGCTAGTTAGGCATGAATCCATTGTGCAAATGATATCGCGTGGATGTCCACAGGGTTCTATTGCGGGACCCAAACTGTGGAACGTGTGCCTGGACGAGTTATTGAAGATGTTCGATAACACAGAGATAGAGGAGATTGCATTTGCGGATGACTTGCTCTTCATTGTGAACGACAAAGGTCGCCTTTAGCTTGAGCAGAAGAAGACGGAATGTATGACGCTTTCGAGTAAATGGGCCGCTAAGGCGGGGGTGAGCATCTCAGAGCAATAGTCTGTTTGCATGATGCTGAAAGGTAGATTGGCTCTAATAGGCCACCTAATGTAAAATTGAATGGGAAAGGAAAGAAGTACTCGGATAGTGTGAAATACTTGGGCGTGTGGGTAGAGGAGGGTCTCAGATTCCATAAGCACTTCTCGGATGTGAGGGCCAAGCTAGTTAGACTAGCGGGTTGCATGGGGCGTGCCTTGAGGAAAGACTGGGTACTGAATATGAAAGCGATGAAAGAAGTATATGAGGGCATGTTTAGAGCATGCGCCATGTACGGGGCAGAAGTTTGGTACAAGAAGATGGTGAATGAGCATGCAAGGAATAGCATAAATAGATGCCAGAGGGTGTTAATGTCAGCACGTTGGGGGGTATGTCGCACTGTAGCCATTGAAGCGATGAATGTATTGATAGGTGTAATGCCATTGTACTTATCAGCTGTTGGAATGGAAGGGAGCTATAAGCTCCAAAAAGGGATAGCGCTGAATGGGTTCTACAGGAAATTTGCTGGTGAAAAGAATTCTAGTCCCATGAAAGTTGCAGCTGAAAGCGCTGAGGCAGCGTGGCAGGTAAGGTGGTGCGAAAGCAGTAGGGGCAGGGTCACACTTCGATTTATTTATTTATTTATTATGTCATCCTGACATAATACATGTCACAAGTTTTTCACTTTATTCCCGATATTTTATTAGATTTCTAGTTCGAAATAAACAATTATGGATCTATGGGAGATGATTCCCCAATAAAGGGGCCTGTAGCGCTCTTCGTTTATCTGAGGATCTGAAAATCATCGCTTGGAGGACTGAACCTGGTCGAAAGACCCTCTCGGTCATGAGCAAATGTAGGTGATATTATTTATTGCTTCCTTCTGGTTTTCTGTCCCTCTTTCTGTTTCAGATATTATGTCAAGATATTTTGTCGAAATGAATTCAGACGAAAAAATTATTTTCCAATGAAAAAGATGCCATCCATCTTCTTTAAACAAATTACTACACTTTCTGTAGAAGAGGGGCCTCGGCGAGAGCGACAGATGTGTTTACGGTGCGACCGAATCGAGGAAACAAATGTTGTTCAACTGTGGTGATTACGATCATGAACGGGAGGTATATTTGGGAAGTATGCTTGCAAAAGCTGGCATACGGGAAATGCTTGTTGGCTTAGTTGATCGAACGAGTGTTATGAGCAGATGGGTTGCTCGAGAGGTCTTCAGGAAGGGGACCTCAATTATAGACTCGTTGAGGGGTTCGTCCCACAGGAATTGACGGTAGCTAGAATGAAGGTTTAGTTGTATTGACTCATTTCGGTGTTTGTCTAGGCTCGGATATCTGAGGTTAGAAGGCTTTTGGTTTATTTAAATCCGAGGTAGGCGAATCGTGGTACAGGGCGGCAGTTTGTGGCTGAGAAATTAGTTTACCTGGTTCTGAAGGTTGGTGTGCCGGGTCTTATCAATACCATTCGGACTCCTGGGTGTTCAAAATCGATTCCACGCGACTGTTGACGGACTTGGTGATTCCGCACAGGCAACCCTAACCTGCTTCACCAAGGCATGAATTCTCAAGATCCTAAATTTGCTAGGGAATACATTCCCGAAGCATGTCTAACCCATGACGCTATGATTGGTACTACGAGAGGGCTTGCCCGCAGGAGCGCATCTCTGGGTTTGACTGGATTGGTGTACCTATATGTTTCGTAGTGGCGGTGGTTGCAAGCCCGCGAGCTGGACTAGAAGAAGGCATCCCCTTTCAGCGTGTAAGTTGCGTCTTCAACTCGGGTACTCCCGCCAGTTAGGGTGTAGGACTTCTCGGATGTGAGGGCGAAGCTAGTTAGACTAGCGGGTTGCATGGGGCGTGTCTTGAGGAAAGAATTGGGACTCAAAATGAAAGCGATGAAAAGTAGCATGTGACGGCATGTTCAGAGCATGCGCCACGTAGGGGGCAGAGGTAGGACTTGGGATCTGAAACCATACTGGTTGCAGATTACTAACCCAACCCCGCGCCCATGGGGCCGTGGCCATAAACCGTTGTCCTTTGAACCCCCAAATAGGACTTGTTTTCGTGGTTTTATCGTTTCGATCAGTGAGCTGTGAGTTGTTCATTGCCGAACTCTGAAAATGTGTATCAGAGGTCAGGAAAAATAGTTAGAGTTGCTGATCAACGAGAATGTTCATGCACTTGCAAAGACACAGAATTACCTGAAACTTCAATGAGGAAGTGCATTTAGGGGCTATTCAAACGCATTGACCCTCGAGTCATTTCGTGACGTCATATCGCATTTATTTCTTTGTCTCCCTCTTTTCGTGTACAACTGAACTGTCATTTCCCAACCAAAAAGCAGATTTGAATTCAATAATGCCTGTTAATCATGAAATCATTCTCGGAATTTCCACAGAATCTTCTGACTTTGAGTTCACCTGGGTATAAAAAAAATACTTATGCGAAACAGCTTTACCACTGCCTCAACTCGGGAGAAAGAATACCTTGTTGCCAAAACGTATGTCATAGACGTCAAAATATAAGTGGATTACAGATAACACGAATGTTTCTTCTTGCTCAAGGTGTCAGATCGAACGGAAATTTATTACTTTATCGAAAAATCAATGCAAAATTTTGAATCTCTGATAGTTTTACATTTATAACCTATCGATAAGAACAAATAGAATAAAGAGTAAGGAAGACATTTGTAAAAAAATATATTTTACGAATATCATATGGGAGCTCCCATACGTTTAGGAACTCAAGACTCAACAATGATTATGAACAAGACTGTAACAAAAGATTGCATAATATTACTCAACACTCGTTTTAAATTCAATCGAATGAACTTTAGAGTAAATGTGATTGAGAACTAGAGATCATTATAGAGTGCGTTGATAATTCTTCGATATTGATTTGAAAACAACACTACAATTATTACCTACTCACCTCATTTGAATGCTCACATCATATTAAAGAAGTTTCCTTCAGTTTTCTGAATGCAACTTACCTGAAAAAAAAATTCATATTATAGTTTTAGTGACATGAATTTCGTGCATGTTTATGAAATCTCCTGCACGAATATAGCGGGGTATATCGAAAAAATTATTCATTTCCGAACAAATCCGATCAGTATAGTTAAACTTCAATGAACTGAATTCCCCACATGTACTTCGAATTAAATGATGTATGTAGTGATAGAGCGGAAATGCTTTCAGTAAGCTTTCAACCTTAAACGTGTACGAGATGCACTTAGTTGAATATTGGTCGCATAATACTTGTCTTGTGACAACAGAGAATAACGTATTTCTTCTTAATGTGCACTATACGTATTAAATACAGTACATATAACGTATATACTGTACTGTATACGAATTCATGATAGAACAACTCACGCAGCAATGAACTGAGTTTATATACTTGATTTCGCTCCATTATTCTGGACTAATTAACATCTTCAATAGGAATTTAGCAGCTGCGTTGGAAGGTTCTTGCTTACCAAGTCAGCATTTATAAATAACTCAATATTTCATAGTGAATATCGTATCGAATAGCGTATGAACGAGCTACGATGAATGTTTAAGTAACTGGGAAACCGAAATTCGCTGGGAATTTCAATTCAAACAACACAACTTCCGGAGAATAATTGATGATGCATGTAACAGTTACATCTATAATGCAATAGTTGAAGTATCAGAATATTGAATAATCCATAAATTTCACATGGCAAAAGATTCACATGAGTCGCTTCAAAAAAGTTTAACTAACTCTGGCAACATGAAGTATCGCATTATCTTGTTGAAATATTGGATTCTCGAGACGGTTCAGGTGAGGGCGAACATATGCCTCCACTTTTTCTTTCGAGTAACGCAGTGCTGTCAAGTTACCTCGAATGAAGACTAAAGGTGACCTACTTGCATGTGCAATAGCACCCCATACCATAACGCCTACTGTCCGGTGTACATAACGCTTAACATCAAATTGAGTGTCACGTCTTTCTCTCGAATGTCGTCTAACCCTTCTTCGGCCATCATGTGCACCTAAAGAAAATCGAGATTCATCAGAAAAGACGACCTGATGCCATTTCACATTCCAATGTTGTCGTTCTCTGCACCACTGTAATCGTGCCGGCAATGCTCAACCGTAAGAGGTAACACAAGATTTGGTCCATAATGCTGCAGTCCAAAAGACCTTATACGGCCGTTCGGACAGTTACAGGATTGACTTTTTCCCCTAACCACTCATCAGCCAAAGATCAAGTTGGCGCGAATCGGTCCCTAATGGCAATGAGTCGTAGACGTCGATCTTAAACTTCATTTCTGCCCATTCGACGTCCGGTGCCTACTCTTCTTTGATTATGGGCATTATCGAACTACGCTTGACAACATCTCATAACAGTGGTTGGATTTCTGTTCGTACGGTTAGCGATTTCTCGAAATGACAACTCCAACTTCCGTAGACCTTTAATGCGACCTTAAAATTCACTTAACTTGCAATGAATTCTGCGTAGACGTGCTCTAGGCATTTTAACAAAAACTAAACATCGACTTTGAATCTGCTCGAATAGCTGGTTTGTTGTAAAATTTAAAAAGTTTGCAAGAAACGACTACAATATATAAGTAACAAAAAATGGTTACATGAAAAAACCTTTAAGATTGTTTCCTCCAAATCTTAATCATTTACTCTGTAACGGTATGGAAGTACATTTCAACAATTATACAAACGAAGTAGTAATTAGACACTTCAGTAGGTCAATATTTACTTGATACATATCATACTCTGTGTTTTCGATACTGGTGCGCAATCGCGTCTGACGAATGTGGCCAACACAAATGAACATGTGGTAATTTTCTTCGAATTTTCCAGCACTTCCTGGAACCTGACTCTTCGGAGCCTAACTTTCTGGGTTCTCACCTTTTGTATACCAAGTACCTCTTTGCCTGATTTATAACGTACTTTTGGGATTTGTCTGGCATTATCTGAGTACTTCCTTGTAAGTCACGCCTTCCTATAAGATGTTAGGGGTTGCTGTTATCACGCTTACAGGGTTCACAAAGATTTATTGGAACCAACCGTAAAAAGTTTACATCTTACTGCATATTGCCTATTCCCCTCCGACTCGACGAGCTAGACAGAAAAGTCCTCTTACTGGGTAAAATATAATTTAGGAAACTGACAGGTGCACCTACAAGACACCGTCCTGTGAATCATCATCTGCGGAATTTAGGAAAGGTTCCCGAAGAAACATGTCTCTCATCTGTCAAGAAATAGCCAAAAATCTGATTTGCTAATGTGAAGGTGTGCAGTATCCCGGCTCCTGGTTCGTTAACTCTTATAAGTGATGGAAGTAGCACCCAAAACGTTAGTGAATATTATAGAGACTTTACTCCCTTACTTACTTACTTTACGCACAAAAGATTTATGAGTTGAAGTGTTTGCGAGGATTACAAAGTCTCGAAAAGTCGAAACTTTGTCGGAAGCTTTGATTTCGCCATCGAGTTCTGTCCAGTATCGACTAAAAACTACATGAAACTATACTATTCTTCATGATATGGACTCTGCTTACCGGTAGAAATATAACCGGTAGGAATATAAACTTCAACAAAAGAACCATTGCATACAAAATGAGTTAGATAAGGGACACTCATCACCCGTCAGCCTGATAAAATTAATTAGCCTTTGCCATCTGAATTATTATTCGTAATTTGTCGGTCCATATGCCAATCATAATTGATTTTAATTTTACGATTTCGTTGATATCGCGCATGAACAATTGGATTGACGACCCTGAAGCAACATGGCAGTCGAGATAACAGAGTTATATATGCTTTCCTGCAATAGACCGCCGTAACTATTCATCCGCTCATCGGACGAGCATAGACAGGCTGAATCATCAAGTTATACATAAATTTCAATAATAATAGATTCCTACCACCAAAAAAACACTTTTCGATTTGCTATTTTATAGATTCGAAGCAGGTGAAAATTAAGAGCTCATGCAGTCCTACATTTTGTGACTTATCAAAAGTATAAATAGATAGCTCATACTATTATCCGTATTATGATGTTGCTGAAAGCTGTGATATAATATCCTACAAATTAATTCGACACTGTTCGAGAAAACTAATCAACTCATGTCTTATGATCACATTCCGTCAAAAGCTGACCTCTAAATCGGTCCTTCAACTCGAATGCAGAGGAAAAGTGCTCTAGTACAGGGTCAATGCGGCCCCACATAAAATGGTTGATCAACCATGCATCAAGCGTCATAAAGTCATGTTCAATAGCTCAACAATGGCACAAACAGACGCATCGTAGAGTAGAATACCTATACAGCATTTCTTTTTTATAAATTCAGTCGCTTGGTAATGGAAGCTTGACACAGGCCACACTGTAGAATTGGAAAATGTTTGGTTAGGTTAATTTTCCTATTAGATAATAATAATAATATAAACGAAGTAGTAATTAGACACTTCAGTAGGTCAATATTTACTTGATACATATCATACTCTGTGTTTTCGATACTGGTGCGCAATCGCGTCTGACGAATGTGGCAAACACAAATGAACATGTGGTAATTTTCTTCGAATTTTCCAGCACTTCCAGGAACCTGACTCTTCGGAGCCTTACTTTCTGGGTTCTCACCTTTTGGATACCAAGTACCTCTTTGCCTGATTTATAACGTACTTTTGGGATTTGTCTGGCATTATCTAAGTACTTCCTTGTAAATCACGCCTTCCTATAAGATGTTAGGGGTTGCTGTTATCACGCTTACAGGGTGGACAAAGATTTATTGGAACCAACCGTAAAAAAGTTTACATCTTACTGCATATTCCCTATTCCTCTCCGACTCGACGAGCTAGACTAAAAAGTCCTCTTACTGGGTAAAATATAATTTAGGAAACTGACAGGTGCACCTACAAGAGACCGTCCTGTGAATCATCATCTGCGGAATTTAGGAAAGGTTCCCGATGAAACATGTCTCTCATCTGTCAAGAAATAGCCAAAAATCTGATTTGCTAATGTGAAGGTGTGCAGTATCCCGGCTCCTGGTTCGTTAACTCTTACAAGTGATGGAAGTAGCACACTAGTACATGGTCAATGCGGCCTCACATAAAATGGTTGATCAACCATGCATCAAACGTCATACAGTCGTGTTGAATAGCTCAACAATGGCACAAACAGACGCATCGTAGAGTAGAATACCTATACAGCATTTCTTTTTTATAAATTCAGTCGCTTGGTAATGGAAGCTTGACACAGGCCACACTGTAGAATTGGAAAATGTTTGGTTAGGTTAATTTTCCTATCAGATAACTACGCATCGTTGAACGTTCTACATGGAAAAGAAAGAGCTCCAGTAATAATAAACTTATATTACCACAAGGACGAATATCTATCAATAAATCAACATACATTTTACCTTGATCGGTGCTAATCATCCAATCAAACAAAACATCTACACCGAAGAGGCGATGTGTAGGAGTATGGTTACTGCAGTTTCACCGTCATAAACCGATCATCGGACCATCTTACCTTGGTAAACCGCAGAATAAAACTGTAGATACTTATCACCTGTTAGCAGTATAACTACATACAGCGCTTCAACTCTCAGGAGCATCTTGCAAATCCTAACCTTGTAAAAGAAGGCAGAAGAAGTTAGGTATGTGACTAAATCAAACCTAAATCGCTGATAAAAATATGTAAACTTGACAACGTCTCACCGAATTATTTCGACTTTGATGACTTTTCACTAGTGCCAACCTAACAGACTCAGTTTTAGTTCCAAAAAATTGATAGACCGATTTCAAGGTCTACCGAATGAGTCCATAAAAGTGAACGGAATATAGGTTTTGGCCACATGCCACCAGACGTAAACTCTGGTGTCGCTTTCACTGGGAGTGTAGTCATGTAGAGAGCGACCTCTATTTGAACCCACTCAAATCACGCATTATACCTTATCCCTTGTAGTCCATTTTGTCCGAAAAACAACACATTACCTGCAAGTTAGCCGCATTGGCCAACGCATAGGGGGTACCACCGCCTATGTCTGCACCCACTATGAAAATTATGACCATAGTCATCTCCAACTGCGTGGCATAATGCAGTATGATCAGTATAGGTACTAGGAGTGAAATCTAATAAGCATACAGGGACTCTTTTCTTGAGTGTGAAGGGATGAACATTTTCTATCGTTCCATCAAAAATGCAACGTGTTTCCTTGACAACAGCGTCGACACGCCTTTTTTCTCCCTTCCCCGATTCAAGAATAGGGACTAAGGAGTGATGTGGAACGCCATCACATTATTGTAATACTCCCCAAAAAAAATGAAGCTACCTCGCAAACTATCAAAAAGCTTCACACATTTATGAAGTCAATCAATGGCACCAGAACCTGAATTGACTTGGCTCGTGGTAATTTTCCAAGGGCAAAATAATTCGTCGAGACGTTGTAAATTATTACATATTACATATATTACATACGTAATAAATACGACCTCTGTGTGAAATGAAATACGCCAGGTACGTTATAATCTGACAGCAAAATGGCTGCATCATGTCCTTGTTTTATTACACAGAGTGGATTGTGTCAAATTATCATGCCCCTACTACTTACTTTCAAAGAATGATTAAGGTATACAGCGAGATCTGCGAGTAATGCGAGTAACTCTACATAGTTTGATGGTAAAAAGATGGTAACTCGTAATGCCAGAAAACAAAAATAAAATTTGGGCTAAGGCTACGCGGACCACCCTGCATAGAATGCATCTTGTATCTAATTACATTTAGATTGAATTAACGATCATTGTTCTTTCAGTATGGTTTTTCTGTGCTTCGCTGCCGCCCAAGATTCGGTACAAAATCTCCTAATTTGTCATGACTTAATCAACTTGGGAAAGATTTCCCGTTTTCCCCGCCAGATATCTGGGATTTGTTTTCGCGATAGCGGCCTACTTCTTGGTCCTCATTAGCGTCATTAACGGATCAGACAGATTGAAATTGATTCGAGATTCAATCAGGATTTCGGATTCCAGAAGCGAACTGAGCAGCGTAGCGCAAATTTCCGACAAAGCAAATTCCCCATATTCGGATATTCTGTTTAGATGATTGATAACGGATAAGCCAATTCCGCTATTAATCACCGCTAGGTGGCGTAGTTACCTCTGGTGGATCACTGATCCGGTCGGAATTGTGGTAATGGAAATAATGATTTTTGAAAAAGGACCTGATATGGCACAGTTCGAAGATTGAGTCTTTCATAACAAATTGGCTGCTTCACCAGTCAATCGTCCGAAAGTTATGGACGAAAATTTTGAGGACGAAAAAGGTACAGTTCTATATTTCAATCTTTTTCATCCCATCAGCATATTTCATAGGGGATGGAAAACCAGAAAAACTTACAAAATAATTAAAAGATAAAACTCAATAATTTGAAACATGCCTTTTCTCGACGTCTTATTACAGTTTTTCTAAAATTCATCTAGATATTTAGAAGATAACGCCATCTAGGATCAATCAATTGAAGAAGGGATTAATTCGACAGCTTCCTCAAAACCTATTCGGTCCTCACGGTCGATCGGAAACACACTAACTCCCGAAAGAAATAAACTAGAAACTCTATATTCGTAGAGTAGGTTTGGACCTCAATTACGAAGGTAGAATTCGTAAACGGGTGAAATCCATCCATTTTCCCATATTTCCGATAACACAGATTAAATCGAATTGAAATCCAGTACTTGATTGAAAAATAACAACTTTGAGGTGAATTATATGATTATCACAAAATTTTGTATAAAGTTGTTCATTATACGTTTCAAACTGATTACCATTTCTTGTGTTTACGGTCGGCCGAACGGTCACCGTAACACAATAACTTCCAATAGAAACAACTTAGAAACTCGACTTTCTTAGAGAAGGTTTGAACCTTAATTACAAGGGCCGAATTCGGTAATGGGTAAAATCCACCCAATGATTCAGCAGATATGCCAATTCAAAATTTCATTTCCGCAAAATTTACAGAAAAACAGATAAGATCAAATTGATATTCCAGATTTCCATTGAAATATGACAGTTCGAAGGTTTGTACAGAATTTCATGGGGATAGTATAATTAGATGAAAAATGAAATTTTTTTTAGAAATTGTTCTAATGACACGATCATCACCAAAACTTGCACAAGGTTGTTCATGGTGCCAAGTTTCAGCACGATTGAAGCAGCATTTCCTGAGATATCGAGAAAAAAACCGCTAAATTTGACATATTTTTTCACAATACCTCCAAAAATTATTATCGCATCAAACTGAAATCTGTAACACTACTATGGAATATAAAGCTTCAGAATTTTGTTCGAATAGAATCAATAGTTCCTAAACAATTTTTTTTTTTTAATTAACCTATAGGACGATCTGGAACAAATTTCGGGTTTTTATGTCCCAACTATTTGCCAAGTTTCAATTCAATCACTTCAGTGTTTCTCGAAATATCAGAGCAATAAACTCAAACTTCAAATAGCTATAACTCCAAAACTATTCAACCGATATCACCCATTAACGAACACAACCAACCCTGAAATTTTCAAGTCCAGCTGGACAAAATCGAGTTTACCACCGGATTCGTCATCAGTGAGTCCAACCTAATCTTTCGAGGCTCAAAATTCGAGAATTACAGACATTTGGACGTAACGATAGCATGCTGTTCCCCTAGAACATCAGCGCGAAAACTACAGCTACCTGCAATGATCATTGCCTCAAAACATTGCTTGTTAATTCTGCCAATCAACTTTGTTTCAATTATCTGAGTCTGAGGAATACAGAAGCTGGGTAGAAATTTGGAGTTATAATTATTATATGATCTACCATAAAATGTGTATGCCCAACCAAGGCTTGTTACAAAGATTTGGCCTCACTGTTTGGTGGTAGTAAATAAATTCATTCTTCCATTTGGTATACGTATTAGCAACACATATCAACCGAGGTAACATCCTGTTCAATCAAATGAATGAAAACTGATTTGTTTTGATTGAAAAAATATGAAATCCTCATCAAACTAGACTCATCCCTGATTATTAATCATAGTCTACATAGCACAAGCAGAGTTTCTCCTTGAAGTTACATAAAATTATTTCCGAGACGCCTTGTTATATCCCAGCTGAGACCTATTCGATCCTGATCGCCCCATCCTTTTTTTAGAAGCATTAAATTTGAAGTATTTCATTTGGTATTGGCACCATCGCAACTTCAAGGAATTCATCCCTTCGGAATGCGCTGTGACTGAAAAGTAACATTGCTGCCTGAGCGTATCATTGCTTCGAAACATATCTGGGTTGTTCAACATCGGTTGTCTCAATTATCTGTTTGAGGAAAACAGAAGCTGGGCTGAAAGCTTTTGGCATTCTATTACTTTCACGATCTACCATGAAATGTGTATACCCAACAAAGGCACCTTCTCCTCACAAAACGTTGCCCTCTCCTAACGGTGGTGGTAAATAAATTATTCCCTTAATTCTGGTACACCTGTTACCCACACGCATTAACCGAGTTTATATCTCGTTGAATCAACCTGATTTGTTGCGGTTGATTAAATATTTAATCCTCATCAAACTAGATTCGTCTCTGATTATTTATCATAGTCTATCTAGCGCAAGAAGGGTTCTTCCTCGAAATTACATAAAATTATTTCGTAGACGCCTTGTTATATCCCAGCAAAGACCTATTCGATCCTGCTCACCATATCCTCCTCAATCAAGCAGGGATTTGCTCCCAGCCTTCTAGGAATTATCCCTGTGTTGAATTAGACGCGCCCTCATGACGCGTCGACAAAATTAATCAGCAAAATTTATAGACAGAGCTCTCTCGCCCGCTTTGAAGCTGAGTTACAAAAAGATCATTGAGCTCGGTGATGCGCGCATCAGGATCTTCTGAATAGATTTTGGATTTCGACTGACGGTGACGGGAATAGAGCGAGATGAGTGGAGTATCCCATATGGTAATTCAAAGGACTAAATATGCTCAATGGCAATAGAAAAGAAAGATGTTGAGACCGTCAAATCCACCAGGATTCGCTTCTTTCGACAGGTTAATTTATCCGTTTGTGTGAATTACCCCATAGTAAGACAGCAAGTCAACTTGCTATATGAACAAAATGGCGAATGATCCGGAATATATCTTTCACTAGGTCAGATTATTTTGAAGTTACCAACTCGGAAAGAGACACTTCTTAACATATATGTCAGTTATATAGGGTATCACATCAAAAAAAACAGACGTCTTCTCTAGTAGAGAAATAAAGATCTCGAAAAATAACCTGCACAATTCATATTTTATGGTTGTTGTGTTGTCCTGTGTTTCATGATATTTTGTGCTTCATTTTTAACTTGTAACTTGAACTTGACAAGAAACCCATGAATTCTGAGGACACCTATACGCTCTCTGTCCTCCACTTTTCCTCACACGTCCTATCGTTGTTATCTCGCCTTTCAATGTTCATTTCATGCTCGTTGACTCGAACGTATTCAGTATAATAATTATGATCGCGATGAATAAAACAAGAAAAGGCAAACAAATCAAGTCATCGATGAATATCACCTTTTTCAACAGTGCGAATTGATTGTGCTGGAGTTGCAAAATGGCGTAGAAACTGGAACCGAGTCCATTCCAGCAATATTTCAAAATTCTTTCCAAACTTTTCATATTAGAGACCAACCGTCCACCAGTTTTCCTTCACTCAACTTGTGTTTGTCGATTAATTACTATAACCAACGAGCCAGTATTGTAAATGATTCAGTTTGAGCTGGATGCAAATTGGCGGAGAAACTGGAATTTTTATCGTGTCAATGTTGGGAGATTTTCCAAAAAATATACGAAAAGTCGAAAAAATTCGCTCTAGGGCCTACTTGTTGGTTTCATCATCCGCAGAGAAGTTCAAGATTTATAAATATTTTTTTTTGTTTATATCGATAAATGATGTCTGTAGAATAAATGATATAATAATTGAATTGATGCATCGTCACTGAACAGTTCTGAAACATAGGTCTCTTCTTTGTAAGATTTTATCATACTTTATGATTTTTTTCGAATTATTTCGATACAAGATTATAATCAAGATAATCACAAACTATCACAATTCGCGAATTCTGCTTACTTGGATTTTAAAATGGTAAAATCGAGATGCAAGCATAAATTGGGTGGAGCACAATTCGTTAACGATTTCATTATCGATCCATTGGCTTGGTAGAGTGAATAGTTCACGAAAAAAGAGTGAATATGATACGTTACGTTACGAAACGCCACGAAGTTTCGAGTAGACAAAATGGGAACCAAATGTAAAAGATCGGTTACTCTTCGAAAACTGACAATTTTGACGGTAATTGAATTTTGTTTCAGTATTTTCATGGACCAAATGATCCATTCCAACAAGCTTGGCAGATAGTTCCGAAAATACTGACACAAGAATTTAAGTAGACTTTCGCAACAATCTCATCATTAAAACAATGAAAAAAACTCAACGCCACATCAATGAGCAGGTGGAACAACAAATCCAACACAGTATAATTGTATAAATGTCAATTTGACATAATGTATGAAGGAACCAGGTTTTAGATATAGGACGTAAATGTTCACTTGGTTGATCTTTTGAATGTGTGTTTTTCATTAGGTGAAATTTCTGCTAAAAACTGGCCCTGACAAATAGTTTGAACGCCTCAATCAACAAGCGACGAAGTTTGACATATTTCATCCTAACCCTCGAAAATTAAAATCTTATCGAATTGGCATTTGGTATACTGTTGTGAAACTCAAGGGGTGAGCAAGAATTTTTTAATCCGTTTCCGAAAAAACATTTTTTCGATAATGTTTTGAACAGAATTTTTTTTCATTTATCTAAACAAGTTCATGATACAACCGCAAGTCTATTTGTGTTCCCTTCTAACCATACAATCCGGATTCAAAAAGGAATCCAATTGTTCATACAATTTCCATATACACGCGTCGCCTTTTTTAATGACGCAAATAATAAGGACGGGAACCCCCCCCCCCCTTGCAGAAACCCCACGTTGCGATATAGGCAAATAATCGAGTCCTAGCTCCAGGCTCCAGATATTTGAAATATTGACTTTCGAAACCCATTCGACGCATCTGACACAGAAGGCGTCGCGTCGGCTCCTTTGTTGGCGTCACGGCTACTCTTCCAGCGTCGCCAACCACCCCTCCTACATGTCTGCGAGATTTACGAGCAGCTCTAACTGTGTATGAAATATGGCTGCCGCTCCATAATCCGATTTTCATTCGAGCTTTCTACCTTGAAATGCTATGTTTCAATATGCGAACTGTAATAATTGAATTTCATGCAGGAAACTCTATGAAATATTCGAATCCAGTGGATAGAATGACAGATAGATGACACAATTGGTAACTTGACTCTGAATCATGTAGATTTTCGGTGTCTATCACGTGTTTGTTTACTTCATCGAGATACATATCTAGGCCGGTCAAATTAGACATCATTATAAAAATCTAGAAGAGCATTGGCTGAAGTCAAGAACTTTTACGCGCTTAATCAAATTCTAAAAATCAGATCAACACGAAATTTTGCACCTAATGGCGTGTTGGTAATCTCCATCTAATAACGAAGTTTTAATCCGATTGAATTTTTACTTCTTGAGATATTGCGGAAATAACGTTAAAATTCCAAATAACAACGAAATTTGGCACATGTTTTCCTTGAACCGGATCGAATTGAAATTTGGAACATTGTAGTAACATACTGACCCTAAGGTTTGTACCAAATTCCATTGAAATATAATCAATATTTTCAGAGAAAAAGAAATTTTAATCAAAAATTTCAAGAAATTTCGAATCATTTTTTTTTTCAAATTTTATAACAACTGGATCCACATGAAATTCTGCTGATTTGCTTGTTGTTATTCCGAAACTTCCCACGGAGTTTCAATTTGATCGAGTCGATACTTCAGAGATATCGAGGAACTTACCTCGAAATTTCAAATGGGCCCAACTCCGAAACTATCCAACCGATTCCACCAATTAACGAACTCAACTGAAATATTTGGACTCTTAACCTAATCTGACAATTTCAATTCGCTAAGTCTTTTCCTCCGAAAGTTAGAGCACATATGGACGGGCGGACATAATTGAATTTGACCACGGATCAGGACCAATGAGTGCCAACCAATCGTTTAAGACCAGTTTCGGTTCAAAATTAGCAAAATTACAGACATCGAGACGAAATGATAACGTGTGTTCCCTAGAACAAGCGCGTAAAAATAACCAGCTAGATGAAAGTATGTTGGATGTTTTGAAACACAATTTTAAATGAGAGCTGAAAAGCCCGAATCGATCCGACTAGCGCAAAAATTCCACTCGGGGACAGAGGTTACAAATACAGGCTTTTCGCGATTTTCAGCGGAACGGTAGCTTCCATCATATTAACTTTATTTATTACATCAGATCCATGAAAAATGACTTGATGATTTTTTACAACGATTAAAAACAGAAGAGTTGTAATCATAATATGAGTACCCTTCGCGTATACACATTACACAGCATTGTATTCGGTCCCGCAATTACTGTAGTATTTGATGGCTGATTTCTCGAGAAATATTAAAGCTGCAGATCAACGTCGCAGATCCTTAGCAACATCTTCATCTTCTGATTTTATTTGATCAATGTATGACAGTTTCTACTAGTCAACAGGAGTTTCTTGCACAAAGAATCTTGGTTCATTTCAACGTTGAAAGAAAAGTCAACTCCTACAAATATATTGCTCAAATGTGATTCTCAAAATACGCATTCGATCGAATTGAACTTAAGTACTTGATAGCTTGAAGGTTCGTACAGAATTTAGGCATTATAATTA
The DNA here is from genome assembly GCA_958510865.1 of Myrrha octodecimguttata. NCBI lineage: Eukaryota > Metazoa > Arthropoda > Insecta > Coleoptera > Coccinellidae > Myrrha > Myrrha octodecimguttata. Next base: position 44,849,288 of record OY294058.1, on the reverse strand, counting down.
GAAAGCAAGATCGCCAAGTCTCTCTATCAGCAGAAGGTGCGTTTATCCAGATCAATACGGGAAAAGATTTAAATGGCACTATCGTCACGAAATTCTGCTCAAAGTTGTGTGTCTTTTTTTTCAACGAGTTTCCAAATTATGGCGAGATCAGTATTTTTCGAGTTATTCTAGAAATATCGATAATACCCAGACAAGAATCAAGAATTTCGAGTCATTTTCAACCTTGATATTCAGAAATATCGTATCGAACTGAAATTCGGTACATTGTGAAATGAGGGATTCGAGATCCATGCAAATTATTCGGAATCTGATTAATAGTTTCAAAAAAAATACCGGGAAAGTTTTTCCTAATTGATCTGATGATACGATCATCATAGAATATTGCAGGAGCGTTAAGTTCATCCTGATGGGATCTGTCATAATTTTCGAGTGTTTCTAGAAATTACAACAAGATCGAGAAAAAATCAAAAAATTTGAAATATTTTCTTCAGATTTATCAGAATTTTCTATCCGGATCGAACTGGAGTATGGTACACTGTTGTGAAATATGGAGTTTGGGAAACGTGCTCAACTTTGTCGAAATCTGATGAGTACGCTCAAAATACCACCAAATTTCAGTACTTTTGCCAGAGAAGCTCCAAAATTCAAATTAGTGTAAAAATTCATTTTTCAGATTTCGGGAGTGAAAGCCCAGAAAAAAACCTAAAAAACCATATTTCCAGATTTACTCGAATGGTGACATAACTTTTGTATGTAGATTTGTATTGAATTTCGCAACCTACATAATTTTATGCAAACATTTTTACGGGATATCCATTGAACTGTGTTTCCGTCGAAATTTACATCATCCAATTGCTCAACCATTAACAGGGAAACATTTATGTAGCCTTTAAATTTTTCATTTGCATATTCATAGTCCTTTGAACGATATTCAATGGTTCAAGTTCACATTATTCAGCGAGCACTGCATTAACTTTAACGTCTTTAGGAACTTCAAGCACAAGTAATTCCCATGGAATACTTCCATTATACTATCTTTACTATCCTGGAAAACATGAAAGGAAACTGAAGTCAGAGTATGATATCACATTTCATTAAGTTGATGCATCAAGTACCGACAAAAACTGAGCAATTTCCTTCGAAAAATTCACCTTCAGATAAACGTGAAACCGACTCCAAGAACTAGAATAATGGACAGAGCAGTCCGTTTCTTTGTGATAGTAAATTCCGAAATAAAATAAAACAAAATTACTTCGTTTTTATTACTATATTTTATTGGAGGTTTCACAGTGACCCTTGTTTCGTAGTACTACTACATTTTCTAACTGGTGAATAGCAAGTTATATAGCAATAGTACATTGTTTACCGGGTAGGAAAAGCCTATATTCCTGGACGACTATGAAAATCGCGCAAGGCGCGAGCCAAGACTAAGCAACACAGGAGTCCAAGAATATGGCTTTTCCTATTAGGTGAACATACTATTTTTCCGCAAATCGTTAAAAATTCGACAGATTTTAATAAATTTTAAAAGAATCGCTAATTATTCCAGTCATGAATAAATGGTGCTTTGAAATTCATAATGAAATTGGTTGCGTTACTACGGAAATGTATTGATGGTGAATGGTCAAAATTGACGCATATACATTTATTTGCTGGTGTTTTCGATAACGAAACAGTGTTAAATGATAGGTGATGATGAATTTTCCAGTTCTGGGACTCCTCCAGAGCTGGTTGTGGTAGTGAACACAGCTTCATTAGACTTATTGACAAAGAAATCGAGAGAAAGTACGAATATGCAATAGACGTTTCATGGACTATCGCAAGAGTAAGAACAAGAGAGTTCTTTCTAGAAAAATGCTGTAATGGCCTTCTTCCTAGACCTTTGATTAAAGATGAAATTTTCAACATTTGGGGTCAGTTATTCATGTTGTAGTAAACTCTTGCAAAATATGTAATAATTCCTTGTAAACAACATGTTTTCGATCATTTATGTAAAACACAACAACTGTAAGAAAATGTCATTTCCTTGAAGTAAGGAAATCAATATTTCCTTACAGTTGGGATATCTTTACTTTTTCTGAAAGAAATTTCGTCTAGAATGGTGAAATTTCCTAGCAATTCGCGAAAAAGTATCCAAATGTATTCTGCAGGCTCATTTCTTGAGAATTTTAAAGAGTGGGGAATTCCATACATAGGTCCGTCTTTTCGTTCAGGAGTTTTTCGGTATTTGTAGATATCCAACGATTCCAAAATGTGTAATTTGTTTCTTTTCGGAACCAGGTGTAGAATTTCGTGATTATTCAGGTCTTTGAAGAAATTATACCTTTCGGAGAAGTGGTTTGCCAAATTAGAGTTATCTTTTCTGTGTTAAAATGTTGCCTGGTACACTTTTAACCTGCTTGCCAAGGGCCTACCTGTTTGACCTATGAAAACGCAATAGCATTCTTCACAACTTAATGAATTAACTCCTGCATTATCGAATTCGTTGTTTTTTATCTTCACCTGAAAAAAATTATGGGGCAATCTGAATTCCTCAATGCTAAAGATGAAAATAAAAATTTGGTAATGCAGGAGTTTATAACTTAAGAATGTAGAAGCACCTATACAGGTTCAACGAGCACCAGGCATCATTAGAACATCGGAAAAATAACTCCACTTCGCTCCTTTCAGCAAAGAACAAAGAATTTGAAACTCATAACTCGTTTGAAGGCAAACTTATCTTATGCCAGGGATTTGAAGCCCTTCTAAGGAAAATCATCAAGTCCGAAGCAGATAGACGGAATCGAGGTAGTGGGGGAGGTTTTGTATCTCGGCGCACAAATATCAGACACCGGCAGTTGCAAGAAGGAAATTCGACGTAAATTGTCATGGGCAAAACCACTGTTGCTTAACTATTATGCATCTGGAAAGATCATTGCATTTCCCAGAAGACCAAAATAGCCTTGATAAGAACACTCATAGTTCCCATAGTTACCTACGCTGCGGAATCATGGACATTAAAAATGGCTGACAGAAGAATCGACGCGTTCGAGATGCATACATGGAGACGCATGCTCAGAATATCATGGACAGAGAAACGCACCAGTGAAAGCACTTTACGAGAACTTTATGTCGTCAATCGACTCAGTAAGGGCCGTATTTGTAGTTGCTCCTTGAGGCTTCCTCACTGAAGGCCGCCTTGAATTGGCTTTTCTATGCAAACAAATTCAAGTTTGTTCGCATAGAAAAGCAAAATCAAGGCGGCCTTCAGTAAGGAAGCCTCAAGGAGGAACTATAAATACGGCCCTAAGACTATTCAGAGATCCATCCTGAAATACTTCGGCCACATAATGCGAAGTAAAGACGCTTCACTTGAGAGGCTGGTAGTCCAAGGAAAAGGTCGAGGGTAAGAGACCACGAGGAAGATCACCTGCACGACATTTAGATCAGATATCCAAATCTATTGGTGCAACCGTTCATAATTGCACAAGAACTGCTATAGAAATAGAGAAGAATGAAGTCAACAAATCCATCAAATATGAACCCCACGTTATACCATTGCCACGATGTTCGAAAACGAGCCATACGATTAGAAGAGAGATTCAAGAAGATGCAGTGTAACTTCTATCCAGTTGTGAAAGCTTGAACTCATATTCGACTTTCAATATTCATACCACTCCTCATGAGGAATCCAATCGAATTCGATTAAATATATTGGGCCCTCAGGTGCGGGGTTTTAACTACTCTTTGAAACGGTAACGAATACGTCCTCATTTTCATGCAACGCCGGACGCTTTGAATATTCCATTCGGTTGAAATTGGATCCAATTCGAGAAACTCCGCCGATTCAATTGAAAAACAATTCTGGATATCCAATTTCTACGACCGGAATGCTTTTTAGGTCCTCCAGAAATGTTGCAGTAATTCCAATTTTCAATTAGCTCGAACGTGTGCACGTATTCCCGATAGGTATCCGGTTCGAACTTGATAGCATGCGGTAGCGTATCTCGGGAACCAGCCTATTCTAATATATTATTTCACGTTTGGAATCCAATTCGGATATATTTCGTCACGTATTGTATCGCTATTTGTTTGCGGTATGAAATGAAATGATAAATTGAACCTCTTTTATGAGGCGCCGTTTGGGACAGAAGTGTGTTTATGTATCTTCGAGCCAATATATTTATTAGTTGCAGCAATATATTTTTCCTGTACGAAGCACAATACATTTATGAGTTGGGTGTTACAAATATACAAATTTGAGGCAACCAATATATTTATTAATTCGGCCTATACCAAGTCGTCACGGGAGGTTGCGCCGGCAGCGTTTGGTACAGTGCTGAGTTTTTGGCAACATGGCGTAGTTATAAGTACATTAGTCGCTCACAGTAATCAATGGTTGGGAAAGTTATCTAACTCACAGAGTTCTTTTACCTCTCTTCCTACCTCCATGGTGCCAAGTTCCAAAATAATAGCATATGAAGACCCTATCTCCGTCTTCTTTGGTGGAGAGCATAAGAGAAGAGAGAGCGAGATATACCGATGAATCAGTTCGATGATAGTGAAAACGCACCCATTCAAACGTCTGTATACAAATACCAGCAATAACAAGTTTAAGTTAACTAATTGGTTTGTGCTACTGCAAGAAGTGTTGAATGAGCATTATGAAGGAATGATGCATCAATTGGACATAACACTGTGTAAAATTTCACTTCGTGAAGTACCGTTGACAAAATCGTAATTTCACATTTCTTGCCGTAGAAAACTACCAACCGAATGAACTGAATTGTACTCTAGTAATGATACACAAACCAACAGCTGTTCGTATTCCTCAATATTATCATATCTACTTATCTACAAGATAGATAATCAAGAAACATATCTTTGGTGATGTTATTACAAATGGGCATTGATTGATCATTGATTGTTACCATTGAGTGTTTAATAATCAATGTTGTTACTCATCTCATCATACACAACATGCTACAAAAAAGTTAGTTTTCTGCTTTCAATATCGACAATCTATAAGCCATCTATCAGCCAGTGTAGGTACTACACATTAAGAAGATAACTACGTGTTATGTTGTACTAATGGCTACGTCATGTTGCCATATGCTCAGAATGTACTGAACGCTGCCGGCACGCCTTCTCGTGACAACTTGAAATAGGTCGAATCAATGAATATATTGGACACCACGAATTTGTATATTTGCAACATCCAACTCATAAATATATTGTGTTTCGTAGAAAATAAATATAACTTATGAATATATAAGCTCAAAAAATATATATATTCGAAAACGTACTCTTGTCCCAAACGGCGCCTCATACTCTTCTGATGCTAAAATCGAATAAACGACTGTTCTTCTGCATGTTGGTGGGAAGTCTCTCTAGTTCCTCGATAAGCGGTCCAAGCCAAAAAAGAATTGCCAGTCGCACAGCGCACAGTCGCACTCCAAACTTGAGGTGTGAAAGTAAAAATTCAATGACTATCAAGCTCTCGATCGGAACATAACAAATTTGTTAGACTGCCTGTGATGGCAGCTAATGGTTTTCGACCTATATGCATCTTTGAACGAATACAGTTATTCTCTGCAACACCAATTCAATATGGAGTGAATTGTGCCAAGCTTAAACTCTATAGAACAATTCAGACGACAGTTCGACTTCTTTGGAAGGAAATTGTGGGATAGAGAAAAACAACTGAACTAAAAAACGGGATCTTACAACGGGTATAAATAAAAATTTACCACCTCGGCATAGTAGGGGACCGATCCTTACTTTTTCACCAATTTGCAACTATTGAGAATATACCGAGTGCCAGTGTCTTTCACTGGGGTTTTTGCACTAACAACTCAATTCATCAGTCCAAAAAAGTTTTCTATCGTTTGGATTATTTTATACCCTTCACTAAACGTATGTTAATCCGAAGTGAAATATTGTTCTCTCAACTGGTGTTGAATACACGAATTGGGAGGAGAATTAAAGAGAATTCCCCCTGACGAATCATTCCGTACGAAAAGTGAAACTGTTGGTTGATTTCGAACCAGGAATACCCGGCTATCCTGTTACTCCACATATTCTGATAATAGCTTTCCTTTTCTTTCATGAAGAAAAATGTTCACGGGTTTGATAGGGGTGCGGATTGACAATTTCAAACGACACAAAAGATCAATGAATTTCTTTTTAACTTTGAAGTTACTAGGAATAGGTATATCTTTATCAGATTTATGGATGATTCACAAAGAAACATGAAAACTTCAATTTCACCTACATACTTGTATTTTCTGATGGAATTATCTGTATATGGACTGACTGAAATATGACGACCCAAGAAAAACACTTAATCGAGTGAAGGGAACATTGTTTCTCAATGATAAATTGATTCGAATATACACAGCACAGTGAACATGAAAGCCGGCTTCCTTTTGTTATTCCTTCATAAATTCCTACTTTGTTCTTCGGCATTATATTGAACCTTTTTGAGTCAAAGTACGGTATCGCTCTTTATCAGTTTGACAGTTTCCACAGCCACCAGTCCCTTCCCCATATAATTTTTAATGCTCGGTTTAATCCCGAACAGACTTCAGGATGTCCATTCGATATGCATGCTGGATATCAATATATTATAGGGTCTTCATAAATGATTGTAAGATTTAGAGAAAGCTTTAAAAATGTATATCATTATATATGATGTTATATATAGGCATACTGTACAGTTAGGCCCGGTCAACACGAATGGCGCCGTTGCGGAGATGGATCAATTAAATGCACATTTATGAAATGTGAACGGTTCGATATACAACTGAGAACTAAAAAACCGCAGTAGCATTGGCGGCGCCCTTGTGGCAAGTACAAGGCAGAACCATTGCGGCGTGGTAACGCTTCCCAGTAAGAATTGCTCCAGTCGCACTCCAAACTTGAAGTGCGTTGGACCATATCGGTTGAAAATGAAGAAAATTCCTCGTGAATCGAAAAGTTTAGCGTGAAAGAAAAAAATTAAATCATAAAATGGTATTTTGGCGGACATTCAAGAGACAATAAATTCATTTATTGTTGCCTCTGAAGATGAATAGAGGAATGTAGGTGTTTACAAATATGTAGTAATTGCAAGATTGATACAACACCAAAAACCATCAGTTAAAATCGTCTGAAAAAAGAAGTAGATGTGTGTGCTGCTGTTGAAACCATCAGTGCACCTTGTTTGAGCGAACAAACTGCTGAACAAGTTGATATGAGCCGTTAGATTTGCAACCCAGCGGCCCCTACCAACATTGAACCACCATTGACCTCTTGATTTACAACCCATTGGCAACCACAAAACCAACATAACCACCCCCTTTGGATTTACGACCCACTTGCTACAAAACAAACAGCATCTTCGGACCAACACACCATTGGTTGAGTTGAACTTCATTGGATATCAATTTTTGGAAATCAATCCACCATTATGAAATAGTGGAGATTGATTCAAAATCCACATTCTCATCAAAGCATGGCACCATAGTCCTCATAGGATTATAGAATACAACTAGATAAATTCGAATATTCAATAATCACAGTGCCACGAAAAAATTGGGATATCAATTCTTGAAAGATTCACCTTCTTCAGTGTCACAATGAACAGATTCATTTCCTAAGCAGAAAAGTATTTCTTGCTCTGACATGTTTCTGCGATATCTTTTGGGGTAAACAGTACCGCCGTCTGATAAATTGCTGCTTCTTGGATTTCGGCAACACAGCCACACTCCACTTTCAAAAAACCCTCGATAATACCTCAAAGTCAGGCACCTGCCTACGGTCTGCATGTTTTTACGTTGCCAATGGCCGCGAAGAATATTACAATGCGTGACATTTCGACGTTAAGAGTAGAAAACGGGATGTTTGTCTGCAGGCTTCAGTGATTATTTTATGAATTTTTTTGTTGGGACGAACTTATTTCTTTTGTGTTTATATTTGAAGTACAGTTTCCTCCAGATTCTTTATATGAAAACAACCATAAATTCTCGAGAAAAAAATAAAGAAAAGCACTGATGTCCCATTGCGATTGGATCAGAACATATCCAAATAGTGGAAATAAACATTTCAGATTGGCACAACTGCGAAACCAATCATCAATTCAGTTAACCGGCAGAATTTGGACCCCCTCACACCAAAAGCTTAAAACTTAGAAAAATGAGACTGGTTGAAGGGAATGCAGTCAATTTGAAAACGAGAAATATTCATCAGTGAATACAATCTAGTCGATTGAATCTATTCATCACACTCAATATATAAAATTAGAAATATTTGGCACTCTGGTAACTCTCTCCATTCAACGAAAAAGCACGCAAAAAGAATACCAGAAGAAGTTCACAAGCACGATTATAACAAATTATATGAGGACAGTTTTTCGAATGTTGGCGAATATGATATTCCGAAACTCCAGCCGCAGAGCTCGATTTGTTAACCTCTTAATTCGCCTGCGATTCGAACTTGCCTTAACTGTCCTAAAATTAATTGACTCTCATCAAAATTCGAATCTTCGATGGAAATATCTCGAAAATTTTCTAGATTGCGTCTTAATAGTATTTCCATCAGTCTCTAAGCGTCTAAGTTTTGCTCCATGGTAGCGAGATGCATTGGACTTTCAAAATTTATTTACCGAGTAAAATTTGAATATAAATGCCTCTGTCAGCAAACAAGACAGATAACAAAGTTATTACTCAGGAGTTCGGAAGACTTAATACAAAATTCCTCCCATGAATTTCTTCACGAGATCATGTAAAATTAATGAAATGCTTTCAACCGAGACAAGTTATCTTACACTGGAGTGTTCGTAGGAACTGTTCGAAAATACGTGGCCCTTTCAAAACATAATAAATTATTGAGATAGCGAGATAGAGTATTTTGCTGCTCCAGTATTTCATGTTTTACTTGAATTCTTAGGATGTCTGAAAATAATGAGAAGATTTATTTTGATGAGTTATGAAGATCATCGAGGGTGGAAAGTTGATCGAGTAAATAGGGAGATGAAAAAGCCATAAAATCAGGGATAACTTCTTCCAGTTTTTCATTTTGAATAAAAAGCTAGAGTTATGAATATTAGTTTGCCAACCAGAAAATCACTTTAAAAGCAAGTGCAAGTTGGAGGTGCATAAATTACACAAGTGGTGATGATTTAGGTTCTTTTTCTTTAACCACACCAACAACTCGTCCACAATAGAAATATCCGATATTCTATAGCGCATGGAGAGTGAGATGACGAATGATCTCCCTCGCACTATATGACGCCGAGCTCGAGATGAAATCAAGCATTTACTTAGGGAATCTCCGGGGAAATTACTCCTTCTTGGTATATTAGATTACATTAAAGTTTTGAAAATTGGTGATGAATGTGCTCATTACTCCGATATGAATTTTAGAAATGATCAATCACTAATAATATCTGATAAATGACTCTTTTTCTTTCAAATTCTTTTGGACCGCTTGTTTTAGGACGGTATTCTTAGCTCCAAATGATTTATCATAAGCAGCGTACAGACACGCGAGCTGAGCGGCACCCGGAGCACTGCCCCACGAGTATTTACGGTGTTTTGAGCAGCTCGCGAGCCATTCAACACCGACCAAACTTGAGAGGAAGCCGAGTCAAATTGCCTCGAAAGCTTGTACGCAGCTTTTGAATTTCGTGAATTAAAAATTCTCAAACGATTAGAATCCACTGAATACTGAAGAACCTGTGCGAAATTCATTTATGCGCTCTGATTCATAGCAATTACACATTCATTTAGTTTTTAACGTTCTCTCCAAATCACTGAATTTTACTTTCATTTTATATCTCCTCGTACAATTAATGGCACAACATGAATTTACCATTATTCTTTACCAGTGAACCCGGTTTAAAATAAAGGAAATCAAATTCTCTTCAAAAAGCTTACGAAAAGACACAAAAAAACGAACATTATATCTTATGTACAGTCTTTATATTCAAATTCGGACACAAATTATGCTTTGTACAAATTTGATCTGATCTGTCTTATTTTTCCCTTATTCTACAGGGTGTTTCACCATAAAACTGGTCAAACATATCTAGCCGTATATATGACAGTGGGAAAGTTATTTATTCCATATGACATACACCCCGTTTTCGAAGCATAAGCGAGATACAGGGTGCTTAATGTCAACTTTTAGCCATATTCTGATAACTGTGGTAATTTATACGTTACCTTTGAAATAACGGTTTTTGGTCATATTAGTATTTTTTGGTTGTCAATTCAATAGTTCTGTAGAATTCTGGAAAAAATATTTCAAAATCGCGGAAAACCTACAAAGTTGGAATTTTTTGATTTCGTTTGCCACACTGGATAGCATTATTTCAATGTACTCAATTTTCTAAGATTTTTTTTTCAAAATTCAAACTCAACTTTTTTTTTACATGTCTACAGTGAACAAAACATTTCACCCAAAATTGTTGCAATCTTTCAAGGTTGAACTAACCTTTATTCTGAACACTGCTGTGAAAACAGAAGTAAAAAATATCCATTGGTTTCCATTTTATAGCCTTCCAAAGACTCCGTCCGGAGTACTTGAATAATTTTTATTTAAGGAAGTGGTGGCCCCACGGATGCCAAAATTATGCTTATAGGCCTCAAGAGTGACCTGGATATAAATATGAATTTATCAAGAAAAAAAATATTTTCTAAAAATCTTTGGTAGGAATCGAACTCTCTCCGGATTCGGAAAATAGGGTCAAATTCGATGAACTACCGTTGCCTGGTAACGGACGTCATTATAATCAGAATAATTCCAATTTATACGCGTCCCTATTCTCCGTAAGAGCAGCGAGTTCGAATCCCATCAAAGTTTTTTGAAAAGAATTTTTTTTTTTGATGAATTCATATTTCTATCCAGGTTGTTCTGGGAGCCTATTAGCACAATTTCGGTCTCCGAAAAGCCACCAGTTTCTTAAATAAAAATTATTTAAATACTCCGAGCGGAATTTTTGGAAGGCTATAAAATGAAAACCAATGGATATTTTTTCATTCTGTTCTCACAGTAGTATTCAGAATAAAAGTTAATTCAACCTTGAAAGAGTCAACAATTTTGGGTAAAATTTTTTTTCACTGTAGACGTAAAAAAAAGTTGAGTTTGAACTTTGGAAAAAAATTTTCACAGAAAATCTTAGAAAATTGAGTACATCGAAATAATGCTATCCAATTTGGCAATCGAAAACAAAAAATTCCATTTCTGTAGGTTTTCCGCTATTTTGAAATATTTTTTCCAGAATTCTACACAACAATTGAATTGACCACCAAAAAATACTAAGATGTGACTAAGAACTGTTATTTCAAAGGTCACGCATAACTCACCACAGTTATCAGAATATTGCTCAAAGTTGACATTAAACACCCTGTATCTCGCTTTGGCTTCAAAAACGGGGTATATGTCATAAGGCAAATATGACTTTCCTAATGTCATCTATACGGCTAAATATATTTGACCAGCTTATAGTGAAACACCCTGTATAGTTCCATCTTTGTCAGCCGGCTTTCTCTCTCTCCAAGCCATGTCCATATAGTTTAATAAGTCTATGATAGTACCCAGTTTACATCTCCTCTGCTAATACTGTGATAACACATATTTTTGAAAAAATGTACTGCTCATCTCAAAAGAATATACACAGAATCAAATCTATGGCCCCATTCAAATCCAATGAATCAAATCGGTGGCAATAATATTAACCTCCAAAGACCTATAGGTCACGAACCGTGTACAAACATACTAATGAACGCATTTCAACGATTCGCGATCCTGCACAATGTTCGAATCAGTATCAGGAATATGGAGCCCCCTCATAGGTCGGGTGCAAATTACGAATTATTGACGGTTGTTGTCATGGCCACCACCGGATTAGTTCGTCCGTATGATGTTCATTACTTACACTGTATAAATTCCATATTCATTTGCAATTACAAGCGGCATCGTTAACAAGGCGCGGGCGCGTTAGTGATATTATTATTTGGAGAGTGAGACCCTCGACCTTCTGAAGGAGAGACTTCATTTGTTTCGATAGCAATCAGGAGCAGTGGTCCGTCCTGTCGAGAGATGAAGTTATGCCGCCGTAATAATAATTAGAGGGTAGGGGGTTGAAGGAGCATGTCATCCCAGGGATGGAGGAACGAGGTCACGTCGTTATGTTGGAGATGGAGCTTCTGTGGGTGGTAGGTAATTACGAGGGCGAGGTCACGATTCAATGATAATTCGATTTAGTGCAGTATTTGGATACTACAGGATGTGCTCCAAGAACAACCAATAGACTAACCCGCATGGCCTGCTCATTACGCATACAGTTAGGTCGATTCTGTTTGCGTATTGCTATGAACCTTGCTATTCTAGTCATATTGCTATCTTTCTAATTTATAGCAATCCATGATATTACGTATTCTGTTCCAAGTGTTATAGCAATGTTTGTTATGAATTTTGTCATAGTAATCTTGCTATCATGGACTTCCATAATCGGTGATTTCAGAGCTGACAACAATGTATTTTGTGACTTTGGAGCTACCAGGAAGAAGAAAATAACCCTACTTCCTTAACTTTTTTATGATTTCGCATACATAACCTCTATCTACAGCTTTCATTATTCATGTAAAGATCGACATAAAAATGTAAAGAAACAAAAAGAGTCAAATCAATTTCCTGGATACCAATAGAATACTGGTTATCAGAAATCAAACGCAGCAATTTTATTCTGGCGTTAATAATTTCGAAGGAAGAAACTAGAGGCTACCGAAATGGATGTGTTCAGAAGGTCATACACTTTCTTTTATTCATGTAAACATCGACTTATTCAAAAATGTTACGAAACAAAAAACAGAAAAAAATCAAAGTCAAACTGACCAATACCAATAGAATATTGGTTTCCAGAAATCAAATTCAGCAATTTTATGCAGGCGTTGATGATTCGATATTCGATATGAACTTTTCTGTTGGCAATTTCCTAACGTGGCGCAAGGAATTAGTAACAAAGCCTACACAGAACACACCTGGTCTCCTAACTCGCACAAGCATTAGCTTCTGAGGGGTTCCACATTATCCCAGCTGTTGCTCACTATGCTGGTATTTTAGTCTTAGATTTTTTCTTAAAATTAAATATTCTGGAGAACCTTGAACGAATTTCTATTAGCACATTCTTCCCTATCTTCAAAATTTTCGAACTCTTGGAAGAAGTAATACTGAACCAAATGGATCTCAGTAAGATTCCCTTCATAACCGTTTTTGTTAACAAGCATAGCAAGTACTATTTTGCGGTTCCTAAGATAGCAAGATTAGATTAGATAAGAGGAGGGTCGATGAGGCTATGCTTAACCTCGCTGACACCTTGACCTAAAGATCTATTGTGCAACCCCGCGCTGTTTACCAGTCAGGAAGCAAGGCCTCTATAAACTTTACTACCTTACTGGGTGCTACATCCATTATTTGTTCCGGTTTTAAGAAACAGGAGCCAAGGTGCCGCAGCCTTCTCCAGAGGACAGCTTCACATTTGCATAGCAGGTGTTCCGCTGTCTTAGTGGCTTCTTGGCAGAAGCGACAGGTATCATCTTCACCTTCGCCATGTTCCGAAGATGACAATTCACAGGACAGTTTCCCGTGAGTATGCCTGTTAGTTTTCTCAGTTCCAATTTGCTTAGTGAGAGAGCTTTCTTAGTCCAGCTCGTTGTGTATGAGAGGAATGACTTAGCCTAGATAGCAATATTGATAGCAAAATTCTTGTTAGAGTGACAGATCATATTGCTCAAAATCGTTGATCAGAATACCAATAATTCCAATCTTGTTTTGATATATCACAAATTACTAATAGACAAGATTTGTTTCTAGGATCATATGATGTCAGAAACGACCAATATCCTTGACTGGTTTGTTTTGTTTATTTAGCACATTTCATTTCAATAAATTGTAATTTTGTTCTCATGCAATGATATTTTAGGTCGTTCCGAGATCTGATACAACAGAAAAGTTGTAAACTTCTTCTTCTAGTTACTGAATCAGAAAAGGTCTTCACATGGCGACAACAGTGGAATGATTTCCACGGGAATTCTGAGTCAAGTAGTATTAATTTGAATTTTAATTGTTCTTGAGATAATACTATGAGGATTTTCATCAAAACTACACATGTTGAGTCTTGAAGTTGTACATTAATTTTGAACGTGGATACTTTAATCAAATTACCCACAAAATTCGGCGCGAAAGTAGAATTATGTCCATTGAACGATTTCGTAATGTGCTAATACAGTTAAAAAAATCACTTGTTTTATACGTCAAACACAGATGATCCATCCAAAATTGGTTTTATTCATAACACATGAATAACCGTTGTAAATTCCGTTACTACGTCAAGCCCAATCGTTCATGATATTGTATAGACAACATTGATAAATAAATAAACTGTGAAGTCAATGTAGGACGAGCGGGATCATCACTTGGATGGGCGACCGCTTCCGCAAGAAATTTCATAGAAGCATAAAGCTCTAGAATCTACCTCCTCGAGCTTTTCTTCAGAAAGTCACAAAATACCATTAAAAGAACACGATAAAATTCAGTACTTTTCTCGACTTTTTTTAGTAAAACTTTTCAAGAAGATATGAATGTGGATCCTTCCTGACTATTTTTCGAATCTCGAAATAGTTTTCAAATGGAGATAACTACATTTTGACCAGGAAGATAATAAATACTTGATCTACCATAAATGCATTCCATACAAACAGAAGGACCAATCTCTCGCCAGCAACATTCCCTAATAAGAACGGGATCTATTTACTCAACCCTTCTAGTCGAAACCAAACACTCGCCTAGTATCCACCCAAGCAGAATGCTATAAATAGAGTAGGGGCCTTTTGGTAAACATTGCAGGATATCAGGTTCAGCGAACCCCATCCAGAAGTAACACACCGTGTGAAATTCAGGAGTCTGGGCGCTTTTCCTGGATACGATAGGGCGAAGAGATTGCCGTTAGTTGTTTCCGCCCTTACGCGACACTACTGAGGCTGGATTAGCCTCATCCGATTCGAAGGACCAGGGATATGGGGGCTAAGGCGTGATAACCGAGAGCGGCAAGTTTTTAAGTGCGAAAATTTCGTACTTGGAAAAATTGTTTTGAATTCGAAAAAAGTTTTGTGTCGTGGGATAACGATACATCGATTCTTTCAGAGAAAATCGAAACATAAGTGTAGGGGTGAGATTTTTGCGGGTTCTCGGAAGCAGATGAACTACAGAATGAAATCCTCTGTGAAAAAATGAAATTCTGAATTTATAAATCCAAAATCCTTTTTGAGGTGCCTGTTCTGGAGAAGAGAGCGTAATCGTTTATTTCAAATGTGTGTGATTTCGGAATTCTTTGCCGAATTTGGTCTCAACCTATTAAACATAGATGGGAGAGAACAATATTGAATTAATCTAGTGATACCACCACCACACAAGGTTAAAAAAATGGAGAAAGTCTAAAGTCGTTAGGAAATAGGTTGCGTTCTCGTAGTTGGTAACCTTACTTTGTAACATAGTTTAAAGGTTATTTGAATGTCACAAACATTCAGATAAGGTTTATTCGTTATACCTGCATCAACTTCACTAACTCCACTGATACTGTTCGGTGTGTTTTGTTGTGAAAGCACTCTGTTCGTTGCGGAAATGTTGGGAGTTATTGTAGCCACAGATTACGTGTGGAGTGCATAGAGTGGGGTTATCTTCTGTGATGGTTATGCGTGTTGTTGTCTCTGGTTCCTGGTTGGACATGTTTTGTTCTGTTTTGTTTTATTCTTGAACGAAATTAATTTTCATCATATCGTTATTCAAAATGGTAGTGAAAACAAAAAAGCATAGAATTTTATCATTTTGGATCTGCGTAAAATCATCTATCATAGATTTGTATTCTGTGAAAATCATAACACTAATTGAACTACACTTACTCCACTCATTCTATTATATGTGATTACACTCAGCTGCACTCAGAATTGGAAGTCAGGGGAGTTGGTGTTGTGAGTGTAGTTCTTGCAGGTTCAACGAAGAAATCTATTGTAAAGAAAATCGCACTGAATTATAACGTTACTTGTTGGTTTCAACGTAACTGAACCTAGAACCGGGTTATAAATGTGAATCTTAAAATTCAATATCCTTTCATTATCTTTAATTTTGAGGAAATTTTGTACTTTAGAGTTGTAACTTTCAACCCTTTTCTGAGTAACTTTGAGCAATTTTAGGAACTCTCGTAATTTTTGTTATTGAAACAATATACAGAGCGATCATGTCACGAAAAGAATCTGCGAAATACGACTTCATAAAAATCTATGAATTTTTGAAACCTCGCTTGCATAATATATTGAAAAACATAAAAAATTATAATTCGAAAACTACAAGAAAATCGCGTAACATACATGGGGTATTTTGGAATACTCTTCGGTGTGAGAAATCTAAAAAATTATGGCCGTCACTACTCGGACCACCCTGTATAAAGGAAATATACCCAAAATTTCAAATCACTACCACTATAACTTCAAACCCGATGAGCTTATTTGGCCCATTAATGAATATCACCGTAACATTCTAAAATGTTAACTACCTTGAAATTTGAGATTAATAGGGTTTTTCGTTATTACGTAATTTTGCCTGCGGTCGGCTGGACAGATTCGATGTTGACACCGATGTCGTCATCAGTGACATTGGAACACAACGATGGCACGCAGTGTTCAAAAACATGTGCGCAAAAATCCAGATCCTATGAGATCTTGTGACGCTAGAAGCTATTATACTTCTGAAATATTCAAGAATTCCATTAAGGCATTCGTAATACTCTAGGAAGGACCCTCGCTTCACGACAAAAACCTGAGATCGTTCGCTCCAAGTAAATGATACTCCAACTACTTTATTGCACTCATTCTTGGAAAATTATGATCGCATTTCCCCCGATCTATCTTCCACGTCAGGTGTTCGACTTTTTGTCGCAGAAGACGACGAAGGGCTCTTTGAAACACAGTTGCGTCTACAACAGATGCACTTGATGAATTATATTGTATCGTCTATGCCGAGCGCTACTTTTCAATTTCATACAAAGTTTCCAGCGTGGGGTAGAAAACTTCCTAACTTGATAAATTGAACCCAGACATCGTCAAAGTAAAGAATTGAACATGCCTGCAGCGGTTCAAGAAAACACAGAATAAATCCACTTTAACTCTCAGAATTTTCCAAGCAAGCACCTGTCCGTTGTTGTCACGTAATTTCCCCGAATAGTGCAGAAAAGTATTTTTACGCAATTGTTAAATTGGTTGCTTAGCCGTCCTTAATCCTCGTATATTGACAATTGACAAAATAACTTCTTCATAAATATTTTGCGAACTTTGAATTATATGGTCCTCGAAAATGTTCTGGGAAATAGATTGACTCTATAAGTGGTTGAAAATGATTTTGTACGCTATACTCCAATAACATCCACTTGTCAGTTCAGATGGGTGTAGCAGAGAACAACTTCAACTACACTGCTAGTGCAGTGTAGTTGAAGTTGTTCACTGATCCTTCTTCAATTAAATATGACTATTCTATTCTTAATTATCGTGAAAATTTTGTGTATTTTTTACTAGGAATTACTCGCGCCAGTACAAGAGAAATATTTATATTTATATCCATATGAACCGTTGACTTGTGAACCTCTATGAAAAAGCGTTTCCGGAAGCTTATCAAGCACTTTTTGAGTTCTTTTCTATTGAAAAGGAATTTTAAGACTGGGTGAAAGATATCATATTGCGTATCTCTCAGCTTTTAAAAACAGAGTTTGACTACTTTCTCTTCAAATTAGAGAATAATGAACCGCAATTTCATTTTATTATTATTCTGCATTATCATTTCTTCACAATGTCAGTCCATATTTCAAAACAGTTTTGATATTATCAATAATACTGAAGGCGTCACCGGCAACATCGCCAAACTACTGCAGGGGATCAGGGACAACTTATGCTAAAAAAGTGTAATTTTTATGAGAATTTTTCTAGGGAAACTTGGCGCGATGTCTAAACATCATAACAAACAGGAAGTTCCGTCGTGTTGATCACATACTTCGTAAGAATCGACTTATAATTTAAAAAAATTCTCGGAAAATACCGCAAATATTGATATTTTCCCAAGTTGCAAAACAACAGGAAAGAATTTGGCCACTGGGTTTAAGCTGAGTAGAATGTTTCGGTACGATCTAAAAGACGAAAAATCTAGAAAAGCACTGACGTGAAGTCAGCAGTTTTTACGCGCTTGTTCACATGGCGAAATGGTGAGTTGGAAATTTCAGTTAAATTTCAATGAAATAAAAAAATTTTCAAAAAAAATTTTTTTTTTCGAATTTTTCCATGGATAATTCTTCTTATTGAGACTTTTCATATTCCAACCAAGTTTCATTTCGATCAGATAAATATTTCTCGAGTTATTGAAAAATCAAAATTTCAAAGGGCTCTATCACTAAAACCATTCGGCAGATTTGGCCCATTAACGAACTCAACGGAGATATTCAGAATCTTAACCTAACCTGAAAATTTCAAGACATTAGGTCATTCCTTTCGAAAGTTACAGCGCACACGGCCAGCCGGACGGACAGAATCAATTTTGACTAGTCGTTTGAGATCAATTTCGGCTCGAAATTCGAAACTAACAGACATCGTGACGAAATGATAACGCGCTGTTCCCCAGAACAAGCGCGTAAAAACGATATTGATCCGTAACGCATCCCTTTTTTCAATTTTGTGTTCGTTTGCTTGCAAGAATGTTTGAAAAAGTGAGATTTCTATAAAAATCCGGTGAAAATTCTAAGTTTCTAATATTGCTGTGGACTCGGCCGAGATCGGCTATCTCCGCCGCCTTCGGGCTCTCGGCGAGGAATATATGTCCACGTCGAACTGTGAATTCCTTTCTATTCCGCGGAAAACTTTAGCATCGTAGGCTTTGACTGTCGGCAAAGATCGGATATTTCCGTCTTTTCAGGGTCAGTTTCCCTTAAGATTTCATGGACGTTGAAAAGAATGGAGATAACCGTTAAAAAGTGTCACGTAAGCAAAAACGAAGAGTTATTTCGATGAACGGATGAAATTTTGAATTGAAAACATTCAAATAAACCAAATATTCGCCACAGCCTATTATTAAAGTATATCTATATTCAAGATTGATCTATCGCGAGGTAGATCTGGGAGCTCAAAAGTGCTGCTCCGATAGTACTGAAATCGAATCTGGATCGAAAAGTGAAGGATTGAAGGTTCATAAACAGTTTCTCTGGGATCATAGGATCAAAAGTCATTTCAAGCGGTACCCCCATGGGTGGTCGCTTCTGACTACGAATTTGAACGAGTGTGCACAAGCGTTCCTGAATTTTTTCAATTTGTTTCATATAAAATGAGAAAGTTTCAATATCTTCGAAAGGAAAACACGATTTCACACTATGTGACTAGGGACAGTATATTTATGTGTAGATCGTTTCCTCCGCAAAGTGACCACGAACGGAATTTGTTTTCGAAAAGAGATTAATTTAACATTAAATGAAGAAATGATATAAACGAAATAAGTTCATTTCAAAAAACAATAAAAACAAACATTTCCAAATGAAATAATAGTCAATTCTCCAATCTCTCGATCCCTTCAATATGACACTTAAATAATACTGGTGGACGCAGGAACCATTCTCTACACTTAAACATTAACATTTATCTATGTTATATCAAGCTAAATATAAATGTCTTTTATTCTCTAAGGATTAAACTGGCAACAATTACAGTAAGTTTCTTTCCAAAACGGAAAAAGTATAAAATAGTCATCTTTGATTGGCGAAAAGTCAGATTGAACCACGCTGCGCTACACTTAACTACACTGATTTACACAGACAAGTGGAAGTCATTTGAATGTTGTCTAAAATTTCGGGATATGTCCCGGGTTATGTGCATGGTTTTATATAATATCAAAGACATATCACAACATTTCATCAACGAAAAGAGTGCAGCGCGGACAGAACGAACAAACCTATAGAACTACACTGCACTACACTCATTTACCTAGACAAGTGGAAGGTGTTGACACATCTTCAAGATCTACCACACACAGTAGAACCCATCTAATCCGTCCTCTGCTGTTCCGACGATTCGGATAGTCAGACCTTGCTTATGCCGGCCACATACGTTTCGATTTACCGGAGAGGTTGACCTGCGCAGGTGTACCTGTACAGGTCAACCGGTGCGTGTATTGTATCAGATCTGCGCAGGTTCTCCTACCTGCACAGGCGACCGGAGAAGAAGCAAAATTCGATTCTTTTTCGATGCACCCTATACTGAACCTGAGCATGTGTGCGAGATCGTCGACCATCACCTACGCGTATGGCGACAATCCTGAACCCTTCAAAGGATAACCTCTCCGGTAGACCAGAGCGTTTGTGGCCGGCATTAGTCACGAGTGCAAGTACCGTCTTGTCAATAACTCACGGCATAAAGCGCCGTTATTAACTGTTAAGTTCCAGAAGGCGCTGTGTCAACTTCACTGTGTAGTTTTATTCTTTTTCAGCTTAGCAATACTATTCATATATCATTTATTTCACGAACAAACCTAGTTTTACTATCCAATGGAATCATGTGAATACACTCGTTCCCATTTTGAACCGAAGGAAACCTTTTATTCACTAACCCGTGTAAATGCGAACTTACTTCATTAAAACTTAATATTTCAGCCGGATGATAAAATTGTCGCAAATTATCTCTCCTAGCCAACATAATTAGTTATGAATAGACCCAACTTTGTTCTCGACATAACCGCGGAACAAAGAAGATTCAATTTTCTCCATTAGATTGTACTGCCGCATGCAGCTGAGGCCAAGAAACGAAATTAGAACAATACTAGTGCGCCCAGATCTCTCTTAGTGATGGATATACCTAGGCGTAGATCTCATTTAATGATAGATCTACCTAGGTGGTAGATCTGCAGGACGATAGATCCATGTTTTTGAATAGATGAAAGTATTTATTCACACGATAACTTTGCAAAGGAATAACTTAGAGACTCGAAATTTTCGTAGGTTTAGTGCTTGGATACAAAGATCAAGTTCAGAATAAACAACATCCGCCTAACGATTTAGTAGATGAACGCTTTTGAAATTTCGTCATCTCGATATTTACAAAAATGAAGACACGATTCAGTCGAAATCCATCTGTTGGATAGACGATGACGGTGCTGACATTCAAAGACAAATTCCATGGATCAAATGAAAACACTCAGTACTTTGTAAACGACTTACAAACCCATAATACTAAATAGATCTGAATAGCTTGGTTTAATGAATTTTTTTATCACAATTCTATTTTCGGTAATTTGACGCTAAAGATGCCTAAGACGACTATAAACGTAATCGTAACAATCACCCTAATTCAAATTTCATAAAATCCACAGAAGAAATACAGAGTGTTTCACCATAAACTGGTCAAACATTTATAGCCGTATAGATGACATTGGGAAAGTCATTTTTGCCTTGTGAAATATACCTCGTTTTCGAAGCATAAGCGAGATACAGGGTTTTAATGTCAACTTTGAGCAATATTCTGATAACTGTCGTAAGTTATGCGTGTTTTTGTGGACTAAATTCGATATTGTCCAGCCTTACGCGTTTGATCTGTACGACGGCCCAAAGTTGACCCAAATTTCGAAAATTTCTCATCAAATCCGGAATATTTTCCAAACCGAATCAGTTACGCAAAATCTAATTACAGATTCGTAATCTACGTGTTCGAATCCATAATATATGATGTGCATATTGTCATAGCTTCAAAAATAAAATTTCGCACGGAATCGCTAAATCTTACCCCCCACCCCTCTGCGCTTTGATGTTTATTCGCGGTTCTTTATGAAAAATTTTTTAAGTCCCAAATAAATTTTTTTTTTCGAAAATCGTCGACCTTGTTATCGTTTCCTATTGGATCGAGGTCGTAGATCACGAATATGTCATTAGAAATCGTCCAGTGTCAACCGTTTAGAAATTATGGCGGAAATAGTGAAAAAATTTCGAAATTTTGGTCAACTTTGAGACGTCGTGCCGACCAAAATAATG
The DNA here is from genome assembly GCA_958510865.1 of Myrrha octodecimguttata. Lineage (NCBI taxonomy): Eukaryota > Metazoa > Arthropoda > Insecta > Coleoptera > Coccinellidae > Myrrha > Myrrha octodecimguttata. Next base: position 44,827,225 of record OY294058.1, on the reverse strand, counting down.
AAGCTGGGTGATGTCGAATTTTTTTACGTGCAGTTCGATCCTTTATCTATGAATTAAAACAGATTTCATCGTCCTACTCTCATCGAGTCGGTAATAATGATTTTTTGAAAAAAGGTCCAAAATTTTGGAACTTCAAGGACCTCTCACGTCCTGGACGATTTTTTTTAAAAATATCTGACCTTATATTCTTGTTCTACGCCCTCGAATTAGTAAGTGTGCCAAATTTCACTGCGATAGGAGTCGGAAAATTATTTTTCGAAAATTGAGATTTTCTTAAGGGTAACCCCTTAAAATTTTACCAAAAATCGAAAGTTCTCCGATCGACCTGAAATTTGAAACATATACTAATTCGAGGGCGTAGATTAAGAAAATCCAATCAGAATGTTAGTGGAGAGTCTGGTTCGTTTTTTATGGCCCGAGGAAAATCGAAAAAATTGGACGGTTTTTGGTCACACCTTAGTATTTTTTGGTGGTCGATTCAATTTTGGTGTAGAATTTATGAAGAAAAATTTCAAAATGGCGAAAAACCTACAAAGCTGGAATTTTTTGTTTTCGGTTGCCATATTGGATAGCATTATTTCAATGTACTTGAGTTTCTAAGATTTTCGGTGAAAATTTTTTTCCAAAATTCAAACTCTATTTTTTTTACATGTCTACAGTGAAAAAAAAAATTCACCTAAAATTGTTGAAATCTTTCGAGGTTGAACTAATTTCCATTCTGAACACTGGTGTGAAAACAGAATGAAAAAATATCCATTGGTTTTCATTTTATAGGCTTCCAAAGATCCCGCTCGGAGTACTTAAATAATGTTCATTTAAGAAACTTGTGGCCTTACGGAGGCCAAATTGTGCTAATGGGCCCCCAGAACTACCTTGATAGAAATATGAATTTATCAAAAAAAAATATTTTTTTTCAAAAAAACTTTGATGGGATTCGAACTCGCTCCACTTACGGGCAATAAGGTCGCGTATAAATTGGATTTATTCTGATTTCAAAGACGTCGTTATCAAGCAACGGTAGTTCATCGAATGTGACCCGGTTTTCCGAAAGCGGAGAGAATTCGATTCCCACCAAAGTTTTTCAGAAAATATTTTTTTTCTTGATAAATTCATATTTCTAACCAGGTCACTCTGGAGGCCTATTATCATAATTTTGGCATCTGTAGGGCCACCGCTTTCTTATATAAAAATTATTTAAGTACTCTGAGCGGACTCTTTGGAAGGCTGAAAATGAAAACCAATGAATATTTTTTCATTCTGTTTTCACCCCAGTATTCAGAATGAAGGTGAGTTCAATCTCGAAAGATTTCAATAATTTTTGGTGATTTTTTTTACTGTAGACATGTAAAGAAAGCTGAGTTCGAATTTTGGAAAATTTTTTCACAGATAATCTTAGAAAACCGAGTACATTGAAATAATGCTATCCAATTTGGCGATCGAATACAAAAAATTCCAACTTTGTGGGTTTTCCGCCATTTTGAAATCTTTTTTCAAGAATTATACACTAAAATTGAATTAACCACCAAAAAATACTAAGTAGTGACCAAAAACCGTCATTTCAAAGGTAACGCATAACTTACCACAGTTATCAGAATATTGCTCAAAGTTGACATTAAACACCATGTATCTCTCTTATGCTTCGAAAACGGTATATATGTCATAAAGTAAAAAATGACCTTACCAATGTCATCTATATGGCTATATATGTTTGACCAGTTTATGGTGAAACAACCTGTATAATGTGAAAAATAATTTCATACAATATTCATGAAAAAAATGAATTTTTTAGTTATACAACAGGGTTTAATGAATATTCATTTTTGAGAACATTTCCTTCATAGTCGTTTGTATCGATCATATAGTCAGATTTATTATGTTCAAATTGAAAGGAATTATAATGAATTCCTTCAGTAAGGTGTAAAAAATTACTGCATTAGGAAAATAAAAATTTTTTGTTCAATTAATGAAGATGACCAATTCATATTTGACATCTAAATTTAATTGAATAATCATGATATAATGTTCTCCATTCAGGATGAATGCTAAACTGCATATTTAATCAATTTTCTGTTTATCGATTATTGATTATGATATAAAAGTATAGTTCAATAGAATGAATACATATTGTAATACGAAAAAATAACAGGTTGCATTTAACACTTCAACGACAAATCCTATTCAACACTGGATTTCTTGCCGAATAATAAAACAGTGCAATTATTAGCCCTGGTTCAAATTTTCCTTGAATTTAGGTTGTTCAATATAATTCAATGTGAATTTATCGGTGGAATCAATTAATGCTTTCAGATCATTCAAAACCCATGATTTACTTATTTCAGACACATTTCAATACAAAGGTAAATCATATTCAGCACTGTATTTCCTTTTGAATAAAAAACACTCCAATTATTAATCCTGGTTCATAGTTTCCTTATATTTTTAGTACATCAATATAGGAAGGACCTGGAGACTTCTTCTTGTTCTACATTATTCGGTTGAATTTTTCATGTCAATTTATCAATGGTGATGCTTTCAGATCGTTCAGAACTTATGATTTTCTCATTTAAGACACATTTCCATACAAAGATAAATCTTGTTCAATACTGGATTTCCTTCTGAATGATAGAACACTGCAATGATTATTTCTGGTTTCTTCGTTTTTGTTCTAAATTATTTGTTTCAATTTTCCATTTATTCCTTTTATCAATGGAATTAATTAGATCAGATCATATAAAACTTACTTCCAATACTAATTAGTAGATTTACCTTAAGGTAAATCTTATTCAATACTGGATTTACAGAACACTGCAATTATTAATCCTGGTTGAAATTTTCCTTATATTTTAAGTTGGTCAATATAGGAAGGTTCTGGAGACTTGTTCCATACACACATCTCAAGAATAACCTCCAAATTTGTTTACCTTCCTTCACTTGAATTTCCTGTGTCAGTTCATCAATTGAATTAATGCATCCAGATCGTTTGAAACTTACGATTAACTCATTTAAGACATATTTCAATGCATATTTTCACAAATATCATATTTTCGTCTTGTGAAATCTTGAATTTGCAACTGTAAAAGTGACATTATTTCTTATTTGACAAATGACAGTACTAACACTAACAGCCGTGACGTTTCGTCGGGTCTCAGGCCCCGCCCATAAAATGCAGTTATCCGATTGGTCGAATATACCTGAATTTGTGTTGAAATTTCACCATAATCTGGATTTTTTTAAAAATATTAGCAATTCGATTGTGATATCTTTTTTTTCAATGGAAGGTAGGGTGATATTTCATCTATCTATGTGAATTTACCGCTTTCTCCTAACTCTAACGGCTACGAAGGAGATCGCTGATCTGTGGGACGACCTTTTCGACCCAGCGTCGCCTTATTCAATTAGTATAGTATAGAACGACTGGTTCAGAAATTATTATACCATCGTCTCCAATTTGCTCTTGAAAGCACAAGTGTAATGCTGTTGTTTGTGAGCATGAATTCTCGAAGCATAGTGTGGTCGGCTGGAGAGAATAGATTAAAATAAGTTAATAGCTGCAGATATTTGCGCGAAGGTCTGTAAGGCATGTTTGGAGCTTAATTAAGAGTTGGTGAATAATTGAGATCCACCCAATTGTTCGCAGGTATATGCATTGGGAGTTTATTTCCCCAATGTCTCCAAAAATACATTTATTGAAAGAAATCGAGATCTGAAAGTTAATGGATAAAGTAAAGGTAGATCTTTATCCGGACTTTCGTGAAAATCATACGATAAGAAGAGATCACAAGAACGTGCTATCAATAAGTGAAGCTGTGTTGAAGCTCTGGTTAAAATTCTACATGAACTCTAAACACGCTTTCAACTGAATGTTAGATTTCGATTCTTTCGAATCTACATTTTGGGGTTTGACCTCTGTGATTGGACTTTGAAGCTAATCTACAAATTTCGACTTGCTGAGTTGATTCTAACTAAAGTATCCAATCCTAAGCGTAGTCGAAATAACTATTGAAAATAAAATAAATTTGAGACTCGATATTTGTAGACCAATTTTCTAGGTGAAAAACGTGAACTTCACAAATGTACATGAGGTATATACAGGTTCAATATGAGGCCGATTTTATTCGACCGTGAAATAATGTGAAATTGCAGATAATATATTTTGGAGGAAAATTTTTCAACAAATTTTAAATGACTGTGAACTGATGTTAACTCTGCACAGAAATAGCTCAGAGACTCGAAATTTTCAGGGTACATTCGAAGTCTATACAAGAACTTCACAATGCACAAAATAGTCGAACAGTTCAAAAGATAAACGCATTAGAAATTCCGTCATCCTAATAATCAGAAAAATACCGACAGGATGGTGTCAAGAATCAGCATATGGTTAACAATAATGATCATTCAAACATCAAATTCAATGGCTCATGTAAAGGGAAAACACTACATAAGTAAATTTTAAGAATATGACTACCCAAAATCGTAACTACGATTTTAGGTAATTCAAATTTCGCAAAATCACAGAAATTCATCATATCAATAATAATAATTATAATATTAATTAATAATAACAATAATGTTTATTCATTCCATACAGTCAGAATACGTCCATAGAAACAAAATACATATGGAATCATATAAAATTGAATAATCCACATTACACATCAGATGGTTTTCACTAAATAACAAAATTCTTGTAGGGAATAAAAACAATGAATTCTCTACAAGAATCTCCTTCAGAGCCTTACTAAAATGTTTATGTCATATACGCTAAATAAGACGGCAACAGGTTAAAAGGTTTACAATCCGAAATATTCGGACACCTTTCATGAAAAGCATGAACTGACCTCTCCTCACAGAAACGATATTTATTCCTGGTCTCATAGAAATGTACCTGCCTCTTCACATCTGAGAATTCAAGAGCTTCGCTTGTGTGTATACAATGTGCATCAATGTACGCAGTGTGTCTCTCATAGTCCCGAAATATATGGACCGACAAAGTTCTAAAATATGCTCCTTCTAGTCACATTTTCTATTATGAAAACAATCATTGCTTCTGCAAAATTAAAAATATCGAACAACCATTCAACACCCATATCGTAACGGATCATTAATCAATCTTGAAGTGAAGTCGGGCAACAGCGCCTTTATCATCGCTGGCGTACGTATACGACTGATGAGTATTTCCTGTAACTGTCATCGGCGAATGCACTGAATTCCGACCGATTAAATTACGCCAATGCCAAACTTCTCTTTTGAAGTGAGCATAAATAAGAATAAATAGAGGTCGGGTCTGATAATTCCAATTATTTTTCATCGATTTTAAACCATTCTTGAAAGAAATATCCGCTTATAGTTGCGAGAAGGTTCAAACATAATTTGTGGACTATATGAGAGAAACGAGTGATAGTTTTTGTGTTGAGAATTTTCTCCTGAACTGTGAGAGACCACCTAAATTTGCTTGCAGATTTTTGATTCAGGAGAACCCACTGCGTACGCTGATGGAAATATCTAATCAATATCTTCATTTTTTCATCTTATTTGGCTCACGAGATTTTAGGTCAAACTTGACATTTACACGATTTCAGGTTTTGTTCATCAGATGGATATTGCAACTTTGTAACACCACTTTTGGTGTTATATTTCAGTACGTTTAATATTATGTTGAGGAGATAACGCGTTTTCCAATGTTATACGTATTGCAAGCCTTGTCATCTGTCATTTTTAGTTTTGATTTTATATAGGGATATTAGATTGCTGCTAATGGCCTGTTACACTACCCAATATCTAGGGCCCTGCAGGCAGGAACCGGAGAGTGTGATAAGGAACCATCAGATAGTGTCCTGATCTAGGGCGATCCAATGGGCCCGATCTGCCTAGCTCCCTACAGCCCGGCATACAGGGCTGTAGGGAGCATACATATCATAGCAACGCCGAGAGCGTACATTCAGACTGGAGCCGGCATCTAGGGTAGTATAATAAAAGGCCTATTACACTACCCAATCTCCAGGGCCCGGCAGGCAGGGACCGGGTAGTGTAATAAGGAACCGGCAGCTAGGTACCTGATCTAGGGCGATTGAGTAGACCCAATCTGCCGGACCCGGCATACCGTGCAGTGTAATAAGCGCTAGGGAATTAGGGAGCTCAGTCGCATAGCAACGCAGAGAGCGTACTATACAAATAAACGCGCATAACCCTGAATGCGTTATTCTGTGAGATGTCATGCGCAAGAGAAAAAGCAATCTTACTTAATATAATCGAAATATACAGGGAAATGCCGTATCTGTGGAAGACAGACCACAAAGACTTTGCCAATGAAGACTTGAAGAATGATGGCTATAAGGTGCTCTTAGAAATCGAAGAAAATATATAAAAACTTCGATGAAACAGCAACAGTCAAGGTAATAATGTTTGATAAGAAAGGTTGAGATATCAAAGTACTAAATCTCCAATCTTGATGAGGGTCTCCAGTGGCTAGAAATCTCAATGTGACAACCTGTCTGTGTTGTGGACTTAAGCTTTCTCTTAAAATGGTATCATCTTTTTTTATCAACGAAGCTACTAAGTTAAGTAGCTCTGTTTGTTTCTAGTCTCAAGTAGTTCCGTGAATCTGTTTGGTCTGAACAACGAAGTATTTGCATATTTGAGAGTTTTTCTCTGAGGAGAAAATATTTTTTCACCCATATTCCCCTCTCCTTCCGTTTGGTGGATTTCGAGGTACGCACCGCCAAACTCGCCACAAATGCAACTTTTTGCTTTTCGATAATTTCGGGGACATAGCGATTGGATATTTGTGAATGTCCCCACGTTTTGACGTTTAGATGACAAAAGTCGAACCGGTATCTAGGGTAGTGTAATAAGCGACACCCTACCCGGCAAACCGGACACCCGGCGTACCGGGCCCTAGAGATTGGATAGTGTAATAGGCCTTTTAAAGTCGAACCCCGGATTAGAAAAATATTCGATTAATCAATCAATTCTGCATTGATTCCCCAGTTATTTTCCTGACAATCGGCAAAAAATTGAACCTCTACTTTTTTGTGGCTTATGACAGTAAAAACGTGCCGAACAAGTACCAATCAAACAAAACATAAATTATCGTGATGTTATAACTTCACATATATCAAATAACAACAAAGTGCCAGAATAATATAATTGGTATAGATTAAAGCTTATTTTTTAAGGATTTCGCATCATTTTTCAGGTTTTCACGCGCTTGTTCTGATTTTTCTGGGTTTTCACTCCCAATATCTGAGCCAGAACTTCTAAAAATCTGTCACACCTGCATGACAGATTTTCATCCTTATTATTCGCGGATATCCCTAAGGCTATCGGTCTGTGAAATAACCAAAAACTCTCTGTTATTTATCGCCGATATGGGAGCTGCTTAAAATTTGAGGGGGTCCACGTTTACGACAGACGAAATGGCCAGCTTGGTGCTTCCGATCGTTCTGGAATTTTAAGTGTCGCCAGTATCGAAAATGAACCGTACAGATCTTCGGGAATATCCTTCAAAGTAAGGACGATATTGAGCAGATATAGCGGGAATAAACTGGAAAATGATGCATGAATAACCGACGGAGCATTAAATTGGATGAGAAAAGTTCTTTTATGTTTGCCTTCTCTAGGTTTCCTTGAGTGTTCTCTTTATTATTTCGTGGAATAATCGCTGTATTTTTGACCATAAATGATGATGATCACTGAACGTTTTTCAATCATATTTTCAAAGTATATATGAAAGAAATCTGCTACAAATAGGCTTACTTATGTGAGAAAATGTAATACAGCGTGTCACCAATTTGAGTTATGACGTCGTCAAGCATTTTTTGGAATGGTTATCCTACTTTTTATGGCCTTTCATAAAGAATTCAAGCAAGCATACAATATCATATTTTTTACGCGCTTGTTCTGGGGAACAGCGCGTTATCGTTTCGTCACAATCTCCATAATTTTCAAATTTTGAGGTGAAATTGGTCTACAAAGACTGGGTTCGACTCACTGATGAAAAATCGGTAATCAAAACTTCCGAAAGAAAAAGAGTAGAGTCTTGAAATTTAAGGGTGGGTTTTGGGGCATGAATATCTCGGTTGTGTTCGTTAGTGGTCAAAATTGGTCGAACAGTTTCGTAGTTGTACCTATATGACATTTTGAGGTTAATTTCTCGATGAAATATATATATTCCGTTAGTTGTGAAAATATTTTACAAAAATATTTATTCGCAAATTTTTCGAATTTTCATTGGAAATTTGATTTTTCTTAGTAAAAGGTTGATCAGATTTCAACGGAATTTGGCACAGACCTCAAAAGCAGTGTTCAACAACAATGCTCCAAATTTCAATTCGATACTTTCGGAGATATATGAGAAAGAATATGTCAAATTACGTCGTTGTTCGGAATATTTACGTTATTTCCTCAAGAAGTACAGATTCGAAAAATCCAAACTTCATAACTTCATGAAGAATATCAACGCTTTACTCACTGCAAACTTTCGTGTAGATCCAATCGTTTAAAAATTATGAAAAATATCTTTTCCGAAGATTATCCACATCTATTTTGAAAATAAACATAGTTAAATGAAAATATTGACCATCCCTTGTAAAAAAATTTCATTTTACCTATCCACTAAAAAAATAATTCGTTGGTTTTTTTGATTTCACATGAACTATGCCAGTGTAATCCTGATTTCTACCAAACATCTTTTTTCGGAAGACATTCAGGAGATTGTCAGCAGGTGCACAGAAGATAACTATTCTTACATATCATGAGTGCAACTAAACTGCCACTGAATGCATCTGTTTTTTTGGGTAGTAGAATATGTTTCCACGAAAAATCAAAAAAAAAAATTGTCATGTTTGGTCCTCTCAACATACTGATAGACCTGTACGAGCATATTTACAACGAAAAACTGTTTTTAATTCACCGAAATATTCTGAGTCAATAACTCGAACTGTAACATATAATGAGATTTAGTAACTGTTATTTCAATTGTACGATTCATGTATAAGATAGATCATATTCAGTTGCGTAGGGTTGAAAGTACTAGAGTGTGATTTTTTTTTGGATACTGAGTTAACTTTTGTTCCACATATCGATAATATCATTTTATTTGCGAATAAAATGCTTCTATTTACGCTTCGACATGGTGAAGTGTTCGGAACTAATAAAAGCTTACTAATCTTATATAACTCCTTTGTTCTGAAAAAACTTAATATTGATTCTTCGACTTGGAACCCTCATTATAAGTGCCATATAAGACGTTTGGAAAGCGTGCAATACAAATTTCTCAAACACCTATCATACCGTAATAACTTCTTTATAAAAGATCCTGATTACACCGAAGCTCAATCTAGATTCAATATGATTAGTTTGGAAAACCGCAGAAAAATAAATGACAAGAGTTTTCTATTTAGAGTTCTGAACGGCATCCTTCTGGTCTCCTCAATTCTGCAGTTAATGTCCTTAAGAGTTCCCGAGAGAAGATTAAGATCAACTGAAATTTTTGCTGTATCTTTTTTCGTCGTTTGAATGTAACTCAAAATTCGCCATTCTGTAGATTTCTGACGACGTTCAACTCGTAGTTCAGTGATACTGATCCCTTTAGTACGTCTCTTCCGCCATTTGAAAAATGTCTGAAACGAAAGTTATTACATGATGTTTTCTCATGTGTGTTTCTTTATGTGATGTAAATTTTAATTTTGTATCATGGTAATCTATTGGTAATTTGAGTTTGTATTTTGATTGTATGATTTTTTTTCATTGTAATTTGTGAATACTGTTCATGGGTTGAAACCCCTGTTTGTTATTCCTATCCTATAAAAATATGAAAAAAATATCTTTGAGTCAGGATTGAAAGGGGTTGCATTATGTTGCGAGTGAGTGTGTTTTTCTCTCATCCCAAGCAATGAATATACGCAAAATTGATTGTGCAAATTAAAAAGAATCGAATCAGATTCGAGTCTATAGTCATTGATTTGCTCCTTTCAATCGGAAAGTTGAGCCAGCTATATAAGAGACCAGAGAAATCCATAACAGTTGGATTGCTTGGTGTTGCAAAATGGCGAATGAATCATGATGTATATATATTTCTTATTCACATGCTATAGCCTATTTCTCCCGATTAGTTCGACCTTTCGGTTTTATCATTGGAAAATGCATTGCTTATTCAATGAGTATAGAAGAGACTCACCTCCTCATAACACCAACCATATCAAGGCAGATCAAACGAATGAAAAGATTTTAATTTCACTAGAAATGTATATTCAGTGCGTTTCACGTAACCAGTTGATATCGATCTAATTTTAGACTAGAAATCGAAAATACCGGCATTGCGACTTAAAGTTATCAGTAAAAGGCACTGCACATAATGAAAAATTGTTGGACGTTTTCATTAGACGAAGACTTTCCCGAGTTCTTTGAAATCAACGGGAATCATTCCGTTGCTGTAGAGTATAGCTGATGTAATATTTCTCCGGCAATAAATATTGCAGTTTTTCAATGACCAAAACAGGTATGTTTCATGACAATGGATATAAATATGAATTATTTCATGTCGATATTCTAGGCCAATGGAAATATTTGGCCCAATTAATGACCTAATGTATCACATGGGATAATTTAGATGCAGTTGGCTTTGCATTATTTATTCATTCATAAATAATATAAATATAATGACTGTTTCAAATTTTATAGTAACATTCCAACAAAAGGCCTACATTCATTATAAGCCCTATTGTATTTCGTTCAAAAGTTCATAACTAGAATAAAAATATATTTATATCATGGAAATTATAAAATTTATATAGTCATTATACATGTAACCTTATAGTTCGAAAAATGTTACTGCAAATGCTAAAGGTAAAGATTGTGTTCACGAAGTAGCTTCGAATCGATGGATCATATGAGTATCGCAAAGGTGAGGTGCACCCTCTGAAATGTAATATGCCTTGAGCGCCTGACTCAGGTCGGTGACTCAAGCGTGTGACTTGAATGAAGGCTCAGAAAATTCAAGAAAAAATTTCATGATCCAATTTCAGTCATATTAAGCTTCAACCTGATATTTTCCTATCTAGCAGTCGAAATCAATAGAGGACTCCGATTCAAGTTGCCAATCCACAAATTTCGCAAAATTTGGAATTTCAGAACAAATTCGACATGTTGGAGTTCGCTATGTACACAAATATCCGTGAACGGTGCCTCGGCTCCTCAAACCAAATAATTCTTTCCAAATATCGGTTTTTGTTAAGATGATCTCTGATTGGCAGGAATTCAAGTCGGGATTCCAGATCTCCTGTCAATAGTGTCAAGTTAAAATATGATATGTTCCGCAAATCAACTCGGTTATTCAGGTTGCCGATTTTCCATTCCGTAAAAATGGAATATTCGGCTGGTTCCTGAAAAACAGTTAATATTGGAATTTGATTGATGGAAAAGCATTCTCTTCTCCAGGAAGACAATCAATGTTGTATGGTAACATATCCATAGCATAGAACAATCTTTATTTACTTTATGATCCATATGACATAAAAGAGACAACAAACATAAATGAAAACATTTCCAACTATGGTCTATGGATCATAAGGTAAATATAGATTATTCTATGGCATGGATATGTTGCCATAAAAAAATTACTGTCATTATGGTGACAGAAAAATTGATTTTTCATGAATCAAATTCCGTAATAAACCATCTTTCGGGAACCAACCATATATTTCATGTTCACGAAACGGAAAATCAGCAACCAAATTAACCAAGTTGATTTGCGGAATATATCCTATGTAAACCTGACACTTTTGGCGAGAGATCAGGAATCCCAACTTGAATTCTAACCAACCAGAGACATCATCGTAACGAAGACCTATATTTGGAAATAATTATCTGGTTTGAGGAGCTGAGACACCGTTTAGGAATATCTTTGAATAACTCTAACCTCATCATGTAGAATTTGTTCTAAATTACCATCTCCAGTGATAGTAAATTTGACGAAATTTGTGGGTTGGCAACTTGGACCAAGGTCGTCTATTGGATCCAATCTGTGATTTCTGAAGTATTAGGACAATCAAATTCTGGATATTTGTATCGAGGAAATCTTTGGGCTGATTTTACCAATCTAGAATTTCAACCTCCGTAATTGAGCCCCAAACTACTCTACAAACGAGTTTCTGAGTTGCTCCTTGAGGAAGATATTGTGTTCACGGTCCCACTCACGGGTGATCGTGCACACAATAACTTCCGAAAGAATATTCGACAATAATGATTTTTTTCGAATTGTTCCAATGACTCGATCTTCTAGATTGCACAAAGATGTTCATTCGTATTTTCTAATTTATTTCCAAGTTTCATCATGATCAAATCATTATTCTTCGAGTTATTCCGAAACAAGTAACGATACCGAGGAAAAACCACGAAAACTGACATATTTTTTCCTCATATCTTCAAGTATTTCAATCGTATCGTGGTACAATCCGGTGAGATATGAAGTTCAAGATCTGAGCAAAATATTTCTCAGAGGTAAAAAATAGTTTCAGGAAAAAATTCTCGAAATTTTTTTTTCGGGAATTTAAATCGGAAATCTCAATAAAAAATGCTGAATATTTCATCGGTATGATCGTACGTCCTTCAAACATCGAAGGTACATAAAAATCCGACGGTAAGTTTTCAAGATATAATATTTTTCCAACCCCTAAGGTGGACCGATCCCGCTAAGAAACTTGACCTGCATAATTGAATAACGCACGATTTGTGTAGAAGTTTCAAGGCTCTTTTTCCGGAACTAACGGCAAAAAACTTAGAGAGCCAACGGCGGATATTCTACAGGTTTAATATTCGAGAAAATAATGAAACAAAAATAATATCGTCATTCTACTTCAGTGTAAAGCCGACATAAAACTTCATTGTAATATTCCTGTTATAAAAAAAAAATGTGAAATGATTAATGAAGGTTTATGAAAATCGTTGCTTCCAGCTTTTCGACACTTTCCTTCCTTTGCATTCTGATGAAAATAATCAAAATCGTGACACAGCGTATTTTTCAATCGACTCGGATTGAAAATATTTTGATGAATAGGTCCTTCCGTCCTTACCAAGAAGTCTTGCGACATGAAAGATGAAAATATCGAGCGTCGAACGAAATAACGGAAAGTTTAATGGCACATAGAAAGACTAGAGTGGTGTTATTCTCATTGATTAAACGGTTCATAATGGAAAATTTTGCTTTCTTGTAATGCTGAGTACTTTGACAGGACAGGTGGTGAAGAACAATAATAAGCTGTAGTAACTGCCTACGTTTCGTCTGTATAAAGGTTGATTCTCACTATACGTCCCGTAACCTTCCCCTATTGGCGTATGAATTTAAGATTGCAGCGCCACGGTGGCCAGTTTTAGAACTTGACATACAGACATAGATTTTGTTTTGATAGTCGATTTTGTACTGTTTGTTAGTGTTTGGTTTGATAATTTTTGATTTCACGATTCATTCAAAGACTTTTCAGACTTTTATAGTTGACGAGACTATTACTGGGAGTACATATTCCATTCTTATAAAGTAGGTATGTATAATCCTTCAATCTAATTGAGTGTAGCATCTCTAAAGTTACGGGGATATCTCCAAGGTTAGACAGTATTTTAATATTATTTATTTTCAGATCCAAATGGCGAGATTGACTTTGGTGGATTTCTTAGGCTGTCTTAAAAGTTGAAAAACAGATAGTATTGTAAAACATACTTTTTGTAATAATAGACAAATACTCATAACTAAACTAAATAGTCAATATATTGTGAATAAAATGAATACATTCACAAGAAATTAATGCAACTTCTACCGTAAGCCTTATTCATTATGGATTGACAAATCAATTTTCCAAGGCTCATATGATTGATCTTGAAAAAGCTGTAATAAATAAGCCTTGTACAACTTTGCCTCCATCGGCAGAAGCACTTTGAGCGAACAATATTCATCACCAGATATTTTCTTGTTGGGACTCTTTTTTTTTCAGTCAGTTCTATCACTAGAACATTTACGTTATTCCTTAATGATCAGTTCAACAGGCAGATTTCTGGAAGGCATAGCAATCCTATTAAGTAAATTTCTCTGCTTGGATTATGGGCCTGGAAAAAATTGTCTTCATGAATGTGATCTAATATTTCATGAACAATTCGTGCTCACCTTTATAAAAATGATCATCATCGGTAAAATGCAGGTAACAGACTCTCATAAATCTTGTTTGTAGGCTTTTATCGATTCTTCAACACTTTCAGGCACGACTTCTTAAAGGAAGTTTCTTTCACCCTAACTCCAAATTTTTTACCGGGCTGTAGAAATCTATGGGAAGAGACATTTGAGTTTGCTTTTTCTCAGTAAAAGCACTTGTGAAATCACACAAATGCCAAGAAAAATGCATATAACATTTCTTTTAACTTATCAATGATAATGTCTGTACCTCGGGTTACACGGATAGTCACAAGAGGGAGTAGCGCTTATCTTCATTCGCCAATACCTTCAGTATGATTTAAGTCAGGATTTTGCAGGCAAAAATGTCATGTTGACGGAACGTGAACGAAAAGTATAGTCTGTATACATCAATTCACTTACACCTTATAATATTTTATGGGTACATCAAAGTTAACCGTAAACATGAAGGTAATTCAGTTGAAATCTGAATGAATTATGAACCTGTTTGAATACTTCGAAAAGATCAATATACCATTGTATCATTCCATTCAGTAGCAAACACTGCACATCATCTTCTTTATGACTGAGTATCAAACCTCTAAATTACCACCTTAATTGACTTCACCTCAAAAAAACACTCTAAAGTCGCACAATGTTCTACATACTCTTCTTTCTTCTATAATAATCAACTTTCAAACAAGCATTCGCTTTAACCTATCTGAAATTATACAACTGGAACACAAATGAGAGTTAGAGCTGGTAAATAATAGCTAACAATATTTCAAATGTCTTAGTTAATACTTTAGAACCGAAATTCAGAAGCATTAAACAACACATATATAAAATTTCCTATTTCAGAGCCTACAAGTGGAAGACTGAACTCACACAATGAAAATTCGTCTACATTTTCCACTAGCATCGTTCGAAAACCGTGAACACTTAATTAAAGGAGTTGTTCGCAGAATGAACGACTAGAAGTTCTACTCGAAATTGAGTGTTAAACACGTGAAATTTTGAAAGGTTTTTGCGCGCATGTTCTAAAGGAATAGCGTACTATTGTTTCGTCCAAATGTCTGTAACTTTCAAATTTCGAGCCGTCAGGCCGACCGTGAACACAGTTACCTCCGGAAGAAACGACCTAGAAACTCGATATTTGTAGAGTAGGTTTGGGGCTCAATTACGAAGGTTGAAATCGGTTCAAATCCGCCCAATGATTCCGTAGATAAACAAATTCAAATTTTCATTTTCCCAATATTTCCAAGATACAGATTAAATCGAAGTGAAATCTAGTACTGAAAAAGCACTGTCGTGAAGTCAGCAGCTTTTGCGCGCATGAGGATATCACCAAAATTGAACATGGGCGAAAGCTGCTTACTTCATGCCTGTGCTTTCTAAGTTTTTTTAAGTCAGTCAAGCAGCGTAGAGCGGGTACAGTTCGTGGAAATTGTGATTGCGAAGTATATGAATTTGAAAGAAGCCCGCAATACTGTCTGATTCTCTTGAGATTTCTATTCTAGAACGATGTTTCATATGGAAAATCCTTAAAATTCAAGAAAAAGTTAATTTACTGGAATAAAAATGTTCCATTCTTTGTTTGGAATTCATCAAAGACGAGCATATAAACTACAAATCAAATTCGAGAGAGGGAAAGAAAATTAATTCCACGCTGTTTGATTCTGAACGTTTTTCCTTCCGAAAGTCAAATAGATGAAAAAACTTATGCTCATCATCCTGAAATAGTTCCGAGTTGAATTATGAAAGAACTGAATGAAATATCACGCTCAGCAGGATGATCCCTAATTTCCCAAGGGGATCAGATTGCAGAACTGAAAAGCCTCTATTTCTCCACTCATTACATGACACCATCTAATACTCATTTCTGCGAAGAGATTAAGTACCCGTTTGAAGAGAAAAACTCGTTTAAGTTCATCCAGTTGGGCATTGTTTGCTCGTTCCATCCGATAAATAATGTGCTGTATGAAAAGCCCGACTAACTCCTTCTTTTTTCGTCCGAACCGAACAACGGAAAGGATTATGGGAAGAACAGAGTGACTCGCGTAGTTTTTACGAAACGTTTTGAAAGGGCTCGCGTTTCTGTTTGCCTCGGCTTCCTGGCGTCTGATAGATTGTTGTCTTTGCTCTTGTAGTTGCTGTTCAAAAACAAAGAGATCCAGTTTCGACGATAGAGAATGTCAATACAGGATGCCCGATGGTCGATTTCTAGGGATAGCCTGAATGACTGTAAATATACGGGAATGGTAATCTTGCAAACAGCATTTTGGCATGCAACTAGTAAAGTTCATTGATGAATCCCATCGATGGAGTTACTATTTCAGAAAGATCAATTGAGATTTTAATGCAGAAACCCCAATTAGTGACAGTTACATAATATAATTTTGCAAAATGGCGCATGCGGCGGGCGCTTGCCACTTAATGTATCTATTTTGGGAATTTTCAGAATACTCGAAATCTAACGTTATTCAGTTCGATTGTCAGCTTTATTTTTCAGTCCTCAAATTCGTCGGAATCTTTCTATTTCGATTTCACCCGCCCCGTTTCACACCTTCTTCAATAAGTTTAGTATGAAATAACCTATGAACACCTTCGAATAACCCAAACTACCAGATAGATAATGCAGTAGGTTCTTTGGGTTTATCACAGCTCATATGTCTATAATTATGGTTTACTCGAAAAAACAAAACCTTATTGAAACACTTTGGACCTGTTTTTCCAGGTGTTTTCTGGATTTTTACTCCCGATATCTGAAAAATAACTATTGAAAGAAATATAAATTATTATTGATAAAAAACGCCCTTACAAGAGTTGAAACTATTCGCAATTGACACTGTTCATTTTCCAACCAAGTTTCATTTCGATCGGATAATTTTTTTCAAGTTATTCAGAAATCAAAATTTCAAATGGCTGCAGCACAAAAACCATTCGGCAGATTTGGTCCATTAACTCAACCGAGATATTCAGGATCTTAACCCAACCTGAAAATTTCAAGACCCTAGGTCCTTTCTTTCGAAAGTTACAGCGCACAAGAACAGAATCAATTTTGATCACGAGGTCTTCATCAGTGAGTCCAACCTAGTCGTTTGAGACCAATTTCGGCTCGAAATTCGAAGATTAAAGACAAATTGACGAAATGATAACGCTCTGTTCCCCAGAACAAGCGCGTAAAAATCAACTCTCGCACTTCAAACTCAGTTGATACATATGAAAACATTCCCATTTACCGGCTTGTTGGACTCAAGGCACAATACAATGCCGAATCAATTTCTATCCAACCGTCACCATAACCTAAGGGTCGATCGAAAAATACAATTAACTTTGGAAATAAATAAATTCATTTATTTATATTTGTAGAGTAGGTCTGGACCTTAATTATGAACGTCAAATTCGTGAATTGATAAAATATGCTCAATGACCCCATTCCATGACCATTTCAAAATAGTGGTTCTCAATATATTCAGATTACAAATTGGATCGACTGAAATCCAGCAATCGGTGGAACAAGCTGAATTGTTCATGCAAAATTTGGGAAATGAAATGGAAAGGCTAAATTCAGAATATTCGAAGATTTTTTGATTGTTGTAATGACATAATCATCACCTTATTCTATACCAAATTGTGCATCAGCATTTGTCAACCAGTGACCAAGTTTCATCATGAGCAGATCAGTATTTTATTTTTGACTCCATGGTAAGTTAATGTATTAAAATCTGATGAATTGTTTCCGATAAAAATTTTCCAACTTGCTTTAAACTTTTTCAACAATACGACTCCACTATAAATTTGCAGTTAGAGTTACCGATCAGTATTTTACAACTTATCAGAAAATTTCAATTCATTTCCATGGGTACATATTGGGAAAATAACCACAAAAACTCAAATGAGTGTAACCCCGAAACTGTTCGGCCGATTTGGCACATCGACGAACTCAACTGGCGCATTCTTATATGCAACCTATCCTGAAAGTTTCAAGGCTCAAGCTCTTTTCCTCCTAAAGATATCGTTACAGAATCGATTTTGTCTACAGGTATTTGAACAGAACGATGAGACTCTTGAAAAAATTAGACTCGTGAAAACTTCGAAGGAGGCAAAAATTCAGAACTCAGCCATATGGAGGAACTGATATCGTGAATGGTAATTACTATATAGATTTGATATCTCACGATATACCTTTATTGTCTTCGGCGTACCACGTCTTCAATGACAACATTCTTATTATATCAACTGGCATACAATGATTGAAGCAGAAAACTTGAGAAAAGGGTAACATAATGAAATACAATCTAAAAATAATACTAGACACAGTATATCATCTCCTATTGTTCGATTTAGAATCAGCAGTTGCATTTATTCTACATAATATACAGGGTGTTGTATGATAAACTGGTCAAACATATATAGCCGTATAGATGACATTGGGAAAGTCATTTTGGCCCTATGACATATACCCCGTTTACGAAGCATAAGCGATATACAGGGTGTTTAATGTCAATTTCGGGCAATACTCCAGTAACTGTGGTGAGTTATGCATGACCTTTTAAATAACGGTTTTTGGTCATATCTTAGTGTTTCTTGGTGGTCAATTCAATTGTTGTGTGGAATTTGGAAAAGGATATTTCAAAATGGCGGAAAACCTACAAAGTTGGAATTTTTTGTTTTCGATTACCAAACTGGATAGCATTATTTCAATGTACTCAATTTTCTAACATTTTCCGTGAGAAATTTTTTCCAAAATTCAAAATCAACTTTGTTTTACATGTCCACAGCGAAAAAAAATGTTCACCCAAAATTGTTGAAATCTTTCGAGTTTGAACTAACCTTCATTCTGAACACTGGTGTGAAAACAGAATGAAAAAATATCCATTGGTTTTCGTTTTATAGCCTTCCAAACATTCCGCTAGAAGTACTTGAATAATTTTGATTCGAGAAACTGGTGGCCCTACGGAGGCACATATTGTGCTAATGGGACCCCAGAATGACCCAGATAGAAATATGAATTTATCAAAACAAACAAGTTTTTTCGGAAAAACTTCGATGGGATTCGAACTCGCTCCACTTAGGGTCGCGTATAAATTGGATTTATTCTGATTATAATGACGTCCGTTGCCAAGCAACGATCGTTCATTGAATGTGACCCTATTTTCCAAATGCGAAGAGAGTTCGATTCCTAACAAAGTTTTTTTGAAAAAAATTTTCTTTTCGATAAATTCATATTTCTATGCGGGTCATTCTGGGAACCCATAAGCACAATTTTTGCCTCCGTAGGGCCACCAGTTTCTCGATTGAAAATTATTTAAGTACTCTGAGCGGAATGTTTGGAAGGCTATAAAACGGAAACCATATATTTTTTCATTCTGTTTTCACACCATTGTTCAGAATGAAGGAAAGTTCAACCTCGGAAGATTTCAACAATTTTGGGTGAATTTTTTTTTGCTGTGGACATGTAAAAAAAAGTTGAGTTTGAATTTTTGAAAAATATTTTCACGGAAAATCTTGGAAATTTGTGTACATCGAAATGATGATATCCAATGTGGCAATCGAAAACAAAAAATTTCAACTTTGTAGGTTTTCCACCATTTCGAAATATTCATTTCCGAATTCTACACAACGATTGAATTGACCACCAAAAAATACTGAGATGTGACCAAAAACCGTTATTTAAAAGATCAAGCATAACTCACCACAGTTATCAGAATATTGTTGAAAGTTGACATTAAACACCCTGTATCTCGCTTATGCTTCGAAAACGGAGTATATGTCATAAGGCAAAAATGACTTTCCCAATGTCATCTGAATGTCTATATTTGTATGACCAGTTTATGGTGAAACACCCTGTATATGTCAAAAACTCACCACATGTCTTTTTCACTCACTTCACTTCAACGCCGAATTCAGTAGATATAAGTCCATGCGCAAGCTTGTTAACATTGTGCATAGAAACAATATTGCCACAGAGTTTAGTTACTTACACCTTCTTCTTTTTTTGACAAATAAAATGTGGTAAAAAAACATTTTCAAAAATCTCTATAACTTGTATTACAATCAATAAACATTTTGAAGTTATATGTATACGTTGCTAGCGCTGCAATGTTCCGATAGATAACACCTGAACTATCACTCAGGATTATCATTGGATCAGCTTAACCATCCCACACCTATCAGCCGTTCCAACATACAATACGTCCTTCCATTTTCCACTCGATATATTGCTGCAGTTGCACCTGCTTCCAAAGCGAAACAATTTCGAATTATCCTCCTTTTAATTCTACACCAAATGGATCGATTATTCGCTACAACGCGAACTGTTTGTAACAATCGCTTCACATATCAGGGATATTCACAGTAGGTAATATGGATGATGTGAGGATATCGGAAAAACTTCTAGTGCCAGTCAATTACAAATTACGAATTTCACAGGAATAAAATTTTATACGGGAAAAAACTTGAACCGACTTTTCGTATAAATAACTAATAAAAAGCTTGTAACTCTGGAACAATAACAGACATCGATATTTGGCTTCACACCTAAGTAATAATTATTGAATAAAGAGTAGAAGAAATTACTTTGTTTCCTATCACTATATTTCATTGACTGCCGCAATAACATATAATGATAGGAAACAAAGTTATTTCTTTTATTCTATGTTCAAATGAAGAATTACAAATCAACGGATCACTTTAACTGCCACGGTGGTGTAGTGGGTTGATTACTGGGTTCGAATCCCGGCGAGGTTATGGATGTTGTGTTGACTTTGTGGTGTAGGTAAATGTTTGTGTGTCTATAAATAAAAAGTCTCTAGTTGTTATGAATCAGAATGAATGTCAATGTATAAATGTAAAAAATTGAAAGCTTGTCTAAATGGCCATAGTAGCCGAGGACACTTAAAGGAATGAATTAATGAATGAACGGATCACTCTATCCAACATAATAATTGACCTTAAGCCAAATAAATCCGTTTTCTCCCATCTGAACAATTCATTGGACACTTCGTGCAAATATTTCGATTATTGCACAGCCTGTACAGGGTAACAATGTTGTTCAAGTTCTGATTTGAAGGACATACATTTAATTTTTGGTGAACTTCGGCACTCCTTTGGAATATCGGTATAGAATTTTTTTTCTTATTCGGCAACCCGTATAATTTCGCGTATTTGGTCCATCTCATTATCTCGAGTGGAATACTTGTGGTATTTTTGAATTTTTGGAATGATATTTTTCGTTCCTGATGCCGAAAATATAACTCATGTTGCCACAATCCCATGTCTTTTCCGTTTATTAAACGTTGAATAACCTAATGGAGTTAGAAGTTTTACTGGTTATTCGAAAAAGGTTAACTTTAATAGTGAGATATGTTCAAAGTAGTTTTTAGGTCTAAAAATGAGGAAACCGTGAGGGGCAGAGGCGACATATGATGAACTTTTGAAATCAGAACAAAAGTTCATTCCAAGAATTCAATTGAAATTGAATTTTTCTCTTGAAATCAGTATTCCTTGATAGCAGTTCTTCCACAAGCACTTTTTTTATAGCAATCCAAAGGCTTACTCTGATTTTTTTCCGAGAGGCTAATGAAACATGAAATGACTTTTCATACGTTATGATAGACTATTGTTTTCATAAGGAAACTACAACTCTCTAAAATAGATCAGATTACGTCATTAAATAACGTGTTACATATTTTAGAAGCAGAAAGTGAATATTATTATGAACTATTGTGTTCAAAAGAAGAAACAGAACTCTACGTTATAGGCCAGCAAGAAATCCTGTGTAAAAAATCAGGCACTGGATTGCTATGAATAAGTAGACCTGTGTAATTTTTGTATTTCAATTTCATTGCACGAGCTGAAACAGAGGTAATAGGAGACATATTACTGTGTCAAATTTGTGTGTCGTTGTTACAGCGAATATTATTTTTGACATGTAAGCATGCGCTGATTCAGATTCAGAATAACGCGACGTTAATAACGTAAGCACCCTTTGAATGTTACGCTCATCCGAGGAGTTCGTTTAGCTTCGGAAACATAGTATATCATTTTGGCACGTTATTGTTATTTGATATATGTGAGTTCATAAAATCACGATAAGGAGGTACTCCAAAGAGCTGAACTAAAAGACCGGTAACTCTACGCATATATGAAAGGAAGGAAAATTTCATACCTGGGGCACATTCTAAGCGGAGAATACTTTCAGCGCCCCATTCTTCAAGGCAAAAAGAGGAATAGGAAGAAAAAAAATATCCTGGCTACGAAACATCCGACAGTGGACAGGTATACAGAACTTTCAAGGGTTGCAAAGAGCAGCAATAAATAGAAACATCTAAGCGACGGTCACAACGCAGGAATCCTGTAAGGCATCATGAGAAGAAGAATGCATGCTCCGTTCGACGGGTACTTGTGTTTTGACCTCAATTGGTTTATTCAGGTGTTTTGGGGTTTCAATAATAGAGACCCCGTATGGATTAATTAATCGCACTTGATTAATTCTGTCGTTATCAGAATGAAGACACGACCCACAAATATTTTCTGATCTTTATCAGAAATGTTGATGCTTCTAAAATAAGCAGATAATTGAAGAACTTATTGACCAGTTGATCAATATCGTTGCACTTATGACACGAAGATGTTGTTAAGGTGTATTAAAAACCCACTTTTAACACGTAACAAAAATGTATTTTCGTGTATCTGTATAAGATAACAAGACCGAAATGGTATAAAAGTGATTTGCACAATAGAATCTTCCTTCTATATCTTATTCGATAGCAAGGTCGAAGCGACTTTCAAATGAGAAGTTACGATTTTTACAACACAAGAATTAACGTTTAAGTCTTGTTTATAAATTCGAGAGCGAATGTTGTTTACTATACAACGGTCAAATGAAGAGTGTCTAAAAACGAAACCCAAATTAAGAAAATTCCCTTCTTCACATCGTAGAGGGAGAATATAAATTTCGATTGGTTTTTTTGAATTAAGCGACGCCCTTCTAAAATCCGAAAAAACACATTGGCTGGTGTGAAGTAGAGAGAGCACAAACGTGTGAAGGAAATTTCCCTAAATGGTCTAAGACGATAAATTCTATAAACTGTCACATGTGATGTCTGGATTCTTTGAATAACCGAATTATACCACCCACAAAGCTCCGATTCCTGGAATGCTAAGAGCTTGAATTTTATCTGAGTGCTTTCTGTCATGCAAAATCATACTTTATTGTTGGCTTGCTCTTAAAGCCGGTGTCAATTGATTTAAAACAAAAAATACTGAATTTCGGGCATATTCCTGGGAACCAAAGAATTCAGACTCCGACGTTGAAAAAATCAAGAAAAGACAATATATCATAAAATTCTGGGTCCAGGATACGGGACGGGACACAACAACTTGGTCAGCACATTTTCACAGCCATAAGTAACAAAAAGTTCGAGGTGGAATAATTTTTTCTGTTTCGTTCAATTTATAATTGTCAGTATGTTTCCCGTTTGGGGTTTAATGTGGGCTTTCCTTTCGAATAGGCCTATTGCACTATCCAATCTCCAGGGCCCTTTTTATTAGATGCCCGATCTGCCGGGTCAGCAGTCGCTTATTACACTAACCTAGATACCGACTCCAGTCTGAATTTACGCTCCCGGCGTTGCTATGATACTGTCCTGTATGCCGGGAGGTAGGGAGCTAGGCAGATCGGCTCCACTGGATTGGCCTACAACATAGGACAATAGCTGCCGGTTCCTTATAACACTTCCCGGTCCCTGTCTGCCGGGCCCTATTGATTGGGTAGTGTAATAGGCCTTTAACAGCAATCTAATATCGCCTATCTGAAATCAAACCTCGAAAATTACAGATAACAAGGCTTGCAACAGGTGTGACATTGGAAAAAGCGTTATCTCCTCAACATAATATTAAACGTACTGAAATATCACACCACAAGTGGTGTTTCAAAGTTGCAATATCTCCCGAATGAACAAAACCCGAAATCGCGTAAATGTCAAGTTTGGCCTAAAATCTCGTGAACAAATAAGATGAAGAAATGAACTGCTTTCTTGAAAAAAGTAACAGTAATGTGCCACTCATGTTCATCTATATCTCAGGGTTAAACATTGGTTGTTCAGTCATAACCAATTTCGCTCACCCTTTACATAGTTACGACACTTAGTTGAAAAAAAAATCTTCGAAAGTCAGTGAATACCGATTTCATATCATTCTTTTCAACATTTTCAATCTCTAAAAGGGTCCAGACTCTGACACCTGCGAATATAATAATCTACATCCGTCCCAGCGGATTCTCTTTTCACATAATGTTTCTGTGTACATTCGTTCACGTATGCCCAACGACAGGATCAAAAAAAAGCCCGGTTTATTCCTTCAAATCCCGTGCGGTGTTTTAGGTAAATCGTCCGTTTCTATTCTGAGCGTGTAAATTCCGAAATCCCTGGAAAAATTTTATTGAATAAATCCTTGTCCTCATTGCATATGGAAACGGATAATTCCGCTCTAGATCGAGCGAATCATAACCGAAGAGGAAAGAATAACATTTGAAATGGCCGTCATTTTCCCCTTCAGACAAATAGTGAATAAAGGTCCGGAAATGGTGAGTGCTTCTGGCTTCATCGCTACAGAGGAGAACACTTCATAAAGGGTTTTCAATATGGGAACAACAAAGAATACAGTTTCACATGGTAACATGTTGAAGCAATACTCATCAAATGCTGCTTTTATCTGATTATTGAATTTTCATATTTGGAGCAAGACTAAGAGAAATTCAGATATCATCTATGGTAATGGATAAAGGTCAAATACTTCATTTCCGACTAAATGCGAAAGGAAATAAAGTGTTTTACTATTATCGATCTCAAAATGAATTTCCGTCAAGTAAAGACTGAAACAATCAGATATCATTTATGGTGATTTATCGAACAGAATTAGGGGCGGGTCCAGATGATTGTAATGCGAACAACGAATGCAATAACTCACAGAGAGTTTTATAGTTCGAGGCAGCGCTATTTCTGCTCCGTCAGGACTCGGTTTTTAACTCGAACGATGCATTTAAATGTATTATTCGGTGCTGAGCTCGAGTGCCATCCACACTATTCGTCGAATCGTTGATCGAATTTTATTGCATTCGCTGTTCGGATTAAGCCAGGTCTAGATGGGTGTAATCCGAACAGCAAATGCAATAGAAATTGATAAACGATTGGGCGAATAGTGTGGCCAGTACTCGAGCTTAACCTCGAATGCATCGTTCGAGTTGAAAGCCGAGTCCTGACGGAGCAGAAAGAGCGCAGCCTCGAACCAGAAAACTCCCTGTGTTTTATTGCATTCGCTGTTTGCATTACACTCATCTGGACCCGGCTTTACACTCATCTGGATCCGGCTAAGCAAATCACCCTTGCGGATTTCACATAAAAATTTTTACCTAATGAACAATATTGAAACCATGCAATTGATCAACCAATGGGACTGTAACGTTTCAAATCCCGCAAGGACAATTCCTTCGAATATTAATTTTCATGGAATTTTCAATAGTTCTTCAGATATTGAGAGCGAAAACTGATGCGTCCTATATCCTGGACCAAACATTTTACAACTTATTGTCTTTCTTGCTCCCGCAACGGGGAAGTCTGAATTCTCTTGTTTCCCGAGAATATGCCCAAAAATTAAATACTTCTTGGTTTAAATCAATTGAAACAGGCATTAAAAGCGTGATGTATCGAGTCAAAAAATAAATTATTATTATTTGCATGACAGAAAACACTTAGATGAAATCCAAGCTCTTAGCTCAGTTCACAAAGCCAATCAAAATATCTATCCTCCCTCTACAATGTGAAAAAGAGATTTTCCTCAATTTGGGATTCGCTAGTTTAAATCACTCCTCATTTGACCGTGTATTAGTAAACAACAATCCGCTCTTGAATTTATAACCAAGACTCGTACTTTTTGTATTTTGAACTTCGTAACTTCTCATTTGAAAGTCGCTATTTTTGTATCGAATAAGATGTAGAGGGAATATTCTATTGTGCAAATCACTTGTATACCCTTTTGATCTTGTCATCTAGTACAGATACAAGAAAATAAATTTTGTTGTTACGTGTTAGAAGTGCGTTTTTAATAACCCTCAACAATATTTTTGCATCATCAGTGCAACGATATCGATCAAACAGATCAATAAGTTCAACAGTTGGTTTTCTAATTATAGAAGCAACAACATTCTGATGAACAATCAGAAACTATTCAGCGGTCGTGCCTTTTTTTGATCACAGAAAGAATGACAGAATGAATTGAATCTCTCACGATTATTGTTGAATAAATGGGGAAAATTTGAATGATTAAATCTAACTAACCTTCAGATTTTTACAAGAGTTGGATTTATCAACTTAATGAAGTGAGTTCACAGTGCCACTACATAAAAATACTATTACCACAATAATTACAAATAAATGAAAGTATTTATTATAGTATCTAGTGTTAAGGAAGTATTTTGTTCGTCAAAATTCCTTATTTTCGGTAATAGATCTTCGAAATGACCTTTTACATTTGTTTTCGAGTCATAATGAAAGAATATGGAATTGCTCATCAGACTTTATATTTTCCAGCAGCAGAAAAACTTCACTACATTGCTATAAATGATGAAATCAAACCATTTTCCCAAGGGTCTAAGTGATATGCCCAGGTAACTTAGTTGTCTCTTTTTCATTCAGAAATGGACTTGACACTTATCGAACGACGAAAACGTATTTTCATCCCAATTCTGAATGAAACAATAATTATCCATGTGACTTTGACGCATTGAAATGTTTATTTGGTGTATTAGTGGAAAATGAAATAATTCGATCATTCTCGATTGAAACGTATTTTGCTTCTGGAAGATGGAGGATAAAAAAACTTGACATCCGTCAATAATTTCACAAAAGATTATGACAGAAACGAATTGGCTGATGCCACAAATGTGGATAATTCTGATGAAGAGAATTTTATGGCACGAAGAAAGATTTATATGCATTTTCCAGTCAAATTGAATTCGAAAATTACATAAAGATTATTCACAACTACTACGATGATATCTGATAATGAATTGCGAGAACTACAAATTCATCATCTAGTTAGCAGAGCCACCTCACTTATTGGTGGTTCAGGTTTCTAAGAGGTTCTAAATTTCCTTCATTAACTTTTCAGTTGAATTGAGTTTAATTTATTCGGGAATTCGGTTTTATATTGAGGATCAAGGGTTCTGTTGATGAATATCTCGAAATCCAAGGTAGAGAGCGAAAATCAGGATGTGACTAAAGCTACGGTTAATTTTTTTAGCCACTGATCTGATTTGCAACAACTTTTTCTTTCTTATCTTCCACTGAAAATTCCAGAAATACAAAACAGTTAACACCAAAATTTGTCAGCATTTAAAACGAAAATTGAAATAAAAGAAAACAACAAACCTTGAACTGCAAGCACACCCTGTATCATTCGGAATATTGTTGATAGTAAGAAAAGAAGTTCATATTAAGGAGCCATCTTGAATTCAGAATGACTCAATGAAAGAGAATTCCCATACACATGAAATCCTAAGATATTCGATATGAATGGCAAGTCTCAAGGCCGCAAACAATTTCAATGCGAATCGAAGGAACAAAGCAACAGAAAGTACTGTACTAGATGGAAAAAGCTCTTTTCACGAATACAATGCAGAATTACATTTACTGATGAATAGCCGAGGTCTGTCGCCGAGAAGATTTGCGAGCAACGTAATTCACTTCGTATTTTCCCTGATAGAGAAGTTGGCTGAAAAGGACTTGAATTGGATACATCGACGAATAAGGAATCTGAATGGCCAACAATGGGAAATTGTCCTGGGAAGGACGTAAAGCAGCTTATTTGACTTCGCTTATCCTCTTTATTTAATCAGAATACCCACGAAATACCGTACCGAATGCTAGGATTGACCACGAAAGAATATTCGAAAAATTTTTTTTTATGAATGAAATTTCAATGCACAAACATGTGGAATTGCTTTTTCCGAATCCAACATTCGAAACATTGCATTCAGTAATAATTTTCTCATAATGATGTACGTAGACATTTAAATAATGTAGCGACCTACACACCTACACCTTCCACATAACCTGCGTTTAAAAAACGAACCACAACATAGAAGAGCCTACCGTGCCCCAATGTAAAACAGAGGACGACAGGGTATATTGGTGTGGAAAAGACAGTCCGCACAATGGAAACCACATACCAACCAGATAAACCACTCGCGTCATTTACTTTGGAAAGTATCTGCGGCGAAACCCTGCGTTAATGTCTATGAATTCAGAGTATAATCCGCCAGTGAAAGAATTGAAACACCAGTGCGATGCCATAACGAATAAACGACTGTTCTTTCGCGATGGCAACTGAAATAAATCTATGGAGGGGACTTCAGTCCACAATTCGCGACCGAAGGAAGCACCTACGAGTAGCACTCCAATCTTGAGTAAAGTTGGGAGTTCTAGTTAACTTATAGGATATAGTTCAATCGTTAACGTTTACAATGATGAATAGTTCACCAGATTCATTCTTTAGTTCACAATCGTTCACTCGTACTTTAAATGTATCAATCGAAAAAAAATAGCAGTCTTGATTCCATGAATTGAACGAATTGTGTGAACTATAAATAGACGACACTGATTGATGCAAGGATTTATCAGATAAAAAGAAAGCTCATCAGTACCATTGTTTCTTAATCAATGTCAGTACGAAGGCTACAGTCTTTCATTTCTGCATCAGTATTTATTTCAAGGAATGACTTCTGGGGGGTTTTGGGAAATTTCGAGAAAAATTCAATAAATGTTATATATGTATGACGGGACTCTTAAAATAGTAGGAATTAAATTGCATTTATATTTTCATGGAACAAATAAATATGATATCAAAAGTTGCTGTTTAAAAATTAAATTTGCTTTTTTATATCACATTTAATTTGAATAGATTCTATGTGAGATTGTAACCGGCCATTAAATATATCCACGACTTTTTTGAATAGAGATTCAAACACTAGAACATGAAGTAATGAAAAAAATTTCAATAAAAGATATATAATACTTCTGACAGTAGCAATTTAGTTACAGAATTTCAAAGGGAAGCCGTTAGTCGTTCCTTGGCTAAAGTTCAGTATGATAAACGTCTAGTTCCCAGTGAACAAAACTCAAGGTTGTTCACTGTGCACTATTCGTCTAGTGACATGAGTATTAGATATTCTTCTACCTCAGCGTTCGGTTCTAGGGATTGATAATCTCTTTCGCTGTGAACTATTCCATACATTCTTTATGAACTAGTTCAATTTGTTCACTATACTGAATAGTTCATTTGAACTAGTTCGTTCACGAACTACACAGCTCTAATTGTTAAGTCCATTAGACCATATCAGTTGATAATAAATACGACAATTTCATTCCCTTGTAGGAATTTATTGGCCACAATGAATAACTCAACTAATTTTTTTTGTGATAATAATAACTCAGGTTATTTTTCGTCATATATGGTTAGAAAATAAAATGAATTTCAACGAATAAAGAAATTGAAGAACAAAAATTGTTTTCTCTTGCATTGATCGACCTACATCTTATGATTTGAACTTTTTCTCTTACAATAAACATTTCGATTTACGAGTAATCTTCTTTATTTTCAACCGATAAGGTTTTACAAACCTCACGTATTGAGACCTACTGGCAAGCGTTTCAGTCGATCCACATATCATGGACTGAAGCCTCCTCCATAGATTCCATTTGCCATTGCAAAAGAAAAGTCGTTTATTCGATACGGCATAGTTCTGAGATGTCAATTCCTTCACTGGCGGATTGCATTCTCGGTTCATATTATATATTAACGTAGGGTTTCGCATTGTGCGGGCTATAAATATATTATAATACAGTACCTTCTGCAAACTCGTCAGCGGCCGTAAAAGCGGCGTAAAAAAACAAAAAGCCTCATTTTAAACAGGATCATGTCTGTAGAACGTTTTTACAGTGGGTGATCAAATAAGTAGAGCCATAGTTCAAAATAAGCGATTCTGGTTCTTGTAGACAAATCATACCAGTTTTTTATTTATATTTGAAAGTTTTTTATTGAGAAACATGAACAGATCGATAAAAATTAAGAATTGACCTGTTAACATCCAGAATTTCGCCTCAGAATTAATACTGTGGCATGGCGCCGAGTCATGCATGAATATGCAGCGCCCAATTGGGAACCACTTCTGGGCCTGGGAAAGCATTTTTTCAAGGACATTCATATACTGGTCCCGTCTCATTATTCCTTCAACGATGTACAGGCAACTTGTTCCCTGACCGGTGATTGCAGACCGCGCCATGCTTAGAGGATGCTTGAACGTTCCAACGATCCAGTCATCCAAAAATTTTTCCCCTGGTCTTCTCCTCACGAATTCAGATCGTTCCATGAGAAATTGTACACCTGAATTATCTGTAAAGCAGACCTGAAATATTTAGTAATGCTATGAGTGTACGTTTATTTATCGTTTATTGGGAATCCCCCGTTTCCAATCATCAAGTCCAGTTCTTGTGATATTTGGCCCATTGGAGTTTTTTCCATCATGGCCGGGATGGGAAGAGTTTTTTTCTTAAAACTTCTTAGAAAACCATAAATGATTTGAAAATGTACATTCGCAACGCGAGGTTGGTTAACTAGAACTAACAACACTGATGTCACTGATGCATATTTGCGCATGCCCTAAGTGTTGGGGGTATCTGCAGTGTTGCCGTATTGCTCCTATGAATAAATATACTCCGGTATCATAACTGAATGGGATAAAGCTGATTAAAATGCTTCATACCCTGACGTCCGTTCATTTCATAAAGAAGTTTAAATTTTTCAGGGTGGCTCTA
This sequence comes from Myrrha octodecimguttata, assembly GCA_958510865.1. NCBI lineage: Eukaryota > Metazoa > Arthropoda > Insecta > Coleoptera > Coccinellidae > Myrrha > Myrrha octodecimguttata. The sequence goes on along the minus strand of OY294058.1, from coordinate 44,796,193 downwards.
CTAATTGATCACCCACTGTATGTATGTACAGTGTATACAGTGTGTCAAATTGAAAAGGTACCAATGCAGAATCAGAAAAAATTCAAAAATATGTAAACTTTGGTTCGCGAAGGAATATTTCAAAGATTTGGTTTCAATCAATGTGATGACAGAAAAAACTCTTGAATCGGTTCTGAATTGGAGGTGTTGGGTGATACCTCGATTCATGGTTAATTATTTTCCCTTACAATAAAGCCATACACTCCACCTTTTTTGTCACTACTTCCGAAAAATAAAAACGCTTTTTCCTATTTTCTTATCCCTTGAATACCTGAATAATTCGCCACTAATTGCACTAACGTTTTTACACTCAATATTGGCCTCCACGAATTAATTAATTCAGTTTTCGTTAATTCATATTGATTAAGATTTCTCACATTTAATATCTGCCGACATCGATTTCGTTTGTGTCATTCTCGTTTTATTTAAAACGTTTCACTATTGATAGTAGTAGTTGAATCAATGATTTGATTGTTAATCACCATAATTCATTCTTCCTGCTCTAATTTTGTTCTGAAAATTGATACTTTGTGAAATTCAGCAACTCATCCCTTTTGATTGCGAAATATCAAAATGGCGGAACGCAGTAACTTTCCTTTTTAGTAGTATGAAAATGTAGTTCTATATTAATTTGAACACTATAACTTCCACTGTTTTTGAAAGGTGAATTAATTTGTGAAACCGGACTTACTTTGTGAATTCGTATATTTTACTTCCATGAGCATATTTCTTCATTTATTTTTCTGGTGAAATCGCCCCACTCACTGATTCATTTGCACTTGTTATCCATCACAGTAAATGTTGTGTTTTTCTGATGTTAATTTAGACTCTAAATTCTAGTTCATGAATGATTATGCTTCTCAATTGTGTTGTACGATGCATTTATCTTTTTGAATCGTTTTAAAACAAGTTTATCCAACTCAATCATCTGCCATAGTCCACTGCTTATTGATTTGATAAAATCTGCATACTCGATTTTGAACAATTTTGTTGCATCGAATCACGCTTCTTGGTGGAGTCATTGAAGTACTCTGTACTTCTCACTTCAGCGATAATGTGTTTGCAAATTTTCGGAATTGCGCATATTCGGTGCGATGAAACTTGTGCACTCGCCATTTTGCAAAATAAAAAAATAGTGCGCAATGGGTGAAAACAGAGTGAAATACATACCTCCACCGACGTCAATCTAATATGATGCGTGTAAATACAGGGTCTTTCACGAGGAACCTCACCCATATTTATACGGGAAACTACTGAACGTATTTTCATGAAATTCAGCACTTATAAGTATTTCACGATGCTGATGAAATCTAAAATATTTTCAAGGCATGAGCACCTCCGGTTTTTCCGGAAATGACGTCAACTTCCGTTTTTCGAATTAGAACACCATATTTTTATTGCAGAAATAGATTCCTTAGAAAATTTCAATTTATTTTGATGTAACATTTTTCAGTTTTGGTTGGAAAATTCTCTCTGAGCGGGAAAATTCGAAAAAAAAATTGAAAATAGAGCTCCGCTGAAACAAGAATAACTTCGAGGTTTTTGGATGGAAAATTTTCATTTTTGGGATTTTTCAAGATGTAAGATTGATGTATCCACTTTAAAAATCGAAATCGCGATTCATGATACAGGGGGTGAAAAAATCGCTTTCAAAGTTAGGGATGACAAAATCGTGAAAAATCAATTTTTTCAAATTAGAACCCCATTTTTTTATGGCAGATATTGAATCTACGTTAAAAAATAATGTGAGTGTATGCATCACACCCTTGCCCTAAAGTGGATATTTTCTGAGTTATTCACAAAAAACTGTTTTTCGTCTTGAATTTTCAGCTATTTCTTTTCCCTTCACGCCAAAAAGATGACATTTTCAGGAACTGTTACTTAAACCATGTTTTAGATTTTACTACCCTAATATGCAAGAGAAAAAAGTTACAGGTTGTTCCTAAATAGATGGCGAATTTGGATTCGAATTTGTATCGGAAACCTCTTTATTTCAACTAATCGGCCATCGGTTTTCTCTCCAGTGATAAATAAATAATTCCTTATGAACCATATGCAAAAACTTACCATGTTTTACATTATTTTTTTTTAATGATAGATACCATTAATTACATCTGCCAAATTCCTCTTTATTCAGTAGCATTTTGTGTTTACTATTAATTTGGTGATAATTCGTATTAAGTTATAAAATCGATCACTATGCCTAATTTTACCAATGAAGATTATTTAAATCTCATTCTACTTCATGGAGAATGTCATAAAGTTGTAGATAGAACGATTCGACTGTTCATTGAGAGGTTTCTTGACCGACCCAGACCAACGAGAGATACCATTAACAGAACCATGACAAACTTGAGAAATGTCGGATCTTTCGTTAAGAAAACTACACACATAGAAAAAAGTGTAGTAGAAGATGAGAACAACGAAATTACAGTTCTTGCATATTTTCGTGTGAATCCTCCAAATTCTCTCAAAGATGCCGAGATTGATCTGGGATTATCTCAATCGAGTGTTTGGAGAATATTAAAAAAACATAAAATGCACCCATATAAATTCAATAGGGTAGAGCATTTGAAGGAAACTGATTTCGTCAGGAGAACAGAGTTTTGCGAAGCTATGATGATTCGATTTCAAGAGAATGAAAACTTTTTGGACTGTATAATTTGGACAGATGAATCTAAATTCACAAAGAATGGTTCTTTCAATAGGCATAACAGTCATTATTGGGATGAATAGAACAACCACCACTTCAGACAATGGAACTTTCAAGAGACCTGGAGTTTCAATGTTTTTTGCGCCATCAAAAATAATGCAATTCTCGATGTTCACATTTATGATGGGACTTATCAACAAGATGGCGCGCCTCCACACAATTCACTCAATGTGTCAAATATCCTCTACAGGCTATTTGAAGATCGATGATTGGCGAACAATGGTCCACATCTTTGGCCACCACGTTCTCCCGATTTAACTCCTTTAGACTATTATGTTTGGGGTAGGATAAAAAATATTGTCTACTCAACTCCCCTGACTGATAAAGAGGACTGCATAGAACGAGTCAGAAATGCGTTCAGGTTTGTTTAGATTTTTAGATTCATAGTTTTGAAACGCAATTTGGTTTTTAAACACTTTTGCAGATCTCTTCCTTCCGATGAAATAAGAAGAGCAACGCACGAAGCATTCCTGAGACGTATAAATAAATGTCTAGAAATTAACGGTCAAAACTTTGAGCATCTTCTCTAGTTATAACTGCGAGAGTTTTCCATGGTTCTCCTAATAGTAACTTGAAGTCGATTTCAAGAAGGGGTGAAAAATCTACAGCATGGTTCAAATAACAGTTCCTGAAAATTTCATCTTTTTGGCGTGAAGGGAAAAGAAATAGCTGAAAATTCAAGACGAAAAACAGTTTTTTGTGAATAACTCAGAAAATATCCATTTTAGGGCAAGAGTGTGATGCATACACTCACATTATTTTTTAACGTAGATTCAATATCTGCCATAAAAAAATGGGGTTCTAATTTGAAAAAATTGATTTTACACGATTTTGTCATCCCTAACTTTGAAAGCGATTTTTTCACCCCCTGTATCATGAATCGCGATTTCGATTTTTAAAGTGGATACATCAATCTTACATTTCGAAAAATCCCAAAAATGAAAATTTTCCATCCAAAAACCTCGAAGTTATTCTTGTTTCAGCGGAGCTCTATTTTCGATTTTTTTTTCGAATTTTCCCGCTCAGAGAGAATTTTCCAACCAAAACTGAAAAATGTTACATCAAAATAAATTGAAATTTTCTAAGGAATCTATTTCTGCAATAAAAAAATGGTGTTCTAATTTGAAAAACGGAAGTTGACGTCATTTCCGGAAAAACCGGAGGTGCTCATGCCTGGAAAATATTTTAGATTTCATCAGCATCGTGAAATACTTATAAGTGCTGAATTTCATGAAAATACGTTCAGTAGTTTCCCGTATAAATATGGGTGAGGTTCCTCGTGAAAGACCCTGTATAGCGAACGTTAATAAACTGGTTGTTACAGTGTGCGTATGAAATCAATTTCAAACCTTTCTTCATGGTTAGCAATAAGGCAGCGCTATAAACTTGATTTTTCATTTGATAAATCTGCAAACTTCATATCCAATTATCAGTCACCCTATTCAAAAAAAAACTGGGACACATTCTGAGTTCATTACAAATACAATTTTATACCTTCGATAACTGTTCAACCCTGAACGAAACAAAAAATTATGTTATGTGACCAAAGTATAAATAGATTATGCCACAAGGAAAGATGCGTTGTCTAGTCAGATTAAATTCGAAAATTATATGAAAATTATGCACAGCTATTATTATGATATCTAATAATTATTTGTCAGGAAAACTACCCATTCTATATATTGAGAATTGTTTTCCAATGAATGAGGTGTTGCTACTGACTTGTTATATCAAGTCAGTACCAACACCTCATTCATTGGAAAACAACTTTCTAGCAAGGAGCGATGCGCTGCTTACTTTTAAGGGGTTCTCAATTTCCTTAATCTTCAGTGCGGTTGAATGGAGCGCATGCATCATTTTGCAAAAACAACAAACGTTTTAATGCGAGTGGGGTTCAAGACTAGAAAAAAACAAAGTTATTTTCATTACAGATCATCGATTTAACGACTCGAAGTGAGTAAAATACATAAATTCACCAACGTCAAACTAATATGAAGCGTGTGAACTGAGGCGAAGGTTAATAAAATTGTTCTCACACTGCGCGTATGAAATTAATTTCCAACATTTCGTTCTGGTCATCTTTCAGCAATTAGGCAACGACATAAACGAAAATAATGTTAAGGTTTTACGATCCAGCTCACCTAATTGAAATATAAACTTGCTGAAGTAACTTCTTTAATGGATGCCCCAATAAATTCCACACTGAAATGTTTATTGCCTGCACGGTCACTACGACATAAAGTATGGAGTTGACAGAAAATATTATCTGTTCAACAGGGCTCTATTCTATTCGAGAGGCGAACTACTGAAAGTTCATCTTGTCTAGTCCAACTTGGAGTTCATGAATATAGATCTGATATTTGTATTATGTAGTCGTTTTAATATTTTGTCAAATGATAAACCCTCTATAAATTTTCCCTGTTGAAAGAACGGTGAATTCAGAAGCTCGAAAAAGAACCGACAAGGATTGGAAGAGCTTTTACGCTTTCAATGATTTCATTAATTTACACCTTGCAGTAACCCTTTTAAGGTCTGAGTATTTCAGAGTAGTTATCCATCTCAGTACTCGTCACAACCAATACAGCTCGGATTAGATAAACTGACAAAATGGACGAATATTTGTGGATAAATAAACTGATATTTACCCTCAATCTGAGCTAACCATCCGATAAACCAAAGCCTCTACACAGAAGAAGTATTTTCCAAGGAATTTTATCCCTGCAGTTTCACGGTTTTACGGATCATCAAAACGATCCTTGCGGAATGCCGGAAGCTCTCTAGAAAAAAAATTCATATCCGACGAACTAAACGTATCTTACGTTCCAAATGTTTTCCATAGATGTTTTCGAATACGCAACTATGGAAATTTTTTCTTCAATGAACTAAATGATAAATACCGTTCGTAATAAATATTCTGAAATATAAAGTATCAGATTTGTGTATTCAGAGACGAAGGAAACCTCTATATATTTTTTCGCCATTCTGACTAAATGAAATGAATCATCATAACTCAAATCTGTCAAAATGAATTTATTTTTAGAAATTCTTTGGAATACTTTACTGTCCAACTTGGAAAATAAAAGAATCTAGAGAGTCAGGGCCGTCATCTTTGTTGATCTCCAATCATATTGTCCTCACAAACTTCTGCATTACTATAAAGCTATCATTTTTCAATGAAGCACTAGATTTCAATTCGATCTTGGGAAATATTGGATTTATTTTGAATGGGTATATGGGTATATTTATACAATCATTTTGCGGATATTACCCATTCAGGAATTCTACCTGAGCGTGCCATTAGAAGAGTTCGAATTTTTTTCAAATATGTATTCAATTTTTTCCATATTTTGGAATCTTCAAATCATTCTCACGAAATTCTGTAGAAACTATCAAGCTGTAATTTTTCAATCCAGTACTGGATATAAATTCTATCAAATCTGTATTCTTGGAAATATTGGAAAAATTGAATTTCGAATTTCGGAATCAATGGGTGGATCTCACCCATCTACGAACTTGGCTTTCGTTATAATGTTCAAACTCACTCTACAAATGTAGAGTTTATGAGTTGATTCTTTCTGAAGTTATTGTGTTTAGAATCGGCCGAGAAACGACCCAGAAACTCTATATTTGTAGCGTTCGATTGTGACTCAATTACCAAGGTCAAATGCGTTAATGAGTAAAACTCGGCAGATATACTCATTCTAACATTTATATTCACAATATTTACAAAAATGAAGAAAAGATCGAATTGGAATGTTGTACTCAATTGAAAATGACAGCTTCAAGGTTCAAACAGACATTCGTGAGGATTATATAATTTTTTATATAAGTTTTATTTCGAAATTTTCTGTTGCATGCTCAGTGAAGTAAACAATATCTTTGAGCTATATGGAATCAAGAAAAGAAGGACTCATCCAATAATCCAGAGAATTATCTGTATTTTTTCTAATAGATAAACTAAGTATGTATTCCTTGTTATTCGGCGGTAGTCTAAGGGTAGTGACTCAGCACAATGATCGTGAGGTCTGGACAAGGAATTAATTCTCCCGGTTTTCAGGAAACTCTTTTTTCGCTGTTGGGTAAATAATTAACAGTGCTGTTTCTGACGTGGCGTGAGTTATCAGAAACGGAGCCTACACATTACAAAATTGCCTTCGAAAAAAACACCGATATTATTATATCTCTCTTTTGAGGAACAGCCTTTATATTTTACAATTAATTCTTTCCGAAAGTAGAAGAACGTGGTACATCCAATTTTCCAATTCAAATATAGTGGTTGCCCGAAAATACAATAAATTATTTCTCTTTTTAGGGGGCATCCTGTATATTTTATTCTTGAAAAAAAGCAACCTTGGAGCTAAACGGGATACGGAGAAAAAATATCAACGATATAAGTTAATAATACAGAGAACTGTGCCTAATGCAATTACAGTTGCTGCTAAATCTTTGTGGGAAACCTTTTCGCTCTGCTGAGTAATAACCGATTTAATTCGTCGATAATCACATTCCTGTCATGAGAGATTCTATGCTTGAAGGATATTTCACTACAAAGGACTAGATTCCGTCAGATCTATTGTCAGAAATTTCGTACACTCATCATTGATGATTCGATATCTAAAAGATTGAGCAGATTTGGTTGATTTATTTGACATTCGTATTAAGGTTCAATTCCGATTTCACTTGGAAACCTCAGTAATACTGTTAGAAAAATTTCAAAAAGCACTGCCGTGAAGGCAGCAACTTTTGCGCGCATGTTCAATGTAGATGACCGCTTCAGCAACGAATTTGAACATGCACGCAAAAGCTGTTGCCTTCACGGCAGTGCTTTTTGAAATTTTTACTGATAAATTACTGGATTTCAATTCGATCAAATCTGTATTTTTGGAAATATTGGAAAAATAACATTTTGAATGGGCATATCTACGGAATCGTTGGGCGGATTTTACCTATTCACGAATTCGACCTTCGTAATTAAGCCCCAAACCTACTCTACAAATATCGAGTTTCTAAGTCGTTTCTTCCGGAAGTTATTGTGTTTACGGTCAGCCTAACGGCCGACTGCGTAAACACAATAAATTCCGAAAGAAACAACTTAGAAACTCGATATTTGTAGAGAAGGTTTGGACCTTAATTACGAAGGCCGAATTCGTGAATGGGTAAAATCCACCCAATGATTCCATAGATATACCCAATCAAAATTTTATTTTTCCAATATTTCCAAAAATACAGATCAAATCGAATAGAAATCCAGTACTTCATCGAAAAATAACAGTTCGAAGTTTCATACAGAATTTAATGAGGATGATATGATAAGAAAATCATAGAGATTTTTTTTTTCAAATTGTTCTAATGACACGATTATCACGGAATTTCGCATAAAGTTGTCTTTCAGCATCTCAAAACTAGCTGTGAAGTTTTATCAGGATTGAATCAGTATTTCTCGAGTTATACCGAAAGAATCAACGATATCGAGAAGAAAACCTCGAAATTCGACATATTTTTTTCCGATATCTCCAAAACTTATGATCGTATCGAACTGAAATTTGGTACACTGCTGTGAAATATGAAGCTCAAAGTGTGAGTGGAGTTTTTTTCGATATGATGAATGTTTTCAGAAAAATTTTTTTTTTAAATTTACTGACAATATGATCCTGATGAAATTTGGCTCAAAGTTGCGTGTTGTTACACTCCACCTAACTGCCAAGTTTGAATCCAATCGCTCAAGTAGTTTCTGAAATAAAAAACTTCAAAACTTCAAGTGCCGAAAATATTCGACCAATTTGGCCCATTCACGAACTTAACCGCGGCATTCTGATGCGCAACCTATCCTGAAAGTTTCAAGTTGCTAGCTTGCTTCTGTCAACAGTTATTGTGTCTAAGGCCGGACGGACGGCCAGCCGGACAGAATCGATTTGGACACCGGATTCGTCATCAGTGAGTCCAACCTAGTCGATTGAGACCATTTTCGGCTCAATCATTCAAAATTACAGACATTTGGACAAAACGATAGCACGCTGTTCCCCTAGAAAATGCGCGCAAAAAGAATACCCCATAATAAATAAGATCTTATCTATTCTTCCAAATATCTTATCTAATTCTCGAGAAGAATATACGATTAGAATAACGCAAATGACCATAAAGCCCTGGATAAGTTCCCGCCCCTCCTTCAAAGTTCAACAAGCACGCAAAAGCGCCTAGCTTCACATCAGTGCTTATCTCGATACACGATCATACTACATGCACATGGTAAAACTTCTACGCAACTCACATATAATTCATTATTCCCACTGTGGATCTGCAATCTGGCAAATGGAATTCTTCATTTCCACTCAAACTACAGAGACTTCGACAAATTCAATTGCTCAAATAGCCTTCCGAACAGGCAAAAAGAATAAACTCGATAAAAGGCCCTGAAGAGAGCTTTAAAGACAATGAAAAAGCGCATTTAGTTGACAAACGTAGGACAAAAGTTCCACAAGAAAGGGAGTAAAGAAAGTAGGTGGAGGGTTGAATCCAGTTGCCTTGATTAAATAACATTATTTGGAACATCATTAGAGCTGGAAGGGAAACTTTGTCGGTTTCTTTTATCGTCCGTTTGCACTTAGTCAGTTAGGTTATTGAATATCAACGGAAGATTGAATAGTCCGGATGTTTTGTAAATTACACTGATGGATTTAACAATGACTTCCTGGGGATGCTCTATATAGGCTGAGTTATGAGTTGTGCATTAGTTGAAACTATAGATTCCTCTAATCATATACAAGTTCACCGCCGATATATTCTACTGTTATCTGTATTGAAGAATATCGAATTCATTGCGTGAAATTCAAGGAAACTTAATTCAGAAATAGTCATTATTTAACCAGCAGTAAAGTAGGTCGTAACTCGCACAGATGGAGTAAGCAGAGCGAGCAGCAGGCGAGTTATGATCATAACCGCAAGTAGAATACTATACTTTATCTACAAATACCGAGAAAGAACTTCATTTACGAATCACAATAAATGCTCGGTGTTTCTGAGAATTTTGCGGAGATTCGAGAAAAATCAAAAAATAACCGAATTTTCGTATTTTCCGTACTTTTCAGTTCATTTGCGAGAAATAAAATACGCCCTACAAACGGTCTTTGTAGGTTCTCTCCCCACTCTTGATCTGATTCGAGGACCGTTGCATGCGTCAATTTTTCTGTTTTTCTTTTCAGACTTATTACAGTGAGTTATAGTAGTGGGTTATTACAACTCAAGTTGTTCGTTTACAGATACTATTAATTGATCACAAGCAGTTTGATAAGGAATGTGTTAAGTAGCAGTACATGAACTCATTTAAATAATTAATTGTTAGGATTTCGTGCTTGTAGTGGCATTATTGAAATAGAAATATTTCACTTTACGTGACTATTGAAACACTAATCTCCCACTCAATATTATAACAATATTTATTCGTTTCCACTATAACTTTTGTACACAAATTTATCATTTCCATTCTTTTATTGAAAATTTTCTAAATATTGTAATTCAAATCGAATTTATAAATGAATTACAGTGAAATCTCTTTTGGACGGACACCAACGGAACCACATAACTTTTCTGTCGAGAGGTGTCATGTTAGAGAAACAACTTCATTTCATTGCGCATTGGCAATACATGCTAGAGAAGAAGAACACCATTCCAATTTCGAAGAGGTCAGAATATTGAACAAAGAAAAAGATTTAGAGAAGAGACTATTCCTAGAAATGGTTGGAATTTCCCAAGAAGAGCATTGCATCAATGCCAGAAAAGAGATCCAAAATTTGAGCAACATATATTCATTATTGATTGAATGGGACAAAACAACCAAGATTCGAAGCTTGGCGGGTGTGCATGATGATGGTTCTGTTTCATGATGGTTCTGGAATCTAGCAAGTACTTGTGATGTTCGGAAAAGTGATTAAGGTGACATTTGAAGATAGATAGAAAATATGATTTATAAAACTCCTATTCAGATTAAGACTACAATGAGTTTGTGTTTTTTTGGAGAGTTGTTGTTATAACAGTAGATGAAAAGGTTATATAGTTGTTAATGAAAAGAAGAATAGGATTGTACCTTAAAAATCGTTGACTAAAATTAGGCGAGATAAGACAGTTGACATTTTGACATAATGCACCATCAAAAAACCACAAATCAAACATCAGAATTGTTATCCAAGTAAATCCATGCAATCCCTTGTAGAAAATTCGCTACTACTGTGTTTTTGAGATAATGGAAAATAACCTAGATTACACCTCAGTAATTTATTCACGATTCATCATTATATCCATCCATAACAAAAAGTCCATCCATAACAAAATAACCTCAATTTGTAAGTGCTTGACAACAATGGTTTAGCTGTAGAATTTATTTGATTCTTTTAAATTGTAGCTGCTCCTGATGAAGGAAGAAATCCGAATGCTCGAGTTGAAAGAAAAAGGAGTGAAACCTATTGTTTTCGACTTCAACCCAAATAACCTCCAAATCAGATTAGAACCAAACAGTCGACCACATACTTACTAATACGTTTCTGTATCTCACAAATATCTTCAAGGTCCCTTGCCTGATCTGAATCGACTACCGGTTGAGTGCAAATTCCGATTAGTACAAACATATAAATGGAAGTGAATTAGTCGGAACACTCTGGAATTAACGGAAGGAATTAGGCAAGGAATCCATTTCAATTCAGCCTTCCACAACTATATTGCAGTTCTAACACCACACCTATTACTCGCTTCAAGTACTTCCACGAATAGACATCAATCAGTGCCATCCACATTAGTGAAAGCTATCAGGAATGTTTCATCTGTCATTAATTGAACCGCAATAGGTGTGCTGAGTACAGCCTTAGATGCTTGCTTCTGGTTGTGATAATGATATTTTGAATATTTCAAGACAGATCGATAGGTGGCATACGGGAGTCAGTAAACATGGAGCGTCGGATGAATAAAATAAAGGCGGAAGAACATTAGTGACATTTCGTATAACTGAAACACCTTCTCTGCAAGTGTCATGTCGGTGAAAATTTTTGGCCCGCGCATTATCGAATTACTTCTTAGCGCGCATATTCTAGGGAAACAGCGTGCTCTCGTTTTGTCCAAATGTTTGTAGCTCTTACATAGATAAGGTTGGACTCCGGTGTCGAAATCGATTCTGTCCGGCTGGCCGGCCTCATGCATCATTACAGACTTACGGAGGATCCTATCTACTTGGAACTTTCTGGGTAGGTTTCATTTCAAAATGCGAAGGCAAAGTCCGTTAGTTAAATCGGTCGAATGGTTCTGGAGTTATAGTAATTTGAAATTTTGAGGTCATTTCTTGATATTTCAGGAACTACTCGGGTGATTTCAACAGTTATTCATCACATTTCAAAAACAATTGGCTCACAGTTTATTTGAGCTCTATATTTCACAGCAGGGTACCAAATTTCAATAAGGTCATTATTTTCGGAGATATTGGGAAAAACTATGTGAAATTTCGTGGTTTTTACTCGATATCGTTGTTTTCTTCGGAATAACTCAAAAATACTGATTCATGAACAAACTTAGCAGCTAGCTCGAAAATGCTGATGGACCACTTTGTGTGCGTATTCAATTCATATCGGTTATTTAATCGTTAATATTCTTATTTCGGTATCAGTTTTCCCGGAATAATTATGAATCCGCAGATATATCCATTCGGTATTTTACTTTTCTAATTGAAAAATGAAAGCTTGAAGATTCATGCAGATTTTCGTTAGGATAATATGATTAGAAGATCGCCAAATTTCTTCATCGGGTAGTAAAGCAGCGTTCGGCGGAATCAATAAGTGAAAGGATGACCACTTTGGCCATCGCTTGTAAATTGCGCAAAAAAGATGCTGACTGAACGTCAGAATTCTTCATACCTTCGTGCGGATCAATTGAGCTAACATATGAATTCGGAAGCAAGAAGTGGAAGGTTTGTCAATTATAAAAGACAATTCTGATATTTGATTTTTTTTAATCGAAAAAGAAGAATAATTAGTCGAGATGCATCTTTCAAAACATCTCAAATTGAACGTGCCGCACCGGAAAACATCACCCGATGAAAATCCATCGGAAACCTGATAAGTCTGTGAAATTAACGTTCCAATCGAGGAAGCCTTGTTTCGGGGAGCTTCAATCAAGACGTTTTTCCTTCATGATTGGGGATTTTATAATGCTGCGGGGAGACGGGGGACGAATCGAAAGATTTTTAATTAAATGGGCCCTGGCCTAAGGAGGTCGACGCTAGAGGGCGCCTGTTCCGCAGACTTTGTTTTACGGGAGTGAATTTGCGGAGGAGACCATGAAACCAGAATCCCTATTGAATTTTTACCCCCGTTTGTGGGGAGGTGGTTTAAATTAAAATCTTCGTTTGCGTTATCGGTTTCGCTGAAAAAAGGTCCTAGGCCATTACTGGATACAATTAGTATTTCACGTACTGCTGAAGGACATATATTTTGTTAAGTGTGGTAATGTCTGTGGATTATGAGAAAACAGAATGTAGTCGGAATATTCATCTCGTTGTTCCGTTGGTTTGGAGAAAGTGTTGCGACTTTAGTTCTGCTCAATGGCAATTAGTTAATGTCATTCAGAAGCTCTATTAGCTCTTCTGGCTAGTGCCTTGAAAAAGGTCTCTTCATTGTATCTTCTAAATATTGGAATCAATATTATTATTATGGGCTTCATCCCGTTGTATTACGAAGGTTCTTATATTTCTAGCTTCATCGAGAGAACGACCATTCAAATCTGGTACCTAAGAATGGAATTTCAAACGCTCGAACTTTCGCGACATTCGGTGACGTCAAAAGTCAAATTCGTTCTCGTGTATCTTCTACGCTTCCAAGCTCATGGACAGCTCCGGCTATATAGAGTGTTTCACCATAAACTGGTCAAACATATATAGCCGTATAAATGACATTGGAAAAGTCATTTTTGCCTTATGATATATACCCCGTTTTCGAAGAATAAGCGAGATACAAGGTGTTTCATGTCAACTTCGAGCAATATTCTGATAACTGTGGTGAGTTATGCGTGACCTTTGAAACAACGGTTTTTGGTCACATCTTAATATTTTTTGATGGTCAATTCAATTGTGGTGAAGAATTCTTGAAAAAAGATTTCAAATTGGCAGAAAACCTACAAATTTAGATATTTTTTGTGTAAGATTGCCAAATTGGGTAGCATTATTTCAGTGTACTGGATTTTCTAAGATTTTCCGTGGAAAAATGTTTTCAAAATTCAAACTGAATTTTTTTTTACATGTCTACAGTGGAAAAAAAATTTCAGCCATAATTGTTGAGATCTTTCGAGGTTGAACTAACCTTTATTCTGAACACTGATGTGAAAACAGAATGGATAAATAGCCATTGGTTTCCATTTTGTAGCCTTTCAAAGATTCCACATTTTTGGGTCCCCAGAATGACCTGGATAGAAACATGAATTTATGAACCAAAAAAAAATTTTCAAGAAAACTTTGACGGGAATAGCATTCCCTCCACTGACTGACAATAGAGTCAGGTTACCATTCGAGTATAAATTGGATTTATTCCGATCATATTAAAGTCCGTTACCAAGCAAGGTAGTTTATCGAATTTGACCCTCTTGTGAGAGCGTGGAGAGAGTTCGATTTCTACCAAAGTTTTCTTGAAAATGTTTTTTTTTCTTGATAAATTCATATTTCTATCCAGTTCATTCTGGGGGCCCATAAGCATAATTTCGGCATCCGTAAGACCCCAAGATTCTTAAATGTAAATTATTTAAGTACTCCGAGTGGAATCTTTGGAAGGCTATACAAAATAAAAATCAATGGATATTTTTTCATTTTGTTTTCACACCAGTCTTCAGAATGAAGGTTCATTCAACCTCGAAAGATTTCGACAATATTGGGTGAATTTTTTTCTGCAGACATGTTAAAAAAGTTGAGTTTGAATTTTGGAAAAAAATTTTCACGGAAAACAAGAAAATTCTAACTTTGTAGGTTTTTCGCTATTTTGAAATCTTTTTTCAAGAATTCTACACCACAATTGAATTGACCATCAAAAAATATTAAGACATATTTCAAAGGTCACGCATAACTCACCACAGTTATCAGAATATTGCAGTTGACATTAAACATCCTGTATGTCGCTTATGCTCCGAGAACGGTGTTTATGTATGTATGTCATAAGGCAAAAATGACTTTCCCAATGTCATTCATATGGTGAAACAGCCTGTATATCGATAGCAGACGTGTGACTTGGGAAGCGATCTACCGCGTTTCACCCAATTCGAATTTGCTCCTCTATTTTACCAATTTCAATACCAAATTATTCAACATTCGGAAACTCTGAGAGTGCGTGTTAGAATGTATGATGATCCTGTGTTAAAAAACATTGAGAAGAACATAAAAATATGACATTCCGCGTACCCTGCAAGAGACCTATCTAATTTAAACTCCAACATAAGGTCTTGAGCTGTCTGACGTTTTACTAGTTTGGAAGTGAAAAACTCCAAACTCATCGATGCATTTCATGCAAATTATTCGAAATATCCGAATCAATAAGAACTGTTTTCAATGTTAATTCACGTTCGAATTCCAGACACAATCAACGTTATTCAAGAGTCTAACAAGTAATGCGTGTCAGAATGAAATTCGATGAAAAAATTTAATAAAGCATGAATGCTGAAGTTTTTGCGTCGTTGTTCTGATTCGTGGTCTTCCATACCTGGATGAATTTTTACTCTCCTTTGTGGGAAGTTGATCAAAGTTTTAATCTTCGTTTTCGTTGTCGTTTCTGCTGAAAAAAAGGCCTCAGCCATACAATTAATATTTCACGTACTGCTAAAGGGGATGTATTTTGTTGAGGGTTGTATAGTCCGTGAATTATGAGACGGCAGAATGTGATCAGCATATTTATCTCGTTGTTTAGTTGGTTTGTAGGAAGTGTAACGACTTCAGTTGAGTTAAATAGCAATCAGTTAATGTTTGTTTCAGATGCTCCAGTGGCTTTTCTGATTGGTGACTTTAACTTCTCTTGCAAGTATTCTTTCCAGTATTGTAATCGGTTATTTATACCTTGAAAATTCTGAAGAAATTCAATCGCCGTCGAAAATTCCAATTTCCATGAAAAAAGGATAATTCAAATCTGATACCCAAGGTTGGCTTTTCGAACGCTCAGAACTTCGCGGCATTACGTGATGATTAATTCAGACTATACCACTCATGTATCTGCCACTCTACCTGGCAAATGGACAGCGTCGGCTGTATGGATAGTAGAATCGTGATGTGACGTGTAACGTAGGAGATAGAGAGGGAAATCAAAAGATTCTGAAGTGAATGGACCCCGGCTCAGAGAAGTAGACACTTGGGGCCTGTTCAGCAGACTTTGTTTTACGGGAGTGAATGTATCGAGGAGGCCATGAAACCAGAGTTCGTATCGAATTTTTACCCCATTTTGTGGGGAGATAATTAAGTTTTTAAACTTGCGTTATCGTTCCCGCTTGAAAAAAAAGGCCTTTGATTGCCATTACTGGATACGACTGGTAATTCATGTAGTACTGCAGGGAATGTATTTTGTTTGGGGTGGTAATGTCTGTGAATTATGAGAAACTTGTTGGTTTGGAGAACGTGTAACGACTTTAGTTCTGTTTTATGGCAATAATTGGTTAGAGTGTGTTTTAGCTTTCCTAACTAGCGGCCGATGGTAAACACAAAAGCTTTCGAAAAAAAGAACTTAACAACTCGATACTTGTTATGTACCTGTAAAGTAGGTTTGAAGTTCAAAAACAAAAGTCCGAATTCGAAAATCGGTGAAATCCACGTATTGATTCCGCAAACATACTCATTCAAAATTCTATTTTTCCAGTATTTGCGAAAATATAGATCAGATCAAATTAATAACCGGTACTTCATCGCGGAATAACATCTTGGAAGTTACTACGGAATTTCGTGAGGTTATCATGATTAGAAGTTCGCAGAATATGGAATATTTGAAAGAAAAATATTATTAAATTCTTTTTTTGAACTGTTCTTGTGTCACGATATTCACGAAGTTCTACACAGAGTTGTACATTCGCATTTAAGAACTAGTTATGAGATCATACAGTTCGGATCTTGCAGAGCTGGCCCTTAGGAGTAACCTCTTTCAAACCTGCATAATATCGAATGAAAATTTTTCTTTCCCGCCTTTTCGGAAATCATGAAAACCACGAAAATCTTCTTGGCCGCTCAAATCACAAAAATCTCTTTGATCGGCATGAAATCCCAAAATTCTTGGAATTGATCCTTACAGTTACGACATGTGAACGAGAAATTGTTTATTCCTGGATTTTTCACTCCTCTATAAGTTGAACCTAATTTTATCACGATCGCATGTCCAGAAAGCATAAAAATTACGAAAGTGCGTTCGACCGTGGTGGAATGAAAAGTTCCCGTGGAGCTGGCCGGCCAGGAGCTAACATTACAGGGGTAACTTTCATCATGACCGAGTCAGTATTTTTGCGCGCATGTTCTAGGGGAACAGCGTGCTATCGTTTTGTCCGAATGTCTGTAATTTTGGATGATTGAGCCGAAAATGGTCTCAATCGACTAGGTTGGACTCACTGATGACGAATCCGGTGTCAAAATTGATTCTGTCCGGCCGGCCGGTTGGCCGGCCGTAGACACGATAACTGTCGACAGAAGCAAGCTAGCTACTTGAAACTTTCAGGATAGGTTGCGCATCAGAATGCCGCGGTTAAGTTCGTTAATGGGCCAAATCGGTCGAATAGTTTCGGAGTTATAGGCACTTAAAGTTTTGAAGTTATTTATTTTTTATTTCAGAAACTACTTGAGCGATTGGATTCAAACTTGGCAGTTTGGTGGAGTATAACGACGCGCAACTTTGAGCCAAATTTCGTCAAGATCATATTGTCAGTAAATTTAAAAAAAAATTTTTCTCGAAATTTTTTCACAAAAAATTTTTTTTTTCGGAAACCATCCATCATATCCAAAAAAAATCATACTCACACTTTGAGCTTCTAATTTCACAGCAGTGTACCAAATTTCAGTTCGATACGATCATAAGTTTTGGAGATATCGGGAAAAAATATGTCAAATTTCGAGGTTTTCTTCTCGATATCGTTGATTTTTTCGGTATAACTCGAGAAATACTGATTCAGTCCTGATTAAACGTCACAGCTAGTTTTGAGATGCTGAAAGACAACCTTATGCAAAACTTCGTGATAATCGTGTTATTAGAACAATTTGAAAAAAAAAATTTCTATGATTTTCTCATCATATCATCCTCATTAAATTCTGTATGAAACTTCGAACTGTTATTTTCGATGAAGTACTGGATTTCAATTCGATCTGATCTGTATTTTTGGAAATATTGGAAAAATAATATTTTGATTGGGTATATCTACGGAATCATTGGGTGGATTTTACCCATTCACGAATTCGGCCTTCGTAATTAAGGTCCAAACCTTCTCTACAAATATCGAGTTTCTGAGTTGTTTCTTTCGGAAGTTATTGTGTTTACGCAGTCGGCCGTTAGGCTGACCGTAAACACAATAACTTCCGGAAGAAACGACTTAGAAACTCGATATTTGTAGAGTAGGTTTGGGGCTTAATTACGAGGGTCGAATTCGTGAATGGGTAAAATCCGCCCAATGATTCCGTAGATATACCCATTCAAAATTTTATTTTTACAATATGTCCAAAAATACAGATATGATCGAATTGAAATCCAGTAATTCATCAGAAAAAAATTTCAAAAAGCACTGCCGTGAAGGCAGCAGCTTTTGCGCGCACGTTCAAATTCGTTGCTGAAGCGGTCATCTACATTGAACATGCGCGCAAAAGTTGCTGCCTTCACCGCAGTGCTTTTTGAAATTTTTTCTGTTTCAATTCCGGAAAAAACAACGACATCGAGGAAAAAAGAATTTGAACTATTTTTCCCAATATCTCCGAAAATTATAACCATAAAGAACTTTAACTTGATACACTTTTCGGAATTATTGGGAAATAAGAGGAATTTTTCGATTTTTTTCAATTTACTAATAGTACGGTCCCAAAAAAATTCTGAGAAAGTTTCGCGTCGTTTTGATTCAACTAACTGCCAAGTTTCAATCCGATATTTCGAGTAGTACCTGAAATATGAGTTAAACAATCCCAAAAGATTAAACTCTGGAACTGTTCAGCCGATTTTGTTTGTTAACTAACTCAACTGTCGCACTATCGAATAGAATCGGTTTTGACATAGCATTTGTCATAAGTGAGCCAACCTGGTAAAGATCAATTTCGGCTCAAAATTCGAACACAGGAATATCTATGGTATTTTGTGTTACTTGCAAAACGAGATATATTGTTGAGGATTTTCAATCCAATATCAGCTGCTCAACTGTGGGATGTTTGAGTGATTTCGAAATTGAAAACTCTAATTTATCAACGCATTATTTAAAACTTAACACAGTAGCTCAGTGATTTCAGAATGAACTCGACAAAGTGAATTCACAAACGAATTGGAAACATAATTATCGCAAATCAAGAGATGATCAAGTTCAGCTTGGCTGAATATAAATTGAAGAAAAATTTTTAATCAGTTCTGAAATAAAGTCAGAAGTTTTTGCGCCCTTCTAACAAAGCGTAATTACCCATTCCTGACACCTATCGAATTAAAAGTTTAAATTTTCGTTTGCGTTATCGTTTACGCTGAAAAAATGGCCTGGGTCGTTACTGGATACGTTTAATATTTCACGTACTGCTGGGGGGATGTATTTTGCTAAGGGTTGTTCAGTCCGTGAATTATGAGACGGCAGGATGTAGTCGGCATATTTATCTCGTTGTACAGTTGGTTTGGAGATCGTATTACGACTTCAGTTCTGTTAAATGACAATTAATTAATGTTTGTTTCAGATGCTCTATAGCTTTCCTGTTGAAAAGTTTCTCGCATGGTTTTTTGGATAGTTCATTCTTTCCGTAAGAGTTCTGAAATAAAGTCAGAAGTTATAGCGCCTTGTTCCAATTCGTAGTTTCTCATAACTGGATAACTATTGAATATTTACCTCCTTTAGAGGGTAGGTGATTAAAAGTCAAATCTCCGTCTGCGTTATATTCTTTAACAAAAACCTAGGAAAATTTCCAAAACATTTTTTTGATCTGGTAACAAGTAAGTTTTCTGCAAAGAATTATCAAGTATCAATAAAAGATAATACTGACATTTTCCATGAGAAGTTCACGAATATGACCTCCATATTAGCAGTCCACTATAGATATACTGACACTGAATGATCATTCTAATCGGACATCCAGTCGTTTCGCAGCGACATCTACTAAGAATAATACAATGAGGACGATCATACAGACATTTTTACGCGTTCGATCTGGAAAACAGCGCGTTATCGTTTCACCAGAATTTCTATAAATTTTGAGCCGAAAAAGGTCTCAAATTATTAGGTTGGACTCCCTGAAGAAAAATTCGTGGTCAATTTCAAATCTTGAAATTTTTAGGTTAGGTTTGGAGCCTGAATATCTCGGCTAATTTCGTTGATGGGCAAAATCCGTCCAACAATTTCGTTTTATGTATAACTATTAAGATACCGATTTCATTAAACTGAGATTCAGGTTTTAGTTGTCAAGTACCAACGTGAAGGTGTATGCGGCTTTTGTGAGGAACAAATCACTTGAAAGTCAAAAAATTATTTATTTTCGAATTATTCGATATAATATAATATATGATATTATTTCGTGTTTTTATAAGGAGCATATATGAAATGAGTTGCTCAGCTTTACATCTGCGTGAAAAGAAATGATAAGTCCCTAGACCACACAAGTATTACAAAAAAAAATTTGTTGAATGTAATTGTTTTGTAGAGATTTATTTTGGATATTTCGAACAGGATCAGAAAATCGCGAAGATGTGAAAATGGAATAACGAAACTTCTGATCTTTACCGAACATATCGCGTAAGAATACAACGATTTTTTCAGAAAAATCGCGAATTGATGGAAAAATGCGATTTTCGGTGCAGAATATGAAAATATAGTTCAGAATACCCCTGAACTCGCTGCCAATATATGGCTGTACTTTTCCAGAAGAAAACGGTCAGGTTTTTCAGGAACTCGAAATTTTTCATAATTCTTTGAGTTCATATGACATGACGTCCTGTCACGGTATGTTATTTATAGTTCGATTTTTGCGACATTTTGAAAGTTCTTTCCCCTAATAAAGTAACTGGAGGTATTTATCAGATGATATCAGAGTAAAAAATTGAAAAATTCAAATGGTTATATTCTTGTGGACTGAACTAATAAGTTTCGGGGAATGAAGTGGTATTTTGGAGCTTTAATATTTGTTTGAATTTGGTGAAGTGCATCGGCCGCAATATCTTTGATATTTTACGTATAAAGGCGCTCACTTATCGGCAACAGCCCGGAAACTTTTTTCCCTACTAATTTGCCCTGTTCCGTAGTGGTCAAGTGCGCGCTGCGCTGTCCCATTCAATTATACATAAAAAATAAAATTCCGGTATGCCGTGGGCTGGGATGTTGCCGATAAGTGGGCGTTGGTCTTCAACTTTCTGAAAATAAACAATTGTGTATGTTTTCAATGAGCAATTCGTCGATCCAGTCGCCTACAGAATAATTTCTCGTGAAGATAATCCACAAGAATTGGAACAATTCACGAATTTGACCTCTTGTAATCGAACCGGCTCTACAAATATTGATTCTCTTAATGGATTCTCATTAAGGCCAAGTAGACGTTTTTCAAAAATATATCGCGCCAAACGATGAATACTGTTTCTGATTGTTTTTTGGATGAGAACGTTTTCAATGGAAGAACTCCCGAGGCTATTCTTCTTCTTTTAACGAACTAACTGTCAGCTGTGTCGACTTTTCGTCTCTTTTCATTGTTTCCACCCGAGAAGGAAATATGTCATATACTAAAATCTTCGCAATTCATTTGGTTAGGTTCTTGCAAAATTACATCAGCTTCCGAAAGAATCATTCAAAGTGCTCTCAGTGAATCCTGAATAAATTAAATTTCTTGATTCTTATTTTCACCAGGAAATCCTGTGTGTTTCCAAAATTTTCTAGTTCAAAATCGAAAATAAACTCGATGCCAGTGGCGTGGCTCAAAAAAATTCACAAGGATAAGTGTGGTCCAAATATTAGCAACCTTGAATTCAAGATCCTCCATTTCCATGTCAGTTCGTCGAGCCCTCTCTGGTCATGGTTAGTGGAGACACCACCATCGAGGTCCACCTGACTTGCTGATAAAGGGAAGAATTCGCTTATTACTGTTTGGGAAATAATTGAAAGTACAACATTTTGGACAGTCCTTCGCTTTATTTTCGTTTTTTTTTCCTAATTAAACTGATATTCTTTCAATAGTACTAATTAAACTGCACTTAAGTCTTAAAAGGCTGACTTCCAACCAACAAAAACAACGATTATACTCAGGAATCTGATGGTTTCGTTCATCTTATTATATCACTAGTATTTGGTACAATATGCTAAAATTTTTGGGAAATTGCTGAATTGAAAAACCTATAAAAGCACTGACGTGAAGTCAGCAGCTTTTACGCTCTTGTTCACATTGCGGAATGGCGACTTGAAAATTTAAGTGAAATTTCAATGAAATAAAAAATAAAAAAAAAAATTTTCAAGAAAAATTTTCGAATTCGAATTTCAGAATTTATCCATGGATTATTCTTCTTATTGACACTTTTCATATTCCAACCAAGTTTCATTTCGATCAGATAAATATTTTTCGAGTTATTGAGAAATAAAATTTTCAAATGGCTGTAGCACTAACACCCTTCGACAGATTTGGCCCATTAACAAAATCAACCGAGATATTCAGGATCCCAACCTAACCTGAAAATTTCAAGACTCTAGTCCTTCCTTTCGAAAGTTACAGCGCACACGGCCGGACGGACAGAATCAATTTTGGCCACGGATTCTTCATCAGTGAGTCCAACCTAGTGGTTTGAGACCCATTTCGGCTCAAAATTCGAAAATTACAGACATCGTGACGAAATGATAACTCACTGTTCCCAAGAACAAGCGCGTAAAAATGAAATCCAAAATCGAAAAACAACGTATTTTCACCGAAATCTCGTAGGCAGGATTTGAACATGATGTGCCATACTATCATTATATTTTAACCTCGTTATTCGCAATCTGAAAATTTTGTAAATAGCTAATGCATAATGAAGAGATAGAAATAAAGTCGGAAATCTATAAATATAGAAATATTCTTGAAATTATTTCAAATTTTCCGCATCCCTTCAAGTTTTTATGCATCAATTTTCAACATTCTGGAGCTAAATACAAAATATATGAGCGAGAACTCAAATAGTCTACGACAGATGCTGAAAGTCTTAGCACATTATTGAAAAATAATGAAGCAGAACGTTTCACTCCAAATTCAACTGCCCCTTAATATCTCGAAAGTTAGTCATAAGCTCAAGTGGACCTTTGAAGCTTTCTTCACCTTTGAAATATTCATGCTTGGGGCAGCTACTAACATCACCCCCACTTACTTCCGTGTGCACACAGGGCTATTTCAGCAACACTTAATTATATTAGACGAGAGTTTGTTAATGACCTGTAAATTCGATGAGGATGGGTACATTTTTCATGCTGTTGGCTTGAAATGTTTGAGACATGCAGTGTTACGGAGCAGAGGATGTTATTTTGAGATGGTTGAACTGTTTCAGCCGTTACTATTTGGTAGTTAACAAAATTTTTCATCACTATGTTTAACTGCCAATTATACGATGTTTAACAATATGTAAGGTTCATATTTGTGCGCGCATGTTCTGGAAAAGAGCTTGCTATCGTTTTGTCCAAATGTCTGTATATTTAGAATTATTTCCCGATAATGGTCTCAAAGGACTAGGCTGTACACTCTTATGAATAATAATAATAAATGGTCTTTATTATTGAATGTCAAAAGTACAAAAAAATATCACTTATCTGAGGGCGAGATTTAGTTCACATGATGCCAGGCAAAAAAAGATGAAAGAGTTATTATCGAAAAACAGCTGACAACATATGTCTATTCTTCCATCTAACCCTCCACAAATCGGAACAACATGTAGAAACACCACACGAGCATAGTAGAACTGAATTTAACAATGCCGCATATCCGTAAATTTGTTCAATGCCCCACCCTGAACAGCCTAGGAACAGCAAACACGCAATATCTCTTCTGGACTTCAACAAAAACTATCGACACAAAGGGTCCCCGCGAAGTCTTCCAAGCAGAAGCAAGTTGAATTTGAATCAGGTGTTGATTCTGTTCATAGAAATCTGTCATCTTGGATTTGCGTGAAATCATCTTCATATTTGTATTCTGTGAAAACCATGGAGCAGATTGAATTGCACTGAGGATTAGAAGTCAGTGGAGTTATTGTAGTCCATTAGATTAGAACGAATTGAAATTCAGTTCTGGATTGAAAAATAACAGGTTGAAGGTTCATACAAAATTTCGTGAGAATACAATGAGCAAAAAATCACAGTAAATTGAATATTCAAACAAAAATTTTCTATTTGTTTTTCGAAGTGTTCTGATTACACAATTATCACGGAATTTGGTACGAAGTTGTTCATCGGCATTTTCGAACTAGTAACCAAGTTTATACCGATTGAATCAGTGTTTTTCGAGTTATTCCGGAAAAAACAAACATACAAGAAAAACGTCAACATATCTTTTTCCAATATCTCTAGAAATTTTGATCTCATCGAACTGAAATTTGCCACACTGCTGTGAAATATTGAGTTCAAGATCTGAGCAATGGTCTTTTCGAATATGTTAGATAGTTTCGAAAATAATTCGAATTTTTTTTTCTTTAGTGACAGTTCGATCCCAACAAATCAACTTGGGAATTGGGCGTCGATATGCTCCAACTAACTGCCACGTTTCAATCTAATCGCTACCGTGAAAGTTTCAAGTCAATAGGGTCCTCCATACGCCTGTAATCGTACCTACGGTCGGCCAGACGGACAGAATCGATTTTGATTTCGCTATCATAACCCTGTACCCCAGAATATGCGCTCAGAAAGGTCAACCTCACATAATGATGAACGTCCAAACTTCGTGAAATGAATTGATTTAATTTTGAGCTGGGCTGAAAATGTCCTGTGTGAAAAAAACATAGAGAGGCTATTCAAAATTAGTAGTAAAGAAAAGTTCTTTGAAACCTTCATATAACTTACGATGTCAATCTTTCAATATACTTTATTGTCCGAGAGCAATTTTAATGAATGCCAGATTTGAAATGATATCAACAAACATGGCATGTTATGATGGAAAAAAATTGCGAAACAGATATCACGATGAATAAAAAAAAGCAAAATTACTAAACATGTACGTGACTGAAAGCTGATGAGTGGGTCTTAACTATTGTATGCTCGTTTTCATGGAAGTGTTCAGCTCTTGGAGATGAGTGTGTGTTCAAGATCAGGGTTTGAGGTCATGATCATGGAAGACGTTGAATACTTGTGATGAGTTTCCATTCAAAATATGGTAGTAGTCAGCCCGTCTAAAATGTCTTATAGGCAGAGGAGTGTTATATCTCAAGTTTTTCACCATCTAGGCAATGGACATAGAATTAACACTCAACGAAGCCGATTTAAACAATGGAATGTCGGTTTTCAGTGAATTTTCCTTCCAACATCTATACAGGGTCTTTCACGAGGAACCTCACCCATATTTATACGGGAAACTACTGAACGTATTTTCATGAAATTCAGCACTTATAAGTATTTCACGATGCTGATGAAATCTAAAATATTTTCAAGGCATGAGCACCTCCGGTTTTTCCGGAAATGACGTCAACTTCCGTTTTTCAAATTAGAACACCATTTTTTTATTGCAGAAATAGATTCCTTAGAAAATTTCAATTTAATTTGATGTAACATTTTTCAGTTTTGGTTGGAAAATTCTCTCTGAGCGGGAAAATTCGAAAAAAAAATCGAAAATAGAGCTCTGCTGAAACAAGAATAACTTCGAGGTTTTTGGATGGAAAATTTTCATTTTTGGGATTTTTCAAGATGTAAGATTGATGTATCCACTTTAAAAAATCGCGATTCATGATACAGGGGGTGAAAAAATCGCTTTCAAAGTTAGAGATGACAAAATCGTGAAAAATCAATTTTTTCAAATTAGAACCCCATTTATTTATGGCAGATATTGAATCTACGTTAAAAAATAATGTGAGTGTATGCATCACACCCTTGCCCTAAAGTGGATATTTTCTGAGTTATTCACAAAAAACTGTTTTTCGTCTTGAATTTTCAGCTATTTCTTTTCCCTTCACGCCAAAAAGATGAAATTTTCGGGAACTGTTATTTGAACCATGCTGTAGATTTTTCACTCCTTCTTGAAACCGACTTCAAGTTACTATTAGGAGAACCATGGCAAACTCTCGCAGTTATAATAGAGAAGATGCTCAAAGTTTTGACCGTTAATTTCTAGACATTTATTTATACGTCTCAGGAATGCTTCGTGCGTTGCTCTTCTTATTTCATCGGGAGGAAGAGATCTGCAAAAGTGTTTAAAAACCAAATTGAGTTTCAAAACTATAAATCTAAAAATCTAAACAAACCTGAACGCATTTCTGACTCGTTCTATGCAGTCCTCTTTATCAGTCAGGGGAGTTGAGTAGACAATATTTTCATCAGCATCGTGAAATACTTATAAGTGCTGAATTTCATGAAAATACGTTCAGTAGTTTCCCGTATAAATATGGGTGAGGTTCCTCGTGAAAGACCCTGTATTACATGTAATGATTTTCCGATATTCTTAAAGCATGAAGAGATTATCTGAAGAAACTATTGTTTGCTTCGATAGGTCTCTTGAATGTATTTTTTTTATCATTGGAATCAAATGTTCTATCCATAAGAATACTGAAAAACTTCAATCGCCGTAAAAGATTTCAATATTCAACATATTGGTTGTTTAAACACTCGGAACTTCGTGCCTTCCGTGACATACCGCGATATATCCACTCTCTCCCTCTTCTCGTTTACCTTTCTTTCTAGCAAGCCAATAGGGAGCGTCAGCTGTATCGATCCGGGCATCGTAGAATATCGAGTGACGTAGGAGGTGATCTACCGCGTTTCACCCACTTTGGTTTTGCGTCCCGATTTGACGATTTTTAATACCGAATTATTCGAAATTCGCGAATTGTTGAAGTGGGAGATAGCATACATTATGATTTTTTATCGAAATGGAATGAGAAGAACATAAAAATATGAGACCTATTAAAATACTCGGCATACAAGCTTACCTTATATTTCCACAGAAAGGATTTTTCTTAAAGCAATTTTTTTTTGATTTATTTGAGATCCTCGGGACAAAATCGAAACTTACCGAACATACTGATCTATTAGAAAGTCGGACTCACCTGAAACAAAAAAATGTAATTAGAGGATATTTAGGAGTTTTTATAACAAAAGATGTCAATAATTTAGTCCTCTTTTTGTGTTTATTGTTTCTGATTTCATATGAACACAGTCAATTATTCTTAATAATGTAAAAAAATCAGTAGGCTCTTGTTCCACAGTCCATTTATGTATAAAGAGCAAACGGTACCTGAAACAGGGTGACTTTTGGATACCAGAGTACGTTTTTTTCGTAAGAATTTCTGAGAGCAAATGGTTGAAAAAAATAGAAAGAATGCGCAATGTTGTGAATTTTATATATTCAAGAATTTCCAGAAGAATCAACTGATATGAAGTGAAATATGGAAAAATGAATAACATTGCGCATTTTCCCAAAAGAACAAAGTATCCTGAAAAAAAATTTCGAAGGATAATCACTGAAACCTGCGGAAGGACACCCCGTTTACTCATATAAAATTCGAGATCTCATGCATTTCAATATTTCTCGCGGTTGTTGACAACGTTGAAGCTTGAAGATCGTGGGCAGGTGCCTGCCCTTTGGCTGTTTGGCCGAAATCCACAAAGCTGTGATTTATTAGCCGGCGTCACTGTTTGCTCTGAAGACTATAGGACTCGTATAATAGGGATATCGAAAATGTATAGACATTGACAGGAGTTCATTCGAGCAATATCGGAACTTATTTTCCTTGAATTCGTTTACAATTTGAAAATGATAAATAGAAACAGTTATCTCATATAAAACTCAGTCCATAAAGGACAGGTTTTCGTGTAAAAATGTACAGTATTTCGTATTCAATCTACCGATCCTCCAAACCTTGCATCTTGAAATTCGGAGAAACATGATGGAGAAAACTCATTTACCCACTTGATTTTTATGATTTGGCACTTTCGCGATATTATTGTGAATAAAATATTTCACTTCACTTGACCATTGAAACACTGATGTTCCAGTTGCTATTCATGCAAATTCCAGTTTTTCCACCATAAGAATAAAAAATTTCATATTCATCCTAATTTTTACCAAATTTATAAATGAATTCTATGGATAGTCTGATGCACAGAATACAAATATAGAGTGCGCGTCAAAATTATGAAACAAATTCATTTTCTCAGGAGAAAAATATTTGGCAACAAAATCCTGAAACAAATCAATTTTTGTTTCACTTCACCAAATTTTTATGCATTTTTGAAGGATTTTTGTTGCACCCTGTGCCATCCTCATTAACCCTCTAAATTTTTTTGAATAGGGAAAGTGGGTCATGTGGTACTTTTGTGCACTTTGTCTTGGCTCATTAACTTTGAGACGATGGTACCTAATGAAATTTGTCACCGAATGAAAGTCGACCATTACAGTTTTGTTCATGCACAACTTTCAACCCCTACAAACTCTTTAATGGAGAAAAAAAAATTTTTCACGTTAGGGGGTTGAAAGTTGTGCATGAACAAAACTGTAATGGTCTTTTTTCTTTCGGTGACAAATTTCATCAGGTACCATCGTCTGAAAGTATGTGAGCCATGACAAAGTGCACATACTGAAATCCTCTTTGACTAACTAATTTTTCAAAAACAGAAATTTTTTTCTTGAACGTTTCTGCACGCCTGTGAAGAAGATACAAAGACCTTGCCGATAAAGTATCACTTGACCTACTTTCATTATTCAAAAAAAATAGAGGGTTGATGGGGATGGCACAGGGTGCAACAAAAATTCTTCAAAAATGCATATAAATTTGGTAATAGTGAAACAAAAATTGACCTGCTTCAGGATTTTTTTGCCAAATATTTTTCTTCTGAAAAAATGAATTTTTTCCATAATTTTGACGCGCACTGTATGTTTGTGGTCTGGTTACGAAAAAGTAAAATATTTCTGTATATTTGGTGATCAGAAGGCGGAGCTTAATTCACTGCCTTCGATAGCTCAGCGGCGCATCCACGAAAAAGGGACATATCTTATATTTTTGTCAGATTTTACAATATTCAACGTTGAATTTCCAGCGCGTTTCTCAGGAGAAATTATAGGTATTAATTAGGTTGAATTCAAAATATTCTTATGATGAACTTCATCTGCCATTCTTCATGCTTATTTCTTACAGTTTTATGATTCGTTGAGTCTATAACTAGGAAATCGTTTGAAGGAGGATGAAGATGATAACAAGACAATGTATGTAATGATTCTAGAAAATTCGATCCATTAGGAGGAACCATGTCAATGATAGAAAAAACTGATATTTTGTAGATCTCAACAGCGTGTTTTTTGTTACCGAAGCCGTATATCAAAAACTGTCACATAAAAAAGTGTTTTATATGATGAAAGGAATCTATGGTTGAATTAAATTACAACTTGAAGACTCTCCTTCTATTTATGGTAGCAAAATATTCCATATTTTTCGTAGCGCAAATGGATACTAACCCCTGGATAGTGACGTGTTGACCTATCTTAATAACTATCAAGTATTGTGAAATTACAACTCAGTATAACAAAAACAACACGTTATCACACGCACGCACTGATTGCTATTGAATTTGAGGCGAAGCCTTTCGTGAGAATATAAAAGTACCTAATCTATTAAAATATTTTCGGTAATCATATCCCTGCTATAAAATGTAGCTTTACTTTCGTCAATATTTGTTCATGTGGATATTGATACACTAAACGTTTATACGATATATGCAATACCATAATCGTAAAAATATTATGATTAATAATCTATTGGTCAGATCACATTGTCTGCCACTAATATTCTATTTCTAATTCTGAGGGATTTTAAATAGGGTAGATATGATGTTGAAATTACATGAAACCAGTTCTGATTCCACGTAGATTTCTTGATTTATTCTATACACAGAGAAAAAGGATCTCTTAAATCAAATATAAACATATTCTTGAATTTAAATAATTTTTCCCAAGAATAATAATTCAATATTGACCAATATACTTCTATTTTCAACTCATTTCGTTGTTTGCCTGTTCACATGAATTCTCTTGAATTGAATTCAGTTGAACCAAGACATACGTCCTCTTCAATTCACAAAACAATTTCAGCTAATAAGAGTTCTCTCGGATCAAGAATATTTATTACATGTGTTCTGATGACGAAGGCACGTAAACGTGACCCCCTCGACCGATAAGCGGTATTACTGCTGAAAATGCGTGGAATGTAGAATCGCAGAGGGCAGAACATATGGATATTTAGATAGGAAACAACGCCTAGGCCGCCATAGTGAACAGTGAACAACTGCGTTTGTGTTTTTGATGGTGCATTATGAATTTTGTATTTATGTAGAACTACTTATCAAGATCGAGGAAGTTTTTCGGGAAAACAGTTTCGAAAGTCAAGAAGAAGAGGTTGGTTTCAAGAATAAGCTTGGTTGATCGCGAACAAACTTTGAATTTAAAAATGTTTGTATATGTGTGTTATGCACAAACATTATCACATGTATATGCGTGAACACCAGACTACACATTTTAATTTGATGTTTGGAGGTCGTGAGTGTACATAGTTACTGAGCGAATTGTTAAAACATATATCTGCTCTTTGATCTTCGAAACCCTCTTCCCAAAAAACTTTATTGTTTTAAGGTGATCCTCCATTCGCACATTATTGATGATTAATATCTTCAAGAATGAGTATGAAAAACTTTTTGAGATACCTAACATTTTTGTATTTGAGAGCTGCTAATTGCAGCAAACATATTATATGCTCTGGGTAAAAAATTTGAAATCTGGATAAATACAATATCGAGAAATCTTTCATTCGTATCAAAGACACAGTATCTCAGAATAATAATATAAAACATATTTAGCAAACATATCCAGTAATTTTTGTTAGTTTTCTCATTTGGATCAAACGTGATTCCGCTTGAATCAAGAGGATCATTGTTCAGATGGGTCAAGAGTATTTCATCGAAAAATCAAACTAATATTCGGTTGGATCTATTCAAGAGTACCATTCTCTTGAATTAATGCAGTTTCAAATTGATTTAAGAGAACCTTTTTCTCTATGTAGGCCGTTTGTTTTCATTCCAAAATGACCATTCCATTGCCTTCAGTATTAGCAGAGAATGCTTTCGATCGACAAAATAATACAATAGCTGTTCTACTTCAGCTGAGCCTATTGAAAAACGCTCAGCTGATGCGAAGTAAATATGCCTTCCTATTTGATATTGCGAAAAAAACTCAATTTTGCAATATCTCCGTGATACAAAATTAGAACGAACTGAAACTGTGTACTGTGTTATAGAATATTGAAAAATGAAAAAATGGGAATTTTTTTCAACAAACAAAAAAAACGAAATTGTTTCTTCAATTCACTAACAATACGATTCCAACAAATGCAGTTTTCTTATTACCAATTTTTTATCCGATCGCATAGGTATTTCCAAATATATTGAGGAAGTAACCTCGAAAATTCAAATTACTATAATTCCGAAACTTTTTGGCCGATTGCATCTAAATGCGTAACATAACCTACCCTAAAAATTTCAGGTCGCTTAAATCTCGTGAGCTATGTTAGGCCGAGACATCACAAGAATAGATGACCGCTCTGTATATTCTAATTTGAAAAAAAGGGCAAGAGCTCCTCATTTAACCACAGGGCTTGTCTGGAAATTATCGGCGATCAGTATACTCATATCTCAATAACTGTGATAACGTTGTACAAAATTCTAGGCCATCCACAGTCTAAGTAATCTAGTGCGTAGATCTGCACTATTTTCTGACCTACTTGAGTCAAGTTGTGGGGAATCCACCGAGAACAAAACGCACGTACACGTATTAAAAGACACATATATGGTTAATTTCTACTTCATCATAAACACATGACTCGTTTCAATAGATTGTAGTTCCTTTAGATACTAAGTAGCAACTGTCTCAGAAGTACTGCAGGTTCTGAGATGTTTTCCACAGGTCAATTTCGGAAATGGTCCCGGGCTCCTAACCGAATAAGTTCAACAATGTTGAATTCGGTATTTCCGTCTGGTCGTTCAATCTTGAAGATTGATCGAATGATCTTGAAGAAGAAATCAACTACATATGTGTCTTGCAATATGGATTTATATAAAGTGAAGGCGAAAACGTATCTACAATTATTGAATTGAAGTACCTTGTTTCCTTCCCGAATGAACCAGAAATGATGAGAATAGTGGTATTGAAACAGGAAAGAAACGAATGATTTCCAAGCTATATATTTGGTGACGATTCCCAGAATTTCGCCTGCTACTTCAGGTCTAAAAAAAATTTCAAAATTTTAACATCAATTAACACCAAATGCAAACAAACAAATATATCATAACAATAAAATTTTAAAATGCTAAATCTTGTAAAGGAAAAATATTGTATTGTTTGTAATTGGTGTTTAGTTAGTGATGTTGAATTTTTAAACTCTCCTTAGGGCTGAAGGAGCAGACGAAAGTCTTGAGAAACTTCACCAAATATACGGATTGGAAATTATTGGTTTCTTTCATGTCCTAATTTGACAAATTTCATCATTCTAGGTATTCACAAATATCTGAACATAAATATCAACCAGCACGCAAAAGTGTTCTGCAGTATTTTTCCACCCATTTTATCTCAACAACCACAACCGCAACAAAAGAAATTTCCTTACATAAAATAACCTCCTTCGCCTTTTCAGCGGAAGCAGGAGAATGCATTGTGCGTGTTTCAGTGTCTCTTCTGATGAAGTTAGATTTTGCCAAAATACGGTTTTCCTGTTCCGGTTTAATTCAATATGACCCGGGAAAGCCCAGAAGCTGTCGAGAATAATGAGCTGAATATACTTTGAGGGATTTCAGAAGGTTTCTGTCGAGAAATAACGTTAATAGTGTCGGTTTCACATCGCTCAGCCCTCTGTATGAAAGTCACGTTTTTCATTAGTTTTTGATGATGTTCCACCGCATTCAGCAGGAAATGAGACAAGGACGGATAGGGTCTATAACTTGGCCATAAATTGGCCCAATTGGAAAAAAAAAACTTAATTCCGGAAATCGAACTAATTTTCTTTAATCAGATAGTTTTTGTTTTGTCGAGGATAGTGAAATTTAGAAGAGTAGCTGACGAGTGAAAATTGAAGGATACCGAATAATAATAAAGAAAATGGTAATAATAATTATAATTTTCTATTGATCCTTTCTCCTCAAAGAAGAGTTATTTCGATGGATATCTAATAGATAATTAAAAATGAAAATATATGGAAAGGTCGAAATTGTGTTCTTGTGGAATAATGAACGATAAGAATAACCAGGTTTACGAGTTT
The DNA here is from genome assembly GCA_958510865.1 of Myrrha octodecimguttata. Classification (NCBI taxonomy): domain Eukaryota; kingdom Metazoa; phylum Arthropoda; class Insecta; order Coleoptera; family Coccinellidae; genus Myrrha; species Myrrha octodecimguttata. The sequence goes on along the minus strand of OY294058.1, from coordinate 44,762,806 downwards.
TATTATCTTCTTGCGAAAAAACGGATACCTGCCCTGCATCAACAGATGACCCCCATAGTGCGATGTTATAGCAGAGGATATAAACCATATATTCCGAGTAGAGGATCCATCGGAAGTGAATCTCTGGGACGCGATAACGCATAAAAGGAACTACTCAACTTTTTACACAATGATAATGACACAAATTTCGTTTTATATATAGCTGAAGGAATCTGACAAACCCTGTTGAGATTAATGTCCCTTCAGGAGGTTCAACGGAAATGCATCACTATGATCAGTAGTACGGTTCTAGAATTCAATTATTTGGGGTTTGCCCACATTTATCATTAGGAAGTTACGGTGACACCAGTCAAGAAAACGCTGTATAATGGACTCGCATAGATGCTTTAGTTCCCGCTGAATACTAGCCTTGTTTGCGGTAGAAACAAAAAAAAATCAGAATGCAGGCTAAACTGTACTCTGGCGAGTCGTATATAAAGAACAAAAAATAGGAGGGGTCTCAACACAGATCCTTTGGGAACTCCCAGGTTGTTGGCATATTCCCGAGAGTTGTGCCCACCTGAACAGACAGATATTTTACATATTTCACGATTCGTAAGGAACCTGTAAATCCATTCAAGACACACTCCTCTAAATCCTACTTGGTACAATTTATCAAGAATTATGTTGAAAATAGTCAACTGCACGAGATGAGTCGAAAAAAAATTCCCGTTACATGAGTACCCTCATCCAAACAAGTGAACACAAACTCCAGGAACTCGCAGCAAGCAGTATGAGTCGACTTTCTAGATCTGAAACCGGGTTGATTACTGGATAGAATGGATTAACTAGTATAGGTAGTCATACATTCGGCAGTATATAATTTTTTACTATTTTGGATAACTGGCTTAGGATTAAAAGGGGAAGATAATTCGAAATATCATGAATGCCCTCCGTTCTGACTCTTTCCAACTTGAGAGGAAATGGAAAATGACCTACAGAGACAGATTCATTTAGAAGAAGCCGAATGTGTTAGGAAATCAAAAAGGATAACAATTTTGAAATTCTGGCTGATATCATACCCGAACCAGCAGCACTATCAGCCCTCAAACAGCCAATGGCGAACACAATTTCATCTGGAGTTTCCGATCCAGCATTTTCATACATTTCTCTGATGTTTGAGATTTTAGTCAAGCCAGTGCAAAATCTTTAAGCGATTTCGGTTCTCCACTACAGTGGATGCAATCCATCTTGGTTGATTACTAGTATTGAAGCCAAGGAGTCTTTGAGGATAGGAAGCATCGATTGAACATCTCATCAGTTCAACAAATTTTTCAAATTTATCATCAACTGAAGAGCAGGAAAGGACACTGTTGGAATTAGTACTGGAGATTAAGTTAAAAGGGTCGACATTATATAACGTTTGTTCGAAAAGTGCATCGTCCCATTGGATATCGTTATTTGTGCGATAAAGATACAATTATCCATGTTGCACACAATATTTTGTCTACGATCGAAACGAATGAAATTCTATCTCATACAACTTGGAACGAGTTTATCGTTGAGAATTGAATTTTGGCGTTGAATTCTAGCTAGGAGATAACAACGTGTGTTCGCTGACTAGGCCCTAGAACATGTGGAATATGCTCCCCCTTATTTTCATCAAAAATTCATGTTCGGCGATGGTGCCCATTTCTTGATGAATGGGACCATAACATCTGGAATCATATTCTTATTTCCATCTGAAAATCATGTACAAAGGTGAGTCTAATTTCATTATGCGAGAATCGTTGAATATGGGCCCATTCCAATCCACATGAGATCCAAGAACTGACGATGTTATAGGTCCATGTTTTTTTAGCACGGAGTTTGCCAAGCCTTCAACTTCAAGGGCGAGTGCTATAGATTGATAATTAACAATTTCTATTCTCCTGAACTGGATTGTATGGAAAACAGTAGCATGTGATACCAACAGGACGGAGATGGGTGCCACGAAATTCCTGCTGCGTTAGACATACTACACTGTAAATTCAACACATAGTGATCTTATGTGGAAATCATGTGGAATATCCACCAAGAATAGATCCCGGTAGAGTTCTTCTTTTGAAGTCATCTCAGGTCGAAAGTCCATGCGAATTAGTCACAAGCTACAGCACTTCGGTTCATTTGAATTCGAGGATAGCAAACGCTAAGAGAGAAACCCTTCAGTGAAGGATTGTTTCTATGACAAAATTTCAAAAAGCACTGCCGTGAAGGCAGCAACTTTTGCGCGCATGTTCAATGTAGATGACCGCTTCAGCAACGAATTTGAACATGCACGCAAAGGATGCTGCCTTCACGGCAGTACTTTTTGAAATTTTCACTGATAAATTACTGGATTTCAATTCGATCAAATCTGTATTTTTGGAAATATTGGAAAAATAAAATTTTGAATGGGTATATCTACGGAATCATTGGGCGGATTTTACCCATTCCCGAATTCGACCTTCGTAATTAAGCCCCAAACCCTCTCTACAAATATCGAGTTTGTTTATGGTCAGCCTAACGGCCGACTTCGTAAACACAATAACTTCCGAAAGAAACAACATAGGAACTCGATATTTGTAGAGAAGGTTTGGACCTAAATTACGAAGGCCGAATTCGTGAATGGGTAAAATCCACCCAATGATTCCGTAGATATACCCAATCAAAATTTTATTTTTTCAATATTTCCAAAAATACAGATCAGATCGAATTGAAATCCAGTACTTCATCGAAAAATAACAGTTCGAAGTTTCATACAGAATTTGATGAGGATGATATGATGAGAAAAATCATAGAAATTTTTTTTTTCAAATTGTTCTGATGACACGATTATCACGAAATTTCGCATGAAGTTGTCTTTCAGCATCTCAAAACTAGCTGTGAAATTTCATCAGGACTGAATCAGTATTTCTCGAGTTATACCGAAAAAATAAACGATATCGAGAAAAAAACCTCGAAATTTGACACATTTTTTCCGGATATCTCCGAAACTTATGATCGTATCGAACTGAAATTTGGTACACTGCTGTGAAATATGAAGTTCAAAGTGTGAGTGGACTTTTTTTTCGAATATGATAAATGGTTTCCGAAAAAAAAATTTTTTGGAAAAAAATTTCGAAAAACAATTTTTTTAAAATTCACTGAAAATCTGATCCTGACGAAATTTGGCTCAAAGTTGCGCGTCGTTATACTCCACCCAACTGCCAAGTTTGAATCTAATCTCTCAAGTAGTTTCTGAAATAAAAAATAAATAACTTCAAAACTTCAACTGCCTATAACTCCGAAACTATTCAGCCGATTCGGCCCATTAACGAACCTAACCGCAGCATTCTGATGCGCAACCTATTCTGAAAGTTTCAAGTTGCTAGCTCGCTTCTGTCGACAGTTAGCGTGTCTACGGCCGGCCGGCCGGACAGAATCGATTTTGACACCGGATTCGTCATCTGTGAGTCCAACCTAGTCGATTGAGACCATTTTCGGCTCAATCATCCAAAATTACAGACATTTGGACAAAACGATAGCACGCTGTTCCCCTAGAACATGCGCGCAAAAAGGAGTGAGCAGTCAATTTTGAAACTATGGGAGCCGATACTTCAGAACCCAAAACAGACTAATAATATTTTCCTTAGATTTGTATTCTGGGGAAAAATGTAATATCTGTTCTGAAATTGACATCTGCAGCATTTCAGGAATATCAATTCACCAGAACTAGACATTTCCCAAAAGCATCTTGGTATTTCGAAATTTTGAAAATCAGGCGAAGCGTTAGCAAACGTACGGATCACGAGAAATTTCAATCATGAAATAAGCCGCAAAATAACATCTGAATATACATGATGTTTAGGAATACCCTCTATGTATTTTTGATAGTAGCCAAAGGTAAAGTCTCGTTTAATAATTACTGGAAACACGTGTTCAAAACGATCGGTAAACAAAAATATATCCAATCAAAATCGTTCAGGTCCTTTATCCTGTCCAAAGCAGCTTCGATACGTTTACGAAAGCGGTATATAATTATCCTATTGTGTATTCAACAGGAAAACATGAGGTTCTTATCAAGGGAATATTACGTTGAGGATATAATTAAGGCGTGCCAATACGGCAATTCGTGTTTTCCTGCTTCAGTGGAGCTTGAACAACAGATCAATAATATTTGATCATCGACAACCATAACAAAATGTCTATTTTTGCGGGAATATTCGTGTTACTTTCCATGATAGTGGCAGCACTAGCGTGTGCAGCACTCCTGTTGAGCCAAGGTGAGTACTGAGTTTTTTATCCCATTTTGTTTTACTAGTTTCGACTGAGCTTCACTGCAAATTTCAGAATGATATAATTATTTTCTAGAGCAATTTTATATATTTTAAATAATTTCTTTCCGATAAAGCACTGATTCTCGTTATCATTGAGACAGATTCTTGTATCAAGAGCAATCAAATGAGTTTCCGAGAAATTTACAGGGTGTCGTGCGTGAAGATCTGATTTCTGAGGAATGACAAACCTTAGAATATGGGCTCAAAAATGCCTCACAAGGAGCTAGAGCCTCAAATATAGGATTTTTCCCCAATATCTCAGGACGTTTTCATGATGCAAATTTGAAATTCGGCATCCAGAAATTCAGAATGAAATATTACATGTACGTCCTTAAATTTGTGAATAATATTAGCATGAAGAGGAAATGGTCAATTATTATGAATATGCGTGAAAAGTAGGAAGCTCGGAATCCCAAATTCATAAATGAGAAATCCATCGAATGGCTTCCAGGAAATCACCAATTTTCCAAGAAATAAAGACCCGACTAACCACTTCGATCAATATGTAAGCATGAGATAAAGAACCTAAAAAGCAGGCCAAATTTCGTGTGGATAAAATGTAATATATAAGGAAGTCTCAGAATTTAATCTAAAGTTTTTTGTTCTTCACATGTGAGTTTTTCGCGAATAAACAAGTGTTTGCGATAACGTGGATGATATGAAGAGGTAGATTTTACTAAAGAAGAAATGACGCCTTGATAAATAGTATCAAGTAGGAAGTAATAATAAGATTTGTATGTTTTTTTTTCGGGTTTTTCGGACAGAATAGGGATGATGGGTCGAATGAAAAAATTCGGGTTGTTTGAAATTGATCATTTTGCCATGAAAGAAGGATCTAATTCAATTGAGCAGAGTGGGGTGTGCTGTTATGCCCAATGCAACTGTTGAGAATTGGTTGATCATACAGCCCAACAAAAAAAAATTGTCTTGCTGCCGAAAAAAAATAACTGATTTTGGTTAATTCATTTGTGCTGATTCCAAAAATACAAACCTTTTCTTTGTGTCAGCTCTAGTTTTTGAGATATAACATACTTATGAAATACTTAAATATTCTTACATTTCTGTATATTCCACCACTATAATTGCAATATGTTTATGAACAAACCTAACAAATTCTAAGAAAAATGCATACTAATGACTTCTAATTAAAGTGTACTCATTGTAAATGCCCATAAATTGAAATTAGCGCTTATTGCTTCTTAACTATTGTCCGATAAGTAAAACAGTATTTTCTCTGAAATTCCTATAAAGTCGACTGCATTCCATTGTAAAATTTAGTCTGAACTTGAGTTTCGTTGCAAGTTTGTTTTTGACAACTGAAAACCATGGCTTCTACAAGCAGGCGTTGTTGTGTGAATAACCCGGACGTTTTTTGCTACATATGTGGCGAGTATATTGTAAAGGAAAGTAGAAAACCAGTTTGTGATTTTATAAAAAGGGCATATCAAGCCTATTTTGGTGTTCATTTAGGAGATCAAGATAATTCCTGGGCTCCACATGTAGTGTGCAAATCTTGCCTTGAAAACTTGCGACAGTGGACGAAAAGACAACGAAAATGTTTAAAGTTTGGTGTTTCAATGGTATGGAGGGTACCAAAAAATCATTTTGACGATGGCTATTTCTGTCTTGTGAATATAAAGGGCTTTAATCGTAACAATCGACATACGTGGACATATCCTAACATGGATTCCGCAATAAGACCAATTCCACATCATCTTGACCAGATACCCATCCCAATATTTAGCATCCTACCTACGTTACCAGAGGATAATGTCGAAACGTTATCTGACGAACTACAGACTAATAGATTTGAGGAAGACGAAAGTGACTTTGAAGAAGGAGATTCAAAACGTCCTGAGCTCTTTACTCAGGAAGAGCTGAGCGATCTATTAGAGATTTGAACCTTCCAAAGTATTCTTCCGAGTTGCTTGCCTCCAGACTAAAGGAAAATAATCTTCTTCACCCAGACACCAAAATTAGATACTACCGCAATAGTTAAGTTTTTTTTTTTTGGCAGATATGTGTGATGATTTTTGTGAGTATATTGTTGTTCAATAAATATCTTACTTTTTATTCGTGTTTCGTTTATTTGATGGCTAGCAGCATTCATATATGTAGGTAGTGCTGCGATAAATTACCCTCTATGTTAGAAATGTGATCTGTTGTCGTATTTTCTTAAAACGATCTGATGGAACAAATCAGATGGCATTTTTGGATTCAGCAGACCCAAATTACCTAGAAACAGGAGAAAAATTTCCGGCAGCAAACTGTGTGTTTACCAGTGTTATCATAAATGAATACATGAGAGCTCAGTTTGGTTTCAACCCAATGAAATTGTTATTAATGAATAATTAACCAATGATAACTTAGATATATACCGTTCGAAATATTTATTTTTGCAATATTCCCAAGAATTCAAATTCAATCGAGTTAAAAATTGATATCGAGTTGCGAATTCTCAGCTAAATCTGAGACGCATTTTATAATTTTTCTTCAGTGACATGATCATCAAGATATTTCAATTGAGCCTTCGCGTCTTTTTTTAACAACAATTACCAAGTTCCAATTCAATTGAATCTGAACCTTTTTTGTTCGAACCTACCCTACTTCGAGTCCCTAGACAATACCTGTGGAGTCAAAGCACGTTGATTTATTCCAAGAAGCTCTGTTACCAGGGTGATTTTAACTGAGTGGATAAGTCTATAATACTTTTATTACATTACGAGAATTGAACAGTGCAATTCCCGAATGAGATTAAACAGCATAATTGCTTTATAACTCAAATTTTATAAGTGTACTACACTGTTTATAACGAACTATTCGTCCAAAGGTAGTTATTGGTTTTAGTCCTGATTCTGAATATGAAAATCAACTATTTCAAAATACTTGAACTTGCAATTTTCGCATAAACAACTGGACGATTGCGATGAAATTTCGTATTTAGACAGGGAATAATTTTTTTAGTTAATCTAACTAGTTGTTTGTTTTATAAGAACGGCATTTTTTTCTGTTATACTCATGTTCTTTTATACACATATTTCTGTGGAATTTTGGGAAGTTTCTCGTTAGCTATAACCTCTGGTATCTCGACAGTTCATCTATTGCCCAAAGATTTCACTGTCAGCATAATAGTTTCAATATTCCTCAACCGAAAGTTTTATGTTTTTTCAGAAAAAAATACATTGGAATATGTCACCTCGTAAAATGATTTGAAACGGTTTCGAATCAGCTGAGATGACTTGAGTGAACTCTCTCACGCTGCTATGCGCTTTTTACCGTACCTTATAGAAGTCTTGCAAGGATTTGGGACGATGTAGTTTTTAGCATACACCTCACACTAATTCGTGGGTTATAAAACCACTATCCCAAGGGAAATAATGAGAGAAGAATGATCGTTCATGTATTTGAATTTAAAATAATGAAACTTTGTGTTGCAGTTTCAAACACTATTTTCTCTCTTAAATATTTATTCGATATATTTTCGAATATTTTGATTGGACATAAAATGGAATAATTTCTTTCAATCCTGAATTTTATTTCGGGAAATCAAACTCCTGTTTCACTTACTTTTTCATTTCAGAGTATGGGAAGGATAGTAATGACTGGAGTACATCACTGGATGGAAAACATTAAAAAAACTTATTCTGATATTGAATTTTTTCCGCATATACCAGCATCCGCATCTTCTAATTATCAAAATGGATATTTATGATCAAATGAACAGAATATTTTTATTCCGAATGAGAACTGTATTATATAAAATCCACCATCATGAGACTACTATCGTTGATTAGAAGATATGTTTATCATGATTTTTAACGAAAATTCAGGTAAACGGCTTGTCCCCGAGGAAAAAGATGTGAAATAATTTCACATCCACTGTTTAACTAATTTTTCAATTCGGTCAATGATTATAAGAATATGTACATAATCAATAAAAATACCTAATTATTCCATATGAAATTTTTTGTAATAAGGTAACCTGATAAATTAAACCTAGTTTTGATATCCTTCGAAAATTTCTCTTCAAATAGAGCCTTCTTTACTTTTTCAGTGTAACAATTTGAAATGAATGTAGATATATCTCATTCATCGAAACACATTTTAACGAATGCAAAAGTGAATCCATCATCACCGAGAATAGCTTGGGGAAAAATCGTAAAAAGCACTGAAGTTAGTCAGTCACTCGCTCCTGCGGTATAGTTTGTATTCATATTGGAATCGCGGGCTCTGTTTTGTTACGTAAAAACTTCGGTGAAACGGTTTTCAGAAATATCCACAATACGATTTTCGGAAAAAACACATTTTTCCATCTGAAGACAAAACCTTCTCATGGCATATTCACTATGCTGAATCTTGTCAGTTGTTTCCAATTCGAAACAAATAGAAATTAAATCCATAATTAATAAATAAATAAATAATTTAATTGTGACGGTAGCTCAGTGGTTAGAGCGCTAGCCTCATGATCGAAAGGTCTGGGGTTCAAGCCCTTGGCCGGGTAAGAATTTTTCCGGTTTTCAGGGGACCGTCTAACCATTCGCTGTTGGGTAAACAATTAACAGTGCTATTCCTAACGTGGCGCAAGGAATTAGTAACAAAGCCTACACAGAACACACCTGGTCTCCTAACTCGCACAAGCATTAGCTTCTGAGGGGTTCCGCAGCGGAACCTAGGAGAATCAGCAACAATACAATACAATACAATACAATAAAAATTTCAATAAAAAGAGTTCAACTAACCGAAGTCTGAAGATCAAAGAAGCATGGTTAACAAAAAGCAAACGTCAGGAAGTTCAGAAGTTATACCCGAAATCTCAGAATAGGAACGAATTAGAAAGTGACATAGACCAACACAGCGTGGGTGAGAGCTATAAGGACTTTCTTTCATTTCATTTAATTTAGTTGATCACATAGTTTAATCGTTTGATTAATTTTTATAATAAATCTTATCATTGAATTATCATTCAGGATTCGATAAATGTAGGTTATTTTTAGATCATAGAATCCTCCTTCAATCAAAATTCCAAATTTCAAATTATTTATTGGATGTAATTCAAAATTATAAAAAAATTCAGAAAGTCTGATAAAAGTACATTTTGAGTATTGGAACCGGTGGTTCTCTGATACGCCGGGACCAGATAAGTGTAAAGCCGGGTCCAGCTGAGTTTAATGCGAACAGCGAATGCAATAAAACACAGGGAATTTTATGGTTCGAGGTAGCGCTGTTCCTGCTCCGTCGGGACTAGGTTTTCAGCTCGAACGATTCATTTGAATGTATTATTCGTATTCGTATTATTATAGCTTTCGCTGTTCGGATTACACCCATCTGGACCCGGTCTTATCCGCACAGCAAATGCAATAAAATTTTATGAACGATTCGGCGAATAGTGTGGCCAGTACTCGAGCTCAGCCTCGAATGCATCGGTCGCGTTAAAAACCAAGTCCCGAAAGAGCAAAAAGAGCGCAGCATCGAACCATAAAACTTCCTGTGTTTTATAGCATTCGCTGTTCGCATAACACTCATCTGGATCCGGCTTTACGGTGCGGAGGGCTGCCATGACACCTAATGGATGTATGTATACTCCATTCACTGTTATGAAGTCAGTCGGTTGGCCATGGAAGTTTGACACATTCCTCTCTGAATAATTGAAAAAGTTTTGGTTAGGTTTATTTTCTTAACATATAACCACGGAACGTAATACATTTTACATAATACGTGGGACTTGACAACGTCCCACCGAATTATTTTGGGCTTGACGAATCTAGTAACATTGGAATAATGGCAGTGATCGGTATCACCTACTAACTGGTATTCCTCTCTTTCATGAGCAGAATATATCAGGGAGTTCAATGGTGTATGTATCATACTCCCTGTGTAACGGTATAAAAGTACATTTTAACAATAATATAAACGAAGTAGTAGTTAAACACTTCAGTAGGTCAATTTTTACTTGACACATATTGTACTCTGTGTTTTCGATACTGTTGCGCAATCGCGTTTCCCGAATGTGGCGCCTGACAGCTCCTGATTCGTTCGGCTTCTTTCTTTTACTGGCAGAGTTTTCAAGGTGAAGAGATCGATTTTATATTAACGATCAATATCGATTAATTGAGTTTAGTATTCTCATTGACTTTGAGAAATTGTTACCTGTGTGCTCTAATATAAAGTATAAGGGGTAAGAACTTTCAGTTTAACTATTCTGAATGACATAATATATCAATTTTTTTGCTTTTTCCGATATTTCGTCAAATGTAAGAACGTAATTTTGGGAGATTGTAGCCAGGAGGTTTTGCGACTCAAATGGTTCATCTGTTTATATCTTATTAATCTTCAAATGGATTATTTTTCAGTCTATATATTTTTCTTGCTCGCATTTTATCATTGTTCATTATTTTCAAATTTTGGAAGATAGACTGGAGGGTAAAGCCGACACAAATGAACATGTGGCAATTTTCTAGCACTTCCTGGAATCTAACTTCCTGGAACCTGACTTCTTGAAACCTTACTTTCTGGGTTCTCACCTTTTGGATACCGAGTACCTCTTCACCTGATTTATTACGTACTTTTCGGACTTGTCTGGCATTATCTAAGTACTTCCTCATACCTACCTGATAACCAGTACCTGCTAAGGACATACAAGTTTGCGTAACTACCTGCAATTCCACCTGTGACACCGAGCAATTCAAGAGCACGAACCGACAATAACCAAAGTTGGATTGAAAAGGACCACGACCTGAGATCTTCGACCACCAGCACACATGCTCTAGCCGATAAGTGTGATTTTTCATGTGTTTCCATAATCTGAGCTCAGAAATTGTTTGCAAAAATATGTAGGGTATTTGTGAAAGATTAATATATTGGATTGGATTGTAACCCAGTTTTTCAGTTTCCTCTCTATGAAATAGGTTGAGTGAGTTCAAGGCGTAAATATAACAATTCATTTCCCTTTTCTTTGTCATACAAGATAACTCACCTTCCTTATCTTTTCCTTGTTATACAAATTATAACTTATCTCTTTGTATTGTTATACCTGATAGGCAACCAATGTTTTTTCAGTGCGAAACCTAGCACCCCTCCCTGAAGGAACCCATAAATTCAGCTATTCGACCCTCATTTCTAGGTCCATTTTTCAGCACAACCGGACCACAAACCACGTTATCTAGGACTCCGTTCCGGTTCGCGATAACCCAAATTCCTTAGTGAATTCTGAAATGTATCTTCATTAATTATTAGCAGGAAACCGTTCTGGTCCTTCGTACCGGCACGAGTGCCTTTCTATGTTTCTACTTTTCTGGTTTTTCGGACAGGATGGGCCGGTGGGGTCGAATGAAAATAATTCGGGTTGTTTGGAATTGATCATTTTGCCATAAGGAAAGGATCGAATTCAATTGAGCAGAGTGGGGTGTGCTGTTAGGCCTAATGCATTTGTTAAGAATTGGTTGACTATCATTAGTGAATACTTGATAGCTCTTTTCTTGAAAGCTCAGTTTGGTTTCATGCCGATGAAATGGCTATTATTGAATAATTAACCAATGGGAACTTAGACATATACTATCCGAAATATTTATTTTCGCAATATTCAAATTCAATCGAGTTAAAATTACTACTTCTTCGAGTCAATACATAATACCTGTGGAGTCAAAGCACGTTGATTCATTCCAAAAAGCTCTGTTACTCAGGGTGATTTGAAATGAGTGTTCAAGTTTGGGGGTGGTTGTTTCCTTGGTGAATATAGGGCTGACTGCTGTGAACCCAAAGCTTGACTTGAAAATCCTTGATTGGGAAAAAACATGGTGTCGAATTAGATTCGAAAAGATATTGAATCAAGAATTTCTTCTGAAATTCTGAGGATTATCTCTTGATATTTCAGATGTAGTCTGCTTCCTCTGAAAGTGGAGCGCTCTACTGTATTCCTTGTCACCCGTTGTCTTTTTAACGGCTAATGTACAGGTAGCATACGCTTTTGCTTTTATATCCACTATGTCATCCTAATATCCGAGCTTCGGGATATATCTCAGTATGAACGACCACAAGAAAGAAATTAACCATAATTAATTAACTTGAAAAGGCCTTGAACAAATCAGGGTTTGGAAAACCCAAATGACGACTAATTGAGGTCTCTTGCATGAATTTTTTTCATCATTGGATTCAAATATTCTATCCGTGAGACCACTGAGAAACTTTAACCGCCATCAAAAATTTGAATTTTCAACGAGAGAATGCTTTTTTAAATTTGGCTCCGCATGTCGGTTGTTTAAACGGACGAAGCTTCGCGGTTTCCGTGACGTATGGGGATATATCCACTCTCTCCCTCTTCTCGTGTACTTTTCATTCTAGCAAGCCAATAGACAGCGTCGGGCTGTATCGATCGGTGAATCGTACAATAACGAGTGACGTAGAGGCGATCTGACGCGTTTCTCCCGCTTCGACCTTGAGTCCCAATTTGGCCATTTTTAATACCGAATTATTCAAAATTCGCTAATTATTGAAGTGTGTGATAGCATACATTATGATTTTGAGGAATGAATGAGGAAAACATAAAAATATGATAATTCGTGTTACATGCAAGAGAGCTATTGATATTAACACTGAACACTTTTTGGTAATCTCACGCTTCATCAAAAACAATAATGGATTACTAGTAAACCCAACCAGAAATTAATGTAATTCCGACAGAACAAATTGGAAAAAATTGGTTATCAAATATTAGCATTGAAATTTTTCGAAACCAGAGAGTCTTGCTATTGAGTGTTAGGTTAGCACTCAATTTTAAGACTGCAAATGAAAAAATATCTACCGAAGATATCGATACTTTTCCGGAACAACAAAGTAGGTACTTAGTACTAGCTTTGAAATTTATCCGCAACCTGGAATTGTTGGTGCGGAGTGTGAAGTCAGCACCAAACTGCGGATAACTCAAAACTATGATGGTGCATTAGAAGTTTTATACGGAACAAATTGAAACAAATAGGTAACTAACTATCAAGAATGAATTTGTTCTAACAGTGTCGATAGGCATTTTAGAAATTTTCAACATTCTTTTCTTTTTCAAAGTTGAATTCAACATCCTTTGTGCCGTGAAAACACATTTTCTCAATATGGTAAGGAGAGTAAATTGTCGTTTTCGCCGGCAAGTTATCATTCGTCGAAAGTATGTATTTCACTAATTTGCGCATCCATTCTGTGTATTGAGGAAGTTTTCCACTCCCGGTTTATCGGATTTTTCGCAATTATTTATTGGACCATTAATGAATCTATGCTGATGGCAATATTGATACGGGAAGTATATCATTCCATAGAATCGACCTTGCAAGAAATGGATTCACAGATTTGTATACAATCTCAAACTTCGTCAAAAAAATGTGTTCTTTTCGATCCTCCAATAATTCAGAGAAGGAAACTAAAAAATTCAAGGAAATGAACGATTCGGGCATGAAGGATTCGATTCGTCCCTTTTTAATTATTCCAGAGAATCGTAAAATGCCACCTTTACATTCCTAAGATTAACAATTTCAGAAAAAAGAAAAAGAAGAATACTGACAAAATTCATAAGAGGCCCAACGCAATTACTCAGGACTGTTGAAATTCGGAGCATACAAGACATTCAAGCAAAATCGAAACATTCATGTTCTCTAGAACTAGTGAGAACAAATGTATTTTTCAAATCCTGTCTGAGGCTGTCTACCAAACCAAATACGAAGAAGATATCATTAAAGGAAAATTATATTTGGAGGCCGCCAAACAAATATTTATGAGACTTTGAGTTTTGAGAGTAAATGTACACATATAAAAACTAATTTGCTCTCCGTGAAAGTGAAGAATGATTGCAATGCACCTTTTGTCGATGCTTAAACGTCAGGAGTACTGTTGTGTTTTAGAATGCAATGCATTCGACACATTTCATATTCACGGATTTGATTGAGCTCGAAGAACGGATGAAAAGATTTCTCGAGAATGAATATATGCGTTTCCATGGATATTACAGTATGCTTGATGTAGCTGTTTCTCCAATTTCATCTACATCAAATGGTGTCGTGTGCATCCATTCGATAAAACGGCAAGAAGCATGAAATCAATACTGTATTCGATTCAATGAGAGATCGTTTTTGATGGAATATTTCCATATGATATCCAGTCCAATATTTTTCTTTGATCTTTTAGAAAGCACGATATTAAGAATCATACGAACCATTTTCAATACGTTTTAATATCATGCAATAAGTCATGAGGAGAACGGGACTTTTCAGAATGAAGGAGATATTTGAGACAGAACTAACTCATTTTGATCGAAATGAGCTCAATGAGACATAACATTTGAACTCATAAGGCTCTTTAGAATTAATGAGAATTATCGTGTGGGGGCTGGAACGTTTATTGGAAGCATGGAGAGATGTGCCATCACATGACAAAAAAGTGACAACAGTATTTTAATTTTTGGAGATATCGTGGAAAAATTTGTCATATTTCGTGGTTTTTTCTCTTTGGTCTCGAAGTTTTTTCCAGAATGACTCAAAAAAATGAAAAAAAGCACTGGAGTGAAGCATCTTTTGGGCGCATGTTCAAAGGAGATGACCGCTTTGGCAACGAATTCGGATATGCGCGCAAAAGCTGCTGACTTCACTTCAGTGCTCCTCTTCTCTAGGTTTTGTTATATTCACTTCTTTTCCCAATGAATTTCATCATCCATTTTTTAATTTTAACCATTTTAAGGCTGAGAACTGGTCTAAAGATTCCGTTTTACAAAAATGAAGTCGTTTATTATGAATATGTCGACTTATTCTTCGAACTAACCCCAATTTCAATACGCCCATACAGGGTCACGAAGTTTTGCTGAGTTTTTTGGTGCCCTTGTATTTTACGTAAAATGTATGGTACTTCGTTAACATTTGCTCTGTTGAAACTGTGATTCATTCACTCATGCTATATTATCTGATATTCCAAAAAGTGTAAGTGGCATCTCTCCCAAAAGAATTCTCGTGGATGTCGCAAAACTCATTCATTACTCCGAATCGGAAACATGATTCCGCCAAGTTCAAATTCGAAGATTCTTCGATGACGCACAACAAGACTGCATCCAAAACCCACGCCACAGTCGCGTTCACTTCGTCACAGCGTTGCCAACCGTACGGTAATTACCGTATTTGTACGGTAAATTGACACCAAAAACGGTATAAGGTCCAAAGGGGCTACGGTAATTTCAACAAGATTTATTTTAACTACGTCTGAATAAAATTTCAACAAATTTTTTCAATTAATCTCGTGAAACTGAACACCCGTAATATATTATTTTGAATAAACTCAGAAAAATTATGTTAGTGAAGGAAAAGAAAAAAGTTTCTGTCCGTCGTTTGAACAGTTGACGTTTGGGGAACAAACTCATCAAGTCTTTTCAATTTTTTCAGTGATTCCTGTGTTTCGTTGTCTCAAGTGTTTGAACAGGTGCCGGATGTTAATTATTGTGAATTAGAATTTTTACATCAATTCGTTGGAGGGAAATGCTGAATGCGAGTATTGATTAAAACCAACAGGATTCAAACAAAGTCTGGATTGAACTGATCACGAATACAATAAATGGCTTTCTTCTAACGAGTCAGTCTGTGACAAAAAAAGTGTAACCTTGGTTAATTTCACACTTACACAAGCTATGGAAACCTAAATGAATCGTGTGGAGAAATATTCTTCCAGTTCTAGTCTAGTCTAGAACCAGTTTGATTTTAATACATAAATTCCAGATATGGTTACTATTCATTAAGCATAAGTGTTATATAATTACTTATATATAAATTGGATTTCTTTTTGGAATAAATATAAATATATCTTTCCACTTATGTTTGTTTGGCCAAAGTGATAAGGTGTACGGTAAAAGTCGACCGAATACGGTAATTTTTTCGTCCCAGATATGGAAATATCATGTAGCTAGGTTGGCAACGCTGCTTCGTCATACTAGACTATTGTATGATTAGTCGACGACGAAGTGGCACCGCTGCATCATTGATTTCATTGTGGGGATCCACTGTTTCGAAAAATTTTTCTGATAAGGAAATACCCATAGTAACTATTTGAAAAAGAATAAGAAAACAATTTTTTGAGGACGCTCGAATGTTATTGAATCTCACATATGACATCCCTTTATTGAGGCATATCAACTAAAGTTTCAAATGTACTCTATTCACTTTTATAAGCCATCCCGGTAGGCCATCATGACATTCTGACATATTTCACCGTGTATATTTCGAAAATGTTAGGTTATACTCATTTTCCTGTGAGATAACTACGCAACGTTGCCCTCTCTACATGAAGTATTATATGTATTTTTCAAAGTGTTAATTTACTTTGGGAAAAAAATGAATTTGAGAAAATATTATGTGAATTCAATCATTCCACAGACCTGGCGAATGTATAAACATGGTTGTAAGATTCCCTTATGCTATTTTCTTGTGCGGAAATCAAAAATCGAGTTTTGAAATTTTACTGAAAAATAATGGATTGAGTAGTCCGTTACTTTGTGATAGTTCATTCGAAAAAAAAATGAAAGTACCCTGCCGTAAAACTTCTAAACGAACATACAAACCTATGGAATTCCCTACTTTTCGAAATGCTCAAGAAAAAAGACTACAGAAGACATGTAAATACCTTGTTGCGCAACTTGAAATACTCCAGTATGAAAATGTAGTAGTACTACAAAACCTTAAAAAACTCACCTCATTTAGAGAGTTCTTGGTAATCTATGTGAACGATACACTGGATTTTCACTTACATAGGTGGAAAATGTTGGATAGCTTGTGATAAATTATTATTTCGAAATCATCAGGGATACTATAAGAAAAAGCAGATTTCAATTCAACATAGCATTTCCTGATACTTTGCCCCTGCTTCTTCAAAACTACCTACGGCGTTTTCAGTTTCCAAGCGTGATATTTATCATGGCCAACGGGGATAGTTTATAAAAGTGAATGGAGTATGTATCTCGAGGAACGAGAACTGGGTCGCATATTGCCACCCAGTATTTCAGTACCCTCAGAACGAATACTATCCTTAGCGACCCATAAATAAATACAATTCCCCGATTCTGGACGGCGGCGATCGATCCAAACCACCCCGCCGCCAATGGGACGTCGCTACGAGGCGTTATTCGTCTTCATCAGGCGGACATTGTTCCGATGTGGCCTACTCTGCTTGGGAAAAACTAGTCACGTCGTAGCTCGACACATGCATTCGAAATACTAACGCGTGGGGAGGCCGAAGAATGTGCCTTAATGAGGTTTTTCTTTCGATGTCCCGTCAATTCATGGCGGGAAAAATGGGGCGCGTTCTGGAGAAAATAGCTACTGTTATCGTCAATATCAATTCGGAAAAATCCCGATTTTAGGTAGGGAGAAGATCGTGAAGATGAGAAGGTTTATGTTATGAGAACAACGAGAATGTCAAGACGAGGCCTTCGTTACTAACAGGCTAGAAGTATGCTCCAAAATGCGTCGTTACAAAATATAAAAGTATTATCCGAGACCAAAGATTGTGGGACTGATATGCGAAATGTTTTATAATTATAAATGGAAACATTTCAGAAAAACATCATTATCTATGAGATACCTACAATATACCGGCACAAAAACTGAAATGTCGTGAATTTTAACCCTCTTTTAGCAACAGCAATCTTCCAGTCATAGGCCTGCACATATATCGCCATATGTCCGACGGTCATATCGGTTTACAAACGGATACTTAGTTGCTACCGTTCATTTGTGAACTGTGAGTGTATTTTTTTGTGATTTTGACAATGAGGTATGTTTCTCGATTTTGCACTATTTCAATTGTAACTGTAGAAGGCGTAGGCGCCTACGACCGACGAACGCTCGCTACAGCACAACATAAGCGCACCTTTTACTGTAACGTTACAAAACGCTCCACTGTCGATTTCAGTTTCCATCGCGAAAATACGTCATACTAATAATTTCAATCCCAATCGCAAGAAAAACGCCTTACTGAGGTTATATGATCGGTCGCTAAAGAACGCTCTTCGCTTTGACGGTTGAGTGTGTGTTTCGCATGCGCGACCCTTCAAACTCGATACAGCTGATGGAAAATTCTTTCTTTTGGTGCGGAGAAGTTGAAGATTCAACACCTTGCTAGAGTTTAGCGAATTAACGTACCTCGTAATCCATTAACATCGTGGAATGTTGAAGTTTTATTGTTTCTTGTAAGACGTCTATTCAAAAAGCGGAAAGTACTACGTATATCCCGACCCGATTTGTGAATGCCAAATTGTTATTTCTGATTTATTTCATTCCATGCAGGTTGCACAGGTTAACATTTTCCTTTGTATAATATTGTGCATTTGATTTCTTGTCTCATTCTTATTATCGAATAACGTGCTCTTATTCCTGAGTTCTAGATATTTCATCTCATATTTGTTGACTTGTAAATTATTTCAATAACGTCTAGAGTCACTGGGAATGGGATCACGTGTTACAAGCACTATCTTATAGTTTTGAAATTTGCAGTCTTTTTGCCGGGGCTAACGCCCACTGGACCATCTTTTTACCGGGGCTACCGACTACTGGATTATCTTTACACCGGGGCTAACGCCATTTGAATATCCTACTACCGGACCCAAAGTTCAACTGGATCATCTTAGTACTAGAGGCAATTATAACTGGATTATCTTAGTACTGGAGCTGACCATGGCTGGAATACCTTTATACCGAAGCAAATTATTACTGGAATATCTTAATTCTGGACCTTGCTTTGGATGAAACCTCTTGAAACTGGACTACCTGCATAATACCTGCATTTTGGAGGATCATACCGTCGGATCCTTTACCATTAAGATAAGTGCTTCTTCGAATCCCGGATCTCAGATTCACTGTACCTAAATTTGTGTTTGTAAATAGCAATTTTTAATTGTAAAGTTGAAATAAATAGATAGGGAGTAATAGGTTGCATCATTACCACCAGATTAACGACTAGAGATACATTCAGGAGTTAATTTGATTTCAGCTCTCCCTATGCCATTTCGACCATCTGACCATTTTAGACTTTTTGTAACCTTCTGAATACAACATATATATAAGCGATATAAATGTCTGATTTGGGGCGCTAAAATTTCTGCCTTTACTCAGAACCCTGAAAGGATATACAAATGATTTCTGTTACTGATAACGATTTTTGACTGTTCAGGTGATATAATTGGATCATGGTCACTCGAAATCTCATGAAGGATATGCAAATATATGTCATGTCCAGATCAAGATCGACCCTTCGCACAAACTGAGGTATGGATTGTATTGGAGAAAGGATTGAGTTTTGCGTCGGACCAGCGGTATTGCTAGACCTACTGAGGATGGCAGATGAATTAGGTTTCAAATATTGCGAATGATACGGACTTTCTGTTTTTTGAAATGATTCACGCATCGATGATATATAGTTCAGAGTTTAAACAGACATCTAACACCACTTACCGAAAACGCCTTCAAGAACACCAAACACTGAATTATCCCCTCCATTGTATCACCTGTCAGGCAAAATGTACCAGTCAAATGTCTACCTCTTCTGCCAACAGCGGCTGAAGTTGCCAAACTGGCATGCACGAGAGCTCTCCTAGGTAACGAAGCTCCTGTTGCCGCCAATACCCTAGGCATCGGCTTGGCGGCACTGATGAGCCGCTCTAGTGAGTCCATGTCAGGGGAACGTGATGTCCATGTTAGAGATTTACACTTGCGGTCACCTATTTCAACGGATTCGCGTATGGTTCAAAGGTTTATTTATTCACAACACTCACTATTATTCAGACACGATTGCCAGATAATACGCGAGCATTTTTGATTGAAAGATTCGATATAATGTTATAGATCATCCCCTGGATATTCGAACACTCACAGAATTACTTCAGTTCTATTTCATTGCTTCTGAACACTGCAGATTTGAGTTATTTACGGATATGAAGCATAGATTGCTTCATGCTGGTGTTCAAAACTTGAAATAATTTAGAGCTTCGGTCAGAGAGTACCGGGAAATTGGAATTCAAATGAACCGCTGTCAAGGAAACTGGTGTATTTTATTTTTAGTTGCTGGACCGTTACCTGACCGATAGTTTGCCACTAGTATACAACTGAGAGTATTGTGATATCTACCCTGTTTTTGGAAGTGTAGTTTGAAAGATGAAGATAACTGGTGATCTCATACGGAACGGCCCAGCGCAATAATATGGATATTTTAACAACAAAAGTACGGTCGATAAAAAGGACTATAGTCCAGGCCAATTAGCGTTTCTCCTCGGTATTACAGATATACCGCTGAAAATTTGTATGAACCTTGAATCTTGATCCCCTAAAACTTGTTTCAAGCCCTAACCGTCGTAGAACGCTCTCGTATATCTATTTCTCAAGGTCTAGGATAAAAAAATCGATGTTTTACATATTTATTGCGAATATCTCGTTTCCTATGGGTTTTATGCAATTTGTGTTCATTATAAATATTGTTGAGTATTAAATTCTCTTCAACTTTTGGCTGAATATTCTTTCATATCTTACTGCCCTTTCAAAAGCAGTGGAGGTTTGTTCAGCTAATGAATATGCTCATTGAAAAATTACAAGCTGTTAATATCAGAACAAAACAGGAAATATATGATGCAGATGTTTTCAATATTGAAACAGTTATTGATAAAACTAAACGTCAAAAAACTGCTGTTATAGTCAGAAAGATAAATATTTACTTGACATTTTAATTAAGCGTGCCTTATCTCATCAACTCGACATTTCTTAGAGAAAAGTTGGCGGAGGATATGTAAAAACTGAAATAATACTCTTCTAAGAGTTTTGATAGCACTCTTCAGGAAAGGAAAAACAACTTAAGTAAAAACACTTAGGAATTTGGATCAAATTGCTGCAGCATTTGGAAAAAACTGCCCGGTTCAATCATTATTTGAGTACGAATCTTGTTGGAAATCTATAATGGTCCAAAATCTGAGGACTGTATCGATTATCTTCGCTTTGCACAGGTCATCAAGTTGACAAAACTGAATAAACCTGTGCAGTTATCAAGTCTTCCATAAACGAGTGCAGCAGCTAACCAACATTTTAAAAGTGTATACTATCAAGATCAGACTTGGTTGAGACATAATTTGGAACCCCAGAATTAGGGTTGAATAACGCGTGATGAATTGCTTGAACCTGTGCTCTCACCAGCCCTGAAGGAATTGCTAAACACAATATTCTACAACTGTAAATATGGTTGTGGTTCGCGATGTGGATGCAGGAAAGCAGAGTTGCCGTGCTCTTTGGCTTGCGGTCGGTGAAATAGGCAAGCTTGTCTCAATGCGTCACCATATCAAGGTGATATAAATGAAGGCGGTACTTTTGATCCTGAAATCCTGGAAGAACTGTAGAAAATATCGTTGAAGACGGGGATGAATTTGAAAATTTCCTTCGACTACAAAAAGAAGATGAGAAGGAAGGAGAAAATTAAAACGAGAACTAGCAATTCTTATCCTTCAATTTTTTGAATTTCACGTTCATAAATATACGAAATGGTTTTTTCTATTAAAAATAATAGTTAAATATTTATTTCTTTTTCTTCATCGAGTTCGGAGGTAATTAGCATAAATAAGATTAGAATGGAGAAACTATTAAAGTATTTCCTTCAATGCCTCTACAACTACACGAATATTATCTCGAAAATGGTTCAAAATATGAAAAAAATGTTGGAACGAAAGTTGTAGACAATTTAATATTGTACAATATTCATGATGAACAGAAATTGCATTTAACCCGAAAGAAACAAGATATGTGCGATAGATCGATTCAATGATCTTCGAGTTTGGAAACTCGGTAGAGGCGGACTACCTACGATGGGTAGGGTTTGAGACAAGTTTTAGAGGACCAAAATAAAGGTTTGTACAAATTTTAAGCCAACTATCTCTCATTCCGAGATTCTTGCCTTTGTCTGTCTAACTTTCCTGGACAACTATCGTTCAAACAAGGCAGAAGAAGACAGTGACCGAGCTGCACTGAGAATTTGTGGAGTGCATTATGAGTGCTCCAAGATAATGCCACCATGCGCTAAATCAAATACCCACGGAAGAGCAACGTATTATTTGTTCTCACATTTTGTTGCTGTTTCATGGATGGAAATCTTGAGTCATTAGCTTAAGGTATTATTCGGATCTCGGCAGTAGCTGCCTGGCAGTCTCGACTCGGCAGCGACTACCCTACCGCTTCCAGGGAATTACATGCAACACTTACTGAAACAAGCAGCGAAAGGAGAATCTAGACACAATTTTGGTACACTTACAATTTCCCAATACATTTTGATCATAATATGGTTGAAGTTCCACGAAAGACTAGAACCACCAACATGAAGCACAGTTTCATGGTATCAATGTTAAAATGTATTGCCGAAATATGCATATAGATATCGTATTATTCAACATTAATGTCATGAATAACAAGAACGAGCTATTACGGTGACGTAGAAGGGACGTTTCTATGGATTACTTGTTGCTTTTGATCGAGAGTTGCGAAGTGATTCGAAACACTTTTACGAAATATAACTATAGTTATTCATAATCTCATGAATACTTTTGCTCCGGTAAACGAAAGAATGCAACTTCGGAACGAAAATGGAATGAAAGACATTATTTTAAGAAAAGTAACCGAAGTGAAAAATGAATCTTCCCTGCCATAAGTGGAATTTGAAGTTTTTATGGGTGATTGAATGTGGTCGTTTTAAAGTTCAACAATTTTTTGACATTTTTTCCGAATTATAGCCTCTCGAAAATATTTGGTGGTTAACATTTAAATGGATTGTCTCTTTCGTACTATAGAGGTGCTGAAATATAAATACACGGCCACAAATCCAATATAATAGGTTTGTTTTGGTTCTGAGTTCAGAACTGTTCTGGAACGGTTCCGCATGAGCGACTGCGATTTTGTGTTTTGGTTCATTTCAGAACCGGTTCAGGATTTGAGTAATCCTGATTTGGTTATTTCGTGGTTCGCACCACCGTAAAGTGGCTGTCAACGATTTGAATAGTTAACCTGACTTTTTCGACGTCATGTTGATTTGGCTTTTGATTCGATATTGTTGTATTGGTTGCGGAAACGGCTAATCGTTGAATTTAAGTTTTTGTTATTGAGGATAATTCCTTCGATACTACCTCCCAGGATAATCTAATGGATTTTATTTTCATTGTTCACACCTGGGATTTATATATTACATAGTGCGACAAGGACTTCCACATATTTCCAATTAAACCACAGGCAATATACAGAGTGTAACAGCCAAATGGAATAAATTCGAAAACGAATAAATAAGGGCGTGTTGGGAAAAACGCTCGGACACGTCGATTTGTAATTTTAAATGCGCATATTTATCAAGAAAATAATATTACATAGGGTGTTCCATGTGACCGTGGCCAATACCAACTTTCTTATTTCAAATGCAACCCCCTGTATATTATTTATTTTTTGGATTCTTCAGAGGATTCTAGACACAATGCATACACAATGTCCTATATCTATCTTGAAGTATTTCGGAAATATTAAGTGTTTTCAGATTTAGTTCAAAAATCAACGTTTTGAATAAAAAAATTATTTTATTTCACAAATTCGGTACATTACACATAAAACCTAATAAGTAATACTGATTATTTCTTAATAATTAAAAAAAAACAAAAAAAACATTAATGTCAATGTAGGAAATGTTCAAAATGCTCGCCGCGAACGTCTTGGCAACATGCTAATCTGGTGTAGAATTGTCTTCTAACGTTACTCAACATTTCTGAAAACACTTAATATTTCCGAAAAAGTTGAAGATAGGTATAGGACATTGTACATGAATTATCTCTAGAATTTTCTGAAGAATCCAAAAAATAAATAATATACAGGGGGTTGCATTTGAAATAAGAAAGTTGGTATAGGCCACGGTCGCATGGAACACCCTATACAATTCTATTTTCTTGAAAAGTATGCGCATTTAAAAATACAAATCGACGTGTCCGAGCGTTTTTCCTAACACCCCCTCATTTATTTGTTATCGAATTTATTCCATTTGGCTGTTACACTCTGTATAAGACATGATTAACATCCCTCTTTTCTACCAATTCAAACGGAAGTTTTTCTTCCTCTAAGATCCGGAAGAGAACCTGAACCTTATTCGTATTTTGGTTTCATCGCTTTTAGAACTGTTCTAGGATAGTTCAGCATCGGGCTTCAACAGCGCATCGATTCTACGCAGTTCTGTCCTAGAATAATTCTGAATTTCGGAACCAAAACAAACTTGGGCTTGCGATAATGAGTAGGTCAAAAAAATTGAATATTTTTTTGTTGAAAGAATCCGCAGCTACAGTGTAGTTGCTATTTTTTTCGGAAATACTCGGCACGTTTCCACTGAAACACCTTACCTAACTGTTGCTTCAAAATAGTACGCTACATTCCCACGCCTCAGGTTATCCGAAAGTTCGGCGAAAATTCCCTAAATATAGAAATATAGCCTTCACTTGTATGTGATCTAATAACCATGAAATATAATGTGGGATTGAATGGAACCTATTGCTTCGATTAAACACATGGTGTTCTTCAAGATTGTGTGTTGGGTTCGACTTTATTGTTTATATTTCAGGTATTTTAGTTTCATATTGGAAATGCAAACGCTTATATATACACTGCTTTTCCATATTTAGCGATTCGTTTTTGCGAAAGCCGTCTTCCCAAAAGGATGAAAAAAGAAAAAAGCTGACATTTTACGACTTTGGTGTGACCATACGCATATCTGATTTTATTCTTCCCTAGCATTCACGGCAAGAAATGAGACCATAAGCAATCGAATCCTTTATTCCGCCAAATAACCAATACCCTCAACACCACTCGACCTGCGACTGAGAAATCATGCAGTTCGTGAAAGATAGGACTCGTAACAACCCATTCTATCTCCAAATAGACATGGTATCATTACCTAAATTGATTTCGTTCACGGCGCTACGGTTTCCGGTTATTCCGAAAGTTCCGGTGATGTATCCGGTTCGAACGATAGCGATGATGCAGCAATTTTAACCCGCCAAGCGGCTTCCTCTAATTTGACGAGATCGTTCGGCTGATGGCAGCGGCATTATTCGCTGTCAAGTTGGGCTGCTATTTCTTGTGCTTTTGTAGGTGTGGATTGAGTATTAGGTTTTGTGTTAGTGAAATGATTCGGGAACAAGATGGGCTATCTGGATTTTTCCAGGGGGAAGTAGTGAAAAATGAATCCCTTCCTAGGTCACTTTTCAAGATTTCGTCAGTTTCAGTTCTAAAGTTAAGATAAAATCAGGGCCTAACATTGACAAGAAGATGGAGGTCTTTTCTGGTAGTAAAATCAAGATCTCGAACAATCGTTCGGACCTGTGAATTTTTTTTTGAGGTGAACATTTTCCCAACTGAAATTTATCATCCAATCCTTTCATTCCTCTGCGCAGCAACCTTTACACCTTGAATGGGTCCTGCGATATGCTCTTTTTCACTCCTGAGTATGACACTCATTTAAGATACGATATTTCGTTTACGAAATATTCTACTTCGAAAATGACATTTCAATATGAAAGTCCATATGTCGAAAACTCTTGATACACAAGGTGGTGAAGTTCCAAAGTATGCTTTTCTATAACCACAATGATGCTACTGCAGATATTCCTGATGAATGAATTTCACTGAACATCTTCACTGCATCCAGATACATTTTCTGATGTACAAACAATTCTATTAGTTCTATTATTTTTAACAGTGACGTCTGTATGAATTTAGAATTGAATATTTCTGGAATTATTCTCCCAAATTAAAAATCATTTTTGCGCGCATGTTCTAGGCGAACAGCGTGCTATCATTTTGTGCAAATGTCTGTAATATTCTATTATTGAGCCGAAAATGGTTTCAAACGACTAGGTTGAACTCACTGATGATGAATCCGGTGTCAAAATCGATTATGTTCGGCCGGCCGGCCGTGGACACGGTAACTGTCGAACAGAATCAGCTAGCTACTCGAAACTTGCAGGGTAGTTCGCGCATCGGGCTGCCGCGGTTAAGTTCGTTAATAGGACGAATCGACCTAATAGTTTCGAGTTATAGCCATTTGAGGTTATTTTCCTCATATTCCAGAAACTACTGGGGCGGTTGGATTGAAACCTGGCAGTTAGTTGAAACATGACGACGCGCAACTTTGAGCAAAGTTCGTTGAAATCGTGAGGTCACTCGATTAAAAAAAAATGTTCAAAATTTGTTTCGAAAAAAATGTTTTTTCTGAAAATATTGTTCATAATCGAGAACAATTTCAGTTATTCCTTGAACTCCATATTCCACAGCAGTGTACCAAATTTCAATTCGATACGCCTTTTAGTTTTGGAGATATTGGGAAAAAATATGTAGCAATTCGTGTTTTTTTCTCGATATCGTTGTTTTTTTCGGTGAAACACAAGAAATAATGATTTTATCATGATGAGACTCCGCAGCTTGTTCGAAGATATTGAAGGACAACATTGTGCAAAATTTCGTGATGATCGTGCCAGTAGAAAAATTTTTAAAAAAATTTCAAATTTTTTTTTTCAAATATTTAATATTCTGTGATCTCATCATATTATCTTCATTGAATTCTGTATGAAGCTTCAAACTGTCATATTTCGATAAAGCACTGGATTCAAATTTGATCTTATCTGTATTTTTGGAAATATTAATTAATTAATTATAAATATATCTGCGAAATCATTGGGTAGATCTTGCCCATTTACGAATTCGGCCTACGTAATCAAGGTCCAAACCTTCTCCACAAATATCGAGTTTCTAAGTTGTTTCTTTCGGAATTCATTGTCGGCCGTTAGGCCGAGTAAACACAATAACTTCCAGAAGAAACGAGTTAGATTCGTAAAGAAGATTTGGGGCTTAATTACGAAGGTCGAATTCGCGAATGGGTAAAATGCACCCAATGATTCCGTAGATATACCCATTCAAAACTTTATTTTCTCAATATTTTCAAGAATACAGAATTACATATCAGATCAAATCGAAAAAAAAACCTAGAAAAGCACTGCCGTGAAGTCAGCAACTTTTGCGCACATGTTCAAATTCGTTGTCAAAGCAGTCATTTCCATTGAACATGCGAGCAAAAGCTGCTGCCTTCACGGCAGTGCTTTTCTAGGTTTTTTTGATAGTTCCATTCATTTCTAATCAAATTTGATAACTTGATTTCATATTGTCCGGCGAATGGTTTTCGCTTAGACTC
Organism: Myrrha octodecimguttata; assembly: GCA_958510865.1. Classification (NCBI taxonomy): domain Eukaryota; kingdom Metazoa; phylum Arthropoda; class Insecta; order Coleoptera; family Coccinellidae; genus Myrrha; species Myrrha octodecimguttata. The sequence continues at coordinate 44,735,249 of OY294058.1, read as the reverse complement.
TACGAATTATTTTACTTCAGCGTAAAACTGCTAATAATTTTAGTCGATACACCAGCAATTTCTAAGGAACTATTAATCCCTGACATTTTTCAGCAGTTTGACGCTGAAGTAAAACGACACCCAGTTTTTTGCAAGTGAAAATCTTGCGCAGCTCTAAGTTAAATCAAGAAAAAAAAACTGGTTCGGTGATAAATGAGAATTTCAGAAATGAATTTCAATCTCATAATAAGCCATGTATATGCAAAAGCAGTAACGTGTTTATAAAACAAATTTCCCTGTATTATCTACCACCTGTATACTAAATTACTATTAGAGTTAGCACGTTCATCGTTCATCCGCCTCATATATTAGCACATTATTGAGGAACATTCTGTATATTTTGTTCAAACTTCCGCTCCATATTCTTGAGCATTTTGAGGATGATTCGGCATACATTCTTCTGTATTTCGCTGCTGTAATTTATTCAAAAAGGCGCAAAGGACAAATCTGGAGATCTGGCTGGCCATTCTACAAAGAATGGTTAGGTAAAATTCAGCTTATGAATTCGCAGATATATTCTCAATAATATTTCTCAATATTTCGAAAAAAATGCAATCAAAGTGAAATTATGGCTCATGAGATCATGCAAAGATACAAGGGGAATTCGGCCGTTGGTATCTCTGATATATATATATTTGTTTTGAAATACTGTTTTCATGAGGACCAGATCCTAACAGAATTCAAGGATCAAAAACCAAGTCTGAATTCGATCAGATCAGTAGTTTTTTTGCTCATTCGCGAAATATTTGTCCGATTCAAAACCCATTCATTCCCTGGAAGCGTCTAGGTGATTTCTTCCGGTAGTTGTGTGAATACAATATCATTCCTGTAAGCGCGTAAAAATTAAATTCGTGTTTCATATCTGTGACCTACAATAAGATTGCCTACAATAGGATTGCACCAGACAAGGTCAATTTTATGATGTATAAAACTCACTCTATGTGCATTAACATCGAGTTACAAGCTCCTTTATATATCTGATGAAAATAAAAACGGAATAGACTTCTCCGAGAAAGAATCTGAAACGAGCTAGCATTTTTCATCCTAGTCGTCGCCCCCCTTACCAGACGGATTTTAATGGAAGGTATTAAAATTAATGAGCAGGAATATTGAAACAAACGAATCGTGTTCTCGTCAAGCCAGAGGCCACTTCAAGCTAACAATGGAGTTTGCAAGGCCTGCTGGAACCCTTGTTCAGATAATAGGGTAAAGCTTCAACAAATCCGTGTCGTCCTCATTTGCAGAGAGTATGATGGCAGATTTCTACTTTATTTGTTCGATGTTCAGCGCAAATATTTTCCAATATTTTCAGTTATTATCGTTGGAGTAGACAGAGGATTCGACGTGAAAAAGCTGAAACTATACCATGTTTGAACGAATTCGGAAGAGTCGATGGATCGAAGTATTACTTTCCCCCACCTTTCTCAGAACCCACAAGATTTCAGGATATACTGAAACCAATATACAAAAACCATTTTTTACTGTCCTTGAAATGAGTTATTTTAATAAATTTCTTCGGTGGGCCCGCAAAGTTTTCTGTCGCGAAGAGATTGATGAGTGGTCACAGTGTGTCCTGAAAAAAATATGCAGTCGAAAATAGGCGGTCTCTCATAGTTTGGAAGATATAGGTCTCCAAAAATCTGAAAAGATGCATCTCCAGGTAGCTTTTTCCTTTGTAAAAAAATCACTCGCCGCCTCTTTCCAGTTCACAAATTAATTCTGAACCTTGACAAAACGATTTCTTTCAAGAATATTCGATACTCAATTGAAAAAAATCTAAAATACCCGACCTCCTTTTCACTCCTATTTCTACGGATTATTTTTCATTGTTGAAGTGTAATCTGGCTTAAACAACTTATCAACTTTCGAAGAAAAACACTTAGAGACTTGAAATTGTCGGATTGGGCTTGGAGTCCAAAAATCTCGGTTAAGTTCAGAAATGGGTGAAATCAGTTGGATAGTTTCGGAGTTAGGCCCATTTGAAACTTTGAGGTTATTTCTCGATATCTCATGTCTCTCAAGTATTGACTCGATCGAACTTCCGGCACTAATGCGAAGCTTGGAGCAAAATTTCGTGTGGATCCAGTTGTTCGAAAATTTAATAAAAAAATAATTCGAAAATTTTCAAACTTTGTGATGAAAAAATTTTTTTATCTCTGAAAATATTACTTAGATTTCATTGGAATTTGGCACTAACCTTAAAGTCAGTATTAAACAACAATATTCCAAATCTCAATTCGATCCTATATTTACTTTCGGAGATGAGGAAAAAAATGTGCCAATTTCGTTGTTATTTGGAATTTTAACGTTATTTCTGCAATATTTCAAGAGAACAACATGCAACTAGGTGCAAAGTTTCGTGTTGATATAATAGTTAGAATTTGAATAAGCGCGTAAAAGCTCCTGACCTCACGTCAGTGCTTTTCTAGATTTCTGCTGAAGTATACACTATAAATTTTCCTATTAGACATTTTTTTCAAATTTTTTTTTCACAAAATTTTTTTTTTCGAAAACCGTTTGTCACACCCAAAAAAAACTCGGACTTTCAGCTTCTTATTTCATAGCATTGTACCAAATTTCAGTTCGATACGATCATAAGTTTCGGAATTATCGGGAAAAAATTTGTCAAATTTCGAGGTTTTTTCTCGATATCGTTGCTTTTTTCGGTATAACTCGAAAAATATTGATTCAATCCTGATAAAACTTCGCAGCTAATTTGAAAAAGCTGAAAAACAACTTAATGCAGAATTTCGTGATGATCGTGTCATTAAAACAATTTGAAAAAAAAAAATCTGTGATTTTCTCATCATACCATCCTCATTAAATTCTGTATGAACCTTCGAACTGTAATTTTCCGATGAAGTACTGGATTTCAATTCGATCTGATCGAAATTTTGAATGGGTATCTCCTCGGAATCATTGGGTGGATTTTACCCATTCACGAATTCGGCCTTCGTAATTAAGGTCCAAACCTTCTCTACAAAGATCGAGTTTCTAAGTTGTTTCATTAGAAAGTAATTGTGTTTACGCACTCGGCCGATGGGTCGACCGCAAACACAATAGCTTCCGGAAGAAACGACTCAGAAACTCGATATTTATAGAGAAGGTTTGGGGCTCAATTACGAAGGTCGACACTCGGCCGATGGGCCGACCGCAAACACAATAGCTTCCGGAAGAAACGACTTAGAAACTCGATATTTATAGAAAAGGTTTGGGGCTCAATTACGAAGGTCGAATTCGTGAATGGGTAAAATCTCGCCCAATGATTCCGCAGATATACCCATTCAAAATTTTATTTTTCCAATATTTCCAAAAATACAGATCAGATCTAATTGAAATCCAGTAATTTATCGAAAAAAAATCCAGAAAAGCACTGCTGTGAAGGCAGCAGCTTTCGCGCGCAAGTTCAAATTCGTTGCCGAAGCGGTCATCTACATTGAACATGCGCGCAAAAGCTGCTGCCTTCACGGTAGTGCTTTTCTAGATTTTTTTTTCTATCTATCTGAACAGACTTCATTTTTAATAACGACTATTGGGTCCGCCCGCCGAGTATCCAAATAATGCGGGATTAGAGAAAGACGATACATAATATCCGAAATGACATATCTGGATGGTCCCATTTTCATTCAGGACGAGTGGAACATACACGGGCCGAACGGTTCCCGTGATCGATCCGACGTACGGAAGAAAGAGGATTAACTATTTTTCCGGAACCAGAATACCACGCTTTAATGAGTTTCTGAAATCCGGGTATATGTCTATCTGGAGCTATTCATTGCGTTCGCGGTTGAACATCCAGATTTTCCCTACGAATAGAGGACGTATCCAGTCCGATGTATCCCCTTTAAATCGGGTATTTGTTCAGTGGAGTAGGTTAATAACGGTACAACCGTAGGCAAGGGCTATTTCCTGTCAATAATTACTTTTCGAATTGAAGTTTCGATATCGAGAAATGCTGCCCCTCGAATTGAGTGAAATGTACTGTTACAGAGACGGCTGTTGCTGTTCCAGAGGCTTCATTCTCAATGTGAATTCAAATAAATTATTTCGTCGCTCCAAACTGTTCATTTCAAGGGTCTTGAAGTGGATCATCAATTTGAAACATGGATTCCTTTCATAGAATAAAACACTTTTTGCGCGCATTGTAAGCACGATTACGGTCGTAAGGAGAATCCTATCGACCTGAAACTTCCAGGGTAGGTAGCGCATCCAAATGCCGCTGTTAAGTTCGTTAATGCGCTGAATCAGCCGAATAGTTTCGGAGTTAAAGCAATTTGAAATATTGAGATTATTTCCCTTATATTTCAGAAACTACTGAAGCGAATGGATTTGAACTTTGCAGTTAGTTGGAGCATAACGACGCGTTTTAGAAAAAAAAATTTTTCTCTGAAACTATTGTTCATATTCGAGAACAATTCCAGTTATACCTTGAACTTCATATTTCACAGCAGTGTACCAAATTTCAGTTCGATACAGCTATTATTTTTTGGAGATATTTGGGAAAATATATGTAGAATTTCGTGTTTTTCTACTCGATATCGTTATTTTTTTCGGTATAACTCGAGAAGTACTGATTCAATCGTGATGAAACTTTGCAGCTAGTTCAAAGATGCTGAAGGATAACATTGTACAAAATTTGGCGATGATCGTGTCATTAGAAAGATTTGAGAAGAAAATTAAATTTTTTTTTCCAAATATTCAATATTCTGTGATCTTCTCATCATATTATCCTCATTGAATTCGGTATGAACCTTCAAACTGTCATTTTTCGATGAAGTACTGGATTTCAATTCGATCTTATCTGTATTTTTCGAAAGAGTGGGAAAATAAAATTTTGAATGGGTATATCTGCGGAATCATTGGGTGGATTTCACATATTCACGAATTCGGCTTTCGTAATTAAGGTCCAAATCTTCTCTACAAATATCTAGTTTCTGAGTTGTTTCTTTCGGAAGTTATTGTGTTCACCTTCCGGCAGTTAGGTCCTCCGAATGACATGAAACTTGGTGCGAAGTTTTTTCAACCATGAAATATATTCTTCAGTAATCACTTTCATCCCACTCAAATCAGTTTCCTAGTTATAGACTCGCCAAATTTCCTGATTTTTGTGTATCCGCACTTTGAGAAATATTGAGATGCTCATAACTTCATAATCAAGTAAAAGAATGGGGTAGAGTATAATCAAAAATTAATTCAGATTTGGTTTGAGACCAGATTATAGGAGAAGAAGGGAATGGAGATGTCGTAGTAGTTTCTTTAAAGTTTATAGTTTGGTGTGAGGTTGCATTCCACTGCGACCTCAAGGTCTATTCTGCCCTCCCATCAGTGCTGTTTTCAAAACTTCGCCCGCCAACTATGATCTCCAGTATCTGTGAGGGCTTCAAGGAGGCTAAGTTATTCCTCCTATGATTCACCTGTCCAAGACATTCTCTGAGCAGGCTTGCAATGGTGAAGCATTCTGTAACCAGGTGATCAGATGTTCCCTTCCCTTTTCCACAGTATCTTCTATCAATTGTCAGCTTCTGATGAGCCCATTCTCATAAAATGCTCTCTTAGACAACAATGTCCTGTAAGGGATCCATAAGAAGGCGTAACTTATTCTTACTGCAATCCAAATACTTTTTGGATCTTGCGATTTCAAAGTCCCGAAAGAACCTTTTTGGAATAATTCATTCCTGGAAGATTATTTAATTTTCTTCCTTCTCCAAAAACTCTTAACAGTAAGTGGCGTTGTACTCCCTTTCTGGCAACTGTGTTAGTCTCTTCGTTTTCTTCAATAACTGTTTGACCAGGAACCCAGACTAAGGAGACCTAGTTGTTCCTGCCTACATCACTGCATCTCTTCCGACACTTCCATATCAGCTGTAAGTCGATGAAATATGAGTTCGATACTTTGATAGCAGCATGACTATCAGAATGTCACACCCTTGATAGTTTCTTTCCAGATGTATGTCTATGCATCTTTGGATTGAAAGTATTTCTGCCTGAAAAACACTCTTGTAGGGGCCTAACCAGTACCCTTGGTACACGCCTCGTAAATTCAAGCGCAAGACCCAATCGTTGTTTTACAACCATCAGTCTACCATTAAGCAGTATGCACTAGAAAATTTTGGGCAGTAATTTCTTTTCCCATTCTAGTTTGTTACAAAGCATTCAAGTCCCTCTCGATGCTTACATTTCAATCATAGCATGACTTTCAATACTTTCATCACCTATCCCTAGATATTTTAAGGAAAGCTTCATGGGCTAGGTACCCTACTGATGTATAGGACTGATATCTGTTGTGACCTCAAGTGCTCTCGTCGGGCACGTGCTCATAGCCCATTTGACACAAACACAGGCAAGCCTTGGTACCTTGTCAAGTATTTTCCTCGTGCTTGTTTGGCATGCCTTAAGGTGAGCGTTAACTGAAGACGGATCGGGTCGCACTGAAGGAGCTGAGCAATACTTCGGCTGATTCCGCCCAGTCTCAGTACTGTGACAAGGTAGTGTACTACCTCGTCAGAGTGCCGAGCTCGGCGAAATCAGCCGAAGGATAACTCAGCAAGCGTATTTCGCCGTCAATGCGACCCGATCAGCCTTCAGTTGACGCTCACCTTTAGGAAGCCAGACTGATGCATCATATGCTTTCATTGGTGACGCCCTTTCAATGTCACTTGTTAAGAAACTGAACTCGAGGAACCTATTATTGTGACATATGCTACAGGTTTGTGGTTCCTCGAACTGGAACAATTCATAAAATTAGCATCCAAAAAGGAAGTGGGGTTTGGCTAGGCTTCACTGCTGAACATCGCGAAATTGCTTATAAGATCTTTATGTCTTAGGGATTCTGAGGATTTTAGGATCTCGAACTGATCCGAATACTACCTGAAAGCTCAAGACATACCACGCTGCTTGCACGTAGACAGCATCTGTCTATTCACAAAGGGCTAGTATTGGTTTGCCCTGACCAGGCACGAAAAAAACGCGATACTTACAAATGAGACCCACAAAGAATATCTGGATCTTAATTATCTCCAAAACAATGATATTTTTCAACTGACAACTTCTGCTATTTCCATGCGTCATGTAGACATTCTATCCCCAGTTCTCATCTCTATTTATTGATTTCTGTTCCTCCACTCAACTGTCACTTTCCGACTGAAAAACACCAAGCGGAAGTTCGAAGCAGTAAGACCTAGCGAAAAAAAAATTCCAGTAGAAGTATGTAGAATTCATCATTCCAATAACTTTCAGGTGAAAACTCGGAAGATATATTGAAGACAATTCCTAACACCACCTTTCCCGAGAGAAAACTTGCTCTTCACTATACGCCAATGAATAAACCTGTCCATTTTCTCCCCTGTGTTTGACGTCGCATAATGTAATGGTGAATAATGAGGATCCGCAAGATTTATTCCACGAAAGGAAAAACCACATAATACGAATAGCAACAAGAGCGAATGGAGGAAAACTTATGATACCGTCAATACCTGAATGGCAGACACATTACTCAGACCGCAAGTAGTAATAGTCCATAAATTCATTGAATATATTAGATTCTCGATGAGAGTTGAACTTTTTGCTGTATTTTTCATGTGGGTGTTGAATTATGAAGTGTTCTTGGAAGGAATGAAGAGGGTCGCTAAACAAAATTCTTCACGCCAGAAAATTCCGTATACTACAACATGGCTGACGTAACTTTTTAGATTCGTTTCTACGGAAGCCGAAAGCTTATCTTGAACGGTACACTGTAAGATAAAATTCATAACTATAGTCGAAGGTAGGGAATGTATGTGAAGATTGATATTGGCCTGCACTGCTGATATTTTCGATTTGATCGTTTTCGATTTGCAGTATATTGAGGTAAGGATATTTGTAAGATAAGCATATAAAAATGAAACGCTGTTATCATTTCAAACCATCAACGTAGGACCAAAATAATTTAGAAACTTTTTTCCAATTGTCCTACTGACATGATCATCAGGGAATTCACTTACAGGTAACGCCAGGTTTCATCATGAATAAAGCAATACTTTTTAAGTTATTGCAGAAAAATTAACAATACCGACGGAAAAACCACCAAATTTTGACATAATTTCCCACCCAATATGTCCCATAATTGAAATCGGATATAACAGAATCTCGGTGCGCTGTTGTTAAAAAAATTGTCTTCAATTTCTGCGAAATACTATTGAAATCTGATGACAATTGGTTGGAAATATTATAAAACAAATTTTATTGCCAAGTTTCAATCTGAAGGCAAAATTTCAAATAAACCTATATAACTCCGAAACTATTCGAACGATTTCACCCACTAACAAAGTTAACCGAGATATTTGGACTCCAAACCTTATCTGACAATTTCAAGCTTCTGCAGTGTGTTCAACCCAATCTTTTGAGACCATATTCGCCTCAAAATTTGGAGCGCGTGAAAAAGACGACATTTCAACCGAGTATATTAATTCCAAATCATTTCAGGGACAAATTCGGAAAGAACAGACATTTGAGCAACACTTTTGAGCAAAATGCACTCGAGCTGAACAACCAAGTACATCGTAGTAGCTAACATCGAAACTTAGGAGTATGGGTAAAAATAGAAAAAAATATTGAATAAAACAAAAAGGATTTTCCTCACAGTGGCGATCATCACATTGAGAATGCACATGTCATACATTTACAAAAATGTTACTAGTACTAGTCTAATATGTGATATGTTTTGGGTTTTTCAATTATTACCTTCTCATAATTCTGTTGAATAGATTATCCTGATGATGTATGAAGAAACGAAAGCTGTAACCGTGTGTGTATTTACTCTGATTGTATAATCAAAACACTCATTCTAAAGAAACTTATTCCGAGATTTTACCCCCAAATAATAAATCTCTATATGTGGAATGAGAGTGAACGGACAGTTGTAAGAACAAATTGCAGAGCAAAAGCACATACCATATATAAAATAAATAACCTATTTTATATCCCATCAGTGTGATAGCAGTCTCAAAGAGTTCAACCGTCAATAAACGAAAAGGTCGAAAGGTACAGATGAAAAAATAATTAAATCTATTCGGAGTGCTCAGTCGGCGTGACTTCAAAGGTGAGCTCCTTCTGATGTTCCCGCCATATCGTATTAACTACGATATAGGTGATTTCAGGATTTACCATGCTTTAGTTCATTCATCAACGTTGAGTCGAGAAATCGCCGATGTAAATCGAAAAAGAAAATGAAAAATGGAGATTATCGTATGTTGAATATTTCACAGGAAATGCATCTCGTGTCACTCGATATTTTCTCGCACTTCATCAGTGCTTTATAAGGAGAATAGATTGATGCAGAATCCATGATGAAAACAGTCCAATTTTTCATATTTGTGGAAAACTATGTTCGAATAACTATGTCTACTACTGTTTGACCACATGAAAATAATATTTTGACGAAAAGTATTTTCAAATACGTAATTACGTCCAAAAAAAGGCTACGAAATGAAAACCAATGGATATTTTTTCATTTTTTTTTCACACCTGTGTTCAGAATGAAGGTGAAATCAGAAATTTTGTATAAATTTTTTTTTCACTGAAGACATGCAAAAAAAAGTCGAGTTCGATTTTTCAAAAAAATTTTTCACTGAAAATCTTATAAAATTGAGTATATTGGAATAATGCCATCCAATTCGATAATCGAAAATGAAAATTTTGAATTTTTTCCAGAATTCTACATCAAAATTGAATTGACCACCAAAAAATACTAGTATGTGACCAGAAACCGTTATTTTGAAGGTCACGCATAACTCACCAGTTATAGGAATATTGCTTGTAACGGTATAAAAGTACATTTTAACAATAATTTAAACGAAGTAGTAGTTAAACACGTCAGTAGGTCAATTTTTACTTGAAACATATCGTACTCTTTGTTTTCGATACTGGTGCGCAATCTCGTTTAACGAATGTGGCGCCTAAGAGCTCTCCTTTGGTCGCCTTCTTTCTTTTACTGGCAGAGTGTTCGAGGTGCAAAGATCGATTTTATATTAACGATCAATATCGATTAATTGGGTTTTGTATTCTCATTGATTTCGAGAAATTGATACCTTTGTGCTCTAATATAAGGTATAAGGGGTAAGTACCTCTAGTTAAACTATTCTGAATGGCCTAATGTCCCAATTTCAATTGCTTTTTCCGATATTTCGTCCCATGTAGGAACGCCATTTTTGGAGATTGTACTCAGGAGGTTTCGCGACTCAAATAGTCTTTCTGTTTATATCTCATCAATATTCAAATGGATTATTCTCCAGTCTATATATTTTTCTCACTCGAATTTTGTCATTGTTCATTCTTTTCAAATTTTATAAGATAAACTGGAGGATAAAGCCAACACAAATGAACATGTGATAATTTTCTTCGGATTTGCCAGCACTTCTTGGAACCTAACTTTTTGAGACCTAACTTTCTGGGTTCTCACTTTTTGGATACCGAGTACCTCTTTACCTGATTTATAACATACTTTTGGGACTTGCCTCGTATTATCTAAGTACTTCCTTCTACCTACCTGATAACCAGTACATGATAAGGACATACCAACTTGCGTAACTACCTGCAATTCCACCTGTGGACACCGAGCAATTCAAGAGCACAAACCAACGATAACCAAAGTTGGATTTAAAAGGCCCACAACCTTAGATCTTCGACCACCAACACACATGCTCTAGCCGATTGTTAGATAAGTGATATTTTTCTTGCGTTTCCATAATCTGAGCTCAGAAATTGTTTGTAAAAATATGTTAGATATTTGTGAAAGATTAATAATTGATTGGATTGGTTAGCAGTCCAGTTTTGCAGTTTCCTCTCCATGCAATAGGTTGAGTGAATTCAAGGCGTGAATATGACTATTCATTACTCTTTTTCTTTGTTATACTAGATTACTTTTTTTCCTTTGTTATACATGTTAACATGAAACACCCTGTATCTCGCCCACGCTTCGAAAACGGGTTGTATATCATAAGGAAAAAATGACTGTCCTAAGTGTCCTAATGTCATCTATACGGCTATCTATGTTTGTACAGTTTCTAGTGAAACACCCCGTATGTTTATGTTCAGTGAACAAGTGTTCGGTGCTGAGAACTAGAAATTAATGGAAGAAACTCACAGCGTCGTGGTAAATTTCACCAGAACATCATTTCGAATTGTATCATTTTTTCATAGTAGATATAGGACTGAGATACTTTGAGTTAATTCTGGGGATTGCAAACCATAACAAATGGTCGATTTTTCAAACTCTGTTCCTTCGCGTATATAATTGAACCAGCGCCAAAAAGCTCCTAGCGCCGGTGCAACGCCTTTTTCGAGTTCTAATTGGACTAGTATCTTCCTCTACATCTTTATCCCACGGTTTCTCGTTTCGAATTAATGTAGCATTTACAACAAATTCCATTCCAACTAACGACCTCGTTCTCGAGGTCCTCAATTAAGGAATCGTTTCATTAAAGCTTACAGCGATCTGGCGATACTAAGCTCCCGTATAATTTCATCAGGACTCGCCAACGATCGGAAAATTGATGCAATTTTCGGAAATTATCATTCGGTACGGATGATAATCTTGATAGCGTGGCCTCTGGGTGCGGGTCGAATTTAGCGCGTTCCAAAACACTTGGAAACAATCGAATCGAGGAGAAAATGGCACTGGTCGTTTGTGTCGCTGAGAGTGAACGCTGGTAATGCAGCAATAAACGGATGAAAGAGTCTGTAAATGTATCGAAATGGAAATCTGGTTAGAACGAACGGGTTTCAGACCATCAGAGAGGTTATGATGAAATTTCTGTTCCGACTGGAATTTTAATGATGGATTTTCTCAAATAGGTTGCCATTAGACCTATCTTCTGCAGAAGAAATTGGAGCTTTGTTCCTGAAGTCCTGATTTTCAAGATTAAGAGAAATGATGCAATTATAATTGTTAGTGAGGAAGGCTAGGACACCATATTTGGTTTTTAAGCATGTTTTTGCAAGCATGTTCAAGGGAACAGCTTGCTATCGTTATGTCTAAATGTCTGTAATTTTCGAATTTTGAGCCGAAAATGGTCGCAAACTACTAGGTTGGCACACTGATGTTCTTTTCGGCCAGCCGGCCGACGACACGATAACTGTCGAACGGAGCCAGCTAGCGACTTGAAACTTTCAGATTAGTTCGCCAATTGGAATGCGGCGATTGAGTTCATTAATGGGACAAATCAGCCAAATAGTTTTTTCCCTGTTTTTTCAGGAACTACTCGAGCGATTGTTTTGAAGCTTGGCAGTTCGTTGAAACATAACAACGCGCAACTTTGAGCAGGATTTTGTCGAAATCACATGGTCACTTAATTCGTTTTTCAATTCATTATATTCGGAGACAATTCTGCTCATACCTTGAGCTTTATATTCCACAGCAGTATACCCTATCAAAATTCGGTACGGCTATTTGTTTTGAAGATATTAGGAAAAATATGTAAAATTTCGTGTTTTTTTCTGGAAATCGTTGTTTTTTTCGGTATAACTCAAGAAATCGCGGAATCATTGGGTGGATTCAACCCCGGCCTTCGTAAATGAGGTCCAGAGCTTCTCTTCAAATATCTAGTTTCTAAGTTGTTTCTTTCGGAAGTAATTGTGCTTACGGTCGGCCGTTAGGACAACCGTAAACACAATTACTTCTAGAAGAAACGACTGAGAAACTACATATTTGTAGAGTAGGTTTGCAGCTTAATTAGGAAGGTCGAATTCTTGAATACCCATTAGAATTTTATTTTCCCAATATTTCCATAAATACAGATTAGATCGAATCGAAATCCAGCACTTCATCGAAAAAACCTAGAAAAGCACTGCCGAGAAGGCAGCAGCTTTACCATTTTCTTTAGCACCCAGCGGACGACCAAGTCCAGCCGCTTGACTGAATAAAGTCATAACTTTGACAATTTCCTCCATAGATGCTTGCAATTTATGTATCTTGAATGAGAAAAGAAAATCATAACGGGGGACATAGGATTAAAACGATTTTAATTTGTAATAACATAACAACAATCTATTTCAGATGAAATTTCAGTTACATACAAATACATACATACATACAAAACAGGATATGAAAATATGAAATAGTGTAAGGAAAATGGAGTTACTTAATAATATCTTCCAAAAATAAGGTTCTATTAACTGAGTTGATTGTTGTAAATTTGGTATGCAATAAAAACCAATTTTTGCGCTCATGTTCTAGGGGAACAGCGTGCTATCGTTTTGTCCAAATGTCTGTAATTTTGGATGATTGAGCCGGAAATGGTCTCAATCGACTAGGTTGGACTCACTGATGACGAATCCAGTGTCAAAATCGATTCTGTCCGGCCGGCCGGCCGTAGACACAATAACTGTCGACAGAAGCAAGCTAGCAACTTGAGACATTCAGGATAGGTTGCGCATCAGAAGGCATTCGTTAATGATGTTAGATTCAAACTTGGCAGCTAGGTGGAGTATAACGATGCGCAACTTTGAGCCAAATTTTGTCAGGATCATATCGTCAGTAAATTTTTTTCGACATTTTTTTCAAAAAAATTTTTTTTTTCGGAAACCATCCCTCATATCCAAAGAAAAATTCCACTCACACTTTGAGCTTCATATTTCACAGCAGTGTACCAAATTTCAGTTCGATACGATCATAAGTTTTGGAGATATCGGGAAAGAACATGTCAAATTTCGAGGTTTTCTTCTCGATATCGTTGATTTTTTAGGTATAACTCGAGAAATACTGATTCAGTCCTGATAAAACTTCACAGCTAGTTTTGAGATGCTGAATAACAACTTAATGCAAAATTTCGTGATAATCGTGTCATAAGAACAATTTGAAAAAAAAATTTCTACGATTTTCTTATCATATCATCCTCATTAAATTCTGTATGAAACTTCGAACTGTTATTCTTTGATGAAGTACTGGATTTCAATTCGGTCTGATCTATATTTTTGGAAATATTGGAAGTTTCTAAGCTGTTTCTTTCGGAAGTTATTGTGTTTACGCAGTCGGCCGTTAGGCTGACCGTTAACACAATAACTTCCGGAAGAAACGACTTAGAAACTCGATATTTGTAGAGTAGGTTTGGAGCTTAATTACGAAGGTCGAATTCGTGAATGGGTGAAATCCGCCCAATGATTCCGTAGATATACCCATTCAAAATTTTATTTTACCAATATTTCCAAAAATACAGATTTGATCGAATTGAAATCCAGTAATTTATCAGTAAAAAAATTCAAAAAGCACTGCTGTGAAGGCAGCAGCTTTTGCTTGCATGTTCAAATTCGTTGCTGAAGCGGTCGTCTACATTGAACATGCGCGCAAAAGTTGCTGCCTTCACGGAAGTGCTTTTTGAAATTTTGTTTAGGTTTTTATTGTTTCAGTATAAATTGACATGAAACTGGAAATATTGGTCAAGTACTTCCATATTATGGGGTTGATTGACTTCTTACTCGAGGTATGTTGATCATTGTTGAAGGGAGTCTCACAAATAACCGCGATATAACGAATCGTTTTCATTTACGGCAACCCTGGAGCGAGATCAATTTGACAGCTAATGGTTACAGGCCCATGCATGCTACAACGAATGCCGAAAAACGCGGCGACAACCGGCGAACGATATTTCGGAAATCCGCAAAAATATCCCGCATTCTCTACTACATAAACTAGCCAGAAGGGCTGGACTGAAGGCTAGTGCATGAATGTTGCTATGAATGCGGTTTATTTGTTGCGTACACCGATTTTCACCGTGTCGCAATATTTTCCCGAATTCTTTGTAACATGAATCAAAATGAAAAAATGGACCGTTACACGACAGAACATCGTGTTTTTTATTGAACAATATATCACTTGAAATGAAAGTTTGTCAGTCGCTGTTTAAATTTCATTTGAATTACGGTCGGACTTGTGTTTCAAATCTGTCAAGACTATGAGGAGGTTGACAGAAAACTTTCAGAAGACCGGATCAGTTTAAGACGCTAAACACGCTAGACGACAAAAAAGAGCCATTCGAATGTGAATTCGTAGAGCGCGTGATAGTAGACCTGGAGTCCATTCCAGAAAATTAGTGACACATTTGCGCAAAATATGATGACCCTAAAAGAGTTTTATCACCTAATCAATGGAGGGGAAGTCAGGATCAAACCGAGATTGTATGTCGATCGTATTTCCTTTGATACAGTTGATCAGAAACTGCTATTGCAAATCTTAGTGGATGTGGAATGCAAAGGAGTGGCTATCAATTTGCTGAGAAGTTATGTTTCAGATGAGAAACAGATAGTCATGAAAGATAATGTGGTTAGTGCAGAAAGAAAAGTGAGATGTGGGGTTCTCCAAGGTACAGTGCTAGGTCCCATTTTGTTTCTGATATACATGAATGGTTTATTTGATGAGCAAATAGAGCGTGAGATAATAGGCTTCGCTGATGGAACGGCTATTCTGTTCGAAGCACAAACTTGGGAAGCATTGAAGGCCAAGTCTCATAGAAATTTGGCCATTATTTTGAACCCAGTTCAAAGACCACGAGTTAAGAAAACATTGTGATTGCTTACCTTCACTTACCTGGTTCCGGTAATATATAGCATAATACCTTCTGACCTAAGGGCAGAAAATTCCAGAAGATTTTGCCCAAAAAACTAAGAACTGGATCAAGTCAAGGGATTTGGATTTTTGGAGTGGAATATTTGACGAAGTCATTTTGCTTCACTCAACATTATTATTTCCGAAAAGTTTCAAAAGATGAATATATTAAGTTGGCGTTATTCACACTAGGATGACCTTTCAAGAAAAACGAAATGCCATACTGAGACATTCCAGTCAGACAAGTATGGCGTGAAGATTCTCGTCAACACCTTATCACAATGAATGATTTAACACAAAAATTGGACTAAGAAAATCATTCAAAAGTAACGTCATTTCAGCAGTTAACAACTCTGTCGAAAACAAAAACTTCGTATGACAGTTAAGGCTTATTGAATGAAGCGTGACGCGATAAACACCTTGTTTTCATCATCAAACAATATCACAAAAATAATGTTAGGCACTCTCGGTCCGAAAATTGCATTCAAAGTACGAATGAGGTGGATTTTGATTACTTTAACTAATCAAATCGATTGAAAAAGACATGGGGACTGTATCTGTTGAAGACGCTGAAGAAGAAATTCTTTTTCTGAATTACATGATCATCACGAAAATTTGCGAGGGTTTGCTCATGAAGGTTTGCCTACTAGTATCCGAGTTTCATCATGATTGAAATAGTATTTATCTGGAATAATTATGGAAATAACAACGAAATTGCGAAAATAACCAAGTAATCTGATATGATTTTTTTTCAAATATCTCGGATATCGGGCCAGAATTCAATTTGATTGACTATCGCAGAATATCAACATCAGGATCTGTGCTGAAATCCATCGAAATATATTGAAAAATCTCCAAAGAAAAAAAATGTTCGACAAATATTCAGGAGAAATATATTTTTATATGATCCGAACGCGATTTCACACGAATGTACATGTCCATGCTCTTCTATACATAACCAAGTTTCAATCCGATCACAAAGTTGTTCCTGAGAGATCGAGGAAATAACCTGAAATATTCAAATGAATGTAACTCCTCAACTGTTCAGCTGATGCAACCGAATTTATAGTCGCATTTTGATACTTCATCCAGCCTGAAAGTTTCAAAATTTATCGTGGGAAAGGATGGACGGCAAGACAGAATGGATGTTGACAACGGACTCATTATCAGTAACTCCAATCTAGTAATTCAAACATTCGAAATTACAGACATTCAGACAAAAAGATGGGACGATGTTACCTAGAACATACGCAAGAAGAATAATTTGCGCACTATGGACTAAGTTAAGCTTTCTAATTTGCTTTCCGCTGGTGGATGCCGACATCGGTACAGTTACTACACAAAATATTGATACATCACCGAAAATAACACCTCCAAATCCAAGCAATTTCAATGGTTGAATGGTTCAAATGAAAAATAAACCTTTGATTGATATTTTATATAATATTATGAGTATTTCTTCTTCGACTATCACCTATCAGCAACAAAACACAAAGCTGCCTAAATTCCACAAAGAAATAAATATCCCAAAAAAAGCAAAGATTGCAGGGGATTTCTTTTTCCCGGGAAAACGAGCAGAATAAAAATGAGATAAAAAGAATTTAATTGACGAAAGGATCACCGAACACAACTGTGCAGTCGAAAGGAATTCAGGCCTGATTGCCTCGAATATTTCCAAATTTTCCCCATAGTGCAGGATAAAAGGAATATTTGCCTTTCAGATTCGCATTATTTCGTCTGAGATGCGAATGTAATCGAGGCCTTTGTTCTATGCAAACATCAGAAGGCCGAGCTCGTCATACAGAAATCTGTAACGATTATGTTCAAAGGAAAAATGCGTTCTTCATTCCCTTATTCCTCTCGAATTTCTATGTTTCCAATGGAAAACGTTACATTTTCCGATCCAACGATTCCACGCCGAAGGCATCGTAATTCATGGTGGTCAATCATTTGAATCGAATATTTGATTGTTTCGGTCTTTACTTCACGGAATTCCACCTTGATATTGATTAAAGTGAAATCTTTTATCTCCGCTCATATTTAATTATTTCACAATAATTCATTCGTCACCTACATTGTGACTTCATCATCAGGTCAGAATGGTTACTAACTACTTTTAAGAATTCCTGGTCTTTAAATACAAAATGAAAAAGAAAAATCGAAATATTAAAGTATCATTTAGAACAGTCAATTGTGTCCCATACAATAACGAAAACAATAAAGAGTTCATTAACGAACACAAGAAATCAGAAGTCTACAGGATAAACTGTGGAACATGCCTATCTGTATAGGGAAATTGTGTCTGAGACGGCATATATGATGAGATGGCATACAGCGTGTTTCTCAGTTGACGTTCAGAATTTGGCCACATTTGTATACGCATATTCCAGAATGAATAGCAAATAGCTCTGGTGAGTGCGTACGAAGCTTGCAGAGATGGCAGAACATTTTTAAGAGCGAAAGTTTTCTGTAAATTTTTATCGAGAACTAGTCGATCGGTAATCGTGAGTGTATGTGAAACTTTATATGAAAAAATTTCAAAAAGCACTGCTGTGAAGGCAGCAGCTTTTGCGCACATGTTCAATGTCGATGACCGCTTCAGCAACGAATTTGAACATGCGTAGCTGCTGCCTTCACGGCAGTGCTTTTTGAAATTTTTTTTTCAATAAATTACTGGATTTCAATTCGACTAATCTGTATTTTTGGAAATACTGGGAAAATAAAATTTTGAATGGGTATATCTACGGAATTATTGGGCGGATTTTACCCATTCACGAATACAAACTTCGTAATTAAGCCCCAAACCTACTCTACAAATATCGAGTTTCCAAGTCGTTTCTTCCGGAAGTTATTGTGCTTACGGTCAGCCTGACGGCCGACTGCGTAAACACAATAACTTCCAAAAGAAACAACTTAGAAACTCGATATTTGTAGAGAAGGTTTGGACCTTAATTACGAAGGCCGAATTCGTGAATGGGTAAAATCCACCCAAAGATTCCGCAGATAAACCCATTAAAAATTTTATTTTACCGATATTTCCGAAAACACAGATCAGATAGAATTGAAATCCAGTACTTCATCGAAAAATTAAAGTTCGAAGTTTCATACAGAATTTAATGAGGATGATATGATAAGAAAATCACAGAAATCTTCAAATTAGCTGCGAAGTTTTATCAGGTTTGAATCAGTATTTCCTGGGTTATACCGAAAAAAACAAGGATATCGAGAGGAAAACCTCGAAATTTGACATATTTTTTCCCGATATCCCCGAAACTTATGATCGTATCGAACTGAAATTTTGTACACTGCTGTGAAATATGAAGCCCAAAGTGCGAGTGGAATTTTTTTTCGGATTTGATGAATGGTTTCCGAAAAAAAAATTTCGAAAAAAAAATTTTTTTTTATTCACTGACAGAATGATCCTGAAGAAATTTGGCTCAAAGTTGCGCGTCGTTATACTCCACCTAACTGTCAAGTTTGAATCCAATCGCTCAAGTAGTTTCTGAAATGAAAAATAAATAACTTCAAAATTTCAAATGCCTATAACTCCGAAACTATTCGACCGATTTGGCCCATTAACGAACACAACCGCGGCATTTTGATGCGCGACCTACCCTGAAAGATTCAAGTTGCTAGCTTGCTTCTGTCGACAGTTATCGTGTCTACAGCCGGACGGACGACCGGCCGGCCGGACAGAATCGATTTTGACACCGGATTCATCATCAGTGAGTCCAACCTAGTCGATTGAGACCATTTTCGGCTCAATCATCCAAAATTACAGACATTTGGACAAAACGATAGCACGCTGTTCCCCTAGAACATGCGCGCAAAAAATGTATTATTTTCAAACTTTGCTTTTGCCATTGATATGAAGAATGAAAAAAAGAGCAGGTATATCCTACTGGTTGAGTTGTCATATACTGTATGCTGACGAGATGGCGCCTAAATGTAACTATATGTCTACCCCTGCAGAACTTACAAATATCAACGAATATACTGAAATGCTATTCAAGAAGCCGACCATCAAGATATTCTACCATCCATCCGGTCTTCAAAAATAGCTGAAAAGTGAGTACCTACCTAGTCATCTACTGGCAGCTCAAGAAATATACCAAAACAGCAGTATTGATGAATTAAATTATACAAATATGAGCAACAACATATCAGTCTCAGACATATCGCCCTTACCGGTCACTTCAGCAACAAAACTACCCTTGTCAAATTGACAAAAACAAAATGTCAATTTGACAAAAGTCTCAAACCGAAACGAAAAATCGAAAGAAACTAATTCTTGAATTTTCTCCTTTGTCTGATGAAAGGGTCAGATTTGTACTCCGAAACGTCACAGTTTGCTTTGTTTATCGTTTGTATTGTTCCTGTATTGTTGGCAATCTGTTTTCCAAACTGCCCTTGACAAATAGTTTAATCCTGCAATCCGCAAGGGCGTTTTACATGAATAATGTTGCGAAATCATCCCAAAATAAGCTTTTATCGATACTAACAGTAATTGGCGAAATCCACCAAATAGTTTCGGAATCACAGCCATATCAGACCTACAGATGTTTACAGCCAGCCTCCAATCGACTATAAGCAGGATAGCTTTTCAAATGGATCATCTCAGAGACTCCATATTTCTAGTGCAGATTCGCATTATTTCGTCTGAGAAGCGAATATAATCGAGGCATTTGTTCCATGCGACCATCAGAAATCCGGGTCCGTCATACAGGAAATATCAAGTTGAAACATTCAGGGTGATTGCACATTAAAATGTGACAGTTGAGTTCACTAATTGAAAACCAAAAAATCTGAAAAAGCACTGACGTGAGGTCAGGAGTTTTTGCGCTTCTTCAAATTCCAACCACTAGGTCAACACGAAATTTTTCACCTAGCTGCGTGTTAGTAATCTCGACCTAAATACGAAGTTTCAATCTGATTGCATTTGTACTTCTTGAGATATTGCGGAAATAACGTTAACATTCCGAATAACAACGAAATTGGACACTTTTTTTTCCTCATATCTCTGAAAGTAAATATCGGATCGAATTCGGATTTGGAACATTGTTGTTGAATATTGACTCAATGGTTTGTGCCAAATTCCGTTGCGTGTTGGTAATCTCCACCTGATTACAAGGTTCCAATCTGATTGCATTTGTACTTCTTGAGATATTGCGGAAATAACGTTGAAATTCCAACAACGAAATTTGGCACGTTTTCTCCTCAGATCTACGAAAATGAATAAAGGATCGAATTGAGATTTGTAACATTGTTGTTGTTGTATTGACTAAGGTTTATGCCGAATTCCTTTGAAATCTAATCAATTTTTTCAGACAAAAAAGATTTTTTCATCAAAAATTTAAAAAATTTTCGAATAAAATTTTTTCCCAAATTTTCTAACAACTGGACCCACACGAAATATTTTGCTCCAAGTTGCATGTTGGTATTTCGAAACTGTCTACGAAGTTTCAGTTTGATGGACTCAATACTTCATGAGTTATCGAGGAATTAACCCCAAAATTTCAAATCGGCCTAACTCCGAAACTATACACCCGATTACATACATTAGGGAACTTAACCAAGATTTTCGGACTCCAAACCTTATCTGACAACTTCGAATCGTTTAGTCTTTTCCTTCGAAAGTTACAGCACATACGGAAGGACGGACGGACAGAATTGAATTTGACCACAGACTCTTCTTCAGAGAGTTCAAATTCGAAGTTAGGTTCCGGCTGACAGTAGACACGATAACTTCGCGAAGAAATAACTTACAGACTCAAAATAACGGCATTCTAATATTCACAGAAATACACCCACTATCGTGTCGAAGTTCAGCACGTGATATAGGATGGCGATGAGCTCTCATTCAAACATCAAATCCATGCCTCCTATGAATATGAACATGAAGTTCGTACAAATTAAGTAAAAATAATTGCAACCTGAAATCGGAACTCCAATTTTATTTTTTTCCAATTTCGAAAAATCAAGTGGCTTTATCATTCCAAATAATCAAAATATTAGATACTTTAAATGCAACCGAAACGAGTTAAAATTCTTCGATTTATGTAAAATAGACCTTCTCAAGAACATAAAATGTAAATTTTCAGTAGACGACTTCGGTGCAAGTTGACAACCCAAAAATTTCGTCAAATTTACTAGCATCGAGGAAGGGGTATTTCAGAACAAATTTGACATGATGAGGTTCGCGTTATTTATAAATATTAATGAACTGTACATCGGCTCCTCAAACTAGATAATTGGATCAAAAAATAAGTATTTGTTAGCATCATCTCTGATTGACTGAAATTTAAGTAGGGGTTCCTGATTTCACGTCAGTAGTGCCAGGTTCATAAAGTTTTTATAATTTATCTGTTGAAGGACTGCACTACAAACTGAAATACACATAAATCAAACAGTTCCTGAGCAACACGTCCTTGAATATTTCAATCGCAAAGTATCAGCCGAGGTATCAGCTGTTTAATTTTTTACATGAGACTTCAATGTGTGGTGTTTGGTGTCCATCTCAGATTTCTATCGACTATGCATGCCAAAAAATTTAGTGTTGAGCGCTCAAATTTAAGCATTTTCAAAACAAAACTGAAAGCAAACAGTCTTAGTTATGCGATGGTCTGATTCGTAAATGAGTGAAGTCCGCCTAATGAACTCGCACATAATGATAAAACAATTCAAAATTGAATTTTTGGAATATTTCGAAAGATGAATCTACTACCGAATTAAAAAGTAGCATTTGGCTGCACAATCATAGCTCGAAGCTTCATGTACATTTTCGTGAGGTCATATGATTAGAAGATCGCAAAATCGGCGTTGGGCTGGGTCAACACATGAATGGGTAACCGCTTTGGACCGATTTTTTCCTACTTCCATCTCACAACCGATCGAATTCTCATGCCACTAGTATCTTGGTTAACAAATTCTATTCGCAATCGCTTCTAGATAAGTTAGAAGACTTGCAAATTAAAATCACAACCTATTTCTGAACATGTATCCGTAATCGGTGACAGTTCCCAGGAGAAAATCCAGGGCTCATACTTGAATCCGAAATGGGGACCCTAGACGTCAAAATAACATATATAAACCGAGCAAAAGTAAATAATCCATGTGTCCTGTTTACGTAAGGAACTGTAACACCGCATCTCGAGTGGTAATCTTTCCTCAAGTTAGATTTCCCTACGGAATAGGCCCCTCCGATTCCGTCACGACTTCTGTGACATGAAATAATCATATGTGGCGTCCAAGTTCGCAATCATGTATTCGGGGCGTTTATTCATGTCTGGGACGTGGCCGCATTACCATTCCTCTGTTCTATTTGAATTACGGAAAATAAAAAAATTCACCTATTTCTGTGAACACGTCGAACTGCTACAATAGTGTATTCAATTTTCCAGTGCTGCCGCCACAAAATAACTTCAGGTTGAACGACAGCGTTCTTGCTAACTTTGCCACAACTATAGTAAAAAAATATGTATCCGGCTCGAATGACCATAGTCCTTCTAGGCTGTTTTGTGGTAATGTTTGAAAGAAGGGACTGTAGACTTCTTCTCTTTGTGATTTCCTTCATTTCAGGATTTGTTCTTGTGTGTAGCCAATTTCAGCCCACACAAAATTGCGTAACTAGTCTTAAATCCACTTATCCCGAAACGCACGTGCGTTAGACTCAGCAGGTATAAGTGGATTTGAAAGAAGTTACGCACTGTTTTGTTTTCTGAATTCTATCCACAAATATTTCATACTAGCTGCCCGCTCCGGCTTCGTAGGGATGGTGTCCCCGATGAAAAAAATTTGACGAACATATGAAATGAAATATTATATGAATTGTTGAATATGATAGTAAGGGTAAAAAATTATAGTTGACTCGTTATTTCTGAACATATTTTTCAATTATCGATTCACTATATTTTGTTTGAGTGTCAAATTACTCTGTGATGGCTTGCTCAGTCGAAGAAATGAAAGTTTTCCTGAAACTAACGAACAAAACTG
This sequence comes from Myrrha octodecimguttata, assembly GCA_958510865.1. Taxonomy (NCBI): domain Eukaryota; kingdom Metazoa; phylum Arthropoda; class Insecta; order Coleoptera; family Coccinellidae; genus Myrrha; species Myrrha octodecimguttata. Next base: position 44,711,644 of record OY294058.1, on the reverse strand, counting down.
AAAATCTAGAAAAGCACTAACTTGAGGTTAGGAGCTTTGACGTACTTCTCCAAATTCTAACTATTAGATCAACACGAAATTTTGCACCTAGCTTCTTGTTGGTAATCTTCACCTGATTACGAAGTTTCATTGTAATCTGTTAAATACTGACTCTGAGGTTTTTGCTCCAAGTTGTGCGCTGGTATTCCATGACTGTCTACGAAGTTTCAATTTGATCCAGTCGATATATGTGATATCGAGGAATTAACCTCAAAATTTCAAATGGGCCTAACTCCGAAACTAACAACCGATTTCCCTCATCAACGAACTTGACCGAGATAATTGGACTCAAAACCTTATCTCACAATTTAGAGTCGCTAGTTTTTTCCTTCGAAAATTAGAGCACATACGGACGGACGGCCGACCAGACGGACGGACAGAATTGAATTTGACCAAGAATTCTTTTTCAAGGATTCAAACCAATTGTTCAATACCAATTTCGGCTCAAAATTCGAAAATTACAGACATCGTGACGAAATGATAACGCGCTGTTTCCAAGAACAAGCGCGTAGAAAGAATTATCCAATTTGGTTCAGTCGTTTGAACGTGATGCCATTACGAAATATGCATAGTAGATTCCCTTTGATATTCTATAATTTTATTATCTATATGCATAATTTCTGCGTTATTCAGGTTCGGACTGTATTGTCGTTCCACATAAACACATTAATATTGCTTCAGTCGATATCGTTGTCATGATTTCCAGGTTTGGATTTGAAAGAACAATAATACGACAGTACGAAAACTTTTTCATTGGTCGAAATGCACGAGTTCCAACCAATGTAGTTTATTATAGTGTTGTCATCTTTCGAATTTTGGTCTCGAACTAGGAAGGTATAATGGGGAATATGTAGTTCTTGCTTTCTTCGAAATTAAATCCAATCAACAATTGAGTTTTTGATTGAATAAAAAGAAACAATTTCCATAACCCACATAGTTCTCGAACGAAAAGTGAAAATAAAATTAATAAATAAACTGTTATAGTGAAAAAACACAGATTGAAGAAACTATTCAGAAAATACACTGCGCAAAAAAATTAACGCACATTCTGAAAATCTCAATTTTAATGAAAGTTAACTCTACATTGACCTTATAACTTATTTTTTATGTTCTCTCTGGAAGGTTTTGAACGATACAAGACACATTAAATGGAAGAAAAATTCAGGATTTCATCGAATCTTATGTGAAAGAAGAGAAATTAACAATTTTCAAAATACTGAAATGCTGATAAGTGATTTAATACTTGGTATTTCCACCCCTTGCGTTAATTACAGCTCGGCAACGACGGTTCATACTCAAAATGAGTGATCTTAAAATGTTCTGATCTAATCCTTCCCAGATTTCTCCGAGTTGGATTCCTAAGTCATTAAGAGTAGCTGGATGATTTTCTGAACTTCTCAGCCTTCTATTGAGGTTGTCCCAAACCTGCTCAATCGGATTGAGATCTGGACTTCTTGCTGGCCATTCCATTATCATTGAGAACACCTTCAGTTGTAGAATAAATTTGAGATTTCCATAATGTGCGTTAATTTTTTGCGCAGTGTAGTTCACCACCATTGACACAATTTCGAAAGTAACATAGCAATTGAATGAAATGAAAAATTTATTGCAGTAGAAGTTACCTTCTGTGTACATCCAACAATTTCAGTTTCTTTGGCTGAAGTTCGAAACATCTTTCAACTTTCAAGAAGAATCTGATTGTAACGGTGTATATTTTCTCTCGTGAACGGATGAATTTTCCAAAAGGCTATGAGGAACAACATATTTTTCTTTAGACATTGATCAACAAGAGATGGATCAGAAACATCCTCTATTGAAATAGCAAAAACTCGTACTTATGATTCTTAAATCAATGACGATGAAGCATGTCACAGTCACACAGTAAATTATTCGACATTGTTTCACTCCATAAACGAATAGGAAAAGTGCAAAATTTCACTAGCTGTACAGGAAAAACTAACTGAGAGGGGCAAACATGAAATATTTGTATGTAAAACTACTTTCAGCTGGAAATTTTTTCACAAAAGACAGAGTGCTCTCTACATTCTTTATTCGTTTGATGTACGCCTTACGGGAAACGTACGTCTATCCAATATTTTTCCAGGAAGGAAGATTCGAAACAATTCAATACACTTCATTGCTGCATCACTAAAGAACTATTCAGTATACAGTGTGTCCATTTGAAAAGATACCTCTCTTGAATTTTTGATTCGTAGGAAGACATTTTATATGGTTGGATTCAATCCATTTGCATAAACATTGTGAATGTGATAACTGCAACCCATATAATCTTGAAGGGACAAGGTACACTCGACCTTTCTCTTCGCATTCCTAGGGGAAAAGCGTGCTATCGTTTGGTTCAAATGTCTGTAATTTTCTAATTTTGAGCCGGAAATAGTCTCAAATGACTAGATTGGACTAACTGATGACGAATCCGGTGTTAAAATCGATTTTGTCCGTCCGAAAATGGACACCTAGTTTGAAGATGCTGTTGGGCGACATGTGCAGAATTTCGTGATGATCCTGTCATTGTAACAATTTGGAAAATTCTGTAATCTTTTGATCATATTATCTTCATGAAATTCTGTATGAACCTCCGTACTGGATTCAATCTAATCTGTATTTTTGGAAAGATTGGGAAAATAAAATTTCGAATGGGTATATCTGCGGAAGCATTGGGTGGATTTTACTCGTTCACGAATTCGGCCTTCCTAATTAAGTTCCAAAGCTACTATTTACCGATCAAATAACGTTATATTAATCGATACATGTGTCAGCAACCTGAGAATATCTCAAATATGAACACCTTCGGACGTACAGCCACTCCTGACGTCAGAGCTTTCGAGAAACCTTCAATAACCACACCAATTAGCAGAGCCAAGATAATTTTCAATTCATATTCATGGAAAAACGCCAGCTCATCTACTGTCTCTTGTTTCGCACTGATTAAAGTCCAATCTTTTCCTTTGCGTAAGATGCAGATTTTGTCGATAACAGTTTTTCAATTTTTCTAATCGCCTACGGAAGGTCTCCATCATTTTCCGTTGAATGAATGGGATGAAAGGTAATCCGGACTCTCTCAACTGAAAGAATGGTGCCGCCCTTCCATAATTAACTGCTAGATATTCTAGACGCTCTCGTGCAGATTAGAAGAGAATGAAAAGATTTCGAAGCAGGATAGCTTCTTGTCGCGATATTTCTTTGTTCTGCAAAGTTTTAGTTATGAGTTTTCTGTCTTCGATTGAGGTATTTACATTCAAATCGATTAGAATTGGTATAAACTTGAAGAAAAATTATTCCAACTGTAACGTCGTGAATGTAAGGTTGCCTAAATCGAGTCCATTAGGCGTTGTTTTTTCGACTGTTAACCGTTATCAGTATCATCATTGTACGCTTGGAGAAAGTTTTAAATAAACCAAAGCTATCTTCGGACTTATCGCCGCAGTTTTCCAACCATTTCATCAGTATTATTATGAAAATAAACCAGAGTGATATTGAGCAACTTTGAGTAGAGTGCCTCGTGATTTTTCTCGCACCAACCAGGTGATAATTAGGTAAATTGTAAAGAAAGAAGGTTAATTCCCTTTTTATTTTCCTCTTCTTTGGAAACTCTGCTTAGTTTTCCTCTTCAGCTCATTTGAGTAAGTTAGTGTTAGTTCTCAAACGTTCAGTTTTTCAATAATCACAATAATGAAAATTACCTACAGAAAAAGAATGTTTGATTTCAATCGAAACAGAGTTGATTGGAGAAAAATAATTAGTCAATTATTTCATATCAAGTGCATGTATATTCAAAATTGAAAAGCAACAGAGGCAAAGTTACACACTGAGCATCAGGTGCTGCAAAAGAGATGTCTTTTTGACCCGCATGAACAATGCAACAGATGTGATCATTTTTCTGAGACGTAGGTTTGACCGAAGTTTAAAATCATCACCTCATTCTAATCGTGAGTGTAAGTAAGGTAAGTGTTTACTTTGTCTGTTGCAAACATTCCTAATTATCACATTCTTTTGAAAATTTACTTCGACTATTTCTCTCGTCGTAATTTTGAATAACAAATAGTTTCTAGGTGGAAAAACTGCTTGGCAGGAGCTGTCAGCAGTTTATTCGAGTTCACCCGCGGCAAAACTAGGCAGTTGTTGTCACCAAAAATTACAATAAATACAACGGGCATCTAATTTTTCCTGTGAAAAAAATCGAAAAAACACATTGCAAAGTAATATTTTTTAACAAAAAGCATTCGTGCAGGTGCAAAATCCTCGTCTTCGACTCGGATTTTTGTTGCCACCAGCACTCATGCTTCTTGTTGAAATATCACTCAGCAACGTGTTTTTTCGATTTTTTTCGGAAAAATTAGATTCTCTTATGATATAACTTACAATAATCTGCTTGAAATACTAAATATATTCCTAAGATTATTATTTCGAAAAGTTTCGATTTAATCCGAATCGAATTACTTTTTAGTTATTCTTCCACTTCAGTATTATGTATGCAAAGCGTATCGAATTACCTAAGCACAAACACAGAAAATATTCTCAAGAAGATTTTTTAGGTCAATTAGTTTGAATATTTGACTAGATATAGTGGAAATTATTCTGTAACAAATGAAAACTAATGAATACTATTCAAATAATAATTATATCCATTTGTATAGCTGTTGTCAGGAAAATAATTAGTTGCTGAGACTAGACAGAAGATGCAACCTGAAACTGGCTGAAATTAGCCGAAAAAAGGAGAATGATCCGATAGAAGCTCAGCAGAAAGGAAACGCATTAAATTATTAATTGAACAACATTATTGCTAGAAGTACCACATATTGCAATATTTCATGTTGTTTTCTATATTTTATTTTGTATTTTTTATGTTCTTGTCGATATGTCTTATAATAAATTTTTCATTCCCCATTTTATAATTCTTTAATTGCCAAACAATTGATTATATTTTCCTGCATGTTCGTTCAATATATATTTTTTGTATTTTCCCTGAAGATGATTTGAAAATCAGTAACCGGAAACACCAAGTTGATATTATTATTGAAGATTTTATATTTTCATTATATGACTGGAGTGTTTGATTTCAGCAATATCCACACTCACAACAGAAAAATCCTGGTTTCTGTATCTACTAGAGGAAGTCTTTGAAGATTCCGGAGATACTTGAAGATGAACTGACATTAAAGACTTATTTTCTTTTGATGAAATAAAATGTAGAGATATTGAACAGTACTCCACAGAAAGTAAGAGTAGTTTATTTGTAGTAAATAAACAAAAAAGTGAAAAAAATCAGCGTTTATTGAAATACAATAATAAAACCTTTCACTAAGGAGGTTCTTCAGGATGAATATTACTGTTGAGATATCGTTTAACATTTATTTTGAAAATGAAAAATATCGTATCGAGGTTGGATATCGGGTGGAATCCAAAATGTAATTAGAATGTTTATTACCTGTTACCAGGTAGTCACGTTGAAAGCGAAAACTAGCGTAATATTTAATTGGAATTCTGGTCACGAAGTGAATGTTTGTAGTGTTTGAATAACCTTGAAATAACGTGGCAAAGCGATGTTACTGAACTACGAGAATGCAGCGTGATTCCTAATATGTTTCAAGTTTTTCAACGTTGTTTGACAGCGGCGTTACTAGAAAATATCAACCTTATTTTCACGTATATGAGTTCAATGGGTGTTAGACGAAAATAGTAATTGCCTCAAAGTTTCTAGCTACTCACGCACATTATACGTTTTACACTCGTCATGAATGAAGGGGGATGGTAACCAGGCCGCGAACGCGCCAATTACAGGAAATCATCCCTGTAGACCGGGCAGAAGATAACCTTCTGGGTGGCATCGCCCTTAACCTACTGCGACTTACCTGTTCTATTTTCTTCCATTCGTTTCAATGTATTCGATTTACATGAATGTTAACATCGACCGCGACTCACTTGTTCTGTTCGTACCCAAAGGTTACGAACAGAATATGTGGGTGGAGGTCGAGGTCGCGGTAGAGGTCGACATCCATGTAGATCAAATACATTGAAGTGAATCGAAGAGAACAGAACAGGCAAGTCACGGTGGAGGTTTAGGGCTATGCCACCTAGGAGGTTTACATCGATGCTTTTTAAAATGAAATAATTTGTTTCACATGGATTTTCAGTCCACAAGGATGCTTCCCTGTGATTGACGCGTTGAAGGCCTAGTTGCCATCCCCCTTCATAGCAACTCGCATAAAGTGATGTATTTTGTGGGTCATTCGAGATTATGAAAGCTGACAAGTTTCAAACTGAAAACAAATACTTTACTACATATAATTCACCTATACACAAAGGCACAAATATCACTGAATTGCTTGATAAAATGTTATGGAACCTCTTAAGGAAATCTCAAAGGAAGGGATAGTCGATAGTCCTTGAGGTCAGTAATTAACACCGTAGTAAATATAGAAAATGTCCTCCCTTACATTAAGCTAGCTCCTCAAATAAGAAGGAAGGAGGCCTGTACTGTGAACTTTGAATGTTAAATGACTCATGATAGACCACAGTTTACTAGCAATAGGCCTTTACTCACATGCAAAGCAATTTCTTGCAAATTGGCAAGCATGCAGAGTTCCTTGCTGGTTGGAGCAAGGAACCTCCTTGTTATGTGCTGTCATATCAACCACGACTTGACTAGTAGCACCGACCCCGACCTCCTCCTCGACTGCGAGCCACTTGTTATGTTCGTTTCCTAAGTTTACGAACAGAATAAGTGGGTGGAGGTCGAGGTCGCGGTAGAGGTCAACATCCATGTAGATCAAATACGTTGAAGTGAATGGTGGAGAACAGAACATGTAAATTACGATGGAGATTTAGAGCGATGCCACCCAGGAGGTTTACATCGATGCTTTTTAAAATCGAATAATTTCTTTCGCATGGATGTCTACTGAGCAGTTTACAAGGATGCTACCCTGCGATTGGCTCGTTGAAGGCCTAGTTGCCATCCCCCTTCATTGCAACTCGCATAGAATGATGTATTTTGTGGGTCATTCGAGATTATTACAAATACTTTGCTACATACAGAGTGTAACAGCCAAATGGAATAAATTCGATAACGAATAAATGAGGGCGTGTTGGGAAAAACGCTCGGACACGTCGATTTGTAATTTTAAATGCTCATATTTTTCAAGAAAATAATATTATATAGGGTGTTCCATGTGACCGTGGCCAATACCAACTTTCTTATTTCAAATGCAACCCCCTGTATATTACTTATTTTTCGGATTCTTCAGAAAATTCTATACACAATTCATGCACAATGTCCTATACCTATCTTTAACTATTTCGGAAATACTAAGTGTTTTTAGATTTAGTGCAAAAATCAACGTTTTAAATAAAAATTATTTTATTTCACAAATTCGGTACATTACACTTAAAACCTAATAAGTACTACTGATTATTTCTTAATAATTAAAAAAAACATCAATGTCAATGTAGGAAATGTTGAAAATGCTCGGCGCGAACGTCTTGGCATCATGCTAATCTGGTGTAGAATTGTCTTCTAACGTTACTCAACATTTCAGGCGTGACTGATCTAATCGCAAGTGTGATTCGGTTTTTTAGGTCATCTAAGTTTAAGGGTTTTTTTTTGTTTTTTTTTTTTATTTTTCTCAGCAATGGTTTTTGCTTAATTTCTTCATATCAAGAGATAAATGGGAAATAAGTATTGAGTGTAATGTATCGAATTTGTGAAATAAAATAATTTTCATTCAAAATGTTAATTCTTTAAAAAATCTGAAAACACTTAATATTTCCGAAAAAGTTGAAGATAGGTATAGGACATTGTACATGAATTATGTCTAGAATTTTCTGAAGAATCTAAAAAATGAATAATATACAGGGAGTTACATTTGAAATAAGAAAGTTGGTATTGGCCACGGCCGCATGGAACACCCTATATAATTTTATTTTCTTGGAAACTATGCGCATTTGAAATTACAAATCGACGTGTCCGAGCGTTTTTCCCAACACGCCCTCATTTATTCGTTATCGAATTTATTCCATTTTGCTGTTACACTCTGTATAATTCAGGTATACACACAGGCACAAATATCACTGAATGGTTTAATAAAAATGTTATGGAACCTTTCCAGGAAATCTCGAAGGATTTCAAAAAGGGATAGTCGAAAGTCCTTGAAGGACTATCTTATTTTGAAATCCTTCGAGATTTCCTGGAAAGGTTCCATAACATTTTTATTAAACCATTCAGTGATATTTGTGCCTGTGTGTATACTTCAAGTAATTAACACCGTAGTAAATATAGAATAGGCCGTAACTCATATGCAATAAAATTCCTTGCAAATTGGCAAGCTTGCGGTATTCCTTGCTGGATGGAGCATCGCACGTAACCTCTTTGTTATGTGCTGTCATATTGAATCAAATCAAAATTCATTCATAGTAAATGTATACACAATTGTATTAGTTCATTATATATTCAAAAAAGAATCTCAGATCCTGCACTCACCTAGGCAGAAAGGAGTTTGTTCTGTCATGTGCTGTCTCCGAAAACTCCTCAAAGGAATTTGTACAATATAGTATGAAATTAGCAGGTAAATCATCAAGGAAAAGAAAAAAACGGATAGATGGCCAACAAGTAAAGAGTCGCAGCGGGAGCAATTTTTCAAATGATGATCTAGAGCTAACTGAAATTGATTTTTCTTCAACTACAGTTATTATTTATTGATTTTTTTTTTAATTTCACTATTCGCACATTTCGCTGAAGAACATTATAGAACCTATACGGAAATCTTGCAACATATGTCTTTACTTCAGATTCGAACCCACTCACATATTTTTGAGGTTAGTGGAAAGGATGTTGAAAAATTTCGGTCCGAAAAAGGGGGAGGGATCTCTGTGTTAACGCCTTCCCGAAAAATTAAAAATTTAGGTTGACATCGGCCACTAGCCTAGTAATTCGGATTCTTTCTAAAATCAATATTAAGCAACTATACAGTGCGCGTCAAAGTTATGGAACAAATTCATTTTCTCAGAAGATAAATATTTGGCAACAAAATCCTGAAACAGGTCAATTTTTGTTTACCAGTTTTCTTTGTTGCACCCTGTGCCATCAATCCTCTAAATTTTTTGAATAGGGAAAGTGGGTCATGTGGTACTTTTTTGGTGAGGTCTTTGTATCTTCTTCACCGGCGTGCAGAAATTTTCAAGAAAAATTTTTTTTTTTGAAAATTAGTTAGTTCAAAGAGGTTTTCAGTTTGTGCACTATGTCATGGCTCATTTACTTTGAGACGATGGTACCTAATGAAATTTGTTACCGAATTAAAGTCGACCATTACAGTTTTTTTCATGCACAACTTTCAACCCCTTTTTTCTCCATTAAAGGGTTCGTTGGGGTTGAAAGTTGTGCATGAACAAAACTCGAGACAGAACTGTAAAGGTCGACTTTCATTCGGTGACAAATTTCATCAGGTACCATCGTCCCAAAGTAAATGAGCTATGACAAAGTGCACATACTGAGAACCTCTTTGAACTAACTAATTTTTCAAAACAAAAAAAATTTTTTCTTCAAAAGTCCTGCACGCCTGGAAAGAATATACAAAGACCTTGCCAAAAAAGGGTGCAAAAAAAATTCTTCAAAAATGCATATAAATTTGGTAAAACTGAAACAAAAATTGACCTGTTTCAGGATTTTGTTGCCAAATATTTTTCTTCCGAGAAAATAAATTTGTTCCATAATTTTGACGCGCACTGTATAACATAAACATATCAACCGTGACTTGACTAGTAGCATCGACCTCGACCTCGCAGTCGAGGTGGAGGACTGCGACCCACTTGCTCTGTTCGTTCCCTTATACAGAACAATTGATGAAAATAATTAAATCTCCACAAATGTCAAAAGATACTCGAGAAAATAATTTTCCCTTTGAATATTACTGACTATGGAACGAGAAACCCCCATGAATGTAATTAATGATAAATATCTGTTAGGAATATGATCTGAATGACGCAGGCATTTTCCTCACCTGGGGTTGGCAACAGATAATTCCTCCCGGCATTAAATAGCATTAGAACGCTGCCATAATGAGGCCTAGATTGAGATTGAAGAGCGGAGGCAGCCGCACTCCGGCCCTTCAGGGACCCGTTCTATCAACGTATTAAAATTTATGCCAGCGCTCATTTATCAAAAACGGGAGTTAATATGTTGATATGATTCCGGCAGTTTCCATTATTTTGCGGTTAAATGCCTCTCATTTTTCATGCGCCGCTGTATTCCGCGTTTCGGGTCATATTCGGCCATCCGGGATCCAGCACTGATTTCCGATGCAATTTATACCGGAATTACGTCGATAATTCATATTGGCCTACGTCATAACCTGAATACGTGGTATGATGGAGTCTGCAGAAATTTTTGCTTATGTTTGCGCTTACACAATAGAAGGTGTTGGGTAGTAAATGATGTTTTACGAGGGACATTTTCTTGTATCTTCAATTTTGAAGCGGCAATTTCGCCAATTTGAAACACACCTCTAGGATGAAAAGTTCCTATAATTAATCACAAACACCGTCTAGAAAATCAATATTCACGACAGAAACGTTTTCTCTTATAGGTGGACTAAGCAACTTCACCAGAAGATAGACAGTTCAACAGTACTAGAAACATTGGTAACCCACATAGTTTCATCATAAAACCAAGATTCGAATAATGAATTCCTTCTTGCCGGTCGGCCGGAGCATTGAATTTGACTACGTTTTGTTGATCAGTGAATACAACCTAAACATCCAGGCGGTTTTCGGTACAGAATTCGACAATTACACAAATTTGAGCGAATGAAACTTTCATAACGATCTGACTCGAAATACTATCCTTAAACATTTATCGGAATGGAATTCAAGCAAAGCGATTCTGTAGATACACAGTCTTCAAGTTGTACATAAATTTCAACCAAAGAATCCTACCATCAAATAAAACAGTTTTTTTACATGCCATTCTTATCAGATTCGGCTCAGCTTTAACTTTGGGAGCATTTAAATATCTGTCGATGTGCTAATACACTACCATATTCTGTTTACAAATTTAACTTTCACTGTTATCTGTATTACAGAACATACAATTCATTGCGTGAAATTCAATGAAACTCAATTGAAAACACTCATTTATTCACTTCATTCTTATGATTTGTTGCTCATTGCAGCATTATTTTTCACATGTTTCACATTTCTCGATTATTGAAACACTGATCTTTCTCTTGATATTCCTGCAATATACTTCTGATTCCATTATAAAACTGTGCAGCCTTTCATCATCGCCTATTCTCATATCGAAAATTCCATGGCTATACTGAATTCCATCAAATTCATAAATGAGTTATATGAAACCACTCAATCAGTGTAAACACATCGAATGAGTTATATGGCTTATCTGCAAAGTGCCATGGACGTCGAGACATAGCCTCCATGTCTAGGTCTGGTCAGAAAAAGGATAAAAAAACTCCGAGATGGCAACGTGTCAAATGCTGAAAGTGTTCAATTTGATGAGAGGAAACTATATTTTGAAATGATGCACAACTTGGAGACTCATCCTCTATATTTATTTAAATTCACTACTTCATGTATCAATTCGAGCGTACAACAGAAAAGAACGTTCAAATATTCGTACAATTCAAAATAGATTGATACTCGTGAAGGCTATCAATTAATCTAAGCGATAGTTTCGGCTTTACAGGGCCAATACAGTAATTTCCTAGATTTGCAAAATAGCGCGGGAGCCAGAATATATCGCGTACTGTGACAATTGGAGATTTTCTAAAAATACTCAAAAACGTTGAAAGAACTCATTATTTCGTTTACTTGTTAGCTATATCTTTCAGATTTTAATCAGTGAAGTCGAAACGTCAACAGAACTTTTACATTTCGAAGATAAGCTCTCACCAATTGACACCTTATTCAGCTAGTATCGTAGTAACGTTCGAAAATATCGGATCAACTATGCTAGTAAGAACTACTAATTGACCATGAAGTGTTATAAATAAGGAAATAATTGAACAATGATTGCTAGCTAAATCCACTTGTACATTCGAGAGCCCTTTATATCCATTGGGTTCCAGACCTGAATGACGATGGTTACGCTGATTGACTGGAATTTGCAGATATCATGCTAGATAGGTTCATAAAGCAAACAAATTTCGTTTGGCTCCCAGCAATCCTGATCTCAGTCCCCTTGATTTTTTTTTGTGGTGATACCTCAGAGGAAACGGTATTAGAAATCAAGTCGACGAATCCGATTTATTAGAAGTACCATATCAGATTAAATTTTTCATTTAATTTAACTATCAATCGGCCGATTCTTTTTTCGAACACCTCGTTTCAGACTTTTCCTACTAATCTGAAGTATCGCGCATATAAAATGGAGAATGAATTACTTGACAAGCAATTTAGAGTTAACCAAAAGTAGGTAACGTCAAAACCGAAACATTGAAAACTAAAGGGCGTTTTTTTAGAGGTATAGAACTTTGAAATGGAATGAAACAAGGATAAATTTTTGAAATTAACATGAAATTGACTTCATCGAAAAGATAATCTTTTGGCATTATAATTTGAATATAATTTCTGGCATATGACCGCCACAGCTGGCTCGGACGTAATCTAATCTGGCGGTCCAATTTTCAATCACTTTTTCCAACATTTGTGACCGTATATCCGCAATAACGTGGCAAATGTTGTCCTTCAAGTGGTCGATCGTTTCAGGCTTATCGGCGTATATTAACGACTTCACATATTCCCACTGGAAATATTCAAGCGGCGTTAAATCGCACAATCTTGAAGGCCAATTCACGGGTCTGAAACGTGAAATTATGCGGTTATCATACGTTTCCATCAGTAAATCAATCGTGACACGAGCTATGTGACATGTTGCGTCGTCTTGTTGAAACCACAGCTACTACACATCATGGTTGTTCAATTGAGGAACGAAAAAGTCAGTAATCATGATGTCAGTTAGAGTAAACGTGGTTCGAAAACGGTCCAGAGTCGAATTAATTGCTCTGATGGACGATCTGTTGGCCGTAAAATGGACATAGAGCGCGATACGTATTTCGAACAGAACCATTATCTCCAAAATTAATTTGCACAATTTGGAAGCGTTGTTCAGGCATCAGTCTATTCATGTTGAAATGCCAGACCGAATTCAACACAAATCACTTGACAGCTGATAAAATGGCGGCCATTTAAAACAGTGTTGCCAACTTAAAATTCTATACCCAAAATAAAATATCCATAACAATCACGAATCGTGGCAAGACAGTACAAGATTTGGGAAAAATGTAAAGCCCCGAGCGGCGATGTTATCACCCCTATCATCACGAGGAAGATTCATTTTTCACAATCCGCTAAAGCGTCCACTCAACGCCACCGTGCAAAAACCCTACCCTAAATCCCCACGCTAACCACCATATATCTTTTTATTTATACCGTGGACGTCAAAGATCCCTTCCTATTGGAATCCGCTGCGGTTCTCGATGGTGTAAATCACAGCGTCGTGCTCTGATCCTGTGGCGTTTCCGTTTCCTGCAAAGGTCGCGACTGCCGGGTTTTTGTCGGCTTGTTCTGCGGTCACTTCGGCCGTATTGTCGACGGGAGCGCCGGACTCTTCCGTATTACCGGGTCCGGTGCACTGATACAGAAACTCGCAGAGTTCGTAGCACAAAATACACACACCGAGCACGATGAATGTTTCCATGCTAATTCGCACCAATGAGTTTTTCAGCTGCGTTCCTCCATCACCAGTAGAATCCCTTTGAAGGCCTGCGGATATGACAGGAGCACGTTACGCGTGCCGGCATATCGCGGTTTTTGATCACGTATCGGTATGAATCACTTTTGGAACTTTTCAACTGGAGCACTTCGAATAGAGCTGGTGCGGTTTTCAAGTAACGATTCGAAGTGTTTCGGGCACGCAATCTCGTTAAATGAAACATCAAGTGTCGGGAGCTTCGTATCACGAAAGTAATTTTTCCTGGACAGTTTGTCACTTTGATAACTTTGCGAAGCGAAAAGTTGGGGAAAATCCGTATTAGATTTTTTGCAGTGCATTTTGGGAAAATTTAAATTGTATGAAACTACACTTAGCTGTTATTATAAGAGTATTTCACCGGAGATTATATCTCGTTCTTCTTCTCGCCGAGAAATGTTATTTGAGAACATTTGCTGTGCAACAAATCCTTTCATAGACATTTCAATTTCATTACATCAGGTTTCAGAGATAAACATCGCAACAATAAAATGTCACTAATGTTCAGGAGCATTTCTTCGAAATTAAAGATGATCAAATTACAAGGACTTTGTTCTGAACTGGTTTTTGTAGTTGCAACCAGTGCATGTTCAAATATATTGGAAAGGCCACGTCCTCTTGTACAATGCGGGGATGCTGAATATCTTTCTCTTGAGATCAAAAATACCTAGAATATCATAGGGTGACTGTTGAAGACCAGAGATCGTTTTTTCCGAAAAGTTTTTTGGGTGCAAATGGTTGAAAAAATTGTGAGAATTCGCTAAGTTGAAATTTTCGGGAAAATAAAATTGAAATGGAGTGAATAATGGAAAAATAACTAAACTGCACATTCCCACAAAAGAAAATAATCACATTCCAAAAATAATCCAAGAAATAATCACTGAAGGCTGCAGAACGATTCTCCGTTGTCTCTTATAAATGTCGAAATTTATCCGAATTCAAATATTTCTAGCGACAATTGGCAACGTTAAAGCATGCGGACCGTAAGCAGGTGCTTGACCTTGAGATATTAACGTGGATTAAAGAAACTCGAATGTGGCTGTGTTGCCGAAGAAGTAATTTACCAATACGTAGTAGTAGTTGCTCTCAATCGCAATCTTCTGTAATGTGACCTTAATAATATACTACTATATACTGGATAAAATGTAGCTTTTTCAATTCTTACATATTTTTTCGAGATCTCTATAGTTTGTATAAGTAACTGAGATAACTACTACACATTACAATAATAACATGAAGAATGGACAATGCGTCGTTGTGAAGTGACAAGATAATATACCAAACTTTCCAGTATACAGAGTCGGAAATGTAATACTTCCCTAGCCTACCGACTAACTTTTTAAAGGTAAATGGAGTAGTTATAATCCATTCACTTTCAGAAACTTTTGGTACCGACTGAATTCATAAAGGTGAATGGATATCGGGTATAGTGATTTTTCTCCAACAGCTGTCATATAAAACTTTATATCACTGATCACAAAATGCGTGCTTGGTGGGTCCTAGGAAGCATATGTTTGAAATGAATTCTGAAGTTACTTTGCACGTTTTTCAATGGAATCTTCACAACTTTCAATGATTCCATGAAGAAAATCATCAAACATCAATCAAATGTGAAAAGATATAAACAATTGTGGGAATTCCTTTCCAACAAGTTGCAATACCTGATTCTCCTTTGGTATGATTGTACTGGCATTAGTAGTACTTGTACTTTCGAGTTCGTTTCAATTTGGAATTTTCACTCAGAGCTCAAATCAGAATATAATTTTGTAATCTCTATTTGAAGTTCCAATTTTCAATTCCAAAAGTGTTCCATATCAATTCTTCTACTCTATACATATATACATCGTGTGAACAAGGGAACTGCAAATTTTTGTTCATAACTCATGAATACCTTCAGGATTTTTCATCCTCAAATTCACTCTGATTTTTCATGCGGAATACTTCAAAGGATTCATATAAATTCCCCTGGTTGCGATGGAAAATCAATGGGAAATGGAAGCGGATTTTGCAGCTGAAATCAGAATATAATCGTATTCAACTAAATTTAATCCACAAATCCTAAAAATAATTCCTCATGAATTGTCGACCATATTTGAATTGTACGGAATAAAAGTACCTATATTTTGATGGAAATGCAAATCGAAATTCCGGTGATTAAAAAAAGGGGGTGGAATAATTTTTTATTATGAGAGGTAGTGTAGCATTCAAACTATTGGTCATTTCATACCAATTGGAATCCACAAAAATAATTCTACATTAGATCCCTAACAGACGAAATCAAGTGAAAATTGTCAGTGATGAGTATTACCGAACTTGGTCAAGAGTTCATTTAAAAAGGGTTCCGAATCATATTTTCACATCAAATTGATGATCATCAACATGAAGGAAAGTTTCGGACATCCAGTTTATTGATACGCATTGGGCGATTTCGAATTTTTTGAATTACATACATCTCTATTTTCATATTTTTTGGAAAAACGAAAGCCGCTGCAAGCATAAAATGCATAGGTGCCACAGTGGAGGTACTACTACTATTCGACGGTCTGAAGTACACAGTACAGACTTCTCGCTCAAAATATGCGTCAACGGAAACATAAGTGGATTTTTTCGGAAATTCTATCGCAATGGATCGCTTCAAGGGACTACAACGAGTGTTTCGCGTGAATTATTATCATTCATAACAATAGCGAATTAATAACTGTTAGGCGTTTGTTTCTGAACAGACGGGATCGACACTGAATGCAAAACAAACTAGAGGCCTATGGAATTAACGAAGAAAGGATAATGGACAGAAATCCTATCCTGATTTATCTTCAAAGTTAGGGTGAATTAGAAAAATCACATATATTTCCTCAGATGTGCCTCAAAGGCGCTTTAGTTATGAATTCACGATAATTTGTCCAAATTAAGCTGGCTGTCCATTGGATCGGTGCCGATGCGCGGCACTGCGCTGCACGGTCAACAGCGGAATCGCTGTACTGAAAGTTTGAACCAAAATGAAGTAGGTACGTCCATTAGGTCGGTTGCACGGCGCTGCGCTGCGCGGGCGGAGATCTAGGGGCCGATTCTTGAATATCGATCAAGAATTGAAGAGTATGACAATCGCCATATGTCTGCGTCGATTTTCTAAGTTAAATATAAACAACAAATAGATATGACCTGCGCATGGAACCGAATGTCAGTCGACAATCGAATGTTATATCTCCTATACTCCGTACTACTCGTTGCTAAGTCGAAGGAAAGGGTGATAAGGTTATGTTTATATTCCGATTTGAATTTTTTCGATATCTTGCATTCAGTTTATTTCTTGAATATTTGCTTGAAAATACAAAGTCGAAATGGCGAATAGAACTCAAACATATTCTGCAGATGCTCGAGAAAACTTCGACATAAACATATGACAGTTGTCATACTCTTCAATGGGGGTTTTCCTTTAAACGAAAATGCAGTAATTTTCAAGAAAAACCTTTAGAACATCACATTTCAAACATTCAATTTCAATATTTTATTTTTTAAAAAATTTTTGATCACCTAAAACTGAAAACTAAAAATGGAGATTTGCATTTAAAGGGACTTGGCTTGAGTGCATGATATGGCAACGTCAAATTCAGCTTTCTCCGAAAGAAAAGGACGTCAAATGTGTTACTTTGCTTAAGAAAACAGAGATAGCTATACTTCGATCTGGTTAGAGTAGAAGTCAACGACCCAGGAATACAAAAAGAAGAGCACAGACTGTCAAACTGTCATACTACTGACAAATCGCAGACGGAAATTGTTTGGTTATATTGACAAAGAACACGTGTGTATCACAGAATAGGAATAAATATTTCATCATTCTATAGCAAAAAAAGCTGTTCTACACCGTTGTCACTTCGTTCATGCCTGGCAAATCCCAGGCCCCAATTTTGAAATCTGATTTTGAATATTTTCTGAAGGTAATTTGAGAAAATGATGAATCAAACTCATAATAATTATGTTCAAATTTTTATTTGCAGTAATAAGCCAAATTCAGGAAAAACCCCCATTCTTGATCGAGATTCAAGAATCGGCACCCAGTTCCGGAATCATACGACATCGACAATTCTCGATGTGATTCGGCTAGAAATGTTTTGTGACGGGATTCGTATTCTGTGATTTCCTGTGACAGTTCCAGAGAAATCAAAATTAGTGAAATGACGAACACATCTCTAGTAAATACATCGATGTTCTCAACCGAGAAGTGAGGGCCGACCTGGCTGACCACTCTATAGTGGACGGACCTTCTTATTTCCATAACGGGCCGCGCCGCGCATCTCCACTGGCCTAATGGACGGGCAGCTTCAAGGTTGATTCTCACTATACGTTCCGTAACCTTCCAGTATCCTTCCCGTAAATTATCATAAGGTGTAGATGAATTGATGTATGCACACCTCTGAATAAAGAACAACAGGAAAGAGCATAAGCCTCACATTGGGGGGTCCAGGATGGAGGTTGCATATGGCCGACTTTCCTTTCACTTTGAAGAGAGAACAAATTTTTCCGAGACTTCTTTGTTCGAAGAAACTAACTAAAATGAGTCATACTTGGAGGTTCAATATGGGCGCCTACGTCCCAGTGTTATACGAAGTAGAAAAGCGTATGCTCCTTCCTGTTGTTCTTCATTCAAAGATGCACACTATATGTTCCGTTCACGTTCCGTCTAAATGACATTTTTGCCTACTAAATTTTGACATAAATCATACGAAAGGGACACTGGAAGGATACGAAACGTATAGTGAGAATCAACATTTAGGCGGCTTCAACTGGAATTGAGTAAATAGAGATTTCCGGAGTAAATGAATCGTCTGGTGATCTGATTTTTAAATCACTTCATTGAAACTCCTCGAACATTTTTGAACGTTGAAATTGTGGAGGAGCATAATTCTCGGAAAAGAGTGGTTTTCTGATGATATGCAGTCAAACTGCGTCCCAACAAAACACAATGAGCGTCTGTCAATTCGACATTATCAAGAAAACACAGTGCGTTGTTTAATCAGATAATACATCGTAACGAAATCACCTTTTTTTCCTCGAGAATTATGCTCCGTAACGCTTTCATAGAAGGGTACCTTGTTTGTTCAAAACTCAAAGACGAGGTTGTTTCTGTGGTTATTATTCGAATAAGATATCCTAACTTGAAAATGATAAGCAGTTTTGAGAAAACCTCCCTTATCATCTCCTCCAGACGAATCAGTTTATCCAAACACCTCCATGTACTAAATTTACTTGACTTGATACATGAGAGAACAGGTTGTAGTGCTCGTGAGGTAGGTTTTAGGATCCAAGTTGATATGAAGTTCTCTTCATATTTTGATTTCTATAATAATCACCCCATATTTTCCACGATTCTCGCAAGTCACTCTGATATTTATTGATTGTGTAATAATTCAGCGAGAGTTCCTTACACAACAAATGCAGGATAAGGCTGGCAACAATCGAAACACGTTGTTGTATTAAGACTTCACATCAATTGCTACACTCATAATGAGTCTAGACGTGTACTTGACAAGTACGTTTACTGCAGACGGGAAAAATTGTGGCAACGTGGCAGTCCTGATTCGATTCCAGTAGATTTATTTTTATGTTTTGGTTTGTGGTGAATCGGGTGTACCAATCTAGAGTGAATAATACTCGAGGCCCATCATTGGTGCTACGGAATCGGTAATGAATAAGATTTCAGTTGAAATATGCTCGAAGTTGTTGGGTTTGATGTTGAAAAAAATTAACTTGTTTCTGTCCACCTTTTCACCATTGGTAATTTTCTTACAGAATGTTCGTCTTGTCGTATATACTTTGGATTGGAATATGTCTTGAAATAAAGAAGAGAGGTCATGGCGATGAAATGAGTCACTCCAAATAACCGACTACTAATCAATTATGCTGACATAAAACCAAAATATACGAGGTGTCATATTGAAATGGAAAAACAGGTATTTTCTAGTAGAAAAAACAAGATAATGGAAAATCGCTCGGACACGGCGATTCTTTTGAGGGGGGCTTTTTCTGAGTTTAAATTAATCTTATCATTCCATCACATCAGTGTGGCAATCCCAACGCCCAACAGAATGGACAGGTGTCGTGTGATATGTTCTAGAAAAGGTCTTTTTCTTCTGAATATGAGAAGTTTTTTTGAGATTTCGTCGATAACTTGCGTGATATTCGACTTTCATGATGAAATACCACCAATTTACCTGGAGTATCAGATGATAACCAATGTCGAAAGAACATAAGTCGAAAATTCGTTCAAAAAAACGATTTAAGAATCCTGAATATTATAATGTCTCAGCTGCTCTGTTTGGGCCCCACTAATGTGAAATTTTGCTCGAAATTTCGACTTACATTCTGGGGAATTTCGGGTGTGATTCGGCTAAATTCTCCAACAATAATCAGCTGGCGTAATTCTTCCAGAGATGTGCATTCTGTGGCATGAGTTTAGAACATTAACTTCCCAACCAGTGGATTGGTCCGAGTGTTCCCACTAGCCAGATCTCCACATCTGTCCCTTCTAGATTTTTTTCGGAGCCACTCAGCATCGAACATTTTTCCAGATAAAGCACCTTTCTGGAAAAATTAAGGAAGCAAGTTGTCGTCGAATTTAGCCATATTACCCCTGATCAGATGAAACTATATTCGGTATACTCATCTCATGTGTATGGACACATTCTTTTCCTTCTGCATTGTCTCTTCGAAATTGGTATTCTTCCTATGTTTTAGGTATATTGAGTGATATTTCATTTTCGAAGTCTTAAACAACGTAAACGAATAATAGAATCTCGAAGGAAGTTTAACTGTCATATACAGAGGAAAAAGACATTTTCAACAACATAATTCATCTTCGCTGTTTATATTTGAAGGCTTGAGGTTGCCGCACAGAGAAATGGATTTCTCTGGTAAAAAATAAACTTCCGTTTTCTTTCCAATACACCCGTGTTAAACGACTCGATAATTGATGATATTGTTGCAGCCAAACTGAGGAAAAAGCAAACAGGCTTTGAGTTCTCATGACAAAGTTCTCTCAAGACGCAAATATCGAATAGAATCAACGATGAAAAAGTGAAACAACGTGAATTTAATTCTTATCGAAAGTTTCCACATAGTGAAACTGCTGATTACCTTAATTTTTTCCTTCGTCATAACTAAAATCCTCAACTTCTGAACGGAAAATTTGCAATTCCCACCTTCACCCAAATAAAAAATTGGCAATAATTAAATATATCTACGGAACAGTGATACGCGTAGTCCACTTTCGACACAACCACGCTCGACACCTAACACCTATTTATAATTGTACAACGAACAACAACTCGATCGAGCGACCAGTCGCCCGACAACACTGACGACAATTCAGCGCCGAAAACCTGTCGTACGACAATAGCCACACTTCCGAAATGTCGCTATATCCTTCCGCGCGAAACGGGACGCTTCGAGACTGCGAGAGAACTGCAGGAACGTGCTGGTCCAGGATCAGAGCGGGCGCCGGAGCCTGAGCGAGAGCATCCGATAATTTCCGAAGTGTTTGTCGCACGTCGGCAGTTTTTCGCCGTATATGACAACAAGGAGCCAGGATACTCGTCTGAATGAGAGAACGCGGATGCGGGTGTGAGAAATGGATGCAAGGGACGTTGCTATTGAATTCATACACACTATTCAAATGTCATCTCGGAAAGGGTGAGACTCACAAAGTCGAAAGATAAATTCTGCTAAATCAGAACTCGAAATGAATGGATCCCGGATTATATGCAGATGCTCACTTCATTTAATGAGGATTTCTAGAGGGGTATCATTTCGTTTGCCGACTTTCATTGTTGCCGTGTTGATAAATGATGGAAATAGTCTGATGATATGGGCAGGAATGCGTGTCCTCCCATCGTTTCCAACAAGTGTGATAGTATGGACCACATGAAAAAGAAAAGTGTAGAAACATCGCAGTTTTTGGACCAAACTGCAGATTTTACCAAATGGCGAATGCGCAGGTTAAATTTGCCTTTCCATGGTATATCAGTCTGTTTTCTAGTGAGGGTGAATCCTCAATCAATTTTCCTCAATTATTTGTAGATTCACATTATATAACAGTGCGGAAATGAATCCTGTAAGTCAGAAATAATGTTTTTGTTG
The DNA here is from genome assembly GCA_958510865.1 of Myrrha octodecimguttata. Lineage (NCBI taxonomy): Eukaryota > Metazoa > Arthropoda > Insecta > Coleoptera > Coccinellidae > Myrrha > Myrrha octodecimguttata. The sequence goes on along the minus strand of OY294058.1, from coordinate 44,689,698 downwards.
GAACTCTGCATACAGATCTATTAGTATTTTGAATTATCGATTAGTATTTTGAATTTCCCTCTTATATGATGTGGAAAAATATAGAAAGATCTGTCCAGAATTGAGAGATATGACTCTCAGATACATGCGCACCAAATTACTATCAAATTCAGAAATAGGAATCTTGGTTGCCATTAGGCATATTGTCAATTAGTGAATGAACAAGATTTTTAGCATTTATTGTATTTGAGTTGATAAAAAATAGATCTGTCGACTAATGCAAGCCACGGAAAATTGTTAGGATAAGATTTGCCCTCTTCAGTGGATAAATTGAGCCAAGACAGTTAGTTAGTTAGATTTTATAGAGCAAAATGGCGAAGGCGCCCTTTATTCGATTAAGTTTAGAAATGATCAGCTTTATTCTTTTTCGAATTGAATGAAGAATTTTTTTGGGTTATCACATGTAACTCGAAATACTCTCGGGGAAAAGTCATACAATTAGTATTTAGGGTTGAAAAATCGTCCGAAAAAGTCATATCTTCACTTTGAGACAAGCTTCATAACATTTTCTCACATCGAAAAGGCCGCAATTCATAAAAGATCATTGACCACCATGAATCTTCGGAAATTGTGACCAAAATATTTTTTCTTCGAGAGATAAATTGAGACAAGACCAAATAGCATAGTTGTCTTGTGTTGCAAAATGGCGAAGTTATTTCGTGCTCGGTTCTTATGTATAGATGAAAATTCCACTCTTCAAAAAAAAAATTATATCTGTAACTTGATATGCCCTTCAAGAATAGTTCGAAAAAAGTGTGATTTCTGTTCTGAAGAAATAATCGATGACGTCATATCTCAAAATTGGGACTTACTATGTAACATTTTCTCGCATACAAAAAGCGCAATCCGAAACAAAAATCGACCTGTACGAGAATATTCTCTACAAAATAACTGATTTTGATTAACCGAACCCATTCCATATATCTGGATTTTTGCCACAATCGTAAAATATTAACCTAACGAATGAGCGGAATCACAATGTTTCGAAACGGAACTATTGGATTGGCAACCTACTTTGTATCACTCTATTCATCATATGATGTTACAGAATGGCGAATGCGTCGGGTTCTCTTAATTCCTCAAGTTTATCTTTCTCATTGGACATTATGGAAGGAATGTGGACACAACTGAATACAAATGCGCTCTTTTACAGGGCTATATCCTCTGTTGTATGTCACTAACATATTATCATTGAAATAGTGGTACTTATTTCCAAGAAGCCATCGTCAAGGTTTTGTTGGTATCTCCTACGGAATTTATTCTATAAATGCCAGTTACTATGAACTAAAAATGCATCGGGAAACATTTTGACCAGTGATAATAACATAAGGTGATTTTGGATGGCGGTAATCTACACACCAGGTGTTGTTTGCTTGTTCCTATGACCACCGGAACAAGGCAAAAATGAGTGTGGGAAAATATAACTTGAGTGCAACACTTCTTCCGTTGCAAATTTGTATCTCATATGGTACTTTTTTGTGAAGTTCAACTCATTCAATAATCTTACATGGAATGACCTCGAATTTCTGCACTCGGCAAACATAAGTTTGGATGTTGCAAAATGGCGAAAGCGCCAACGTACTTCTTACCTTTGAGCGCTGGTACTTTGTTCAAGGACGCCTTTTTTCTGATTTCCAAGAATAATGATTTCTTAAAGAGTAACTTGTGGTTGAATTATGTTCTGTAGGTACGTCGGTTTGATTGTTTGGAGCCAACAACGCTCTCGCAAGATTAAACCCAGGAATTTTCGGGTGGATTTATAAAATTCCAACATCGAATGTGGAAATGAACTAAAACTGTCATTCGCTGCATGATATTGACAGTTTATAATTGGACGGAAGTGAAACATAAATCGAATCAATGCATTGCTGAAATCAAATGATTTTGATAGTTGCTCACTTCGAATTACTGTAAACGTGTACTAAAATGGAACAACACGAAAGCGGACAGATTCCACCCATTCTGAATACATCTAAAAGTTTCACCATTAGAAATAATATTTTCTTCAGTATTGCCGAAAATATATATTCGATCTAGCTGAAATCTGTTGCTCCATTATGAAAAACGACTCGAAGTTTCGCGCCGAATTTCATCAAAATTTGAAGAAATTCTCAGAGGAAAAAATAAACCAACATAAATCTGGCTGTTGTTCAAGTTTGAATTTCATCGCATCACTTTTTCTCGATATATTGAATGAATAACCTCAAAATCCAAAATGTATATTCCTCCAAAACCTTCGGGCAAATAGAGCTCATTAAGGACCTCAACAAGATAAGATAGTCATGATCCGAAACTATCCTGAAAATTTGTTTTGTTACAAAGTTAGAGCATATACGATCGCCAGCTGGACTTCAAACCAGATAGAATTGAAATTGACTACGGATCCTTCATCAGGTTCGTTCAAGACAATTTCAGTTTAAGGATTCGGAAACCTCACACAGTTGGATCAAATGATATAGCTGATGTTCCATGAAACGAACGCGTCAAAAGCGTAAAGGAAAATGGCAGGCGGAGTATTCAAAAGATCACCATATGGTCAAATAATTTTAGAGTAAATTTTTCAGAGTATCTATCTAAGTGTAAGGTGGTCACAATGTTTGTTGGTTGTTTCTCCATAATCTAAAATATTGTTAACCTGTAGAGATCGTGTAGCCTTCACAGCTTGTATGACAAGAAAACCTTATATTTGCTTCAATTATAATGGAATCGGCTCAATAAGGTGAGGATATCGATAATGAAAGGAACCGTACCTAATTGATTTTGATAACTATTGGCGAATGAAGATAAGCGCTAATCCCTCTGGTGGCTATCAGAGTAACCCGAGGTACAGACATTATCATTGACGAGTTACATGTCGAGAAAATGAGAAAGTTTATGCATTTTTCTTGGCGTTTGTGTGATTTTACAAGTGTTTCTACCGATAAAAAGCAAACTCAAATGCCCCTTCCCATAGATTTCTACAGCTTGGTGCAAAATTTCGATTTTGGATGGGAGAAACTTCCTTTAGCAAGTCGGACCTGGAAGGGTTGAAGAATCGATAAAAACTTTGGCAACTTGTAACTCAAAATTGGCAAACTAAGAAACAAGATTTATGATAGTCTGTTACATGCATTTTACCGATGATGATCATTTTTATAGAGGTAAGCACGAATTGCTCATGAAATATTAGATAACATTCATGAAGACAATTGTTTTACAGGCCCCTAATCCAAGCAGAGAAAGTTACTTATGAGGTAATCTATGCCTTACAGAAATCTGCTCGTTGAACTGATCATTAAGAACAAAGTAAATGTTTTAGTGATAGAACTGACCGATTGAAACAAAAGAGTTTGAACAAGGAAATATCTGGTAATGAATACTTCGCTCAAAGTGCTTCTGCCGATGAACTCAAAGCTGTACAAGGCTTATCGGTTACAGCTTTTTCAAGACCAACCATATGAGTATTGGAAGAATTTATTTGTCAATCCATAATAAATAAGGCTTACGGTACAAGTAGCATTAGTTTTATGTGAATGTATTCATTTCATTCATAATATATTGTGTGAATTCAGTCGTTCCCTATATAAATAGTAAAGTAATGAGTATTTTTGTCTATTATTCCAAAAAGTATGTTTGACCATACTATCTGTTTTTCTACTTTTTGAGCAGATTATCTGAGTTCTGAGGGGGTATTTGATCAATAATCAACTTGGGTAGATAAAAGGGTTGGAAGTTTATTAGTTTTTGCAAATATCATGCAACATTATATCACATGCATCTTCTTGAACAGCTCAGATTTCATCGGCAGAAGCACTTTGACCGAAGAGTATTCATCACCAGATATTTCCTTTTTGAGAATCTTTTGTTTCAATCAGTCAGTTCTATCACTTAAGTTAAGTTGTTCCTTAATGATCTGTTCAACAGGCAGATTTCTGGAAGGCACAGCATTCCTCCTATGTAACTTTCTCTGCTTGGATTATGGACCTGGAAAGAAATTTTCTTCACGAATGTGATCTAATATTTCATGAGTAATGCATGCTTACCTCTATAAAAATGATCATCATCGGTAAAATGCAGGTAACAGACTCAACACTTGTAAAATCACATAAACGCCAAGAAAAATGCATAAACTTTCCCATTTTCTCGACATTTCTTTTAACTTGTCAATGATAATGTCTGTACCTCGGGTTACTCTGATAGCCACCAGAGGAAGTAGCGCTTATCTTCATTCGTCAATAGTGGGAAGTTGAACAAACAAAAGTTCAGACAATGAAACTTTATTTTCCAAACATATCTTATAAAGTATGAAAGATTCTTCAGAATAATTTGGGGATATATCAAACATAATATTCGAAATATCCAAAATTACTCAAATAGTTTGTCAACATATTATTCCATTAATCATCCCTCAACCCCTCGTCAATGAACCCTAGTGTACAGGGTGATTCATTAAGGGTGGCCACCGGCCGTATCTCGGAAACCGTTTATCCTATGACTTCCGGAAAAAAAATCTTATGACAAATTCGGCCTCTAGAAAATGATTAAAAATATTTTCAAGTTCGTAGTTCCCCACTAGAGGGCGCAATCTATCACTTGCAAAATATAATCTCATTTTTTACGAAATATTCTCCTGCTAATAGTGGTAAAGAATAATAAAATGAGAATCTACTCTTTCTATTCAACAACTTTTGTTTCAGTAATTTTTCTATATTTCCTATTTTTTAGTGATGGGATGGATTAACTTTTCTTCACGAAAAAAACATTCTTACTCCTGTATGGGTGAACCGATTTTTACGTAATTAAATTTCATTCGAAGGCCATCGAAAGCAGATCACAGAAACATATGACAACAATATACCGGGTGATCCAATTGAAAACTACAGACTGTTTTATGTCACTTCGCCCTATTTGTGCGTTTTACTGGAAAATTTCAAATGCAATGCTATGATTCTAACCGAGTGAGAATAAGCCAAGCATTATCACCTACAGACAGATATCATAGGTCGTTTCGGAGTTATTGACATTTTTGTAAATTTTCATCAATGTTGATCCTTTCTGTGAGCTTGAATTAACAAGGAAGTGACTTTATGCGTCATGACAACGCAGCAAAATACTCAACACACATGAAATAACAATGATGCGATAAAATAAAACAAAAATCAGCAACAACGAAAATATTTGAACAGAAAAACAACACTTACACCTAATCAATTCAAATATTTAAAATTTTAAAAAAAAAATATTTTACACACATAAATTTAGTCTTTCTTTCGTCGAGTTGACACTGGCCACAATTTCAGTATGAGAAGAAGCTGCCTGTCGAAATCTATTTTGAAAATTAAGTCTTTATCATCCCCCAAAAATAAAAATCTCAATATAACTCTTTGAGAATACGTTATTTGAATATTCTCTAACATTAGCAGCATAATGCGCCGGGCAACCATCTTGTTGATACCACATATCTAACCTGGTTTGAATAGCAATATTTTCTAAAAGAATTGGAAGATCTTCCGTTAAAATTTCAAGCACCTTTGTCTTGTTAATAAGCCAAAACTTTTATGATATTATCCTCATTACGGCTTCTACGTTTTCTATTTTTTCTTCCAAGAATTGAACCTTACCAGTTTCTCGCACTCTTCGTGTCAATCTTTTGAATACCCTTTTGGAATGACGACGTCTTTCAGAATATCGTATCGGGTATTCCCTTTCAGCTACTGCATTTTCTAAACATTCAAAATGAACATTAAGCATATCATATGCTTCTTCATTTGAATAATGGCATCATAAAATAGTGGTTTGCAATCGTCCTAAAAAACTTTTACAGCTATAGATACCGAAAATGAACAGTATCGCCAAAGCTTACTGGTTCTAAATCAGCTTGTTTCGTTGTTTTGATGAGTTTTTTCCTTTCATCTAATTGTTTAGAGATGAAATAACTCAATTCCTCCTGCATTTCACAGGGTTGATCAATACTTATCAAAATTTACAAAAATGTCAATAACTCCGAAACGACCAATGATATCTGTCTGCGATTTTAAAAAGTCAGTAGGTGATAATGCTTGGCTTATTCTCACTCGGTTAGAATCATAGCATTGCATTTGAAATTTTCCAGTAAAACGCACAAATAGGGCGAAGTGACATAAAGCAATCTGTAGTTTTTAATTGGACCACCCGGTATATTGTTGTCATATGTACCTGTGATCTGCTTTCGATTGCCTTCGAATGAAATCTAATTACGTGAAAATCGGTTCACCCATACAGGAGTAAGAATGTTTTTTTCGTAAAGAAAAGTTTATCCATCCCATCACTAAAAAATAGGAAATATAGAAAAATTACTGAAACAAAAGTTGTTGAATAGAAAGTGTAGATTCTTATTTTATTATTCTTTACCACTGTCAGCTGGAGAATATTTCGTAAAAAATGAGATTATATTTTACAAGTGATAGATTGCGCCCTTTAGTGGGGAACTACGAACTTGAAAATATTTTTAATCATTTTCTAGGGGCCGAGTTTGTCATTAGATTTTTTTTCCGGAAGTCATAGGACTAACGGTTTCCGAGATACGGCCGGTGGCCAACCTTAATGAATCACCCTGTACAATAACATTTTCATGCAAAAACAACGAACAAACCTCATGAGTAGAGTAGATGTACTCCAATAATTGAACAGGCCAGTTCTACAATGTTAAACTAGTCCAAAATAGCAACTGGCGAGGATTTCAGATTACAAAACGCAAACCTTTCTATATTTTAAACTTCAGTTCGTTATAATGTTCAATTATTTCACTATACCATGCTCTCACAACTAATCAAAGTTTCCACACCAACACGAACCTCACAATGAACATCCTACCTACTGGTAATTTCAAGAGCCTACATCAGTTTTGAACTTGTTCATGTCTACTGTTTTTTCATCCTGTATCCCTAATTCGTTACCTCCTGAATCGAAATTACATGGTGCAATCGTGCTAATAGCTAGGGAAAACTATTCCAACCTGCAGGTTTATGAGTTGAGTAAACTACGGCAACTCAGTCTAACAATTCTATTCGCAAATTCGAAACAGAAAATATGAATGGAAATACGTAGAGTGCATATCGAAACCAGTTGTCACAAAGGATGGATCCTGAATTCTGTATGGAGTTTGCTTTGTTTTCGAATTGTTTATTTTATCGAATGGAAATCAGATTTAATTATTCACCTCATTCAAAGTGGTGCTGAAGGTAATAGGATATGCTTGTAAACAGATGAGGTAATGAGATCGGTTATAAGCCATGACAGTTAGAATTTCGGGAAATCAGTGCACACTAGTGAGCCTGACTGTTTTCTTGTGATTTGTAAAAAAATCCAGAGGTGAACGGAAATGATACTTTAAAAGCTGAATTCTACAAGAGTTAGAACCCACCATTTCATCGATTCTTTCATAAGATTCTTTGATGGACCACTGATCAATTCAGTTGACATATGAATCGTAATTACAATTGGAAAACACATAGTAATTCAATTATCGATTTAAGGATATTATTTTGGTTGTTTCCACTTCCATGAAGAAAACTGTTACAAATAAAATGAAATATTTATGTATAACGCCCTTGAGAATTGCAGGACTCGAACTATTTGTCAGGTAGATTCTTGAGAAAATTTTACCTGATGAACAAGTAAGCTGTAATGCTTAAGAGCAAACACATTTCGCGCATTCAGCCACATTCAAGTTTAATAAATCTTCGTTGATATCCCAAGGTAAAGAAGGCACTTGCCCACGGTCTGCACGCTTTAACGTCGCCAATAGCCGGAAAAATATTGGAGTTCGGAGAAATTTCGACGTTGATAGGAGAAAACGGGGTGTCGTACTGCTTCGGGCTTATTTTTTGAGAATTTTTTTTTGTGTACTTAATTCTTTTGTGAGAATGAGCAATGTTGGTTAGTTTTCCATTTTTTACTCCATTTTAGTTTTCACTTCCGGAAAATTCTTGAATATAAAAAAATGGCAACATTGCGTATCCTCACGATTTTTTCAACCACTTGCAGCCAAAAAAATTTTTGAGAAAACAAACTCTGGCTTCCACGTCACCCCGTTATATTCGAGGTATTGCTTGCTCTTGAGAGTCTACAACAGACTCCTTAATCAAACAATTAAACTATAATTTGCAGAATTATTCACTCGCAATACTTATGATGAAATTGGCATTTTCCAAAATAACAGCAACGCAGATTCACTCGAAATTGAAATTATTCAATTCTACCCCTCTTTTAGTGAGTTTGACCAATATATCGTCCATTTCTATGGAATAATGGGCGAAATCATTTTCCCCATCTATCAAAATTCAGGACTCTTCAATTTTTCTCTACAGATTCCTTGCTTCCGTCATCAGTATTTTTGTATTTTCATAGTCTATCATGTTATTTCCAATGGTCGAACTTACATGATTCGCTATTTGAGATCTATGTATGTCTTGTCTTCTTTAGGTTGTCTTGTGCTCTCGTTTTCTTACATCATGTAAGGTCGTGATGTTTTTCATGAATATATGTCTTTCCACTAAATAGGATATTAAAAACAAAAATATTTTATATCTGTTTTTATGAGGTTGTTCTGGGGAATATCACTTTACTGTTTCGTCATAATGCCTTTAATTTTAGAACGTTGGGCTGAAATTGGTCGCAACAACTAGGTTAGACTCCCTGATGAAGAATTCGTGGTCAAATTTGATTTGGTCCGTCTGACCGTCTGCGCTCTAACTTTCGAAAGAAAAGTTCTGGAGTCTTGAACTTTTCGGGTTATCTTTCGATCCTGAATATCTCGGATGAGTTCGTTAATGGGCTGAATACGACCAATGGTTTCAGTGTTATTGCTATCCGAATTCTGATTCCTCTATAATAAAAATATATTCATCCGATCGAATTGAAACTTGATTCCTAGATGCGTAGTATCACAATAAAGACTAATGCAAAATTGATTCAATTCCTATCTTTATATATAAATAGGTACAGTGAAATTTCAAATGGGTGCATCTGATTGATCTGATTGTGCACTCAAGATCTTGATTTTTACATTGATACCAAGATGTTGTTTATGAGCGCAAAATTTATCTTTTTTCTTCAATGATGTACTTGACATATTTTCAATTTCAATTTATTTTCAACATTATGGATAATAGTTACAGTTTCATTACATGTTGCTTCTGCAACGTGGGAGTCTGTATTCTTTTGGTTCCCAGGAATATGCCCGAAATTCAATATTTTTGGTTTAAATCAATTGACACCGGCTTTAAGAGCATTTTATCTCAAGCCAACAATAAAGTATGTTTTTGCATGACAGAAAACACTCAGATAAAATTCAAGCTCTTAGCATTCCAGGAATCGGAACTTAATGGGTGGTATACTTCGGCTATTCAAAGAATCCAGACATCACATGTGACAGTTTATAGAATTTATCATCTTAGACTATTTAGGGAAATTTCCTTCACACATTTGTGCTTGCTCTTTCACACCAGCCTATCCGAGGTGTTTTTTCGGATTATAGAAGGGCGTCGCTTTCTTCAAAAAACCAATCAAAATTTATATTCTCCCTCTACAATGTGAAGAAGGGAATTTTCTTAATTTGGGTTTCGTTAGTTTTTAGACATTCTTCATTTGAATAGACAAACAAGACTTGTATGTTAATGTTTGTGTTGTAAAAATCGTAAGTTCTCATTTGAAAGTCGCTTAGACCTTGCTATCGAATAAGATATAGAAGGAAGATTCTATTGTGCAAATCACTTGTATACCACTTCGGTCTTGTTATCTAATACAGATACAAGACATTTTTGTTACGTGTTAAAAGTCCGTTTTTAATAAACCTCAACACCATTTTCGTGTCATAAATGCAACGATATTGATCAACTGGTCAATAAGTCCTTCAATTATCTGCTTATTTCAGAAGCATCAGCATTTCTGATAAAGAACAGAAAAATATCTCAAGGTCGTTTCTTCATTTTGATAACGACAGAATTAATCAATTGCGATTAATTCACCCACACGGAGTCTCTATTATTGAAATCCCCAAAACACCTGAATAAACCAATTCAGGTCAAAACATTACATACAGATACAAACCCCAACGAACAAAACACAGACTGGCAATATGCATGTTCGTGCCAGCTCATCGGAAGCTTCTCGGAAGATATAACTGATAAAAACCTCAACTTCTTCTTTTCAAATATGTCAGCCTGCAATTCTTGAATATTTCGGTGGATCTCGTTAGAGCAAATTCGCACATACTTGAATCATTCAGCTAATACCAATTGTTTTGATTTTTCGTGCCAATCGATGATAATTTTTGCCAAGCCCAATATCTGCAAATTCCGAATACTCTCGACGAATACCCTTGAAATTTGTAAATATATACAGGATGGCCAATTTGGACGAATGAAAGTTGAGGTTATTTTCGTTTCAATCCAGAGTAGATTTATATGAAAAAAAAGCCTATCCTAATCTGTATATTAGTTATAGTAATGAAACAAATTATTTTGAGATTTTCGTTAAAAATCTGTCTTGGGTTGCACATTATATGGAAAAGGGACTGCCTAAATCGAGAGAACCGAATATTGAATCTATAATGTGGGTACAAAATCCTCACAGGGGACGGCAATATCAGGATCGCATATCTCAGCCAAAATTAAATTTCATGATTGTGAACGAGATGAAAATATGCGGAGAATGTCGAGGACTTTCCGGAAGAAGGCGAATATTCATGCCCTTCAGGCAAACACTTTTCACCCCATCATATAACTCGTAGTCCTCTTTCTTGTAACCCAGCCTAACTTCGAAGGAATTCTGATTTTATTGGCCAGCCTATATGCGATCAGACGGTAGGGCAATTTAACGATATTCCTACTTTTATCGATCGAATATCTGGAAAAACCCAAAAAGTTCACGAAATAGATGATCACTTTGCAGAATTTAAATGGAAAGGTGATGTTTACAGAATTTTCCGAATTGTGGGTATTCCCCATATTTTTTCACTAACCTGTATGGAATAATCGTAAGTAATATCATAAGGGCATCTAATTTTTCCGAAAGAAATCGAAAAAACACGTTGCTGAGTAATATTTTAACAAGAAGCATGAGTGCTGGTGGCAACAAAAATCTGAGTCGAAAACGAGGATTTTTGCACCTGCACGAATGCTTTTAGTTAAAAAATATTACTTTGCAATTTGTTTTTTCGATTTTTTTCACAGGAAAAATTAGATGCCCGAATGGTATTTAACAAGACTATTTCATAAGTATGAGATTATTCTGCATGCATTATGTATAGGTATTGATTTGAAAACTGAAAAACAGGTACCTAATTAATTACGTTTGTTTTCAAAGGTATTGTAATTTTTGGTGACAATAACTTTTGTTAGCGTGTTAGTTTTGCCGCGGGTAAACTGCTGACAGCTCCTGCCAAACAGTTTTTCCATCTAGACACCATTTGTCTTGAAACTTTAAAAAATTAAAAAATAGTTTTAGCTCTAATTTTGAAAAACTGTTGTAAAATATCAACTTCAGACTATGTATATAATGAAATAAAAATCTGATGAATAGTTTCAAAATAAAATTCGTAACGATCAAGTTCGAGCCATAACAATTTTTCATTTCTCGAAATATTGGAAAAAATAGCAGACCCATTCCCGTATTGGGAATGGTTTTTCTTAGGAGCTGGTAGCCGGTAGCCAGATTCTCAAATAAGTTCTCTACGATTTCGTTGAACATATATCCTTATGAGAATGAGCAGTATTTTTTTCGATATATCAGACAATCAGGTCGATTCTGTTTACGTATTGCTATGAACATAGCTATTCTAGTCATATTGCTATCTTTCTAATTTATAGCAATATGGCCATGATATAACGTATTCTGTGGCGAGTCTTATGGCAATGTTTGTTATGAATTTTGTCATATCAATATTGCTATCATGGACTTCCATAATCAGTGATTTTAGAGCTGACAACACTGTATTTTGTTACATTAGAGCTACAAGGAAAAAGAAAATAGATATTAATGATTTCGCATACATAACTTCTATCTACGGCTTGTAAACATCGACATAATAACAAATAATATCACACAAAAGGAGTCAAATTGACCAATAACCAATTACCTGGATACCAATAGAATATTGCTTAACAGAAATCAAATGCAGCAATATTATTCAGACGTTAATGATTCGAAATTCGATTAACTATTTTGTTGGCACCTCAAGGGGATTGCTGTGGTTCAGATGATCAGAATAATCATCTCAGTTATTGTCTATGCCTGTATTTTAGTCTCAGAATTGCCCTTGAAATTAATTATTCTAGAGAATCTTGAACACATTTCCATCAGCATATACTTTTTTTTTATTCATGTAAACATCGACATATCTAAAAATGTTACGATACAGAAAATGTTGGGGATTCGAGCTGAAAATCCAAAGTTTTTATGTCCTAGTTATCTAGACTGTCCAAACAAAACACATAAGTCACAATTGCCGACTAAACATTAATAGGTCTCTTGCATGTAACACGAATGATCATATTTGCATGTTTTCCTCATTCTATATCGATACAAAATCATAATGTATGATATTACACACTCGTCAGATCGCTTCTACGTCACTCGTTATTGTACGATTCACCGATCGATACAGCCCGACGTTGTATATTGGCTTGCTAGAGAGAAAAGTATACGAGAAAAGGGAGAGAGTGGAAATATCCCCATACGTCACGAAAACCGCGAAGCTTCGTCCGTTTAAACAACCGACATGCGGAGCCAAATTTAAAAGAGCATTTTCTCGTTAAATATTGAAATTGTTGATGACGGTTAAAGTTTTTCAGTAGTCTTACGGATAGAATATTTGATTTCAATGATAAAAAAAAATTCATGCAAGAGACCTATTGTGTCATCTCTAATCTCTGATTAGTAGCGTCCAGGGGTATGAAACTCCTTCGCTTATCATGGAAACAGGCGACCCCAGCATTTAGAGAGAGATATTTGCCACTTTTTTTATGAAAAATCATTACTTTTTAACCTATAACTGAAAACTGTACTGAAATACCGAAATGTAGCAAAACTAGTTTCGATTAAAACGAAACCAAAATTTATGTTCAATGATGGCTTATGAAGAAGGTATATTATAAGGTTAATTCACTTTAAGCATCCATTATCCTATTGAATTTCAGATTATAAGCAAGTCAGTGGCTTATTCAGATTGTGATCGGATCCAATGGACTAAGTTGCCAACAATCAGTTCACATTTTTCTATTTGGAAGCTTGGTTTGATAATGATCGAAAATGAATATTTCGGCTAGAAATCTTCGACGTATGTTGAGACTAATTATTATTTGTATATATCACTTACATTTTTACACGAACAAAATTTAATTGGATTAGAATTTTTTGTGTTATAGAGCTAGCTCATAGCATCAAGAATGTTTATAAGGTTTCCTTGAACGGGTCGAATCATTGGCCAGTTCTAGTTGGGAATTTCGAAACGCAACACATATGTTTGTGATAACTGGATGTTTCAATTTTTCAGATTCATTCCCATGTAAAATTTATTTTCGATATCAATAACTATTTGAAGTAAATTATTATATTTTGGATCAATGAGGATCCTTCAACAAATTAACCTATCTGAGTAGTTAATCTCTGGATTCAATCATAATAAATGATCATTCTGTAGCGGATATGTGAGATGTATTTGACTTAATACATTTTCAGATAATAGGTTTGTTTGATTTATGATTCATAGGAGACAATAAAAATTCCAATATTTCAAATGTATAAAGGTGCCTGCAGGAATATTTGAATCGCTGTCATTTTTCCCGCCAGGACCCCAAAAGATGGCGGCCACTCTGTTTCTCTGATTTAGTAGGGAGTTAGCACTTCTAGGATAATCTTATTCTATGGTGGCGTCCGTGTAGCTGGCGTCAGTGTGTATCCCCAGTTCGGTCCCAGGATTTAGTAGGAAAATAAATGAAAGTGAAAGCACCATCATTCTAATCATCTCGTTGCCGGATTCATGGAAACTTCGATGTATCCGAAAATTACAAACGTTCCCACAGAAAGATCAAACCCATTCGCCTGATTGAAACAGGCATTATAACAAATGGGTGACTGAACAGATGCGCAAAGTGTGTAAGTTATAGGTTGTAGAAGGGTGTCTTAACCTACCAATAATCCCATGTTGCATGACGGCAGAATGAAACTATTATCTAGGCCGATATTTCAGGCGCATACCGCAACGACAGAGTCTCGCGGTATGCGGTTAGTTAAGACAGGTGGAGAACTGTTGAACTAGCTGAATTATAGAGAAGATCCAGCCGGTGAAATATGACCACTCCGTACGAAGTTATAGAAATGAATGGCCCTATGAATTATGGAATCGTGTTCCGTGTAAGTATAATGGATACCTGGATGTATCCAGCTGCCAAACTGTATGTCATTGGTTTAAGGGATGATTATTGGAAAACGTGTTGCCATTTGGTAGGTTGTTTTCTGAGTTATTGATGATGTATCATAAATAAATAAATAGATATTTATCTATTTCTGAGACGAAAAAGTTTTGTTTCAATTCCATAATGACGTATTCGTGGTCATATTCAATTATTTAGAGGGGAGATTTTTGAGAATGTGCTAAGGATTGAAGGTCGTCAGAGGAGTTTCATGATGGGCAAATTCTGCCGAACGGCTACGGAGTTACACTTTCAAACCGGATTCCGGATTGGGCGTACTATTCAACACAAAAAATAAGCTGTTTTTTCATCATGACCTACAATGAGCATTGTACACCAGTGCAGATCTTGTGGCACTGGAACTCACTGCAATTTTCGTTTAAAACTTCTGTTTAAAATTGAACATTTCGAATACGGATCCAAATTTGCGCACTGCACATTTTCGCAGATTCACTAGTTTATATTTGTATATCTGAAACCTGATAGCATTGAACAGAGCAATTATTTTTCCCCTCCTTCACCCAACAATGGAACACCAGCCAGAAATTCACGAAGAAAGTTGCGCTGCAATAGGCTGTTGGAAAACTTGTTTTTCCGGTCTCGTCATCTCACAATTCGTAAGAATTCATGACTCCCAATCAGCTCCTGTTAAGACTTACATCAATTTGCTTAGCTTTGTTCTCCAAAATCCAATTGTTCTACTCAATTTTAATTATTAGGTACAACTAGTGTGATAACCTGGTAAACAACTAATATTATTTAATTCTGCTCAAACTACTCGTTTGATCTATTATTCACGTTCACATCGAATATGGTGCACATTGTTGAAATGAAATCGGTTGTTAGTCGGATCGTTTAGATATCGATTTCATATTTGGTTAGTTTCATTCTGCATTGATTATTGTCTCTCGAAAATAATGTTGAGCATTATTTGATTCTAGTGGAATTAATGTAGTAATTTCACTCTGATCGAATAATTATTAATGGCTTCTCCCACATGTTCATCTCCATTGTACTTTAAATAAGTTAAATTCAGATAGAAGCAATGCATATTTTTATTAATCGGAATTAATTTAAGTTTGCCTTGATCTCAATGAATCTTGCTATTTACTTATCCAATGAATACCTGAATTATTGACCACTTATTGCACTGTCTTTTGTACACTCAATATTGACCTCCCTAAATTAATTGATTCAGTTTTCGTAACCTACTCAATTACATTTCTCACTTTTAGTATCTGTTGACTGTGATTTCATTTTGTATCATTCTCAATTTATTCTCTCACTTTTGACAGTGATAGTTGAGTTAACGATTGCTTTAATTGTGAGTCATCCTTATTCATTTTTCCTGCTCCTATTATATTCGGAAAATTGATATTTGAAAATTCATTATCAGCAACTCAAAAATGGCCAGATGTCAAAATGGCGGAATGCAGTAACTTCTTCTTTCATTATATGAAAATGTAGTTTCATATTAATTTTGAATAGTATATCTCCCTTCTTTTTCTTTTGTAGCAAAAAACTTTATTCACTCGTAAAACTCAAATCACTTGTACTTTTATACAGACTCATTTTGCTGCATTCGTATTGTCTACTCAAATTAACATAGATACTTATTTTTAAACCGTACTGTCACAGTCTTACCAGTTGCTTTTGAGGTTGTCACTGTTAGTAAACCTATTTTTCTAGTGGAATTTACCCCACTCACTGATTTATTTGCACTTATAGTCCATCACTGTAAATGTGTTGTTCTGATAACAATTTTGACTCCAAATTCTTTTTTATGTATGATTATGCCTCTCAATTGTTCAGTACAATGTATATGTGAATAAATCGTTTTCAAACAATTTTATTCAACTCAATCATCTGTAACAGTCAATTGCTAATTAATTCGACAAAATCTGAACACCCGATTTTGAACAACTTCCACTATGTTCATTGCTGAAATGTGGTTACGAAGTTATGACATTGTACTGTTTGAGGTTAAGTAGATTATATGTGTTTATATGAATATAAATATAAATGTCTCTCCGCCGATGAGGACACTAATGTGTGTAATTTCTAGCAACAATTACAGTAAAATACATAATAATACAATTGTTTGCAAAAACTAAAAGAGC
Organism: Myrrha octodecimguttata; assembly: GCA_958510865.1. Taxonomy (NCBI): domain Eukaryota; kingdom Metazoa; phylum Arthropoda; class Insecta; order Coleoptera; family Coccinellidae; genus Myrrha; species Myrrha octodecimguttata. The sequence goes on along the minus strand of OY294058.1, from coordinate 44,673,107 downwards.
ATAGAAAACAATTATCTTTAGTTTGCGTAGAATGATTGAACTGATTGAAATACACTGCCCTGCATTCATCTGCATTGGCAGTAAGAAGAAAGTGGAGAATGATGTACAATGACATTTTCATTGAGGAACAAACCTGGTGGGTAGTTTTTATGCTCTAAAAATTGAGTGGTGATCGTTTTGATGATTGAATAAAAGGATGAAACATTATCTCAGAATATGTCATATACCGCAGAAATTTTCAAGCTGATATTTTACAACCTAGTACCGATTGGCAATAAGTTCTTTTGACAATAAAATTTTGAATTGAAATTGATACAAGTCCTTTTGCCTGTTCTTTCTTTTTTCGAAAATAAATTTTGAATAAAAACAATGTTTTCAAAATTGACTTGCAGCGCGATCACAACCAAATTTCGCAAAAAGTTGCATGTACTAACGCTCCAACTAATTGCCAAGTTTCAAAGAACCCATTGAAATCGTGAAAGAAGCAAGAAATATTACACTTAACGAGGTTCTACCACTTCGCGATAAGAAGGTATTGTATTCTTCCTTCCATAGAAGAGAATTTTTCCACTAGAATTTGATATCGGCAAATGCTCCAACTCATTTGAATTTCAATAGGAAACCATAAATAAGTTACCACTGTGTATTCTCGAGTTGGGTAGACTTTTCGAGCCTAAACACTTCGCGAGAACTTTCATGCCGGAAGCGGAAAAGTTTAGGAGTTTTATAGATGAGAGTTCACTGTTTGTATTTAAGCCTTGGTGCTATACGATTCACGAAATCTGTTTAATTTCGAATCTGCTTGGGAAGTTTCGAGCTGTTTGGTTTAAACGCCTGATTGAGCTCCTTCTTGTCGGATTATGGTGGAAATAAGGAAGTATTTGATGGCCATACAGAAAGCTGAGATGTAACGTGACGAATATTCATGATGGTCCTAGACTGGAGTACCTACGTTCATCATTGCAGATGTACTGAATCTTATAAAATGCAGATCATTAGTTTTATCGATAGAAAAAGGGGATTAGCATGGATTGTCGTCAACTAAAAATATTTATATTATTCACTTAAATGAAAACCTAGGAAAGCACTGACATGAAGTCGGTAGCTTTTGCGCGCATGTTCAGATTCGTTGCCAAAGCGGTCATCTTTTCTTTGATTTTATTTTGCATGTTCTGTATGAATCCTCAAGCTTTCATTTTTTTCCATCAAATACTCTATTTCAATTATAGGTTATCTGTATTTTAGAGGGTAGGTTTGGAGCTTAATTACGAAGACCAAATGAGTGAATGGGTAGAATCTACCCAATGATTCCGCAGATATACCCATTCAAAATTTGATATACCCAATATTACCCAAGACTACAGCTAAGATCAAACTGAAATCTAAAACTTGATCCAAAAATAACGGTTTGAAGGTTCGTACAGAATTTCGTGAGAATAATATAATCAGAAGATCGCAGAATATAAAGGGTGTTTCAAATTGCGCGCTTTTTTAAGAATAAATAAAATATAGATGACGCACTGAATTCGTCTGGGTATTTCGACATTTTAGAAGTGTGTGTACACGATACAACAATGCGTTCAAATTGTTGAATTATTTTATGAAAATCAGCGTTTCGTGAAAACGTGTGTTTTCAGAAAATTACGTTGATTTTATGGTCTATATAATCGTCCATCTCGAAGCACTATTGGTCGAATCATTAAAAAATTTGAAGATACCGGTTCGGTGGAAGATCAATAGGGTGAAAAATACAGTCGTAGCGGTCGTTCACAAGAAAATATTGATTTGGTTCGTGAAAGTGTTGCTAAAGATCCTGGAATATCCATTAGACGACGTTCACAACAAGTTGGATTCAGTGGGTCCACAACATGGCGTATTTTACACAAGGATTCAATGAATATTTATCTAGAGGACATTTGGTTTCAACAGGATGGCGCTACTCCTCACTTTGCAAATGACACAATTGATTTATTGAGACAAAAATTTCCTGGACGAATAATCTCCAGAAACGGTAATGTCAATTGGCCACCAAGATCATGTGATTTGACACTGATGTACTATTTTCTTTGGGGTTATGTGAAAAGCCAGGTCTATAGGAATAATCCACAATCGAGTCCTGAAGCAAAGGATGAAATTATTTGTGTCATTAGTGAGATAGAGACTCAATTATGTCGAAATGTCATTGAAAATTTTAACAAAAGAGTGGACGTCTGTAGAGCTGCGAGAGGAAGCCATCTGACAGATATTATTTTTCGTATATAAATGTCATAACTGATACTTCAATTGCCTGTAAAAAGTTTTCGGAAATGAATGAAGTTATGTGTTTTATTTATTCTCAAAAAAAACGCGCAATTTGAAACCCCCTTTAGTTGAAAATTTGATAGTTCATAACTTTGGGTGTTGGTACGTTTTCTCGATTTTGCGAAATAACCATGATGAATTCATCACATTAATCAAAAGCAACTTGACAGACATATTGAGGAAGGAATAAAATTGTGTTGTGCTTCAGAAATGCGTCAGAAACGTTGTGAACTCCGCAGGGTTGAATATTCAGTGCGAAAACGAATTGTTTATGTATTGAACAAGGCGGTGGACATTTCGAACAATTCACATAAGAAGAAATAGTCTGTTCTCATTCCATTTCTCCAAAAAATCTCTACTATTAAAATTAAAATTATTCGTATAAATTATTTTGATTCTACAGATAAATTCATGAATTCCCTGAAAATATCTTTGATATTCAATCATAAAAAGCATCAGAATAGAGAGAATTTAGGTTTCAAATATTACAACTTTCTCGTTTTTGCGCACATGTTCTAGGGGAACAGCGTGCTATCGTTTTGTCCAAATGTCTGTAATTTTCGATGATTGGGCCGAAAATGATCTGGAACGACTAGATTGGACTCACTGATGACGAATCCGGTGTCAAAATCGATTCTGTCCAGCCGGCCGTGGACACTATAACTGTCAAACGGAGTGAGGTAGCAACTTGAATCTTTCAGGGTAGGTCGCGCATTGGAATGCCGCGTTCAAATTCGGTTATGGGCCAGATCGGTCGAATAGTTTCGATGTTATAGCCACTTTTTTTAAAGTTATTCATTTTTTATTTCAGAAACTACTTGAGCGATTGAATTCGAACTTGGAAGTGGAGTATAACGTCGCGCAACTTTGGGCCGAATTTTGTCAGGATCATACTGTCAGTAAATTGAAAACAATTTTTTTCAAAATTTTTTTACAAACAAATTTTTTTTTTCGGAAACCGTTCATCATATCCAGGAAAAAATTCCAATCAGACTTGGAGCTTCATATTTGACAGCAGTGTTCCAAATTTCAGTTCCATACTATCCTAAGTTCTGGAGATATCGGGAAAACATATGACAAATTTCGAGGTTTTCTTCTCGATATCGTTGCTTTTTTCGGTATAACTCGAGAAATACCGATTCAATCCTGATAAAACTTCGCAGATAGTTCGAAAATGCTGAAAAACAACTTCATACAGAATTTCGTGATGATCGTGTCATTAGAACAGTTTGAAAAACAAATTTCTGTGATTTTCTTATCATATCATCCTCACTAAATTCTGTATGAACCTCCGAACTGTAATTCTTCGATCTATATTTTTGAAAATATTGGGAAAATAAAATTTTGAATTTGTATATCTACGGAATCATTGGGTGGATTTTACCCATTCACGAATTCGGCCTTCGTAATTAAGGTCCAAACCTTCTCTATAAATATCGAGTTTCTAAGTTGTTACTTTCGGAAGTTATTGTATTTAAGCAGTCGGCCGTTAGGCCGACCGTGAACACAATAACTTCCAGAAGAAACTACTTAGAAACTCGATATTTGTAGAGTAGGTTTGGGGCTTAATTAGGACGGTCGTTTTCGTGAATAGGTAAAATCCGCCCAATGATTCCGTAAATATACCCATTCAAAATTTTATTTTTCCAATATTTAGAAAAATACAGATTAGATCGAATTGAAATCCAGTAATTTATCGAAAAAAAAAATCTGGAAAAGCAAAATTTGTTGCAGAAGCGGTCATCTACATTGAACATGCGCGCAAAAGCTGCTGCCTTCACGGCAGTGCTTTTCTAGATTGGTTATCTTTTCAGCCAGGATATTATGGCAGATGACAAGCAGCTAGCAAAAAAGTTGATATGTCATTCGGAGAACAATAAATGGGGTATTTTCTGTTGAAAAGAAAACATGTCCATATAATGGATAATTTTTTATCGGAAAAACCATCAGAAATATATGACTGACTTTGTTCACTTCAGAATCGTGATAGTCATTTCCTTACCACGCCAGCAATAACAAATTTTCAGCACACAAAAATTGTTATCTTGTTGCAAATTTATTACCATTTCCGAATATGTGATGAAATTTAAAGAGACTGCAAGAATAGCTGAAGTATAAAGATTTCTAGGAAAAACTTGTAGGTAATATTTGGTGAAATCAAGAAATGTAAAATTGAAGAATAACCGTAAACATTTCGGACATGTGTTATGTGATATTTCTTGTTGCAAATCACATGTGTATTCTAACCCAGAAGTTTGGCTCTTTTAAATTAGACACTCTGTATATGCATATATTATATCGATAATTGTAATTGAGATGTGGTCGGCTAATGCTCATGCCTCAAGTAAATATGACGAATTCGTTTCAACATCGGATTTGACATATTTTGTTCGACATGGACAATGGATCCAGAGGCTATCAATTAAATGAATTTCGTCAAAAAATCTGCTGTTCTCGGAATAACTGAATCCAACTCAATTTAATCGTACTGTGGAAATATGAAAATTTTCTCATTATCCTCGTTCCCTAAACGGGCCACGACCAAAAAGACATCGGCCTCCGGAACGTAGTAAAATCATTGAAAATTCGATATTCCAGGATTCCACGCCTTCGTCCGGCTCAAAATATGAGATAACGAACTGCACGAACGTCGTACGTTACGGAAACGGCCCGTAATTTTCGTAATTTAATTCCGCTTCGACCAATGCGGTCCCCGGCGATGGGGCAGAAGGGTTTACAACAGGGGGTAACAATTTCCATCCAGATAAATTCAATTAGAACGATCTGGATTTAAGAGCGGCGCATACTACGGAATTGGGGATTAACTCGGATTTATTGGAGGAAACAAACAGTTGCGGCAATTAATACGTCTGGGGATGTGGTGTCGGTTGTTATGAAATATATTGCTGTTTGTCTGCCAAATTACCAGCAGTGGTCTTTCTATTTTTGTATGGAAAAGGGAGAAAATACTGGCTTAAATTTGGGACCATTTGAACCCTCAACTGGGTTCGAATGTGCGAACCGAACTGCAAATTTAATTTCATTGCGGATGGTATGGACCATAGAATAACATATGCTCCCTACTAAATCCGAGAAATAGAGTAACTCCCATCATTTTGTGCTTTGGTGGAAAAAATGACAGCGAATTCGAATATTTGTCCGGTACCCAATACATCTGAAATATTCGGATTTGATTTTCTGCTGGTAATCATAAGTATACTTGTCAGTCGCAAATTTATCGACTCAAATAAGGCTCACATATTAGCTCCATAATGATAATAGCTTATACGTGAATCAAGAGATTTAACCACTTAAGTGGGTGGATTTGTTGGAGGATTTTCATAGCTCATGAATATATGGTTATTAGGTTACTACTTTTAACTATCATTGAACTTCACAAAGTTTGACGATATGGCATAATATGTTTCATTACAGAACGTATTTGTCGCGTTTTTGAAATTTCCAACCAGTACTGGTTAGAAATACGACCCGTTCGAAATTACTAATTTCTTCGTGATCATTATTCCCGTCATTTCGTGATACAGTTATTCATTATCCAAGAAAACATTATGTATATACCTCATTTATCTATTTGATACAGTTTTACGAAATTAAAAATTTTTCCACTCATCATTTTTTTACACAGTCTGTTGCTTCTGCAACGTGGGAGTCTGTATTCTTTTGGTTCCCAGGAATATGACCTAAATTCGATATTTTTGGTTTGAATCAATGGACACAGGCTTTAAGAGCATTTTATCGCAAGCCAACAATAAAGTATAATTTTGCATGACAGAAAATACTCAGATAAAATTCAATACTTCGGTTACTCGAAGAATCCAGACAGCCACATGTGACAGTTTATAGAATTTATCGTCCTAGACCATTTAGGGAAATTTCCTTCACACATTTGTGCTCACTCTTTCACACCAGCCAATACGAGGTGTTTTTTCGGATTTTAGAAGGGCGTCGCTTAATTCAAAAAAACCAATCAAAATTTATATTCTCCCTCTACAATGTGAAGAAGGGAATTTTCCTAATTTGGGTTTAGTTAGTTTTTAGACACCGTTCTATAGTAAAGAACAATTCGCTTTCGAATTTACAAACAAGACTTATACGTTAATGTTTGTGTTGTAAAAATCGTAACTTCTCATTTGAAAGTAGCTTCGACCTTGCTATCGAATAAGATATAGAAGGAAGATTCTATTGCGCAAATCACTTGTATACCACTTCGGTCTTTTCATCTGATACAGATACAAAAAAGTACATTTTTTTACGTGTTAAAAGTGCGTTTTTAATAAACCTCAAGACCATTTTCGTGTCTTGAGTGCAACGAGATTGATCAACTGGTCAATAAGTTCTTCAATTATCTGCTAGTTTTAGAAGCATCAACATTTCTGATAAAGATCAGAAAATATTCGTTCGTCGTGTCTTAATTTTGATAACGACAGAATTAATCAAGTGCGATTAATTCATCCACACGAGTCTCTATTATTGAAACCCCAACCCAACTGAATAAACCAATTCAGGTCAAAACACAGTCCACTTACATCCAGAGTTAATTCAAAACACTTGATATTATAAAATTTCCGAGAAGCTAGTTTTTCAATACAGAAATTTTCGATCCAATTAAAACTTGTTCTATGACAAAGATAAGTAAATTATGCAATTTATAATTGGTCTCCACAGACGTCAAAATTTCCAAGTCAAACTATTCAAGTTCAATAGATATCGAACAGACCTTCCAAACAATAAATGGACACTGTTTTTTGGTAACTATTGCATTCGATCACAAGCTGAAGAAGCCATTGGCTAATAATCTAAGATAGAATAGGACACTAATACAGAATCGACTTCGAAGGCCATGAATAAACATGAATTCTGATTTCGTTCGAATAAAAGGTGTCTTTTCAAAATTCAGTTTTCAATTATAGGCACAGAATATGAATATTACATTTTATGATTAAGAATGTTAGCGAATGATATTCGTTTCCAAGATTCATACAGACTTATCATCCCCCTGATGTAGACGGCTCTTCGCGTCCCTTTCAATAGCGTCAAGGACACGCCTCCAGATGGATAAGATAGAGTGCTGTCACGAGCATTCGTATAGATGGTCATCTATCCAAGTACTAAACGGTCCCAACCCTGCTTGGCTTTCAGATATATGTTTCTCTGCGATCTTCCAATTCTAGGAGCTCTTCAATAATTTTCCTGAATATTGGAGTCGTTGGAGGTGGGAAGATAAGACCTTCGGTCGACTGTAAACACTATAACTTTGCAAAAAAATACTTGGACTCGAAAATTTCGGAGTTTACAGCTCGAATACGGAGTTCGAGTTCAAGATGAGCAAGATTCTCCAAACGGTTAAGGAAATGAATGCATTTGGAATTTCGTCAATAATGACGAAAGTTTGGACATGATCGGATCGTAATTCATCAGGTCGATAAAGTATCACGATGAGCTCCCATTCGAACATAAAATCCATAGTTCATGTGACAACATTTATCACGTAAAATATCCCTACCTGAAATCTAAACTCCAATTTTTTGTTTTCCGTATAAAACAAAAACACGAGTATTCATCATTCCAACATCTCCAAATTATCAGATATTTCAAAAACAGTAGATACCATCGAGTTGAAATTTATCGATTGATAGTTTTCAATTACTACTTGGAAAAATTAAGGCCTTTTTATCTGTTTTGATAACGGGACCGAAACCATATTCAGCCTTAGTCTACTTCAAGATTCATCATGAAAGTTGACATATTTTTCTGCGATTTCTCTGATAATTAAAATCGGATCGAACTGAAATTTGGTACTATCCTGTAAAATATTAGCTAAACCTGTGCAGAATTTTATTGAGATCTGATGAATGGTCCTCGAAAGAACAGTTCGAAAAAATTCTCTGGAATTTACTTATAATACTCCCAACAAAATTTCGCGAGCAGTTCGGCGTTGGTATTCTACTACATATTAACAATAATAATAATAATGATAAAAGAATTCATTTTCAGAATGACCATAACTGACAAAGTGAAAACAAGTCGAAACTTTCTAACTGATCGCGTATGTTCCTAAGATATTGGGAAAATATCCACAAAAAGTCGAACTAGTTTAATTCCGAAACCGCAATATAACTTGAAAGTTCCAAGTTATTTAGCTCTTTTCCTCCTAAAATTCCGTCTAAAAATATCTTGTTAACGACCGGACGGCCAGCCGGCCAGACAGAATTGATTTCGACATCGGATACGTCATTTGTTAGTCTAACCTAGTCGTTTGGTAATTTGGAAATTGAAAAACAGACATTTGGAATTAGACCCGCCGCTTTTCTGATACACGTTCGTCTTCAAACTCACAAAGAAATCTAATCTGATGTCTTCCCGAAAAACCTGTTGATTTCACAATTTCTTCCAACTCTTATGAAAAGACCCTTCAAAAACACTATGGCTGTGTGATATCCACCAATGAAGAACTCATCAAGAGCCACCCAGGTTAGTAATAGCATAAATACAAGCCGCTTCAGACGGAAGTAATTCCAAACGAAACTCATCAAACTAACGAAACGTTCAAAGCAAAAGTTTCTCCATGTTCCGGCCGCGAGATACATCCGAAAGCAAAGAGGCATCCTTTTGGCAAGTGCCCGAAGATGCCCCGAAAATAAAACAGATGATGCTGAGCTCGGAAAGGCGGGAAAACCACCGCAGAAATTTCCGTCAGACTTTTATTACCTTTGCGACCGGGTTAAAGAGTTGAAAAGTTGATGGGAGGGCCACCGCTGGTGTAAAACGAAAAAGACTTAAAACATTGTACACTGTCACGCTTCAAAGAGTCTACATTTGGATTCACGCGCTGTCGAGCGAGAAAATGGACTTGTGATGAAATTGTCCATGTTCATTACTCATTTAGAAAAACACGGAACTTTGGTCGGGATTTGGAACGAACAGTATTTCTCATTTGCGCTGGGAGTGTTTTCGCGAGAGCGACGTTGTTTCATAATCCTGGATTCACGAATAGAAAATTCCGATTCATTTTGACGAGAGTGGAGTATTTACTTGTGTGAAAAATATTTTTTTAATAACAGGAAAATCTGAGCATTCTTCGTCGCTTTCATCAAACAACTCTTTAAATCAGATCAATATTTTCATTGTAACGACCCTAGTTGATCAGTAATCTGTCCTGCGAAAATGCTCACGAATTTCTCAACATGAGCACCACACTATCTAAATATCGTCAAAGTTCGCGATTCTTGACGACGATACGCGATAGAATAGACCGTTCTCCTTAGAGCCAATCCGAGCACGCTTCTCCTCCCTTTTGTCAGAACGTCAAGTCTGTGGTCTTGGTCATCAGAAAGCTATGGAAATAAGCCATCTTCGACGAACAATGATGCTTAATTCCCCAACCAATCAGAACGAAATCTTTTTCCAACAGATCAGTCAGAACTAACTGCTTACATGTAGCTTCACATTTATCGCACAGAACATATCTGTGATATATTTTCTGTGACATACCCATTATGATTGTAGTGTAACCTGAGAGGGTGAATGTGGATAATTCAAAGAAGAGAAGATAGTTTCCCACAAACGCATAGCGAAAAAGAGGGGCTTTCAACCGGATATATTTCGCAAAGACTGAAATGTGTATTGGTTGACAGCAACTGATCTTGCATTCAAAGATTAAAAAGAGCACACAATTATCACAAAATTAATATTTGCTAGCACGCCAAACTCGTCAACACGACACGATTCGATAGCAATAGTGACATCGAAAAAATTGAAAAAACTGGTTTGAAATCACCAAACATTTTGAAAAGATTTCTGAATGATGAGTATATGAGGTTTGTATAGTATCAAAGACTCCCTTCGTTAATCGGACTACTTTTGATCAGACATCACAAAGGTTTCGTTTGAAATGCTCATCGGCACTCATTTGGTTCTGTTTTTCCACTTTCCACATCAACATCTTCATCCTACAATCTAACAGTCAAGAAGCATTGAAAATCGAAATAAAAGCAAGGATGAATATCTGTCAATAAGTCAACAAACTCCCGAATCTGGTCACTGCAGTTCCACGGTTATTACCGATCATCAAACCAACTTGACTTGGAACCGCTCGATGGAATCCGGCAGTATTAACAAAATACAGCGCCATCTCTCAGGAGCATCGTAAGAATCCTAACCTTTGAATGCAGAATACTTTGATCGATGTGCAATGTGCATGATGCATTTCGTCGTTACATCGAGCTACCCCCGCTGGTGTAGAACGAAAAAGCATTTTACACAGTCCCGCTTCAAATGGTATATTGGGATTTACGCGCTTAAAAGCAAGAAAATGGACTAGAAATCTTCCATGGTCATCACTCATTTCGAAAATGACAGAACTTCAGGGCGGGATTTGAAACAGACGGCATTTCTCATTTTCTCTGCGAGTATTTTAACGAATTGCAACGTTGTTTCATAATCCTGGATTAACGAATGCAAAATCCTGAATAATTTTGACGAGAGCGGAGTATTTATTATTGTGAAGAATATTCGTTCGATAACAACATATTTATTGGATATCTTCATAATTGTGACCCTAGTTTGTCCCCAATCTGTCCTCCAAATATGCTTACAAACTTCCTCAATTGATCATATTTTCTATACAATTCTGATTCGCTTTTCCCTCCTTTTTCCGAAACGTCAAGTCGGTATTCTTGAACATCAGGGAGCTATCCAAATGTTGATCAATGTTGCCAAATGATCAAACTAATAATGAACAACTATTTTTCCACGGATCACCCGAAGTTAACTTCGTGCATACATATAACTTCATATCTGTCACACAGAACACAGGTGAGTTTTTATTTTCATCGAAGTGATAAATCGGTGTATCTCTCTCTCCCTCTTCTTTTGTTTGCCACAAAAGAAGAGAAACATAGAGGTTAATTGATTAATCATTTCAATGAAAATAAAAAAGCACCCACCCATATCTGCATTTCAATTGGAGTTGCAACGTTTCGTTAGGAGGTAGGAGTTAAAATGGATAATTACTACAGGGAATATAGTCTCCGAAAAATATTTGGTAGAAGCAGAAAATGAGCTGTTAAGCAGATATACACTGCGCAAAAAAATTAACGCACATTCTGAAAATCTCAATTTTAATGAAAGTTAACTCTACATTGACCTTATAACTTATTTTTAATGTTATCTCGGGAAGGTTTTGAACGAAACAAGACACATTAAATGGAAGAAATATTCAGGATTTCACCGAATCTTATGTGAAAGAAGAGAAATGAACAATTTTCAAAATACTGAAATGCTGATAAGTGATTTAATACTTGGTATTTCCACCCCTTGCGTTAATTACAGCTCGGCAACGACGGTTCATACTCAAAATGAGTGATCTTAAAATGTTCTGATCTAATCCTTCTCAGATTTCTCCGAGTTGGATTCCTATGTCATTAAGAGTAGCTGGATGATTTTCTGAACTTCTCAGCCTTCTATTGAGGTTGTCCCAAACCTGCTCAATCGGATTGAGATCTGGACTTCTTGCTGGTCATTCCATTCGAGAGACTTCAACCTCTTCAAGGTACTCCTGAACGATTATGTGCGTTAATTTTTTTGCGCAGTGTATTTCGCAGACTGAAAAACATATGGATTGATCGACAGTAAATTATACCAGGAATGAATTGAAGTTAAATTGGGCTGAATTCCCAGGTATTTCAAGAAGTGTTTCAAATGACATGAGGTTTTCACAAAACCAATGGTTTCCCCTCATTTTTCGAAAAAGTTTTGATTGGAGATCAAAAGTTTTCATTCAAGATGTGCATTCGTCGACACTTATTCCATTGTGTTTTTCCTCTTTTCTCATTAACATCCTCATCCTTCCAGTATGGTAGTGGAAGATTATTGAAAATTTTAGAACTCTTTGCGGTATAGATCACACCTGATCTAGAAACTTCAACACAGCTGAAAATATCCGAGAGCAGCATGAGAAAAAGCGTTTCCTGTTCCGACATACCTGAACACCGCAAATAGGACTCTATATAGATACTTATGACCTGTTCGATGGAGTGGTGCAGTATTTACAGCATACAGTGCCACGTCCTAGGATAATCTTACGAATCCCTACCTTGGAGTATTGACTACTTTGGTTGATGTGTTTCAGGTTGCTTTATCTGAGATATTGTAGTTTTTACATCGAACGACACGACGTGGAAACACTCAGTGAACCAAGTATCATCTCTCGATAGCGCAATCCATTCACCGTAACTGTTGCTCCATCCTCATTTTCGAAAAAGTAAGGTGCAATGACTCCGCCGGACCATAAACCGCACCATACAGTCACACGTTGAGGATAGAGAGGCTTTTCAATAATAACTCTCGGGTTTTCCGAGCCCCAGATGCGACAATTTTGCTTGTTGATGAAGCCACCGAGGTGGAAATGGGCCTCATCACCCAAGATGATTTTTCGATGGAATTCGGGATCATTTTCATGCATTTCAACGACCCAATCAGCAAAGACACGACGTTGTTGATGATCGGCCTGCTTGAGTTTTTGTGTTAACTGAACTTAGCCTTAAGACCCAAATCTTTATGCAAAATACGGTGTAATGAAGTTTGTGGAATGCCTAATTCCAAAGAACGAAAAGGAATGAACAAACCTGGGTTTTCTTCAACACTTTCGGCTACAGCAGCAATATTTTCGGCTGTTCTTGAGCGACGTGCACGGGTTTTATTCTTCACATAATTTGTCCCAACAGCTCGAATATTTCCACCAATTTCTTTATTGCGGTACGACAGGGTGCTTCACGATGACCCAAAAATGTTCGAGTTTTACGAACCGTCTCTGCCAAATTTTCACCATTTTTATAATGAACTTTAATCATTTCAATGCGTTGTTGACGCGTGTATCGTTCCATTTTATTAATGGCGTAGTTTCTACTTGTCAAATGTCAAAAAATGGCAGCTTCAAATGTGACATCTACCGAAATAGCGGGCTATTCAAAATAACACCTCTTATTGGAAAACCCTGCATAATATCTAATAAAGATAGAAATTGGCTAACGGAGAAGAAAGAGATCCATTATCAATAAAATAACATAATAACAAGGACGAATATCTGTCGATAAATCAACAAATATTCCACCTTGATCAGAGCTTATTTATCGACAGATATTCGTCCTTGTGATTATGTTATTTCAATAATGTCTAATGTCCTATCTGCAAATTCCAGATGATAAATCGTAACCGTGAAACTATACACCTTGGACATCGCTTCTTCCGTGTAAATATCTTGGTTAATTGGATGATTAGCTCAAATCAAGGTGGAATATTTGTTGAATTATCCACAGAAGTCTGTCCTTGTGTCATGTTTGTTTATATCTGTGATATATTTTCTTCGAGATATTTTCTCTATAGTTGTAGCGCTTTGCCAGAGGTTGTGTTCATGAATATATTAGAGTAGAGAAGATAAATCACAAAAAACTTTTTTTTTTTCGTGTGACGATATATATTTATTTTCCGTTCCGATATATATGTTTTCTACCTGACACAATATATTTCAGATTTGAGAAGTTCGCATATGTAAAAATATAAGATCCAATATATTTATTAATTAGATCTATCGAACAAACTTGAGAGATTGAGTGCTGGAAGGACAGTATCCTTCCAGCAATTTTGATCAAAATCTGAGGTGACCACGATGATCACTACAAAGGAATAACTCTGAATATTCACAAATAATATCAAAAACAGGACCGATTTCATCAATATTCTTGAACACGGATTGCTGACTTGACGGAAAGTGTAAGCGTGTTCTCGACGCGCCAACTCTTGGGTTTGTTCGATAGATCGAACTAATAATTACAGAGCGCGAAGAAAAATATTTGGCAACTAAATCCTGAAATAGGTCAATTTTTGTTTCACTTCTACCAAATTTTTATGCATTATTGAAGAATTTTTGTTGCACCCTGTGCCATCCCCATCAATCTGAATATTTTGAATAGGGAAAGTGGGTCATGTGGTACTTTTTTGGCAAGGTCTTTGTATCTTCTTTACAGGCGTGCAGAAATTTTCAAGAAAAAAATTTTTTTTTGGAAAATTTGTTACTTCAAAGAGTTTTTCAGTATGTGCACTTTGTCATGGCTCATTTACTTTGAGACGATGGTACCTGATAAAATTTGTCACCGAATGAAAGTCGACCAATACAGTTTTTTTCATGCACAACTTTCAACCCCTACAAACCTTTTAATGAAGAAAAAAATGGAGGGGGTTGAAAGGGATTGAAAGTTGAGCATGAACGAGACTGTAATGGTCGACTTTCATTCAGTGACAAAGTTCATCAGCTACCATCGAAGTGAATGAGCCATGACAAAGTGCACATACTGAAAACCTCTCTGAAGTAACTTATTTAAAAAAAAATTTTTTCTTGAAATTTCTACACGCCCGTAAAGAAGATACAAAGACCTTGCCAAAAAAGTACCACATGACCTACTTTCCTATTCAACAAATTTACAGGGTTGATGGGGATGGCATAGGGTGCAAAAAAATCCTTCAAAAATGCATATAAATTTGGTGAAAGTGGAACAAAATTGACCTGTTTCAGGATTTTGTTGCCAAATATTTTTCTTCTGAGAAAATGAATTTGTTCCATAATTTTGACGCGCACTGTATATTTGATATCACAATTTTATATATTTCAACTACCAATTTGTAAATTTATTGTGTTTGGAAAGTAATACATATATCGGAACGATAAACAAATATATCGTCATACGAAATATATTGTTGCAAGTAGTAAAGATATTGATTCAAAAATAAATATATATTTAAACACACTTTTTCTCTCGAACGGCGCCTCATCAGAGGAGCTGTAGGAGATATTTCGCACAGACGGAAATGAAATATATAGTAATATGGTTTGGTTGACATCAGTTTATACAGGAGGAAAATAGAAAAAACAGGGTTAAATTCCTAGAAAATTTAAAAGGTTTTAGAAATGGTCCACAGAATATGAAGTTTGCAACATCAATGATTTTTCTTCGTTTATCAAAACCGTTTTATTCAGACATCAGAATGGTTCCGTCTGAGATGTTCATCGGCATATATTTGATTGTCTTCCAGCTTGAAAGATTATTGAAATTATTAACTATGAAGTATATATCAAATTCGACCCATAAAAATTAAAAATCGACATAATCTCGATAAAACCGAAAACACATCCTACGAATGAGCGATTCTTTTTTCTTTCTCCGCAGACATGCCCACTTTCTTCTCTGATTTTAACAAATCGCAGTCCAGGGGGATTCAGTCTGTTCATTGACTTGCGGTTGCTGAAAGCAGGAGAAAACAGCCCCAAGGGGTTACCTGAAGAGGACAGACTGGAGACATAAAAGGATATATATAGTACAGGAGGTTGGTTCAATTTCGAACGAATGATTTTATGCTGGCTGATTTATTTTTATTATGATAGTCTACACAAGTTTACATTAGAGACTAAAACCAAACGCTACCGGCAGCGACTCGATATTTGTAGAGAAGATTAGGGGCTTAGTAACAAAGGCCGAATCCGTGAATGAGTGAAATCCACCCGATGATTTCGACACTGATTCAAGATTTTATTTTCCCGATGTTTCCAAATATACAAATTGAATCGAATCAAACTCTAGTATTCGACTGAAAAATTATAGCTTGATGGTTCCTTCATGTGGAACTAGTTCGCCAAATCTTACCATCGGGAATCAGGAAGGGTGCGTTTGGTGAGCTCAATACGTGAAAAAATAATTTTTCACATTGTTGTGCAGCAGCATTTTCCTACAAGTTACCAAGTTTCAAGATGATTGGATTGAAAAATAACAACTATGTATACAGAGTGAGTCTTTAAGTTGTACATTAATCTTAACCCTAGATTTCTCCCATCTAATAAAACAATTTTTTCAGTTACCATTCCTCCAGATTCGGCTCTGGTAAAAAGGGACAGGCTGTTGAAATTTCCAAAAAAAAAGTCATTCTTTTGTAGCTTTGACATGGTTCCTCCGAATGAAATGAATTTCGGTGTGAAGTTTGCTATAACTATGACGCGTTTTCTAGAGTTATCAATATCATATAAAATCAAATAGTTTTCTAGTTATAGACCCTATTCATAAAACTAACAGGAATAAGCATGAATAATGCAGATAAAGTTCAACTCAAGTCGGTATAAGAATTCTCCATCATTTTAGAATACTTAATTATTCCTTATTATTTCTCCTCAAACGAACCGTTTTCGATATATTCAACGTTGAACGTTAAAAAATCTGATGAAATTCGAGAAATTGCCTCATTTCCGTGGATTCGCTCCTGAGCTAGTAAAGATTGTGAATTAAGCTACGCTCACCTTCACCCGGAACATAGAATACACGTGAATATTAATCTATTTTGCATTGACCAAATATTGGATCCACGCTATTCCGGGACCAGACCACAGACATAATCTATGTCTATGGACCAGGATTTCCATAGAATTCTAGAGTTCAATTAATTTTTTCATCAGGTTAATTGAGTGATTTCTCATGCTCAATTCATAAATTTGATGAAAATTAGAATAATAATGGCATATACAATATAAGACTGGGCAAGATTGAAATTGTATAGAATCTCATGGTGGAAACAACTGGATATTGCACGAATTTCAATTGAAAGATTGTGTTCCAATGATCAAGTGTAGAGAAATATTTTTTCCACAATAAACCGCAAAAAGTACCAAATTATAAGCATTAGCAGGAGTGTATTAGCACATTGAGAAATATTCAAATGCTTATAACTTTTCACCAGAGCCGAAGCTGGAAAATGGTAATTGAAACAAGTGATTTATCTGATGAGAGGAATCTATGGTTGAAATTAATGTACAACTTGAAGACTCGCCCTGTATATACCAAGGAAGATTTCACGATTTTTGACATATATTCTCTCGATATTGTCAAAAATCAGAGTCGTATCGAACTGAAATTTGGTACAGTCCTGTGAAAAATATGAGGAATATTTTCTAAAAAGAAACTTCAAAATCAATTTTCTATTTCTTTCAATCCACTCACCTCATACATTTCCAACGACCAGTTATTGCATATCAGAAGTTTGCAATTAACTACCATGTTTCAATCTGATCGCAAAAGGAGTTCCTGGTATATTGATGAAATATCCGGAAACCGTTTAGCCGATCTAGCCTATTAATGAACTTGACCGTAGCATTTCGAAATGTGACCTACCCTGTAAGTTTTAAGTTGGTAGCTTGCTGCGTTCGACAGTTATAATAAATAATAAATATTTTCAGCGAGTTCCTATAAATGCTCAAGAATTCATCGACAAAATGTGTCCTCATGAGGTCCGGTGTACACATCCGGCTTTTCCAGCTCCGGCACCGGACCTCAACTCTGAAGTACACATCATCAGTGGAAGAATGCACACATAAGTACGGCACCGCAACGGCGCCGCAGCTTGAATGGTGGCAACGCCGCCGAACGATGCTTGGAATCCAAATAAAATAAATCTGCTCTATTCCGACCAGATGATTACCATGAGATTCATCGAACTTCAACCATAAATAAATAATATTATTTAAAAGTCAGGATGAGTTACTATAAAGTATTATTCAATAACTTATTCTTCTCTTATCTATTTGTCACTGACTTGGGGTTAGGAGCTTGTTCGAATTCTAACAATTAGATCGACACGAAATTTTGCACCTAGTTGCGTGTTGGTAATCTCCACCTGATTACGAAGTTTCAATCTGATTGTATTCGTACTTCCTGAGATATTGCGGAAATAACGTTAAAATTCCAAATAACAACGAAATTTGGCACATTTTTTTTCCTTATATCTCCGAAAGTAAATTTCATACCGATATGAAATTTGGAACATTGTTGTTAAATACTGACCCTAAGGTTTGTGTCGAATTCCATCGGAATCTGATAAATATTTCCAGAAAACAAATTTTCATCGAAAATTTTGAAAAATTTCGAATAAAAATTTCATTGACATTTTTTAAGTTGCGCGTTGGTATTCTAAAACTGTCCACGAAGTTTCAATTCGATCGAGTCAATACTTCTTGAGATATCCACAAATTAACCTCAAAATTCCAAATGGGCCTAACTCCGAAACTCTCCAACCGATTCCACCCATTAACCAACTTAACCGAGATATTTGGACTCCAAACCTAAACTGAAAATTTCAAGGCGCTTAGTGTCTTCCTTCGAAAGTAAGGGCACATACAGACTGTAGGCCCGACGGACGGACAGCATTGAATTTGACCACGGATTCGTGTTCAGGGAGTTCAGCCCAATCGTTTAAGACTATTTTCGGCTCGAAATTCGAAAATAAGACATCGTGACGAAATGATAACGTGCTGTTCCCTAGAACGAGCACGTAAAAATGTATAATATCGACAGCAAAAATGGAGGGCATGTGGAAACTTGGGATCTTAATGAAACACCCCTTATATAACACCCTCGTTTCGAGATTGAAAATTACCTGTACAGTTTCAATCTCGAGTTATTCTCCGGACTCGAGCACCAGAAAATTGTCTGTACTCGAATACAAAATTGAAATGGAAGATGGCCCTTGATGCAGAAGTCTAATAAAACCTTGTTTTGTCCTATTTCCGGCACAACTCCAATTTTACCTATCGTATTCTCGTGGACTGCTTTCTGGAGGCCCCTCGGTGTGTTCGAAAAAAAGACTGTGTCGGTCTATATCGAGGATTTCTCGATATTGTTGATTCATATAGTATATCCAGTCTTTTCAAAGATGTACTCATCTGTTTGGTTTTGTTGCTCACTTACCTGAAAATAAGAAAAAAAAATTAACATGTTTCATTTATATAGAACAGCGTTCGTGATGCTTAGAGAATAAAAGAAGTATTCAGTTAGGAAATAAATCACAATATACGTCAAAAAACGAAAAATAGTCATTAAGGAATGAAAGATTGAACCACTTTCTTCTCTTGAATTATTGATCATGTCCCTCTAGCGCTCTTGTTCTACAGAAAAGAGTCGATTATTTTCGACCAAATGTTAATGATTTGTGAGTTTTAAAAAGAAACGATTACTTTGGACTCACCGATGTAGAAAGAATGCTGATCAAACTTCTGTTAACACGATTACTTCCTGAAGAAAAGACGACATGCAATTTTCTAAAGTGTGTTTTTTTAGAGGTAAAGAACTTTGAAATGGAATAAAACAAGGATGGATTTCTTAAAATCGACTGAAATTGACATTCATTCAAAAGATAATCTTTTGGCTTTATAATTTCAATATAACTTCTGGCATATAAACGCCACGGCTTGCTCGGACGTAATCTAATCTGGAGGTCCAATCACTTTTTTTCAAACATTTGTGGCCGTATATCGGCAATAACGCGGCGAACGTGGTCGATCGTTCCGAATTTATCGGCGTGGACTAGCGACTTCACATATCCCCACAGAAAATAGTCTAGCGGCGTTAAATCGCACCCTCTTGGAGGCCAATTCAAGGCCCCAGAACGTAGAATTATGCGGTTATCAAAAGTTTCCTTCAGTACATCAATTGTGGCAAGAGCTGTGTGCCATGTTGCGCCGTCTAGTTGAAACCACAGCTGATGCACATCATGGTTGTTCAATTGAGGAACGAATAAGTCAGTAATCATGGCTCTATAGTGGTTACCATTGACTGTTACTTTCTGGCCAGCATCGTATTTAAAGAAGTACGTACCAATGATTCCACCAAAACAGTCGGTTTTTTCTGGATGTAAAGGTGTCTCAACATACACTTGAGGATTATCTTCACTCCAAATATGGCGGTTTTGTTTATTAACGTAGCCATTCAACCAAAAATTGCTAAACATAGAGCGCGATACGTATTTCGAACAGAACCATTATTTTCAAAATAAATTTGCACAATTTGGAAGCGTTGTTTAGCCGCCAGTCTGTTCATGTTGAAATGCCAGACCAAACTAAACACAAATGACTTGACAGCTGACAAAATGGCCGACAGTTAAAACACTGTTGCCAGCTGAAAGTTCTATACCCCGAAAAAAAACAGCCTTCATTAACGTTTATTCCGTATATTATCTGGAAAAGAATATGGTTTCAAGCGCTTGTGTGGAGCGGAACAAATTTTTTTGCAAAAATTCGTTGTTGTTTTTAGAGCTAAATCCTTGATAAGCCTATTACCGTTCGTCTAGGTAAACCGGTAGAACGCAAGAATTTCAAATCAATAGGTCCAATAAAATCACTGAGGTCTATTTTGGACTTGACATTGCTGAAGTACAGATATTCGAGCAGAAGAAAGCGCCCTGTTTCCTACAGTGAAATGCAAAAAAACGATGAAATGTATAAAACACGACTTGGAAATGTAGATGAAACAAACTCCCCCTGTCGTCACAGTGGGGGAAGCGATAAATCCCTATTTATGGAGTGCGTTTATTGTTTTCTCCCGACCAGAAATTTATGAATATGCGAGAAAATTCCTATTCATGTAAGCCTTCCTGAAATTTACCGTCCTGTGAAACGATATTTCATTAGAATATCCATACGGCAGAAGGCCATGAAAAACGTCCTATCTGCGTTGTAACGCATACAGAATGAATTTTTTTATGAGACGATAAAATTAGATCAGCTTTAAGCGATCTTGCGTTTTCGCGCGCTCGTTATTTGAAAGCGTCATCTGTTCGACCGACAGTCGTGTTTTGCGAATACAGACGTCGTCGAAATTTCTGAACCCTCTTCGCTAATTCTGTCTCATTGAATGAAAACTTCGCTTTCTTCAATGTTATGTTTGTTTTCTTATCAGCTGAATGGAAATTCTATTACAACAAAAACTGTATATGATACACATGATATATTTCGAACGGAATTTTTGTTCGATGCCAGTGAATCCGGTTTCTCACTTTGACCAGGCCGAAGAAGTTACTCTTCATCAAGAAGGTACGTTGAATCATAAAATCATCCGAACAGTCTTGATATGTTCAGGACTTCGGTAATGCTGAAGGTAGCACTCTTCTAAGTGAAGCGTGCACTATGTCACTGCCCTTACTTGAGCCACGCTCCCGACTTCATCATAGTACCCTACGTTACCTGCGCGGAGGCTGCATTGGTCAATGTGCAGTAGTCTCTTGCAGATAGGCCTCAACCCATTAGGTCGTCAGAAGATCCTACTACGTTGGTCTTCCACGACCTGGCCTCACTCAAAGAATGTCCAGCAACACCAAGGCATGATGATAACCGCCAACAGGGGTTGAAACTACCTCGCAAACCCTCTAAAAGATTCACAAGATATCGAAAGCAGATAAAGAAGGCCAGTTTTTAATCGATCTAATGTAAGAATGGTGTGGACGGATCATTATGTGGCCTATTTCACTCGAAATAATCTCAAAATGAAGGTAAAAGCCCCTCGAACATAATTTCCTGAGAACCTATCACATGACATTTTTTACCACTGCGATACAAATAGCATACAGATATTTATAATACCGTTCCAAAATATTCAGAAAGGAAATACCTTCAGTCTTAAGGAACTAATTCATTAAACTTATTCACTGAAGAGACGTTTCGAGCAATTCTGTTCTGCTCCTCGTACTGAAACACAACACAAACACCGAATTACTACATAAAACCGAAACACAAAAATGAAATAGAAAATACAATATTTTACATTATTGAATCGTTGACGGCGAAGCAACCAGAAGAGACGAACAATCGAAAGAACCACCATCACCTTATGAATAATAAAATAACGTAATCACAAGGACGAATATCTGTCGATAAATCAATAAATATTCCATCTTGATCAGAGCTAATCATCCAATCAACCAAAACATCTACACCGAAGAAGCGGATCCAAGGAGAATGACTACAGCTGTTTCACAGTTATAACTGATCGTCAGGTTAACTTACTATGGATAAAACCGCAGAAGGAATCTCTATACTTGTCACCTTTCAGATGGATTGCTGCAGTATAACTACGTACAGCATCTTCCAGGAGCCTCTTCCGAATCCCGCCTTCGAGTGCAGAATACACTTTGATCGATGTGCATGATGTTCATCCTCTTGTCTCCAATTCCTATCTTATGAATAATGAATGAAACAGATAATTCTGAAGATTCAAATTCGTGATTTTTCACGCCAATTTCAATTGACGACTTTACAAATTTCAACCTTTCGAATTATCTCCTTATTTATTATTCGTAAGGTGAGTCAGTGATTATAGACAGAAGGACGTAGCTATCTTTGGGGAGAGAGGTGCTGATCTTTCGAATAGGATGATTAGTGGAGGTGTCCTGTTTGGCCGGCGTACTGCGTGATGCCTACTGGGGAGATAATGACAGGTGCCATATGTGTTTATTAAACATTAACGGACCAATCATTCGCCTTCTGAGCAATGAATTCCGAACAATTTTCATCATTCAAGACCATAATGTCCGGTCACATAGCACAGAAAGGTACAGCATATTCTATAAGAAAAAATATCCAATGAGCTTTTCAGCTAATCCACCAGACATGAATTATGTTGGTTAGGTATGGAATTATGTTGAAAAAGGAGCATCCTCTCGAAAAAATACGGCTTCAAGCCTCTAGGATTTTTCAGTAAGAAGAATCGAACTATAATTTGCTTTACGTTTTCATTAACAACTGAGTCGCGGAGTGCAAAAACACGTGAGACTATTTCTTCAGAGTTGAGGAAGTCAGACAACTGAATCATTGACCATGTGCCCCGAATTGTTTTAGTTTTGATCGTTTTCAATATTCGAAAGATAAATTTTTCTGAATTTTCTGTGATTCACAATTGAATTGGAGTACAACATTCACATTATTGGAACTTTTGAATTATTACATATGATCCATTCACTATTATAAACTATTCCGGTTAGCCATTGACATTTTACCGTGTATATTTTGAAAATGTTAGGTTACAGTCACTTTCCTACGTCAGATAACTACACAACGTTGACCTCTCTACATTGAGGTCGTAGTAATTACGTTTTTTTCAAAATGTGAATTTACTTTGGGAAAATAATGAATTGGAGAAAATATTATCTGAATTCAATAATTCCAAAGACCTAGCGAATGTTGAAGAACCTTTTTTCTCTGTTAACACTGGAAATATTTCACTATATAAACATGACTGGAAGATTCAGTTATGCTATTTATTATACGGAAATCAAGAATAGAGTGTTGAAATTTCACTCAAAAATAATGGATTAGAGTAGTCCGTTACTTTGTGATAGTTCATTCGAAAAAAAAATACCTATGGAACCTATGGAATTCCCTACTCTTCGAAATTCTCGAGAAATAAGTCTACAGAAGATATTTAAATACCGGTTGCCCAACTTGAAATACTCCAGTTTGTAAATGTAGTAGTACTACAAAACCTGTGTCACCTTAAAAGAACTTACTCAATTTACAAAGTTATTGGAAATCTATGTGAACGATACACTGGGTTTTTACTCACAAACTTCGAAAATGTTGGATAGCTTGTGATAAATTATTGATTCCAAATTATCAGGGATAGCATCAGAAAAACCAGATTTCAATTCTACATAGCACTTCCTGATACTTCGTCTCTGCTTCTTCAAAACTACCTTCGGCATTTTTAGTTTCCAAGCGTGATGATTATGTTGAGAGTGAGAGTATAAATTGGCATTGGCATTTGGCAACGTCGCTGAGAATTATTTTGACTCTGTCGATATTTCACGAGTGCAAACCTGCATCAGTTTTAAGTAAAAAAAAAACTTGATAGGCCTAAAACATGGTCACCCGGTATAGTTTATGAAAGTGAATGGAGTAAAAGTTCTATAAATATCAGGTTGGCCAAGACTTTTGATGATATGTGTACCAAGACCTCGACCAAGACAAAATTAGTAATAAAATATAAGACTCCGTGCTTTTCTTTCATCATTATAGCAGTGACTTTATATTTGAAACTTCAATGTTTCACTTTTCACTGTCCTTGGTCTAGACACTCTAGACCATTAATATGTATCACAAAATATTAATTATGATCATGAGAGAAGCCTGAGTCCCTATTCATCAAGTCGGAAATGATATTTTTCACATGCAAAGTTTTCGCATACATGTTCGGAATTCCATTTGCCAATATCATCTGTTTTATTTACCCTTTTGTGAAATTGGAATTGTGAATACGAATAACGAACAAAAGCACTAGCCCCGTGTGACTTCCGATCGAAAAAATAATTGGTAGAGGAATTCAACAGGCTTCCATTCAATCAAAAACGTAGGAATATTTTTTTCAATTCTGTTTGGCAATTCGACACGACATATTGGTCTTCTATTATTCAATCTGCAATCCATTTTCAAAATAACATAAACAGCCTCAAAACGTTTGAATGAAAATATTTCGCATAGGGATATTCAATTCACATTGAAGAAGTGTCCACTGTTGGAAAAGAGTGATTTTCGTACGGTGGCTGATACACCGGAACTGTGATATTTTGATGCACGTTGCGCCATCTAGAATAAGGGGGCTGTAGCATAAGGCGCATGCACCGCTGGAAAATCAATATGATTTGACCGAAGAGAAACCTGCAACTTGCTTTATAGTCTCATCAGCAATAAAACTTGGCTTGGGAGGAAATCGAGAGAGGTCGCCACCTAGCCTTCCTGTTCGCACTTGACTGAACACGCTGATTCTAAGCTTCACATAATATTTTCATATCGATAAGATTACATCATGAAGGTCGAAAGTCATGCGTTAAATATCCAGCTTTTCAAACAGTTATGCGAACGACGAATAAATGCAAAAATTATCAATGCAAATGGAGTCAATTAACATTCTCAATGTTAAAATTTGAAACCAACTTAACAGTATCATTTTCGTTGCATTAACTGAACTCATGAGAGTCCTGAAACGGAAGAGCTGTTATACAAGGTCAAGAAATAAAGAAATTCGATCGCTGAATATGACACTGTTTGCTTTCCAGGTTGCGATATTCCACAACAATAATAAACCTTTCGCAAGCAGGAAAAAATCAATTACCGTCTGGATTAGGGTGACACTATTTCGATCTGTTGACTGAAGTTCATTCATGGATTCTGAAATCCGTACAAGGCCAAAGCATAAACGGAACTCGATCACGCAACATAATAGATATTCAGTTTGATATTTTGGAATAATATTCAACCGCCAAACGCAAAGCAAGAATTCGTTCACATTGAGAACTTTCATATTACCACAGTAACGTCGACAAAATGTTCCATTTTTCAGTCCTATGACCTTTCTTGCAAAAAGGAGAATTTCAATAGATGAATGATCAGAGCAACGGATTCATCGTTAAGTTAGTATTGAATTTCGCTTTCACGGAATCGTATTTTCGTAAACAGAAAAAAAAATTTTTGAATGGGCAAAATAATCCGATGTTTATAATATGTTGAAAGGTCTATCATGAACAACCCCTCATTTATAGGGTGTCGTTTAGTGCTATATATGGATATCTTCAGATAGCTAACGAAGACAGTGATAGCTAATTATGTCGATGGTATCTAAATTGACAAATCTGATAAACATGGAACCAAACTTATAGTAGGTAAAGAAATGAATAATCGAAATTTGCTTATATGTTATTATTATGTTTATAAACAACAAGTTTATTTCATAGATCCAGATAGTTTTTATCAGATTGTTTTAATAAGGATACCAAACAACCTCATTATCTATCACTGTCTCCCTGAAGATATATTAAACGAAACTTCGCCCAATACATAGGTGGTTTTTCATGAATGAGACCTATCAACATATAATATACATTTCGATACAACCAGGATCGTCAAAGCAACTTTTGAAATAGGTATCATTTTACGTCGGTATATTTCACGACTATTGATTAGAGTATATCTTGGTAGGATTCTGCATTAGTTTCGAAAATTTTTAGTAAGTTTTCATTCACAATATGTGTGACGGAAGAATTGAAATCCAGAAAAAATATTATTTTTAGAAATCGCCATTGGGGAATTCCTCAGACAGTTTCTCGAAAAATGCTGCTTATAATAAACAATATTGGACAATGCGAACGTTAAACTGATGGAAATGTATCGTTTCAGACTTTATATCTGACTTATTCATCAGAAAATAAGCAAGAAATCTTAAGAATTATATTCCTGAGATTCTTTGGTATTTCGATAACTGTTGTCAAATTGACAATTTCGAGAATCACAACGATTTCTATGAATAATTATTCTAATTCAATAGACGACTCCGGTTCAAGTTGCCAACCCACAATTTTCTTCACAAATTTACTATCACTGGTGCACGGGAATTTCAGGACATGATAAGGTTCGCGTTAGTTATAAATGTCCGTAAAAGATGCCTCGGCTCCTCAAACGAGATAATTCCTTCCAAATATAGGGTTTTGTTAAGATCATCTCGGATTGGCTGAAATTTAAGTTGGGATTCCTGATTTCATGTTGATAGTATCGCATTTATATAGGATATGTTCCGCAAATCAACTTGCTTATATGGGTTGCCGGTTTTCCATTCCGTAAATATGAAATATTCGGTCGGCTATATCGACCGTAGAATCGTGCTGTGAAGTGTAACGCAGGAGGCAATCTACCGCGTTACACCCAATTCGAACTTACGTCCCGATTTTACCATTTAAACTCAAAACCACATCATATTAGGTTCAGACATGAATTATGTGAACCATCATTCAGCTGGCGCCAGTTAAGTCCTACATCTGAAAAATATTCTGGTCATGAATTTTTTCATTTGTATTAAAATTTCGATTTCACAGGTGATTTTGTGTGTGTTCAAAATTCGTACCACTGTGTCATTATGCGACTCATTATTATACAGATGACAATCAAAAGGCTCCTAAGTGATTGGTTTTATTTTCCAGTGAAGACATATTTCAGGAATTGTATGCTGTTATTCCATCAGAAAATGATGCGGAAAATGATTCGGAAAACTAAGAGAAACAGATAAAACTTCCACCAAAAGATGAAGAAAGCGAATTTGAAAATATTGATTTACTCCCATTATCTTTGCTGCGTATTCCACAAGTGTGAACGGAAAGCCAATAGTGAATCAAACATACTTCATTAGACATTAGACTGTCACGAGAGTAACTTGAGTATTTTGATGACAGTGAATAGATTTGGCTGGATTCTAATGCCGGCCACATACGCTCCGGTCTACCTGAGAGGTTGACCTGTGCAGGTTTCAGGCCTGACGCAGTTACATGATTGGGATGGTCGCCAACATGCTCAGGTTAACCGTAGGGTTCTTCGAGACATAAACGAATTTTGCTTCTTCTCCGGTCACCTGCACAGTTCTGTTCCAATACACACACCGGTTGACTCGTGCAGTTAGACTTGCGCAGGTCAACCTCTCCAGTGGACCGTGACGTATGTGGCTGCCATAAGGAATCCCCACGTGCCCGGACTTTGACAAACTATAAAATTCGACCATTCGTGTCTTTGCTGAAGTCTGATGTTGTAAAGTACATGAAACCGTCGGAATCGAGAATATCAACCGATGATTAGATTCAAAGGCCGCTCATGACTGATTATATTTTCCAAAAACCAATCAAATGCGGTTATATAGTTTGGGTATTGCCTTATTAGTTACTACAAATTTGAGTTTCACACGGAAAAGACAAGTGAATCATCCGAAAGATGTTCGCGTGAGGACACCTCTTGAGAAATTTTGCGATACTTGCTAAGGGATGTATATTGGTACGCATAGAGTATCATTTCATTTGAGAAATCGAGATCAATTGTCATTGTTGGTGGAGAGTTATCACTGAAAACGAATAAAAGTAAACAAATTCAAAAAAATTCTCTGCTGTCAAACAAGGATACATTTTTGTTGGAAAAGAATATTTCTTCAAGAGTTGATGCCGAATATTTCGAAATTTTCGAATTTTGAAAGTGTACATATTAGAGTCTTGTATCGAAATAAATTGACAAAGACATAAACGTATGGTATTTCGATTTTTTTCTCATGGATGTTCTGGATGTTTAATCCAAACCAATTCGCAATAAACGTTCATGAAGAATAAAAATAACATTTCTGGATAGAATTGACGATAAGACAGTCTGTTCCGCGAAGAGTATTAATCAAAAGTGCCCGATTGCAACGGACATGAGGAAAAGGACTGATGCTTTGGCACTGTGATCTTCGAAGATATGAGAAATACCTTCGGGCATGTGACCGCGCTATGCTTCTACAATTTATTAGCTGAGCTCATGAAATTCCTCGAACTTGTATAACTATTATTAATTGTACGTGGGTAACTAGGTCGCAGAATCTAGCTCGGGACCGAACTTCGATAATCAAGAGAATGATATAAAGCATAACCAACCTGGGAATGCAAATTCAGAACGCTAACCACAAGGAGCGAATAAAATAGATATTTTGATATGAAAAGGATTTTATCGAAATCATTTGAAGCTTTTCGAGGGTATTTGCGACGAAGCTACATGTTTCGTCACACTTTCATTCCTTCATATTCATCAGCACCATATATAGGTATAGAGATATTATGAAGACATATCTCCATGGTAAACAGAAACGATGTCCCAGAATGCTTTCTGGTATTTCAGTTTATATGAAATGTGTTCGAAAGAGTTTTTTTTTCTTTTGTTCAGTTTCATGGTTCATCGGAACTTCCCGTCACTGTGTTCTTGACTATTTTGCATTTTGGGGTTGCTGAATTTTGGCGTGAAAACCGAAAAAAAAAATTCAATCAAATGATACTCTTATTTGAATTTACCTATCCAAAATTGAATTGAAGATTCAATTGAATCATAAACTACAAGACTCTAGGTTATAATTACCCAGAAAGACAGATTGCTGATGCTAGGAGATAAACACTCTCAGAAAACAGAAGTGACCAAAACACATATAAGAGACATAAAAATACATATTAAACATAGTGCCAACATTCTTTGACAAAGTGTTTGGATCCGAAAAGTGGTCCAAATGGTATCAGAATTATTGTTCTACCCCAGCTTTCACCTATAGATGTCATACCAAAACTATTCAAATTATGGCTTTATTTGATCTTCCGTATCAGGCCATTATTCATTATTTTCAAGCATTCCGAAAAATAAATTCATTTTGACAAATTCAAGTTCTGATGTTCGATTTCATACAGGCGTATTGGCGTTAATATACAGGGTGTTCAACGGTCACTTCAATGTCATCTTTTGACGGTGAATTCGATTATTATTTTTTGGTGAATAAGAAAACGCATTTGAACATGTTAACTGGGTTGTGCATAGAAAGTATGTAATTTTCAAACTAACTCATACTCGACATCTCTTTCCTATTTGAAAACGTTTGGGGGTTGATGCCACCTTCATGGGGGTGTTTTTTGCGGAGCAAACTCATGATGGAAATTCATGCCCCTCAAAACAGAAGTTGACTGGTTTTTTAAAATCTTCGAAATTTCGATTCCAAGTTCTGGGGGATCAACTTTTCGTTTTCTGAGTATCTATTACAAAAGTTTCACTATTTCATTAGTGAGTTCATGAAAATGATGTTTTTCAGAGTTTCATATTCAAAAATATCTAACGGGAACAATTGTAATGTTAGAAACAATCAATTCGTCTGGTTCACTTTTCTTATGAAAACTTCATATGATGGCATGAAGTTGAATAAATAATTCATATTTCAATAATAATAAACATACAAACATTACATTTACAGAACACAGAAAAAAGATTCGAACAGTGTTTTCAAGCATATCATATTCTGAACTAAATTCAAAAAACAACCCCCAAATATATCAAACTTGAAAATCATTCCCAATAGATCATTAATTTTTGAATTGTCTTGAAACTCGACCCCAGTAGGTCAGAAAAATGAAGGGTCCTCAAAATTGTTGTCCTTTCTTATTGATATAATTCGATAGCCACTCCAACCTCACGCTTGCTCTTTCCAACATCGATTTTCCATCCTCCTCTTCATCTTTGATTGAGACTTTCGTGATTCCAGCGATTTTCCCGGTTCAGATTACGTGACATCATTGATGAAGAGTCAATATAGGGTCGGCCTCTGTTTACAGATAAGGTTTCTTTAATAAAGAGTGGCTATAAGGAATCCTTCGGATTTTTACTACAAACACAAGCTCGGAACTTGGATTTATTAGCTCCCCCTACTGATTGTGTGAGATATGAAACAATGTGTACTTCGACAGAAAATAAGGGAGCTGGTTTCGCTATATCGAAATGATATTGTGATAAACGTCTGAAAATTCAATTTAGGGATGATTATAAGATTTTATTCAAACCAGGATGCATAGAAGATTGCCAGGTGTTGACAGTGTCCTATTATTTCCCACTGAAATTCCGGGTCCAAAACTGGAATTGTCAGATTAATTTCTCTCTGTAAACTTTCATGGCGCTAAGATTGCCCTATCAAGTTCATGCAATTGATTACGCTGAATAAAATATGAATTATTCATTTATATTCATGTTATCATAAGAATTTGTGAATATCACGCCCGACGAATTAATAGTATCTTCCTTTCCAATTAATCCCTATAAGTGTTTCAAATACGAAACCATATTAGACTTCTTTGCCACGAACCGAATAATGATAAAATTAATACTTTCTGTGAGGAATATTGATGCATATCCAGTTTCAAATATATGTATATTCATGTTCTAGCCATTGTGACTGAATGAAATGAATCACCATAAATTAATATATATAGCAGATATAATAACGAACAATAACTCTGTTATTTGACGATATTTGGACCGTATTTTCAGACCCAAAACATATCAAAGAATGTCCGCACGATGTGTTTTATGCATCTATTCTCAAACCTACATGATTCATTTATTTTATTTATTTATTTATTCATTTGATCATACGGACTCGCCATTTCACAATTCGAAAATTTCAATATTACAAAAATTATATGATATAAAAATATGTATGAAATAAAAATCATGAAAAGAAAACAGATGAAATTAAAATCCAGGATAAAGAATCATATTTATACCGAAAAAAGAAAAGTCACATACAGATGTTACATTATGTTTGATCACTTTCAAAGTACCTTTTCATAGAGAATACTGATGCAGAAAACAAATCAATATTCCTTGAATTAGCTTCTCTTAATGCTCTGTCCGCAGGATTATTAAACGTATAATTGGTAGGATAGATCTGATCTTGAATAGTTCTCGACTTCTAGTGGATACTGTACAACAATTCAAAAAAATCTTCTCAAGTAGGTATTAACAATCTATGAAGTTATTCAAAATTTTGATAATGAACAACATACAGTCGAAATTTTTCCTTCTTCGCGCCAATGATTTTAATCCAAGATTCAGTTGCACACTTTCGTAACTGAAATCTGAGGCAGGTATGCTACATTCAAAAGCTACCCAACGTGAAAATTTCCTCTGTACTCGCTCAATACTATTTATATGTACATGGTGATGAGGTGACTACACTACCGCTGAATATTCCAACATGCTTCTCACATTTGCTGTGTACACTAATTTCATCGCCTGGGCGTCATTAAAATTTTGCATATTTCGCTTTATGAATCCTAGTATCTTGAACGCCCTATTGACCAAATATTGAACATGAGCCACGAAACCGAATTTCCTGTCGAAATATACTCCCAGTTCTTTCACTAAGGTTACGCTTTTTAGGTTATTATTCTGTATTTTGTAATTAAAAATGATTGGGAAATGTAATCTATAAAATCTCATTATTTGGCATTTATCTAAATTAAACTTCATCTCATTCTCGATACACCATTTCGATTAGCTGTCTAAATCGCTCTGTAATAATTTGCAATCTTCTATACTCAAAATCGTGCGAAATATTTTAAAATCATCAGCAAACAAAAGGAAAAGGCAAGTACAATTTGTGTACAGAATGATCTTTGGGTACGGAGATTGAAATTGCTATTAGTGAATAAGTGATAAATGCCGTTAACTCCACTCAACACATAAGTGACTGGTGAAAATGCAGTGAAA
The DNA here is from genome assembly GCA_958510865.1 of Myrrha octodecimguttata. NCBI lineage: Eukaryota > Metazoa > Arthropoda > Insecta > Coleoptera > Coccinellidae > Myrrha > Myrrha octodecimguttata. The sequence goes on along the minus strand of OY294058.1, from coordinate 44,640,853 downwards.
AATCGAAATGCGGAAGATTTCCAATGGCGTTGCAAAATGGCGAATGCGTCGGTAAAAATTTGTGTCGTCTTGGAGGTTTCTCCGAAAACGCTTGAAAACGTTGAGAGGAAAATAAAGGAATATTTCTTTATTTTAGTTCGTCTACCAAAAATGTCGTTGGAACCAAACTCATCTCAATTCACACCTTACTTGATTAACAGGAATCTATGCACTGAGTTCAGTGGGTCATCAAATATATTTAGCAACAGACTTTGAACAGATTACAAGAGCTTTCTGCGCCACAAAATGGCGAAGGGGTCGGTCCGCGTCACAAAATTGTGAAGGGACGCGAAGATCTCTTTCTGTGTCAATTTTCGTATTTTTTTTCAGTACTCAGAATAACGGACATTTTGAAGTTTGAAATCAGGTTTTTCCCAAGCCATACCTTATTTCAAGTTCGATTGGCAGATTTTTATGAAAGATGAAAATGGATAATAAACAATATTTCAGTTGTATACAGGTTACTAACTGCTTTCCTACATGCGTTCTATCTAGGGAACGGTGTGATATCACTTTGCCTTTTTAGTCTGTTGTCACGATTACCTCAGAACGGAAAGTATTCCACAGTAGGAAGCTCATCGAAACGGCATGGTTGGATTCGTCATTGGGCTTATTCGGCCTAACAGATTCAGAGTTCAGTCATTTGAACTTTTGATGCCGAAGAACAAATATCGTTACCGTGGATGGTTTTATGATGGCAAGGCACTATTAAACCACATTCTGCAACCTTTTATTCAGTCATATGTATTTCCGTGAGAACTTTCTTTCAATGCAGGATGATGCTATATATACTCATATAGCCCATACAGTCACCATTATCTTCTATTATCTACAAACGCTAAATCAACAGTTGAGTAGCTTGCCACGAATTTATCAAAATCAGATTGATAACCTTGACGGTGGCAGTTCTGTAGAATTGAACACGCAATAAAGAATAGGGATCAACCTGGTATATTTCGCAATCGAAAGTGACTAATACAAATGTGGTCTAAAAGCGCCAACATTCAATGTTGAAAGACAAAGGATTACGATTCTTGTTGTCGGAAAAAGCAGCAGGTACTGCAGAGGAGTGCAGTGGAAGTGTAGATTATAACTTACAATATGCAACGAAAGAACTGATGAGAAAGCCTGATGAGAAAGAAGCATGCCTAGATTCCCTTTTCGCGATATTCCAAACCTTTTTCGACAAATTTCCTTGAATAGCTTGTTCATTAAGACATAACCATTAAGAGTGCTTTACTCTTCAGTTAGTTTTCGGAGTGACGCAATTATAATAACATGATAACTGACAATTTATCTCTTATTCTGGATATCTTGAAAATATAGAAGATATATGATTTTTTTCGAAAATATTTTTCATTCTTCGTCACGAGTAAGTATCTTCCGTTGAATTTCGCTTCATCAGTACTTCTAACGCAAATCAATGGCAAATTCCGAAACACTCCGCGCTATCCGGAGTATGAAGCTCCTATAAACGGAACAAAATCATCTTTTCTGATCCTTTCGTAGATATGGGAGAAATGGGGTGTAAAAATAACCGATATCCTTAATTTCCTGTTCAAACCCGTTCGGGACTGATCCGCTCGGAAAATGCATCCAATCCTTCTTCAATCGAAACCGAGATTCGATGAAAAAGAAAGATTGAACCGCTGCGATATCGATAACTCCCCTATAAGTCCGGAATTGAAACATATTTCGCAATGCCATGAAGAATTATCGCCTCCGTCGAGTGAAAATAACAGTTGCTATTTCCCTGGCAATCGGAAGCAATTACGCTGTAGGAAAAACACGTTAATTGCAATAAAAGCCTTAATGGCCCTTCAGGGCACCTTCGAACAGTGCTATATTTATCAGAAGCCAAACGCTTGGCATATTCTATTATATACGAGACCTAGAACTAAGGCCTATTTCCCTAACCAACTTCATGGACAGTACCATAAGCATAGAAAAACCATCATGTCGCTTTATGGAAAAGAACCCCTGAGTGGACTATGAAGGTTCAATAAATTCATAGCTCCGTGTGTAACATCCTGTTATTTAGAGTTTTCAAGCTCGATTTTTTCCACGAATTTTCCAGGTAACATCGTGTTATCGTTCCGTCCAAACTCTGTGATATTCAAATTTTGTGCCAAAAATGGTCTCGAACGACAAGGTTGGACTAACGGGAGACAAATCCTGTGTCAAAATCAATTCTGTCGTGCTTCCGAGAAATCGAAAAAAATACCTCAAATTCCGCGATTTTTTTCTCGGTGTCATTTTCAATTCCAGAAAAATTCAAAAAATACTGATCTAATCATGATGGAATTTTGTAACTAGTTTGAGAGGGCGCAACTTCATGCAATCTTTCGTGATAATCATATCCGTAAATTGATATCAAAAATAATTCCGAACATTCTATATTTTGCAATCCACGTATCACATTTTCTTCGGAAAATTCGAAATGAACCCTTTAGCTGTCATTTTTCGACCACGAACTCGATTTCTTTATGTTTGGAGGTATTGAGTATTTGTGGAATCATTGCGTGCGTTTCAACTATTCACAAATTCGGCCTTCGTAATCAAGGTCCAAACTTAGTCTACAAATATTAATAATTTGACGGAAGTCCATTGTGAGGTGTTCAATCAATGCAAGGGGGTGAATTTAGTCTTATCCTCACTTATTCATTCGCTTCATTTATTGTTCGGTCAAATAACTACATGTTTCGGCAATATGCCATCTTCAGGTTATAAAATTGATCCGAGTGTTGAAGCTTAGTCATAACAAGAAAATTAGTCTAAGTTTTAAACGAAGTTCTCGCATCAATAGTTATGTTAAGGTTCGGAACAGTAAAATCACATTATACAGATTTACGACGGGAGACAGGTTTTCTTGTTATGACTAAGCTTCAACACTCGGATCAATTTTATAACCTGAAGATGGCATATTGCCGAAACATGTAGTTATTTGACCGAACAATAAATGAAGCGAATGAATAAGTGAGGATAAGACTAAATTCACCCCCTTGTACAAATATTAAGTTTATAAGCTTTTTCTCTCGGAAGCTATTGTATTTACGATCGGCTGTAAACGACTGTAGACGAAATAACTTCAGAAGGGATCTCTCGATATTTGAAGTTTAAGACTTAAAAATCTAGAAAAGCACTGACGTGAAGTCAGCAACTTTTACGCGCTTGTTCACATTGCGAAATGGTGACTTGAAAATTTCAGTGAGATTTTAATCAATTAAATATAAAAATTTAAAAAAAAAATTTCGAAAAAAAAATTTTTTTTTTTGAATTTTTTTTCATGGATAATTCTTTTTATTGACACTGTTCATATTCCAACCAAGTTTCATTTCGATCAGATAAATATTTTTCGAGTTATTGAAGAATCAAAATTTCAAATGGCTGTAGCTCAAAAACCATTCGGCAGATTTGGCCCATTAACGAACTCAACCGAGATTCAGGATCTTAACCTAACCTGAAAATTTCAAGACTCTAAGTCCTTCCTTTCGAAAGTTATAGCGCACACGGCCGGCCGGACGGACATAATCAATTATGACCACGGATTCTTCATCAGTGAGTCCAACCTAGTCGTTTAAGACAAATTTCGGCTCAAAATTCGTAAATTACAGACATCGTGACGAAATGATAACGTGCTGTTCCCCAGAACAAGCGAGTAATAACGAAGATCGAATTGTAACCATGCAAAATTTTATCATCCTCATTTTTCGAAAAATACAAATTGGATCGAATTGAAATCCAGTACTTAATTGAAAAATGACAGCTGAAGATCCAAGAAGAATTTCGTGGGGATGATTGAAACATAGCCAAATATGTTCATCGGGGAGTGAATCTTTGTTCTGGGGGGTCAATACTGGAAAAGATAACTGCATAGACAACGAATTCAAAAATGCGCGCGAAAGCTACTGACTTTGAGCCAGTGGTTTTCTAGAATGCTCAAACGGTACCGGGGCTCTTTACTTTCTGGAAATTTTTCCCTGTGGTCTAAAATTCTTTCGATTCAATTCAAACGCGTGAGGTGATATTTTTGAAATATTTCTGAAAAGTTCATGTGAAGTGTCGAATAAATACTTTAATTCTTGTACTGGCTCGGTCATTTTATTCTCTTCGGACGAGGAAGAAAACATCCAATCAGATGAAATTAAATGAACTCATACATTCGTTTATATGGAATTAAGCCTGTATAGCTCGAATATGCAGTAATGTTTTCGCTGTCATTCAGGAGAATGTTCATAATGCATAAAGAGAATGCGTGCATCCGGGAAATATGCATAGGGAAACATTTTCGCTGAAATTCGCCAATTCTGCTCATGTCACAAAAAGGGTTGAATTTTTTGATAATCAACTTAGAACAGAAGTTTATAGTGGAAATTGAATACTACCAATTCAATAACTGATAAATATATTCACGTTGGATAACTCCGAAAATCAATCCGCTGAATTCTTTTCAAGCAAAATCGAATAAACGTAATGATACTATCGAAAATTCGTCAACAGAAAATATTCTATTAAATATTTCAAAACTCTACATTTCCTTTGAAATCGGATCCCTAAATGTTTATCTGAATTCATTTTGTTTTCCAATCATATATTGAAGGTAATCGAATCAAGCTCAAATACGATATATTTATTAACAACCATTGTTTTTGTAGGTGTACGTTTGTGAACGCTAAAACATTCATCCCACTACGAATATTCAATTTGGTTGTTGAAATATTGAGTAAAAAGCACTGACGTGAAGTCAGCAGATTTTGCGCGCATGTTCGAAAGAGATCCTGAAAAGTGCGTCTGATGGGATCAATACAGGTTGCAGTGATAAAGTCTTGGGATAAATATCGTTCCTTTCCGAATTTATTCCCAATCATGTCTTATATTCCGGATTCTAAAATTGCTAGATTGAAATCTCGTAAACCTTTATGGATCAACGATTTTCTTTACACCAATAAAAGTGACAAAGAAATTTGGCGTTCGGAATGGAATTCGTGTAATGTTTTTAACAAAGGTTTGATCAGCGATCCTTCAGAAAAAGTTCATGGTTTCAATCTTCCTAGGAAAATTTGGTGCATTTTGAATCGACTTAGAACCGGTCATGGTCGCTGTTATAGTTTCCTCTTCAAATGGAATTCGATCGAAAGTGCAAGGTGCGAGTGCGGAGAAGAAGAGGAAACAATAGAACATTTAGTAAATACTTGTCCAATATATAAATTTGACGATGGTTTCGAGGCAATTCATTCGGTGTCTGATTCTTTTTTGAGATGGATTGCGAACTTCAAATTAATTTAATGAGTACTAAATCATTTACTAGTTCATATTAGTTCTTTCGTCTCCTTTTTTGTTTTCAGGTATGTTTCCAAGATTTCAACCTGCATCGCATAGGAAGGAGGAAATTTTGTCAATGAAAAAGAAGCCCTTCAATAAAAAACAACAATTTCATTACACTAATACGGGGAGACAGAGTTTTTCCTGAGGTTTTTATCTGTGCTCTTGTATCATACGTAAAAATGTATGGTACCCCGTTGACATTTCCTCAGCTAATACTGTTATGACACAAATTGTTTGATATAAAAAAAATGTAAATGCTCATCTCAAAAGAATATATATATATAATACGTGAAAAGATGACTTCGCCTTGGCAACTAATTTGAACATTCGTGCAAAAAGTGCTGACTTCACGTCAGTACTTTTCTTGGTTTTTCAACCAAGCCATAGATTTCAATTTGATCCCATCTAAATTTTTGGTAATATTGAAAAATAAAATTTTTAATGGATATATCTACGAAATCATTGAGCGGATTTTACCCGTTCACGAATTCTTCCTTTATAATTAAGCCTCAAACCTACTCCACAAATATCGAGTTTTCAAGTCGGCCGATCTTAAACATAATCGCTTCCGAAAGAAACATCTTGGAAAGCCAATAGTTGTACAGTAGGTTTGGATAACAAAGTCCGAACTCGTGAATAGTTGAAATCCACCAAAGGATTTTGCAGATATACCCACTCAAATTCTATACACCTTATATTTCCAAAAATACAGATATAATCGAATTAAAATCCATTACTCGATCGATAAATGACCTTTTTAGAGTTCATACAGAACAAATCATAGCAGACTATTGAATATTAAAAAAATAATAATCCAGTTTTTTTTAAATTGTTTAAATGCCACGATCATCACGAAATTTGGTACACTCTTGTTCTTCAGCATTCCAAAACCAGTAAACAAGTTTCATCATAATCATATGATTTGAGTTATCCTGGAATAAACAACGATACCGAAAAAAAAAGGAAATTCATATTTTTTCCAATATCTCCGGAAATTCATTCTTTGGACACTTCTGTGAAATATGGAGCTCAAGGTGAAGGCAGAAATCCGAATACGAATAATTTTTCTACTTTGTATCATTCTTATGGCAGATTAGCCTTAAGAATGTGACTTATTCTGATTGAAATTCTTGCAAAATAATTGTAGCTCGTGTTATTTTTACATTAGGATGGATCGGGCGTATAGAGCCGACCGAATGGCCTGCGCGTCCGCCAGTCCTGAATCCCATCGATTTTTGATTTGGGGATTTCACAGAAAGCTGGTGAAAGCGACGAAAAGCAGAATAAAGGCAAAAACTTTCAGAAGTGGAAAGATAAATAAAACAAAAAACGTTGACGGTGTATTCAAAATAGGAGGGATTCAGAAGATTGTCATCCGAAAGCAAGTAATTTCACAACTAACAATTTTGAAATATGCTAGGGACTGAAACTATTGTAAAAATTACACGATCTACAGTTGTTTTAAAGAAATTTCAGTTGAAATTACTTTAGAAACACATTTTCGAGTTTCGAGTAATGCACCATAAGAATGATGAAAAGTAGAAAACTAAATTTAATCGTGTTCCAATGATATTTAGCCTATCTTCCTTCGAAGGCCGATCACAACAAAAAAATATTAAGTACTTTTTTCTTATGATTTCGGTAGTTTAGGACCGTGCAAAGTTTTTAAACTCAGCCAGAAGCTATGAAAACTCTATTTTGTATTTTTAATTGTTGAACGTTAGAGTGAATCCTACTGAAAACTAACGCCTTTTTCGAATACCTATGAGTGATTTCAGGAGGCTGAACTATTTTTGTTATTCAAACAACATTCTAGGAGATCAGGTTACAGAAAAAAAATCTGCAAAATACCTACTACATAAAAGATATCAATTTCTGAAACCTCGCTGGCATAATAAATCGAAAAAACACAACAAAAAATATAACTAGAAATCCACAAAAAATCGCATAATATACAAGGGGAATTTTTAGATACCCCTGGATATGAGAAATCAAAAAAATTTATTGACGTCACTACTTGGACCAGTCTGTATATCAATAATATGTTTACTGGAACAGGAGCGCAATGATTTTCGAAGTACACTACATTTTTTCACCGGACGTCATAAAAGCAATATTTGTTAGGGTGAAATATAATAGCAAACACATAATACAACCCTGCAGCACCATAAAGCAACTGCTGTTTCGCAATAAATTTGCCGAGCAATATTATATCAAGCCGCTATGATTAAAATAATTCATTATGCTCGGCCTGCAACTTTCCCTGCTTCGGAACAGAGGAATTCATCAGATAACTTTTTTAGAGGGACCCTTACTTTGGCTTGAAACAGTTCTCCTCAAGATATAAATTGACTGAATTTGTCACATTGAATTACGCCGAAGGTGTCGAGAACCCTTGGGCTCGTTTTCTCTATACTCATTCGTAAAAACTGGAGCTATTCCGCCTGATAAAAAGACACCAGAGGGCATGTTCGGTGGCAAGTATAGGAGCGTAGGAGTGGAAAGAAAGTTGTTAACTATAAAAGGACCCGCAACAGTGGCGCGGTGTTCCATATTTCTATTCAGAAAACAGATAGGAATCTACTCATTTTGCTCGTGCTCGACAAAATAAAATATTTTTGTCAACACAGGATTTCCGCTTTTGTCGGGCAGGTCTCAATTGTGTATTTTTTCAAATATCATTCACCCACTTCTATGATATTATATGAAAAATGAAGGATACTTATGTCTATCTTTATTTCGAGAATATAATTGTGATTGTCGAGATATTCTATCTGACATGTCTCGTTTTCCAATATGCGTCACTCAGATGTATTTTGTTTTGAGCATTTATTGAAATTTACAATCTATTGAGTAAATGTTATGTATGTGTAGACTATTATAACTTCAAATCAAGTCGTTTGGCCGGGTCAGTTGTAACCTTCGTAAGTTGAATGGATTTTCTGTCAGTTGATCGATCAGCTGTTTGACGTCCTTCTAGCTAATTGTGATATTTTCCTGAGTGATTTTTGATTTCGGTGGCGACATATAGACCTCTTAAATCATTATGGATGGTGAGGTTGGAGACGAACCATGGTGCAATTAACCAATGAACGTAATATTTTATATTGAAGTCTTTGGATGTCTCAGTCTCAGATGTATTTGAAATGATTACTTTGAGCCAAGTCCCATTGAAATTTAATACTGGTCAAATATTATGCATTGGTTACTTTTTCGAACGCGGTATATCTCGTCGAAGTCGAAGTGTGATACAGGGTATGAAATACAGCCTGCCACATATTGTAAATAGGAATTAGCCGAATTTTTCTCATTTATAAATGAAACTCCTGTATTTTATCGATCCATAAGAAGCACTAACGGAGACTCCACAAAATTTTTCTGGTATTCCTTGAGCTCAAAAGTTTTTTTCTGAAAAATATTTCTATACGAAACTAATTGAATAAGATGTGGATCGTGGAATTCAGAAGACATTTCGACTTGTTCAGGAGAAAACTGCGAAAATGAACTAACCGGTAAACTGAAGAACGTAGTATTTCGATGTTTCCGAGTATTTCGAAAAAATTCTCGAAATTGACGAAGCAAGCAAGCGATGCAGACTCCTGCTTCATTTTGTAAGGCTAGAATTTTTCTTGCTAGGTTGCTTGCACTGACACCTCAATTGATCAATCCAAAAAAGATCATTTGACGCTAAGATCACATAAAGTTCAATGAAACTTGATACCTACTGAAAAAATTATGGAATATATGTTTATTGTGTAATTTTCTTGAATGAAGCCTGTGTTTGAAAAACTGTCCCACCCTTGCAAGGTACCTAATGTAATGCCTGAGAAACATTCTTTATTCTATGCCGCATATTTGCGGTGAACCATATTTTTTATGGTATTATCACCACGATAATTTTGAATATAACGATATCAATTCGTTAAACAAAATTATAACAGAGAAATTATGCCATCTCCGTAAAAATTAGCTGTTCAAAGGAAAATTATTTAACTTAACCTCAAGGAATACTGAACGAAATTTGAGCATCTTTTTTTGACTCTTCTTATGGTTCGATAAAATGTAGTTCGAACAAAGAAATATTTGTGAGCAATCTGTGACATGCTGCCCATACTCTGTATATCACAGTTCAATTTAAGACATATCATTTGAGAGAGTCACAAATGTACAATATTAACACGTTCATACTTTCGGAATAAGGATATGCATGAATTTTTCATGTAGAGGCCGAAGAAGTGAGTAAAAGCGATTCAGGTTGCTATTTAAAAAAAAATTAAGTAGAGGCCCGCCTACAAAGAAATGTGCGACCGAAAACAATTGTATATTGTAAAGTTCGAGCGACAAGGTAATTGAAAAATCTAGAAGAGCACTGACGTGAAGTCAGCAGCTTTTACGCGCTTGTTCACATTAAGAAATGGTGACTTGGAAATTTAAATGAAATATAAAAATTGAAAAAAAAAATTTTTTTTGAATTTTTCCATGGATAATTCTTCCTATCGACACTGTTCATATTCCAACCAAGTTTCATTTCGAACAGATAAATATGATTCGAGTTATTGAAACATCAAAATTTCAAATGGCTGTAGCACAAAAACCATTCGGCAGATTTGGCCCATTAACGAACTTAACCGAGAGATTCGAGATCTTAACATTAACCTCTCAAGACTCTAGGTCCTTTCTTTCGAAAGTTACAGGGCACATTGCCGGCCGGTCGTCCGAACGGACAGAATCAATTTTGACCACGGATTCTTCATCAGTGAGTCCAACCAATTTCGGCTCAAAATTCGAAAATTACAGACATCGTGAGGAAATGATAACGCGCTGTTCCCTAGAACAAGCGCGTAAAAATACTGGATTCCTATCTGTTTCCTAAATATAGTTGTGGGGATCCTGTATACAGCACATCTCAAAGTTGGGACTTTTCTATTATTTCTGAATTGTTTTCATCAGTGAAATTAAAAGAAATAAAAATCCTAGAGAAGCACAGATGAAAAATCTGCAGTTTCTGCGTGCAGGATCGAATTAATTTCCAAAGTGTTAAGTGATTTTGTATCCTTCAAGTATTGGTTTTCATTTTACGGACTGTTTTTTTTACGAAGTACTTAGTGTTTTCATATGAATCATGGATTCGATGATTGAATTAGAGTTGAGTTTGAATATGATAACAGAAGAAAAAAATAGGTGCGGTAATAATGTGGGGGTAGTTTTGTATTTTCATTCCTCTGAAAGATGAGTTTTGCCCCTCCTATTCTATGATTTCACTCTCTATAAATGAAGGTTGTTTTTATAAGAGCTTGATAATTTTCAATAAAAATACAAGACAGAAATATTGTTGAAATGAAATATTTACCATAATAGTCTGGTAGATATTTTCACGGCATTCATTATTTAAATATGATTTCTGGTTTATATCTGCCGAAGATACGAGTAACATAGTCCTTTCAGTAAGCCCAATTTTTCACTACTTACTCTGATATATCTGACCTTTTGGCGTCATCACTACTGGCTTTCAACTTCGACTCAGAATTCAAATATAGCCGATTTTTAAAAGAATGATGTCGTTCTTGTAAACTGAAAAACCTCGAAAAACAACAATCCTAGCCCCATAAAAAGTGATCGAGAGGTGTTAGGTCGCACGAACTTGAGGGCCAGTTATCAGGATCTGTTCTGAAAATAAAGCTGTCACCAAATCGATTTTTCAATGAATTCATGGTTCAGCGTGCTCCATATCAAGTTGTGCCGTCTAATCTGAACTGAATATCATCGATTTTCAGCTGATTAATTTTTGGAAACAAAAGACACACTTCAGGATACAGCAGCAATATATTCTCGTCGTCATGCAACGTTCTTGGTCTTGTTGATGGATAGGAATCAAGAAAAGTAAAACCAATGCAAAAATGATCAATAACTGCACAAATTGTTGCTCACCAGGCAGATTATGTTGGCAGTAAAATGGATGAATTGCTCTATTAACTTCGAGGAGAGATTAATTGCTTTCGAAATAAACTTCCACAATTTTGATTCGTTACTTGTTCTTGCGTTAAACAATTCATGGTGAATTATCCAATCTGACTGTACAGAAATGACAACACAGTTCGACATTCTTCACTGTCAAACTATCAGACAAAACAATCGGAAATTCTTATGCAGCTTAGATCTGAATTCCTCATTGCAGAATCTGAAATATTCTTGAAGAAATTAAACTTCTCTGTTCGATTACAAACGTTTACTTTCAGGAAAAAAACCCTTCTTGATGAACCTCTCTACAATTTATTTTCAACAGGCGTATAAACTCCAAATCGGCTTTGTATCAACTTACATCCTGTGTTCTCAAGGATTTCAGCATAACGAACCATAAAGACAGCTTATCATTCCAATCACGTAGCCTGTTTTCTCCTCCCATTGATCCGCGCCGTCATCGATCTGCTAATACTATTTCCTTAAGCGCATTACATTCTTGTAGTACTCTTTCGAGGGCGAATGCATTCTTACTATATAAGCCCTACCTACGCCTCAAAAAGCCTGAATGGTCCCTTTCATTAAGCAGAGAAGGCTCTGCATCGTCTCCTGAAGCCTAATAACAAATCGATTGGAAGGCATGCTGAACACGTCGTTTCTCGATTTTCTCCGTCGATGCCTTCCGTGCAGCGTTTCATGGGACGTGGATATTTGATTTTGAATTTCTTTCAAGCTGTATAGGTTTCACATTATTGGACGACAATGGCTCATGTGTTGGATAAATATTCCCGAGAGATAGGAATTCTTTGAACTCGAGGTGGCAGTATGTGAAAGTTGTTGAATACTCCGCAATCTTGACTTTTATACTATTGGCGAATGAAGATAAGCGCTACTCCCTCTGGTGACTATCCGAGTAACCCGAGGTACAGACATTATCATTGACAAGTTAAAAGAAATGTTAAGAAAACGAGAAAGTTCATGCATTTTTTTTGGCGTTTGTGTGATTTTACAAGTGCTTTTACTGAGGAAAAGCAAACTAGAATGTCCCTTCCCATAGATTTCCACAGCCCAGTGAAAAATTTCGAGTTAGGGCAGAAGAAACTTCCTTTAACAAGTCGGGCCTGAAAGTGTTGAAGAATCGATAAAAACCAACAAACAAGATTTATGAGAGTCTGTTACCTCGATTTTACCGATCATGATAATTTTTATAGAGGAAAGCACGAAAGCTCATGAAATATTAGATCACATTCATGAAGACAATTTTTTCCCAGGCCTCTAATCCAAGCAGAGAAATATAATTAAGAGGAATGCTCTGCCTTCCAGAAATCTGCCTGTTGAACTGATTGTTAAGTAACAACGTAAATGTTTCAGTGATAGAGCTCATTATTGAAAAAAGAGAGTCTCAACAAGGAAATATCTGGTGATGAATAATGTTCGCTCAAAGTGCTTCTGTCGATGAAAGCAAAGTTGTACAAGGCTTATTTATTACAGCTTTTTCAAGACCGATCATATGAGTGTTGGAAAATTTAATGGTCAATCCATAATGAATAAGACTTACGATACAGGTAGCATTAGTTTTATGTGAATGTATTCATTTTATTCACAATATATTGAGTATTTAGTTCAGTTATGAGTTATCTATTATTCCAAAAAGTATGTTTTACAATACTATCTGATTTTCAACTTTCAAGGCAGCCTAAGAAATCCCTCAAAGTCAATCTCGCCATTTGGGTCTGAAAATAAATAAAACTAAAATACTGTACCTTGGCGATATCCTGGTAATTTTAGAGTTGCTACACTCAATTAGATTGAAGGATGATACATACCTACTTTATAAGAATGGAATATGTACTCTCAATAATACTCTCGTCAACTATAAAAGTCTAAAAAGTCTTTGAATAAATCGTGAAATCAAAAATTATCAAACCAAACACTAACAAACAGTACAAAATCGACTATCAAAACAAAATCTATGTCTGTAGGTAAGGTTCTAAAACTGGCCACCGTGGCGCTGCAATCTTAAATTCAGACGCCAATACCAGAAGCCGTATCATTTCATCAGAATCTCTATATATTGAAAGCAATATATTCCATTCAATTTAATAAAGTCAGTCAGTAGGCCTTAAAATGTTGGCACATTCCACTTTGTATAATTAAATTAGGTTATAGCAATTTTCCTGTCAGATAACTTCACAACGTTGTCCATTCTACACACAAGTCGTATCAACTACCTAGGTAACTAGACCAAACGTTTGGGATATTGATGAAAATATTCACGAATTGACAGCGTCCCGCCGACTTCGACTAAATTTCACTAGTGTCAACCTGACTCTAGTTACAAAAACTTGATAGACACATTTCGAGGCCTACCGACTAACTGAATGTAGTATAGATTCACTATAGATCCGAACCTTAATCGACCTACACTGAGCTGATGATGAAAAAAAACTTATTTTATAATAAATTTAGAATATAGATTATACGGGGTGAGTCTTCTAGTTGTACATTAATTTTAACCATAGATTCCTCTCGTCAAATGAAACACGTTTTTCATGTATCATTTTTCAGATTCGGCTCCAGCAAAAAGATACTGGCCGTTTAAATTTCCAAGAAAAAATCAGTTTTTTTGTCTCTTTGATATGGTTTCTCCGAATGAGATGAATTTCCGTGTGAAGTTGTCTATAACTATGATACATATTCTTCAGTAATCACTTTCATCCTGCTTTGAACAGTTTCCGAATTATAGACTCGCCGATTCATAAAACTATACGAAATTAGCATGAAGAATACCGATGAAATTCATCTTAGGCCATCATAAGAATCTTCAATCATTTTTAAATATTTGATTATTTCATATAGTTTATCCTTAAACGCACCGTTTTGCAGATATTCAACGTTAAATATCATAAAATCGGATGATATTCGAAAAATCTCATTATATTTATGAATCCGCCCCTGATCTAGTAAAGAACGTAAATTAAGCTGGGTTCACCTTTATTCGGACCATAGAATACACAGAAATATTCATCTATTTCGCACAGAACTAATATAAGGTATATGCATAGATGTAACATTAAGTTACAATTTCCATTAGTATATGCTTTTTCGTGACCACACCACAGACGTAGTCTCTGTCTATGGACTAGACTCTCCATAACCATAACATTTTAGAGATCTTTTTCAGGTTAATTGGTTGATTTCATAAAATTCATTTATGAATTTCGTGAAAAAAAAGTATAACTATGGAGTTTTCAATATGAGAATGGGCGAGGATGGAATTATGTATGATCTTATAGTGGAATGAAATTGGATATTGCATAAACATCTAGTTGAAGATCATTGTTTCAAGTCCAGTGTAGTGAAATGTTAATCATAAGAATTAAGTGAGTTCATGAGTTTTCTCAATCTCGTTTCTTTGAACTTGAAACCTTGGATTGGTTATTCTCTAAAGGAGATCACCGTGAGGGATATCTGTGGTGAACTTGCAAACAAAGCGCAGGAGTGTATTAGCACATTGAGAAATATATAGATGCTTATAACTTTCTACCTGAGCCGAATCTGAAAAATGGCTAATGAAAAAAGTGTTTTACTCCATGAGAGGTATCTATGGTTAAAATTAATGTACAACTTAAAGCCTCACCCTGAATATTAGGAATGGGTAGACAAAAAAATTCTATACAGAATATTAAGATTTAAATTTCAACGCGTGTGGAAGTGACAGAGAGATGCGAGGTGAGTATTCTGTCTAATAATAAAGGACCGAACATTGTAGTCGTGTCTGATGGGATCCTGAATGTAATAAAAAAGCGCGAGTATGCTCGGTACGTAAACTATGGAGGATAAAGGTACCCCATCTACCCTCCATATTGTAAATAGTACGCGTTATTTTGGAAAAGCGAATGACTTATAATATTATATTGCATCGAAAACTCTTGTTATTCTGTATCGTTGTTGCAAAAAATTAATAAAAAGGAGTTTTTGGAAAATCCACGACATAATCGAAATGGCCATAAACACTTTCAATTCCTAAAGAAAGAGACTGAATTACGAAATTGGGAGTGGGATTCGAGCAAGGGGAAAAACCACCCAATGATATGTATATAAACCAATTAAACTTTTATATCCCCAATAGTTTCAAAAATTAAAATGGATTGAAACCAGTAATTGAAAATTGTTTTTTCCGTGAAAAACGCCCTTGCGGATTGCAGTATCAAACTATTTGTCAAGGGCAGTTTCTTGCAGAAAAGACTGCCTAATGAACAATACAGGAACAAAACAAACGATAAAGAAAGCGAACTGTGAAGATTCAGAGTACAAATCTGACTCTTCTTGAAATTTTCTGCTTTGTCTGATGAAAGAGTCAGATTTTTACTCTGAAACGTCACAGTTCGCTTTCTTTATCGTTTGTATTGTTCCTGTATTGTTCATTAGACAGTCTTTTCTGCAAGAAACTGCCCTTGACATATAGTTTGATACTGCAATCCGCAAGGGCGTTTTTCACGAAAAAAACAATTTTCATTTGATTTTTAATAGTTCTGTTTCAGATATTGGGAGTGAAAATCCATAAACACCTAAAAAATGATGCAAAATCCTCCCAAAATAAGCTTTAATCGATACGAGCATCAGCATTTGCGAAATTGCTACCATGTTTCATCATGATCGTTTCAGCATTTTTTGAGTAGTTTCGGAAATAAGAACGATACCGAAGAAATAACGAAGATATTTGTCTCATCTATTAAACATCTGATCAAACTGAAACTCACAACACTGTTGAATAAAGGTGACTTCAAGGTCTTACCAAATTTTATTGAAATCTGAGAAACAGTTGAACATTTTTTCAAGGAAACCCGATACAATCCTCACGAAATTCAACTCATCAGGAAGCATCAATTGGATCGCATCGAGATATCCAGGAAATGATCTCAAAATTGCAAATTTGTATATATCTCCGAAACCGTTCGTACGATTTTGCCAATCTGAACTCTAGGTGTGTTCCTTTGGAAGTTGAAGCACACACGGAAATCAGCACATTTCTGAATTTTTCTTCCAACCTGGTCATTCAAAACCTTTTTTGGCTCAGAATTCGAAAAAAGCAGAGGGTTGAACAAAATGATAACGTGCAGTTCTTAAGAACATGTACAACTTGGCACATTAAATGTCACATAACAGTGAAAAATATTACTGAAAGAATTGAATCGAAATCCGAGTTCATCCTATCCAAATAGAGTGGAGAGGAATCTTTCATCGTAAAGCATAATCGATTAACAGGCATAATTTACTCCTGCGATCCCACCGAAGTTCCCTCATCAGTGTACAACGGATATTAATTGACAATTATTGTAGTCACTATGGGAGTTCCAATCTGATTAGACAAGAGTCAAATTCTGTGAGGGAAGTCAGTTCACTATACAATGTTGAATCATGTCCACACTATAAGCAGTTTGTAGGGAGGAGACAACACCTATGAATGCAAGTTCCTATTTATACAGTCTGTTTATTTGAAAGGTAAGTACTAGCGTTAGTATGACGGCCCCCATGCAAAATCAGAAAGAGGTATAAACAAACTTTGGATTGTGACCGGATCATTTTAAACATTTCATAAAATAGGGAAGATGGCCAGAGTTGCAATGAAACATGAAAATGATGGAAAATGTTCTATATCAACATTTCCTAGAATACCAGCGTTCTTATGAATAATGAATCGATTTATTTTTTGTTTTTTTTGGTTTTCACTCCCAATATCTGAAACAGAACTATTCAAAATTGAATAAAATTGTTTTCCATGAAAAAACACCCTTGCGGATTGCAGGATTGAACTATTTGTCAAGGGCAGTTTCTTCGAAAACAGATCGCCTAATGAACAATACAAGAACAATACAAACGATAAACAAAGGAAACTGTGAGAACCAATCAGACTCTGAAGCGTCAAAGTTCGCTGTGTTTTTCGTTCGTGTATTGTTCATTAGGCAATCTGTTTCCTAAAAAGCTGCCTTGACAAATGGTTCAATCCTGCAATCTACAAGGGCGTTTTTTCATGGAAAAACAATTTTTATTTCATTTTCAATAGTTCTGTTTCAGATACTGGGAGTGAAAACCAAAAAAACCTAAAAAATGATTTGAAATCCTCAAAAAATAAGCTTAAATCGATAAATAATAAATTGAACTAATAAAGGGGTTCAAATGTATGGCATTTTTGAAAATTCTAAAATCGAAATACCTTCAAAACACCGAATCACTCAATACCATTCAAGATTTTAAGGGTTACAAATTGACTGAAACCAACCGTATGAAATATTCCCCATACGAACCGAAGTTTTTGCATTTTTTCTGATTTTGCACTGCACCGGGATAGCAAGACTGGTACTTTTTCAAACAGACACACTGTAAGTGAACAAAACAATGTTTGGTAATGCTCGCAAAGGTCTATTTTGGAGAACTTTCCATAACAACTTTTCTCTAGGCGAATATTTTTAGATTTCGTGAAACATTTCTGAAACGATCGTTAAAGGGGTTTATTTTCGAATCAAGAGCCTGAATTTCTTCAGAAATAGCATTTCGGAATTATACTTAACTTTCACATAAAATAAGGTCCTGCTTTGAGTTTAGAACTGTATGCAACAAGATGGCACTGGTAATAAAAGTGGTCGTTAAAAGATACAGATTTCTCTGTTAAACCTTCACATAATATCTTTCGATATTGATATCTTACGATATATTTTTATTGTCTTCAACGTACTTCGTCTTCAATGACAAATTATGTTATCAACTGGCTGAAGTAAAAACTTGAGAAAACGGTAACATAATAATTTTAAAAAATGTCAATCAAACGAAGTCTTGAAATACTGAAATAATAATTCTGCAAATTTCCTTTTTACTGCCTGATATATATATATAGAACCTGAAACGTCATAGTTCATTCCGTTGATATTTTACATATTTCAACTACTGTTCGAATTCCGCAACCGCAAGGGTGTTTCATGACATAGTTAATTATAGTTGTTAGGTGTGAATACCTAAAAAAAACCTGAAATATAATGCAAAATCCTTCCAATAAATTTTTTCATCTGCACTTCTCATGTTCTTCAATTGGGGGAATAATCCCTCATAACAACGCTACATCTCTGCATCACGCACTAAACTAAAGTATCGACAAAAGCAGCAGCCAGCTCCCCCCTTATTCGACACCTCCCCAAATACTCCAATCCGTCCACAACAAACAATGCAATTTCCGGTTTCATAAAACATTCGAAGTAGTGATTAAACTTCACCTCCACCAAGCCCAATTGTTCCCGAATAATCCAGGCGGATATTCATACGAGATTGACCCTTTTATTCCCCGATTTGCGCATACCTATTTGCAGAGCTGGCTGAAATTTAACCCCAATTTGGTGCCTTAATACGCTTCCTCCGAAACAGCGGGATATTATCAAAAGTGAATTTAACTCGGCTCGAAATATAAAATGGATATAGCTGGCTGGCATTGTACCTGAAAAACGTCGTTAAAAATGCGTCGAATTTCACACATAGGTTCATTATTTTCACAACCTAAGGTGCAAATTATCACGGAATTTTCTCTTCTATTCCGAAATCTCATTTTCATATAGATAGAGGGGATCGTCTGACAAGATTGTAGGGGCATTCTTTGGCAACACAGAATAGGTCTCTTCCATTCAACACAAAATAACATATTTTTATGTTTTTCTCAATCTATTTCGATACATGATCATAATGTATCGTATCTCACTTTATAAATTCAAGAATTTCGAATAATTTTGAAAATGGTAGAATCGAGATGTTATTTGATATTTAGTGAAACGTCTCCTACGTCACACGTCACAGAAGAAATTGTACGATCGAAACAGTCAACTCTGCTATGTGCTTGCTAGAGAGAAAGGTTCACGGGAATTTCGAAAAGACCATATGTGGTGCCACAGAAAAAAAAATTATTTCTGGTTGAAAGTTGTACTTTGACAATGATTGCATTTTTTGCAGTATTCCAATGGTGAGATTTATCGATCCGATTAATGAAAAAATACATGCAAGAGGCTATTCCTTATTTCATGGGTTTCCGTTCAGAGTTTCTCCAGAGAAAATCCTCTGATAGCGAATGGACGAATTCAATTCTATTCTTTCATTGAAATTGCATCAGAGGGAGTTTATCTGATTCGTTCATTGCAACATCGGGTGTACCTCAGGGTTCTCACCTGGGCCCATTGCTGTTCATCTTGTTCATCAATGATTTCATTCATAACATTCCGATTTTGGAATCGGTTCAGCATGGATTCTTCCGGTTCCTTGCATCTAAACTAGGCAATGCATTTTCTCCTACTGAGCATGACTACTCTCAGTTTGCTTTGTCTGTAAACTTGGAATCTATTGAATCCCTTCATATATATCCTGATGTCTATGAAAGAAAGCACTAATGAAATTTGTAAGTTGCGAAGGTCTTCTAGAACTTTTGGCTAGGAGGGAGGTCCCTTATGAGCTTAGATGTGTTAGACAACTTATTGAGCATGGAACTCATAAAAATTATATTTATAACTCAGGCATTTTTAGGTTAAGGACAAAGTGGAACAAAAGTATTATTCCTACAGCTGTGCTGCATAATAATAATTTAAGAATATTTTAGAAAAAGCTGAAGCCGATTGGTAATCATTATTTCAAATGGAAACCTATTTTGCTGATTCTCAGTTCGTATATTGTTGACATTAAATGAAAACAAGATACAAAAATAAAAACATAATAAAATTCACATGCTCCACAGCGTTAACTGGCGAGATATTTCCAAGGAATGAGGTTATAGTTTTTCAAGTTATCTGCGGTGAATTATTTTCACAGAACTAGTAGAATGACGGGTCAGCCAGAATCACGAAACGAGTATGAAAAAAAATTTGCAGATCTTGTGACGCGCAACATTTTATTTCTTTTTACAGTCGGCCCCCCAGCCGATAGTGAACGAAATAACTTCCGAAAAGAACAATTTAGGAACTCAATATTCGTACTATACGTTTGAACATTGATTAGGAAGGCCGAATTAATGAATGGGTAGAAACCACCCAATGATTCTGTAGATATATACCCATTTAAATTTTCATTCATCAAAATTTCCAATAATTCAGAAAAATCGAAATGAAATCCAGTATTCGAAGGTTCATATGGAAATTCTTGGGGCAAATATGATCAGAAGATATTTTTGAATATTCGAAAGGAAAAAAATTTAAATTTTTTCAGATGGTTCTAATGACACGTTCATAACGAAATTATGCACAAAGTTGTTCATCAGCATTTTACAAATACTTCAAGTTTGACTATAATTGGATCGGTATGTTCCGAGTTATTCCGGAGAAAAAAATATCAATTGAAAGATTCTAGTGACATATATCTGTGTGAAACTAGTGAACGAAGAGCACATGAGGAAATACCTCAAATACTAATAAAAAACTCGCCTTGTAAAGCTCATCTTTTCTAATTAGATTACAATGACAAATATCTATCGATTAATCAACAAATTGTGCACCTTTATCAGAGCTAATCATCCAATCAACCAAAACATCCACACCGAAGTAGCGGATCTAGATTCTACACTATGGGTTTTCGAGAATTCATTGAATTGAGAATCTAAGGAGATTGACTACAGCTGCTTCACAGTTATTACTGATCGTCAGGCCATCTGGCTAAATAGAAATCAGATACTTGTCACCTTTCAGATGGAATACTGCAGTATAACTACGTACAGCCATCTTCCAGGAGCATCTTACGAATCCTACCTTCGAGGGCAGAATACTTTGATCGATGTGCATGACATTCATCCCGTTGTCGCATCAGGTTGCTGTGCGATTTTGCAGTTTGCAGCGTCCGTCACGACTCAGGAAACAGTCGGTTCGTGTTGTTTTGTCACAAGGCGATAATGTCCCACATCTGACAAACATAAGATTTGGTTCAGAGATAAGAGAGAGCTCCAGTAGTAATACTTACATAATAACAAGGACGAATATATGTCGATAAATCAACAAATATTCCACCTTGATCAGAGCTAATCATCCAATCAACCTAAACATCTACACCGAAGACGCGGATCCAAGGGGAATGACTACAGCTGTTTCACAGTTTTACTTATCTTACCTTGGATAAAACCGCTGAATAGGAATCTAGATACTTGTCACAGGTAGGATTCGCAAGATGCTTCTGAAAGATGGCTCGCTGTACGTAGTTATTATGTAACGTTACAAACCGCTCCACTGTCGATTTCAGTTTCCATCGCGAAAATACGTCATACTAATAATTTCAATTCCAATCGCAAGAAAAACGCCTTACTGAAATTATATGATCGGTCGAGTGTGTGTTTCGCATGCACGATCCTTCAAACTCGGTCCAGCTGATGGAAAATTCTTTCTTTTGGTGCGGAGAAGTTGAAGATTCAACACCTTGATAGAGTTTAGTGAATTAACGTACCTCGTAATCCATTAACATCCTGGAATTTTGAAGTTTTATTGATTCTTTTAAGACGTCTATTTAAAAGGCGGTAAGTACTTCGTATATCCCGACCAATACTTTTTGCGTTTGTGAATGCCAAATTGTGATTTCAGATTTATTTCAATCCATGCAGGTTACACAGGTTAACATTTTATTTTGTATAATATTGTGCATTTGATTTCTTGTCTCATTCTTATTATCGAATAACGTGCTCTTATTCCTGAGTTCTAGATATTTCATCTCATATTCATTAACTTGTAAATTATTTCAATAACGTCTAGAGTCACTGGGAATTAGATCACGTGTTACAAGCACTATCTTATAGTTTTGAAATTTGCAGTCTTTGTACCGGGGCTATCGCCCACTGAACCATCTTGTACCGGGGCTAACGCCCACTGAACCATCCTTTTACCGGAGCTTCCGACTAGTGGATTGTCTTTTTGCTGGGGCTGGCGCCCATTTGAATATCCTACTACCGGACCCAAAGTTTAACTGGATCATCTTAGTACTACAAGCAATTATTACTGGATTATCTTAGTACTGGAGCTGATTATGGCTGGAATACCTTTATACCGAAGCTAATTATTACTGGAATATCTTAATTCTGGACTTTACTCTGGATGGAATCTCTTGAAACTGGACTACCTGCATAAAACCTGTATTTTGAAGGATCATACCACCAGATCCTCACTATTAAGATAAGTGCTTCTTCGAATCCCGGATCCCAGATTGACTGTACCTAAATTTGTGTTTGTGTATGGCAATTTTAATTGTAAAGTTGAAATAAATAGATAGGGAGTAAGAGGTTGCATCATTACCACCAGATTAACGATTAGGGATACATTCAGGAGTTAATTTGATTTCAATTATACTGCAGTATTTCATCTGAAAGGAGACAAGTACCTAGATTCCTATTTAGCGGTTTTATCCGAAGTAAGATGGCCTGACGATCAGTAATAACTGTGAAACAGCTGTAGTCATTCTCCTTGGATCCGCTTCTTCGGTGTAGGTGTTTGATCAAGGTGGAATATTTGTTGATTTATCGAGAGAAATTCGTCATGCCATGATTTATAAGATGCCTTGCATTTTGTAAGACTTGAAAGTGACTAAAACAAATGAAAAATTGCCGACAAAAAGTGTCGCAATGTGGGGACTTCGCGAGGGACTAATTAAATAAAGCGAAATACAATGTCAACCGCTTTGTAACTTCACGAGTTACACAGTTTCGCTGAATAGACAACATTTGCAAATTTCATCTCTTGACTGTGCTGCATATTCTGCTTTGTGTTCGTAATACCGCAGACTTTCCAGGCAATATACGAACCATTCGACACATTCACATTAAATGACTTCGCATTTTGCTTCTTTTATTTCGTCATTTCACATTCAGATCATACGAACTCTTTTTGTTTCGTGTTATTTCTATTCAAATCTTTCGGTCTGAATGGCAAGCTAGCACTTCATAGATGAATAGAATTCTTCAGGTAAAGGTATACCTCCCGGAGTAGCTTCTCAACGGACAATATGAAATGGAAATCGAAGCGATGTGTCCAATTCATGCTTTTCATGCAATGGGCTGTCGAAAAAATAACAATTACTGTGTTTCAATTGAATTTTCACAACTTGAAGGGACAACGCAGAAGTCTCAAAATACAACGAAAAAGTCTAATGAATGAGTGAATACCACACCACGTTTTTTAGGTGTGAAGAACTGTGCGGGCAGTTTATCAAGTGCGTCAATTTGAAAAGGTACAAATCCTATTACCTCAGCCCACAAGCAAAATAAAAAAGGTGAAAAGATATTTGTAGAGTGGGTTTGGACCTTAATCACGAAGGCCGAATTCGTGAATGGGTAAAATCCACTCAACGATTTCGCAGATATACCCATTCAAAATTTTATTTTCCCAATATTTCCAAAAATACAGATTAGATCGAATTTAAATCCAGAATTTCATAGAAAAATTACAGTTTGAAGATTCATACAGAACATCATGAGGATAACATAATCAGAAGATTTGGAAAAAACTTTTAAATGTTTTTTTAAATTGTTCTAATGCTACCTTCATCTCGAAATTTCGCAAAAAGTTGCCCATCAGCATTTCCAAAGTAGCTGACAAGTTTCATTTCAATTAAATCAGTATTTTTTGAGTTATTTCGGAATTATATATTTCTTCCCAATATCTCCAGAAATTATGGTCGTATCAGAATGAAATTCGATACGCTGCTGGGAAATAATATGTTCAAAATAGAAGCAGAACTTTTTTCGGCAAGCCGGACCGAATCGATTTTGACAGCGGATTCGTCATCAGTCCAACCTAGTCGTTTGAGAACATTTTCGGCAGAAAATTCGAGAATTACAGACAACCTGAGGAATGCAGACATACAAAAATCCCAAATAACGAACCATGTATCTTTGACCATTGGGAATCACATGATAGATCGGGACAATACAAAAATGGTGATGTCGGAACCAGATGATTTGAAAAGAGAAATTGAAGAGTTCTCCTGCATTTTGATATATTGAAAGAGTTATTTTCCTCATTGTTCTATAGAAATGGACCATATTTGGTTGAAAATACTTAAAAAAGAGTAAGAATCAAAAAACCAAGTGAATCTGGGTTGCTGTGATTTCTTAAAAATCTAGAAAAGCACTGACGTGAGGTCAGGAGCTAGTAAGAAATTTTAGTATTAGATCAACAAGGAATTTCGCACCTTGTTGAGTGTTGGTAATCTCCACCTTCTTACAAGGTTTCAATCTGATTGCATTAACACTTCTTGATATATTGCGAAAATGACGTTGAAATTCCGAATAACAACGAAATTTTACACATTTTTTTTCTTATATCTCCGAAAGTTAATATCGGATCGAATTGAAATTTGGAACATTGTTGTTGAATACTTACTTCAAGGTTTGTGCCAAATTCCATTGAAATATTATCAATATTTCCAGAGAAAAAAATTTTCATCAAAAATTTTGAAAATTTTCAGATAAATTTTTCTTTAATTTTGCAACAACTGGATCCACCCAAAATTTCGCTCTAAGTTGCGCGTTGGTATTGAAAAATCGTCCACGAAGTTTTAATTTCATCGAGTCAATACTTCATGAGATATCTAGGAATTAACCTGAAAGTCGCCGAGTCTTTTCCTTCGAAGCTTAGAGCACATACAGACGGATGGATGGACAGAATTCAATTTGACCACAGATTCTTCTTTAAGAAGTTCAACCCAATCGTTTAAGGCCGTTTTCGGCTCAAAATTCTAAAATTGCAGACATCGTGAAGAAATGGTAACACGCTGTTCCCCAGAACAAGCGCGTAAAAATGTCAATATGATAATAGTCTCACAAACATTTTCTCTTAATCTATGATGTTTGTATATTTCAATTCGGCGTTTTTGAAGGAAATTAGAGGCGCTTTTTGAATGGAATTTTTAAGAATCATTTCGAAAATACGTTATCAATTTTCGTTCCAATTGAGGGGAAAATCAAGTTTCCCAGAACAACAGATATATACAAATTCGGAACAACCCGCAATGGAAAATTCACTAGATTTTTGAACTGTACAAGGATATGAGTTGATATGTAATAGAAATCCGTATGTTCATATTTCAGGATTACTTTATCTTCCCTTCATTCTGAATGAGCTACAACTTCAACTCATTACTTCACTCATATTCTAATCTTAGATATTGTCAACACAGTTATGAAGTTAGTCGATCCCAACAGTAATTTAATCAACAATGTTCTACTTCTCTAATAAACATAATCCCTGAGGAGACATTTATTAAGAACACTCACAGATCCCTGTTCCTTGTTAGGGAATGAAGATCGTGTTTTCAAGTATAACTTTGTTTCATTTAGATTATCTGTTTGGTATTCCGAGTAAGTCGCGGAGGAAACCATCTCTATATTTGCGTTGACCTTTCATCCCAATAACTGATTGTTCGTTTGAATAATTATTATTGTATATCTACACTATAATGATTGGAAGTGTGAATCGTGGCAATCTTAAACTCGAAATATATGAATTCGGATGACATTTCGACTCCTTCGGAAAGAAGTTGCGTGACAGAACCAAATTATTAACTGAACAACGTTCAGACTACTCCGAGTATTTTTAGAAATCTCAAAATCGACATTTCAGAATTGAACATGGATCCTGCGCCATTTTGCAATTCTGGAAAATGTCTCTGGTGCCGAAATCTTTCACCACAATGTTTGGACATTTCGAGATCTGAATTGATCGCTCGAAAGAGGACCTCTTATTTCTAGGATTAATCGATTGCTTTCACTAGTTCTATACTATACAAATGGTATAAGCTGTGAATCGTGGCAAGGTTAAACCCGAATTGAAAGAATACGGACCGCATTTCGGCTTCTCTGGCCTAAAGTCGAAAGAAGAGCTGACAACTATACTGAAGAACTTGGTGCTCAGACGATTTTTAGTAATCTCAAAAAATTCTAGAGTTGCACAGTAAAGATCAATCCAGGCTCCTGCGCCATTTTGGAACTCGCGATTTTCCTGGTGCCGACGCCTTCCACTGGGATTTTTGCACTACCAATGAAAATCAATAATTGATTTGCCAAGAAAAGGTAATTCATCGTTCGTAATAATTGATGGGTTTCAATCTATTTTAATATGACGCTCTCCTTCTTTTTGAATATTCACCCAGGCTAGTCACTAGTTCCAGAGAGTAGGTAGAGTCACGAAGAAATAACCAAGAAAGCGTCAATCAACAGAAAATAAGGGCGCCAGCGTATTCAAATCTGTTTTTGAAAAAAGACACTTTCCTACAATACGCAAAAAGGAAGAAAAAGAAAAAATAAATTGTCCAAACAAAAATCTATTTAACGAAAAAGAAATCAGAACGACATTTTGAGCAGATTCAATTTGACCAAATCAGTTGTGCCTCACAACTGCATATTTAAAAAATTATATAATTTTTATGAGGGTGGAAAATTAAATGGTGAGATGGTAAGGAAAAGAATAAAAAATAAAAGAACTTGAATTCTGGGTACTTGCGTTGTCCGGAAGCTAAGTCCGATCAACAGCGTGAGCGTAGTTGATTTCGACACAGAAGTTTGTTGTTGAGATCATACTGTCAGTAAATAGAAAAAAAAAAATTTCAAAATTTTTTGGAAAAAAATGTTTTCGGAAACTGATCATCATAATTGGAAAAAATTCAGCGCAGACTTTGAGCTTTTTTGCAGCAGTGTTCAAATTTCAGTTCGATACGATCATAATTTCTGGAGATATTTGAAAAAAAATATGTCGAATTCAGTAGTTTTTTCCTCGGTATCGTTCTATTTTGCTCTTGTATTCCGGAATCATTTCAAAAATTAACCTAAAAAAGGACTGCGTGAAGTCTGGAGCTTTTGCACGGATGTTCGAAAGATAACACAAAAAGGAAACATGCGCGAAAAAGCTGTTGACTTCACGTCATTGCTTTTCTAGGTTTTATTTATGAAAATCGCTCTTGTGGATTGCCGGATTTGAACTACTATTCAAAGACGGTTCTTCAAAAGAATATTGATGAACAATATCGGTACAATGTAGACGATTAACTTTTGTAACTGTTACTTTTCAGACTCTTTATCTGACACCTTTATCGGACAATAAATAGCAATTCTTCATAATTATTTTCCGCCAATTTTTCTTTTCATTTCAAGAAGTTCTGTGAATTTTTAAAAGATCTGTTTCAGATAATGAATTCGAAAACCTAAAATATCCCTGAAAAATTCAACAAGTTTATGCATTCAAATTATTAGTAAATACCTACTTATTAGAAGTGTCGTTTCATTCTATCAATCAGAATATTGAAGATCATAACGATTTGGAAGCAATGATGGTAAAAATAAATTTTTATCTAAATCTATATATATCTCTCTATATATCTCTGCATGGAGCATAATTGTCAAATTCCATCAAAATAACTAGAGCTGTTTTTTACGCGCTTGTTCTGGGGAACAGCGCGTTATCATTTCGTCACGATGTCTGTAATTTTCGAATTTTGAGCCGAAATTGGTCTCAAACGACTATGTTGGACTCACTGGTGAAGAATCCGTGGTCAAAATTGATTATGTCCGTCCGGCCGGCCGTGTGCGCTATAACTTTCGAAAGGAAGGACTTAGAGTCTTGAAATTTTCAGGTTAGGTTAAGATCCTGAATATCTCGGTTAAGTTCGTTAATGGGCCGAATCTGCCGAATGGTTTTTGTGCTACAGCCATTTGAAATTTTGATTTTTCAATAACTCGAAAAATATTTATCTGATCGAAATGAAACTTGGTTGGAAGATGAACAGTGTCAATAAGAAGAATTATCCATGGAAAAATTCGAAAAATTGTTTTTTTTTTAATTTTTATATTTCATTAAAATTTCACCATTTCGCAATGTGAACAAGCGCGTAAAAGCGGCTGACTCCACGTCAGCTTTTTTCTAGGTTTTTATATTATGAGACATTCATGAAATTAACAGGCATAAAAATTGTTTGAATTTTTTCACGCTATAATAGCTAGTCTGACAAAAATTCAAACTCATAATTCAATGAAGAAGTCAAAAAAATATTTTCAAGAATATCTTGTTCATAGACGTCACTGCCTGGAAGATTAAAGCATCTATCTACTCGAAAGATGGCTATTCATATACGTAGGGCTAGTGCCAAATTTAACAAAGATGTCTGGGAGAGTTGATTCGGGCTGTAGGATTGCTAGAATAGAGATTCACTTCTCAAAATCACCTCTATATTGAAACCCTTAACATTCAGCATATTTATCCTAAATACCCCGTTTAAAGGAATTTTATACCCGAAAAATCCGCACAGCCATTCCCAAAACAATATTCAAACCCAGAGCATCGCACAGTCGAGATCAGTGGCGCAAATTCGACTTATTACCCTCCTAAAGTCCACTGTACTGGAGAGTAATTAATTAGGGACGACGCAACACAGCGGCGTCCGGGGGTGTCAGACGCTTGGGGGGATCTGACATACAGTTCACGTGGGCACGATAACCACGTTTGACGTGTCTCGTTGTTTAATTTAACAAGGCGGGGTTAGGGCGTAGAAATTGACACGTCAGAATCGGCAGTCAAAATGAGTATGCAATTGGGTCGCTCGGTCAACATGGGTAGGATAGGAGCAATGCCACTTTTATGAATTCATAATTAACGATGTCGACTTTTTGTGTGTTTGCAGTCGTTATTCCAAATATGCATCATAAACAATGAACTTATTCTAGCAAATACCGTAGAGATATTTTCAGTTATTTGATTCGAACCTGGTTCCGCGTTATTCTGTTTCGACTATAAATATGCCATTTTAAGTAAAAAATATTTTTTTTTTCTAATTTATTCATTTATTCTAGACTCTTAAACAGCACGAACTACGGATATCAGAGTCTACCTTCGCAATATTATTTTTCAAACAATAATCCCTAGAAACAATTATTCAATCTTGCAAAAAAAAACTTTGAATACGAGGAAATTACTGAAGTTTAAGATACTCCTTGAGGTCATGGCATATTTTTCTTTTATGTTCATTACAGGCTATCTCATTTGGAACAGAATTAAAAACATCAATACTGCGATATATAGAAAAATTTTGACAAATACATATTCTGCAAATTTTTTCTTCAACTCATTCTTGCTTCGAACATTGTAGTCATGTTTTTCGTAAACTGAGCATAAAGTTGTCTGTGTCCTCAATAAATTATTCTTCATTTTGTAAATTAATTTTGTTTGTTATGATTTTTTCAACTCGGTTAGACTTAGCACTGATGAACCAGAATACAGTTGAACTGTTCATATTGTAGAATGGCACTGCGAACTCAATATTGAGTCAGCATAGCCGAAAAAAAAATATAAAACGAGATAATTTTTTTTCACGACAAAAATATTTTGGTCGTCCTGAAATCGTTCAGTGCGTTTCTGGAAGAAAAATCTTAGCCATAGATTACTCTCATCAAATGAAACACTTTTTTCATTTATCATTTCTCCAGATTCGGCTCCACCAAAAAGACACAGGCTGTTTAAGTTTCCAAAACAGACAATTTTTCTTTTGTAGCTTTGATGTGGTAACTCCGAATGAAAGGAATTTTGGTGTGAAGTTTTCTATAAGTATGATACATATTCTTCAGTAATCACTTTCATCCTACTTCGGACAGTTTCCGAGTTATAGACTCGCCGATTCACTATATGAAGAATGCCGATAAAGATTATCTTATATCATTATGAAAATCTTCAAAAATTTTAGAAACTTGATTATTCATTATAATTTCTACGCGCCGTTTGGCAGATATTCAACGTTGAATATCATTGAAATAGGATAAAATTCGAAAAATTACATTATATTTATGGATCCGTCCATGATCTAGTAAAGGAAGTAAATTAAGCGGGGTTCACGTTTATCGGGACCATAGAATACACAGAAATATTCATCTATTTCGCATAGAAGTAATATTAGGCATATGCTATTTCGTGGCCAGACCACAGACATAGTCCCTGTCTATGGACAAGACTTTCCACAACCACAACATTCTAGAGAATGTTTTTAGGTTAGTTGATTGATTTCATATAACTCATTTATAAATTTTGTGAAATCAGTAAAATTATGGAGTTTTCAATATGAGAATGAGCAAGGATGGAATTATTTATAATCTTTTAGTGGAATGAAATTGGATATTGCATGAACATCAAGTTGAAGATCAGTGTTTCAAGGCCAATGTAGTGAAATGTTCTCCTTGCGAAAATATCGCAAAAAGCACCAAATCATAAAAATTAGGTGAGTAAATGAGTCTTCTCAATCTTGTTTCGTTGAATTTCAAACCTTGGATTGGTTATTCTCCAAAAGAGATCACTGTAAGAGATACCTGTGGTGAACTTGCAAACAAAGCGCAGGGGTGTATTAGCACATTGAGAAATATTTAAATCCATATAACTTTTTAGCTGAGCCGTATCTGAAAAAATAGCAAATGAAAAGTGTTTTATTTGATGAGAGGAATCTATGGTTGAAATTATTATACAACTTAAAGACTCTCCATGTATATTCGTGGAAATCTTTTAAAAATGATTTTTTTCAATTATTTTCGTGTACGATAAATACTCGGCAATTATTTATAACCTTTGTGATTGAATTCGCATACCTATTGCATAATGGGACTGCTCACTCAATATTAATTTAGCAGAGCCACCCCTTCAAAAAAACAAACTCTCAGTTCACCAGACAACCTGATCAGACATTTATCCTGGCAATAATAATTGTTTAGCGCGACCTTCTAGCCTGTAGATCTCGCAGCCCGTAGATCGAGAATATTCGTGAAGAAATAGGGTCTAGTAATTCCCCGAGCTCAAATTGCCACCAACCCATATTATTAACTCTTGAGAATTTGAAGCGGCGTTTGATGTATATTTAGTCGAAGGGTTTTGGTTCCTCCAGTTCTGTTCATTAGCATTACCGTTCAAGAGGATATGACTTTTGCGGAAATCAACACGATCTCGAAGTTATTGAAATGATCCAACATAATGAGACCTACGATTTGCGCAAAATTGAATCATTAGGCTGTAATTCCTGTACCTATCAGTATGCAATCTCAAAATAGGACGCGAGGATGTGCATGAGTTTTTAAGTTCAGCTAAATGTTTGCTCGTCATTCACAGGTATACTCCATTCACTTTCATAAACTATCCCGGTTGGCCATGATTTAGGTCTATCAAGTATTTTCAATTAAAACTGAGGCAGGTTGGCAATCATGAAATATCGGCGATGTCAAAATAATTCTCAGAGAGGTTGCCAAATGCCAATGCCAATTTCTACTCTCAATCACAACATAATCATCAAGTTCGGGAACAAAAAATACCGAAGGTAGTTCTGAATAAGCGGAGACAAAGTATCAGGAAGTGCTATATAGAATTGACATCTGCTTCTTCTTATGAATCGATTTCAAGCGATGGACCAAAAGCTCCGGTTATAGTTTTGGTTATCCAAACTGACATATGGGCAAAGGATTATCTGTCAATTTGGATAACCGTAACTATAACCGGAGATTTTGGTCCATCGCTTGAAATCGATTATAGTAACCCCTGAATTTGGAATCAATATCACAAGCTATCCAACATTTCAGACGCATGTGAGTGAAAACCCAGTGTTTAGTTAATTCTAAGGTGACACATGTTTCGGAGTACTACTACATTTTCATACTGGAGTATTTCAAGTTGTACAACAAGGTATTTAAATGTCTTCTGTACACTTCTTTCTCGAGAATTTCAAAAAGTAAGGAATCGAATTGGTTTGTCTGTTCGTTTAGGAGTTTAACTGCAGGGTTCTTCGAGTACTTTTATTTTTTTTTTTTCGAATGAACTATCAGTATGAAGTAACGAACTACTCTATCCATTATTTTCCAGAAAAATTTCAACACTCGATTCTTCATTTCTGTACTAGAAAATAGCATAACTGAATCTTCCAACCGTGTTGAAATACGTGAAATATTTCCAGTATTAACAGAGAAATAAGTTTCTTCAACATTCGCCAGGTCTTTGAAATTATTGAATTCAGATAATATTTGGTGCTAAGGTG
This sequence comes from Myrrha octodecimguttata, assembly GCA_958510865.1. Classification (NCBI taxonomy): domain Eukaryota; kingdom Metazoa; phylum Arthropoda; class Insecta; order Coleoptera; family Coccinellidae; genus Myrrha; species Myrrha octodecimguttata. The sequence continues at coordinate 44,608,492 of OY294058.1, read as the reverse complement.
AACCACCTTTTGATCTCCACGAATTACGTCCGATTATATTTTGTTTATATTAGATCCTAAATGTTACTATATTCTTGGGCAACTAGGAATTTTTTTTTAAGTTTCAATTTGGCTATTCTTTTTATGTACTGTACTCTATTACAGATCACGTACAGGCTCACGCCTCCGTGATATACTGTTTATACCTGTAGTTCATAGAATAAAACTATATTATTATTTTCTCAAATTCATTATTTTTCAAGAGTAAATCCTTATTTTGAAAAATACGCAATTATATATATAATTATATGACAGGAAAAGGACTATAACCTAATTTTCAAAATATATACGGTGGAATTTGTCAGAATGTCATGACCAACCGGGTTAGTTTATAAAAGTGAATGGAGTATACATAGTAAATAATACATACATGCAAGTGACATATGTATTTTGAATCACTGTGAATTGAACCAAAAATTATACTTCTTTCGTGAACTCATGCGTTCTTCATATTGTTCCACAATCGGTGTTAATTCATACTATTCGTATTTTCCTCGATGAAAACTTAACTTCAATTTTCTGAGTTGTCAAGAAAAATTGATTTCATCTCAACATGAGATTTCTTGTAATTCATTCTTTGAATCCTTTGGTATCTAGAAATAAAGTATCCCCTTTCAATTTTTGAGCTATATTTTCAATGTAATGACAGAAAAAAACGTGCCATAATGTGATTATCCTGATTATAGCGATGAAATGAAATTTAAGAGTAGGTTTTATAATACCTCAATGAAACCATACTATACTATTTGAATTGTAGCGGGTTCAATGAAACTCGGAAGACAATTCGACTTGACTGAAAAGAAGTTGAAAGATTCAGCTAACAAAAAGATTGAATGAGTTGATCTGTCGAAGAAGTATTCATAAGAAAAAATATCAAAAGTTGCAGTTACCAATCAAACCCGTATCCTGCGCCATTCTCAAAATGGCTCATATGTCGATTTATTGAAAAAAAATCTTGCAGTACCATACCAATCGATCTGTCCAAACGATACTGTCTGTCTCTAGAATTGGTTGATGAGTTTCAATTATTTTTGGAAATGAAATATTTGTTTCTAGTAATTCATAATTTGAATGCATAGGTTCCCAAAAAGTCTTCAGTTTCTGTGCGATTTTTCCTCGCTGAAACATTTCCCGACGAGTTTTAAAAAAAAGGCTATTTATATCTTGGCCGCGTCATGCTATTTGCATTAACCTTGAGTCGTATAAATGGGCGCTAGGGAGCAAAATGAAATTAGGGTAAGGTAACAGTGAGAAATAAAATATTAGAATTGATTTGAGGGTAAGGAAATTCATTAAGAACTTAACTTTTATAATACTCAGGGATGATTTTCATTTCATGTTGCGAACATCCTGAGAGAACAGAAGAATGAAAAAATGAAAAAAAAAATTACATCTGAGCTTCGAAAACATAGTATTCCCCTTCAACTTGCCTACTTTTATCTTCACTTTAAAGTACTTAATCTGTGAGCCGTGGATAAAAATGAAATGCTGCCATTGCATGGCTCGATTTCATAGAAGTTTCGAAAAAAAAAATTGAGACGCTTCCCTTGTTTATCTCTCAAGTTTTGTGCTCTTGGAATAGATTTTCGGCATATCCAATATATTAAATGCCAGATTTCTCATTTGAAGAGTTCATACAAACCTACCGATACACCTAAATTAAGTAGAAGAAGTTTGGCGATATATTCTTCATCAGATAAAAAGGGGATAACATATTGAAATCTATATCCGGAATGTCACCACTTTCGACATACAGGCTGTTCGAGTGTTGGAGGACATCTGCAGCATTTATATTTTTGTCGATATGGGAGTTTTTTGAATATAGTAGATTTTGTGATATTTCAATCATTTTATCTTTACTATTTCAAATGGGAGAAGAAGAATGGGTAAATCTTCGGAACCATTAGGTGGATTTAACCTATTCAGGAATTCTGGCTTTGAAATTAAGGTCTGAACCTTCTGAACAAATATCGAGTTTCGAAAACACAGTTCTGATCCTATTGAAAGAACTTGATGGAAAAATGATAGCTTGAGAGTTCAGGCAGAATTTCCTTGGGACCATATCAAAATAAGATCTTTTCAGCAGGCGGTGAAGCTGAACCAGAGGAAATAAACAATAGAATACTATGTTATTAGTTGTCCCATATAAATTCGACAATTCATTCGGTGTCAGATTTTTTTTGAGATGGATCGAGAACTTCAAATTAATTCAAAAAATAAAATCATTAACTAGTTCATTCTAGATAGTCTTCTATGCCATTAATCTGGGAAACAACGCGTTATCGTTTAGTCACAATCTCTGTAATTTTCGAATTTCGATTGAAATTGGTCTCGAACGACTAGGTTAGACTTACTGATGAAGAATTCGTGGTCAAATTTGATTATGTCTGTCCAGCCGTATGCGCTCTTAGTCTCGTAAGAAAGGACATACAGTATCGAAATTCTCGGGTTAGGTTTAGTTCCTGAATATCTCGGTTGAGATCGTTAGTGGGCAAAATCGGCCAAACAAGTATACCTATGAAAATTTTAGGACAATTCCTCTATATCCCATGAAGTACTGATGTGATCGGATTGACACTTCGTAATCAGTTCTTGGATATCACCATGAAAATTCATGCGTGCTTTCGCACGGATTAAGTTGTAAGAAAATTCGAAAAAAAATTATCATTCAAAAATTTTTGAAATTTCTGTTGAAAAATTTTTTCTCGGAAAGTGTCAACTGCATTGCCACTAAATTTAGCACAGACCTCAGAAGCAGTATTCAACAACTACATTTCAAATCGATCCGATAACCTGTTCCGTACATTGTGAACACCGTGAAAATACATCAATTTTACGTTAACCTACCGCTTACGTTTACGTTCATTGTGAATCAGCCATAACTATGGCTCTTTCGATCCTACTCTGCTCCACTGTCATTCTGAATTCGATTCAACAGAGCCGAGCACAAACGTTTTTGGGCATCCCTCGATTAGATACTTGAACTTGAAATGAACTGAGGCCAAATGACGTGGGTCAGGTGGCTCAGAATTAAATAAGCTGGGCTAGGCACAAATTTTGTTGGACGTCCCTGAAAATGAAATTTTGGATGTGGATTCTCGAATTTGGCCTTCGTAATTAAGGTCTAAGTCTAGACGTATTGACAAATAACGAGTTTCTGAGTTGTTCCGAAAAAAATTCTAGAAAAGCACTTACAGGAGTTTTTTACGCGCTTGTTCAAATTCGTTGCCAAAACAGTCAATTGTGCTCCTTGAGCTATTGAGGAAATAACGTCAAAATTTAGAATTGCAACGAACTTTGACATATTGTTTCCCCTAAATCTCCCAAAAGTAAACATCGGATTAAATTGAAATCTGGAACATTGTTGCTGAATACAAACTCTGAGGTCTTTGCCAGACTTTGGTTGAAATCTGATCAAAATTTCTGAAGAAAAAAAATTTGAAAAATTTTTTAATGAACGTTTTTGTTTTTATTTTTGACTACTAGCTCAACACTAAATGTTGCACCAAGTTGTGCGTCAATATTCTCAAACTATATACGAAGTTTCAATCATTACCGGGACAAATTTGACCACAAATTCTTCTTCGGCTGAAAATTCGAAAATTACAGACATTGTGACGAAACGATCACGCCGTTTCCAAGAACAAGCGCTTAGAATCGTGACTCGATATTTGCCAATCTCCTCCAATAAATTTCTGCAATACCATCTCGGTTGATCTGTCCAAAAGGCGAATCTATCATAAGGATTAATCAATCGCCTCCACTAGTTCTGCTCACTATCCAATAGCCATAATACATCGTAACGTGCGTGACGGCCCTTATCTTGAGCTTCGTTCCATTTTCCACCGCACTTGCCATGCATTAAGTTCTTCAATGTAGCAGTGTTTGAGCGGGGCGAGATTGCTCCGTTTCTATCAAAACTCTCCTCTTGCTCTCCGCGTTCTGAACACAGAAGAAAGCGTTTCTAGGGCGGCCTGGAACGAGGCACTTCTCATTACCTCGCCACCAACGGCCCTTCGTTGGACGCTCAAATTACGCCCTTTTCTTTTCCTCCCGTTCTGGTTGTTAGCCAGAGCGTTCCTTTTGTTGTGTATCAACACAGCGGACAAAAACGTAGGGACAATGACGGGGTCCTTTCTTATTGAAAAATTTATTCGCGCTTCCGCAATTTGCCATAGGGTCGGGATCAGACCCGAGAGATGATTTAAAATCGATGTCTTCAAACCCTTGGCATGCTGAATATTTTCAGCGTTCCACGTTATTTTGAATTATATTATTCTGCATATTTCGTGTTTTCCTGACTGATTCTCGGTGTTTTCCAAGTTGTTACTACTCCCAGTGTCATTAGAAGTCTTACAACCAGGAATAATAGCTATTTGAACTTCATTTTTAACAATGTTGCAGTGTTACATCAAGATAGCATTTTCTGAAAGTCTTTTGACATTCAAGCAAAATAATAATAATGTGTTCGATGTCCTTGTAGCTACATACACTCTTGAACACATCGAAACATCGAACTTCGGGAATCATCTGTGTCTGAGTTTGTGGAGGTGGATGGAGATTGGACGATCTTCCCCACATCAAATCTCATATATGTTCAATTGGATTTAAATCTGATTGAAATGGTAGCCACGGAAGAGCGTTAACATTAGCTTCTTGGAGAAAGTCCATTGTTTGACGAGCAATAAGGGGAATGGCGTTGATTTTCTGTACGATGACGTATATAGACTCGTTTGTAGGACATCGGCCACATAACGCGCAGTTGTCATACAGCCTCGAAGCAGAAGGGATGATCAGCTTTCATTAGCAATAGCCCCCAAACGGTACCGTAGAGTTGACTGGGGTGCCATTCTTCACATTCTGTGTTACGCTGGGATAACCAGCTCATTCATTTCGTGTTCCCCTACCTTGACAGATTCATAAAATTTGACCGATCCAGGGCCCACCGACCCCTAATGGGGGTTACACATGAGGTCGCACTACTCCCACTACACTGATCTCCGGTATTGCTGCTCAAAAGGAGCCTGGCGAAACTTCTGCCTTGTTTCTAAAACAGATATTCACTCATGAAGGTGAAAGAAGGGGGGGAGAATATCCTATATTTCCCTTTTACCAAAAATGTCGTGCAGTTTTGAGAACCTTCTGTGGATGTTCCCATACCAATATGGCCGACAATTACAAGGTAAATATTTGTATTCTGTGGTGTACAGCAAATGAGACAAATATATTCAGTTCAAAGTCGGCCATATTGACATGGGTAAATCCACAGAAGGTTCTCAAAACTGTACGACACCTTTCAAACGATATGTCCCCTCCATTCTTTTCCTACCTCCATGTATTAACCACTCCAAAGTCGGAGAAGGACGACTACTTGAGGATTCCCAACTCAGTAGGTGACCCGAGGACGATGAAAAACTGGCCTTTTGGCATCACCGTTTCGGAGACTATAGGGTTGCTCGAAGGCCCTCTGACACCTTAAACACTGGAGTTCCGGCTCTGGCAAGGGTTGACGGGGACTTTCATCTCGGTTACTAGGGTACCTCGATATCCTCCGACACCTCAAACGTTGACTGACACGCTCCTTCCCAGCTCCAAGGACGATTGCAACATGAATGGAGTTTCGCTATCCTCAGTTGTCGATCCAGGGGTATCTAGCAAAGGACACGACCCATGCAAGGCCATCCCAAGCGGGAAGGTAGCAGAAGCCAACGTCTGATTGGACTCCCCCTCTCCGCACCACTGTATTGATCCTCAATCGGCCTTGCTTCGAATAATCACGGTTTCCTGTAAGAGGCTCTACTCGGGTACTAGAGATCTGTGGAACACAGGCTCCGACACCTCAAACGTTGGCATCCTCCTAATGTTAGCACTGTTTATAAAGACGTATTCGCCCAATACATAAACTATTTGAACAGGGTAGAACCACGCCGGTTCTATGGGTGTACCCCCAGCGTTGAAAAGCGAAGGACAATTTCGCGGACTAATAAACCAATATATCGATAGGAAACAATTCTATCCTGCTAAAGTCGCTAACATGGTGGAAATTCTATCGTCTTCGATCTCGAGGCATATTGCTGCCATTATGACGTCTTGACTCAAGTCTTGTGCCAGGTCATATCTTGAAAAATCTGTTGTATTCAGGTTTCATGAACCACTTCTTTCACAAACAAAATGAGAGAAAAAACGTTGTTTATGCAAACCTGAAACTTTGATATCGTTATAATGGCATGCTTCAAATAAATGGTTATTCTTTCTGGATGTTACGTTTTTAATGCCACTGAGAATACAATATTGGTGATCAGAGGTCAAACTTTTAATCGTGACATAGTCCAAAACCGATTTGGCTGGCTTATCCCGAAGAAGACGATACAATTCAAGCTTAATAGTTACTTTATTAAATATAGGTAATTGCTAGAGAATGAGTTCAATGTTCCTCAAGAAAATTTGATAAGATGAGATATATTCAACATGAAATTCAATCCAACGTACTATTCAATGAATAATAATCTATTGGAAGCATAACACGCTGCCAATTCAGATCTCTTCCATATCTTCATTTCAACTTTGAAGAGATACTTCGAGAGATACCTTCAATGAGCATAGGATAATCTTTAATCTCTCTGAGCCATTCATATATCAGATGGAATTCTGAAGTTTGAGAGATTGCTCAATTTAATTAAGAGTAAACAGCACCTCGAGTAAAACGTGACTTTTGGAGTCCAGAGATCGTTCTTTTTCAAAAAAATTTTTGGGTGAAAATGGTTGAAAAAAATTTTAAGAATGCGCTATGTTGCCACTTCTTCATATTCTAGAATTTTCGGGAAAATAATTCTGAATTGCAGTGAAAAATGCAAATATAACTAACATTGGGCATTCTCATTAAAGAATGAAGTACATTCCGTACTTCCGGCCTAACGGCCGGACGAAAGAAACAACTTAGAAACTCGATATTTGTAGAGGAGGTTTGGACCTTCATTACGAAGGTCGAATTCGTGAATATGTGAAATCCGCCCAATGATTCCGAAGATATACCCATTCAAAATTCTATTTTACAATATTTCGAAAAATGCAGATAAAATCGAATTGAAACTCAGTACTTCATACAGAATTCAATGAGGATAATATGATGAGAAGATCACAGAATATTGAATATTTGAAAAAAAAAATTTAATTTTCTTTTCAAATCGTTCTAGTGACACGATCATCACCAAATTTTGTACAATATTGTCCTTCAGCATCGTTGAACTAGCTGCAAAGTTTCATCACGATTGAATTCAGTATTGTAAACATAACCCAAACGTCTCACCCTGTCATTATAAACTGCAAAGCGCATGTTGGTCAATTTCTACCCATGTACGGGCTAGGTTGGACGGTTGGACGCCCGGTAAAGTTTCTCTAAGCATCTGAACGACCATTTACCAGACGTAATCATCGGGACGTAACAGTTTGGGACGCGCCCGGCGCCACACGGCGTAGTATCTGAACACACCCCTGAGTTGTCAATATCTTCTACTACTACTTAGAATTTTCATTAATTATTGAACCACCTGAAAGAAAATTTTCAAATTCTTGGGCTTATAAAATATCAATTCGAATTTCGCAATGTTTATCTGCCATATTGCGAATACGAATTCGATTACTTCTCTTCGTAATCTGTCTTCGCATCTGTCTACGAAGCATGACGATGGACATTAGCTTTGCGCCTTTGCCAAACTTAAGTTGTTGTATGGGCGGAAGTAAGCAGAATTTGAGGTTAAATGGCAGTTCGCTAATTTGTATTTATTCGAAAGATAATGAATATTCTCGGGAAAAATCGTAGTAAATAGTTAGGCAAAGGTTCATTGATGATATATGGACTAACAAACAGTGGTTTGTGATCGTTTTTATAGTGGAAAAAAGCGACCTGAAAATGGACATGTTTGGAACTTTGGGGGTCATACCTTCGAAAATAAGTTAGACCGCCAAGGTTTGACTGCAGATTCGTGTCCATGGGACTCAAATTAGTAGAAAAAACCAAATTTCAACTCGATATCAGCGGGGACGCAAAACTTTAATATTTTTCTTCGAATTTCAATATCCGAAGCGTTTCGAATGGAATAAATAACCACATACAAGTAGAAACCACCGCTATAAACATATATCAGAGAGGTTACTCTCTCGCCTCCTTAAAAATATATATCTACTTTATACTGGCCGTCAACATTAATATCAGGTAGACATTCCCGAGAGAACATTAGAGAGTACATCCGAGTATTCTTTGGGAATGTATATGCATCATTTATTTATGGAAGTCGTATCGTTAGGGATGTTATTGGAGCATAGGAGAAAACATCTGCATTTCAGTCCAGTAAGTTAAGTTTATATGACGGCATCATTCGAGTTGGAATAGCAGTGTCTGAGTTTCATAAAAATTCCCATATTATCAAAATGCAATGAATTGAATGAAATTGCATGTATTGATACTCTATTCCGAATGTTATTGCTTCACGAATCAATAGTTATGGATAAAACCTATGCATTTCAAATTGAATAATAATTTTGTGCGAAGCCAATTATTGTATTATTCGGATTTATGTGCGATTTTGAGTGAATTCAATGGAAGTCCGAGTACAATCTACATAATAAAAACATATTCAGGGTTATACCATGAAAATTCCATACTCATTTTCTATTCAAGACACAATAAGGCAGTTCGGGTACGAAAACAAACAAACCCAAGAATCTATGTATACAAGAAACTAAGAGATATTTGCAATTTTATAAATGGAGAGAGATCTGAAGGGAGAACGGATTAATTAGATAAAAATTCGAAAGATGGAGAATTTGAATGAACGGTAGTTGTCTGCTATTTCTATTTTTTCATGTGAAATCGATTTCAATATACTGATGTCTCAAAACAGAAACGACTAATTGAATATTTCGATGATATAAAATTGGTTTTAAAAAAATTTGAGATAAGTTGAACAGTTTAATTGAAAGTGAAGAGGATATTGATATAAATTATATATTATAGTATATTGAAAGCTAAGATATATGGAGAAAGGTCCTAGGTAACATTATTCATGAATATAGGGCATATATCAGACATAAACATGAAATGGTGAGGCGTAGCATAACCTGAACAAACATGTGAATTGCATCAATAAAGCCATGAGCGGTTGAATGTTGACAGAAATTTCCCGCGCTGTATGCTTCTATATTGTTGTCTGTCTAGATTGCTGAGGAGAATGGTGTGATATCTGGTACCTAGGACCAACCTTCAAGATTTCAGCTTCTGGTACATAAGTCATCAATAATAATAATGATAATAATAATAATAAATAATTTCAATCTGATTCCATTTGTAATTCTCGAGATATTACGGAAATAACATTTAAATTTCAAATAAAAACAAAATTTGGCACATTTTTTCTACACCTCGGAAAGTAAATATCGGATCGAATTGAAATTCAGAACATTGTTGTTAAATACTGACTGCTTGGTTTATGCCAAATTCTATTGGAATCTAATCGATATTTCCAGGGATAAAAAAAATTTTTCATACGAAATTTTGAAAATTTTCGAATAATTTTTTTTTGGATTTTCTAACAACTGAATCCACACAAGATTCTGCTCTAAGTTGCGCGTTGGTATACCAAAACTGTCCACGAAGTTTCAATTTGATAGGGTCAATACTTCATGAGATATCGAGGAATCAACCTCAAAATTTCAAATGGGCCCCCAACTCCGAAACTATCCAACCGATTCCACCCATTAACGAACTTGACCGAGATTTTCGGACTCCAAACGTAATCTGACATTTTTGAGGTTGCTAAGTCTTTTCCTCCGAAAGTTAGAGTACATACGGACGTCCGGGGCGGACAGAATCAAATTTGACCACGGACCAGTTCAACCCAATCATTTAAGACAATTTTCGGCTCAAAATTCGAAAATTACAGACATCGTGACAAAATGATAACGCGCTGTTCCCTAGAACAAGAGCGTAATAATACCAACTATGATAGTTGAACCATTAAAGGACACACTTCAAGGTATGTATTTCAACCCAAAGTCAATTCTGCTCGATTGCATGATTAAATGTCCCTTGGTAAAACATAAAACATACCTGAGAATAATGGAAAATCCCTCAAAAATGTCCTCTTATCTAGTTTTTCACCACTTGCATGAAAGTTCTGAGTGACACTTCCTGCTTGACTTTTAGAACTTTTTTGTAAATTTGAGAAATGTAAAAAATTACCAATTTTCCGGTCATTTCCGTACCTACGATAATAATAATGAATATACAATATTGCGTTGTCATCGGAACCAAGAGTGTGTACCAAATATTAGATCCATCTGTCAACACAGAAAGGGAGTGAAATTGCAATCACTATATTTTATTCGAACACATAAATAAACAGGGCAAGCTCGATAAATCCGGAGTTTCAACTGAATTCATCCCGAACTTTTCAAGTTGGAAGATGAAAATTGGACGAAAATCAAACGCTCACAGCTGAAAAATATATTCAGTACGATGGCTTACTTGTTGAGGTTTCAGTGATTTTTCTACGGAGGGTTTTGATCGAGCTTGGATAAAGTGAATATCTGTATATGTAAGATTTGTCGTGTATCACGATTTCGGTTATGAAACTTGACCGTTTTGAATTTTCTAATATTTTTTAGGATACTTGAATTCAAGGTACCTTACGTACCTTAGGTTTGATGAGATTGTTGCAGAATTTTAAGGAAAAGTAACTCCCTCAATGGAGGTTTTTCCTGAATTATTTATTACTGCAAATGCAAATTTGAAAATAATTATTATGGGTTTGATTCATCATTTTCCCGAATAACCTTCAGAAAGTATTCAAAATCAGGTTTCAAAATTGGGGTTTGGGATTTGTCATGCATGCACGAAGTGACAACGTTGTTTAGTAGAATTCCTTTTCTGCTATAGAATAACGAAATATTTATTCCTATTCTGTGGTACACACGTGTTCTTCTTCAATATAACCAAACAATTTCCGTTTGCGATTTGTCAGTAATATGACAGTATGACAGTCTGTGCTCTTTTTTTTTCTATTCCTTGGTCGTTGCCTTCTCCTCTAACCAGATCGAAGTATAGCTATCTCTGTTTTCCTAAGCAAAGTAACACATTTGGCGTCCTTTTCTTTCCGAGAAAGCAGAATTCGACGTTGCCACATCGTGCACTCATGACAAATCCCTTTAAATTCAAATCCCCATTTTTATTTTCCAGTTTTAGGTGATCAAACATTTTTTAAAAATCTAATATTGAAATTATATGTTTGAAATGTGATGTTCTGAAGGTTTTTCATGAAAATAACTGCATTTTCGTTTAAAGGAAAAACCCCCCATTGTTATTGATTATTCAACAGTAAATAAACTTTGAGTGTTGAGTTGGATGAAAATTTAATGGTATTTAATTTCACATACAAACCCTGCATCCTGCACATTTACGACTTTGCCTTCAATTCAGATGAACTGTGTTGTCACTCACCTGAAACAAAAATCACAATTAAGCAAAAGATATCATAGAAAAAATGAATTAGGTGCATAATCAGTAAATCCCCTTTATTGATATTTCTGAAAATAACAACATAACATTATTCAACGAACTCGATAGTGGTCTTAGTACACACGAACTTGTCAAAAAGATAATATTTAATTTTGAACAAAAAAAATAAAGATAAAACTAAGATGCCATAACTCAGATACTTCAAAGTAACTCAGATACTTGTTTCTGGCAGCTCCCCAATCAAACTCAGGGCACCCTATCTTAACCTAATTCGATTAGTTCACGTCGAACCACAATGTTGTTACACGAAAGATCTCATTTTTATTTTTTCCATTCTATTTTGATACCTTGAAAGAGGTGAATGATATTGTAATTGATCAAAACGAACAAAAACCAGTTATTCTGAATAATCATATAATTCTTCAAAATCAACGAATATTAATTGATTCACCAGAGTTTTTTGTGAAGACAGTTCTTTTAGTGGACGTGAATAACGTGAATTGATAGTGTTATAAAAACCAATGTTTGAGTTCAATGGACTGTAATGCTACCTCTGGCAAATGGACTCAAATCGAACAATAGAGGTATCTCTTATTAAGACTTCCATGGATTTTTTTCGAGTTAACCCTTTCGCTTTTCATCCATCATTCAGAATAATCGACATAAAACCTCCACATCAACACTTGAACCATCATTTCTGATACTCTTCCATTCTCTTCATGCTGAGTCGTAAATGAACAAAGCCCACACTCAATTCCCACTATGAAAAGCTAATCTACCTAAACCACAAAGGAACTCGAGTAGTTCAAACTCTGTTAAAACGAATAACCCTTTGGACGAGGCGAATTCCACATCCCTTGCAGATTTTTAGCTGACGAAAGAATCCGCGTTCAACGTTTATGAGCGAGCATTTCAATCCAACATCTGATGAGATGGTTCTTCTTGATGAAGTCTCATTTAATCCTACGTTCCGCGTCTTGGGCTAGCCTGTTTTCCATCAAGATTTCAGAAAAGTTCTGATAGGATGTCAGTAGCTTTTGAACGAATATCTAGCAATAATAATATTAAATTCAAACGGGTCTACTTGATAAAGTTCGTTATTGAAATCATAAAAAAATACAGTTTTTCTGTGATAGTTTCACATAATATCTTTCCATTTTGATAACTCACGATATATTTTATCGTCTTCAAATTGCCACATTTTGAATGACAAATTGAAACATGACGATTTACTTTCGTATGTTTCATTTTATCGCGTGCATTAATTCACATAACTCTGAAATGAAGTAGTTCAAAATCTGGTTGACTATCTATTCACATTTTTTCAGGTGTGAAAAATTCATGGTCAATTTGAGAGGAAACAATACCACGTGGTAGTAAACTACAGATAGGCAACACAGCCACATTTAAATGTCATCAAACCTCGACGTTTATAAGAGAAAACGGGATGTCGTTCTGCAGTTCTCACTGAGTATTTTTTGAAAACATTTTTTTGGGATGTACTCAATTCTTTAGCGAGAAGGCGCCATGTTAGTTATTTTCTATTTTTCACTCCATTTCAGTTTTTATTTTCCCAGAATCTTGAATATAAAAAAGTGACAACATTGCGCATTCCTACGATTTTTTTCAACCATTTGCACCAAAAAAAATTTTTGAAAAACGAACTCTGGCAGAAGTCACCCCGTTATATTCGAGGTATTATTTGCTCTTCTTAATGGTCGCAATTCTATACTGCCAAGTGCTCTTTCTTTCTCAATTTGGAGGTAGTCCTGACAACACGTTGTGAAAATCTGCTGTCCGTATTGCATTTCACTGCGTGATATCTTCCTATAATTTGTAAAATCTCTGAAAAACGTCTTCAAGACGGTGAGTAAATACTTATTACTCATTTTTGCTTCATGGAATGATTCAAAATCATCATTCTAATTACTAAATGTACGTATTTTTTCCATCCAATAACGTCGTTGTTTTTCAAGTCACCATCTTGTCAAGAGAATTCGTTAATTTTTTTTCTGTTCCTTTAATCCCGAGTAAATACTAACAACTTATTTTACCTTCATGAAATGATTTAATATCATCATTTTCATTGTTAAGTCTACGTATTTTTTTTTCATCCAATAACGTCGCTTTTTTTAAGTAACCATCTTGTCAAATAATTCATTCATTTTTTTGTTTAGCTTTTTCAAACCCTGTTTCTTTTTTATTTTTTCTCTCATCACAATAGTTTCTTTATCTCATAAAATGTTTCTCTAAAATATTATTTTCTATTTCAGCAACTTAGATTTCTTTCTTTATCGACAGAATCTCTGAGCTCACGTAATCCATGGGCACATGGCACTTTGAGGTTTGATTATTCACACTCTTTTGTGAGTAGAATATTTGTACAGACTTTCAGAGATTCAGTCGTGAATTTGTTGAATAGTTTTTCTGAGTTATTCATATTCTCGGAGTTAAACTTTCTGGTAACATTGGTTACTGGAACCAGTCGTTTGGAGAGTTTTTCTACGAAAACTAAATCTTGTATATTGAATTTTTCAGAGAGGAGAATATACCTTCAATTTCTTCAATTTAATATTAAAAACTGAAATGGCAGAAAAAGTTCGGTGAAACCGTGAAACTGCAGTAACTGGATTTCTTGGACAACGCTTTTTAAGTGTGGGGTGTTAGTTTATATTATTCACTGAAACTCTCAATTTATCCATAAATCATTCTATGATTTGTCGACTCAGGACAGCGCTGTATTACTTTAAAACTACAGACAAGTCCTCCAACAGGTAATGACTATCTAGAATCCTCTCTATCGTTTCTGAGGTGAGTCAGACTGGTGATCAGTGAAACCGTGAAGCTGCAGTAACTGAAATCCCAAGGACAGTATTCCTGAGTTAATATTAATTTTAATGATAGTAACGGTTGTTGGCAATAACGCTCCAAATGGTTGAATAATAAAATATCACAATTCTATTCAATCAACAACAACATCTATATGGAACAAGCGTGCCTAAGGAAAACAGTTACTGCAGTTTGACGATCCTTACCTGTGCCTTACCCCTGGCAACCGCTGAAATAGGACTCAAGATACTTACAAGCTTTTAGACGGAAAACCGTAGTATTAGCCACATACAGTTCGCCATCTATCGGGAGCATCGTACGAACCCTATTTTCGAATACTTTGATCGATATAAATGACGTTCATCCTTTTGCCTCATCGGGTCGCTGCATTTGCGGATTTGTAGTTTGAAAAACGACCGTCAAGACGTGGAAACACTCGGTAAAGTATTCCAACATCGAAAACAGATAGTATAGGTTGTTGGCAATAAAGCTCCAAATGGTAGAATAATAAAATATCACAAGGACGAATATACACTGCGCAAAAAAATTAACGCACATTATGGAAATCTCAAATTTATTCTACAACTGAAGAGGTTGAAGTTTCTCGAATGGAATGGCCAGCAAGAAGTCCAGATCTCAATCCGATTGAGCAGGTTTGGGACAACCTTAATAGAAGGATGAGAAGTTCAGAAAATCATCCAGCTACTCTTAATGACTTAGGAATCCAACTCGGAGAAATCTGGGAGGGATTAGATCAGAACATTTTAAGATCACTCATTTTGAGTATGAACCGTCGTTGCCGAGCTGTAATTAACGCAAGGAGTGGAAATACCAAGTATTAAATCACTTATCAGCATTTCAGTATTTTGAAAATTGTTCATTTCTCTTCTTTCACATAAGATTCGGTGAAATCCTGAATTTTTCTTCCATTTAATGTGTCTTGTTTCGTTCAAAACCTTCCCGAGAGAACATAAAAAATAAGTTATAAGGTCAATGTAGAGTTAACTTTCATTAAAATTGAGATTTTCAGAATGTGCGTTAATTTTTTTGCGCAGTGTATGTCTACTATTCAACAAATATTCCACAACATCAAGAAACTAGAACTGGGTTGTGTCAATTCATATCTATCAAAGTATTCTACATTCGAAGGTAGGGTTCGTACGATGCACCCGATAGATGGCGAACCGTATGTGGTTAATACTGCAGTTTTCCGTTCTCCTTAGGCCCGTTTCTTCGATCTAGATGTTTTGGCTGATTGAATGACTAGCTCAGATCAAGGTGGAATATTTGTTGAATCATCGACAGATATTCGTCCTTGTGATATTTTATTAATTTCAATATTGGGATTCAAGGCATAGTACTTTCCAGGAAAAAAATTATATCAAAGGACATTATTATGGGTATCACAGAAAAATGCCTATTATTTAATGGTTCTACATAAGCCTATCGTTAAAGTTACAGTTGCGATAAGAAGCTCTTCTCCTCAATAGTTTCAAATCAATCGTCATGTATTTTCAGAAAAAGGAGCAAGATGAAATAAGCAATGGAACCCATATTTATTTTCGAATTCCACTCGCGAACAAAACAACAAACTTCTACACTCAGAAATGATGAAAGATCAAAGGACAGAAAAATGAACTTCGCTCCTTTCAGTGCTACCCTCTCCGAGACCTGAAATATCCTAATTCATTTCGTGTCACTTCTATTCGGTCGAGTCAATATCTCCTTCAAAAGTATTTCAACGCAAACAAAGAGACGAATCAAATAACCCGCGATGGAAAATGGAATATCCATTTATAAAGGAAACCGTAGGAATGTTTGCCAAGCCTTGCCTATATTGAACCTGGCACTAGAGCCGACTTTTTGCTTCCTTATCCTCTTGCTGGCCATGCTGAGTCGTCGGGGGTTTTATTTTAATTTTTGCTTCTCGTGGGGCGGAATAACATTTCACCTAGAAATAGGACAGCTGAAAGCCGGGAAACTCGGCTGAATTTCAATAACGTCAGAACCACCCGATGCAAGAAAATCAAGGAAAATCCCAACTAAGAATCAAGTGATTTCAGCCGTTCAGATTCATGTTCAAATCCGTGCTTTCTTGTACATTAAGGATGTCACATCAATCAAGATATTGTCATCGCTCAGGAGGTCAATTCTTGAATCTCGATCAAGAATTGAAGAGTATGACAGTTGTCATATGTTTATGTCGATTTTCCAAGTTATCTCGAATCTGCAAAATTTGTGAGAGTTCTATTCGCCATTTCGTCTATGTTTTCAAGCAAATATTCAAGAAATGAACTGAATGCAAGATATCGAGAAATTTCGAATCGGAATTTCAACATAACCTTATCACCGTTTCCTTCGACTTAGCAACGAGTTGTATACGGAGTATAGGAAATATAACAATCGATTGTAGAGTGACATTCGGTTCCATGCTATATTTAACTTAGAGAATCGACGCAAACATATGTCAATTGTCATGCTTTCCAATTCTTGATCGAGATTCAAGAATTTTATCCGTGAAGGGTTAATTATTTCGAATGAAATCCTTCATCATATCATATCATCCCTCTGCTCAGGAATTTACTTGAAAATTCTTTACCATTTGAATGCATTGAATTGAATTTGTTTCGAGATTTATACATCCAATTAGGTCATATTCGACTTTGAAAATGAAGGATCACCCAATTTACCTGAGTCCCTATTCTTGAAACGGGGAAGGGAGAAAATAGGCGTGTCGACGCTGTTGCCAAGGAAACCCGGTGCATTTCTGATAGAACGATAGAGAAGGTTCATTCCATCACATTCAAGAATAGAGTCTCTGGAGCACTGAATATATGATGACAAACTTCAAAATAGACAACGCAGTACATGACTATTTATTCAGAAAAACGAGATGAGTGTCCTGAATAATCCAGTCTTACAAATTCTCAAATTGAGCCCCACCAACTTCCATACAGTGGTATACATTTGGCTGAAGCTTCCGCCTCAGATTCTGAAGCATTTCGTGGGTAATTTGGCTATATTCTTCGACAATTCGCTGGCATAATAGAAGCAACGTCAAGCTCCAGCTAGATCTCCAGATATGTCCCCTCTAGGCCGAAAATTTACGTCAGAAAATGCACCTCTCGGGAATTGTCGACGAAGATTGCCGAATAACTTCTAAAATACTCCAAAATGAGAGGCAGAAGTTTGAGCTCTCATCATTGTATGCATGTTGGCAGGGCTCAATTATTGCATTTATCATTATTATTTCTCTTCTTCATTGTCTAATTGACGTTGATGATGATCTTATGCTCCAAGTAAATTTGGTGACATTTCATTTTGGAAGTGGAGACATAACAAAAACGAATGATCAAATATCAAAACAATTAAATGCAATATTCAAACGGAAAAGACCTCTTCAACAACGTATGGCACGACCCATCTCCCCTATTCAAATTCAAGGAGTTGGGGTGGCCACGAAGAGGGATGAAATTCTATAATAATGAATTTCTGTGAGGAGATGTCTTCCTCAAGAACGAAATTGACGTGTCCGATCTTGAATTCTCATCTAGAAAATACCTCTGTTTCCATTTCAATGGATAGCAGAACGTATTTTCACGAGGTGTTGCTATTTATCTTGAAAGATAAACAAAATGAATCTTCATAATCGGAACTGACTTAACGGATGTTCATATGTTTTTGATTCATTATTGGAATGAAAATGAATCGTTAGCTGCCAAGCAACTACTGTGCAGCGACTTTCTGCTGAAGAATATTTTTCGTCAAGTTGCTGTGACAGAACTGAGACAGAGGTATAATTCAAAATACAACCATGAGTTATTCCGAAGAAAGACTGAAATGTTCAAATTCGTAGAGAAATTTTATTTCTCATTCATTCTCATGACACGATGTTCACGAAAGTCTGTACATGATTCTGCATGAGCTTTTTACGCGCTTGTTCTAGGGAACTGCACGTTATAATTTCGTTACGATGTCTGTAATTTTCGAATTTTGAGCCGAAAATGGTCTTAAACGATTGGGTTGAACTCCGAAGACGAATCCGTGGTCAAATTTGATTCTGTCCTTCCGTCTAGCCCTATGTTCTCTAACTTTCGAAGGAAAAGACTTGAAATTGTCAGATTAGTTTGGGAGTCAAAGTATCTCTGTTCGGTAGATCAACACGAAATTTATCACCTAGTTGCGTGTTGGTATTCTCCACCTGATTACGAAGTTTCAATATGATTGCATTTTTACTTCATGAGATATTGCGTAAATAACGTTAAAATTCCAAATAACAACGAAATTAGGCAATTTTTTTTCCTTATATCTCCGAAAGTAAATATCGGATCGAATTGAAATTTGGAATATTGTTGTTGATTACTGACTCTATGAGGTTTGTGCCGAAATCAATTGAAATCTTATCAATTTTTATTAATTTTCTAACAACTAGATCCACACCACATTTTGTTTTAAGTTGCATGTTAGCATTACAAAACTGAGCACTAAATTTTAATTCGATCAAGTCAATACTTCATCAGATATCGAGGAATCAACCTCAAAATTTTAAATGAGCCTAACTCCGAAACTATCCAACCGATTGCACCCATTACCGAACTTAACCGAGATATTTGGACTCCAAACCTAATCTGACACTTTCAAGTCGCTAAGTGTTTTCCTTCGAAAGTTAGAGCACATACGGACGGACGGACAGAACTGAATTCGACCATGGGCACATTCATTCAAGACCATTTTCGGCTCAATATTTGAAAATTACAGACATCGTGACGAAATTATAACGCGCTGTTCCCTAGAACGAGCGCGTAAAAATGTTTCAAGCAGTTGTGTGTTGGTATTCAACAAAGGACTAGCAAGTTTCGATCTGATCGCAGTAGTATTTGTGAGATATTAGCTGGCGCAATCTGAATCCTAAAAGTTACAATTTTTCATCCACCGAATCACTGGGTGGATTTTACCAATTCCGAGAAGAGATTTTTCTGGGAATTCCCATATGTTGAATACTATAGACATGGATTGAGCAATAACCTCACGAGGTCGGTAATTCTGTATCTTCTTTTAACTACTAGAGCATCGTCTGTGTCTTGCAGGAACAGCTCAGTGAAACACAGAGAAAACATTATTACTTGAAATAAAGAAATTGAAATATTTGTTCGACGATAATTTTTCTCATTTCGGATCAACAAATCATTTCATTTTTAAGCAACCTTAACTTTTTCCGAAAACTTTGTTTCATCTCAAAGTTTTGTTGTTTAATTCAAAATAATATACAGAGTGTAACAGCCAAATGGAATAAATTCCATAACGAATAAATGAGGGCGTGTTGGGAAAAACGCTCGGACACGTCGATTTGTAATTTTAAATGCGCATATTTTTCAAGAAAATAATATTATATAGGGTGTTCCATGTGACCGTGGCCAATACCAACTTTCTTATGTCAAATGCAACCCCCTGTATATTATTTATTTTTTGGATTCTTCAATGAATTCTAGACACAATTCATGCACAATGTCCTATACCTATCTTTATTTATTTCGGAAATATTAAGTGTTTTCAGATTTAGTGCAAAAATCAACGTTTTGAATAAAAATTATTTTATTTCACAAATTCGGTACATTACACTTAAAACCTAATAAGTAATACTGATTATTTCTTAATAATTAAAAAAAAAACAAAAAAAACATTAATGTCAATGTAGGAAATGTTCAAAATGCTCGCCGCGAACGTCTTGGCAACATGCTAATCTGGTGTAGAATTGTCTTCTAACGTCACTCAACATTTCTGAAAACACTTAATATTTCCGAAAAAGTTGAAGATAGGTATAGGACATTGTACATGAATTATGTCTAGAATTTTCTGAAGAATCCGAAAAATAAATAATATACAGGGCGTTACATTTAAAATAAGAAAGTTGTTATTGGCCACGGTCGCATGGAACACCCTATATAATTTTGTTTTCTTGAAAACTATGCGCATTTAAAATTACAAATCGACGTGTCCGAGCGTTTTTCCTAACACCCCCTCATTTATTCTTTATCGAATTTATTCCATTTGGCTGTTACACTCTGTATACATTTCTGCCAAGCAAAATTTAATAACTCATTTGAAACAACATTTCGAACTCAACTACGATACAAATTCCATCACATTGTGATCTTCACGAAGTGGAATTGTAGAAAGTAATTAGAAATAATAACTATAAGTGGAATGATATGGATGAAGTATTAGGGGCTTTTTGTCTTGACTAACTTATAATTCGATTTTGAAGGTATGTGCTTTTCAATGGAATATTGCATCATCTCATTTAGCGTTGACTTTTTCCCTCATAAACATGAACTGTTCGTGGTTCACAAAAACACGATCACATTGACTTCGTTCTAAAAAACGCAGCTAATTTTACACAAGGGTATATTATATATATAACCCAATACCGTTGATATCTTAAGAGCAACCAATAGCACGTGGTGCTAAATTACGACTTGGCAACACAGCCACATTCAAGTTCCATTGAACCTAGTTAATATTTCAAGGTCAGGCACCTGCATCGCGGTGTACATGTTTAAACGTTGCCAAGAGCCGCGTGAAATCTTAGAATTCGGAGAAATTTCGACGTTTTTAGAAGAAAACGGGGTGGCGTTCTGCAGGCGTCAGTGGGTATTTTTTGACACATTTTTTTAGGGATGTACTTGATCCTTTTGTGAGAATGCCCAATGTTTTTCCCATTTTTCACTCCATTTCACTTTTTATTATCCCGAACATTCTTGAATATAAAAAATTGGCAACATTGCGCATTCTTACAATTTTTTCAACAAGTTTTTTGAAAAAACAAACTCCGGCCCCCAGAAGTCATTCCGTTATATTCGAGGTATTGTTTGCTCTTGAATAAAACATATATATAATTCATAACTTATTGGTGTTTCACAACACAAAAACCAATTCCATGAAAAAATTCATGTGAAACATTGATATCTCAATAAATACTCTTGTTTAATTGAATACCATTTCCACATGCAGAATGCTAATTGAGTAGCATAATTTGAAATAATATTTTGAATGAAAAGAGACGTTCCACCAGTCGTTTTACCTCTTTAACAATCTTACTTTTTTCCACACCACCGAAGAAGTAGAGTTTTTCTTTATTACTCAGAGACCACTGGTCGGAAATCATCCGGGTGAAAATTTTTAGGTTGACTTATGCAACAGCAATCAACGTTGAGAGTTTTATGAAAATTCGATGGTAAGTTTTCGAGAAATATATTTTTTCCCTTCAACCCCCAGTTTTAAGCCCTCAGGGTACACCGATCCTGCTGAAAACCTTGGAGGATCAATCTGGAGCGACACACGATTATTCTACCAAGTTTCACGCATTTCGGTTCAGTACTTTCAGAGGAAAGCCTCGGACAACCTACGGCGGAATGACGGTTTTTTTATTAGTTCATTCAAATCTACATACTTCAAAAAGTAAACTGCGTGAAAGTTTCAGGGAGGGGTATTTTTTTTTGGT
The DNA here is from genome assembly GCA_958510865.1 of Myrrha octodecimguttata. Lineage (NCBI taxonomy): Eukaryota > Metazoa > Arthropoda > Insecta > Coleoptera > Coccinellidae > Myrrha > Myrrha octodecimguttata. The sequence goes on along the minus strand of OY294058.1, from coordinate 44,586,611 downwards.
CGATCACTAAGGTTTATTATTTGATTTTATCAGATGAATAACACGACCTCATGTACTTTGTGTTTTTTCATCCTGAATAGTAGGTACATTTATCAATTATCAGAAAAATGAGCTCACTCTAAGGGGGTGATGAGTAATACATACAGAGTGTAACAGCCAAATGGAATAAATTCGATAACGAATAAATGAGGAGGTGTTAGGAAAAACGCTCGGACACGTCGATTTGTAATTTTAAATGCGCATAGTTTTCAAGAAAATAAAATTATATAGGGTGTTCCATGCGACCTTGGCCAATACCAACTTTCTTATTTCAAATGTAACCCCCTCTATATTATTTGTTTTTTGGATTCTTCAGAAAATTCTAGACATAATCCATGTACAATATCCTATACCTATCTTCAACTTTTTTGGAAATATTAAGTGTTTTCAGAAATGTTGAGTAACGTTAGAAGATAATTCTACACCAGATTAGCATGTTGCCAAGACGTTCGCGGCGAGCATTTTGAACTTTTCCTACATTGACATTAATGTTTTTTTTTTGTTTTTCTTAAAAATTATTAAGAAAAAATCAGTATTACTTATTGTGTTTAAGTGTAATGTACCGAATTCTTGAAATAAAATAATTTTTATTTAAAACGTTGATTTTTGCACTAAATCTGGAAACACTTAATATTTCCAAAATGGTTAGAGATAGGTATAGGACATTGTGCATGAATTGTGTCTAGAATTCTCTGAAGAATCCAAAAAATAAATAATATACAGGGGGTTGCATTTGAAATAAGAAAGTTGGTATTGGCCACGGTCACATGGAACACCCTATATAATATTATTTTTTCGGAAAATATGCGCATTTAAAATTACAAATCGACGTGTCCGAGCGTTTTTCCCAAAACGCTCTCATTTATTAGTTATCGAATTTATTCCATTTGGCTGTTACACTCTGTATATGTATAAACAAACTCTGTTGGCTCGTATTCGAAGGGGCCGGATATTTATCGAAATTGAAACTACATGATGAAATCGGTATATTCAACTCTAATACTGTGAGTACTAATAGTTCACGTTTGTGCTGCAGGGATGAATATTTGCTTTCTACACATTCTCCAACCGATAATGCCCCATTCATTGTGTAGTAAGTGCCTTAAGTAATTGTAAGTTTGTATTTTTATATGGAAGATATTGAACGGTCGGACGTAAAAATGGTTAAAACTTGTTCCTGAAGAATGATGTCCGAGCTTAATATTATTACTTCCACACTATGTATACTTTCATTCAACTTCCAATAAATAATTTTGAAAACAAAATTCCAATTATTCGAGTCTCACATTATTTTGCAAGTGTTCATTCCAACGATTCGTTTTTTGTTTGAGATGTAAGGGGTGTTTTTTTAAAGGAAGAGAATTTCAAGTTGGCAACTCTGTTTTAACTGGCAGCCATTTTGTCAGCTGTCAAGTGATTTGTGTTGAGTTTGGTCTAGCATTACAACATGAAAAGACTGACGCCTGAACAACGTTTCCAAATTGTGCAAATTTACTTCTAAAATAATTGTTCTGTTCGAAATATCTATCGCGCTCTACGTCTATTTTACTGTCAACATAATCGTCCATCAATTAACTCGACCAACTATGGACCATTTTCGCACCACGTTTACTCTTACTGATAATACGCATCCACAGAGACGTCGTTCAGTGAGAACAGAAGAAGCCATTGCTGCTGTAAAGCGTAGCGTAGAGGAAGACCAGAATCAGAACGCTATAGTCAATGGTGACCGCTATAGAGCCATGATTACTGACTTTTTCGTTCCTCAATTGAACAACCTTGATGTGCCCCAACTGTTATTTCAACAAGACGGCGCAACGTGTCACTCAGCTCATGCCACAATTGATTTACTGAAGGAAACGTTTGATAACCGCATGATTCCACGTTCCGGTACCGTGAATTGGCCTCCAAAATCGTGCGATTTAACGCTGCTGGGCTATTTTCCGCGGGGATATGTGAAGTCGCTAGTCTACGCCGATAGGCCCGGAACGATCGACCACTTGGAGAACAACATTCACCGCGGAATTGCCGAAATACGGCCACAAATATTGTAAAAAGTGAAAGAAAATTAGACCTCCTCATTAGATTACGGCCGAGCCAGCCGTGGCGGTCATATGCTAGAAATTATATTTAAATTATAATGCCAAAAGATCATCTTCAGAATAAAGTCAATTTTATGTCAATTTTAAGAATTCATCCTTGTTTTATTCCATTTCAAAGTTCTATACCTCCAAAAAAACACACTTCATATCTTGGTGAAGATGAATGCTTCATTCGAACAGAGAAAATTTTTGTTTCATTCAAAAATGGAAATATCTTCATATAAAGGAATAAAAGGCGAATCTGAGCGAAAGGTAGATCTGGGCGCAAGGTATATCCACATCTCAACCAGTTTATTATAAAGGAACTACTCCTCAAACGAACTTATCTCAGAACAAGAACTATTTCAGTTTCATTCGAAAAATCAATATACTCCCTTCGAGAGAAAATTTCATTCCATTCAAACTGATTGGATTTGTACAAACAAATTATTCCATTCGAACAAATATCTTCTTTCAATCGAATTGATAAGATATTAAAGTTCCAGAACAACCGAACTCTTGAATCAAAATAATATTCATTTGTCCCTATTGCAGCAGAAAATTCGTTTGTGTCAAAGAAATCGTACTGAATTCAAATAATTTTTTCTCTGTTCATATTCACTGGAATATTTCATCTAATTAATCCCTTTCTAGATGGAGTTCACTAATTGAGCTTGAAAAATAATCTTCTCCAACATAAACAAAACTCAAACAAATCCATTCCAACAAGATAAACATAAACTTCGAAACTATGATGGAAACGGACCCTGAAGAGTATCTCATTAAATCTCAAATTCATTATATTCTCTCTAAACTTTTCGCATTTCATCAAATTCCCCTTTATTCGGGTAGGGGATAAATATTCCCAATATATAAGTAGCATCAATGCAAAGTTCGCAAAAACTGATCACGGAATTATCTCGGAAGTGAAAATCCCTGTTCTTTCTTGTTTTTATGAGCCATTTTATCCGATATCTGTGTCAGGAAACATCTTTCCTTCACCCTCGAGATATCTGAGATTGTTTTCAATTCGTTTCGTATCGAATGAAACAACAATGAAACGAGAAACGTCTCGAAAAAACAAATTTTCTTGTTTTAACTGTCATGAAACCTGACATTCCTTTCTTTGCAATTTTTCCGAGGATTTTTCGATTACGTGGAACTGAACGAAACGTTAGTTGATAAATAAAAATGATTGAAAAGCACTGACGTGAAGTCAGCAGCTTTTACGCGCTTGTTATCCTTGCAAAATGGCGACTTGAAAATTTCAATGAAACTTAAATGAAATATGGAAATTTAAAAAAAAAAATTTTTTCTAATTTTTTTCATCGATAATTCTATTGATACTGTCCATCTTCCAACCAAGTTTCATTTCGGTCAGGTAAATATTTTTCGAGTTATTGAAAAATCAAAATTTCAAATGGCTGTAACACGAAACCATTCGGCAGATTTGGCCCATTAACGAAATTAACCGAGATATTTAGGATCAAAACCCAACCCGAAAAGTTCAAGACTCTAGGTCTTTTCTTTCGGAAGTTACAGCACACACGGCCGGACAGACAGAATTAAATTTGACCACGGATTCTTCTTCAGGGAGTTCAACCCAATCGTTAAAGACCATTTTCGGCTCAAAATTCGAGAATGCAGACATCGTGACGAAATGATAACCCCTAGAACAAGCACGTAATAAAAGGGAAAATGTAAAAATAGAAGATACAGTTTGGGCGGAACAATCCAACGGAAAGCTTAATTGGAAATAATTTTCGAATTCATTTTCACAACCTTTTCAGAGTGTATTTGTCAGACATAAATTGAACAATTTCAAAATACTTTTGGGATAACAACGTTCATTACAAAAGGTGGAATATTCCTTTTTGTTCTCCAATAACGGAAGTAAATTCACATGAAGCCAATTTTTCAATGAATTTTTCCAGAAAGAGTTAAAATTTGCTCTCATTTTGCATTTCTTCGAAAGCCGCGTACAGACACGAAAGCTGAGAGGCTTGCGAGGCAAGTTAATTGGGCTGCCTCGCAAGTGTGAACCGTGTTTTTAGCGGGAGCAGAGCAGTGTGCGAGCCGCTAAACTTGATCCATCCGATGTCGGTTTTTACGGCGATACAAAAGGATTCCTCAGGCTCAGTTTGGACGGCAAACTAGCAGTGCTGGAATAATTTTACGATGCTTAGAGCACACAGCTGCGTTTCATGCCGCTGGCCGTCTTGCTGTTATTCATGGGCGTATCGTTTGTTTGGAATAGTACTAATGAGATGGCATTAATAAAAATGCGGATCGGGTCACGAGCTACACTTTTTGAATTCAATCGTGTATGATATGTTTCCGAATAGTTCTCACTGAAAGAATAGATATAATGCATAATTCGTTACTTTTTCTACTGTAACTTAGTGATGCCCACGAGAGTCTCGTTTTCGGGATTCTCGTCTCGAAAACGATACGAGACTTTTGTAAGTCTCGTCTCGAAAGTCTCGGAGGGTGTCATATCGTTTTAATGGATCGTAAATATATCCATCTATTTCATCTCAATCAGCTGAATGATGATGAATTTATATTTTTTTTTCAGCAATGTTGTAGCGATGAAATCCCAAATATTAATTGAATTTAACGTACTTTGAGGTCGGTAGAACCGATAAAATAAAATATTTCTGCTGTTATCAGGACTGTATCCTATTTCGTGTAATTTTCTGTATTCTATATATTCTCAATTCGAAAAGGACATAAAAAAGTCAGTGTTCAAATTCAATTATGGTCATCTATCCGTGAGTCCTTTTCTTGGCGACAGAATTGTTTTTGAAATAAGCATCTCGATCTTTGCTGTGCTAATGAGATGAAATGGCATTATTTACATTTCGATATAATTATCATATTCATATTTTTATTTTCATGATAACATAATTTATCAGAGTTCTCAAAAATTTCAATATTGCATAATAAATTCATATCAGCATAACGATAGCAATAAATAGAAAAACCTAGAAAAGCACTGACGTGAAGTCAGCAGCTTTTGCTTTCAAAGGATATCACCGGAAGTGAACATAGGTTCTAGGTTTATGAAATTTATGCTGAAAATGGCATTTAATGACTGGAAGAACAATTTTCGAAATTCTTGCCAAAATGATACAGCTAGCGGCATCTGTTGTCACTAACTCGAACTATTAGATGTATAATTTTCGAATTTCATGCTGAAAATGATATCAAACGACTGCAAAAACAATTTTCGAAATTTTGCCAAAATAATACAGCTAGCGACATCTATGGTCACTTCATAGAACTTTGAACATATCCATGAGTTTTGAAATTTATGCTGAAAATGGCATTAAAGGCCTGGAAAAACAATTTTCCAAATATGGCCAAAACGATACAGCTAGCGACATCTATTGTTACCACATCGAACAATGGAAATGTCCATAATTTTTGAACTGTATGCTGAAAATGGCATTAAAGGACTGGAAAAACAATTTTCAAAATTTTGGCCAAAACGATACAGTTAGCGACATCTATTGTCACTACCTTGAACTATAAAATGTCTTATTTTCGAATTTCATGCTGAAAATGACATCAAACGACTTCGAAATCAATTTTCGGGATTTTTGCGCGCATGTTCTAGGGGAACAGCGTGCTATCGTTTTGTCCAAATGTCTGTAATTTTGGATGATTGAGCCGAAAATGGTCTCAATCGACTAGGTTGGACTCACTGATGACGAATCCGGTGTCAAAATTGATTCTGTCCGGCCGGCCGGCCGGTTGGCCGGCCGTAGACACGATAACTGTCGACAGAAGCAAGCTAGCAACTTGAAACTTTCAGGATAGGTTGCGCATCAGAATGCCGCGGTTAAGTTCGTTAATGGGCCAAATCGGTCGAATAATTTCGGAGTTATAGGCACTTGAAGTTTTGAAGTTATTTATTTTTTATTTCAGAAACTACCTGAGCGATTGGATTCAAACTTGGCAGTTAGGTGAAGTACAACGACGCGCAACTTTGAGCTTAATTTCGTCAAGATCATATTGTCAGTAATTTTTGAAAAAAATTTTTTTTTTCGGAAACTGTTGATCATATCCAAAAAAAATTATACTCACGCTTTGACCTTCTAATTTCACAGCAGTGTACCAAATTTCAGTTCGATACGATTATAAGTTTTGGAGATATCGGGAAAAAATATGTCAAATTTCGAGGTTTTCTTCTCGATATCGTTGATTTTTTCGGTATAACTCAAGAAATACTGATTCAGTCCTGATTAAACTTCACAGCTAGTTTGAAGATGCTGAAAGACAACTTTATTCGAAATTTCGTGATAATCGTATTATTAGAACAATTTAAAAAAAAAAATTTCTATGATTTTCTCATCATATCATCCTCATTAAATTCGGTATGAAACTTCGAACTGTTATTTTCGACGAAGTACTGGATTTCAATTCGATCTGATCTCTATTTTTCGAAATATTGGAAAAATAAAATTTGATTGGGTATATCTACGGAATCATTGGGTGGATTTTACCCATTCACGAATTCGGCCTTCGTAATTAAGGTCCAAACCTTCTCTACAAATATCGAGTTTCTAAGTTGTTTCTTTCGGAAGTTATTGTGTTTACGCAGTCGGCCGTTAGGCTTGGGGCTTAATTACGAAGGTCGAATTCGTGAATGGGTAAAATCCGCCCAATGATTCCGTAGATATACCCATTCAAAATTTTGTTTCTCCAATATTTCCAAAAATACAGATTTGATCGAATTGAAATCCAGTAATTTATCAGTAGAAAATTTCAAAAAGCACTGCCGTGAAGGCAGCAGCTTTTGCGTGCATGTTCAAATTCGTTGCTGAAGCGGTCATGTACATTGAACATGCGCGTAAAAGTTGCTGCCTTCACGGCAGTGCTTTTTGAAATTTTTTTCCAAAACGATACAACTAGCGACGTCAATTACATCGAACTATGAACGTTTCCATAATTTTTGAAATTTATGCTGAAAATGGCATCAAAGGACTGGAAAAATAATTTTCGAAATTTGGGCCAAAACGATACATCTATTGTCACTACGTCGAACTTAAAAAATCGAATTTCATGCTGGAAGTGGCATAAATGGAAAAAAATTTTCGTAATTTCAGCCAAAATGATATGACGATATTTCGATATTTTTCAGTCATTTAATGCCATTTTCAGAATGAAATTCGAAACTTTGACATTCCATAGTTCAACGTAGTGACAATAAATGTCGCTAGCTGTATTGTTTTGGCTAAAATTTCGAAAATTAATTTTCCAGTCATTTTTTGCCATTTTCAGCATACATTTGGAAAATTATAGACATTTTCATAGTTCGGTGTAGTGACAACAAGTGTCGCTAGCTGTATCGTTTCGACCAAAATTTCGGAAATTGTTTTTCCAGTCTTTAATGCCATTTTTGGAATAAATTTAAAAAATTGTGGACATTTTCATAGCTCGACTTAGTGACAATAGATGTCGCTAGGTGTATCGTTATAACCAAATTTCGAGAATTGTTTTCCAGTCATTTAGAGCCATTTTCAGCATAAATTAAAAAAATTATTGACATTTTCTAAGTTCGACGTAGTGACAAAAGATGTCGCTAGCTATATCGTTTTGGCCAAGATTTCGAAAATTGTTTTTACAGTCATTCAATGCCATTTCCTGCATACATTTCAGAAATTATGGACATTTTCTTAGTTCTGAGTAGTGACAATAGATGTCGCTAGCTGTATCGTTTGGGCCATAATTTCGAAAAAAAATTTCCAGTCATTTAAAGTAATTTTCAGCATAAATTAAAAAAATCAGGAACATTTTTATAGTTCGATGTAGTGACAAAAGATGTTGCTAGCTGGCCAAAATTTCTAAAATTGTTTTTCTGGTTATTCAATGCCATTTTCAGCATAAATTTCAAAAATTATGGACATTTTCATAGTTCGATGTAGTGACAATAGATGTCGCTAGCTGTATTGTTTCGTCCAAAATTTCGAAAACTGGTTTTCCAGTCATTGATGCCATTCTCAGCATGAAATCCGAAAATTAGACTTTTGTTGGTGACAATAGATGTCGCTAGCTTTATCGTTATGGCCAAAATTTCGATAATTGTGTTTCAAGTAATTTAACGCCATTTTCAGCATAAATTTAAAAAACTTAGAAAAGCACTGCCGTGAAGTCAGCAGCTTTTGCGCCTCTTCGGTAATGAATTTGAACAAGCGCGAAAAAGCTGCTGCCTTCATGACAAGGCTTTTCTAGGTTTTTTCGATAAATTACTGAATTTCAATTCGATCTAATCTGTATTTTTGGAAATATTGGGAAAATAACATTTTGAATGGGTATATCTACGGAATCATTGGACGGATTTTACCGATTCACGAATTTGACCTTCGTTATCAAGCCCCAAATCTTCTCTACAAATATCGAGATACTAAGTCGTTTTTTCCGGAAGTTATTGTTTCACGGTTGGCCGTCAGGCCGGAAGAAATAACTTAGAAATTCAGTACTTTATCGAAATACAGAATTTAATGAGGGTAATATGATAATAAAAGTATATTTGATCCTTAATAACGAAAGCCGAATTCGAGAATGGGTGAAATCCTCACAATGATCCGGTAGTTAAACCCATGCAAATATTTATTCTTAAAATATTCAAAATAAGATGAATCAGGTTTAAATCCAGTACTTGATAGGATATGGCAGCGTGAAGGTTCATGCGGAATTTTTTGGGGGGTAATTCACCAGAATATTTCCGAGAATGCAGATCGAATCGAGGGGAAATCCACGCAGTTCCTCACAATAACATCAATTTAATGAAATTGACTGATATTAACCTTAAAAAAACAGCTCCCGTCATTATTGTCGTTCGATATATAAAAAGTCCTAAAATAATATTAAACTTTGATTTCTTCGCAGAAGTTCGGAGGATTAGCACCAATACAGTGCGGATGTGACTTATATCTAGAAGATTGAATTGAATTTACACCCACTCCCCCAATTCTTTTCTTCCATAAAGACAGAACGAAACATTGAACGAAGAAAATGGTAATGGAAAATAAATTACACAACGTCGAAAAGCTAGATAGGACACGTTCCAAATCTCGATCCACAGACGCCTCAATTATTCAATTCCCCCATTTTTCAGGTATCCACTTCTTTCACCTCCGTCCTTTATCCAATCGATCTTGGGATTTGGAAAGGGTTGATTTTCCAGAATACTCCGCCAAATTGAGTTACCCCATCAATTTCCTCGCCTGAACCTCGAAGTACCGGATAAAAGTTGCAATTCATTAATGTATTCAGACCATGTCCTTCGTTTTGTATTCTGGGCACAGATATTCGGTGTTTCCCAAGGCCTATATTTCTCGGATGTGACCGAAAAGCGTCTTGCGGTCCAATCGGAAAAAGGTCCATTTGTAAATATACTCATGAAAAATTAAGGAACAGCATTCACTAAGGTATTTCTCCCATCGGGGTGAGGTGTTCAAGGAATGTATGAGAATTATTCTTTCGTGAAACACCCAGGGGAGTTTTCTAGAAAAACTCACGCTTCTTCACAGAATGTTGGAGGGAAGCACTAAAATGAAGTGGGAAGGATTTGTACACTGTTCCAATTTATAGAAAAAGCGATTAACCATCCACGCAATGGCCTCACCAAAAACTATAATAAGCTTCCTGATGAAATCGAATCTTTTAATCGTATATTTCAAGGGAATGTTGCACCAGTATAGGTTATGCTCGTATTCCATCCACAGACATATTAAACTCTCTGGACACGGCGTACCAATCCATTTCTGAAGAGTCGAATAGGGATGAGGAAGCAAGTGAGAGGTCCGAGAGAGAGATGGAACTTGCTCGGGCAAGATCATAGACAAGATACACGATACAACGGAAATTATATCTTCGGTAAACCCGCAAGATTTCCCTTCGCCGAGATATTAAAAGGATATTTACATCATTATACGCAGTGTGTTTATCTGAACAAAAAATGTTAAGTCGAACATAGGCGGTCTCCCTTAATTTGGTAGATATGGGCCCTCAAAGTTCCAAAATGAGTCGTTTTCAGGTCACTTTTTCCACCATAAAATCAATCTCCCTCTTCATCTGTATAGTTCACAAACCACCTTTGAACCTTCAACCAACGATAAGCAACACTTTCTTTCAAGAATAATCAATATCTAATGAAAAAACAATGAAAATACTGGACAATCACTTAACCTCTATTCCTTCTGATTTCGACTCAGTCTAAAGTGAAGTTTGGCAATGGCGCCATCGTGCGTATTCGTGAATGACAGATTATTGTTGGCGAGAAAAATGAAATATGTTCAGAGACAATTGTTGTCTCTGATATGTTCTTAGTTCTTACTGCTTTCTGCGATACTCTAAATCTTCCAACAGGAGATTTCGTTTAAAATGAAATCTACAAGGTTGAAGCACATAGTAATGGAATAAGAATACACCCTGATATATATTTCAACGTACATATCTTTTCATATGTGATAGATCGCGCCCTTCCCAGTTTTCCAATGAAATCTAGGTTATTATAAAACCCATTTTATTGGAATACCCTGAATCTCATTCTAAACTGGGACCATCCCGAAGACACAACAAAAAACGAAGTATAAATAACAACCTCCCTATTTTGAAGGGGATAGAAAGAAAGTTCAAACGAAAGTATTTGGAGTGAAACCTTCAACAAATATTCTCAATGATTTTGTTTTGATGTTAGAATAACCACCTCTTCTTCAGTGACAGAAGCATTTTCCTTACAATCATATCCTTCAACTGTCCATCATTTCATATTTCCCGCCAGCAACTACTCTTCTGTCATAATACGTTGGCCAGAGATGAAAATACGCTGTTGCCAAGCTCCGCTTTAACATTGAGAAGTATTTCGTAGAAATATAGGTTAAGTGGTTGCCTAATATTTCCACTTTTCTTTCATTAAATAATGAATATTCTTGAAAGGAAGTGTCGCTATTCGTTGGTTGAAGGATCTAAGATGATTAATAAACTATATTTGAGAAGTGAGTTTTGCTGTAAACTTGAACTATGTTCGTGGCGGAAGTTTGGAATTTAGTGTGGTCATAGATTACGAGAGCAGTGCATCGAGTGAGGTTATCTTCCTTGATGGATATGCGTAACTATAAATCATGATCATAGATATCTGTTGCTGTCTCTGGTTCTGTCTGCTATCTAGGTAGCAATCACTGGCTTGAATTTATATACTTTGTTTCTACCATCACTTAATTCGTCGTTCTGACGGCAGGTCATAAGCACAATAACTTTCGAAAGAAACAACTAAGAAACTCGATATTTGTAAATAGGTTCGGACCTTGATTACTAGGGATGTATTCGTGAATAGGTCATTTCACCCAATGATTCGGCAGATATACCCATTCGAAATGTTATATTCCCAATATATCCTAATTTCTGATAACCGTAAAGTGAAGTTCATTTAGGTATCTGAGTCCCTCAAGATATCAAGACGTGTAAGACATATCGTGAACGAATATTTGGATATGCGAAAGCTTCGTTCAGAGAGGGTGCCGCTTGAGCTCACAATCGACCGAAAACAACAACGAATTGATCATTCTAAGCAGTGTTCGGAGCTGTCTCATTTGAAGAAGAAGAAATTGCTGTTTCATGAAGATAATGCACCGTGTCACAAATCAATGAAAACGATGACAAAATTACATGAATTGGGCTTCGAATACAGACAAATCATACAATAAAACCTAGACAAGCACTGCCGTCAAGACAGCAGCTTTTACGAGCATGTTCAATGAAGATGACCGCTTCAGCAACGAATTTGAACGCAAAAGCTGCTACCTTCACGGCAGTGCATTTCCAGGTTTTTTCGATGAAGTACTGGATTTCAAACCTTCTCTACGACTATCGAATTTCTAAGTCGTTTCTTCCGGAAGTTATTGTGTTTACGTTCGGCCGTTAGGCCGGAAGAAACTTCTGGAAACTCGATATTTGTAGAGAAGATTTGGGGCTTACGAAGGTCGAATTCATGAATGGATAAAATCCGCCCAATGATTCAAAATTTTATTTTCCCAATATTTCCAAAAATACAGATTAGATCAACTTGAAATCCAGTACTTCATCGAAAAATGACAGTTTGAAGTTTAATACAGAATTTAATGAGGATAATATGATGAGATCACAGAATATCGAATATTTGAAAAAAAAATTTAAATTTTTTTTTTTCAAATTGTTCTAATAACACGATCATCACGAAATTTCGTACAAGGTTGTCCTTCAGCATTTTCCAACTAGCTGCGAAGTTTTATCATGATTGAGTCAGAATTTCTCGAGTTATACCGAAAAAAACAACGATATCGAAAAGAAAACCACGAATTTTTTTCCCAATATTTTCAAAACTAATAGCTGGATCGAATTGAAATTCGTTACACTGCTGTGAAATATAAAGCTCAAGGGATGAGCAGAATTGTTCTCGAATATGATCGAAAGTTTCTGGAAAAAAAAATTTTCGAAAAAATTTTTTTATTTGGTGATCATACGATCTTGACGAAATTTCGCTCAAAGTTGCGCATCGTTATGCTCCAACTAACTACCAAGTTTCAATTCAATCATTCCAGTAGTTCCTGAAATTTAAGGGAAACAACCTCAAAATTTCAAATGACTATAACTACGAAACCATTTGGCCGATTTCGCTAATTAACAAACTCAACCGCAGCATTCCAATGCGCGAACTACCCTACAAGCTCCAAGCCGCTAGCTTGCTCTGTTCGACAGTTATTGTGTCGTCGGCCGGCCGTACAGAATCGATTTTGACCCAGAATTCGTCATCAGTGAAACCAACCGATTCGTTTGAGACCATTTTCGGCTCAAAATTGGAAATAACAGACATTTGGACAAAACGATAGCATGCCGTTCCCCTGCGCGCAAAAATGATACTGAAAAATTGTATGACCGCTCCAATCGTTGTATCGCCCTTAAAGGCGACTATACAGGGTCTTTCACGAGGAACCTCACCCATATTTATACGGGAAACTACTGAACGTATTTTCATGAAATTCAGCACTTATAAGTATTTCACGATGCTGATGAAATCTAAAATATTTTCAAGGCATGTGCACCTCCGGTTCTTCCGGAAATGACGTCAACTTCCGTTTTTCAAATTAGAACACCATTTTTTTATTGCAGAAATAGATTCCTTAGAAAATTTCAATTTATTTTGATGTAACATTTTTCAGTTTTGGTTGGAAAATTCTCTCTGAGCGGGAAAATTCGAAAAAAAAATCGAAAATAGAGCTCCGCTGAAACAAGAATAACTTCGAGGTTTTTGGATGGAAAATTTTCATTTTTGCGATTTTTCAAGATGTAAGATTGATGTATCCACTTTAAAAATCGAAATCGCGATTCATGATACAGGGGGTGAAAAAATCGCTTTCAAAGTTAGGGATGACAAAATCGTGAAAAATCAATTTTTTCAAATTAGAACCCCATTTTTTATGGCAGATATTGAATCTACGTTAATATCTATTAAGGAACAACCTGTGACTTTTTTCTCTTGCATATTAGGGTAGTAAAATCTAAAACATGGTTTAAGTAACAGTTCCTGAAAATTTCATCTTTTTGGCGTGAAGGGAAAAGAAATAGCTGAAAATTCAAGACGAAAAACAGTTTTTTGTGAATAACTCAGAAAATATCCATTTTAGGGCAAGGGTGTGATGCATACACTCACATTATTTTTTAACGTAGATTCAATATCTGCCATAAAAAAATGGGGTTCTAATTTGAAAAAATTGATTTTTCAAGATTTTGTCATCCCTAACTTTGAAAGCGATTTTTTCACCCCCTGTATCATGAATCGCGATTTCGATTTTTAAAGTGGATACATCAATCTTACATCTTGAAAAATCCCAAAAATGAAAATTTTCCATCCAAAAACCTCGAAGTTATTCTTGTTTCAGCGGAGCTCTATTTTCGATTTTTTTTTCGAATTTTCCCGCTCAGAGAGAATTTTCCAACCAAAACTGAAAAATGTTACATCAAAATAAATTGAAATTTTCTGAGGTTTCTATTTCTGCAATAAAAAAATGGTGTTCTAATTTGAAAAACGGAAGTTGACGTCATTTCCGGAAAAACCGGAGGTGCTCATGCCTTGAAAATATTTTAGATTTCATCAGCATCGTGAAATACTTATAAGTGCTGAATTTCATGAAAATACGTTCAGTAGTTTCCCGTATAAATATGGGTGAGGTTCCTCGTGAAAGACCCTGTATAATAATAGTAATAATAATGAAGCTCATTCAACAAATTATCCACAATAGTACCACTTAATTATTACAATATTATTACTTATTGAATAATGAAATCAAAATCTGTCGAAAATGAATTCTTTTATGCTAGCCTACAAACTTTTCAGCCTAACTGCAAAAAACTTTTATCTTTCTATTATATTCACATATCCTCACCCCGCATCAACGAAATAGTCCTACATAAGCCTGTGTCAGTTGACGAGACAGTATACAATTGTTTTTGTCTTTTCATACAATTCGAGAATGCACATCCAACATGTCAAAGGAGCCGATATGGAATTCAAAACTAGCGCACAAAGCATAATCAAGCAACCCCCTTCATTGTCCGCTATTTTTTCCATTTTTCATCCTCTCCGTTATTTTATTATGACAATGGGTCCTGAATTCCAATTGTCGCGTTGAAAAAAAATGGTCCCGGCGAGGTAGCCGGGAGGCCCGGCTCAACCCACAAGTAGCGGCACTTTGCGACCCTCCACAGGTCCGTATATTTTCGACACAGGGACGTGACCGAGGATCATCGTTCTGTGAGTGAAGTCCCAGTACGGTTCGCATAAAATGGGTCCTTCGCGAATTCCCGCGGGAGATTGATTTACGTCAGACACAGCGAAAGGATAATAAAATGACGAGTTGTTTGGGGTGTAAATCTAATACCGCTTGCCGGCCAGAATTTTCGAGGGGAGAATGTTTTCGGGGTGTTTAACAATCGGTGATGAGGTTCGAAAAAGCCGCTTCGTAATCGGCCACAGGTGACGCAAGGACACAGTTAAAAAAAACACACATAACACAACTAGTTCTGAATGGGAATGGTTCATGGAGAATAAGAGAGATCCACTTCACTGATATGAACAGCGAACTGAAACGACAATAAGATGAACTTTATGCACATCGATCAAAGTAATCTACAGTCGAAGGTTAGCATTCGTAAGATGCTCCTGGGAAATGGCTCTGTATACTGCTTATTGTGCAGCATCACATCGAACAGGTCATAGGAATCTAGAGTCCAATCTGAATGTTTCAAGGTAAGTCGGACTGATGGTTATAACCGTGAAACTGCAGCCACTCCTTGAACACCGCTTTTTCGGTGTAGATGTTCTGGTTGATAAGCTCCGATCAAGGTGGAATATTTGTTGACTTATCGACAGATATTCGTCCTTGTGTCTGAAATGTCTTGGAAGATCCCAGTGTTTTATCCTAACATTTTTGGCGTTTTGGAACAGCTCAACACAAATGTCGGAATATGTCAGACAAATAGTATTTCCACTTGTCCGAATAAGTTGTCACAGTAGTCACTCATTCAGGTATTGAACCCAAACAACGCAGCTTGGCTTCAAGATAAGTAAAGTAAAGCTGCGTTATATATAGCGATTTTTTTTTAAGCAGATCCTGCTCAAGTACAGCCTATAAAGATGGCGCTAAAAAATTGACAGTGATGAAATATAAAAATCATTTAATGCGAGTGAGAAAGCACTCTGAAGAACACTCTGAAGAAAAATTTGATGGTGTCCGCCAATGATTGTAAGAGGTAGGAAAAGCCACCTCGGAAATTGTTTTTGCAGGAAAATTCTGACCTTATTCGTATTACACCATTTGTATTCAAATAAATTTAGAAAGCACTATTTAAGCTGAAAAAGTAACGTGATTTCTCCATAAAAATTCCGATTCGTCAGTGTATTTCGGAAAATTTCTTTCGAGTCGGCTTCTCGCTTAGGGCGAGGAAGCTGTAGGCTCAAAAGTTAACCATACAATTATTTCCTGGATTAAATCCATACTCAAGACTAATCGACTTGATTCTATCTGCACTATGACCACCCCTAGTGTTGACGTTGTCAGAACGTATTTCTCGAAACAGAATAGAACGACATTTATCTAGCAGTTCTACCTTGGCTTATGGATCTTTTCCAATGATTATGAAAACAGAGAATGAAGAACAGAAAGAATAACAGATGGCGCACTGTACGTTGTTATACTGCAGCGGTCCATCTGAAAGGTGACAAGTATCGAGAGATCCCTCTGCGGTTTATCCAAGGTAAGTTGACCAGACGATCAATAACAATTGTGAAACAGCTGTAGTAATTCTCCTTGGATCCGCTTCTTCGGTGTAGGTGTTTTGGTTGATTGGATGATTAGCTCTGATCAAGGGGGAATATTTGTTGATTTATCGACGTATATTCGTCCTGGTGATTATGTTATTTAGAAGGAATAACTTTTTAAAACGATATCATAGTGTTAAAGTTTATGAACAAAATTCATTTAGTCGTGTAAGAAGCGGTTCATGAAACCTGAACAGTACAGATATTTCTAGTTATTGTCCAGAGTAGACTTATCACCACGTCAGCGATTTTGACAGAGGTGGAATTGTTGACAATGGTTCGTGGAAGAAGGTAGACCTATTTCTATGCTAACCTAGTATCGCCGTTATCGAGCTTTGAGTGTCTTTCAAGAAATGCACAATGGCCGTGAAAAGGTAAGAAACCGCCGAGGCGATGCGACGCGATTTGGCGTTTGCTGTTGAGAGGCATGTACATAGAACTGTCTGAGTCATGGTTTGGGGGCTATTGCTAATGGTAGCTGACCACCCCATTTGACATATCTGACAAACCACTATATTGCCTCAGATAAAAGGCTGTCCTGGCGTCCCTTTTCAGCGAGACAATGCACGTCCTCGTATTGCTCCACGAACTACGGACTCTCTTCACTCTACAGGCCTTCCCGTTCGACGGAATTGAATCCTACTGAACCTGTCTGGGATATGATGGGGAGGTACCTGCCCTTTTGCACCAACCTCCACAGACTCTGGCGCAATTGATTCACGGAGTTAGAGTTGCTTGGAACGAATTGTCGCAAGCGGACATCGGCCATCTCATTTTCTCGGTGCCTAGACATTATACATTTTTTTTGCTTAAATTTTACCAAAATTATCTGAAATGTTATCACTTAATTTTTGATAACTTTACCAAGCTATTCCTTCTGATTGTGTACTGAGTACAATGAATTTTCCAACTAAGCAAAGTATTCTTCTCCTATTCAAAAATTGTTCATTTCAATTGCTTGTCTTGCACCCTCTTTTCCAGTTTAAGAGCAAACATTACCACGTTTTGTTGAATAACGGCTCGGCAACACAGCCACATGCAAGTTTCATTGAACCTCGTTAATATCTCAAGATCAATTAACCTTTTCGCTGACTGACTAATTTAACGTTGCCAATAACCGCGAGAAATATTGGAAATGTGTAAAATATAGGTGAAAACGGTGTGTCGTTCTGCAGGCTTCAGTGATTATTTTCTGAAATTTTTTTTTATGGGATGTACTGAATTCTTCAATGAGAATGCGCATTCACTGCATTTCAGATTATATTTTCCCGAAAATTCTTGAATATAAAAGTGGCAACATTGCGCACTCTCACGAGTTTTTTCAACTATTGACACCCAAAAAATTTTTTTGAACAAAACTATCTCTGGCCTCCAAAAATGACCCCGTTTTATTAGAGGTATTGTTTGCTCTCAGGGCCACTTCCACCGTATTACAAAACCATAGATTATGTCCATAACCAAGGCTTATGTAAAAAATTATCTTGCATCGTCACGAAATCCTTGTTTAATGGCCTTAACTGACTGTTAAATTTAAGCCCTGGAATTTGGGAGTTCAAAAGAAGCATTAATGGTAAGCTTCGAAATCTAACCCTAGTTTCGAGAGATTTCGTAAGTTTGACATTTTTCTGGGCGTAACGTCCAGTTTGTTTACATCGGTCATTGATGAAGAACTCGTACGAGTTAATGGATTTCATATTCCATAATCAAATTTTGATTAAATGTTATTGAATTTCAGATGATATTCATGAAAAATGATATAGAGAGAAAATTGCATCAGTAGGCATTGATTCTTAACTTTCAAAGCATGAAGAATTAAAATAAGTATTTCTTATATGCCTTCAACTATTTGAAATGAAAAAAATTACATTGATATGCTCATTTATTTCCAAAGGCGAAAAGCATAATGAAATCAAAGACATATTTGGAATGAAAAAAACTAGTTTAATGAAGATTGTTCAGTACTATTTTATTTGGTGATATATTATGTGGCAAGCTATCATATACTACTTTATTCTTGTGCAGGTGCTGTGTCTCTGCTATCATAATCCTCGATTATATATTAACTGGACTAAAAATATAACTACAAACGAAATAATGTAGAAGAAATATATCCTTGTGTTATTCGATCTTCAAACGAACACCTTGAATCCATCCCTACATGATACTACCCCGATATCGTTTTCATTATAAGTATATAATCATCAGACAGGAAAAAGTAAAATGGTTTGCTCATTCATTGAATTTATTCCCAAGGGCGAATAGTAGAACTAAATGAAAGACATACTTGAAATGAATAAAACATAGTTCGATGAAGATTTTTCAGTACTATTTGATACAGTGATATATGTATTCTGGAGGTGCTATGTCAGTGCTACCCTAATCCTCAATTATATATTGACTTGACTAAAATATACAAGCGAAAAAATGTCAAAGAAATTGCAACCTTCAGTCAATCTTCAAGCGAACACCTTCTTCAATCCATCCATATAAAATACTTCAATATCTTCAATACACAACAACACTTTTTCATTCTGCACATCCCACGTCAGTGCTTTCATTATCTTCAATCAATTATAAAGTCAATTCATAATACATCTTCAAAAAACTAAATAATTCAAAAGAAATTGTATCCTTGGGTAAGCTGATCTTCATAGGAACGCTTCCTCTGACAAGTCAAAACTATTTACTTATTTTACACCAGGTGGATTAATTATTTGAATAGATAATTATGAATTCAGATGGAGTTAAAATCCTGATTCACCTGAGATCCCTATAAAACAAATCAAGAAACATGGAATAATTTTTTGAAACCTAAAAAGTCTATCAGATATATTGTTCTGATGGTTTTCAATATCTTGTAGATATATGGTAGTGTTACCCCATCAGAATGGGTTTCATCCTTTGAAGGTTTTTTCTTGATGTCTGGTTGTTTTTTTTTAATTCAAATATTTCAATTTGGGTTAAAATAAACAACATGAAGGTAGTCTCTAGTACCAATTCATAAGAAAGTAACCAGATCTGTAGATTAATTTCAATCTAGTTACAATTATCCTCGGTGCAAGCCGTTTATTCAACCCAGATTTTAAAAAGTTAATCGTGGCTTTACTAACAGACGCTTAAGACGAAAACAATGCAATTGGCCCTTAAAGAACCGAATGGGGGAACTGAGACCGAATACTCGTAAAAATTCATTTTCCTGATTTATCCAGAACAAGAATCGTGCTACAAAACCGTCAATTTCGCGTGTCTTTTGAAGTTGGATAACTCAAATTCCCAAAGAAAAGGGAAAGTGTTTCAAAGATATGATCGCGTGCCTTATCAAATATGATAGCATTTAGTGTTCAAGGAGTACGCCAAGTTTCCTGATAATCCACACCAATTACTCAGGATGAAATAGGCCAACTACACGGAATTAAGTGATTAACGGTCGAGAACGGTGGTCGATAGCATTGTTGGCCGAGCACATAATCGATTGGCGATAATTGAATTGAAAATAAAATCGGATTCTTCCGGATGTCTGCATAGTTCTTAGCAATTTCCGGATCGCTCATCACAACATCGGCTATCTTTCAGGAATTCTCGGGAAAGAAAATAGTCGTAACAATTATTATAGTACAGAATAATGTCGATTTATTGCGGAATATTGGCTCGAAATGTTATTTCATAAATAACATAATCACAAGGGCGAATAGCCGTTGATAAATCAACAAATATTCCCCCTTGATCAGAGCTAATCATCCAATCAACCAGAATACCTACACCGAAGAAGCGGATCCAAGGAGAATGACCACAGCTGTTTCAAAATTGTTATTGATCGTCAGGTCAACTTAAATTGGATCCAAGGTAAGTTGAGCAAGGTCCGCTTCTACGGTGTAGGTGTTCTGGTTGATTGGATGATTAGCTCTGATCAAGGGGGAATATTTGTTGATTCATCGGCGGATATTCGTCCTTGTGATTATGTTATTCAATATTACTAGAGCTCTTTCTTCTCCGTGAAACCAATTCCTAACCCAATAATGTCTGCCTAGGATATCTCCATGCTGAAGACTAATCGGCTTTATTCTACATGCACTTAATCAGAAGATCACAGAATATTGAATATTCGAAAGAGAAAAAATTGAAATTTTTTCAGATGGTTCTAATGACACGTTCATAACGAAGTTATGCACAAAGTTGTTATTCAGCATTTTACAAATACTTCAAGTTTCATTGAAATTGGATCGGTAAGTTTCGAGTTATTCCGGAGAAAACAATATCACATATTTGTGTGAAACTAGCCAACGAAGTGCACATTAGGAAATATCTCAAATAGTTATGTAAAAAACTCGCCATGTAAAGCTTTCATTTTTTAACTAGATTACAAGGACGAATATCTATCGATAAATAAGCAAATATTGCACCTTGATCAGAGCTAATCATCCAATCAACCAAAACATCTACACCGAAGAAGCGGATCTAGATTCTACACTATTGGTTTTCGAGAATTAATTGAATTGAGGATTTAAGGAGAACGACTAAAGCTGTTTCACAGTTATTGCTGATCGTCAGGCCATCTGGCCTTGGATAAACCGCTAAAATGAAATCAGATACTTGTCACCTTTCAGATGGAATACTGCAGTGTAACTACGTACAGCGCGCGCCATCGTCCAGGAGCATCTTACGAATCCTACCTTTGAGGGCAGAATACTTTGATCGATGTGCATGACGTTGATCCTGTTGTCGTATCAGGTCGCTGCATGTGCGATTTTGCAGTTTGCAGCGTCCGTCACGACTTAGGAAAAACTCGGTTCATGTGGTTTTTCTACAAGGCGATAATGTCCAACATCTGACAAACATAGGATTTGGTTCAGGGAGAAGAAAGAGCTCCAGTGGTAATACTTACATAATAACAAGGACGTCGATGTCGATAAATCAACAAATATTCCACCTTGATCAGAGCTAATCATCCAATCAACCTAAACATCTACACCGAAGAAGCGGATCCAAGAGGAATGACTACAGCTGTTTCACAGTTTTACTGATCTTACCTTGGATAAAACCGCTGAATAGGAATCTAGATACTTGTCACAGGTAGGATTCGCAAGATGCTTCTGAAAGATGGCGCGCTGTACGTAGTTATACTGCAGTATTCCATCTGGAAGGTGACAAGTATCTAGGTTCCTATTTAGCGGTTTGATCCAAGGTAAGTTGACCTGACGATCCATAACAATTGTGAAACAGCTGTAGTCATTCTCCTTGGATCCGCTTCTTCGGTGTAGGTGTTTTGGTTGATTGGATGATTAGCTCTGATCAAGGGGGAATATTTGTTGATTTATCGACGGATATTCGTCTTTGTGATTATGTTATTTATTATTACTGGAGCTCCTTCTTCTCCGTGAACCAATTCATATCTTTGTTATTTCATGAATTATATAATTAAAATATTATTTATGACTGATATAAGACACAAATCTTCGACAACTAGTACCTGAAAGATTGCCTTAATGACGACCAAACATATTAAGTCGGGAAGGCCCCAAATATGACAATCAATTTCTGTGGATTATACAATGTAAATTATGATTTTCACTGAAGTAAAATGATAAATAACTAGATGAAAACTTTTTTCATTATTCCTCTGAACATACCAGGTTTGTGCGTATTTATTTCGTCAAACAATCGATAATAAACACCATAACGGGAGAAATAACTTAGAGACTCAGAGAGATATTTGTAAAATAGGTTAATACCTCAATTAATGGGCAAAACCGGCCAAAAAGTTTATTTGAAATTTCGACAATATTAGCTCGATATCTCGTTTTCTAATGACGCGAGCAGACTAAAACTTAGGATATACCTCGAAGTCGATATTTAAAAAAAGTACTTCAAATTTTAGTTCGAGTCGATTCTCATTTTCGGAGATATTGAAAGATTGAGGTTATCTCAAAAAGAACAGACGCGATCAGATTCAATCTATAGTCCGTTTCAGAATATATATATATATATATATTCTTTTGAGAACGAGCATTACAATTCTAAGATATATCACAGTGTTAGCAGAGGAAATGTAAACGGGGTACCATACATATTTGCGTATGATACAAGAGCACAGATAAAAACCTCAGGAAAAATTCTGTCTCCCCGTATAAGTGTAGTAATTTGTTTATAGAAGATGGATGGCATCTTTTTCATTTGAAAATAATTTTTTCGTCATCTTGAATTCATTTCGACAAAATATCTTGACATAATATCTGAAACAGAAAGAGGGACAGAAAACCAGAAGGAAGCAGTAAATAATATCACCTACATTTGCTCATGACCGAGAGGGTCTTTCGACCAGGTTCAGTCCTCCAAGCGATGATTTTCAGATCCTCAGATAAACGAAGAACGCTACAGGCCCCTTTATTGGGGAATCATCTCCCATAAATCCATAATTCAGAATGATTGACATCTCGGGTGGCTGTGGAAACTCGAAATTATGTTGGTAATAGACCAGTCAGTAAAATTTGTCTTGCAGGATTCATGTTGGTATTGAGAATAATACTGTCTTATGACTTTTCCAAGTTTGAGTTAACTTACTGAAAATATGGAATTTATTTCTGATTGTATATGTTCTTGATTCAATCGACAAATAAGTTTTGGATTTAAGTGTTTCCTAAACCTTACCGAATTGAAAATGGCTGGAATTCATCAAGATACCTCTCGCCTAACTACAAGAGAACGTGGGGCGGTGTACCAGTGTTACTGCGAGTTTTTCAGGAATTCATCAGATATTTTCGCTAGTATAAATCGCGTTTCGCTAGTTTTTCAGGTGATCAATCATTTAACTATTCAATGTATTTTCTGATTAATAAATAAGTTTTGAAATTTTAGATTTATCCAAGTACTGTCCAAAGAATTTTGACGAAAAAAGAAGGCAAGTCAGTACAGTCATTAGTTAGCAGTGAAAGGAAACCTATTCCACATGATTATACCTTCAAAGAGACAATAAGCGATGTTGTTTTTCGAAAATCAAAAGCAATGAATATATCAGTTTTGATATGATTTTTATTTCATTTTTTTCCTTAATTCTGAAGAAAAAATGGCACAGGGCTAGAACCTGGTTGAATTTCTAATAGTCATCAAAAATGCAAAGATTGCGAAATTTTCATTGAGAAGGAACTTCAAGTGATCTTTGATCACCTAAGTTTCCATTATTTGATGAATGATATCTCAAAATTGGAGTTTCTCGAAAGCCTGAATGATTTTATATTGAAGCATTCCACGATTTTTCATCATCAATCATGAATTTCCATGATTGATCTGCAGTGAAATAATTTGGCTGTGTATTTTCAGTCGTCAGTTTAGCTGTATGCCTTTCGGAAATTGAAACTAAGTTTGAAAATTTGTCAATGATGAAAATAATATACTGCCGCTGTACAGGTAGAGCATCAGAGTATTATAAATATTCTCAACAATTTCAAATCAAATTTGCCTTGAAAATAATTTTATAGGTTATATTCTTGGTATATAATAATTTTGAAATTAACTCTATGTAGTTAGTTGAGGAATACCAACGCAAGAATCAATGCGAAGTTTGGCGGGGATCGTAGAGGTAGAAAATTGTAAAAAAAAAAGTATTTGGAAATTTTGTAAATTTTTGTTGAATTTGTCTTTACCGGAGACCCATCAGTTTTCAATAAAATTGGCAAAAACCTAGAGTTACTATTTTACAATAGTGTTTCAAAATTAAGTTTGATCCTAAATTTATCTTGCCAATATTACCAATAATGCAGATGTGATCGAATCGAAATTCAGCACTTGAAAAAATACGGGGTGAAGGTTCATGCAAAATGTCTTGAGAAAATGGCTTCGAATGAGAACAAGCGAGTAAAAGCTTCTGACCTCGCGATCATCACAAACCTTGAACGAATTCGCGTTTTCCAACAATTTGTGAAATTTGACATATTTTGTTTAATATCTCCGAAAACTAACTTTATTGGTTTTCTCACAATACGATATTCACGAAAATTTACCAAAATTTGTTGGTCAGTCTTGTCCAACTACTCGAAAAAGATTGGAATCTGATCGCGCTGATACTTCTCGAAATATTGAGGGTACCACATCATAGAATATGGGAAAAACTTTAGCGACTGTTTCTTTGCGCTTTTATCTATGTCTTATTACTTACGTTCCTAAATTCTATAATACATTCAGTGATACCAGTAGCTGAGAATAAGATACAATTAATTGGTGTAATAAATACAAAGATTATTTTTCTATTACATTTTTTGTTTTGTAGTTTGCTCGAATTTATGACTTCAATCGTTATATGCCAGTTGATATAATTCTTAATTATACCATTCAAGACATAGAACGTTCGAGGAAGAAAGTTTATCGTAAGATACAAATATCGAATGATATTATGAAAAGATATCACAGAAAAATCTGTATTATATTTTGAAGAGGAAATATTGAACTTTAGAGGGCGGTATATGCGAATCAATATCAGTTAACGAATACACCTCTCATTTTCGGTTCAGGGCGGGCATTATGAAACTATTAAACTAGGAAACTAGTAAACTTGTGAAATCTGATTGAAAAATAAGAGTTACCTGCTCTCTGTGGTCAGAATAAGTTCTATAAATACGGCCCCTAAACATCGGGCTAACTGCTCCAACCGTTAGTATAGCAACAATAAACCTGAAAATATACTCTCCCCACAAATGTAATATTCATATCGCCCATAATCAATAACAAAAGGAACCCCCATACCAAAAAACTTTTCTCATTTCGAAATAAGAAACTCCCTGATCATGATACTTGGGAGATATGAGGAAATACAACTTCCAGACACTTCTTTACGAGAAGCAATTTTCCCCAGCGAATGCCGTGTTTCAATCCATCGTTTCTACGTGAAAGCTCCAGTGGCGTGATCATACCCGAGGTTATTGCCTCTGAAAAAGTGGCACACCCTCCTTGGAGGATGCGGCCGATGTTTTATATGTTACTCCAGAAGGGTGTCAGGTGGGAGCGGCGTTAAGGAAGGGTATCATAACAGCTTAAGGAAGGGTGCCAGCGGGATCGGGATGAAAAAGTAGTGGTAACATCCCATGTTGAGACTTTAGGATTATCGTTGTTAATTTACGATGACCTTAGTTGTTTGCTCATTTAAACTGGAGGTAAAACAGTAAACCTCGTGTGTTTCAACTTGGCGAGGAACACCTGGGAGTCAAAATCGAACTTGGCGTTAACTTAAAATGTTAAATGTTTTTTTCGTTCTTGATTTCAAGGAAATGTCAGATATTCTGCTCACTTAACGTCTTATTATCAGAGCAACATATACAACTTTGGTTTTTTTCTCCGAAAAAACAAAAGTCCTTAGAAAGGCCATCAATTAATCCAAGCCCTTTTGGACTGATCAATTTAGATATCAGGGTGAAAATCTTAGTAAAAACAGGAACCATTTTCTAGGGTTGCAAACTGGCGGATGCGTCGAGTTCGGGCTACTGGATAAAATCGAAACACACATCAAGTTATGTTCGAATCATCTGGAGTTCCACTTCGTGATAATTCAAAGAAAGCATATAACTTCATTGATTTCTTGTAGCTTCCAGAGCTGATTTGGTACGCCAGTTAAAAGGTGTTCGCAGACTACCGAAGATACCCTTGAAGGTAAATCAGGATTCGCCAGTTTCGTTGGCAGAAATGCGAGGTACATCATTATCGGTATCGAAGTTCATCCTGTGGCATTGATGAGATTCCGTGCATTATCCGAGCCCAAATCCTTACCAACTCCCTCCTCTCTGATCAAAAATTCATTTTATCAAGCTGACAACATCCTGGATTAGAATTCACCGAATAAGTTCAATAAACGAGAAGTCATAAAGAAAACCGACCTTTCTTCGAACCTCATTGAACATAATCTAATGAAAGGTTCCCCACAATGAAATCCTCGAAAACTTTTCCCACTCTTTCGGCATATCCCAAATGATCGATCGTTGCCGAATCGTAAGAACATTCAGTCCTGCCTTCAGACTAGAGCGATCCGGGGAACGACACGATCTGGATATAAATGGAGTACTGCCGGATTCCAGAAAGTGAACCCAACTTAACAGACCCGCAATGAATTCGGACGAAAGCGCTGATTGCGAGTAAAGGGCGAATTGGCATTTTGACAATTGAGGAGCGACGGAACAACAGTGCCAAAAATACTAAATGTAAAATTTTTCAGGAGATGCCGAAAAGGTTGACTTCATTTCAACGTGAAGCAACGCCATTATACTGCATAAAACACTCGCTAGGAATACCGTGAATAGTTTTGATATTTGCAAGGAAATTTTGTATTTCAGTTCATTTCACAATTCACC
The DNA here is from genome assembly GCA_958510865.1 of Myrrha octodecimguttata. Classification (NCBI taxonomy): domain Eukaryota; kingdom Metazoa; phylum Arthropoda; class Insecta; order Coleoptera; family Coccinellidae; genus Myrrha; species Myrrha octodecimguttata. The sequence continues at coordinate 44,559,798 of OY294058.1, read as the reverse complement.
TGTTCTTATGCAATTAACAATAGTTTCTGTACAGTCGTTAATCGTACATCAGCGAAAAACAGGGGTCTTTTCCATTAGAAAAATAATCTTTTCAGGAAATATGCCAACGAAAATGGCAGAGGGAGAGTTCATAAAAACTTCAATCATGTAGAATGACCTATGGCACAGGTATATTATGTTGGAAGTGAAAATAACAAGGCTCTGAAAGGCTCCAAATAACTGGGAGAGGAAGAGGTAAAAAACGTATAACAGATGACGCTTTTGAAGGTTTCCTAGGCATCTTCAACCTCTTAGGAAGTGTGACGTTTTTCCCTGCTGAGTCTAGGCAAACTCGTCAAGACAAGCGCCAAACTAAAGTGTTTCATGCCAACGTGAGCAGACACAGATGGATGTTGTTGTCGTAGTCTCGTCCTCTTTTCAAGAGAAAAGAAGAGAATGGGTTCGCCGCAGCATGTACTCAGAACATAGATGGTGTGGATCACGAAGGCGTGTGTCAGATCGTCGGTTCGGAGATGTAGTGTGTTAAAACTAAAAGATCTTCAGATGTTCTAACGAGTACAGCGTGAGCACTAGCGCCCCCTTCACGTTGACTGATGCAGCCTTAGTTTCAGGCAGGTTTTGTAGGGTAATTAAGAAGCAAGGCATGAAGTAGTGCGCGCGAAATTTAAGTCAGAGCTAAGAGAAGGCACCCGCTACAAGGAAAATTCGAACTCATATAAACACGAAGATGTACGCAAAATTTCGTGATGATTTTATAGCTAGAAGAAATTTTGAAGAGGGATTCAAACATGAACACAATTATTTCCGATCAAAAACGACTTGAAAACTAGATATTTGTCTAAAAAAGTTTGGACCTTAATCACGAAGGCCGAATTCGTTAATTGGTTAAATTCACTTAATGATTTCAGAGATATAAGTACCAATTCAGAATTCTATTTTCCCAATAATTTCAAAATATAGATTGGATCGAATTGACTTCCAGTACCTGGTTGAAAAACGACAGCTTGAAGGATATGATTGAAGGAAATAAAGAAGAATATAGCATATTTGGAGAGAATTTTTTTTGGTTTGTTCTTATGAAATTTCGAACTTAATTTCGCATCAACATTTTTCAAGTAGGTACTAAGTTTTATCATGATTTGATCAGTATTTTTTCAGTTATTATGGAACTGGCAACGACACCGAGAAAAAAATAGAAATTGACATTTTTTTTCCGATATCTCCGAAAATAAAATCGGATGAAACTGAAGTATACTGTTGGTTTGAGGTCTGTGCGATTTCCTTTCCATATCTTATACGTTCTACCCCGGTGCGCTAAAACTAACTACCAAGTTTCAAACCGCGAGCTTAAAATTTGCTGAGATATCGGGGAAATAATCTGAAATAGCTATAACACCGAAACTATCATGTGGTCGATTTGGACAGAATCCATTTTCACACCGGATTCTTCATCGGTTAGTCCAACCTTGTCGTTCGATACCATTATCGAGAAAAATCCACGGACATTTGGACAAAGGATAGCACTCTAATTCCCAGAAAATGCGTTCAAAATAAACGAATATTTTGTGGGGTCGTGTGTCCTGTGAAATCAAACACGCGATAAAGAAAAGGGAGTAGCCTGTTTATTTTACTGTCGAGTGTTACAACAGGAGTGAATTCGAAAGGCAATAAAATTCTTTTAGTTGAAAGACACAGGCTAACAATTCTCGTTGTAAATCTTCTTGAGTGGCGTCAGGTAGTTATTCGCTGTCGCCGGGACGGGTCGGTAATGTCGAGAGTGCTTCCGTCGTCGAGGGTGGTAAACCAGATGTCGATGCGTTGGATCTTCTTGAATTTCTTCACCTTGACACGGATAAAGATGAATGCAGATGTCGGTCAGGAATGCAGCGTATAGATGGAATATCTTCTCAGCGGTGAATGCAGATAGGTTAGAGTTGAGTGATTTTTGAGAGCGGAGCGAAATATATTTATACGATTTTTCGGAGAATTGAATTTCGTGTTTCGACTCCGCCCTTTTTTCCGTTTTTGTTGAAGTGGAGGAATTCGCAACAATTTCATAACTATATTGGGTAATTCCTTTTAGGTTTGGTTATGTTTGATTTTGCTTCTACCTATCAATCAAACAGCTTTGTGGTTGGAAAAGATCTTATGAAAAGTAACTCACAATGAAATTATCAAAATGCCGATTTCGCCCATTAACGAACTAGGCCGTCGAATTTTGAAATGCAACCTATTCTGGAAGTTTGAAATCGATAGGATTCTCCGCCCGTTATCGTGCCTACGGCCTGCCGGCCAGACAGAATAGATTTTGACACAGGATTCGTCATTAGTGAATCTAACCCAGTCGTTTGAGACCATTTTCGGGAAAAATTCAGACATTCGGACGAAACGACAGCACCCTGATTCCCAGAAAATGCGCTGAAAAATAAACAAATATTCCATGTTAATACTGGGCGATTCTACAGTCTCGTTAGTACGCATTCTGTCTATCAATCAAATAACTTCAGCTTTGAAAAGAGATCTGATGAAAATGACCCAAAATGAAAATCATCGAAATGATTCCTATTCATCCCGGAATCTGTCAATGATTGATCGTTCCCGAATCGGAAGAGCATTCAGTTCCGTCCCCTGACTCTGGGGAAAACGACGCGATCTGGATATAAATGGGAGACGTCCGGATTCCAGAGAATGAACCTAAACTAGCGACCCGCAATAAATTCGTAAGAAAACGGCGACTGGTTACATGAACAAAATTGGGACGTTTGCAAATGATTCCTTATTTTCCTTATGGAAGAAAAATTACGGAGATGAGGACCTGATTTATCAGGTTAGAAAGATCGAGAAGATTACTGAAAAGAATGGGGAATTCTTAAGCTTTTGTTGGAGATTTTCCGCTTCTCGGAGGACTTTCGAAACTGAACGTGATAGATGAATTGAAACTTCCTGGCCTTCCCACTTATCAGATTTTTGGGCGCATGTTCTGGGATACAGTGTGCTATCGTTTTGTCCAAATGTCAGTAATAATATCAATAAACATCACAGTTCTATTATTTCAAAATTTAAAGACTTCAAAGAAATAGGATAAAATCAATCATGACTAGATTAATTCAATGTCTTGTACAGTATGCTATTTGTGTGCTTATGTTGTTCATACTATTGTTTATACTCCCTATAAGGAATGTTTGGTTGCTGTGATTTTATATTTTATGCGTATCATCGCTTTGCCTTTGTTATTTATTTCAGTTGTTGACACACAGAAAAAAATACTGAGCCTGATATCAATCACCACAGGTGATCAACCGTATGTACATTACTATGATGTATTTTACATTGGGACAATGTCAACAATCGATCGGAACGATGAACTTCCATTTATGTTCATTGTGTTCTGGATGCTGTGTATCCGGAGTTGTCGGATTTGTTGAGTTGATACATTTCTGGTAAGTTTTCGATAATGTTGTTATGAAAGGAAAAAAAATTAAAGAAACTGTTGTATCATATTATTCTGAATAAATGTCAGGCCTGATGAAGCAAAAGGTCACTTTGCGAAAGATGCCACTAATGTAAGATACTTGTAACATCTTTCTCTTCTCGGCCTTTTTTCTCGCTAATGTAGTTTTTGAATGTCTGTAATTTTCCAATTATTTTTGAGAATGATCTCAAACGATTACGTCCGACTCCACTGATGATACGAGGTAGCGACATTCCTCGATTTGCCACATCGGCCAAACTGTTTAGGAGCTATAGTCCATCCTTTATACTCTTTAGAATATTTTCTCAATAACCGCCGATCGTCAAAAACTCGATATTCGCAAAGTCGGTTCGGCCTTAAGTACGAGGGCTGAATTCGTGAATGGCTGACATCGACCCAATGATTCCACAGATATACCCATTCACAGTTTTATCATACTAATATTGCCGAAAATATAGATTGGCTCGAAATGAAAGCAGTACTTGATAGAAAAAAATTATAGTTTGAATGTTGAACTTCGTGAGGATAATATGATCAGATTATAGCAGAATAGAGAATGTCTGGAAAAAAATTCAGAAAGGCACTGACGTGAGGTCAGGAGCTTTTACGCGCTTGTTCGAATTCTAATTATCTAACAAGTAGATCAACACGAAATTTTGCACCTAGTTGAGTGTTGGTAATCTCCACCTGATTGCATTTATACTTCTTGAGATATTGTTGAAATTCCAAAAAACGACGAAATTGGGGACATTTTTTTCCTTATATGTCCGAAAGTAAATATCGGATCGAATTTAAATTTGGAACTTTGTCGTTAAGTACTGACTCTGAGGTTTGTGACGAATTCCATTGAAATCACATCGATATTCTCAAGGGAAAAAATTTTCATCAGATATTTTAAACATTTTTGAATGAAATTTTTTTTTATTTTCCAACGAATGCATCCACACGAAATTTTGTTCTGAGTCGCGCGTTGGTATTCCAGAAATGTCCACGAAGTTTCAATTTGATCAACTCAATACTTCATGAGATATCGAGGAATTAATCTAAAAATTTCAAAAATACCTAACTCCGAAACTTTCAAACTGATTCCACCCATTCAAGGACTCAACCGAGATATTTGGACTCCAAACCTAATCCGCCACTTTCAAGTCGCTAAGTCTTTTCCATCGAAATTTAAACCACATACGGACGGACGGACGGACAGAATTGATTTGACCACGCATTCTTATTCAGGAAGTTTAACCCAATCGTTTAAAAACATTTTCGGCTCACAATTCGAAAATTACAGACATCCGATCTTATGAGTAGTTCATGAGATATTCAGGAAATAACCTGAAAATCTAAACTACCATAACTCCGAAACTGTTCGTTTGATTCGGTACATTAGCCAACTCAACTGTAACATTCTGAAATGCAACCTAACCTGAAAGTTTCGAGTCGACAAGGTTTTCTGTTCGCAAGTTATCGTGCGTGCGGCTGCCAGAATAGATTTTGACTACCAAGGACTCCAACCCAGTGGTTCATTTCTATTTTCGGGAAGAAATTCGAGAATAACATACATTTGGAGAAAACGATAACGCGCTGTTCCCAAAAACGAATGCATATAAACATCGATTTTAATCAACCAACATTTCACCCGTCATTTTAGGGAATTCGGCTTTGATCACGAGTGAAGTTTGGCATCGACGCACCATTCCTAGCACTTAATTGAGGGATCCCAGTTCAAATATGCAGATGAAATTCAATAGCACTCTTAATTAAACTGAAACAAGCTAGGACCTAAGCAAATTTATGTGGATTCATTGATCAGACTGTGATGAAATTGCGTCGAAACCAAACTTCATCCTCGATAGAAGTCAAATTCCCAAAACGGCATGTGGAATGGTTGTTGCCTTTAATCAATGTTTTTCAATCAAATATTTGATATTTGAACTTGAATCGACTTGAATTTAAATCGTTGTGATACGGTTTAAGGATATTTCGGGTTTTAACTAAGAGTAGTAAGCAATAATTCTTCTGATGGTAAAAATAATCTAGAAAAACACGAACGTGAGATCAGGAGCTTTTATGCGCTAGTTCAACTTCTAACAATTAGATCAACACGAAATTTTGCACCTGGTTGCGTGTGGGTAACATCCACCCGATAACGAATTTGCAATTTGATTGCATCTGTTCTTCTTGAGATATTGCAGAAATAACGTTAAAATTCCTCATAACAACGAGTTTTGGCACATTTTTTTCCTTGAATCTCCGAAAATAATGAATAAAAAAAAATTAATATCGGATCGAATTGAAGTTTGGAACATTGTTGTTAAATACTGATTCTAAGGTTTGTGCCGAATTCCATTGAAATCTTATCGATATTTTCGGGAAAAAAAATGTTTCATCAGAAATTTGAAAAATTTTCGAATAAAATTTTTTGGGAGCCAAATCTACAAAACTAAGATAAACCGACAAGTTTCGATTGCGAATTCATATCCAGAATATCGAATTGAGTGAATAATACCAAACATGCAATCCGCATTTGCAAGATGGCAAAACTTTAATATTCACCGAATAAACAATAGGATTCTTGCGAGTTACACAAAATATCACAGTTTTATGTTTTTCTCAATCCATTTGTACAGTAGGTTTGGGGCTTCATATCAAAGGCCGAATTCATGAATGGGTAAAATCCACCCAATGATTCCGCAGATGTACCTATTCTAAATTTCATTTTCCTAATAGTTCCAAAAAAAATACAGACTAGAACGAAGTGAAATCCAGTACTCGTAAGAGAAATAACAGCTCGAAGATTCATACTGAATTTCGTGAGATTAATATAATCAGAAGATCGCAAAATATATTATATAATTTTTTTCGAAAATTGTTCTTATGACAAGATCTTCACAAAATTTTGCACAATCTTGTTCATCAACGTTTTCAAACTAATTACCAAGTGTCATTGAGGGCCGTATTTATAGTTGCTCCTTGGGGCTTCCTTACTGAAGGCCGCCTTGAATTTGCTTTTCTATGCAAAAAAACCTGAATTTCATTACATAGAAAAGCAAACTCAAGGCGGCCTTCAGTAAGAAAGCCTCAAGGAGCAACTATAAATACGGCCCAAAGACTGAATCTGTATTTTTGAGTTATTCCGTAAATTCAACTATACCAAAGAGGAATCACGAAACTTGACATATCTCCGAAAATGAAAATCGTATCGAGCTGAAATTTCATACACTGCTGTTTAAGATGAGGTTCAAGGTCTGGGCACATTTTTCTACAAATCTGATGGATAGTTTCAGATAATAAATTTTTTTCGGAAAAATTTCCTGAAAAATTTTTTTTTCAATTTAGTAAAACTAAGATCTCAACAAAATTTCGCGAAGAGTTGTGCGACGTTATGCACAAATAACTGCCAAGTTTCAAGGCAATCGCTCAGGCCTATTTTGCATATTAACGAACTTAAACGTCACATTTTTTAATGCAACCTGCCCTGTAAGTTTTAAGACGATAGGTTTCTTCGTAAGCCTGTAATCTGAAACAGAACTATTAAAAATTGAATAAAAATTGTTTTTTCCTGAAAAACCCCCCTTCGGTTTACAGGATTAAACTATTTGTCAATGGCAATTTCTTGGAAAACAGATTGACTAATGAACCATATAAACGATAAACAAAGCGAACAGTTTCAGAGTACAAATCTGACTCTTCATCAGACAAAGGAGAAAATTTTAAGAATTATTTTTTTTAGATTTTTCGTTTTGAGTTCAGACTTTCGTCAAATTGACATTCCCGAAAAAACACAGCAACACAGATTCATTTGGTTTGAAAGTTTTTTTAAATCTACCTTTTTTCGAGTGAAATAACCAAATAGGGTCTATTTCTACAGAACAATGAGCAAAATTACTCCCTCCATTTAACAAAATGCAAGAGGACTCTTTTATATTTTTATTCAAATAATCTGATTTCAACATCAGTATTTTTGTATTGTCCCAATCCATTATGTGATTTCCAATGGTCGAACATTGATGGTTCGTTATTTGGGATTTTTGTATGTCTCTGTTCCTTAGATTGTTTTTGTGCTCTCGTTTTCTGATATCTAATCTTCGAGACGTTTCCCCTGTATATGTCTTTCCACAAATACAGGAAATGCTATAAATACAATTTTTTGATTTTGGTTTCTCGTTAATTGGATTGGTTTCAGTCAGTATGGATCTCAAATCATTTTTTGATATGAAAACCGTTGTTATATTAAATTTAGCACCAATTCTTCTGGTTTTTTTCTGATAATCAACATTCAATAAATTGGCTTCTTCATGATTGTTGTTGTTTTGGTTGATAATTAGGAGAAGATTTTTCGTCTAAATTTGAAACAGTTCTATTTATAAATTCTAACGGATATACATTCACTTCAAGAAACGATTTGATGTAATTCAGTTCACGTTGACGATTCTCATGGGTTGATGAGATTACATCAACTCTGTCATGAAGTGTTTCAATCATACCTGTTTTTACACTGAGTGGATGATTGGAATGAAAATTATTATGGTGATAATAGGTCTCTTGCATGTAACACGAATTATCATATTTTTATGTGTTTCTCATTCTATATCGATACAAAATCATAATGTATGTTATCACACACTTCAATGAATCGCGAATTTCGAAAAATTCGGTATTAAAAATGGCCAAATCGGGACTCAAGGTCGAAGCGGGAGAAACGCGTCAGATCGCCTCTACGTCACTCGTTATTGTACGATTCACCGATCGATACAGCCCGACGCTGTCTATTGGCTTGCTAGAGAGAAATGTACACGAGAAGAGGGAGAAAGTGGATATATCGCCATACGTCACGGAAGCAGCGAAGTTTCATCCGTTTAAACAACCGACATGCAAAGCCAAATTTGAAAGAGCATTTTCTCGTTAAAAATTGAAATTTTTGATGGCGGTTAAAATTTTTCAGTGGTCTTACGGATAGAATATTTTATTCCAATGATAAAAAAATTCATGCAAGAGACCTATTCTTTACCTTTCTTTTTCAGGGTGCCTTCATCGATGGAATTACTTAATTACAATGAACCTATACGAACACAAGAACCAATTATAGCGATCAGATTCCAACACCGTAATTTCCAGTGTACCCTTAACAATAAATAAACTGAGGTGAAAGGCATTCCGATGCCATCATCTTACATCTTCTCCAGACCTTATCGATTAGATATCAGCGCGAACGCCCAGGCTTCGCTTTTCTCCAGGATATGTAATTTATTACGGCACTTTTGAGGCGTCATCTGTAGGTCCATAAATCTCGACTAACCCCCAGTGACGTCTGAGGATAAGTCATTACTTTCGTTCAATCTGCGAACATCCTGGGACAAGTTGAGGAGAAGTGTTTCAGAAGCAAAGGTATCATGACAACCAGGAATAAATGGCTAAGCACGAAGAAGATGCAAATGTATCCTGAAAATTTATTTTTTGAAATATTGGAGTGAGTCTATCAAAATGAGAGTGATTCAGCCCCTTGTTGGGAAATGAATAAAACCGGCTAAAGAAAACAATCTTTCTACAGGTCCTGATGTGCACAAACTTGTTTTATATTGTATGAGCACATATTTATATGAGGATAGTGTTCAAGGATGGTAAGCTCTTTGCTCTTATGGTTTTTGGAAGCTGACTCACTCTAACTCCATTTTGGAAGTCTGTAGTCGATCACTGTTCCTGTTCGCAAAAACAATAAATCCGTCTTCTTCCTCACTACTACTGCTATTTCCAGGCATTGATTAATCTTTTTTATAATTTGACTATAAGGCATGAATACCCAGATTTTCAATTCTCTGACTCTCACCTATTGTGATGATGTCTGGCAACCAACGCAGTTCATAGCTAGAATGATTACACGAAGCCAAAATGGCTCCATTCGCTTCAGGTGACATTTGAAAAAACTCGTCGAAGTTTCGTCGTTAACTCTCTTACAGTCATTATATAATAACTGTGAAATGTCTCAAATTGGAATCCTGCAGTGGATCTAATCTAGTTCTTATGGACATTAAAATAGTTTGCCGTAGTAACAATTGTTGTCCTGAAGATAATCTAAAGCCTGTACATTGTCATTATCATTATTGGATTTGTTGGTACTATTATCGCTATTGACCACTGTGAAATACTCCATCGCTGCCGTCGTCCGGGACCGAGGAAGGAATTTGATCGTCCATCGTTAAATTCTCACTAATGAATTCGTCAAATACACAGAACTCAAACAAGTTAAATGAAAATAACCGTTTAAGAACAGACAACAAACCTTACGAGAAGTTCAAGTAAAAAATAGAGTTTAAGAGTTAACCTGTGCTTATTACAAGTATTTCGGAAATGACCATTGCGCAAGATCTTTTCTACCTTTCCATTTGCCGAAAATATGATTGCTAGCAGAAGAACTAAATTAAGCAGATGAACACCGTTCCATGTGAGGGAAGGTTCAGGGACTATTTTCTGTAGAGCCCTAAATTTATTTGTTCGAAAGTATTTCGAAGAAAAAAGTATCGAATTACAAAATACAAAATACTTCAGCGTCAGGTATTTGCAATATCAATTACAAAATACATTTCCAAGAAGTAATTGAAATACAAATACAAAATACATATTTGTATTCCAAATACGTATTGCAATTACAAGTAATTGAAATACTGCCCAGCCCTGGGCGCCGTTTGGAACGAGATTGGGTACAAAAAAAGACTAGACAGAGTTTCATATTCTGTCATTCAATTTAGAATCTTCAGTAGCATCAATTCTATATTATATGTCAAAATCTTACCACGTGTATCAGTTATGATTTTTGAAGTTATGAAGATTTTTGACAGTGTTGTTGTCTTGTATTATTTTTGTATTGTATTTTATTATGTTGCCGTTTCCTCAAGTTTTTCACTTCTATCATTATATGTCATTTGATATAATGATTGAATTTGTCATTCACAAGTAGTACGTTGAAGACAAAAAAAGGGTATAGTAAGATATCAATATCGTAGTTATGTAAAGGTATTATTATAGGAAAATCTTTTTTTTGTGATGATAGTTTTAAGTATCGATTAGAGCATAATTTTTTACATTTTCCAGGGTTGCCGACCGTAAACACAATAACTTCTGAAAGAAACAACTTAGAAACTCGATATTTGTAGAGAAAGTTTGGACCTCAATTACGAAAGCCGAATTCGTAAATGAGTAAAATCCACCCAATGATTCCGCAGATATAAGTATTCACCTCTTCAAAATTTTATTTTCCCAATATTCCCAAAAATATAGATCAGATCGAATTGAAATTCAAGACTTCATCAAAAAATGACAGTTCAAAGATTCTCACAGAATTGAATTCTGAATAAAGTTGTCTTTCAGCAACTTCAAACTAGCTTCGAAGTTTTATCATAATTGAATCAGTATTTCTCGAGTTGCACCGAAAAAACAACGATATCGAAGAAAATTACGAAATTTAACATATTCTTTCCCAATATCTCCAAAAATCATGATAGTATTGAACTGAAATTTGAAACGCTGCTGTGAAATATAATGCTCATTGTCTGAGTTGAATAAACGGTTTTCGAAAAAAAAATTTAGAAAACAAAATTTTTTTAAATTTACTGACAGTACGATCCTGACAAAATTCCGTTAAAAGTTGCGCGTCGTTATACTCCACCTAATTTCACGATTTCAATCGAATCGCTCTGGTAGTTTCTGAAATAAATAACAAATATTTTCAAATTGCTGTAACTCCGAAACTGTTCGACCGATTTGGCCCATTAACGGACTCAGCCGCGGCATTCCAATGCGCGATCTACCCTGAAAGTTTCAAGTCGCTAGCTCATTCCGTTCGACAGTTATCGTGTCCACGGTCGGCTGGATGGACAGACTCGATTTTGACACTGGATTGGTCATCAGGAAGTGTGACCTAAGTCGTTTGAGACAATTTTTGGCTCAATCATCGAAAATTGCAGACATTTGGACAAAGCGATAGCATGCTGTTTCCCTAGAACATTCGCGCAAAAACGAATAGTATCGGCAAAAATTACAATGTATATTCAATTCTTAGGATATATTCCAGTGAAAATTATACAGAACATAATTTGGTAGAAATTCATTCATCCAGATATTTTTTACCTTATATCTTGTCTGATGTCAATCCAGTTCTGACTGTTGCACTTAACGACTTAACACTTAACGACGTGCCGTAATTTACAAATAGCGCCACCTTCAATGAAAAAACCTAATTCTAGCGATTTCCCCAGCATTGGGGAAACAAAAGCGCATCTTTGAATTCACCTTATTTCTATGCATCTCTTTCGTAACGTAAGACCTGTTTTGGACAAGAAGTGACAACATTTTTATACAAATGAAAAATATATCAACAACTAATCGCTTTAATCTGAAATTTCTATATTTTCGGTTGAATATACATCAACAAACCGTATAAACCAAAAATTGTCAAGTACCCTATTCATTCAAAATTTCAATATCTTGGAGGTAGTAGATTAAGAGATTTTGGAGGATCATTCAACAACCGTACCTAAACCAATTAAATCTACCATTTCCGATAACACCTATTATAGCCTGGTGTATAGCAATTCACAATAGATAATTCCCTACTGAAACCCATAATCCTGTTCCACATCTCGTATATGGATACCATTAGATGTACATGCTCTCTACATCAACTAGAGAACAAAATTAGCCCCTCATAAACGAGAAGTAGTTGAGTGGTTTCGAATGTTTTTAATTAACTCAATGTAAGTGAGTAGGGGTGGTAGCGAGACCATGATGAGAATGTAAGGGGTTCGCGAGTGTAATGTTGATACCTCTATTTGACAGCTCCATATAGTATGTCGACACTGAAGGAAGTTACAATGGCAGAATCGAGATTATTATTTCCGGAAAAATAGGGTGAGACAGCTACAAGGAAAAGTTTATTGAAGATAAAATTTTACGATATGTGATATGGCGTCTAAGGTTCTTGACGATCCGTTATTCGAAAGAATCGTAGGTTGGTCCTGTTCCATGCAATTTCTTCCGATTCTGGTTCCAGCTGCATTAATAGATTCTCGCGGTGCATAAAGAACTGTTGATATAATAATGCAGTCACTGTAGATCAGAGTTGATATGAGAATCCCATATACTTAGGGACTTGTTACCTGTTAACGAAAGTTGGTAATATTTTCCATATTAAAAAAACTATGACAAATACACTTAGCTTGGGACCAAGATATTTTTCATCGCCATTTTGACATGAGACTATGGGGACAGAGGAGAAAAATAAGTGTCTTTATCTAGAGGTAACCGACTTTGTGTGTCCATGTCTATGGAGAAACCACTAGCGAAAAAGTATCAAACCAAGACGCACAGAATGTAGAAAGGGTCAATACATAGATGCATAGAATATATCAGGTGTCGGCACTTTCCTTCTATTACCCACTAAAATTTTGGGTCCAAAACGCGGTCCTAGAATTGTCAAATCTTGGGCTACTTGGCTCTGTAAACGAGCTTACGTCGCTTTGGCAAGTGCATACATTTAATTCCGCTGAATAAAATGAATTGAGCTATAATCTGATGAAACTATTTCCCAAAAAATGAATCAGATATTTGAAATTATGGACTCTCACTAATATTGAAGAGGAGTTTAACAAATGTGGAACATCTACCCATTAATAATATGAAATATGAGTAAGGTAACAAGGAGCAATATGAGGTTTATTGTGAGAACACATTCATGAATGGATACATGAAGTTATTTCGAAGCCAAAACAACTGTGAAAACGAAACGGGAGATTGATATTACTAATGGATAGTTTGGATCTCCTTTAAATTTTGTATATACCTATTAATGCATATTCAATTCAAAAGTTATGAAATATGTTGAATACCTACTTATGCAAATATTTGGAGGAAATGTTCATGTTTATTATTATTGAAATTGATAAATGAATTTTCACTTTGCTGTTCATGTTCATACGAATTTATCAGACGAATTTCAAACCAGACAAATTAAGTTGTAGTATCTTACGTTCCAAATGATTTCTTGTGGTATTTTTGAAAACACAGTTCTGTAATACTTCCTTTCCATGAACTGAATATTGAGATAATAAATAACTCTTGTGATAAGCAGGTATTCAAAAATATCAAGTTTCAGACTTGTGTATCCAGAGACGAAGGATATTACCGCCAATCTGACTGAATGAAATGAATAATTATAATTCAAATTCGTCAAAATGAATTTATTATCGGAAATTCTTGAAAATAATGAATGGTCCAACTCAGAAAATGTTCTAATTTGACTAGTTTTGATATGACAGGTCGGTAACTTCCATAAATATTTCAGATTTCATATGGCAGATTTTCCTATGCCGGCATCTATCGGCGAGAATCGGCCAACAAAGCCGTATTTTGACAACGTGTGGACCTCATTTCGGACCCAAAATATGTCAAAGAGTGTCCGCACCTTATGCATTCTATGCATCTATGTCAATACTATCCTACTAACTTGAATTTTGGGTCCAAAACGCGGTCCTATATAGAACTATCAAATATTTTCTACTTCTCTCTGTAAACGATGATGACTCTAAGGTAGCTTTGTCCAGTCCGTACAATACATTTCGCGGAATTTAATAAGTTGAGCTATAATCAAATTGAGCTGATGAAACTTTTTCCCAAAATATTATTTAGATATTAGAAATTATGGATCTGTCGAGCAGCTTCGATCAGTTGACGTATCCTATGTTGCATTCTTACTAGTATATGAGTATGACAAATGTGGAACATCAACTGATTTACAATATGAATGATGTATAAAGGAATAACAAGCAATATGGGATTTATTGTTGGAAGACTTTCATGGATACAAGAAGTATTCATTTTGCTATTCATGTATTCATACAAATTTGTCACGAATTTCAAACCCGAAGAATTATTCGTATCTAACGTTCCGAATCTTCTAGGTGATTTTGAATACGCAACACTAGGAGACTTCTTCTCCATGAACTAAGCAATGAAATAATAAATACGGTTTGTACCTCATATATATTAAAAAATATCAAGTTTCAGATTTGTGGATTCAGAGACGAACGAAACCTTCGCCATTCTGACTGAATGTAATGAATCATCTTTAATTAAATTTCTCAAAAACTACTCTCCAATCCACTTACACTTTCTGCGTCTAACGCACGTTTCGGAAACCAGAGACATATCGTTACTGACTAGCAGTAACGATATGTCTCTGGACAAAGGAAACGTGGTTTCCGAAACCTGCGTTAGACGCAGAAAGTGTAAGTGTATTAGAGAGTAGTTACACACTGTTTTGTTACGCTGTATTTTGACAACGTTTGGATTGCTTTTCGAAGCCAAAATATGGCGATAAGTGTCGGCACCATGTATTCTATTGTCTACTCTATTCCGTGAAACGGGGGATTGCATTGGAATCGAGGAGTTATTTTTGGATATCGATTGATGGATATCCAAAATAACTCCAAATCACTAGACTAACCAGATATTCCGATATTTTTTTTGAATTCTCACTCGCTACAAGTGGATGCCTAAATGACTAGAATTTCGGGCAGATCAATCTTTTCAGAAATGCAAGTTGAGGCATATCATACCGTATCCAAAGAAGTTGTTTGTAGGGAACCTTTTTCGGTAAAGCATATATATCTATCAGAATACTTAATAGTAGATTCATCCCCTTATCATTACTGCTGTGAACTTGGCTCTAACGGAGGACAGAACTTTTCCTTAATGCTATCGCTGGCAATAGAATACGAAAACCAGAGGCTTCATCATCTCCAGAATGGTATCTGTAGTTTTTCACAGTCGCCCTTTGAAGGAGCTTCAGATTGGAGTCAATAAATCATCAGCCTACCAAAGTCTGATCAATAAATCCCACATATACTAGCAAACTGGGCACATGCCTCGAACAGCCAAGTCCGGCTGTGAGGTTTGCTCAAGTCATTCAAACTCATCTGCATCTTATCTTCACATTCCCCAAACTAGTGATACTTTGATTGCCACTTTTGTAAATGATAAGACCATAAGGTCATCAGATAAGGATCCAACAACAGCATCCAGAAATATCCGATCATAACTAGATTTATTAGAAAAATGGTTTGTCAAGTGCAAAATCAAGATGGATAGCAGCAATTCTTCCTACATCACTTTCACTGTAAGCACAAGATGCCTCTAAGTCACACTTAACAATATCGCCGTTCCAACTGTCTGAGTTCTGCGTCTGAAGTTGAGTATCGTAATCCAAGAAAAATATATGGGTTGCTCAAAGGAAACTTGCAATTATCCTCAGAAAACAAAATAAGGAATCGAACTCTGGGTTTGCATCAAGCCATGAAATACCAAAATTCTCCAAACATTGCAGTCCGAGACTTTAAGGATTATACTAAATGCCCCCTGGTGTGTCAATAACCAAACTCTTCTTAATGATTTGAATATACCATACGTATGTAACATTATTGAGCAGCATTCTTCAAAATATAAGTCTCAGCAATAATCATACAGATACTCATTAGCCAACTATTCACTTCTACCACCACGAGAAGACAGAAAAGGATATGGCAAAAAAATATGTGCAGATGATATCCAGAGAGTCGTCACTGGAGTACATCTGTCTCAATTCTAAATTGTAAGGAATTAAATTCTTATTACTCACGTGGAGTGGATTGTGAATTCACACTACTTATAATAATGATGAAAAACACTACAAGTCATATTTCCACCCCTTTAAACAATATGATGAACCTGAAGAATGTACAAAATTCATGATTATTTACCAAAGGATACAAAAGCAATCCTATCCTGAATTACTTCCTTACTTACTCCATTCAGTGGAAAATCAGATATCTCTCATAAAATCCAAAGAAGGCGTTCCTAAATACTCGAACAAATAAGAAGCAATGCTGCGGAATGAAATACAGAAATAAGAAAAAACACCAACATATCCTTTCGGAATTTCTCATCAGGATAAAAGTCCGATCGATTTGAGCTGAAGCAGCAAGCATTTTCTACTCATTTATCTCGATATGTCAAACCGGAAGAATTCGAAGCAGTGACCCTAGTCCCTTCTGGTCCATTTGTGTCAACATAAAGACATTTCACCCAGATTCGGTAATCGATCCGCAATGACCCGGCAACCCTTAGTTTCTGTTCGGAACCAGCTGAATTTGCGGCTACATTAGGCCACTCTACCCGATTCCGACTTTGATTTTACCTTATTCCTAGTTCTAGGGGTAACAACGTGTATTTGATTAGCTCAGTCCCGAATCAATCTTCGTTTATCCGTTTTTCGGCTTTGCTTGTTTGAATAACTTTCGCTTATAGAACTTACGAACCGTATCGAATAATCTTCAATAGCGGATCGTGGTAAAGGTAAAATTCGTCTAAGTTTCTTGAAGAGCAATATTTCTGCAAAAATGTTCGAATGAGAAGTCTATTTGAACTTTCCGATTCGGGGATATTTCAATGAACAGAAGATGTTTCTTTGACAATTTGTGAGGTAACGAAACATGCATCGCATATTTTTAGGTTATGGTTTAGGTTATTTTTCTGCTCTATCGGCTACCATTATAAGGACAAAGTATCAAATAAAACATATCACCGATAATATGTCTCTGATATGTATTCGAAAACGATTACTTCGAGTGATCTGTAGAGAAAAACTCGTTTCGGATTCATTGCATATCTGGCAAAATGGCCATTCGAATTTCTTCCTGATACTCAAGAAAACGACTGAACCAGATTGTGCGCACGCTAATTCGGAGCTCCGTGATTAAACTCGATATACTCGAAAATTACGAGCGAGAAATTGTTTTCAGCAGTGAATACCATATTTGCTATTTGTGCACTAGACGAGAGTGGTCGAAAATTTTAGTTTGAGTGAAACATAAACTTGCAAAACAGTAATTGTTTTGATATTATAACCCGACATAGAAATATAACATCGGTAGAAAAAGCAGCTGGTGTGAGTGATAAACAACGTTATCGCCGCAGATAAACGAGCTGGATTTCGGAGTGGACAGAGGCGGACTCAGGTTTAATTCGAAATCGCGAAATCGAAATATTAAAATGAGAAATGACGAGGAATATACTAGTGATGAAGGTAAAAGAAGAAGGGAAGAAGACAACGAAGAGGAAATATTTACAAAAAGCAGAAGAATTTTTCGAACACCACAAAAACAAAAACCAAATACTCAGGATGATAAAATGGATAGAATGATGGAAATGATGGAGAATATGATGCGGGAAATGAGGGAGATAAGATCTGAACAGCGGAGTTACCAGACAGAAATGAAGAAGTTGAGAGAAGAAAATGAACAAATAAAGAAAGAAAACGAAAATCTCAAAAGCGAAATTAAGATGATTAATTCTAAACTAGAGATTATAGATAGAGATAAAAGAAGAAATAATGTAGTGGTCAGTGGTCTAACTATGAATGAAACCCAACAAGACTCAATACAGGATAAAATGAGTCAGTTTTTCAAGAAAAATATGGAGATAGAGCCTCTTTTGAAAACTGCTAGGAAAATAGGAGTGAAAACTTACCTTATCGAATTGGAGAATACGTCGGAAAAAATGAAGTTGATGCGAAATAAGAATAAACTAAAGAACTATACAGATGAAGTAGTTTATATAAACGATGATATGACGAAGGTACAAAGGGAGATACAGGAAAAGCTAAGATCGGCTGCCAAGGAAGAGAGAGGAAGAGGTAGGAATGTTAAAGAGGGTTTTCAAAAGCTAATCATAGACAATGTGCACTTTAAATGGAATTATGATATAGGAAAAATTGAGAAATCAATGTCAAAAAACTATTGAAGAGGATGAAGGTAGGAACGGAATTGAAAAGGATAGCAACATGGAATGTGAGAGGTTTAAGTGGAAAGGAAGATGAACTTGAGACTGAATTTGAGCAAATGGAACTGGAAGTTTTGGCAATAACGGAAACAAAGAAAAAGGGAGAAGGATCAATGAAAACAAGAAACGGCCATTTGTTAATATATAGCGGAGTGGATCGAAATACTAGAGCAAAAGCAGGAGTAGGATGTTTAATGAAGAATAGAATATCTGGGAGTATAAATGGTTGGAAAAATTGGTCCGAGCGGATATTGTCAGTGGAAATTAAAGGTGGAAACAACGAGATAACAACAATAATAGTGGTGTATGGGCCTAATGAAGATGACAGCTCAGAAACTAAAGAGACATTTTGGGAGAACTTAACAGAGATTACGGAAGAAGCGAAAGGAAAAATTGTTATCTTGGGAGACTTCAATGGCAGAGTAGGTAGAAGAGACAAAATGTATGAAGAAGTAATGGGGCCCTTTGGAGAAGAAACAAGGAATAATAACGGTGAGCGACTACTTAACTTTTGTGTACTTAATTCTATGTTAATAACCAACACACTTTTTGAACATAAAAATATCCATAGATACACAAGGGAGGTTAGTAGCCGGGGAGAGAAATCGATAATAGATTATATATTGGTTCAAAAAGAAATTAGATCAACTGTTTTAGATTCAAGAGTAAGAAGAGGACCAGAAATAGGCAGTGACCACTACGTAGTGATAGCTAAAGTCAAAATGGATGGAATTAGTACAACGAACAACCGAAATAACCAGGGGAAAAAGATGGAGCATGAATGCCTGAGAACTTACAAATTAGTTGAAATTGCTGAACGATACCAAATAGAAACAGAAAGGAGATTCGAGCAAGAAAGATATCAACAAAAAGGCTCTTCACTTGACAACATGTGGACTAAATTCAAGAATATAATTATAGAATCAGCAAGAAAAGTTTGTGGTAGTTACAGGAAAACAAATAAGAAAAAACAAACAGCATGGTGGACGAAAGAACTGAAAGCTGAAGTGAAGGTGAAGAAGGAAAAATGGAGAATATACTTGAATGAAAGAACTACAGACAATTACCAACAGTATAAAAACCAGAGAAAGAAAGTCAAAGAACTTATATTGTCACGTAAAAAGGAAAAATGGGAAGAATTCGGTGAAAAAATGGAAAACGATTTCAAGACTAATCAAAAACTGTTTTATGGAGTCCTGAAAGCGCAAAGAAATAGACAAACGAATGAAAGCGTAAATATAAAGAATAAAGAAGGAACTCTATTGAGGGGTGACGATGAAATAATGGATAGGTGGAGAGAGCATTTTCGAGAACTACTGGATGGGGGACATAGCGAGGTAGAAGATACATACGAACAGCAAGAAAATATTGAAGATAAAGAATTTGAGGGAATAACTCTGGATGAGCTGAAACAAGCGATATCATCATTGAAAAATGGAAAAGCTCCAGGAAGTGATAAAATAACGTCAGAGATGCTTAAGAACCTGGGACGAATAGGATTGAACACATTGCTGGAGATATTTAAAAAAGCATGGAAAGATGAAATGATACCAGAGGATTGGCAAACAGCCTTAATAGTTCCAATATATAAGAAAGGAGACAAACATAATTGTAATAACTACAGAGGTATAACTTTATTGAGTACAGCTATGAAACTCTACGAGAAAATATTAGACAAAAAGATAAGACAGAAAATAGAGATAACAATGGAAGAAACACAGAGTGGTGTCAGGAGAGGAAGGAGTATTCAAGATCATATATTCACTATGAAGATATTATGCGAGAAAGCAAAACAAGAGAATAGAAAATTGTACTTGGGCTTTATTGATCTGGTGAAAGCTTTTGACAAAGTGGACAGGGAAAAACTGTGGACAATACTGAAGAAACGAGGAATAGATAAAAAATTGATCTGCATTATAAAGAATATATATGGATTGAATAAAAACCGGATTGTAAGCCACAATAGAACATCAAAAACATTCCACACAAAAACAGGACTAAGGCAAGGAGGAAGTTTGAGTCCGGTACTGTTCATTATCTTCATGGACGAGATTTTAAAGGAATGCACAAGAAGAACAAAAAAATTTCACGTAGTACACAAAAATATGCAGCGGGTGGAAATATCAGAATGTGCTTTTGTAGATGACATTATCGTGATTACTGGACGAAGAGACGATTTACAAGGAAATATGAAGATATGGGATGAAGTTGTCAAAAAGTATGGAATGGAAATAAATAAAGACAAGACAAAAGTTATGGTGATAGGAAACTCAGAAGAACTTAATATAGAGCTAGACGAAACAACAATAGAACAGGTGAAAAATTTCAGATACTTGGGTGTTGAAATAGATGAAGAGGGAAAACAAGATGTGGAAATTAATAAAAGAATAGAAAACACAGTTAAATTGTACCATACGATGAATAAGAGTTTCATAGGTAAAAAGGAAATTTCCCAAAGGACAAAGATGAACGTGTATAGAGCAATATATAGACCTACCCTGACATTTTCATGCGAATCATGGGCCTTGAACAATAAACAGAAAAGTAAAATCCAAGCAGTAGAAATGAAATACCTAAGAAAAGTAAAGGGCGTAACCAGAATGAATAAGATAAGGAACGAAAGAACACGTGAAGACCTAGAGATTGAACCAATACATGATTTCGTAGAAAGAAGACAACTTAGCTGGTGGGGACATCTGAACAGAGCAAATGTGGAGAGACCTGTTAAACAGATATGGGAAGCTAGAATTCAAAAGAGGAAAAAGAGAGGAAGACCAGAGCTGACGTGGAACGAAACAATCACTGAAATAATTAATAGGAGAGGACAAACATGGAATGAAGCAAGGAATATGGCTGTAGATAAGGAACTGTGGACCAAATTTGTACATAGAAATGAAATACTTTAATTTTGTATATACTGAAATTTAATTAAGTTGAAGTGTAATACCCTACACCATTATATGGTAATTGGGTTTTTTGATAATATATATATATAATATTTCGAAAAAATGGAGGAGAAATGAGCCGAGAATTGGTCAATAGAAGACATTCTATACTATCGCCGTTAAGGATTGAGACCCTGAATGGAAAACCTTCACGTATTTTCATGGACATACGACCGATTTCACAAAACTTGAACTTTGAAGGACTTGTCATTTCGACTTCACTGAGGATCTTTAGAACATAGGCTTATAGCATTTGGGAGGTAGCTCTCAAGGAAGGACCAAGTTTTGTCCTAGCTTGACCTTAAGATTTTCGAAAACAAGCTTATTAAACGCTTCAAGAAGCTCCTAATTAATTTCCTCAGAGCACCCAAGTTTAGTCAATATGGAAGGTCTTTGACGACTAGCTAATAAATTTCAATCCGATCACTTCAATACTTAAAGGAATAATTTTCAAATTAACAACGAAATTTTACATACACTTTACGAATATCTCCAAAAATAAATATCAGAGTGAATTGAAATTTGAAACATGGTTATTAAAACTTGGCTTTAAGGTCTGTGCCAAATCGTAATCTTATGAACGGTATCTGAAACAACCAATTTTTCCTACAGAAATCAGGAAAATCGTCGAAATTTGTTTTTTTCGATCTCCTAAGAAATAAATCCTCACAAAATTCTGCACGAAATTGGACATTGCTGTTTCTCAACTAATCTCGAAGTTTTGAACTCATCACATCAGTACTTCTTGAGATATTGGAGAGCCTACCATCAAATTTCAAATAGGCATAAATCCAATTTCACTTAGAAAATAACGAACTCAACTAAGATATCTGGACTCCAAATCTGATCTAAGAAATTCAAGTCACTCTGCGTCCTTTCCGAAAATGAGAGCAGGTACGGACGGACAATCAGACAGATTCTTCTTCCTTAGGGTGTTCAACCTAATCGTCTAAGACCAATTGCGTCTCAAAATTCGCAAATTACAAACATTTGAATAGAACAATAGCATGTCGAATAGAAGCATAATGGCAATACTCTGAAGAAAATGGTTGTCAGATTTGTACAACCGTTGATTTCTGGAACAGCCAGTATACAGATAAAAGTGGAGAAAATAAGGTCAATAAATATTGAGGTTACTGAAGAGCTCAAGAATCGAAAATCCAGTTTGCAAAATTCTTCTCTTAAATATCTGAAAAACGAAAAAAGACTTCAGCCACTTTCAGTCTTTGGGCGATCGAAAATATTCACGGAAATCTTTCCGAAGCGATACTTACATAGGTCGATGTTCTTCCGCTCGAAAATGGATTTTGAAAATCGCGATAAGTAGGGAGAAATGGTCCAAATGAAACTGAAATCCGCGAAACTTGGTAGATAAATCGTGTGCCGCTCAAGATTGATCCTTCAAGCTTCTCAGCAGGTTCAGTGTACCCAAAGGGATCAAAACTGGGGGTTGGAAGGGAAAAGAAATGATTTCCCGAAAACACCACCGAATTTTCATGAAACTCTCAACGCTGATTACTGTTGCTCTCCACCTGAAAGTTTTTACCCGGATGATTTCCGACCAGTGGTGGTCCCTGAGTTATAGAGAAAATCGCTGCAAATTTTGGTGTGAAAAATCAATGAGTTATATAATAATATAATAATAATAATAGTAATAATGATATAATGATAAGCCTTTATTCTCCAATAGGTTTGCAAACCAATTACAGGGTAAAAAAATTTGAAAAAATTTAATAAGAAACACAACAGCAGATAGTCATGCTCAACATAGGTACATATATAAAAAAAAATTTTAAAAATTAAATTGAGAAAATATCCAATTCTACATACATTTCGAGCAATGTATGCAGAGGTTCGTTATTAATGTCACACCCATGAGCTATCTTATTATAATGTATCACATGTAGTGTGATAAAAAAGGAATTGCTTCTTTCCTCTAAACGTGAAACAAGTATTGGTAACCTCTCCAATAATGCTGAACAGTCCAACCCATTATCCAAAAGTTTATAAATGAAACTTAACGCTTGCATAGCCCTTCTAGTTTTCAATCTTTTACCCTTAAATCTGCCAAGTAATAATTCATGATCATATCCAATAGGAGGATATTCACCATCTTGTTTCCAAACCAAGAATTTGAGAAATTTCCGCTGAACCTGCTCCAATCTATTTTTAGGGATTGATAAATAATCGGCTTCCATATCATACTGGCCTACTCCAGTTTGCTTCTTATGAACGAATTGAACGACAGATAAGTGTTAACGCAAGTAAAGTATTTACCGCTGCGAATGATAAAACCATACAACTGGCACACTAATGAAACTACATAGTCCATGTGAGGTAAGAATGTGCACCTCTCATCAAATATCACACCCAAGTCTCTAGTCTGTGTTAGACGATTCAACATGTAACCCTTAACATTACAATCATATCTGAGTATGTATTGCCTTTCTCCGAGTATAAGACACAATATATCACTTATTGCCATTCAAAGCCAAACGGTTGCGACAACACCATGCGTCTGTAAGATCTATGGCTAGCTGTAAAGTGGCGCAATCCAAATCACTCACGATCTCCAAATATAACTTTAAGTCGTCCGCAAACATCAAGCCGGGTACCTTAATTTCATCCATGAGGTCGTTGACAAACAGCAGGAACAAAACAGGTCCCAAATTTGAGCCCTGCGGAACGCCAGATGAAGCAACGAATTGGCCAGAACGATAATTTTCAATCTGCACATATTGACGCCTATCGTACAAGTATGAAGCAATGTGCCGTGAGTCCCTCGGCAAAACCAAACACGCGCTTCAACTTTACAACTAGCCGCCTGTGATCCTCACTATGGAAGGCCTTATGACAGTCCATATATGCTACATCCAGTTGACCAGATTTATCCAGAACCTCCACCAATGATTGAGAAAACACAGCCAAATTACTCAAACATAAATAATAAATAAATAAATAAGGCATAAATCCATGCTGCTTATGAATAATATTGAATATAATAATATTGAATTCAATAAGTGCCAACATAGTTTTGTTCAGGGGAAATCAACCATAAGTAATCTTTGTTCTTTTGCCGAGCTTGCAGTGGAAGCAATAGAAAAAGGTTTCCAACTCGACACGATATACACCGACTGTGAAAAGGCTTTCGATAGAGACAATCACAGACGATAAGCTTTCTAAGAGTGACTTTTCGAGGGATGCTTGTGCTTTCATTAAATCCTATTTGCATCAAAGAAAACAAGTTGTGAAAGTTGGGGATGAATTTTCACAATATATAATACAAAGTTCTGGTGTTCCCCAAGGCAGCATACTGGGGCCATTGCTGTTTCTGATATTTGTTAACGACCTTCCTGCCTCTTTGCATTTCGCATTGGCATTGTTGTTCGCGGATGATTTCAAGTTGTCTAGGAGGATTTTGAGTCTACTTGATTGCTATCTATTGCAGGAAGACTTGAATAGAGTGGTGCAATGGTTCAAAATTAATAAAATGTCTCTCAACATAAAGAAGTGTCATGTTGTCACCTACTCTCGAAGATCCAACCCGATATATTTCAGTTATAAAATTGAATCGGGAATTATCGAACGCAAATCAGAAATTAAGGATTTGGGTATAATCTTTCAAAAAATCTGAAATTTAACACCCATTTTGAGTTCATCACCAACAAAGCTTACAAGTTACTGGGTTTAGTTCTTAGAAATAGCAAAGATTTCGATTGTAACACCACGATTTTACTATATAAAACTCTTGTAGGACCACACCTTGATTATGCTTCAGTGGTTTGGTTGCCATTAACCATAAGTCATGTTGACATGATTGAAAAAGTCCAGAAAAGATTTCTTCGCTATTTATACCTGAAAAAATACAATGAGTATCCTTTCATGAAGTCATATATCTCAATGTTGGAAGATTTCGATATGAGCACATTGGTTAACAGACGCAAGTGCAACGCAGTTCTTTTCATTTTCAAGATTTTAAATAATTTAACATTTCAAGATTGTAATTTTATTGATCTTGTCAAATTTAATGTACCTAATTTATATCTGAGGCTACGAAGTAGGGAAACTTTCATGTAACACCAGGTAGTTCATCTCCTATTAATAAAATGATGCTTATATGCAATGAGTTGATTGAGAAATTTGACTTAGATATACTAGTTTGGGAAATTTGAGAAGATTGTTCTCCTAGGTTCAGTAGTTGATAGTGGTTTTGTCTTGTTCTACATATGTATTTACCTTCTTGGGTGTATGTTTGGAAATAAATAAATAAATAAATATCATATAAGTTTTATTCAATAAATCAATGGTATGGGTTATTTAACTGAGAAGAGAATAAACCCTTGTATGAAATTTGCAGCGTTTTTTCCTATTCAGTCAGTTTGCTCTTACTTCTTTCGCCCACAATTACCAGAATGCTGCTAACACAAAAGCTTCTGTCATCCATCAATCTCCCCAAAGAAGCCCCAGCGTCAACCCAAGGCAATAAGTAGAGTATAGAATCATGTCTGTATATCGATTTTTTTGGATAATTCAACGTGACGTGAGGAAGGATAATGTAGTCTCGTAAATGTTGAATGAACATGTCCTAAAGTTATTGAATGAGGTCAGCGACTATTTCGAACCGCTCAAACGATTGCTAATTGCTGATGAAACGTGGGTTCATAGGTAACGTTTAGAAACGAAGTTTATTTAATGTGATATAATACGTGTTCGGAAAGTAGTGATAAGAAGGCTTTATTGATGTGGGACTTTTAATATGGCTCCTCGCGATATGAATCTATAAATATATACCCAAAGTATACAGGACGTAGCCTACCACTCTTTCGAGTTATTTTCTACCGAACGTCAGTTGCCGCAACTGTGATGGAGCTGGGGGACAGCTCGTTAAAGTTGTAAGAGAAATGGGGAAAGATATTAAGATTATCAAATTATTGAAAGATTTTAAGTTTTTTGTCTGCTGACTGTATCTAGGTGCAGATATAATCATTCCATTCCCCGAAGCAACCATGTCCTTCCCCAACTAAAAATACAGCTGACAGTTATTTTGAAAATTTCTGTCTGTCTAAATATCATGCGGTGAAAGAAAAAAAAACTAGGCACTAGCGTGAGGTCAGGAGCTTTTACGCGCTTGTTCCGTTGCCAAAGCGGTCATCTATACAAGTATTTTCGTATTGAGGTGGCCTTTACTTGATAGAAATCCATTGTAAACTCAATTAAAAGACACAAGTGTGGTTGATTTCTACTTTATTATAAACACATGACGCGTTTCACTACATTGTAGTTTCATCAGATGCTGAGTTGCAACTCTCTCAAAAAGTGTGTTACAGTCTTACATAAACCAATACAGGTACAGAGATATTTCCAACGGGTCAATCATGGAAAAACCAAACCGGGCTCCTAGCTGAATAGGTTTAACAATGGTGAATTTGACAGTTCCGTCTGGTCGTTTAATAAATTCCCAGAATTTCTTAAAGGGTTTATCTCTAAAGCCTCCAATAAATTTAACTTCCGCCCTTTGTTCTCTATGTGTAGAATCTTGAAATTTTCGTCGAATTCGTGTTTTTCTATTATTAAACTTCTTAGACCTGACAATAACAAGAATCAACAACAAGTTCCAGTTTTCCATTTTTCATAAACCATCTCATACAGATATAACTATCCTAAAAGATTCTTTCCATCCAATTCAACACAAATTATCCGCATATCATAGTATGACACACCGATTATTATCAATTCCTCTATCTCCAAAGAACTTCGATTACGAATTGAATCTAATTAAACAAATAGCATCGAATATCGGTTATTCACCTTCAATGATCGATAACATAATCAATAAGAAACAATATATAAATGCTATCTCGGAAGTATACCCAAAGTCGAAAATAAAAAGAACATTCGAATCTTTAACCTTTTTCGGAAACCCATCACTAAAAATTAAGAAATTTCTGAGAAAATCTGACATCAACATAGCTTTCAAAACCACAAACTCTTTGGGTAGAATCTTCAAAAACTACATGCATTTTGGGAAAATGTTTAAACAATTTTTTAAAGTTTTGATTTGTTCATTCATACGATGAAAATTTCATCGAAATCGGATAAGCTTCACCATAGTTATATAAAAGTGAAATCGATCGAATCAGACAAATCAGCCTGTATAGTTCAAATAGGGACCCCAACCATAAACTAAATAACTGTAACTGTCTTGACTAGTGTGTACTCATCCTTAAATCTGGTGGTCTCCTCCGGAATCACCCTGTATACAGGGGTTTTTCTGCTTACCCATACAGAATACTGAGAGAAAAAAGTCAACTTTTTCCAGACCCTCTTGAAGACATTTGAATAAATTCCCGTATGCGTATCAAAGGAAGGGAGTGAGTCCTTTATCTTCATATCAAATCCAAACTTCCACGCGCCAACTTTTAACTGAATCATTCAGTGTCCTATCTGCCCCATCTGAATTCAAGATCGACTCGAGGCCGACAAAAGCGCGAAGGAAGAACTGAAAGGCCGATTCAATCCCACAGGTAGAAGTAATCCGTACCAAGTCCCGTTTCCAGGTTCTGGATCGCTCTCACCATTCAGCTGAATGCGAAGTAAAAGGTTCGGTTCCCGCCTCTCCTAGATCTTGCACCAGGAACAATTTTTTTATCGGGTCTCCCGATTGATCCAATCTGGTCAGGGGACGTTGTTTCCTCGACTTACAACTGCAGGATTAGGGAATACGACAAAGGAAGTGTGTCAACGGTTTTTACGAAGCCATTTTTTTTTTTTGTTGTTCCGCTCAGTGAGGCAAATCGGGAAATACGAAGATTTTGCATGTTTGGTCCGAAACGAAAATCCCTTGTTTCAGTAACTTTTTTTTGCTTTTTCAAATTCTAAATATTAAATCAACAACAAATTCTGCACCTAGTTGCGTGTTGATAATCTTCACCTGATTACAAAGTTTCAATCTGATTGCATTTGTACTTCTTGAGATATTGCGGAAATAACGTTAAAAATCGGAATGTCTTTTACTCCTCATACCTCCGAAAAGTTATATCGGGTACAATTAAAATTTGGAACATTGTTGTTGAATACTGACTCCAAAAATTTTTTAAAATTTTCGAATATTTTTTTTTTTTCAATTTCAATACTTCATGAGATATCGAGGAATTAACCTAAAAATTTCAAATGGGCCTTACTCCGAAACTAGCCAACCGATTCCACCCATTAACGAACTTAACCGAGATATTTGAACTCCAAACCTAATCTGACAATTTCAAGTCGCTTAGTATTTTCCTTTGAAAGTTAGAGCACATTCGGACGGACAGACATAATTTAATTTGACCACGGATTCTTCTGCAGGGAGTTCAACCCAATCGTTCAAGACCATTTTCGTAAGTAATATCATAAGGGCATCTAATATTTCCGAAAAAAATTGAAAAAACACGCTGCTAAGTAATATTTTAACAAGAAGCGTGAGTGCTGGTTTTGCACCTGCACGAATGCTTTTTGTTGAAAAATATTACTCTTCACTGTGTTTTTTCGATTTTTTCACAGGAAAAATTAAATGCCCGAATGGTATTTGACAATACTATTTCATGAGTAACAGATTATTCTGCGTGCATTATGTACAGGTTTTCAAAGGTATTGTAATTTTTGGTGACAACAACTGTCAAGTTTTACCGCGGGTAAACTCCAAAGAACTGCTGACAGCTCCTGCCAAACAGTTTTTCCACGTAGAAACCATTTGCAATTCAAAATTGCACGTTTCTGATTGGTGGAAATTACGACGAGGGAAATAATCAGGTCAAAATTCGAAAATTACAGACATCGTGACGAAATGATAACGCGCTGTTCCCTAGAACAAAAGCTTTAAAAAATTAATGTTTCTTTTCATTTCTAAAATGTAAATGTTTTTCGTGGTCACCCTGTTCAACATAGAACTAAGCCACTGTAAAACCTTTGGCGGCGCCCTTGCGGCCCGGAGGATAGCGCTAGGCGAAATACCGTTGTTTCGCCGCAACTATGCCGCAACCTGCTGGCCGGATGTGTGCATTCTTCTATCTGATGCAGTTCTCTTCAAACCGTAAGTACGGCACCGGAACGACGCCGGATGTGTGTATTCTACCACTCATGCGGGTACCGCAACCTCGCCGGAGCTTTAAAATACGGATGTGTACATCGGACCTATAGAGTTCGCGTCCGGTCAGGAGTGCGTGCACTTATTGAAATGTATTGTGATGAATCCCTGTTGTTCTGAATTGAAATAATTTTGAAATTATAAATTCTCATCAGGATCCAATAACAACAAAATAGAAATTTGAATTTTAATTTGAATTTCCCGCGGCTCTATGTCTCATTCTCAAGGTGGATTCTATGATTTCAACTAAGTAAAGTTTGCGGAATTTTGAATAATAATTTTTAATGAAAATAATTTATTGAAAATCAATTGAGCTAATATACCAACTAATTACCTAACCAAACTAATTGCCCAACCAAACTAATTGCCTAACCAAACTAATTAAATTGAAACTGATAATAATGTCCTTTCTGATCTCACCCACGGTGTTTTTAGTCTGTTTTGCCCAACTATACTTCTGTGGTTCGTGTTTCTGATATAACCTCCAGTCTCCTTCGTGTTTATTTAACGTAACCAAGTTCTGAAGTTACAAGGATTGACTTCTGAAGTTTACTTTCTGTCTTCGATTTTCTTGAAGATTGGTGACTTCTTGATTTACTGTTTTGGTAAGTTTTTCTAGGATTAATTTTAGGTTTCCATGTATTTACAATCTATCTGCTTCAAGGATGCCAGTCACTTAGATTCAATTTGGTTTTGCTTTGGTTTTTCTGACTGGAATATTACGTCTTGAAAATTTTCACGAGTAACAGCTACAGTCTCGACGATGGTTGAAAATGGACTGACTCCTCTGTGCTTCAGTTCTGCTATTCATAGATGTAACAAATTTTCCACGAAATCGACTCAGGCTTTGAAATGTCAAAAATTTTCCAAAAATGATGCTATCGCAAACTTCTTATTGCGGATACTCACGTTTTTCCTTTTCAGGGAATTCGGCTGCATTTTTCTCCACATTTTGATATTCGATTTGCCCACTTTCTTAAATTCTTACATATAAAATATTACAAATTTTTACCTAAATATAACAATTGTGCTAAGTTTTCAATTTCATTAACCTAAAATTCACAAATTTCTACTAACACTGACCAGAAGATATATATCTTGAACTGAACCAATTGAGAACTTTTAGAATATAAAGTAGGTATTTTTTTAGAGGAAGAAGGTCTGGATTTCAAACAAAAGCACTCTTTCAAAAACAAAGGCCGACCGGTTTCGACTTTATTCTAGAGTCTTTTTCAGGGCTCTGAAATGGATAATGGTGAAAAAAAGCTAACGATACAAAAACAATCAATATAACACAATGACAATGTAAAACGTACTAACATCTATAAATCTTAATTACTCTAATTGGCATACAACAATATTCAAACTTACAGTTTGTTAACAAATGGTCTTATTGTCATTTGTGATGGAGAATGTGCGAAATATAGGAAACAAAAACGAATGCATACAAACACATCGGGAGTACAATTATTACTGAATTAGGAACCTTCAACTCATATGTCAATTTCAAGAAGACCGCGAAAGGGAAACGATCCAACTTGCGGAACTGGGGGATTAGTTCACAATTTAAATATTTCTTTTTCTAATTTTATTTATTAGACTGTAATATGCCGTATTTAAATTATCGATATCTGTTCTTTTATATATCGATCGATTATCCTGTCTGATAGAAATCATTTCATGTAATAAGCGTTTTTTTAAGTTAGTTCCAACACCTTATGTTTTTATTGAATTTATATCGAAGTGAAAAGCATGAAGGTTGTTGTAGACATGCTCGGCTAATGCTGTATTATTTTCTTTTTTCTTTTTCATTCGGCCCCTTATGTATCTACTCGTTCGTCCAATGTAGGTTGATTGGCGATCGTTACAATTAATTTCATGAATGACATTACTTAGCCATTCTTTTTGGGTTTTACTTTTAATCTTTGTGAAGAACCTTTGAATAGTGTTATTAGACTTAAATGCTAGTTCTAAATTTAATCTATAAAATTTCTTCCTGAAGCTTTCCGATAGGTTTTCGACATATGTCAACCTTCAAGCTTTTAACTTCGATTTAAATTCAACAAAAACATTAGGTGTTGAAACTAACTTAAAAAAACGCTTATTACATGAAATGATTTCTATCAGACAGGATAATCGTTCGATAAATAAAAGAACAGATATCGATAATTTAAATACGGCATATTACAGCCTAATAAATAAAATTAGAAAAAGAAATATTTAAATTGTGAACTAATCCTCCAGTTCCGTGAGTTGGATCGTTTCTCTTTCTCGGTCTTCTTGAAATTGACATATGAGTTGAAGGTTCCTAATTCAGTAAGAATTGTACTCCCGATGTGTTTGTATGTATTCGTTTTTGTTTCCTATTTTGCACATTCTCCATCACAAATGACAATAAGACCATTTGTTAACAAACTGTAAGTTTGAATATTGTTGTATGCCAATTAGAGTAATTCAGATTAATAGATGTTAGAACGTTCTACATTGTCATTTTGTTATATTGATTGTTTTTGTATCGTGAGCTTTTATTCACCATTATCCATTTCAGAGCCCTGAAGAAGACTTTAGAATAAAGTCGAAACCGGTCAGCCTTTGTTTTTGAAGGAGAGGTTTTATTTGAAATCCAGACCTTCTTCCTCTAAAAAATACCTACTTGATATTTATATTATACAAAACTGAACCTATTCCTAAAATACAAATGAACTTGGTTCATTTGATTCCAAAACAGTTAAATAATATCCAAATTCTTTGTCGATTCCAGTATCCTATACATAAAAATTTTGGGTCACAGAAAATTGGCCACTTATGGCAGATTTCCGCTTATCAGAATTGTCTGCAAGGAGAGCTTTCACTGTATACCATTTCTGCATGATATCCGTCCAAACAAAACATTCAACACGCCCAAGTTAATAGGTTAATCGCACCCTCCAGCCGATTAATCCAAATTTAGGGCGCCCGTTTTTTTCCTTTCCAACCCATAAACATCAAAAACTATTCCACCAACGGGACCGGAAGCGTAATTATTCATTCCGATTTCACCTGCAACAATGAATAACTTGTTTCCATTTTCCGGGGCTTGATGGGACGCGCTCCCTCGGGACTCTGCGTTATTTCCCGGTAGAATAACCGGATGTCGAATTACTGCTGCCTCGGACGTACATCCCTTCCGGTAAAGTTGAACTGGCTGTTAAAGCGGGCAGTTTACGCTCGATAAACTAATAAACTAGCTCATTAGCTTCCCGAATGAAATTTCTATTGTTTCTGTTCTGAAGTCGAAAAAAATACGATTCGTAGTAGAATTGCGAAAGAACGATCAATTTGAAGTGATAGGGGAATTGGCAATTTTATGATATCTGCTTTATATGGTTCTGCTACTCCGCGCTTGCCCTTATATCGCTCGTGCAATTTCTAGCGATTACCGGAAGATTCTGGAAAGCGGGTGACTCATACGCGTCTTTAGTGTTCGGGAACATTCTCGAATGTTTCACCATGTTTAAAACGACCATGCGCGTCATAGATTGCGCATGATTGACATGCACATATTACGAAGTTTGTAATGGTATGGGCTATTGGTATTATGTAGTAAGCATACAGAAAAAACAGTATTACTCGAAATAAGGAAATTGATATTATGACGAGTACGACACTGTCTGTGCGAAACTTCTCTAGAAATCTCCGGACGCCTGTGCGGCCATCGGTGAACTTTCTGGATAAATTCTAGCAATCGCTAGAAGTTCCACGAGTTATATGAGGACGGGCGCGGAGCAGCGCAGAGGGTCATTCAGCGGAGTTCTCGTAGAAGCTTTTAGAAGCTATTTGGAGGGAAGTGATCAGTGAAAATAAATAGTGTGGAAATAAATTGTGCACAAACTGATAGAATCAGTTGTTGAGATTTTTGTTATTAGTATAAATAAGTGTAAATAAAAATTTCAATTATTCTGAACGTTTTGACAATTAACGAAAACATTAAAAATATATTTGACTCAAAGTGCATAGATGATAAGGTTGAATTCAAAGATGCGCTTGCTGGGGAAATCGCTAGATTTTTTGATTACCCCACTGAAGGTAGCGCTATTTGGAAATTACGACCGGTCTTCAAGTTAATAGTTCAACTGAATTGACATCAGACAAGATGTAAGGTAAAAAATATCTGGATGAATAAATTTCTACCATATCATGTGTTGTATAACTATATTTTAAGAATTCAATATACATCGTAGGTCGCTAGGTCCTCTGCTCCGAAAGTTAGAGCACATACGGACGACCGGACAGAATTGAATTTGACCACGGATTTTTCTGCAAGGAATCAAACCTAATCGTTCAAGACCATTTTCGGCTCAAATACGATACAGGGCAGGAAGACCTAGATCGTTAGCACTTTCAATAAAGTTTATTACAACTACTACTACTAACTACGATATTGTAGTGAAAACTCTCAGTGATTTTTATTGCAAACTTGCACTCTGTTTGTTGCTGAAATATTGTAATGAAATGTTGTAAGAGATCTTGAAGTTCTGACTTCGTATACTCCATTCACTTTTATAAACTATCCCGGTTGGCCATGAATTAGGTCTATCAAGTTTATTTACCTAAATCTGAAGCAGGTTGCCACTCGTTAAATATCGGCAATGTCAGAATAATTCTCAGCGACGTTGCCAAATGCCAATGCCAATTTCTACTCTCAATCCCAACATAATCATCACGCTTGGAAACTAAAAATGCCGAAGATAGTTTTGAAGAAGTAGAGACAAGGTATCAATGAGTGCTATGTAGAATTGAAATCTGCTTTTTCTGATAATAACCCTGATAATATGGAATCAATAATTTATCACAAGCTATCCAACATTTTCGACGTATGTTAGTGAAATCCCAGTGTATCGTTCGTATACATTCCCAAGAATTTTGTAAATTCAGTTAGTTCTTTTAAGGTGACACAGGTTTTCTAGTACTACTACATTTTCATACTGGAGTATTTCAAGTTGTGCAACAAGATATTTAAATGTCTTCTGTAGACTTATTACTTGAAAATTTCGAAAAGTAGGGAATTCCATAGGTTTGAATATTCGTTTAGAAGTCTCACTACAGGGTTATTCGAGCACTTTTATTTTTTTTTCGAATGAACTATCACAAAGTAACGGACTACTCTATCCATTATTTTTCAGTAGAATTTCAACACTCTATTCTTGATTTCCGTGCAAGAAAATAGCATAACCGAATCTTCCAACTATGTTTATGTACGTGGAATATTTTCAGTGTTATCAGAACAAAAAGTTTCTTAAACAGGTCTTTGGAATTATTGAATTCACATTATATTTTCTCAAATTCACTATTTTCCCAAAGTAAATTCACATTTTGAAAAATACGTAATTACTACGACCTCTATGTAGAGAGGACTTGTGTAGTTATCTGACAGGAAAATTAATATAACCTAACATTTCCAAAATATACACGGTGAAATATGTCAGAATGTCATGGCCAACCGGGATAGTTTATAAAAGTAAATGGAGTATACTCTGTCAGGTTACACAAAATCTAGGGTATAGTGGGGGTCATGTGTGTTTATATGAATATAAAAATAAATGTCTCTTATCTGCTGAGGATTGTACTTGCGTGAATAATTGCTAACTACAATTATATTCATCAAATGGAAATAGTACTATTACAGTTAATTACGAAACGAGCATAGAATACTCATTTCTGATTATTAGCAGAATCAGTGAACAGAACAAACTACACTGCAATAGACTACAACAATCATTTGCACTGAAAGTTGGAAGGAAATGAAGTGTAGTGCACAATAAGATTTTCATGCAGGTGCAAATTATAGTTTTCCACAAGAGGAACTACTAGATATAGACATTTTATAGATGGGTTAACCAACATTAAGGATAATTTAAAAAGGAGTATGGCAAAAAGGCAGTAATGGAAAGATCACAAGTTATATTGTCGAGAGAATATGTGTGGATGATTTGAAGTATTTTCAGAATACACGAGATAAAATTAGCTGAAAAAGCAGTCGAGCAGAAATAAGGATGCATATATCGATGATATATTTTCAACTGCATAATATATGATGTTTCTTGAGACATTCGCGCAAAAATAATTTAATAAATTCATTGAAAACTCATTCAAATTTATTTATTCAAACAAAAATAAAGAGCCTCTTTTATGAAAACCCCTTACGTTAGTAACCAATTGAAAATCGACACTCTAAACAAGTCGATTTGCATATAGTAATTATGTCTTTTCGTTTCCCTTCTAAGAGCAGTGAAGGGTTTCACCCCTCATGTTTATGAATGAACTCTATCCGAATGTACCTACGTACAGACGGAAGAGTTTAAGTAACTGAAACTGTTATAGGGACCCCACCAGTAACGTAAAACAACGAGTATAATAAGCAAATTCAAGCGATGGACCAAAAGCTCCAGTTATCCAAACTGACATATAGGCAAAGGAAATATGTCAATGGGGATAACCGAACCTATAACAGGAGCTTTTGGTCCATCGCTTGAAATCGCTCAATGAAATACGTTCGTTAGTACCCAATGTCTACAGAATATGGAATAGTTGTTGCAAAATGGCGAATGATAAAGGATCGCTCACTAGGGTCTATTCTGAGAATTTTCCAAAAGTATTCGGAATGGTCAGTTATTCACATTTTCCAGTTCTTCAGGAAATTTTCAGGTGTAAGCTAACACCAATCGATGCCTTATTCACTTAGTATACTAAAGAATATCTCGATATTTCATCAACAGATGTATCATGGCGGCAGTGACATTCATTTTCAGAAGTAAAGAATTTCTCTGCTTGTTCACCTAAACCTATCGATTATATTTATTTCATTGTGAATTGTCGTTTGTTAAGGTTTTCGTATCTTACGGCCGGTATCACAAAACTTTTATTGCCCCTTCAAGGGCTTGATTGTCAATCAACAGTAAACTATGTGCTCGATCTCAGTTCATTTTCAACCAAACCATCGAATAGGGGTTTTTCCTGAATTTGGGATATTACTGCGAATGCAAATTTGAACATAATTTTAATGGGTTTGATTCATCATTTTCCCCAATTTCCTTCAGAAAGTATTAAAAATCTGATTTCAAAATTGGGGTTTGGGATTTGCCAGGCATGCACGAAGTGACAACGGTGTTTAGTAGAATAGCTGTTTCTGCTATAGAATAATGAAATCTTTATTCCTATTCTGTGGTACACACGTGTTCTTTGTCAATATAACCAAACAATTTCCGTTTGCTATTTGTCAGTAATATGACAGTATGACCGTCTGTGCTCTTCTTTTTCTATTCCTTGGTCGCTGTCTTCTACTCTAACCAGATCGAAGTATAGCTATCTCTGTTTTCCTAAGCGAAGTAACACAGTTGACGTCCTTTTCTTTCCGAGAAAGCTGAATTCGACGTTGCCATATCGTGCACTCAAGACAAATCCCTTTTAAGACAAATCCCCATTTTTTTTTTCCAGTTTTAGGTGGTCAAACGTTTTTTTAAAAATATAATATTGAAATTATATGTTTGAAATGTGATGTTCTAAAGGTTTTTCATGAAAATTACTGCATTTTCGTTTAAAGGAAAAACCCCCATTCGAACCGTAATCAACGAGTTGATCGGCCGTCAAAAATTTTGTGAAACCGACGGTTACACTTTTAGTGGATTCATTTCTTTCCAGTAATTTTGATTCGCCCCGTTTTTTCACGTTTCAATTTTCTGGGTTTTTTTTCATTCGGGCTATCAGAAGAGTACAATGAAACAGTTATAACAGAAACTGATGCGTACTGTCCATTTCAAAAAAGGATTTATTCACATGACCACCCTGTACCTTGTCCCTGAAAGTGTAAATATCTGTTCTGAGAAATAGACTACATCACCTATTGAACGAAATAAAGCAATACAGAATAAACAGCTATAAGCGACAAGTTCAAATAGAAAATGATAATCAAATAAGATAATACAGGTAGGTAAACATCAAACGATATTTGTAGAACAACTTAATTGGTGATACGTCAACGATTAGTTCCCATAAGAATCAACGTAAATAAATCTTCAATTGGAGCAATCGATCTCCACTACGAAAAGCATAAACAATTCAAGGAATCTCATCAATCCCTCAAAAAAGTGCTTCAATTTTTAATCAAACTATTTAGCTTTCAGTTCGAAAAGTAGTCCAAAATGGCGAATGCAATCCCTTTTGCTTATAATAATTAACTAGTTTATTTGGTGAATAAACGAATTACATCACTAAGGTACATAAGAATAAGGTATTATACAGTATGGTTAACAAATTGGTTGATGAGTACGTATATAAACTAACCAGGTCCCTATGGTTAATATATAAGAGGAGCGGAGACTATACGATACTTATGTGTTGTGTTAAGTTCTGAGGTTTGTTCGAGGATCTCATCTTAGAAGTTTACGACCAAAATTCGCACACGTTGAAATCTTTCCGAAACGTCGTAGGTAATATAATTTCTGCATGTGAGAATATATTCCCTACGATATTTTATTTTCAGTTTTTAATATTTTATCGAACGAATAGAATGTTTCTTACATAATTGAACTATTATTAGGAACTAGTGTACCTATCAAGTTTTCTTGCAGTTGCTTTATATGATGCAATGGACGATAGGGAGGAATTCGGTAAAAATTGATAAGCACTGGCACTGCCTTTTGAAGGCGGAAATATGATAATTATGGGGGATTGGAGCAAGTTGGTATTAATTCAATAACATGATGCAGAACTTCGCTTCAAAGTTGCTAAAAATGTATAATGGTGCATTGCAAAATAAATAATAGATATTACGAACACATCTGATAATGTTCATTTCTTTCAATCCAACTCCAGTATATAAGGTCCATAATATTTTCAATTCGGAAAATATTTGCCTCCCATAACTCATGAATTACTAAAGGCTTGATCCTACCTGAATCTAAGAAGATTACTAGATAGATCCTGATCACACTTCCTAGATATGTCGATATTGTTGAGCTGAGTTTTCACAGCGACTTTTCAGCGCGTCTCAGGTGAAAGGTTGAAAATTTTTCATTAAACCTTCCACATAAGATCCGCTAAAAATCAATCCGCCGTTTATCAAACATCGCCCAATTCAATAATTATTTCAGCTATTGCATACGAGTGGTTAAAAAAAATTAACTCAGGTACTTACATTGACTTCACCTCACAATTACAATTACCTAGAATCTAAAAATATTCCAGCATAGAGTTCGATTTTGTAGCTATATTCTTCGATCTTAAAATCTTCAGCTATTAAAGATCCCACAAAAAAACATGGAAAAAACCAAAAACAACTTGACAATTTTTGTTTTCGAGTGACGAATTCCTGCGGGTAAATGAGTATAGAGGAAAATTCATATTGAAACGTTGCAGAAAATCTCCTGCAGGGAACTATTCATACACCAGAAGCTTGCCTAGTGAAAAAGCGAATAAGTACAAATGTTTATACCGATGTTTGTTGTTAACATTCTTATAGGTTAATAAATCAACTTCGCTTCAGTTTTTCTTTCCCACTCACCAATTGTAGAACTGTATTGACAACCTCCTTGTTGGATACCTGGCCCACCTCGATCAGTCCTATCAAAACACCGAATTTTATGTTATCCTGAAGGGGCATCCTGATAACTTCTTCGGGGTGTTTTATCTCACTTAGAGGGGGAGAAGTCAAATCCGCTATCGCGGACATTATGATCGTTCGCGATAAACTAATTCACTAAAAATTTCCACACGAACACAGAAAAAACGCACTTGATTTCGCACAATTTTCAGAAACTTTTCATATCACATGATGATAACAGGGCATATTATGCACTACCATGTTGTTATCTGACAGAAGACTTGACAGCCTGGCAGTCGCGCATACAAGCCGGCACGGAATTTCCACGAAGCTGGTAAGTTTTTTAACCATTTAATTTGGGATAAAGCAGATCGTGTAGCTTTCAGTCACAACAAGAAGAAAGGGATCTATCTGTCATATATAACTTTCATAACCGCGAATAGGGTGAAATAACAGATGGCGCTGATGCTGTGTTCATTAGTATTCTGTAATTGCCATAAAAACATATATATCATTGCAATTAAATTATATAATTATGTAATCGCACCCCATATTAATTCAACGTAACATACACAGAGTACCCATAAACATTTGTATATTACTATGTTGCAGCCTGCAAAGTCAGCAGTGAACACCTGCAGTGCTGAGTCACATCCTATAGATAAGATAGCTTATAAAAGCATCTTCTTCCTTGATTCAAGGGAAGAAATAGACCTAGAGCTTTAGTCGATAGTCATAGTTTACACAGAATTGTAATATTCTCTATTGTAAATAAAAGTGTTTTTTTTAAAAACCAAGTCTTCAACCCAAAATACATAATTGGCGACGAGGTGATGGGATTGTGCCAGGCCTGAAGAGAAGTGTCCAGTGTACCAGCTCCATATCAGATACCTGTTGGTTTCAACCATCAAGCACACCCTTAAGAACCTGTGGTAGAAGACCAGAGAGTTCGATTGACGGAGTAGCGCCCGCAACGACTTCGAAGACTATCGGTGAGCATTTCCTATTTCTCCCCAGTTTCCCTAATCTGGTAAAAAATTAGTGAACTTGTATAGTTTTTCCTAGGTTTCTTTAAAAAACCGATTTTTAAGAGTTTTTTCTAGGTTTCTTAAATAAAAAACCGATTACTATTTCAATATTCATAATTTATAATATTTTTCTAGTTTTTTTTTTATATTTCACGATTACGTCGATTAAACATTTTTCGGGTCGTAAAAAGAAAATAAATAAGATGGCTCAAGAGAGAATAGATTTATCCCTAGCTGAAAAATTTGGTATGCTCTTGCCTAAATTTTCTGGCATTGAAAATGAACTTCATTCTTTCATTAAAAGTTCCGAACAATATCTATTGATGTTTGCGGATGAAAATCAAATAGTTAAGAATTATTGTTATGCTGTCGTTAAATCGAAACTGACTGATAGAGCCCTAGCTGAGGTTTCCACATCTGATATTCCTGATAATTGGGTATTATTAAAGAACTTTTTATATAGCAAATTTGGCGATAATATTAATTTAGATGTTTTGATACATAGTTTACAATTTTTGACCAAAAAACCAAACGAAGATTTATTAGCTTTCATTGATAAAATTATTGCTATGAAAATTCGAATAAATTATAGGATTGATGCTGATATAATGCCTGATCCTGAGAAACAAATGTATAAATCAAATATTCGTAAAATTTGTAAAACAGTGCTAATTTCTAATGCCCCCGTAGAACTGAGAACTTATTTAATTACCAACAATGAACTTTCCTTTGACGAAACAGTCAACGCCGTGAAAGATTATCTGTGCAACATGGCACAATACGAATTATTAGATAAGAGTCGTCGAAATAAAAATATGCAACCTTTGAATAAAGCATTCAATTATCAATCGACCTACCGAAATAATTATTCGTTCAATAATCAACCAACCTATTCACATTATAATAGATTTAATCAGCAACATTTTCCGTCTCAGCCGATTCAGTTTCAACAGCGGCAAGTGAAAACTCATTATCCTTCACATCGCGAAGTTTTCGAGAGATCAAATCCACAACGAAATCAAAATACTAATGTTTTTAAGCCCAATCCAAATTATAGAAATAATACTCCGCCTGAAAGAATGTCTATACAAACGAGAAATTACCCGCAAAAACGAGCAAATTATTCCACACAATACAATGTTAATCCACAAAGAAACTTTTATAATAATCGCAATGATAATTACCCAAATAATAACCATCGTAATGAAAATACTCAGAATTTTACGTTTGAAGAATTAACGCACGTTGAACAGGAAAAGCGAAAAGAGAATTTCTATAGCCAATCAAAACCATCTACGTCAAAGATGCGACCTAATGAAAATTTTCGTCAATCAGTCGAAAAACTCGAATTGACTTAAACCAAACGCTAGAATATCATAATCAATTACCCTATGTAGAATTTGAATATCCTAAGTGTAAATTATTGATTGATAGTGGATGTTCCGTTTGTCTGATTGATCCGAAGTTCGCTTATAATAATTTCAAAGAAAATATTTTTAGAGAAGATACTACCCTTACTGCATGTTTCAGATCACAAACGTCAAATGAAAAAGTGTTATTACCTTTATTTTCCGAATTAAAAATGAATGATTGTCATCCCTTTGTTCTTTACAAATTTCATAAAAATTATGATGGTCTAATAGGAGCAGATTTCCTCAATAAATACGATTTGAGAATTGATTTCAAAAATATGGTTTTAGAAAATGATTTTTGCCAAATACCTTTTAAATACCAACAAGTTTGTCAAAATCCTACAAGAATTCCTATAGATTTGAGTCATTTAGAACCCAAAATAAAAAGTCAACTTATCAAAATCTTTCAAACCAATGATAAAGTCCTTCAATTGCCGGGTCAACCATTGAATTTTTCAAGCAAAATAAAACACAGAATTAGAACGATTGATGAAAATCCAGTTCACTGTAAAATTTATCGTTACCCAGAGATACATCGTGAAGAAGTGAAAAATCAAATTGAAGATTTATTGGAAAAGAAAATAATCAGACCGAGTATATCTCCGTGGTCATTTCCCGTAGTAATTGTTCCAAAAAAACAAGACTTATCCGGAAAAACTAAATGGCGTATGGCCATAGATTACAGAAAGTTAAATGAAAAAACTATTGACGATAAGTATCCATTACCTCAAATTGACTCTATCTTAGACAAACTCGGTAATAAAAAATATTTCACAACCTTAGATTTAGCATCCGGATTCCATCAAATTGAGTTAGATGAAAATTCGATTGAAAAGACTGCTTTTACCGTGGAAAATGGTCATTATGAATTTTTAAGAATGCCTTTTGGACTTAAGAATGCGCCAGCAACATTTCAAAGATTGATGAACGAAGTTTTGAAAAATTTTATTGGAAAAATATGTTACATTTATATGGATGATATAATAATATTTTCAGAAACTATTGAACAACATTTAGCTGACATTCATAATATTTTAGAAATACTTGCGTCAGAAAATCTGAAAATTCAGTTAGACAAATGTCATTTCTTCAAAACAGAAATTGAATTTCTTGGTCATGTCATAACCCCTGAAGGTATAAAACCAAACCCGAATAAATTAGAAGCTATTCAAAATTATCCTATTCCGAAAACACAAAAGGAAATTAAATCTTTCCTTGGTCTTATAGGATATTACAGAAAATTTATCCCCAATTTTGCA
The DNA here is from genome assembly GCA_958510865.1 of Myrrha octodecimguttata. Taxonomy (NCBI): domain Eukaryota; kingdom Metazoa; phylum Arthropoda; class Insecta; order Coleoptera; family Coccinellidae; genus Myrrha; species Myrrha octodecimguttata. The sequence goes on along the minus strand of OY294058.1, from coordinate 44,517,118 downwards.
AAAATTACCAAACCATTGACAATGTGTTTGAAAAAGAATGCAAAAATTAATATTGATGATCCTGATTACATTGAATCCTTTAAATTATGCAAAAACAATTTATTAAATCATCCAATTCTTCGATATCCCGATTTTAATGCGCCCTTTGTTTTGACAACTGATGCGTCAGGATTTGCGATAGGTTCAGTTTTATCCCAAGGAGAACCACCTGACGACCTTCCGATCGCCTACGCGAGTCGTACCTTAAATCCTGCAGAATTTCGATATAGCACGATAGAAAAAGAATTATTATCAATTGTTTGGTCGTGTAAACATTTTCGACCATACCTTTACGGAAAGAAATTCACGATCTATACTGATCATAAACCATTAATTTGGCTATTTTCATTAAAAGAACCGAATTCAAGATTAATGCGTTGGAGAATCAAGTTAGAAGAATACGATTACGAAATCAAGTATAGAAAAGGATCGATGAATAATGCAGATGCATTAAGTAGAATTATATGGAAAACTGACAATGCGAAAACGTATGAAAACTTTTTGAAACTTAATGAAAATAATGATATTCCCGAATCAAATAACGTTAAAGAAAGAGAAGGTAACTTATTTAAAGCCCCTAAAAAGTATTCATTTGCACATTGTGTATCTAGAGATCTAGAAATGAGTAAAGGAATCGCGACAATTTTTAAAAATAAATACGGAAATGTAGATGAATTGAAGTTACAAAATAAGGGTATAGGTGAAGTCGCATTTATTAGAAAAGACGACAAGAATATTTATTACTTAATAACAAAGGAATTTTATTATGATAAACCTAATTATGAAGATGTTTTTGAATGTTTAATTAAGCTTAAAGAATTATGCGAATATAATAATGAGAAATATTTAGCATTACCGCGAATAGCAAGTGGGTTAGATGGACTGAAATGGTCATGCATTTTCAATATGATCAAATATATTTTCAACGAATCGAAAATTAATGTGGTTATTTATTATTTATCAAGAACAAAAAATGAGTATATTGAAGATTTTAACGGAATCGAAGATGACGAAATTTCTTTGATTAATCATATATCAGACGATGAATTAGATGAATGTGTTGATCTTTTAACTAACCCTAACGAGGAATTACCAGTTTTAGATAATGCTGACTTAAGTGAATTAAAAACAGGAAATGTTATTATACATAGCGATATTACAGTACACAGTGGTATTGAAAATCCCATTTTAGAAATTCCTTACACTGAGAGAAGCGTAAATGCCTATCCGTTACAGATTATTTTCAAAACAGCAGCGAATTTTAATGTTATAAAAATCAAATTATTCGGAGACAAACTCAGATTCAGAGTGTCCATTAATTCAATTGATAAAGATATTTTTCAGTTTATTAAAGAATTCGTACAACCTAAAAAGTCATACGCAGTATATTTCGCGTCTCAGGAATTGGAAAAACCCTTTATAACCATCTTACAGAATAAATTCGATTATAAAACCCTTAATTTCAAAATTTCAAATATTTCGCTAGAAGACGTAGAAGATAAAGAAGAACAACTTTTGAGAATTCAACAATATCATGAAACAAAGACTATTCATCGTGGCTTAAGAGAAAATTTAATAAGTTTGAGAAAAAAGTATTATTGGCCTAATATGAATAAAGATGTTCAAAATTATATTAATGCATGTGAAATTTGCCAAAGGCATAAGTACGAAAGAACACCCATTGAATTACAGTTCAAGCCAAACCCGATAGGATCGAAACCTTTTACACACATCTATTGTGATACCATAAGATTTGGACAAAATTATTGTTTGAGCATTATAGACTCATTTTCAAGATTGGGTCAGTGTTACCCTTTACTTCAGAAAACAGGAACAGAAATTGTAGATAAATTAATAATGTTTTTCAGTCATTATGGCGTTCCTAAAAAAATAACTTGTGACAATGGACTTGAATTTAAAAATAGCGTTGTACAAGATTTTTGCAGAATTCATCAAATTGAAATTCATTACATTACTAATTACAATCCTAATTCAAATGCTTTAGTAGAAAGATTTCATTCAACCCTGATCGAACAAATAAGAACTATTGAATCTAAAAACTCTACATTCCAAAGTAAATTGGCACAAGCTTTGTTAAGTTATAATAATTCAAATCATTCTAGCCTAGAATTAACGCCCATGCAAATAATAAAGGCAGATCTAAATTATTCTTTACCAATCGAACAAACTCACAATGAGAAAATTCAAAATTACGTTGAGAATTATATTGAGAATTTAAATGATATAACAAAACACTTGGAGAAAAATCAAAAGAGGACAACCGAAAAGTTAGATAAATTAAATGAAAGACGTTTAGCAAAAAGTAGTTATGAACTGAATGAAAACCCCACTTTTATAAAAAATCCCATAACGCGTAAACTAGATCCCGTGTACAAAAAAGTAGATGCCCGTGAAATCGATACGCATAGAATTCAGGATAAGAAAAATAAACACATTTATCATAAGAAAATCTTAAAACAAAGAAAAAAGTAGTTGAATATTTTGTTTCAGATCAAGATGAAGTACGTCACATTTATTTTCATAATACTCGAGGCAGTAGAACTGATAACAAATCTCACAATTATTCCCTTAGAAAATAATATCCTTCCAATCTTGTTAGGAAAAGCCTATATTACAAAAAGGCATATACAATTGATTTATCATATTGATTTAAGCCAAATTGAAAACCTAATAATCCAATATCAAAAAGAGATTGATCATTTCAAAAATAAACAATTAGGGTTTTCTCAGACAGCTCATTATCAGTATTTACAACATTCAAATTTAATAAATGTAAAAACATTAGAAGAACTTCTAACTCAGAGAATTCGAGAAAAAAGAGGATTAATTAATGTTGGAGGCAAAATATCAAAGATATTGTTTGGAACATTAGATTCCGATGACGAAGAGCTTTACCAAGGTTATTTTGAAAGTATAAAGAAAAATGAAGAGACACTTATGAGGAATCAAAAACAGATTGCTACTATTATCAATGACTTGAAAAATAAGTACATTAATAAAATTCAGAAACTAACAGAAAACTTCAAATTGCTTCGCACTGTACCTCAATTAGAACGTATTGAACAAATGCATCTTATGACTTTTGAAATTAAAGATATCAAAAATATTTTAGATGAGATTCAGACAGCAGTGAGTTTTGCACGACTGCACATCCTGCATGAATCTATTCTCCCTTACACAAAATTTGCGGAAATTGTCAAAAACGATACTAACATTCCGATGCATCACTTGAAAGATTATTTTCAGATATGTCATACCAAAGTCATTTTCAAAGAAAAAACATTATTGTTTCTAATTTCAATTCCAACGGTTTATGAAGAAAAATATAACCTATACAAGTTTTACTATATACCTCAACGGAATTTGTCCCTTCCTTTCACAAACCCCTATATGCTCACTCGAGACGAGGAACTAAGATGGTCCACGAAACAATGTCATCAAGTAGAAGAAGACTACCTATGTGATCAAGATTCCCTCGACAAGCCTCCGGAATGCATGAAAAATGTTCTGAAAACTCATTTAGAAAGCTGTCCCAGAAAAGAATCACCCGCAACACCAAATTTAAAAACATTGGAAGATGGAAATATCTTGTCGATCAATAATTTGGAAATTCAAGAAAAATGCCCACAGCAAACCAAGTACCATTTTACCCCGCCGATGGCTATAATCCAGTCCAAATGTATCATAAGTAATAATCAAAAGGAAATTTACCCCATCCAAGTTAAAAAACGAAGAAAAGTACATCGTTTTACCAAAACCTACAATTTTTACTAATCACTCCAAGGAAGAAGAAAAAGCAGACTTCGAGGATGAAAAGATTCCAGATATCCATCTAGAAGAAATTGAAGATTGGAAATGGAATTCATCGATATCAACATTTATGATTATTTTGATTCTTATAATAATTTTAACAGTAATTTGGGTTATTTGTAAAGTTTTTCATAATTTTAAAGCTACACCTCAAAGAGGTGATACCTTTATCCAAAGGGGGGAGGAATTATGTAATCGCACCCCATATTAATTCAACGTAACATACACAGAGTACCCATAAACATTTGTATATTACTATGTTGCAGCCTGCAAAGTCAGCAGTGAACACCTGCAGTGCTGAGTCACATCCTATAGATAAGATAGCTTATAAAAGCATCTTCTTCCTTGATTCAAGGGAAGAAATAGACCTAGAGCTTTAGTCGATAGTCATAGTTTACACAGAATTGTAATGTTCTCTATTGTAAATAAAAGTTTTTTTTAAAAACCAAGTCTTCAACCCAAAATACATAATTATATATATCATTGATTTAATAGAGTACTAGCAGGTGACGTCACAACATGGCCGCTGGGGGGACAAACAAAGAGTTTGTTATTGTTATTGTAAACTGACATTTGATATGCTGCTGCAGATTATTGTCCATTTCAAGAGTGTGGGTTGATTGCCTGTGAAATTTAAGTTGTTGGCAAACTTTGGAGGCTTGAGATTAACATAATCCAGGAGAATAGATGATTTCACATCTTCAAGTAGTGAATTTTGATTAAACACAATTTGTTGTTGGGAGTTCTATATTCGAATAATAACATGAGATGAATATGTATTTATTTTCACAATGGTTGTAATACAATAAAAGGAACTCAAGTCAATATTTTCATTCATTAAAGTCTGTTTGATGCTTAACTGATTGTTTGAGACTTTGCCGATATCAATCTTTTGGCATCAACTTGCAGTATGAGGCAATATCCTACTATGATTGGTCTGTATTTTCACAAACTTTTAAGGTCTAGGATCCTCCTTGAGGATACTGGAATTATATTAGGATTTATAGATTCAACGTGAGCTTCCTGTCGGAAGACATATTCTCATCAAGAAAATAATGCCACAAAAATGTTCACAGTTGTGTGTTTTACTTCTATTACCATCTATCTTCTGTTTATGATTTCAGAATGCCATACTAATGGTAACTATATAAATTTATAATTGATATTGTATCTTGAATATCATTCCAATGCCAAGTTTGTTGTCCTGAAATGATATTTATCCATAAATATGTTAAGTAACCTTGTTAGTCCATTACCTGTTAAAGATAATGCAGAAAATAAAAGAATTTTTCACTTTAGAATCGGGGAAGTCATCCCCATGTAGAGATAAAAGCAAGCGTACTTCCTCTTTCCACCTTGGCAGGTTCTACCTGATTCTATTTAGTTTTCAACAACAAAAATCTAAAAAAATGGGTGTGATTATCACTATTGGACCGATGACTACAGAGCACAGCTGAAAAAAATTCCATAGTTGAATTTAATCCGAAAAAGGAGACATTACAATGTATGTAACAAACAGGAGTAGGTATATTTAAAACGGAAAAAACCTTTATTCAAATCACCTTTGCAAAGTATTCTCTTATCTGAAGGTATTCAAAAAGGTTCAATGATCAAAATTAACTGAAAAAAACACTCTCAAAATGGTTTTCCACTCAGATAATACACCAAACGTTAACATTAGCTCTTATGGGAAATCGCTTTGTTTGTCCCCCCAGCAGCTGATTTTGACGTCTCATCTTGCTGAACCATAGAGTGCTGCCAGTGCTCTATTCTGTAATCTGTGATCAGTGATCATTGATGATTAATGGTCAATGGAAAGATGCTCCTCATCTAAGGGTCGGTCACAGAACATCAAATATAAGAAGTGCTACCTCCCTTGTAAACTGTGGGCAACATTTGTGACATTTCTCCTGCAAAAATCTAGTTGGGAATATTCCATTATAGTGCGAGGGGGTGTCCGCTTGCTGAATTATATGTCATTATTGTCATTTTACGATACAATTCTGATGATGTTCTGTGCTTAAATATTCTGTGGCAATATTGATTATTGCAGGATGCAAATATTTATATCGTGAATTCTTCAAGATTTTTATTATTCCGTGTTTTAAGCTCAATTATGATTCGAAAGGAAACGTGCTTCAAAAATGAAACAAAGCATTATAAACAATTATTTCTTTATTTACATCATTGTTAAAATTGCATGCAATTATAATATATTTTCCAACAAGTTATATGTACATAAATATTTACTTATAATTATCATAAAATAGGCTTCAGTATGCTCGTTTTTTTCACACCTACATGTGGAACATCTGCATGTGCAAAATTGGTAACCAAAATATATCTCAGCCAAAAAACTATACAAAATGTAGTTGAAAAAACTTCTTAAACATAAAATAATCTGAATTTCTTGAATAAATACTGATTACATTTTTCATATATTTCAAAGATTCCGTCGTAGAATGAATAAGAAAATATTTGTCTCACACCTTATCAAATGTGACTATAATTTAGGTGGCAGTTTTCTGAAACAAATAAGTAAAATTTGCTTCTAGAGAAAACAAAAACCATGACACACAACAAACAAAATTTTTGACCAACCACAGGTCTTACATTTTTGGAATTTGGTTTCAACTATTTCAAGTTCTTTGGGGTGTATCTACCAAATTCCAGAACAATTATTCAATAAAATGAGAATTACACTTTGATGTTCATGAGTTATGGATAAAAGGATGTTTATGGGGTCAACACTTATTCACGACAGTCTTTCAGTTATTATTACGATCAGAATTGTCACGTCACTGAAACACAATAACACTGTTTTGTCTAGGTAGGGGAAAAAGCATCCAGTCACAATAGGTAGACATAATCAAGTGGATTCCATCGATATAGATGATTACAGTCTGAAAAATGAAAAAAGTATCAATTTCACATATGAAATTATAGAAGATGAATATTGAAATATATTTCAAATATAAATAATGCTGATCAATCTTGCTGGGATAGACCATGATATGTTGATATACTGTGTGTATATCCCTTGTCGTTCCTAAAAAAAATACTCAGTAAAATATTCACGTGCTATAATCCATATCACAGTCAAGAGCCTTTTGTTGAATCATTATGGTCAGTAAAAACATATGACGTGGAAGAATCGTTAGATGGTGATGATTCATTTAGGACTGGATTTTCAAGCTGAAATTGCCTGATATAGTCATGATCATTGTGTAATGGAATCATATGAGAATCGTTAAATGATGGTTCATTTGGAAATAAATTTTTGGGTTGAAATTGACCAACATAGTCAGGTTCATTATGTAAATGAATCAGCTCAGATGATTGAGGCACAGCCTTTTTGTTCAGACGACTCTTAAGGGTCATTTCATTGAAATCAGAGGCTGAAAAATGATCACCACACAAGCGAAAATTAGTAATATTTTTGCTAGGACTTATTTCACAAATATCTTTCCAAGATTTGAGGGTAACAGGGTCTTTAGGGAAGCGAAAAAATCTTTTATTACCAACAAGTGAATTGCTGATATAGGAATTTTTGCAAGAAGGATATTTGCAAGAAAACTTAACATCTTTGTACAATGAAGCAGATGAAAGTAAAGCCATTTTCTTAATTTAATATAACGTTAGAGACAATAAGATTTATAGAATTGAACTTTGTATAAACATAAACATCAAATCTCACCTAGCGCCCTAATCTTCAACATCATGTAATACCTGAAAAAAACTCATTCAATCACCAACTAATCACCTGCAAAAATATCATATCATTAGCATAATCTGAATTCTGGAAAAAAAAGTTTCATTATATCACGAAGAGAGCACCTGAAAAGAGTTGAAATATTTTATCCCCGGCATCAGCTGAATCCTGAAAAGGAAATTTGGACCGGAAAGTTTTTTAAAATTACCAAAAAAAAACTTATCTTCACATGGAGATCATATTAATACTAATTAATATCACAACAATTATTGCAACCGTCTAGAAAATATCACATATAACTTTTCAACAAACACATTTATGAAATTATGCTTGGTTATGCCAATTTCATTTATCAATGTCATTCGTCATTCCATAAATGTTCTGTCATTTATGTCATTCATCCATTTGAACATATCTACGACATACGTTTCCTACATCTCCTTTTCTAATCAAAGGACAGAACGAGCTTAGTTGGGGACGTATGTCCTTGTTTCCACTTTTCCTACTGTCGCTTCACCCCCCTGGGGTCGGTATTATGAAACTATTTTGACAATTAACTTGAAGTTTCACAATACTGGCCTTAAGTCAATGCACATATGCGTTACTTTTTGGACTCTTCTCCTAGTAATCTATGGCCATAAGGAGCCTACTCATGGATTTTAATTGAAAAATTCCAACAAGAAAAAGAAGGCAAAATTCACTTTATTTATCAGGTTATGACCTTTCAATCATTGTTTTTTTCAATGAAGAGAGTCTGGTCTTTATTCAAAACCTATTCGCAACTACTGCTAAGCGATACGCCCTCTGGCGATAGAAGTTCGAACACTTCCAAGCTAGTAGTTTTTCGACGTGCCTGTTATTCTAACGTAATTTTCTTACTTTTGGAGTTCATTTTCGAGCTTTTGTGTTGTTCTCTGAGTTGAAAATGCGGTATACCGATAGTGTTTGTAATATTCATCAATCGATTCCTTTCTTTCCGATTGAAATTTTCGATTGCATTAATTCGAAATGGCATCCTCCCGAAATGACCATTGTTGTGAGCCTCAACTCAAAGTTATTCATGGTCTAAGAAGGAAGGATCATCTAGTGCCTCTAGTTTTAATTTTTTCCAAAGCCAAATGAAAGTAAAGTTAATTTGGAAACAGTATTTGGCAGGGAACTCAATGATAGAAGAAAGGCCTAGCTTTAGAAATTGAAGATTGGAAAACAGGTCACGAAATACATGAAAGAATGTTCACTGCATTTCTCTGATGTTTATTTTCATAAAGGTAAATTACCTACAATGTATTCATTTCGACACAACTTCATATCATGATGTGTGAATAAAAATAAGAGAACTTTGAAGAAAAATGCTGCAGAGAAACTACCGAGCACTTCTACAACTACCTAATTCACATACTACACAAAATCATATTCTAAAAGAGTGATCTGGTTGAAAACCTGACAAAAACCAGATATACTGTTAGAGTTGATAACAACTGAAGTTATTCATATAAATACATTCATATTTTACATTTCTATATCGGTAGGTTGAACCGGCTGTGACATTTTTCATTTTGTATGTATGTATATCTTGAGCTGCTGGGATATGAAAATAAAATCAATTATATGTCTATCTGTTTCCTTTTCTTTAGAAATACGATGCAAAAGAACTAAAGCAGAAAATCTGTTTTCATTTTATTGATTCACTCGTTTGTAAACAAAGAACAAGTCATAACATTTGGACTCATTCTAGATTTACCACATAATATAGCCTGCATTCAGCACCTCTTCACATAAATAAGAGTCCTTAAATTACTTATCGAGGTGCCTATTTTTCCAGAATTTCAAGTAAACTTAGATATTGGTTCATTATGATCCACCAAGCAACATACACTAAAATAACACCGAAATTATCCTCCAGGTAAGATTTAAAGTACGATTTTATATCGTGATCCAAACGAAAAGTTCCTTCTCAAGAAATCTTACACAAAATTATAATAATTTCTTTAAATATTCAAGTTCTGCTTAATAAATATTAGTTCTCCACCACATTTCTAGGGTTTGTTTACATAAAACTACTAGCTTGGACAGGTTCCAAATTTATCCGTTAGGGCGCTGGCATCTTCGCAGAAGTTCCCAATTACGTCTGAAATCTGTGGCTCCTAGACCATAGACCTAAATTACAAATTATATCCATGATTTGTGATCATTAGGTTAGGATCGTAAAAAATATATTTTAATTATATTTCCGAAATAAACAACCATGGATTTAATATTGAAAAGTTCGCGGTCTCTCTTCTGTAATTATTATAAAAGTCTGGCTCCTAATATGGTAACTCAAACAACGTTATCTCCTTAGTTTCGAACTAATAGAATCTTGTTACAGTATATTCCTGTTCGTCTATCTGGTTATTTCAATTCCCCACTAGTGAAAGATGTGGATATCAAAACCAAATATGAAATAACCGAATCACCAGAAGATTGGAAGTATGTAGAAAGAATTTTACCACCTACAACAGTTCCTAAACTCCAAGAAAGAGAAAATTATTATTCTGCTTTCAAACCACAGTTGGAAAATCTGAAAGATCAACCATTTTTTATATCTCGAACAAAAAACCATATGATACCAGTGTACTTAACAATAAAACAAAGGGGTGTAAGAAAATTGACTACTGTTCGCAAAATTCAAGGAGATATATGGTTACTAGGTAACAAAATTGAAGAATTCATTCAACCAATGAGTAACAAACCAATAAGGATGCAAATCAATGAATTCATCGGAAGTATAACGATAAATGGTGATTATGTAAATGCATTAAAGTATTGGCTACAAGAGAGAGGCTTTTAGGGAGAAATAAATAGATGTATATATTGAAAATAAATTACCTTGTACAATCAGGTGTAAATTTACTTCCATAATTCATAGAATTATGATGACTAGGTGCAGGTCATTCTATAAATTCAAAAATAATTTAAATTCATTTATTGAAGCATTTGTTTTACCACAGTAAAATCAAGAACTAGAAGACTTATGAAAGAGAAATTATTCTTGATAAAACTCCACAAATATTTCTTTATTATCGGTAATGCTTAACAATATTTCTTATTTTAAAATGTATTCTTGAACATAAATTTAGGAGTGAAACCACACTCTACAATCTCATTCTAAAATATGTCATAGTTTTTAAATTAGTATTTGGTATCTCAAAAAAGATATCTGCAAAAGGTGAAGTTTTCTTAATTAAATGAAAGCAATTATATCACAGGGAGATTCATAGGTTTTTTAATTGATAATTTATCATATATAATTTCACTTTGTTGAATCGAAAGAAAATTCTATTCATATTTTCCCTGTGTCTAAGTTAATTTCATGTAACGGAGAAATAGAAATTTGTTTCCTTCAAGGCTTTCAGCTACTTCTTAGCTTCAAAATAAATTCATCAATGGTAGGTTCAAGCAGTCAATGGACTATAAATGAAGACATATTGCAGAAAAATCTACTGTGATGTTAAATTTCATCACATTAATCTTGCCACAAGATGCAAGTTAAGGGATGATATCTGATCACGTCAACAATCTATAACACCTGAAGCAATATACACTTAATTTTGAATGAATCATATCGATGGGTAGTGAATGAATTCAATTTCCACAATATTCTTTATCCATGAATGACAATTGTTTCACCACACTGTAGCCTAATCATGTTCTACATTTGAACTGATACTGTGATGGAAATCGAATTTATTTACTACACATTGAAAAATGCATTCCCATCAAGGAAAGATCAAATCACATCAAATTGTTCAAATTCAAAAAACATCTTGAATACTAGAACTGATGGTAGATACAAATTCGTATTCAACTGAATCTTAGGACAACATATCAGTATAAATAATCACTATTCAAACTGCCCGAAGAAACATCTTGGCACATTTTCATCTCGCTCATATCATTAGCAAGTGCCATTAAAATATCCAATATAAGCTCTTTACTCAAATTCTTCAGTTTTGGCAATTTTGCGACCTTCGTGAAGTGATGTACTATCAGATCCAATGCGTATTTTTTCATATCACTGGCTTGCATTTTGTCAGCAGCTTCTAATATTTGAATAACATTCTCAAAGGTGACATTCATCTCCAAATTCTGCTTACAAAAGGTTTGTAATCTGTTGTTAGCGAAACTGTAGAAAAATGGCGCGGAAAAAAGGTAGAGGGAGTCTTCAGGTGGCATATTGACATCACCATAGTATATGTATCGAAGAAGGGAATCGAATGACTCTTTGGAAGGAATCATCTCTCCAATTTGGATCTGTAAATGTTTGTCATGATTTCTCAAGTTCTTAACAATAATTTACAATAACTAAAAACAATCTACTACAGTATGTTCGCAGATATTCCAAAAACATTTGGGACACTACAACATACACAATTGTGAAGCTAGATTCAGGTATAATGGGCCCCATACACTATGCGATATCCTGCAGTAAGGCTGTCGACGTCAGCTCCATAGACAAGATCCGCCCATGCGGACTGATTGTGTGTGGCGAGCGCAGAAGAAACGTTAACAGTAAACATTAATTAATTAACCACTTCACAATGGATTTCCGCCAAGTAAACATAAATGAGCTTTATTTTGGTTCCGTGAAGCAATACAGTTCTAGAAATGCGCAGAATCGGGGCGCTGTTGAAGCCCGATTCTCAAATTGAGTTCGGGTTCTCATCGGGATCGTAAGAGTAAGAAAAACTTCCATTTGTGTACAATGGCAGAAAAGAGGAACGTTAATTATGATTTATTGTCTGTGGTAAAATTGAAAAATATGCGAAAGTCCCTATCGTAGTTAATATGTAATATTTTTTCTGAGGATACTTGCGTCCGCTTTCATTTTTTGTTGTGAAAATCATTTTTCTTCATCATTTCAAAATGAACCAAAAATCTCAAGTTGAAGGGTTAACGATCCACGTGCGGAAGAAACCAGATCGCCACGTATAAGAACTTGTAACAGTAAAAATTATAGTATGAATGGGGCTTGACGCTTACTTCTCCAACTAAAGCAGGCTTGTCACTTGATTTTGTGGCTATGTGTTCCAAACGATTTTTGGATATTAAATTTTCCTCTGAAGAGTACCACAATAATATCAAATAATTAATTATAAAATGAAGGGCCATGTACAGCAATTTAGGGGGCGAAGTGATTAAACCTAATCGAGGGATACTTCTAGAATCTATAGATGCTAGATATATTGTCACAGAGCCTTCTTCAGAGATAATAAGAGAAGGTTGTGGTATAATGTATGTTGAAAAAATCAATTCCAATGAGAATTTGGACCGACTTTATATCTTTAAAAGCTGTCAGCGACCAGAATTGATGAAGAACTTTTCCATGCTGAATATTTTGAAAACTGTCAGCAATTTTGAAAATATTTCATATTATTTCCCAACATCTCCGAAAATTATAATCCGCTCTAACTGAAATTGGGTACACTGTTATGAAATATGGGGTTCAAAGGACTGTGCGAAATTTATTGGAAATCAGATGAGTCGTTTCTAGAGTTTTTTCTTTATTATTGTGACGAGTACGGTCCTGTCCGTGCGAGTCTTCCAGAAAACTCCAGATGTCTATGCGTCATCCGCCTGTCTAGAATCTTCTCGCAATCTCTAGAAGTTCCACGAATAATATAAGAACGGGTGCGGAGCAGCACAGGGAGTCATTCAGCGGAGTTATTCGAAGCGGAAAGTGATCAGTGAAAATAAATAGTGTGGAAATAAATTGTGCATAGACTTTGATAGAATTAGTTGTTGAGTTATTTGTTATTCGTGTAAATAAATAGTTTAATTATTCTGGACGTTTTGACAAATCAAGAAAACGTTACGTTATTATTTCGATGACACGATCATCAAGAAATTTCGCACAAACTTATGCATCAGCATGCACTACTATTAGGTGTACAACTTTGCTCCCGCCGTTTTCATATCGGGGGCAGTAGTAGTGTGTAGTTGTCAACTATCCCGGTTGGCCATGACACATTGACACATTTGAAAATGTTAGGTTATAGTCATTTTCCTGTCAGATAACTACGCAACGTTGTCCTCTCTACATAGAGGTCCCAGTAATTACGTATTTATCAACATATTTATTTACAAAAATCTGAGATTTTCATCCAACGATTTATACTGTGAAAATTTGCGCAAGAAAATAATTTTGGCTGCAACATGTTATTGTTCACATAAAATTTTGCGTTCATTTGCCCTTTTGTAAAATTGTAACCCATTGATTTTATAATTTTAAAGAGTGATGTCTGTCCTCCGTCAGATTCTAAATATAAATCGCTATAAACACCCAAATTCCAGGGTTTAAATCAAACAGTCAGTTAGGGCCATTAAACGAGGATTTCGTGACGGTGCAAGATGATTTTGTACCTAAACCTTGGTTATGGACTTAATATATAGTTTTGTGATACGGTGCAAGTGGCCCTAAGAGGGATGCAAACTGTTCGAAATATTTTGGGTCCGAAATGAGGTCCAAATGTTGTCAAAATACGGCTTTGTTGTCCCACTTCAGTTTTCGCCGATAGATGCCGGCATCGGTAAATCCGCCAGATAAAATCTTAAATATATTCGGAAGTTACCGACATGTCATATCAAAACTAGTCAAATCAAAGCTTTTTTTGGAATATCCGAGTTGGACCATACATTATTCTCAAAAGTCAGAAAAGCGAAAATATAATATGTAAAAGTTTCCATATTTTAAGAAATAATTTCATCGGATCTAATAAAGATTCATTTTCATTTAGCGACATAATTGTATGGACTCGACAAAGCGTCTTTAGCGCCATCATCGTTTACAGAGCCAAGTAGGACAATATTTGACAATTCTAAGATCGCGTTTCGGACCTAAAATTTCAGTAGGTAATGGCATTGTATATTTATACATTGGTAATGGTAGGAAATTGTCGGCACCTGATATATTCTATGCATCTTTCATCTAAGGTACCTGCATATACATTCAGTGACTTTTGTACTCACCCTGACAGTGTTATCAGACGGCATAAATGATCTGAACATCGCCTCAAAGTATCCACATCTTGCCGCCAAAATAGACTTATGTGCAGGTATGATGTGGTTGTCCAAGATCAAATCGATATCACAAAATTCCTTACCAGTCGCGACCAAAAACATAGCCATGTCTTGTTCTAGTGACGAACCATTCGTATTAGACTGCTGTTGATCTGTTGGGTTACTTGTCCTATTTTGGGGTTTCTGTTTTCTGCGAATGATCTCTACCATAAGTCCGCGTTCGAGATCCTCGAATTCGGTACTCATGACAATCTGATTGTAGTTCGATTCTTTGACTATAAAACGGAGGCAATGTTCTTTAATAAATTTGAGTTGTAGTTGATCCGCGTTGTGGAGTGCCACCAGTACATTATTCAAACAGATTGTTGCGTTAAGGTATTGTATGCAAAGGTTTTCTAATCGGACCATATTGTACTGTACCGCTAACCTGTTGGAAAAATGGTTCCAGAAAATTTCACCAAAGGATTCACAAATAATAATTTAATCATGCAATATCGATTTTCCAGCCACATGTCTCACTTCCAATAATTTGTGAATAATTGCCGTTTTGAGTCCGTTTGTATAATCGAAACTAAAGTATTGGATTAACTGAACTCTACATCCCTTCCAAATAGGTCTCAGGCATTTTTGCGCTGCTCTGGGGAGCAGCGTGCTATCGTTCTGTCCAAATGTCTGTAATGTTCGAATTATTTCCCGAAAATGGTCTCAAACGACTAGGTTGGACTCACTGATGACGAATCCGGTGTCAAAATCAATTATGTCCGGCCGGCCGTTCTTAGGCACGGAGTATCCTATCGACTTGAAACTTTCAGGGTGGGTTGCTTTTCAAAATGCGACGGTTGAGTTCATTAACAGACAAAATCGGCAAAATGTTTTCGAAGTAATAGTCAATTGAAATTTTGAGGTTATTTCGTGATATTTCTACTGCAGCTACCGGATTGAAACTTGACACTTAGTTGCAGCATATCGACACGCAATCTCTCGAAGAATTTTGTTGAGATCGTGCAGTAGTAAATTTTGAAAAATTAATTTTCAAAATTTTAGAACAATTCGAAGCATATATTTCAAATTTTCACATATTCAGTATTATGCGATCTCCTGATCATACTATCTGTACGAACCTTCGAGGTGTCATTTTTCGATAAAGTACTAATCAATCTAATCTGTGTTTTTGGAAATATCGGAAAAATAAAATTTTGAATGGGTATATCTGCGGAATGATTCGGTCTCCGCAATTGAAGTCTAAACCTACTCTACAAATACTGAGTTTTTAAGCTGTTTCTTCCAGAAATTATCGTGTTTACCCACCCAATAATTCCGCAGATATACCCATTCAAAATTTCATTCTCCCAATATACCCAGAACTACAGATTAGACCGAATTGAAATCCAGTACTTTATCGAGAAATTACAGTTTGTAGGTTCATACAGAATATTCTGAGGATAATGATCAGAAGATCGAGGAATATTTGAAAAAAAAATTTGATTTTTTTTTTCAAATTGTTCTAATTGCACGATCATCACGAAATTTTGTTATAAAATAACTCAAAAAACCTAGAATAGCACTGTCGTGAAATCGGCAGCTTTTGAGCGCATGTTCAAATTCGATGCCTAAGCGGCCATCTCTTCACGTATTGACCCCAGCAAACGCACTTTTGGTGGTCTCCTTTAAACATGCGCACAAAAGCTGCTGATTGCACGTCAGTTTTTCTAGGTTTTTTCATCGTTGTAATCGATTATTGTATCCATAAGATTACTGAAAAAATTCAATCGCCATCAAAAAGTTCAATTTTCAACCAGAAAACGATCTTTTGAATTTTGCTCCCCTCGTTGGCTGTTCATATGGCTGAAACTTTGCTGCGTTCCCTGACGTATCGGGTCATATACACTCTCTCACTCTTATCGTGTACCTTTCTCTCTTGAGTCGACTGCATCGATTGTAGAAACGTGCCGTGACGAGTGAAGTAGGATGCGATCTCCCTCGTTCAACCCAATTTTGACTTGCGTCTCGATTTTTCTATTTTAACTACCAAATTATTCAGAATTCACGAATTGTTGAAGACGTGTGTGATAGCAAACATTATGATTTTGTATCGAAATACAATCAGGAAAACATAAAGATATGATATTTCGTGTTACATGCAAGAGACCTATTGTTTATATTGATAAGCAAAAAATCGATATGACAAAAGCTAGGGTTAGTTAAAAATGAAAACTGATCAGTGTTGTAGACATTGGACTCTCGATTGGACAACGAACAAACCCTAGGTTTGTTCGTTGTACCTGCATGAACTGCACTAACAACACTATCTCCACTGATACTGTTCGGTGTGTTTTGTTGTGAACTTGCACTCTGTTCGTTGCAGAAATGTTAGGAGTTATTGTAGTCACAGAATACTTGTGAAATGAGGTTTCCTCCTGTTATAGTTATAATTGAATATAATTCATAATCATAGACATCTGATGTTGTCCCTGGTTCCTGGTTGAACGTGTTTCATTCTGTATGTGTAGTTATTTTTGGAAGAAATTAATTTTGAACATATCGTTATTCAAAATGGAGTTTTTTTTCCGTGACGACTTTACGACAAATTGACATTACCTCGAAAATGGTAGGTAGCGAAAACAAAAGCAGGATAGAATTGTGTCATCTTGGATTTGCGTAAAATCATCTATTATAAGCTACCTCTTTTGCTAGGGAGATTCGGGTATTTGGGTAATCGGAGATTCTTTCTTATTGGCCAACGACGATCACGTGATCTTCGTCAGCCAATAGGGTGAAGTTCTCGACCAATAGGATGAATCCCTGATTACCCAAACACCCGAATCTCCCTCGCACAAAAGGCCCCTTTATATATTTGTATTCTGTGAGAATCATACATCATAGAGAAGATCGAACTACACTAACTCTAATCATTCTGTTATCTGTGAATACACCCATAATGCAAGTAAAACATGAATCAATTCCACACGATGGACGAAAAGCCCCCGTCATAGTTACGGTTATCCAAACTGAGATATAGGCAAAGGATAATCTGTCAATTTGGATAACGGTAACTACAACCGGAGCTTTTGGTCCATTGCTTGAAATCGCTTATAGTGTGCTCATCAAATCACGTTATTTCAAGTCGACGTCTGGTGTCCCGCAGGGTTCCCATTTGGGGCCATTGCTTTTTTTAATTTACATAAATGACTTGATAAAATGCTTCAAAATATGTAAGATATTACTCTTTGCTGATGATCTGAAAGTATTTTACAGAGTTAGGTGTGAGAATGATTGTATAAATGTTCAACAAGATCTAGACCGATTAGTTCACTACTGCCATACCAACTTTCTTTACTTAAATCTCGACAAATGCCAAGTGACTTCTTTCACTCGAAACAGGAATATCATTTATTTCGCCTACAAACTGCGAAACGCTGAATTGAGACGATCCAAGCGTGTAAAGGACTTAGGAGTAACATTCGACTCGGAGCTGAGATTCTCTGCGCAAGTGGACTGTTTGGTGAACTCGTGCAATGCGATGCTGGGTTTTGTGATGAGGCAGGGTCGCCATTTTATAAATCATCAAACTTTAATGTCACTATACTATTCATATGTTTTTAGTAGGTTGAATTTTGCTTCTGTTGTGTGGACCCCATTTTTCAAAACTCATATTGAACGTCTAGAAAAAATTCAGCGAAAATTCTTGCGTTATTTGGCCTTCAAGTGTAATTACATTCTCAACAAGGGAGACCCTGAAAATTATAAATTGAGACTTAAATTTTTCAAAATGCTCAGTCTCGAGGACAGAAGAACAGTCGGCGATGTAATATTCATCAGTAAATTGATCAGCAATCAGCTGGAATGTCTCGATGTCACCCATAGATTGCAATATTACACCCCCATACGGAGATTTAGGCAGTTCGACACATTTTACTTATCAACTAGGAATACTTGTAGCGCACTGAACTCCCCAATCTATAGAATGCTAAAACATTGTAATGAGTTTAAGGATGAGGTGGATATATTCTTTCACAATGCTGGTTCTTTGAAGAAAATAATGAAAAATCACTTCCTCACAACCTATTAACCATTCATTATCTGATTGCTAATCGAATTATTTTTTTCACCAAAATTATGCCTGTTACCTGCACTTGTGAAGATGTACTGTTGTTATTTGTATTTTATTATTTAGATATAGGAAATCGGATTTAATTTATGTTTCTGTTTGAATATTTTTTCTTTCTAATCTGTGAACACATTTTATTGGGTATTGAATTACCTGTATGTGCTCCATAAGTGAAATAAATAAATAAATAAATAAATAAATAAATAAATAAATAAATCTGTGATCGTACGTACAAATGATGACAAATGAAACAACACGCAAATTCAGAATATATATTTCCTTGTATTTTCATCTTGCTGTCGTCACTTTTTTTGCAGATGAGTACACCATGTTTTTTACATCAGGACTATATCCAGCTTCACTGAGAATTGAAAGTCAGTGGCGTTAGTGTAGTTCATGCAGGTATAAAACAAAAAAACCTCAAATTACACGAAATGAATAGGGGTGTTCGGCAATTAAATGTCTGTTCACTCGATTTCCTCTAACGACTTAGATTGATAGAAAGCATTAAAATGCTGTAAAATTTTGAAGTTCAGAGGTGAATGAGCAGAAAGATTGGACAACCGAACGCCACAAGTATATCATCTGTATGTTTTATCTACCTGTAAACGTCCATCATCCTCAAGACTATTCTGTTGCTGAATGGATCCTCGTCTTTTTTAGCCTTCTTCGTAGGATCAATACAATCCATATAGATATAATTCAAAACCATCTCGAATGCCTCAGGATCGGCATCAGGTAACTTGACTTGAATGAGAGGTGTATCGTTGAACGGCACTTGCGTCGTACCAAACAATTTTTCCAGATGTTTATCCCTATTCTCTTTCGCCTGTCTGATCTTCGTCCTCAGATACTGCGATCTGGCGGCTACCAGAGCCACGTGACCCAAAATCCTGGTTTCATCGGCTCCGATCAAAAACTGTAGATCGCAAAATTGACGGGTTTCGAGAATCTTGCCAAAATCGTCATGGAGCGTACATTTCGGATAGCTAGAGAATTGGAAACGGTACATTTCCCCGCTTCTCACGTTATTATCAACTGTGCCGCCAAATATGAACATCGCATCACCAACCACGGCTGCTGCATGGAATAGGCGACCTGGAAAAATACATATTGTGACGAGTACGGCCCTGTCTGTGCTAGTACATTCTATAAAGCCCCCGACTTCTATGAGTCACCCGTCTCGCTCTAGAGCGTTCTCGAAATTGCCAGAAATTCCACATGTGATAAAAGGGTAGGCGCGGAACAGCACAGGGACCAATTCAGCAGAGTGATTCGTAGCGGAAAGTATACAGTGAGAATAAATTAGTGTTGAAATAAATTGTGAACAGACTTTGATAGAAATAGTTGTTTAGTTATTGGAACAGTAGTGTGTAAATAAGTGTAAATAAATAGTTTAAATATTCGGAACGTTTTGATAAAACCAGAAAACGTTACAATATTCTCTCAGTAATAGTTAGGCTGTTTTCTTTCAACTGAACTGAGTAAACACACTTTTTTTTTGACAAAATGTATTGATTTCTAAGGGGAATCTGCTGCAGTATATTGAGTAGTTTTCGATTAATCTTGAGTTTTTGGTGAGCTTTAATGAGTATCTCAGGTTGAGTAAGCATGTAACAAGTGGTGTTTCGCAGGGCTTGGCCCCGACCTTTTCGCTCGCTTGTTCTAGGGGAACAGCGTGCTATCGTTTGGTCCAAATGTCTGTTATTTTCGATGATTGGGCCGAAAATAGTCTTAAACGACTAGGTTGGACTCACTGATGACGAATCCGGTGTCAAAACCGATTCTGTCCAGCCGGCCGTCACCACGATTACGGGCGTACGGAGGGTTCTATCAACTAGAAAATTCCAGGAAGGGTTCAATTTCAGAATACGAAGGTAGAATTCGAATCAGCCGGATAGTTTCGGACTTAAAGCCATTTGAAATGTTGAGGTTATTATCCTCATATTTCAGAAACTACTGAAGCGATTGGATTGGAACTTGGTAATTAGTTGAAGTATAACGACGCGTAACCTTTAACAAAATTTCGTTGAAATCGTATGGTTACTCAATTGAAAAAAATTTTCAAGATTTTTTTCGAAAAAATTTTTTTTTCTGAAACTATTGTTCATATTCGAGAAAAATTTCAGTTATACCTTGAACTTCATATTTCACAGCAGTGTACCAAATTTCAATTCGATACGAATATTAGTTTTGGAGATATTGGGAAGAAATGTGTAGAATTTCGTGGTTTTCTTCTCGATATCGTTGTTTTTTTCGGTATAACTCAAGAAATACTAATTCAATCGTGATGAAACTCCGCAGCTAGTTGGAAGTTTTGAAGGATAACATTTTGCGTGATTTCGTGTTATTTGAACAGTTTGAAAAAATTCTCAAATTTTTTTTTCTAAATATTTAATATTCTGTGATCTTCTCATCATATTATCCTGATTAAATTCTGTATGAACCATGATGTAAAAAATGCATGTTAATTCAAAGGACAGAATATAAAACTCTTTGTATTTTAATCTTGCTGACGTCACTCATTTTTCGGATGAGCACATCATGGTTCATACCATGATGTAAAAAACATGGTGTGAACCATGATGTAAAAAACATGGTGTGCTCATCTGGAAAATGAGTAACGTCAGCAAGATTGAAATACAAAGAGTTGTAAAGGGTTTTCCAATAAGAGGTGTCATTTTGATATTCAAATAAAAATGCCATTTTTTAATATAAATGATCGGATGTTTATTTCATCATAAAGAAGAAGCTATGGCGTTAATAGTGGAAAATAACATCAGGCAAATGACCACCACGACCGCGCTTACAGGGCCATATCCTTTTAATGAAATATTCCATAACCAAATCGCAAAGTGACTGCCCTATGTCCTCGATAGCCTCACGAATTCCATCTTTGAGGTCTTGAATCGACGCTGGGCTATTGGCGTAGACCTTCTCTTTCACGTGGCCCCAAAGGAAGAAGTCGCAAGGTGTTAAATCATAAGATCTCGGTGGCCAATTGTGATCACCTCTTCGAGAGATAACACGGTCTGGAAACTTTTCCCGTAAAAGATCAATGGTTTCGTTGCTTGTGTGGCCGTCTTGTTGAAAGTAAACGTTGTCCAGATCAAAACCATCCAATTCCGGCCATAAAAAATTATTAATCATTTCTCGATAGCGCAATCCATTCACCGTAACTGTTGCTCCAGCCTTATTTTCGAAAAAGTAAGGTCCAATGACTCCGCCGGACCATAAACCGCACCAAACAGTCACACGATGAGGATATTCAACAATAACTCTCGGGTTTTCCGAGCCTCAGATGCGACAATTTTGCTTGTTGACGAAGCCACCGAGGCAGAAATGGGCCTCATCACTCAAGATGATTTTTCGATGGAATTCCGGATCATTTTCATGCATTTCAACGACCCAATCAGCAAAGACACGACGTTGTTGATGATCGGCCGGCTTGAGTTCTTGTGTAAACTGAACTTTATAAGACATTGTGACGAATCGATAACGCCCCTAGAACAAGCGCCTAAAACATAAGCGTACCTTTATTTCCGATGGGAAAACAAATGAATGGTCGGTGTGCCGTTCACGTGGAAACAGTATTCGAAAAAAAAAATATGCAGAATCAGATGATAGTTACGACAAATTGCTTGTACATGCCCAGAGTGTTCCATTAGATCTGGAACTTGATATCGAAATTTCCTAGTCTTGATCTGTACTATTTCGGTATGGTTGATATGAACAGTTCGATGGCCTGAGATGACAATACCTGCCAAATTTGAAGCGAATTCGTTGAATGGTTCACGAGCATTCCGAAGGTTCTGCGAAGTTCAATTAATCACCCTGTATCTCACAAAATAAAGGGTTTTCCAATAAGAGGTGTTATTTTGATATTCAAAGAAAAATGCCATTTTTCAATCTGTGAGGTCTTGAATCGACGCTGGGCTATTGGCGTAGACCTTCTCTTTCACGTGACCCCAAAGGAAGAAGTCGCAAGGTGTTAAATCACAAGATCTCGGTGGCCAATTGTGACCTCTTCGAAAGATAACACGGTCCTGAAACTTTTTAAGGTCCAATGACTCCGCCGGACCATAAACCGCACCAAACAGTCACACGTTGAGGATAGAGAGGCTTTTCAACAATAACTCTCGGGTTTTCCGAGCCCCAGATGCGACAATTTTGCTTGTTGACGAAGCCACCGAGGTGAAAATGGGCCTCATCACTCAAGATGATTTTTCGATGTAATTCCGGATCATTTTCATGCATTTCAACGACCCAATCAGCAAAGACACGACGTTGTTGATGATCGGCCGGCTTGAGTTCTTGTGTTAACTGAACTTTATAAGCCTTAAGACCCAAATCTTAATGCAAAATACGGTGTAATGACGTTTGTGAAATGCCCAATTCCAAAGAACGACGGGGAATGGACAAACCTGGGTTTTCTTCAACACTTTCGACTACAGCAGCAATATTCTCGGCTGTTCTTGAGCGACGTGCACGGGTTTTATTCTTCACATCACTAACTTGTCCCAACAGCTCGAATTTTTCCACCAATTTCTTTGTTGCGGTCCGAAAAGGTGCTTCACGACGACCCAAAAATGTACGAGTTTTACGAACCGTCCCTGCCAAATTTTCACCATTTTTATAGTGAATTTTAATAATTTCAATGCGTTGTTGAAGCGTGTATCGTTCCATTTTTATTAATGGCGTAGTTTATACTTGTCAAATGTCAAAAAATGACAGCTTCAAAAGTGACATCTACTGAAATAGCGGGCTATTCATAATAACACCTCTTATAGGAAAACCCTTTATATTTTGTGCTTTCTTCTTCTTCTGTTCTTTTAGATGTCCTCGGCTGCTATGGCCATTCAGACAAGCTTTCCAATTATACCGTCTGAGCCTGTCGAGACAGGTCTCGGATAATCCAATACTCAGCCGGGGTTGTTAGGTGTGTCGAATGTTTCAGTGATACACAGACGTCTTTATCATATGGTTACAGTGGAGAGTTGTTAGAGAGGTAATTCCAACACAAAATAGGGCACAAACAAAAGGAAGGAGTTAGTACCAAACCTGTTCATTTTACAATTTAATTCCAGAGGATGAAAGGAAGTTCACCAGAACTTTAACGACACTTACGTCGTTACGGAATAGCATGTCATATATGTTCAAGGGAAGAGGGGCGCTCTTCTCTCTAAGGTTCGTTAAATCTGAATGTAACTTCTCAATATTATGTCATTTCTCGATGAAGCACTGAATTTAAATTCGATCTGATCTGTATTTTCGGAAATATTGGGAAAATAAAATTTTGAATGGGTATATCTGCGCAATTCTTGGGTGGATTTTACCCACTCACGAATTCGGCCTTCGTAATTAAGGTTCAGATTTGGGACTTGATTACGAAGGTCGAATTCATAAGTGGGTAAAATCCACCCAATAATTCCGCAGATATACCCATTCAAAATTTCGAATTGAAATCCAGTACTCTATCGAAAAAAAACCTAGGAAAGCACTGACGTGAAGGCAGCACCTTCTGCGTGCATGTTCAAATTCGTTGCCAAAACAGTCATCCCCTTTCAACATGCGCGCAAAAGCAGCTGCCTTCACAGGTGCTTTTCGAGATTTTTTCTAGTGTATATTGTTAATATATATCTGTAGCTGACGATCTTATGCGCTTGTTCTGCATACGCAAAATATTCCAAAATGTTCCCAAAGGCGTTGATCTCGATACAGGGTGATTCGGAAATATTCCAAAAATATACACCGGACTAGACTCTAATGAATATTTGCACCATCATGTCACACGGTCTTCATTTAGAGCTTAGGTCAAGTTATGAAAAAATCAACTACAAAGCTCACAGAAAACTATTTTCAATTTCTCTCACCACAGTTCATGTAGCTCGAATTTTTCTGACTGTAATGCATTAATCGACCGCAAGTTCGATATGCGGGTTAAAAGACTCCGTTTTCTTATGCCACGTAAGCACGGTTGGTTGGTTACTATTCTCGAGAGATATTACAATATTGCAGGTAGAATGCAGCCAATAAGTCTTAATCATGAAGATATCCCAGGAATGAAATATTTGGTTAATTTTAGCGACGTATTCAAGACATATCATAAGGACAAGTCCAAAGTGCGTGTAGAATAAAGTCGATTAATCTTCAGCATGGAGATATCCCAGTCAGACATTATTGGGTTAGGAATTGGTTTCACGGAGATAAAAGAGCTCCAGTAATATTAAATAACATAATCACAAGGACGAATATCCGTCGATAAATCAACAAATATTCTCCCTCGATCAGAGCTAATCATCCAATCAACCAAAACACCTACACCGAAGAAGCGGATCCAAGGAGAATGACCACAGCTGTTTCACAATTGTTATTGATAGTCAGGTCATCCTACCTTGGATAAACCGCAGAGGGATCTCTAGATACTTGTCACCTTTCAGATGGACCGCTGCAGTATAACAACGTACAGTGCGCCATCTGCCAGGAGCATCTTGCGAGTCCCACCTTTGAGTGCAGAATACTTTGATCGATGTGAATGACGTTCATCCTTTTGTCACATCAAGTCGCTGTAACTGCGATATTGCAGATTTACAAAAAACCGTCACGACATTGGAAACTGCGGTTTATCCGAGGTAAGTTGACCGGAGATCAATAACAATGGGGGTTTTTCCTGAATTTGGGTTATTACTGCAAATGCAAATTTGAACATAATTATTATCGGTTTGATTCACCATTTTCCCAAATTACCTTCAGAAAGTATTCAAAATCAGATTTCAAAATTGGGGTTTGGGATTTGCCAGGCATGCACGAAGTGTTTAGTAGAATAGCTTTTCTGCTATAGAATAATGAAATATTTATTCCTATTCTGTGGTACACCCGTGTTCTTTGTCAATATATAACTAAACAATTTCCGTTTGCGATTTGTCAGTAATATGACAGTTTGTGCTCTTCTTTTCCTATTCCTTGGTCGTTCTCTTCTACTCTTACCAGATCGAAGTATAGCTATCTCTGTTTTACTAAGCGAAGTAACACAGTTGACGTCCTTTTCTTTCCGAGAAAGCTGAATTCGACATTGCCATATCGTGCACTCAAGACAAATCCCTTTAAATGCAAATCCCCATTTTTATTTTTCAGTGTTAGGTGATCAAATATTTTTTTAAAAATATAATATTGAAATTATATGTTTGAAATGTGATGTTCTAAGGGTTTTTCATGAAAATTACTGCATTTTCGTTTAAAGGAAAAACTTCCATTGTGAAACAGCTGTAGTCATTCTCCTTGGATCCGCTTCTTCGGTGTTGGTGTTTTGGTTGATTGGATGATTAGCTCTGATCAAGGGAGAATATTTGTTGATTTATCGAGGGTTATTCGACCTTGTGATTATGCCATAGTCAGATATCGCGTTTTTCCGCGATCTGAAACAATTTTAGGCGCCTCAACAGATCACTTATGTGTGCAGAAGCCCTAAGATATATGAAACCCCGGTGTTTTCACTCTCTCTAGCTTAATTTTGCCCAGTAACGAGCATTACCTTTCAGGTCCGTAGCTAGGGTATGGCAATGCCTTACCTTGAAACAACATTGCCTACCGTAAAAAAGCAGAAGCTAAATAATCAGAAAATTCATACGATCAATGAAAATTTTCACTGCCCTACTTTCAATCTCCATTGTCATCTCCAGCTACGGCCCTGTAACCTATGTATTTGGCCCTCGGCCTTCCCTGAAATTTTCGAGTACCCTCTTCAGAAATAAAGAGATTGGAAGGCCAGGCAGACCTTAAATTAAACACGAATTCATATCGATGAGTCCAACCTAGTCACTTGCGATCATGTTCGACTCGAAAGCAGCAAATTAATAGATGCGCCGTATTTCCTGGAACATACACAAGAATTGGAGAATTATATCTTACCTGAAGGTACGAATGAATCCGGAACGGGATGTACAACCGACCATGTTTGAGAATCGAGATCGAAACAATGCAGATCATTCGACAAGGTACTGTCAGCAGCCCCTCCAAAAACATACAAATGTCTATCAAAAGCCACCATGGAATGTCCATATCTTCTTGCAGGAGGGGGTGGTGCACCTCTTAGAATGTGCTCAGTGGATATACGTGTCCATCTACAAAATGAGAGATATTGTCATCTTTTGAAGATAGAGAATTTTGAGGGGTGGCAGGTGGGCAAAGCCAGGTCTAGAAATGCGCTGAGAATTCATTTGACTACCAAAAAAAAAACCTGCTGGGTTGTGTTTATAGACTTCCTCAGAACTTCAGAAAGACCGTTCGGTAATTTCATCCGAAAATTGTTTATCAGTAAACAGGGTGTAACAGACTCGATGTAAAATATTTAAGGTGATAGCACAGATCATTTCCAACAAAAAATAACCAGAAAAGCACTGACGTGAAGTCAGCAGCTTTTGCGCGCATGTTCAAATTCGTTGCCAAAGCGGACATCTGTTCATGTATCCACCTGCATGACCCTGCAAGTTGTCCTTTGTCAATCAAGTATTGAATTTTAATTCGATCTTATTATTTGGAAAATATTGGGAATGGGTGTATCCATAGAATCATTGGGAGGATTTTATCCGTTCAAGAATTCGCCATTCGTAATTGAGCCCCAAACCAACTCTACAAATATCGAGTTTCTAAGTCGTTTCATCCGGAAGTGATGTGTTTATCCACCAAATGATTCCGCAGATATACTCATTCAAAATTTTATATTTCTAATATTTTCAAAAATATAGATACGATCGAATTGAAATCCAGTTCTTGATAAAAAAAATTACAGCTTGAGGGTTCATACAGAATTTTCAAGAAAAATTTTTTTTTTCGAATTTTTCCATGGATAATTCTTCTTATTGACACTGTTTATCTTCCAACCAAGTTTCATTTCGATCAGATAATTTTTTTTCGAGTTATTGAAAAATGAAAATTTCAAATGGCTGTAGCATAAAAACCATTCGGCAGATTTGGGCCATTAACGAACTCAACCGAGATATTCAGGATCTCAATCTAACCTGAGAATTTGAAGACTCTAGGTTCTTTCTTTCGAAGGATATAGCGCACACGGACGGCCGGACGGGCAGAATCAATTTTGACCACGGATTCTTCATCAGTGAGTCCAACCAAGCCAATTAAGACCAATTTCGGCTCAAAATTCGAAAATAACATTACAGAGCAAGCGCGTAAAAAATTGAATTTTCTTTCAAATTGTGATGATACGATCATCACGGAATTCTGCGCAAAGTTGTTCATCAGCATTTTCAAACTAGTTACCAAGTTTCATCACAATCGAATAAGTTTTTTTTAGTTATTCTGGAAAGAACAACTATGCTGAGGAAACAAAATTTTTTGAAAAGAAATTTCAGCCTTTCGGACGATTTGACGCATTAAGGCCAACGCTTTCTTATCGGCAACAACCCGGACCACTCCAAAACGGTCAAGTGGACGCTGTTCCATTCAGTTATACTGGTGGTCCAAGTAGTGACGTCAATATTTTTTTACATTCCTCACACCTGGGGGTATCCCCGCGATTTTTTTGTATTTTCGAGTTATAATTTTTTTGTGTTTTTCCAATTCATAACGACAGCGAGGTTTCAAAAATTCATACCTTTTTATGTAGTACCTACTTTGCAGATTTTTTTCTGTAACATGATCTCCCTGAATGTTGTTTTGATGAAAAAAAAAATAACTCAGCTTTCGGAAATCACTCAAAGCTTTTCAAAAAACACTGCAAATTTCACACAAGGGTTTATTATTTTCTTAGTTAAATAACCCAATATACCGTTGGTATCTTAAACAACTTAGAACCGAATGCGATGATTCATTTTCAATATTATTGGAAATTTGCAGCGTTTTTCTTTATATTTCAGGAACTACTGGTCGGAAATCATCCGGGTAAAATTTTTTATGTTTAGTTATGCAACAGTAATCAACGTTGGAGTTTCATGAAAATTCGGTGGTAAGTTTTCGAGAAATAATTTTTGTTTCCCTCCAACCCCCCATTCGAAGCCCTTAGGGTACACCGATCCTGCTGAAAAACTTGGAGGATCAACCCCGAGTGACACGATTTTTCTACCAAGTTTCAAGGATTTCCGTTCAGTACTTCCAGAGAGAAGCCCTGGACAACGGACGGCGGACGGACGGATTTTTTTTTATTCGTTCATTCAAATCTACATACTCCAAAACGTAAACTGTGAAATTTTCAGGGGGGGGTTAAAATTTGTTTTTAGTTGGTCGATTACTAAGGTTTATTTGATTTCATCAAATAATAAACCAAAAGGCTTGAAAGTTAGAACTTCAGTTTTCAGTGAGATTCACTCAAACATTCCATATCAATTTAAAAGTAGAAAAAAGAGTTTTCATAGTTTCTGCCTGAGTTTAAAAACTTTGCGCAGTCCTAAACAACAAAATTCATATGAAAAAAATAATACTTTAACGGGCATTTTTTGCTGTAATCGGCCATCGAAGGCGGATTGGCTCACAATCATTCTTATGGTAAATTAACCTTGAAAATAGAAATTTAGAGTAATTTTATTCGAAGTTCCTGTACAATAATTGTGGCTCGTGTTATTTTTACATTACGATACGGTGTGGAAAGATGGTTTAATATTCAAACTCCATAAATTTCTGAAATGTGGAAAAGTAATTCAATTGATCGAAAATATGTTATCTGACAGAAGACTCCGTGTTTTTGTTGATGATGTTAGTAGTAGGTTCAAAACTTTGAATAATGGACTCCCACAAGGATCAGTTTTAGCTCCCCTTCTATTTAATTTATATTTATGTGATATTCCAGCAACTTCTTCAGAGAAATTCATCTATGCAGATGATATTGCTCTGGCTTTTCCTCACTCTGATTTCAAAGTCATTGAAAACACTCTAAATACTGATTTAGAAATTCTGAAGAATTATTTTGTTGAGTGGCGTTTATGTCCAAATTCTAGTAAAACAGAAGTTTCTTGTTTTCATTTGAATAATCAACAGAAGTTTAAAACTTTGAATGTTACTTTCAATAATGCCGTTCTGAAACATAATTTCACTCCTAAATATCTTGGAGTGAAATTGGATACCTCTTTAAATTTCAAGGCCCATTTGGAAAACTTACGCATGAAGTTGAAATCTAGGAATAATATTCTTCAAAAACTAGCTGGTTCTTCATGGGGGGCTGACCCTAAAACTCTCCGTACCGCAGCTTTAGCTTTGGTTTTTTCTGTTGCTGAATATTGTTGTTCGGTTTGGTTTAATAGCGCTCATGTGAGTAAAATAGATGTACAGCTTAATGTTGCTATGAGAATTATTAGTGGGACCATAAGATCTACTCCTTTACAGTGGTTACCAGTTCTCTCAAATATTGTACCGCCCCATATTCGTAGACAGGTTGCAGTGATAAAGTCTTGGGATAAATATCGTTCCTTTCCGAATTTATTCCCAATCATGTCTTATATTCCGGATTCTAAAATTGCTAGATTGAAATCTCGTAAACCTTTATGGATCAACGATTTTCTTTACACCAATAAAAGTGACAAAGAAATTTGGCGTTCGGAATGGAATTCGTGTAATGTTTTTAACAAAGGTTTGATCAGCGATCCTTCAGAAAAAGTTCATGGTTTCAATCTTCCTAGGAAAATTTGGTGCATTTTGAATCGACTTAGAACCGGTCATGGTCGCTGTAATAGTTTCCTCTTCAAATGGAATTCGGTCGAAAGTCCAAGGTGCGAGTGCGGAGAAGAAGAGGAAACAATAGAACATTTAGTAAATACTTGTCCAATATATAAATTTGACGATGGTTTCGAGGCAATTCATTCGGTGTCTGATTCTTTTTTGAGATGGATTGCGAACTTCAAATTAATTTAATGAGTACTAAATCATTTACTAGTTCATATTAGTTCTTTCGTCTCCTTTTTTGTTTTCAGGTATGTTTTCAAGATTTCGATCTGCATCGCATAGGAAGGAGGAAATTTTGTCAATGAAAAAGAAGCCCTTCAATAAAAAACAACAATTTCATTACACTAATACGGGGAGACAGAGTTTTTTCTGAGGTTTTTATCTGTGCTCTTGTATCATACGTAAAAATGTATGGTACCCCGTTGACATTTCCTCAGCTAATACTGTTATGACACAAATTGTTTGATATAAAAAAATGTAAATGCTCATCTCAAAAGAATATATATATTAAGATGGATTGGGCGTGCAGGGCCGATCCAATGGCCTGCGCGTCGGCCAGGCCTGAACCCCATCGATTCTTTCATTTCGGGATTTTACAAAGAGCTGGTGTAAGCAACGAAAAGCAACAAAAAAGTAGAATCAAGACAAAAACTTTTAGATGCGG
The DNA here is from genome assembly GCA_958510865.1 of Myrrha octodecimguttata. Classification (NCBI taxonomy): domain Eukaryota; kingdom Metazoa; phylum Arthropoda; class Insecta; order Coleoptera; family Coccinellidae; genus Myrrha; species Myrrha octodecimguttata. Next base: position 44,486,038 of record OY294058.1, on the reverse strand, counting down.
AAGGAAAAAAAACAAAATCGTTGACGATTATGTATTCAAAATGGAGGAAAGTATTTTGAAGATTTATTGTAATGAATGGTAATTTTCCAGTAATTTGTGCTTTAATTTCTCATCCAAAAGCAAGTAATTTTACAACTACCAATTTTGAAATATGCTCACATTTTTAGTCAGTAGAGAGACCAAAATTATTGTGAAAATTACACGGATTACAGTTAGTTTGCAGGAACTTCAATTCAAATTATTTTAAAAACACATTTTTGAGTTTAATTTACCATAAGAATGATAAAAAGTGGAAAATTAACTTTGATCGTGTTTCAATGATTTTTAGCCTATCCGCCTTCAAAGGCCGATTACAGCAAAAAAGGCTCATTAAGTACAATTTTTTTATGATTTTGGTAGTTTAGGTCCGTGCGAAGTTTTAAACCTAGCCAAAAGCTATGAAAACTCCTTTTTGTATTTTTTAATTGATGTTCAATGTTTGAATGAATCCAACTGAAAACTTAAGTTCTAATTCTCACCTTTTTTGAGTAACTTCAGGAAGCTGAATTCTGCAAAATAGCTAACACATAAAAAGATAATAATTTTGAAACCTCGATGGCATAATAAATCGGAAAAACATAAAAAAAAAACTATAACTCGAAAACTACAAAAAATCGCATAACATACATAGGGTATTTTTGGATTCCCCAAGGTGTGAGGAATCTGAAAAAAATTATTGACGTCACTACTCGGACCACCCTGTATAGAAAGAATAAAATTCCGGTGTGGCGTGGGCTCGGCTGTTGCGAATAAGTGAGCGTTATGATGCGCGACCTACCCTGAAAGTTTCGAATTCCTAGCCTGCTCTGTTCGACAGTTATCTTGTCCACAGACGGACGGACAGAATCGATTTTGACACTGGATTCGTCATCAGTGAGTCCAACCTGGTCGTTTGAGACCGATTTCGGGAAAAAATCTCGAAAATTACAGACCTTTAGACAATAGGAAAGATCGCTGTTCCATAGAACATGCGCGAAAAAAAAGGCCTTGAACTATTTCCTCGAACCCCAAATATCAGTGGTTTTGTCTTTTTTTGGAAACTAACCTAATTTGCTCCGGAAAAGAGATGAGTATATCTCCGGAATAAAAGAAGCTATTGTAGAATGGAAGTCTGAAGTCAAATATCTCGGAATCACTCTAGATAGTAAACTTCTGTGGAATGAGCATGTTTTACTGCTAGTAAAGCGATAAGGGCTTTAATGGTGTGCAGAAGATTATCCGGTAAAACTTGGGGTTGTAACCCTAAAATACTGCGATGGATGTACGTCATGATTGTAAGACCGATAATAACAAACGGGGCAGTAGTCTGGTTTGCTAAAGCAGGGCAGATAAGCACGAGGAAAATACTCAATAAAGTAGAAAGGCCTGTGTTTGCATCACTGGAGCTATGAGAACGTGCCCGACTAGAGCACTTGACGTCATCATAGATATCAGTCCTCTACACCCAGTGATCAATGAAGTAGCCCATGAAGCTATCCTTAGAATCTCTAGGGAGGGTACAGGTAATGAGAGGATTAAAAGTCAGAGAGCCTGGTCCTCTCTGAACAAGTACATCTCATCAGCGAGCCTACCTAGTGATATTATGATTAAAAAACTAAGCATAGAGAAGAACTTTAACTCAATGCTATGTAAAAGGGAAGAATGGGAAAAGGAATACACTACCCAAAACTTCAAAGCAAATACCGTTAAATGGTATACAGATGGTTCTTAAACCACGATGGGGGCCAGCGCTGGAGTATACGGGCCTAGAACCAAGTATAGACTATCGCTAGGCTCCTACTCGAGTTTTTTTCAGGCAGAAATACTTGGAATCGATAAATGCATAGACATAAACCTGGAAAAAAACTATCAAGGGTGTGACATAGTGATCCATTCTGATAGTCAGGCTGCTATCAAAACACTGGACTCCTATGTCATCGACTCAAAGCAGATATGGGAGTGCCGAAGGAAACTCAATGAAGTAGGCAAGAATAACAAGGTCTCCTTAGACTGGGTTCCTGGGCACTCAGGAATCAAAGGAAATGAAAAGGCTAACACTCTAGCCAGAAAGAGAGCACAAACGCTGCCTACTGGCCCAGAACCTTTCTGTGGTATAGGCGAATGCAACTATAAGAAAGAGTTTTTGGAGAAGGAAGAAAATGAAAGAAAGGCACTCTGGAGGATTCTCCAGGAATGGAACACTCTAAAAATTTCCTTCGGAACTTTGAAATTACTAGGTCCAAAAATCATTTGGATTTCAGTAAGAACAAGTTACGCCCCCTCACTGGTTTCCTCACAGGACACTGTCGCCTAGGGAAGCACATGATGAGAATGGGCTTATCAGAAACTGACGAGTGCAGATTCTGTGAGGAAGAGAAGGAAACTCCTGTTCACCTGATCACAGAATGCCTCGCCATTGTGAGCCTGCACAAGAAATATCTCGGACAGGAGCATTATAGGAGGAATGAGAATTTAGCCTCCTTGAAGCCCTCACAGATATTAGAATTCATAAGAGCTCTAGAGCTGGACGGCGAGCTGTAGGAACCGCAATGCGAAAACAGCTCTGACGAGGGGGCACGAAAGACCATAAGGTCGCAGTGGAATGTAACCCCTTACCAAACTATAAACTATATATCTCCGTAACGACAAGTCGTACAGCAATCAATCTACTCTTAATCGAAAAAGATCAGGAACTGGCATATATTTGTAATCTGTGCCTGCCACTACGAGCATTTTGTATTTCTACGACGCCCACTACCCGAATCTCCCTCGCAAATAGAATATGAACAGGATATTGTTATTCTATGATATGAACCATGATGTAAAAAACTCCGCACGTTGCAAAAGTCTCTGCTCTGTGGTATCATTGTTTAAGGAGTGGTATTATGATTTTGTTATTCTATGAATATGAGATCCATGGCACAAAATAGAGAAGTCTATGACATAGACCACAGCCGTCTTTAATGCACAAGCCGGGAACATGCGAAATCTGGCAACGTCTACGATAGGCCTCGAACGGGGCCACTTCAAAACTTCTTTCTACCAATTCATCTAAATTGAACATTTAGGGACCATGTGTTTGAACCCTGCGTTTCATTCTTAGAACAGTAGGTAAAATTTCTCCTTACACCCCAGAAATACTGTTTCATTTTTATCATTCATTGAATAGCTCACATACAGAGCACATCTTTGAAAAATTGATAAAATCCACCTTCAGGGCACATCAGTGTAAATCATACGAATAAATATTGTCTCACAAACAGTGTTTATTTTACATCAAACCAAGAATCTCGGTACAGCAAGTGTTCGGAACTTCAAAATCAGTGCAATAATCAATAGAAGGTGTTTTTAATATTATCAAGTGTCGTGCTGTGAATAGTGATAGTGAATTTTGCTTTGGATTACTTTGTTTTCTCGTGTGTATCGATTTGAGACCATAGGCTTAGGAAAATGGTTAGGAAGTGTTGCGTCCCATACTGTAAAAGTAATTATAAATCCACCAAAAATGAAGGTTATTTCAGTTGTTTTGGCTTTCCGAAGAATGAAGAAAGAAAACTTTTATGGATAAAATCCATCCCGCGAAAAATTTCATTCCAAGTCCTCATAGCGGAGTTTGCGAGAAACATTTCGAAGAGAACGAGATAATTCGGTATGATAAACATTTACAAGCTGATGGTACAATAAAACTGTTAATATTGAGATATCCGAAATTGAAAGAAACCGCAGTTCCAAAAAATTTTCCAAATTTACCATCATATCTGTCGAAACCGGCTCCTAAAGCAAGAACAGATCCAAAGTCCAGGAGAGATGCGGTTATTTCTCGAAATTTAAACGAAATAGAATCATTTATGAGCTCTGATCTTATCCAAAATTTCGAAGATCTGCTTGATAATTATTCAATGAATATCGATGTTTCAGGATGGGATGTTAAGAAGCTGGATGAAAAAATTTATTTTTATATTTTGAATTTCGAAAAAGCATTGTCGGTTAATGCTTCTCTTGAAATTGATAAAATCTTACAGATCAAATTATTCATTAAAAATGTTCAGTTTTCTCCCAATGATTTGAAATGGATTCTTCCTTTCGATCTTAACCTGAGCAGATGGTTTCAAAAATTTATATTCGGAATCCAAAAATAAATCCACCTCGGATTTGCTGAATGAATCTTTCATTTCGATAGAGAAGTTTTTATCGGATAGGACTAATGAAAATTTTGACAAACTCAGAGAACTTGAAACCATCACAGATCAATTGATACAAATTATCGGTAACAAAATTGAGTACTCTTCAAGTACAATAATCATGTCATTCATTTCATATTCTCAGTAAGCATCGTGTTATGAGCTAATAAGAAAATTCTTTATTTTGCCTACCAAGAGGTATTTAAGATCCATTTCTTCATCTTTGCACATTTCTGCTAATTCGGATAATAACAACAAAAACTATCTCTCAAATGTATCCCGTAATTTGCCTAGTTTAGATCGAGTCGTATAGTCCTTTTGATTGATGAAATATATATTAATTTACAACGAAACGGTTTGTCAATAGCCACAGATTCTATCAATTTCATTTTCGTACATTTTTGTTCAATTTTAGAATATATTTTAAATGATGAAGTGTTTTTATCGAAATTTCTGCAGAGTCGGGATCAAAAATGTTTTTTATGTGAACTTACTGTTCATAGCATTGAATTGGACTTTTATTATTCAGAATTCATAGAAACTTGTAGTTGTGGTTTGAATTCTAAATTCATTATGTTCAACTTTCGCGAATTTACTCCTGAATAATTACGTCAAAAATAGAAATAATAACGTTATTGCTGAAAAAAATAAAAAGCGGAAAAATCTGGGAGATAGTAAAAATTCGCCACTGATGAAGAACAAAAAGTTAGAAACCTTAGTTCGATGATAACAACGTTTCATTCGCCATAGTCGAACAAATATCTATTGTTAAGTTTTAGAATATATTTTAGTTTTGAGAATTTTATTTAAGTTTATGATATTTTGGCAAGAGATGGCCCTACACCTTTCCGTGGTTCTTGCTGAACAATTGAATAACAATTGAATAACAACTTCAATGTCATTACTCGAGTTTTAACGTCATTTTACGATTGTTGAGAAGAAATAAACGATGCTATTCGATTTATTGACCAAGTAGGGCATAATTATATTATTGTCTCAGGTATTTTTCGAAAATAAAGTCATTAAATTTTTGACGAAGTGAAAAGTGAAGCTTTGCATTCATATTCACGTACTACGCGTTCAAGCGGCCGGCCACTCTGTTTCGGTTCCATGCGGCGTTGTCAAACTGTGTTCCAGGCTATTTCTAATTTCTAGAGACGGCTGTGCATAGACCAAGTATAGTATATTTTATTCTGTAATCTCTAATCTGTGGTATATTTACTTTATGGTCTTTGATGACATCCGATAACTGTTGTCTGTTGTTGTTTTCTATGTAGCTAACCGTCAAATGCAAAACGAGTTAGTTTTGTTGATATACTTCGTTTCAAGAAATTAATCGTAAAACTAAGTGACAATCAAAAATTTGAATCCAATCAATTCAGTAATCCTGTTCAATCGAAGCACATATATATTCGAACAACCTACAATTAATCAAAACATGCCGAGGCCCAGAAGAAACTATGAGATTGAACGAGATTCATTTTCCTCAGAATTAAGTGATGTTGATTATATTCCGATTCTCGAATTAGCCAACGCATATAGAAGAAAGCGAAGTAATAGAGCACCTACAAAAAGACGGGGGGCTATGAAAAAAGCTTCTCCTCCCAAAGTACCTAGGGACATAAATAACAGTGTTATCGTGCTGGATGATTCTGATGATGATTGTTTGTCTACTGTAATATCAAGATCTAGGACAATCAACGATAATGTAAAAAACAAAGTAGATGATATATTCAAATCAAGTGGTTTATTGTCTGATGATGAAGATGAACTTCTAATGAATTCAAACATCATCAATAAAAACAAAAGTGATGACATGTTGGTCAGTACTAATATAAATGAACCTGGTTCATCAACACATTGGGAGAGCATTGCTGAATCTACTAGTCGTGAAAGAATAATAGTAGTAGAAGATGATGTGAATGAAATAAATACTGTTGAAGATATTAAAAATTATTGTAAAGAAACAGAGGATATCCTAAAAAATGCAAATGCTATATTGGAGAAGTTTTCGGGTACCACAAGTCAGGCAGAGCAACACAGTGAGAAGGAGGTTTTAAATAATAAAGAAAATAGTCATCAAGAGAAGAAATTGGAATGTCCCATTTGTTACGAGAATTTATCTGAAAAACAAGTCATGACGACCAAATGTGGTCATTTATTCTGTAGACCCTGTATTGAAACAGTTGTAAAAACCATCAAGAAGTGTCCCACATGTCGTAAAGCGGTCAATAAAAAAAATATAATTCCAATATATATTTGAATACTTGTAGAGCTATTTTTTAAGTTTTATTTTTTATTGAAATGATTATTTGCTGATTTATATGTTTATTCTCAACTTGTTCATGTCATTACTTCTATTATTGTTGAAACAGTTCATTCAATAAAGATAATTGAAAAATGACCTATCAGTTCCTTATTAGATTCAAAAAGTTTGGTATGTGAGCTGCTCAGAGCTGTTGACACGATGAGATAGGAGTAAATGATTAATTTATTGGGGAAAGTATCTCTTGTTACATCTCTGGGTTCTTTCGTACTTAATGATTCAATTTAGTTTATATTCAACTGTCTGATATTTCAATCGCTTGAAGTTTTCAGAAAGAATTGAGTACAAGCTGTTATGAGAACTGTATCTCAGTTTCTCTCATATACAATTCATGTTAATTTGAAACTTACTGACTGAAATATCATGAACAGACTGCTTACATCTGGAATTAGTATCTAGACCGTTAGTGAACAAATTTAGGAAACTCACGTTTTCTCCTGAAAGTTGAACTGGAATAAAGAATTTGTGATTTTTGCTCCACTTTGTCCACTGAAAACGAACATACATTCTCTAGCAACAGCAACTGGGAAATTACAGCAGGTTGGTGGACATTCTCCTTTTTGTTCGATTTCTTCCCAGAAGCGAACATCACCCTATCAAAATTTTTTGAGTCGTAATTATTTCACCATCGAATATATCTCAATTTAAAAACTACACGCTCAGTTCCTCAACATCATGTATAACTAGACTATTCATAAGTTCTCTATGTATGGTATTATACATTATGAAATTTTAATAAAGAAAAACTGGCGATATCTTCAAAATTCTGTTGGTTCCATGAAACAATTTTCATTTTACAGCTCAAAGATTGTATTATGAATAAAAACTTGAGGTTCTGAATGCTATAGGAATATTCAAGTTTATCTATAACTCACCATGTATTAGTACTCATTGATATATACTGTAATCATATCTGTGAATATTAAATTCAAACGAGTCAACTGATAAGTATATCAATAGATATTATCTGAATGTATTACAGAAAAACTGTATCATTTCATGATTATATCTGTGGAAGTTGAGAAGTTGTTTTTTCAAATATTCACGAATAAAGCCATTTTACATGGAAAAAATTATTAAAACAAAACCCACAACAAAAGCAATGTTCAAAACTCTATATAAACTTATTTTCTCAACTTGAATTGGAAATCAGTTGAAGGTGGTTAGAAATTTAGTGGGTTAATCAAGACAAGGATAAGCCTCAAACACAATTAAAAAATAATATCCAACTCCACCAATGGACTAGTATCAAAATTTGATATAGAAAGCTTTTTAGAGTACTTAAATAGTTTAAGTGGTATCTTTCTATTTATAGATATAATTTCCAAAACGTTTTTTGTGCCCCTATAGACAGGATGTGGAAAAATATATGATTTTTACTCATTATATTGAATGGGATCAAAACTTTCACTCGACTTTAATCTACTGCATACATGTGTGTTACTATTCAGGTACTTACAACAAGTGGAAATGTCCACATATCATTCAACCTAGCATTGCCATCATAACCAGCAAAAATCCATAACTTGTTGTCGTACACAGCAGCACCGTGGGCAGATCTAGGTACTGGAGTTGTGCCGATGAATTTCCATTCTATCCATTGGCCTGATAGGAACTTGTATTCGAAGAGATCATTTTTATTGGTTAAATTGGAGTTTGAATGAATATCTCCCGTATATCCTCCAAACACATACATTGACGTATTGTGTATAACAGCTGAATGATGATACCTAGGTGCTGGAGGGATACCTGTTGCAAAAGCTCTACCCCAAGATTTCTCTTTAACATCAAATCTGAGTAGATCGTTCAACATACTTTTGCCATTGTCTCCGCCAAAAACATATATTGCTTCCTTAAATGCAACAACTGTATGTTTGCTTCTCCTGGAATATTTTCAATTTTAAGCTAGCTTAATGTCAAAGCTTGTACAACAAACCTTGCTCCGACAAATTCATCACATTCTGGCATACGTTTCCATCGATGAACAATTTCCATAGGCCCAAGCTCCAATGTGAGAGCATTATCAAAGCAACTACTACTACTTTCGGCAACTGTTGAACTCATTCTGTTCTGTTATTAGTTTTTGAAAATCTAAAATGATTTCCAACGTTTTAAGGAGGGTGATTTCTGTACAGATTTAACAGGATAATGCCTATAATATCAAACTGAAAATGAACATTTCCTCTATGAAATTAAATTTCTAATTCATATTATCAGTTTGGAGACATAACCCCAATTATATACAATACAAGGGAATAGGTATCCATAAGTGTTTTAATACAGTATTACTAATAATCGAATTTTTCGGAAGTGCATTTTTATTGACGTCAAGAAAATAAACAAATATTCCAGCTTCCAGCCCACTGTCATTATCAGCTGTTCGCTTTGAAGATATGAACATAGACAAGATATATTGGATGGATCGTAGATAGAGGGATGGAAGATCTACAGAACAGTCGAAGACACATGCGTCTAATCCGTAGATCCGTAGAGGATCTACGGTATAATCATTGTTTAAACAATGGTATAATCATGTGTATGCTCATCTGCTTATCTGTGATCGTATTTACCAATGATGACGTCACTTTTTTTGATTCAAATTCTAAGCACAGAATATATATTTCTTTGTACTTTCATCTTGCTGACGTCACTTTTTTTCAGATGAGCACAGCATGTTTTGACATCATACGTATAATGACCTAATGAAGTTAGCTTCCAAAAGATAGCTGACAGAACTCCCGAAGATACCCGAACGGGTTGCGGTGATCAGTGGCGTGCGGTAGCGCAGCAAAATATGGGCAAATTTTATTCTGTAATCTGTGAATATGGATTATTATCGTAGAACTCGTAGAAGATAGAGAGATCTATCACAGATCAACCAGATAAACCACTCGCGTCATTTACTTAGGAAATCTATGTCAACGCAGATATGACCCTGAATCGAGCTAATCAGAATTTCAGCAGGCGTTTGGGGTGCCAATCAGATTGCAGGAATAGGATTACGTCACTCTCGCCGTTTTCGGACTCGCTTGAAGAGGTTATAAACATGTAAACAAACTGAAATGAATTTTTCATCCTATTAATTGCTGAATAATTTCGTATCTGTTCCATTTAAGAATATAATCCAAACAGTTTTTTTACAACCAAATCAATTGTTTAGTCATCTTTGAGGTTCTATTTTATGATGACAGTCCTCATTATATGTTTTAATTATACAACAAGAATTGGAATCGAACTTAGGTGGACTCATTCATAATGTTCATTTTATATAATATAAAGGAATCGCAACTGAAGTAAAAGCATTACAACCTCCATTATTCAATTGAAACGATGGGATGTCTAATAAAATTGTATATGTTTGCACAAACACTAGGATTGGAATCGAACAAAGTTGGTCTATTCATAGTTTGATTTTATATTGAAATGAATCTCATTTGATGTGAAACTACAAAGATTCTCTGATTAAGGTAAACGGGTTTTCCATTACATTTTTCCAAAATTTTCATTTACTCCAACCGAGTTCTTGTACAGGAGTTTAAGGTGTGACAAAACACTCGCTTTGGTGTTGGAAATTTGCTTTTCAAATGGTTTCATCGAAAAATCTTAGTCTGATTTTGATTTTGTGATTCCTGAATCTCGACAAATCCGTTTTTACTTTTTACATTTCGATTTTAGATATTCCAAAATCTATTCTATTCTATTTTATGATGACAGTCCTCATTATATGTTTTAATTATACAACAAGAATTGGAATCGAACTTAGGTGGACTCATTCATAATGTTCATTTTATATAATATAAAGGAATCGCAACTGAAGTAAAAGCATTACAACCTCCATTATTCAATTGAAACGATGGGATGTCTAATAAAATTGTATATGTTTGCACAAACACTAGGATTGGAATCGAACAAAGTTGGTCTATTCATAGTTTGATTTTATATTGAAATGAATCTCATTTGATGTGAAACTACAATGATTCTCTGATTAAGGTAAACGGGTTTTCCATTACATTTTTCCAAAATTTTCATTTACTCCAACCGAGTTCTCCTACAGGAGTTTTAGATGTGACAAAACACTCGCTTTGGTATTGGAAATTTGCTTTTCAAATGGTTTCATCGAAAAATCTTAGTCTGATTTTGATTTTGTGATTCCTGAATCCCGACAAATCCGTTTTTACATTTCGATTTTAGATGTTCCAAAATCAAGTATTCAATTTCACAGCTGTTTCGAGGAAGAAGAAAGTGTGGTTATGTCTTATGCTTATGTCTGTTATATTTCTCAAGGTCGTAGAGACGCGATTCCCGCAAACGATGAAGTGATTTGTCTTGTTGGTCTGTGGATCTATCTACGGTTATTATATTTGTATTCTGTGGTTACGACCTAATTTTTCGACACGAATCTGAATAATGTTTGAAATGGGCATTGGTGTTTCCGACTGTGTTGATATAATATTTTTTAGTAGTTTTTCCATTTAATAATAAATAATAATTAAGCATTAATAGTGCCGGCATGCGGGATATATCAAAATGACTTAAAGGGGCCTTTTGTGCTAGGGAGATTTGGGTATTTGGGTAATCGGGGATTCATCCTATTGGTCGAGAGATTCACCCTATTGGCTGACGACGATCACGTGATCGTCGTCGGCCAATAGGAAAGAATCTCCGATTACCCAAATACCCGAATCTCCCTAGCACAAAAGGTAGCTTAAGGGTAACTTTTTGTATTCGAATATTCATTCGAAAATTTATTCGAATAATTCATTCAAACCCATGAATTATTCAATGAATAGATTTTATTCATGAATATTAAATGAATACACCTCATTCATGACTATTCAATGAATAGTCTTTATTCATGAATATTCAATGAATGGTTTTTATTCATGAATATTCAATGAATAGTTTTTATTCATGAATATTCAATGAATAGTTGAATATTCATGAATAGTTGACTATTCATGAATAGATGACTATTCAATAAATGGTTGACTATTCATGAATAGTTGGCTATTCATTGAATAGTTGATTATTCAGTGAATGGTTTTTATTCATGAATAGGAGAATATAGTAGCTTGAAACGGCCTACATGACTTTAAGGGTTTTATAGAGAGTGCTAGGGTGTGTATGTTAGCTTGAAACGGCACATCCTGCGCCCTTGTATCATTCCTGCCGACCGCCCGAATTCCTCAGGATTGTGTAGTAGCTTGAAACGGCCTGCATGACCCTTTGGATTTCTGGGTAAACAGGGATATATATGCTAGCTTAAAACGGCGCATCATGCATCCCCGTATCCTTCCTACCGACCGACCGCCCGAATTCCTCAGGATTGTGTAGTAGCTTGAAACGGCCTGCATGACCTTTCGGATTTCTGGGTATACAGGGATGTGTATGCTAGCTTGAAACGGTGCATCATGCACCCCCGTATCCTTCCTACCGACCGACCGCCCGAATTCCTCACGATTTTGTAGTAGCTTGAAACGGCCTGCACTACCCTTTGGAAACCGCCCACAGGTACCGAGAGTTCTCAAGACTATAAACTGGAGGCGGCGCCTGAGGTCTCTATTTTGGGAGGAAAGGTTAGCAACAGATGGAGACACTGGGGAAAGGACGTCACACGGTTTCGTGTTAGAATTGGTGAAGCGTATTCTTCCGTTGAGAGACTAGTTTGATCAGGTGCTACGTGTTGGGGACCCATCCTCTTTATTTCAAACATATCTGACTAACCTCCTCTGATCCAATTGGCGCTCTCTTCATTTGACGACGATACCAAAATTTTCGGCCTTTCTCTCCTACATCGCGGCGTTCTCTAGAATGACGTACCTTCAAGTCCTCTTCATATGGTGCCAAGACTGGATGTTACCACTGAACATCGAAAAGTATTGTGTGCTTCACATTGGTCAGTAACCCGTTATATAGGTCTGAGAGTTACCATCGATTCGAATCTGTGTTGGTCTTACCATGTGGCGGCAATTACGGGAAGGGCAAAACGGATGGCATACTTGTTTGGAAAAACTTTCAAGACCTCTGATATTTCGACGTGGATGTTCATTTATAGAACTTATATGCGACCCATTATAGAGTATGCTGGAGAGATCTGGTGGTCGTCAACTAGGTTCGATGAAAATCTCCTGGAATTTGTTCAACGTTTCACTGCATGCCTACGATATCCATACTAACGTCCGTCCTATGAAGATCGCCTACTCATCTACGGCTTGCCCATCTTTGCCGAACGTCGTGCGAGGGGTTACCTTATTTTCACTTTCCGTGATCTGAATGGTCATTTTGGGAAGGATGTCAAGAATATTTTTCAGCTGAATACGAAGGGTCATCGTTTCAACAATGTTTTCAAGCTACATAAGGAAGCATTCAGATCTGCAACACGCCAGATGTTTCTCCCTAATAGGGTTTTCAACCCCTGGAACTAGCTACCATCAGTGGTTGTAGAGGCTCGTTCAGTGAACGCCTTCAAGAATGGCTTGGATGGACGTATGGTGCTCTTTTCCAAGACAGTGTCGGCATATCATGCATGTTTTTTTGTGATTGTTTTTTCAGCATTGTAATTTTATTTTTACTATGTGTTTATAGGTTACCCTTAACCCTTGTACCTACTTAAATGAATAAAAATATACATCAATCAACCATGTTATTTTGAAATTTATTAAGTCAAATATATCTCACATGTTCGCTACAGAATGATTGTTGGTAATCTTTGGGTTTCAATAAGTGGAAATCGAAACCAGATGTGCGCATGCACCGAAGGTGTCGTTTAGGGATCATCTTTGCCATAATTAATAATTATTAGAAATTCGCGAATTGTTGGAGTGTGAGATAGCATACATTATGATTTTTTATCGAAATAGAATGAGAAAAACATAAAAATATGAAAATTCGTGTTAAATGCAAGAGACCTATTATTTCATGGAAAAAGAGAGGCAAGTCTCTTTTATCTCTCTCTGAATGAGGAGCGCTTGTTTCCAAGATTAGCACAGGCGTTTCACCCCCCTGTATAAAACTTATTCTGACTACAGAGAGTAGTAAACTCCCATTTTTGAACCAGATTTTACAGGTTAACTTCTAGTTATCTGTCAAAATAGCTTTATAATACTGCAATTGCAATGTTTCCATCTTAAGCGTCTATCTCTTCTATTTCACAATGAAATGTCATCTTTCAGTCCGAATATGTTCGATATATCCCTCACACCCTCATGATTGACATAAATCAATTTCAAGCGATGGACCAAAATCTCCGGTTATAGTTACGGTTATTCACATTGACAGATAATCCTTTGCCTATATGTCAATTTGGATAACCGCAACTATAACCAGAGATTTTGGTCCATCGCTTGAAATCGATTATAGAAGAGTTAACATTTCAATCCACACCTAAATTGTAACTGAACTGATCTTTTCACGAGCTTGTTTACTGTAGCTGTTGTCATTATCATAGGAATTAAAACAAACGTAATTATTGTTTTTCTTATCAAAAAATTGTTCTTGATCCAAAATATAAAATCTTAAATAATTATTATAAACATATCACATCATGAAAATTGGTTCTACATATTAAACAACATTTTCAGATCCTGTAAACTGAGTTTATTGCCGACCACTTGTTTTGATCCAGTCATCATATTTTCTGCTATAGTGAGTTTATCCTCTTGCAGATTTTTTATTCTCTCTTCGATAGTTTCACTGGCCATGAACCTACAAGGAATTAATTCATCAATTATCATTTGCAATATTAGGACAGCGCTAGAAATAGCCGACCTCACACATAGATCGCGTTGGGCGAGTGTTTTAATTCACCAAACTGGTGAGGTTAGAGTGGAATACGGTGGGCATAGAATACAAATGGTGGATTCTGGACTAGATAATTTGACATTTACGTCATTCAACCAATAATAAAAAACTAGTTGGTGGAGGCATCACTCTTCCACCACAGCAATTTGGTAAATCAAAAATTTGAAATGAATAACAAGGGTTATAAAGCTTGATAGTGAAGTTTTCGTTGAACTTCACTCAATGTTTATTAGGTTATTTTCTATTTCTTATGAAGACAAATCGAATTTACAAAAGATACGAACATTCAAATATAAAATCTATATTACAATATATCTGGTGCTATCGTATTCGAAAAGAAATATTATCTCAATCAACCTGATCCATTTTACTGACAGTCCAAATACACAGTCATTTTAAATTTACCGCCAACGTCCTATATTTTCCTTCAATATAAGTTTACTGAACCAGTATTTGTTCCGATATTGCTAACTGCTGCTTACTGACATCAGTAATTTCGGAACGCGATCCAAATTAGAAATGACGATCAAGCTACGTCTATGAGTCAATCATTTAAATTGGTAAGAGATAGAATGTAATACATGATGCTTATATCATGAATGTAATATATGAAATCCCCAACAGAAAATAATTTTAACTCCGTATTCATCAAAAAACGAGCAAATGATACCATCTATTAGGGAATGGCTTCAACTTTAGCCTTATACTTTTGAAAAAAATGCAAGAAAATTATAAGTCTCTGATCTAACACGTTTAAAGTCCATATCCAATTTTGGATTTGTACTCTTAATTAATTAATTAATTTGCCCTAACATACCAAAGCTAAGCGTTAATTAAACCAAAATGATAGGAATGTGCTTAGCTAACACAAATTAACAGTGACGTTTCAAAATTACAATTGCAGTTATCTCAAAACGAAAAAATTGTGACTTAACACGATTTTCCATTGGGGTCTTCATATGTATTTTTTATTTTTCTTGACGAAATGTGGGACCTACATTAGTTGGCAGTTGTGATACCTTTACTTTATTTTCTTTTTTTTTCAATTCAATTGGTTTCTATGTAATTTTGACAATTTCCACTATGTGAAACAGAAAAATTAGTTTGGAATCAGTTTCCTGTTAGATAACTACAAGGGATTGTCCATTCCAAGTGAAGATTGTTGTAGTTATACTCGATTCACTTTATTAAGTCAGTCAATAGGTCTTGAAAAAATAGGTTAAAATGTTAAGTTACAGTATTTTTGCTTTCAGATGACTACGCGGCTTTGTTCTCACTACTCAAGGGTCGCAATAATTGCGTATGTAACTAAATCACACCATAGCACCATCAATTAAAGAATGCAAGAATTGGCAACGTCCTGAAGAATTATTCTGACCTTGACCACCTCTCACTGCTGCCCACCTAGCTCAGTTCTATTTACAAAAACTTTTTCATAACATAACGATAAATAACAAATTTCAAGATACTGGAAATACCCCTTTTTACTGAAAGTGTTCATGTCACAAATACGTTAACAAGTGTGTAAGCACAATGGCGAAAATCAATGAAACTATTGCACAGAATTATTTTCTATTTGCTGACTTGGAATAATCTTTTAATTAAAAGAATTTTGTAATTGTAGAACCAGCGATTGCCAAATGGAAAATCTCGAAGATTGATGGAAAAAATATATTAAGTAACTTCTTTCAAAATTTTATCTTTTATATCCGATCTAGTTCAACCATTGAACAGAAAATATTGGAAACATCTGAAAAAAACATACTTGTAGATGTTAACACTTTTTTTTTGACCCATTCTGTAGATCCTGTCTTGTGCTTGTTTTTCTAGTTGAGGATTCCAATGCAAGTCCAAGAGGAATAGATGATTGGCTCCTACTAAATTCAAACCTACTCCACCAGCAGTTAGAGAAAGCAACAACACCTAAAACAAATTTATCATTCTTAAACAATGTAAGAAAAAATATTTCGTGGCTCAAGTGTGAACTTTCCTAGTTCCCATGATCTTGATCGTGACATATTGCAAGTTTTCAATTTCATATTTTTGGGTAGAGCAAACAAAAAGAACTTCGTGAAAAATCTTAAAATGTCAAAGCAATCCTACAAGCTTTCCAGCTGGGTCAAACCTTATGAGGTATTGAGTGGAAGACAGAATTAAATCAGCTTTAGTCCTGATGAAAGATTTTTCATATTATCCTGTTGAAACAAACAATCATTTTCCATAAAGTATTAGATTTCCCTTTGATCTGATCTTTATTTTCGGAAATATCAGCAGAGTAAAACTTTCAATGTACCAATACAAATATCAAGAGAAGTAGTTTTTTCGGAAGTTATGTTATTTTGATAAGGCAAAGTTTCGCATCATACTTCGATTTGTAATTTCAAATCAAACCACCACAAGTATTCAATTTATATCCTAACAGAATTGTTTTATCCATTCAAGTCAAAGTAACTCTATAAGTGATTTCTTTCTGAAAATTGTCGTGATTATGCTGGCAGAACTGACAGTCGAGTATGACGGCAAATTAATTAAATATTTATAGGTCCCATGTAATGAAATTTTGATACCATTTTCAGGTGAAATTTCACAGAATAAAAATATTTGGCAAGAACTTTGAATTAAAAAATTCAATTTACCTTCACCCTGCTGCCTGGATCATTGAAGTTTGTCACCATTTCTGTTCTTTTAGCTGTAGGAACACTTCCATCCAACTTAGCAAATTTTATACCTGCATCTTTTAGATGCCATCCAAAAAGCTCCAGAAACCCTGTCCATTGGGATACAATAATAATTTTATCGCCACTACTCAATATATTTGGGATTAAATCCATCGCATATTTGATCTATAAATAAATTCATTGTTGATAAATTCAGAGGATGAAAAAGTCCTGGTTAGAATTGGAACTAGACTTTTCCTCAGATTATTACACAACAAAAAATACCTATATGGGAGAGTCACCTCCTGCAAATCACAGCGTTCTCAATGTGGACATGACCTTCAGCTGCTTGTACATCTGAATAATGAGTTTTGCAAAATTACAAATACATCATTTTGGTGTTGACAAATAAAAACTATTAAAAACAAATAAAACAAGCTAATATTTCTTACATTTTGTACAGAAAACGAACCGATAAAGTTATAACATTTTTCCTCCAGATTATTTCTCAAAAACAAGATGTACGTGTTTTTTCATTGTTCATTGAGTTCATGTTATAATTATTATTGGGTGTATTCATATGCCACTGCATAACGCAAGTAGTCCATCAGTATCCTGTTTTCTTCGCTATCCGGGATCCACTCACGAGTATAATAACTTTTGGATCATTGAATTTAGATCGAAAATTCAAAGACCACTTTGTGGGTAAACTCAGATACCTTGATTAAAAATCTAGTTTTTTTGTGATTTTGAAAACACCGAAGAATTATAGTGAAAAAATCGAATTTTTATATCATTGTGTTTCTTATTCAAAATGTGAAGACTAATGGTTATTTTGATACATTTATGATTGCCTGTCTTTTTGGACATCGAACAAGATCGAAATGATGGATATGTGATGTAGCGAAGACAGAATGCAGATGTTTAACTAGCTGAAGGGAAACCCTTCCATATGGGTTTTTTTAGTGTATGAAATCAATCCGAAACAGTAGTCTTAAACTTTTGTTACTACTAACCTGGACAGTGTATAAATTAATGAAACAGTTAATTCTACATTCATAAAAAAATATTATGACGAAGAGAAATAAGATGATAAAAATAAAAATAATAATAATATATTCATTCAATCAAAAGCTTATTGAAATACAATAAGGTTGGTTTCGTCAAAACAGAATGTATAACCACAGATCAACCAGATAAACCACTCGCGTCATTTACTTAGGAAATCTATGTCAACGCAGATATGACCCTGAATCGAGCTAATCAGAATTTTAGCAGGCGTTCGGGGTGCTTTGGGGTGCCAATCAGATTGCAGGAATAGGATTAC
Organism: Myrrha octodecimguttata; assembly: GCA_958510865.1. Lineage (NCBI taxonomy): Eukaryota > Metazoa > Arthropoda > Insecta > Coleoptera > Coccinellidae > Myrrha > Myrrha octodecimguttata. The sequence goes on along the minus strand of OY294058.1, from coordinate 44,467,729 downwards.
GTCACTCTCGCCGCTTTCGGACTCGCTTGAAGAGGTTATAAACATGTAAACAAACTGAAATAAATTTTTCATCCTATTTATTGATGAATAATTACGTAACTGTTCCATTTTAGAATATAATCCAAATAGTTTTTTACAACCAAATCAATTGTTTAGTCATCTTTGAGGTTCTATTTTATGATGACAGTCCTCATTATATGTTTTAATTATACAAGAATTGGAATCGAACTTAGGTGGACTCATTCATAATGTTCATTTTATATAATATAAAGGAATCGCAACTGAAGTGAAAGCATTACAACCTCCATTATTCAATTAAAACGATGGGATGTCTAATAAAATTGTATATGATTGCACAAACAATAGGATTGGAATCGAACAAAGTTGGTCTATTCATAATTTGATTTTATATGGAAATGAATCTCATTTGATGTGAAACTACAAAGATTCTCTGATTAAGGTAAACGGTTTTTCCATAACATTTTTCCAAAATTTTCATTTACTCCAACCGAGTTCTCCTACAGGAGTTTTAGATGTGACAAAACACTCGCTTTGGTATTGGAAATTTGCTTTTCAAATGGTTTCATCGAAAAATCTTAGTCTGATTTTGATTTTGTGATTCCTGAATCCCGACAAATCCGTTTTTACATTTCGATTTCAGATATTCCAAAATCAAGTATTCAATTTGACAGCTGTTTCGAGGAAGAAGAAAGTGTGGTTATGTCTGTCAAATTTCTCAAGGTCGTAGAGACGCGATTCCCGCAAACGATGAAGTGATTTGTCTTGTTGGTCTGTGGTATAACTCAAAACAATTCACTTTTACGAAAATCAAAAAATTCACTCGAAGAATATGGTTCACAGTCAACAATTGCATTATACAGAGTAATTTTGAAAACTTTCAAGTTGGATGTCCTCCTCAACCCTTGGGGTAGAGCATTAAATAGCCTTAGGCCCATGTATAAGGGCGACTTTTCTGTTAAGGTTAAAGAGTGACATGGATACAAGTATGTATCTGATATATGATATTTCTCATATAAAGAAAACGTTTTGGAAATATATGTTATGCCCAAAAATAAAAATGGATCTGATAGTTGTTATTCACTGTTTTATATTCAACCATAATAATAATAATAATAATATGTCTTTATTTCAAATAGAGAAAATGTACATACACATACTCGAAGTGAAATAGGGTCAAAATTTACAGCAAAAATTCATTCACCGAATATGGCACTAGCCTCAGAAGCAGTTGAAAGATCTGTCTCTTAAAACCGATCAGGGTAGTTTCTTCTCTCATTTTGGGTGGCAGTTTGTTGAAAAACTTTATGCAGCAGTACTCAGAATTGCGCTCGGTTAGGGTCAGTCTATGTCTAGGGTATTTCAGTTCCGTTGTTCTTGTGTTATATTTACTGGTGGTTTTATGTTCAAAATATTTTTAAGTTTTAAAAACGAATAGGAGACATTCTTGAATGTAGATAGCGACTGCTGTGAGCAATTTATTTTGCTGTAATTTTCCTCTGCAGGATTCTCGGAATCCCAGTTTGTAAATGATACGGAGCTCTTTTTTGTATTTTTAGGATTTCCTCCATTCCAGATGAGGCTCCATAAAAGACAATCCCATATCTCATCTTTGATTCAAAATTAGCCTGGTATATTGTTTTCAAGGGCGTTTTATCAAGATATCTACTCAAGACCCCCAGGGAGTAACAGATAGAACTAAGTTCTTTGCGTAACTTGGAGATATGGTCATTCCAATCTAGACAGCTGTCTATTACCAGACCCAAGAAGTTACTACTTCTCTCCAATGGTAATTCGAGATCCATTGTTCTAATGTATTCAGGCATTTCAAAGTTTGCATGGCTGGTGTGAAATAAGATGGCACTTGTTTTCTGAGGATTTAGACACAACTGATTTTTTAGGAACCAATCATTTATTTTTGCGATGGTAGAATCTATGAGGCGCCTTAGATCGGCTAATGTTTTTGCTTTCAGCAACACATTTGTGTCATCGGCATAGTTTATTAATGAACACTCAATTATTGAAGATGTTTCAGCAAACAGGTCATTCATGAAGATGATGAAGATGATTGGTCCTAGAATGCTTCCTTGAGGCACTCCTAATTCAACAGGAAGTGGTTTTGATGTGGCTTTTGATTCTCCATCTGTGATTACAACTTGTTGGGTTCGGCAGGAAAGATATGATAGTAAACTGAATTATTTGACATTACTATAATTCAATAAGGACAAACAAAAAGAATCTAGAAGATGATTTAAACAAATTTATAGAAAGGATATCGAAATGAATATGAACCATTGTTCATTACGAAGTGACAGTCTCTAACTTGAAAAGAATTCACTAAATAAAGGACAGTGTTTTTACTGTAATTATACACACAGCTCAATTAGTATTTCGATTTGCACTCTTTATGATGTAGGAAAATATAATAGAGCGAGTCCCAAATTTGAGACATGTTATCGATTTTTTTTTGATGGAAATCTCAAGTTTTTCGACTATTCCCAAAGGATATAAATAAGTTACAAATATTAAAATACCTCATTTATCCTCGCATGAGCTAAGTATCGCCACAGTATAGAAACTACCCAGTAGTTGCACTCTCGATAAAATGAACTGAAATTTTTACTCCGAGGGGATTTCGCGCACACTTCGGCGCGCATAAGGATTGAGCGGGAATTTGAAAGTATACTTTGTTATTTTCGGGAAGAGCTTGCATTTCATTTTTCCTTATTTTAAATAGGAGTGACTGGGTTCGAAAGTGATTTTCTCATTGTGATATATAGAATTTATGCAGGATTTGAATTAGTTTCGCGCGTTGTTTGACATTTGTCATATATTGGAGGTGAAACAACCTCACATTTCCGCTTTGTTTATGTTAGGAAGCACAGCATTTTTTACAATTTCAGGATAAATTCACAGGTTAAAATGATTCAGATTAATAGAATGGGTGAATAACTAGGCCAAGTTATTGTTTCGTTGTGAAATGCTACATAAATACACCGAGAGATGAAGGAATACGATTTTCAGAGATTTTGTAGTGTAGACTTTATATTTGGATATTTGCATTTTTGACCCATTCTCCTACATTTAATCTGATATTTGAAGAAATAGAATACTATGTGAACTATCCCAGAGAAGGTAAACATCCTATATTCACGCCATAAATTGAGAAAACTGCTCTGACAAAGTAACAAACTACGGTAGAGTTTGTTCCAGCCATTTTCACACTGGTGGTTTTGTTTAATAAGTTGAATGATGATGAGATAATTACGATAAGAATAATTCGTGTTTGTTATACACATGTAAAGAATTATATCCTCTCGACACTACGATAGCTGGCTTACGATGGACAAAACCAATCCTGGTTGGTTACCACTCACATCTCTATATGATATATAAAGCCAATCAAAGCAATTAGTTATGTCATAGGTTTGATAGGTTTCTCAAAATATTGCACGTATTTTATAATAATAATGAGCCAGATAACTTTCTCTGTTCTCAACCGAACATGTTCCGATGTGGATCGACTATACCCAAGGATGGAACTTGTTCTACATTTTGTTGTTTGTAATTTATTTCGAATTGACCTTATAGTCAATTCAAGATTATGAAAGCCCTAATGTTGCATCTGTGTAATAAAAAACATTTTATATGGATTGTAAAGCATTTTGTGAGGATGAATTGAAATCGGTGTTCATTTGAAGATCGGCTACCACAAGGATTAAATTTCATTTGAGTTATTTTATTTGTATCATATATTCAGTATAATGAATATGTAATTGAAGATTATGATAGTACTGACATAGCAACTGCCGACTAATATAGCAGTAATTTGATAATTTGCAAGATATAACGTTATTTGCAATAGTACTGAGAAGTATCTCTGAAACCCATGTTTTTTCCATTCTATGCATTTGTTGAATTTCATTCTGCTGATTGTTTTCAGGAACAAATGAGCCAAACATTTTACTGTTTCATTTCTAATACGTAGTTATATTTATAATAAATGATATCTCTGATGTTGATACTCCAGGCTTTAGAAGACAAGAATAAATGTCAAATACTCCAATTTTTAGTTATATCGTTTTGAATAAATATCATCTGAGATTGAATATTAGTTGACCAGTTCCATTATCACGAAATTTCACTCGTTAAATGAATAAAATCACTAAAAACTCCAAATAATCGCTTCTCGTCAATGTAAGCAATCGAAAGTATTCCTTCGTCTCTTGGTGTATTTATGTTGCATTTCACAATAACTTGGCATAGTGCTTCACCAATTCTATTAATATAAATCATTTTAACATGTGAATTCGTCCTGAAATTGTTGAAAATGCTGTATTTCATAATATAAACAAACCGGGAAAGTGAACGAAACTGAATTTGAGGTTAGACGCACCGAAGTATGCGCGAGTCGGAAACGGAGTAAAAAAATCCAGGGAGTGCAACTACTGGGTAGTTTCTATACTGTGGTATCGCTCTGCTGTGACGCCAATTGAGAGTGCCTTAGTGATTTCAACGATTCTGAATCAATACGAGTGAAAGCAACAAATGATGTAGTATGTAAATTCAAGCAGACAAGCTTTTAAATTCTATCAATCATCTTAACACATCCTGTGCTCACCTTACTGCTGATACGATCTTTTGCAAACAAAGGGTGTGAAGGGTTCAGAAGACCCTTTGTGGCTTCTTTGAATCCAACAGCTTCTTCTGATATTCCTTCTGAAGGGTGATGCTGATCATCTTCTAAATTCAATTTATTCAACTGCTCTAAAAGATTCATTTCCTCCCTCTCTTCTGGCTCTTCATCCCCTAGATCTTCATCTCCTTGTAGCATCTTAAATAGAAGAAATAATTCAAAACGCTTAGTCCATAAATGATACAGAATGTTCTCATTGGAGAGTCAATCATTTCATTTGCTGGAAAATAAAATGTTTCATTTGCTGGAAAATAAAATGGCTGGCAAAAGAGAGTTAGATGTCTGAAAGACATTGGAATACTGGACAACTTAACACTTGTGTTAATCCTAACGCGATATACTTTATCCACTGTTAAATTATGAAACACTGAGTTTAGTAAATGAGAATAATCAATAATTTAAAATAAGAGTTTAGTTTCAAATAATGTAAATTACTGATCTCTATTTGACCTCATTTCTAATTTATTATTGATAACTGTAGAAATGCCAATAGAATTATTCCTATTATAACTATAATTAAGAAAGCATAATAATTCTAAATCTAAGAAGAAAAGTGACTTGAATCTGTTTTTATTTCAAACACTATATTCATACTTAAGAGACGCCCACATTAACCACCATAACTATTAATTTCAGTTCCCATAACTGTGCTAATGAACTAGTCTGATGTAAACAAAAAGAATAAATAATTCAAAATAGAAACTAAAAACTCTTTTTATCAAATACACTGCGCAAAAAAATTAACGCACATTATCGTTCAGGAGTACCTTGAAGAGGTTGAAGTCTCTCGAATGGAATGGCCAGCAAGAAGTCCAGATCTCAATCCGATTGAGCAGGTTTGGGACAACCTCAATAGAAGGCTGAGAAGTTAAGAAAATCATCCAGCTACTCTAAATGACTTAGGAATCCAACTCGGAGAAATCTGGGAAGGATTAGATCAGAACATTTTAAGATCACTCATTTTGAGTATGAACCGTCGTTGCCGAGCTATAATTAACGCAAGGGGTGGAAATACCAAGTATTAAATCACTTATCAGCATTTCAGTATTTTGAAAATTGTTCAATTCTCTTCTTTCACATAAGATTCGGTGAAATCCTGAATTTTTCTTCCATTTAATGTGTCTTGTTTCGTTCAAAACCTTCCCGAGAGAACATAAGAAATAAGTTATAAGGTCAATGTAGAGTTAACTTTCATTAAAATTGAGATTTTCAGAATGTGCGTTATTTTTTTTGCGCAGTGTAGATAGTACAAATATCACTACTATACTCACATTCACAATTAAAGAGGGGTGGCAACAAATTTGCCTCAACCGAAGTAGCAAAACCAAGATATCGTGCTGGTTAACTTCTTTCATTTGGTTTAACCTCAATAGTTTCTTCCTCATTTTGAAGTACTCACCGTTGGGATCGATTTGGGCTACAAAGGAACAATACTGAACTATAAATATACAGCTATATGACCAAATTGACAAAACGGATTTGGAAACTCATTGTAATTTTCGTGGATATTTCCTTAATGTGAAAGAAAATTCGAATGGCTATATAAGCTCTCCATTCACTTTTATAAAGTCAGGGAGTGCCTTGGAATAGGTCTATGAAGTTTATGTACCTAGAACTGAACCAAGTTGACACTTGTGATATGTTGTCAGGGTCGAAATAATTCGGAGCGACGTCAGTTATTCCAAATTGTTATCGATAACCCTATGGTTTGGTTTAGTTATTTACGTAATTACTACTATCTTTGTGTAGAACAGACAGTATCATCACAGACCAACAAGACAAATCACTTCATCGTTTGCGGGAATCGCGTCTCTCCGACCTTGAGAAATATAGCAGACATAACCACACTTTCTTCTTCCTCGAAACAGCTGTCAAATTGAATACTTGATTTTGGAATATCTAAAATCGAAATGTAAAAACAGATTTGTCGGGATTCAGGAATCACAAAATCAAAATCAGACTAAGATTTTTCGATGAAACCATTTGAAAAGCAAATTTCCAACACCAAAGCGAGTGTTTTGTCACACCTTGAACTCCTGTAGAAGAACTCGGTTAGAGTAAATGAAAATTTTGGAAAAATGTTATGGAAATCCCGTTTACCTTAATCAGGGAATCTTTGTAGTTTCACATCAAATGAGATTCATTTCAATATAAAATCAAATTATGAATAGACCAACTTTGTTCGATTCCAATCCTAGTGTTTGTGCAATCATATACAATTTTATTAGAAATCCCATCTAATTGAATAATGGAGGTTGTAATGCTTTTACTTCAGTTGCGATTCCTTTATATTATATAAAATGAACATTATGAATGAGTCCACCTATGTTCGATTCCAATTCTTGTTGAATAATTAAAACATATAATGAGGACTGTCATCATAAAATAGAACCTCAAAGATAACTAAACAATTGATTTGGTTGTAAAAAACTGTTTGGATTATATTCTTAAATGGAACAGATACGAAATTATTCATCAATTAATAGGATGAAAAATTCATTTCAGCTTGTTAACATGTTTGTAACCTCTTCAAGCGAGTCCGAAAGCGGCGAGAGTGACGTAATCCTATTCCTGCAATCTGATTGGCACCCCAAAGCACCACAAACGCCTGCTAAAATTCTGATTAGCTCGATTCAGGGTCATATCTGCGTTGACATAGATTTCCTAAGTAAATGACGCGAGTGGTTTATCTGGTTGATCTGTGGTATCATATAGAAACTTGACAGGAAAATTATTATAACATTTTTCAATTATACGTGAAATGTATCATACATGGCCTGCTGGCTGACTCTTTAAAAGTGTTAGGAGTACACTTATACAATCAGATTGAAACTTTTTATATGTAGTTGTAGATTTGTTAGCAAATTGAAAAAACAAAAAATTTCAATATTGAAAAAACTTTTATTTGAAAACTGTTCATCTGATTTCAATGAACTTATCACAGCAGTGTACAAAATTTCGGTTTCACTCGATTTTAATTTTCGGAGATATTGGAAAAAAAAAATTTAATTTTTTTTTTCAGTATCGTAATTTCCGAAAAAACATCTGATCCTCTGATGATGAGACTCGGTAACTAGCTGTGGCACAATTCTGTGCGGAATTTGGTGTCATCAAAAATATATAAAAATGACAACCAATTTTTTTTCACCCAAAAATTGAACATGCATGCAACGGCTGCTGACTTCACGTCAGCGCTCTTCTAGAATTTTTTATTTATACTTCTAGTATACAAATTCAAAATCTCCGTCAATGGATCGAAATGTGGAAGTTCAGAAAATAGAGAAAATAATCATAAGTCTCAATCAACTTGGAGCATTTTGGTCATGTCTCAGTGGCGTCAGAAAATATCACAAAATCTTTCCTTTATACAAGTTAATCTTCTTACCTTTAGGAGCTCTCAAATTAATGATATCTTGGTCTTTCTCTGCCTTCTGATGTAAAAATTGTGCAAATAACGTCTGTGAAAACAATAGTATTTTCTGATATAAACTCATCTCACTTTCATCTAATTGGATCGGTATAAGATCCCATTTCTGGGAAGGTAAATCACTCAGTTTTCCTTGTGCCATGAGTTCTATTTTGGTACGTCTCAACATCAACGAAGATATGACGGTGCTCAGTCTTTCGCCACCACCGCTACTTTTGTCACCAACCCAACGTTTCCAAACCTGCAAAAATATTTTTTGGTATTTATTTATATTTTTTTTTGTCATTCATCAAGGAAATTTATCTGAGAAATCTTCATCGGACATTAGCAAAAATTGGACAGATTCAGCATAAATGTTTGTTAGGAGTTTTTTTTATCGGTCAACAGGGATTTTTAAAGTTTTCATTGGTTTCGAGCAATAATTCATGATACACAGATGAAATTTGATTTTTGGAAAATTTAAAATGTTTTAAAATCCGGATTGATATAACACTGAAATTGGACTTCCTAAATTAATAGAAATTTGTTTGTTAAAGGCATGTTCACATCTTCAAAACAAATAATATTTTACAGAGTTTGCGGTAATATCCACTGTAAAAACAAAACCCGCTAGATAGATTTACCCCTAACGCACACAAATAGCGCTATGAATTCCCCTATCTTCAGGATGCTGCATCACTGTAACAATCTGAGGGATCGTATAGATATATTTTTTCAAAGCGAGGTAACCTTAAAAAATTCTCTTAAAAGGTATTTCTTATCACTCTATTAAACTATTTTGGTTTCTTTGTTTGCTATTTTTTCTTCTTACTGTTCAGTTATTTTTATTATAGGAATAGAGCACTTTTGTTGATTTATTATTATTAATATATGAAAAGGGCACTTTTGTTAATCTTTTTTGTATTTTTGATTTGTGAACACTTTTTTTGGGTATTGGATTACCTGTTTGTGTTCCTTTGTAAATAAATAAATAAATAAATAACAAATTTCAATAAATAATTCCGTCTAGATACAGTAGCGATTATACAGTAATTGTTACTCAAAAAAATGTTATTAAACAATTTAGATTCAGAATTTCAAAGCATTTTTTAATTTCATGTGTGGAAAATTACATCAGTCTTTCTTGAAAGTTTCCGAAAACAGTTGTTAACGTTGCTCTCACTGCTGCGACTTCCAAGCATATTGCTTCCTTCAATTCCTCTGAAACTGTCACTTTAGGGCTATGCAGCGGTCTTTCGTATGTTGGGGATTTTCATCAGCCCAATAACGGCAATTTTGCTGATTAACGTGGCCATTGAGGTGAAAGTGAGCCTCATCGCTCATGAACAAAATGAGGTTCTCATTTTGCTCAACAAGTGCTTACATCTCACGGGCGAAGTGCATTCGTTGTGCATAATCCCCTGGCTGTAACTGTTGCACAACGGCCAATACGCAAAATACGGCTTACCGAACGATCACTGAGAAGAAGTTCAGCAGCATGCTGTCTAGCAGATCGACTCGGACTTCGGAGAATTGCTTGTTGCACTCTTCTCTCAGGTGTTCGAATTGTTCATTGAGCTTCTGGTGGTCTTTTCCTCATCGATTCACCTCATGTGCGAATTGTTTCAACTCAACGAAGAATAGTGTTTCGAGAGGCAAGAGCCCGATTTAGGTGGATATTGAAATGACGACGAAACTCACGCTGAACGGCCGTGACGGACTCGTTATTATGGACGTAACTGTCGTAAGCAAAAACGCGCTGCTCTACTGTCCACAGGTCCATGATTTCAACTGGTAAAAAATGCTAAGACCTACCGAATCCAACGGACCCTCCCCTGCATCTGCCCACCCAATAGGGGGAAGTACGAGCCGTTTCGAATACGTCAGAGTCCTCTGCCAGACCCTGTAGTTTAAGAGAAACTTCGGACTAAACGAGTAGGTTGTACTCACTGATGAAGAATCCGACGTCAAAATTTAATTATTTCAGCATTTTGTTACGATCATATCTTAAAAACCTCCAGAACTTTCATTTTCAGAATATTCTATAGTCCTCTGCCAGACCCTGTAGTTTAAGAGAAACTTCGGACTAAACGAGTAGGCTGTACTCACTGATGAAGAATGCGATGTCAAAATTTCATTATTTCAGCATTTTGTTACGATCATATCTTAAAAAACTTCCAGAACTTTCATTTTCAGAAAATTCTAGAAACTTTTGTTATTTTTTTGAACCCATGAGTCATATCTCGATGTTGTCTATCACAAATCTTCAAGCCAACATTCCAAATCCCATCTCTCTATCAGATATTTATTTTTTGAAATATAGTAGGAAATCAATATGTGGAATTTTTAGTTATTTCCTCAATATCATTGTCATTTCCCCAATTTCTCGATCGAGATGAAACCTGGTTAATTAGTTGTGAAATGCTGCTACAGAAACTTGTTCCAAATTTCCCGATGGTTGTGTCATATAATAATAATAATAATAATAATAAATATTTATTTTCAGTAAAAAACTACACTGTTCCATATAGAATTGAGCAATAACAATACTTTACTTAAGAGAAAATAAAAAGGTTTATCCCACGAAGAGAACTTGTTGTGGGTATAATACTCAGCTAAATTTCAATTTAACAACTATGCTCATGTAATTAGAATGCTCTCAATATATATTATACTGCCATTAAAAACACAAGAAACAAATATACAATCACAAAAAAACGAACTCATGTGAAAAAAAAATATTCATTAGGATCAGATCCAGCGCAGAACGGCAACACAAACCATAGATTTTATTCCTTCCACCTTCTATACAGCAACTGAAGTAATTACCAATATTTCATCTGTTGTGAGGCATGCCAACCAAACCTTTAACCTTCGCTTGAACTGAGAAGCTCCTCTCACGTTCCTTATTACCTGAGGCACCTGACCGAAGATTTTCGGACCCATATACGAAAATGATTTCTGTCCAACCGTTTTCACAGTTTTAATCCTCGAGAATTCAGTTCTTTCTTTATACCTCGTTTCGTGATGGTGCTGTATTGGTCCTAATTCCTTTTTGTATTTAAACTGCATGCATAAAACTCTAAACAAATACAGCCTCTTTAACTCGAAAATCGTGGACTCCTCGAATAGTCTATCCGTTGGGTAGGTGCGTTCTCTACCATATATGATCTTCAGAAAGTACTTTTGGATAATCAATAGTTTCCACAAATGACAGTCATATGCACTCCCCCAACCAGTTATGCCGTATTGGATATGGGGCTCCACAAGAGTGTGATAGAGCATCTTATATATATATAGCACAATTTAAAACAAAAAACAACCAAAGAAACTACTCCCACCAATTGGAGAATGCTAAAGCGATCGAATTGTTTCGAAAAATTGCTGAAATTTATTGTAGGGTGAGAAACCCCCTTAACATTCAAACTTGTGCAGAATATCGTGAGAATCACAACATAAGAAGAATAAGAGGAATCCTCACAAAATTCTACATGAACCTTATAGTCGTCATTTTTCAAACAAATTATAGAACTCATTCCGATCCAATCTGTATTTCTGAAAATATGTATTGGAAAGAATACTTGAATGGATTCATCTACGGAAGCCCCAAATATCCTCTAAAAATATCGAGTCTCTAAGTCGTTTTTTCTGAAATTCCGTACATGGTTGGAAAACTTTCTACTTGATGGTTCATGCAGAATTTCGTTATATGATTATAAGATCGCATAACCAATATATAAAGGAGTAAAGCTTCGTTAGGTAGGGCCAATAAGTGAAGGGGTGGCATCGAATTGGAACAAGCCAGTAAATGATTTTGATTTCAAGTCACTGCTTATCTAGAATTTTTTTATTTATTTCTATGACTTCCACCTCACCGTTGAAAACTACCTGTATAAATAAATAACTCCAGTAAAATCATAGGAACTTACTGCTATATCATCGAAAGGTGAACATCTCAGAAACTTCAATAGAGCGTACATATCAAGTTCTTTATTATGCACAGGAGTTCCTGTCAGTGCCCATCTGTGCTTACCAGCCAAGGCGCAGCAAGCAATGGATGTTTGCGCTTTGTGATTTCTAATTTGATGGGCTTCATCAAGAATTATTCTCCCCCATCTTACTCGGAATATAGCACCATCTCTGTCATGTTCATTCATTACTATACTATATGTCGTTATTACAACATTATGTTCAGCAAGCCTGGAAGATGTCAATCAATAAGACATTATAGCGAAATCAAAGGAGAAGTTAACACCACATCTTAGTACCACAGATATTTTCTGCAGTTACTTCAGAAGACTTATGATTATGAGTTTGCTATTTTTTCGACGAAACCTATATTTACAATATAACACTCGACACTTTCAGAAACCACTTTGCCCCTACATTTCTCACAGCATTCATGATGCCATACGTCCAGAACTCGCCTATTTCTGCTTCAATATGAATGAGTGATAATTTGAACAGACAATTTGTGATGTGATGTCTTAATAAATTTTCCCTCCTTTTTTTAATATACAGTCACAGACCAACAAGACAAATCACTTCATCGTTTGCGAGAATCGCGTCTTTCCGACCTTGAGAAATATAACAGACATAACCACACTTTCTCCTTCCTCGAAACAGCTGTCAAATTGAATACTTGATTTTGGAATATCTAAAATCGAAATGTAAAAACGGATTTGTCGGGGTTCAGGAATCACAAAATCAAAATCAGACTAAGATTTTTCGATGAAACCATTTGAAAAGCAAATTTCCAATACAAAAGCGAGTGATTTGTCACATCTTAAACTCCTGTAGAAGAACTCGGTTGGAGTAAATGAGAATTTTGGAAAAATGTTATGGAAAACCCGTTTACCTTAATCAGAGAATCTTTGTAGTTTCACATCAAATGAGATTCATTTCAATATAAAATCAAATTATGAATAGACCAACTTTGTTCGATTCCAATCCTATTGTTTGTGCAATCATATACAATTTTATTAGACATCCCATCGTTTTAATTGAATAATGGAGGTTATAATGCTTTTACTTCAGTTGCGATTCCTTTATATTATATAAAATGAACATTATGATTGAGTCCACCTAAGTTCGATTCCAATTCTTGTTGTATAATTAAAACTTATAATGAGGACTGTCATCATAAAATAAAACCTCAAAGATGACTAAACAATTGATTTGGTTGTAAAAAACTGTTTGGATTATATTCTAAAATGGATCAGATACGAAATTATTCATCAATAAATAGGATGTAAAATTCATTTCAGTTTGTTTACATGTGTATAACCTCTTCAAGCGAGTCCGAAAGCGGCGAGAGTGACGTATTCCTATTCCTGCAATCTGATTGGCACCCCAAAGCACCCCAAACGCCTGCTAAAATTCTGATTAGCTCGATTCAGGGTCATATCTGCGTTGACATAGATTTCCTAAGTAAATGACGCGAGTGGTTTATCTGGTTGGTCTGTGATACAGTTTCCGACTTTCAAAATGGTTCAAACATGCCAGTAATCCATATTTTTTATAGCTGACCATATAACAAACACAAGCAACTCTGATGTCAACTGTTGGAAAGTTAATCCAAGGTGATATTACAAATCTACAGGATCTTACCTTTTTGGTTTAACCTCTCTTTTGGGACCGTGATATACATTATAAGACAGTACTCCCCTTTTCAGTTTAGTCTCTATTTCTTGCGCCCACTGATTCAGAAGACTTGCAGGGCAGACAACTAAAGTTCCCCCATTATATTTTCTGTGTTTTTTGGATGGAGATTCCCTCTCTCCATCTTCTTCATCACTTTCAAGTTTGTTTTCATTCTTTTTCAAAATCAAAGATATCATAGTGAGTGTCTTTCCTAGACCCATATCATCCGCTGAAATATTTTTAAATATTCGTTCGTATTAGAAGAAAATACTCGCATACTTGGAAAAATTTTTCACCAACTACTCAATAGGTCTCTTGCATGAATTTTTTTCATCATTGGAATCGAATATTCTATCCGTAAGACCACTGAAAAACTTTAACCGCCATCAAAAACTTTAATTTTTAACGAGAAAATGCTCTTTTAAATTTGGCTCCGCATGTCGGTTGTTTAAACGGACGAAGCTTCGCGGTTTCCGTGATGTGAGGGGATATATCCACTCTCTCCCTCTTCTCGTATACTTTTCTGTCTAGCAAGCCAATAGACAGCGTCGGGCTGTATCGATCGGGGCATCGTGGAATAACGAGTGACGTAGTAGGCGATCTACCGCGTTTCACCCACTTCTGTTTTGCATCCCGATTTGACGATGTTTAATACCGAATTATTCGAAATTCGCGAATTGTTGGAGTGTGAGATAGCATTAATTATGATTTTGTATCGACATAGAATGAGAAAAACATGCAAATATGATAATTCGTGTTACATGCAAGAGACCTATTTCATCACAAACACAATGAGCGATAACTACAATAGGTGTAGCCATAAAGAAATTAAAGCTTCCCGGCAAGAATAACAGTTTTTGCTCGTTGCAACTGTCAGTATTTCACGAGTTTTTATTAATTTGAAGCTTGATTATATGTCAAGAATTTCCGGTAATACATACATTTCTTATTGTATTTCGCTATATAATCAGATAACATAAAGTTGAAATGCAGTACATAGATTCGTTTCTTGTATATAGTCCACAAATCATCTTCGATCATTCACTCAACTATAAGAGGTAATTCGGTTCCACAATGGTTAATATCCAAAGAAAAATGATCGAATTGAAAATATCAGATAACCACAGAACCACTTTTTCTGCAACTGGGCATAGGCGCAATAGACGACTTCGGCCCAAGTTGCCAACCCACAATTTACTTAGGGCCGGTATTATAAAACTTAACTTTAACTTTAACTGCCAATTTTGACAGATATGTCCCAATACAACTGTCAAAATTTCAGTTAAAGTTAAAGTTAACTTCCCGTTAAGTTTTATAATACCGGCCCTTAGTAAGTTTACTTTCACTGGGGAACGGGAATTTCAGGACAAATTCGACATGATAAGGTTCGCATTATTTATAAATAACCGTCAAACATGCCTCGGCTCTTCAAACCAGATAATTCCTTCCAAATATAGGTTTTTGTTAAGATCGTCCCCGATTGGCTGAAATTTAAGTTGGGATTCCTGATTTCATGCAAACAGTGTCAATTTTCATAGGATACGTTCCGAAAATAAACTCGGTTGTTTCATTTGCCGATTTACCGCTCCGTAAATATGAAATATTCGGATGGTTCCTGGAACAAGAGCGTGAAAAAGGTTATTTACGGAATCTGGTTGATGAAAATGCGGTCGATTTACTGTCACCAGAACGATTTTCTATGGTAAATATCCATAGCATAGAACAATCTATGTTTACTTTAGGTTTGTTTTGGTTACGAGTTCAGATCTGTTCGGGACGGTTCTAGCATAGACAATAGATATCTGCTAGAACCGTCCCGTACAGTTCTGAACTCGGAACCAAAACAAACCTAAAGTAAAAAGAGATTGTTCTATGCTATGGATATTTACCATAGAGAATCGTTCTGTTGACAGTAAATCGACCGCATTTTCATCAACCAGATTCCGTAAATAACCTTTTTCACGCGCTCGTTCCAGGAACCATCCGAATATTTCATATTTACGGAGCGGAAAATCGCCAAATGAAACAACAGAGTTGATTTTCGGAACGTATCCTATGAAAATTGACACTGTTTGCATGAAATCAGTAATCCCAACTTAAATTTCAGCCAATCGGGGACGATCTTAACAAAAACCTATATTTGGAAGGAATTATCTGGTTTGAAGAGCCAAGGCATGTTTTACGGTTATTTATAAATAATGTGAACCCTATCATGTCGAATTTGTCCTGAAATTTCCGTTCCCCAGTGAAAGTAAACTTGCTAAGTAAATTGTGGGTTGGCAACTTGGGCCGAAGTCGTCTATTTAATAGTTCAGATTTCTGTGGATTCGTCTATGACAGCTGGCGGCAAATACTTAAGGATTTTACAAACCAACGCGGCTGCAGTGGCGATCAGGCAGCCGTAGCGATCTAATTCAACTCAAACATATGAATTTTCTTGCAAATCCATTTGTTTGAGTTGATCTAGATAGCTACCGCTTCCTGATCGCTACAGCGGCTGCTTTGGTTTGTATAGAATGCTTTATCATTTTATCAATCATAAACGTTCGCCAGCGATTATACGACGTTGTTGCCAGACTTCGCTTCAATATTGATTAATAATACGTAGGAGTAGATTTCAAATGGTTGCTCAATAGTTTCAATTTTCTTTCATTGAATATTGTACATTCTTGAAATGAATCGTCACTAATCGGGGGCCTATATACCTTCCAAATTATGAGAGACCGCCTAGTTTCTTGTTCAGATTTATTGTTCCCCAGAACACACTGCGTAAATTGATGCAAAAATCTAATCAATATCTTTGCGACGGGATAATTCGGAGGTTACCGAAGTGAATATATTCATACCATAGTGTAGGTATAAACTAGATATTATAGTGAATTTTCACTATTTCCTTGCATTGTATGTGAGCTCATCAACCTATTAACCCCCTAGTTTTTACTTGGGGATAGTCATGTCAATCAATTTTTGAAACTAATAGCACAGACCAACAAGACAAATCACTTCATCGTTTGCGGGAATCGCGTCTCTCCGACCTTGAGAAATACAACAGACATAACTACACTTTCTCCTTCCTCGAAACAGCTGTCAAATTGAATACTTGATTTTGGAATATCTAAAATCGAAATGTAAAAACGGATTTGTCGGGATTCAGGAATCACAAAATCAAAATCAGACTAAGATTTTTCGATGAAACCATTAGAAAAGCAAATTTCCAATACCAAAGCGAGTGTTTTTTCACATCCTTAACTCCTGTAGAAGAACTCGGTTGGAGTAAATGAAAATTTTGGAAAAATGTTATGGAAAACCCGATCACCTTAATCAGAGAATCTTTGTAGTTTCACATCAAATGAGATTCATTTCAATATAAAATCAAACTATGAATAGACCAACTTTGTTCGATTCCAATCCTAGTGTGCAATCATATACAATTTTATTAGACATCCCATCGTTTTAATTGAATAATGGAGGTTGTAATGCTTTTACTTCAGTTGCAATTCCTTTATATTATATAAAATGAACATTATGAATGAGTCCACCTAAGTTCGATTCCATTTCTTGTTGTATAATTAAAACATTTGATGAAGACTGTCATCATAAAATAGAACCTCAAAGATGACTAAACAATTGATTTGGTTGTAAAAAACTGTTTGGATTATATTCTAAAATGGAACAGATACGAAATTACTCATCAATAAATAAGATGAAAAATTCATTTCAGTTTGTTTACATGTTTATAACCTCCGAGTCCGAAATCGGCTAGAGTGACGTAATCCTATTCCTGCAATCTGATTGGCACCCCAAAGCACCCCAAACGCCTGCTAAAATTCTGATTAGCTCGATTCAGGGTCATATCTGCGTTGACATAGATTTCCTAAGTAAATGACGCGAGTGGTTTATCTGGTTGATCTGTGCTAATAGTTACTTCATCCACCAGTTAACTGCGGGTTATTTGTCAAAATGGTCATATATTAAGATCTGAACATGGAGATGAAATTCAAAACAATTTTCCAGTTGGAAAACAAATTTGAACAGATCTTTAATATATTGATATGCTGTGATTTATTATAATTTTCCAATAAATTACCTAAAATTCCTCCTGATGGTTTTTGTGCTTCCCTATAAATCATCCATGCCAATGCCCTTCTCTGATGGTCCATTAGAGTAATTTTCATGCCTTTGGGTTGTTCTGCTAGATCATCGTCTTTGGGGCAATTCTTTAAGGAACCGTGAAGTAGTTCTAATCTCTCAGCAGTTAAAGCTTTTTGGAGATTATGATTTTCTAACCCTTTTTTGCCGAATGTTTTTGGTTGAACAGTAGCAATACTAGCTTCTATGTTGTTCCAGTTACCAGAAGGATTTTTCTGCCCTGTTATGTTATTTCCGAGGACATTTTCTGCAAGCAGAGAAACAATATGATGAATATAAACTATCATACCACAAGAACTAATATCTGTCAATAAATCAACAAATATTCCACCTAGAATATAAACTATCATATCACAAGAACTAATATCAATCGATAAATCAACAAATATTCCACCTTGACCTAAGCTAATCATCCAAAGTTACCGCAGTTTCATGGTTTTACCAATCATCAAACTCACTCACCTTGGAAACAGAGAGGCTTCTAGAAACTCATTACCTGTTAGTCGTTTTAGTTCGCCGTTTCTGTGATTTTGCAGCTTGTACAGCACCTTCACGACGAGAAAACACTTGGATAATGTGATTTACCCACAAGCTAGTATCGTCCTACAGCAATTTATTTCAATACTTCCAATGATACACTCAACAACAAAAAATCGATTAGTTACATAATATACACCTAGGTTCAAGAACCTGTATGTGCACAAATCAATTACACTATTACTATCATCAACCAAAAAATTCTCAGTGCCCATAATATACACAAAAAAAATCACATTATTTGACCTTGACTCACAGAATAAACAATTAACAATTTGTTGGACATATAAATCTACACAGAAATTTACAGCAACGATTGAACATTCAATTGATTTTGGTGTACTGCTATATACTGTCTGGATTTTACTTTGAAGGTTTTGAGATCAGTTAGCTTACTTATTTCCAGTGGTAGAAAATTCACTATTTCAGGAGCTATTGACGTGATGAACCTTTGGCTAGCATCTCTTTGGCAGAAAGGGCCTACCAGTCTGTTTCTCAACTTTGATCGAGTGTCGCGATTATGTGCTGGACTAGTTTTCAACTCGGGATGTTTGTAGATGAATATGCAGCAAGTGTGATAACATAGCGAGCGTAAATTCAGACACTCCTCATCATATAGCAGTCTTGTAGGGTAGAGTCTTTTCTTTCGACGTATTAGTTTAACAACATAATTTTGAAACACAGTCAGGCGTTGTAATGCATTGTTATAAAGACCTCCCCACACCACAATGCCATACCTCAGGATTGATTCAATCAAAGATCGGTAGAGAATGAATGAATCAAAGTGAAGATTTCTTGGACAACACTTCTTGGGTGTAATGGCTTTGGATGAAGGTGGACTATTTGTTGATTTATCGACAGATACTCGTCCTCGGGTCATGTTAGTTCATATTAAGTCTGAATAAATATTATTATTATTAAACTGGAGTGCTTCATTTCTCCGTGAAACATTCCTTTTTGTGGAATATGTTTATAATAATACCACAAAAGTACCACCACATGACTTGAACCCTTGAGATATATAATAATTCGTTTCTTATAAAACTCACCTTCAATAACTTTCATATTTTTGAGTTGATTCTGTGCTTCCAAAAATTTAACCTTGTAGGATTCAAAACGATCCTTCAAAAGCTGTCCCTTATCAGGGAGATTTGATAATTTTATGGTAGACATAAGTTTCTGAAAAAAATTATATTCAGATGAACAATTTCAATAGAAATAAAAAGAGTTTTCGAAACTCAAATAAAAGCCTGACGAAATCAAGTTGGGATCCTGTCATAAGAGATCTCTTAAGGATTTTTCATTATTCGATTCATTGAAAGCAATGGAAGACTTCGGTCCAAGTTGCCAACCAAAAAAATAATATAATTTTCTACCGCCGAGGAAGGGAAATTTCCGAAAAAAAATCCATCATGTTGAGGTTCGCGATATTTATAAATATCCGTGTATCATGATTGATTTCAGGAAAATTGTAATTGATCTCGGGATTTCAATGTAGTTAATGAGAATGTGTTCCATACATCAAGTTGGTTATTTAGGTTTCTGGTTTTCCACTCCGTAATAGTTCTCTTGCATGTATCATGAATTATCATATTTCCATGTTTTTCTCATTCTATATCGATACAAAATCATAATGTATGCACACGCTTCATAAATTCGCGAATTTTGAATAATTCGGTATTGAAAATGGTCAAACCGCAAGGTCGAAGCGCGTGAATCGCGTCAGATCGCCTTCTATGTCACTCGATATTGCAAGATTCACTGATCCATAGATCCATCTATCATTTTTCAAGTAATACATTCCAATTGGATCAGATCTCTATTTATGAAAATATTGTGAAAATAAAATAGTAGTAAGGAGCCTGCCCCGTGATCGTAGGATCTGGGGTTCATGCCCTTGACTGAATTTTTCTGGTTTTCAAGAAGCCGTCTAACCATTCGCTGTTGGGTAAACAATTAACAGTGCTGTTCCTAACGTGGCGTAAGGATTCAACAACAAAACCTACACAGAACACATCAGGTCTCTTAAATGGCACAAGCATTCACTTCTGAGAGGTTCCATAGTGGAACATAAAAGAATTGGCAGCACTATATGAATATTATAGGCACTTTCTATTTGACGCTGAATCACTTCCAAACTGATCAAAAATCAGCTGATGTGCGTTCTATTTGACTATGTTGTGATTTTGAACTGATGCGCTTCACTCCCAATTGATGTTGCTCTCTGGCAGAATCAGTTTGATTTTGGTAATCACATCAGTTCAACATAACTTTCCTTTTTACTAAATGAACAATTTGTTTGTCGACGATTTACATAAACTTTCTGCTGAATTGTAATTTGAGAAGCCATCAATTCAAGATTCATTAATGGATGATACATACAAATGGAACCTGAAAATTTTGCAAGCACCTACTAATTTTGGACTAAGTGAATTATTTTTCCCTGGTTGCATCGCTGTAAATGAAACTGTATAATTTATAATATGAAGATTGTTTCGATGTTATGTTTTGTTGATTTGGTGTATTTAATATGAAAATAGTCATTGATTTGAGAAACAGAAAAATTGAGTTGCTGTCCACATAGTTTCAAATTAAAATACTTCAACAACTCATTGCTAGTTTTCCTTGATTGGATGTTGATTATTCGAGCTTGTCTATCTAAATTTGTATCCTGTCTTACTAAACCCAGCAACATGCAAAGACCGAATCAAATGGCAAGAATTTTGTTTATTGGAAAAATTCGATATATTCAGTGAAGCTGATACAGAAAAGAGATATTAGATACTTCGGATATAGTTTCTAGATATACTCCATTCACTTTTATAATGTAGCCCGGTTGGCCATGATTTAGGTTTATCAAGTTTTTTCCCTTAAAACTGACGCAGGTTGGCACTCATGAAATATCGGCCATGTCAAAAGACGTTGCCAAATTTCAATTTCTACTATTATCAATATCAATCGATTCTAGGTTTCTAAATCTCAGCATAATAACGCTTGCAAACTAATAAAAATGCCGAAGGTAGTTTTGAAGAAGCAGAGGCAAAGTATCAGGAAGTGCTATGTAGAATTGAAATCGGCTTTTTCTGATAGTAACCCTGATAATTCGGAATCAATAATTCAGCACAAGCTATGCAACATTTTCGACGTATGTAAGTGAAAACCAAGGAATTATATTTTATATGAATAGATATTTATTTTTTAGCTGCACATCAACACAATAAGGAAGATTTTAAGTGAAAGAGACGACAAAGAATATCCTTCTATTGGTGCACCCAAAAAGACTGAACTGAAGACTTTATTTTGAAAAACCCGATTCTTGATTTCCTTACAAGAAAATAGCATAACTAAATCTTTCAACCATGTTTATATACATGAAATATTTCCAGTATAAACAGAGACAAAAGTTTCTTCAAAATTCGCCAGGTCTTTGGAATTATCGAATTCAAATAATATTTTCTCAAATTCATTACTTTATCAATGTAGATTGACATTTGAAAAATAAGTAATTACTACGACCTCTATGTAGAGAGGACAACTTTGCATAGTTATCTGACAGAAAAATGATCATAACCTAACAATTTCAAAATATACACGGTGAAATCTGTCAGGATGTCATGGCCAACCGGGCTACATTATAAAAGTGAATGGAGTATAGTGTAGTAGTAAATATTTCAGTTCAAAATATCTAAATTAATATAAGATCACAAGCCAAATTGCATTTTCCCATAGTAAACAATGCGATTCAAGTTTTTTGTTGTCCACTCAACTGTCAAAACATCACGTCAGCTGTTATAAGTCGTGTTCTATTTGTTAAATTCACTTCAGTTCGAAGTGAAGAAATTCGGAAATTAATCAGTCAAATAGAAAGCTAGGAATATATCAGTATAATTATTGGATGGATGGATTTTACTAATTCATGAATTTAGCATGCGTTATTTATAAGCTGCTCAACAAATACGGCCAATTGTAAACATTGATTGTTCGGAATTCCATTTTCTCAATATTTCCTGAAATACAAAACTAGTACTTGGTTGAAAACTAACAGCTTGAAGGGTCATGTAAAGTCATAAAATGCAAAGATAGGGAAACTGTTTTTATCAGGACAAGCTGAGTTACATTGGGTGGGGTTAATACTCGGTTGGGTTACCACTCCAACTACTAATTTGAACAAGTACCTAAAACCTCCTAAGTTCTATTCAGTGTTTTTGTTTCAATTTGGCTAATTACCTTCACTTTCATCATCTCTTGTTCATATAAATTTATTTCTTTTATTTGTTCATTGTACTCTGTTCTCTTGCAGTGTATTATAGCGTCTTTATTCCTAGTATTATCTGGCAACATTTTTCTGACTAAATCGTCCAATTTAGACTGCACCATCTCAGTTTTATTTACTGGCTGAATGGTCTTTTCTGTAGGTATTTTTGGCATATCAACCTCATCGGAATCACTTGAGATTATATTAGAATGTCTAGCTGGGGTTCTAGG
Organism: Myrrha octodecimguttata; assembly: GCA_958510865.1. Classification (NCBI taxonomy): domain Eukaryota; kingdom Metazoa; phylum Arthropoda; class Insecta; order Coleoptera; family Coccinellidae; genus Myrrha; species Myrrha octodecimguttata. Next base: position 44,444,795 of record OY294058.1, on the reverse strand, counting down.
AGTAACTGATTTTGATTTCTTCTTTACAGACATTGTTGGTGTTTCAGGCTCAAAGGAATCATCTAAAATTTGACTTGTATCTATCATATCTGAATCTACTTGGGAACCGGGATCTTCATCGGAATCATCTGTATCAGAATTCACAATTTCAGGTTTTTTATTTTGAGGTGTCATGAAAGATTGTCTCACTGCTCTTTCAGAATTTTTGTATCCATCCTCACTATCAGATGAAATTATTACTGTTCCAGATCTATTTCCGTGAGTTATTAATTTATTATGCTGAGGAGTCAAGTAGGAATTCTTCTTTTTATGCTGAGGAGTCACGTAGGAACTCTTCTTTTTCCTATTCATTTCCAATTCATCTTCAATATCAGATTGCACAGCAGCCATATCTTTGCTCATATTAATCATATTAGCAGAAACATCTGATCTGTCTTCATCAGTTTCAGATATAATATCAGAATCAGAATGTTTTTCACCAGAAGCAGCAAAATAGCTTTCATCTTGAATTTCTGAACCTTCTTTACTGTTAATCAACATACCCCCGATAGTTTTTGGATTTCCAATAGGACTCTGCTCAATAATAGATTGTGTTTTATCACCTTCAGCATATTCATCTTCACTACTATCATTTATAATCATTCCTTTTTTATGATGGAAAATTAGACTCTCGTCATCAGAATAATCTGAAACAAAACCAAATAGAACTGAAATGAGAATACAGAGAAACTATTTCTTATATCTATGCAACAAATCACAAGTTAACCTAATAAATCTGAATATATAAAAATCATTATTTTTGGAAATCTCATTTTATCTGTGATGGCTTTGATTCTCTTGAAATCTAGGATAACCAGCAAAATACAATACAATATGAACACTACTGGGTTTCAGCTCGTGATTGGAAATAAAGAAAAAACTAAACATTGATTTCCACAGTGCTGGCTTATCAACTGGGCGTTTGGGGAGTATGCACATGAGACAGGAAAGCCAACAAGAAGGCCCATCAGTCTTCAGTGTCTGTGCACAAAAATACCTTAAACAGGCACTGAATTCAAGCTCCACTCAAGAATATACAAATCAAATCTTCAGTAGTATTCAGGGTAATCATATTTTCATAATTCTTCACAAATTGAAAATTCGTAGTAATTTCGAGTTAAACTAAGCATTACATTACCTGAGTCATCTTCAGAAATATTTCGACTCATAACTGGGATCTATTATTTACAGTTTATACTGATTCCATTAATTTTTGGAATTGTTCTAAAGAGATTGTTTCAAGGCCGTTTTTTTCAGTAGTACATATTTCTTAATGTCTAGTTCAACAATAGCTTAATCTTCTGTTATTATTATTGTTATATGTTAGTTCTTTGGTTTCAGATATTTCGTCCTCTTATCTTTCTTCAAATTTCAATAATTCCAACAAAGGTTACTCATTATAGTCATATTACTTAACAGATGACTGTATTCTGTAAAAAATAAAAACAAGTTGCCTCCACAAAATACAAATATTTCCTCTGACAAAAGCACATTTATTTGAAGATGAAAACGTAAAAAACACAAATTTCAAACCTCTGTTATCTGTGCTCAATATCCGTTAAATCACAGAATATCCTTCCGTAAGGATAGATATTCTACGAGCGTTCTATTTGACGATTTGGGGAGCTCGGAGCTGCCCAAGCGCATGAAACCCTAACGTTGACGCGTTCTTTTTGATTGGAGCTTCGTGCATCTGAGCTCCTCCGACTACCTTCCCCTGCCCCCTCATGCACCAACCTCTGACAAGGGGCAGCAAGCTCTTTTGGGTTACGTCATATCATTTGTTGATCAAACCACTACAGTCTGTGATTCGCAACTACTGCTAAGCGATACGCCCTCTGGCAATAGAAATTCGAACACTTCCAAGCTAGTAGTTTTTCGACGTGCCTGCTATTCTAACGTAATTTGCTTACTTTTGGAGTTCATTTTCGAGCATTTGTGTTGTTCTCCGAGTTGAAATTTTGGTATACCGAAAGTGTTTGGAATATTCATCAATCGATTCCTTTCTTTCCGATTGAAATTTTCGAATGTATTAATTCGAAATGGCATCCTCCCGAAAGTACTATTGTTGTGTACCTCAACTCAATATTATTCATGGTCAAAGAAGAAAGGATCATCTAGTGCTTCCAGTTTTGATTTTTTCCAAAGCTAAATGAAAGTAAAGTTAATTTGGAAACAGCATTTGGCAGGGAATTCAATGAGAAGAAAGGCCTAGTTTTAGAAATTGAAGATTGGTAAACAGGTCACGAAATACATGAAAGTATGTTCACTGCATTTCTCTGAAGATGTTTATTTTCATAAAGGTAAATTACCTACAATGTATTCATTTCGAAACAACTTCATGTCATGATGTTTTCAGGTGTATATGAAAATAAGGAAATTTTGAAGAAAAATGCTGCAGAGAAACTACCGAGCACTTCTGCAGCTACCTAATTCACATAATACACAAAATCATATTCTAAAAGAGTGATCTGGTTGAAAACCTGACAAATACTAGATATACTGTTAGAGTTGATAATAGCTGAAGTTATTCATAAAAATACATTAATACTTTTCATTTCTATATAAAGGTAGGTTGAACCAGCTGTGACATTTTTCATTTTGTATGCGTATCTTGAGCTGCTGTAATATGTAAATGAAATCAATTATATGTCTATCTGTTTCCTTTTCTTCTGTAATACGATGCAAAAGAACTAAAGCAGAAAATCTGTTTTCATTTTATTGATTCACTCGTTTGTAAAAAAAAAGGCATATCATTTGGACTGATTCTAGATTTACCACATAATATAGCCTGCATTCAGCACTTCTTCACATAAATAAGAGTCCTTAAATTACTTACTGATGTGCCTATTTTTCCAGAAATTCAAGTAAACTTAGATATTGGTTCATTTTGATCCACCAAGCAACATACACTAAAATAACACTTAAATTATCCTCCAGGAACGATTTAAAGTACGATTTCATATCGTGATCCATACGAAAAGTTCCTTCTCAAGATATCTTACACACAATTATAATAATTTATTTAAATATTCAAACTCTGCTTAATAAATATTTGTTCACCACCGCATTTCTAAGGTTTGTTTACATAAAACTACTAGCTTGGACAGGTTCCAAATTTATCCGTCAGGGCGCTGGCATCTTCGCAGAAGTTCCCAATTATCTAATATAGATAATCTAATATATATTGGCTATAAATCAAGGCAAATTTTGCAAGATGAGTAAAAACAAGGAATTGCTAATAAATGATTCAGACAATCAAAGGACTTACAGCATTTATAACATGCTCGTCCTCAGAATCAGACATTCTTAACAAAATTAGTGAATTCAAAAATCCCTCCACTATAGGAGTAAAAAATTCGAACAATAATAATGAAAATACAGAATAGTCAGAAACTATTTAGAATATTCGTCTGCAAGTGTAGTGTAGATCACAGCTGATCAATCAAAACAGTAAATAACCGCGCATGTGCTGTGAGTTTTCATTGCACCAAACCACTAATTTGCGTTCGATTTGAGAGTAGCTCAAGTGCAACAAACACTCAGCTACCCTGGGGCTTCAAACGCCAAAAAGAAAGCGCCTTCTGTAGTTATATCAGTGTCATAGAATATAAATGAATAGAGATGGGAGTACCAGTATATTGATGTTCTGTGGTTCCACCCGTGTCGCCCCATAGAATAACAAAAACGCCCTATGGTGCCGCTGCATCTGGCAACCACGCTCACCGTAGATAGATATCTACTAGATAGATATCTACGATGCTCACACCTTCTATCATTCTATCATGTTCTGTCATTTGAACAATCAAATGATAAGCATTAACCGGTGTGAAGTTAGCTTCCGAAAGATAGCTGACAGAGTTCCCGAAGATACCCGAACGGGTTGAGAGGATCAGTGGCGTGCATTAATTCGGTAGCGCAGCAAAATATGGGTTACGAAATAAATTTTCGACTCATGGATCTGAATAACGTTCGAAAATGTCATTTGTGTTACTGACTGTGTTGATATAAAATTGTTTGGTAGTTTTTCCATCTAATAATAAATAATAATTAAGCATTTATAGTACGGGAATACGGGATATATCAAAATGACTTATGGCCATTTTCAAGATTGACAAATGGTCTCGATTCACAACCTCGAACGAAATGTTTATTGCAAAATTTCAGATGGGCTGCGGTAAATTTTATATGATCAGCGGAGGAAAATCCCTTTAAAAAATCCTTTGAAACTTTTTATTTTTAAGGTCTGCATTGATCAGCCCTGTATGGAAATGCTATTTAACATGTCACATTGACATCCATAAAAAATATTTACTTGCTCTGATTGCAGTCACCCCGTTTCACCCCCATTCGCGAAGTATCGAAATCGTCAGCTATCTAGAGCAATTTCGAACTTTTGTAACTTTTTATCATTCAGGTCTGCATTGATGAGACCAATATATAGAAATGTCAATTAACATCTCCAAATTGACATCCATAAAAAAAATTCACTTGCTCTGCTGGCAGTCACCCCGTTTCACCCCTTTTCGCGAAGTATCGAAATAGTCAGATATCTAGAGCAATTTCCAACTTTTTTAACTTTTTATCCTTCAGGTCTGCATTGCGATGAGACCTATGTGGAAATGTTGATTAGCATATCCAAATTGACATCCATAAAAAAATTCACTTGCTCTGCTTGCAGTCACCCCGTTTCACCCCCATTCGCGAAGTATCGAAATCGTCAGCTATCTAGAGCAATTTCGAACTTTTGTAACTTTTCATTCTTCAGGTCTGCATTGATGAGACCTACATGGAAATGTTGATCAGCATGTCAAGATTGACATTCATAAAAAAAAAAGTTCAAAAAGCACTGCCGTGAAGGCAGCAACTTTTGCGCGCATGTTCAATGTAGATGACCGCTTCAGCAACGAATTTGAACGTGCGCGCGTACCAAATTTCAGTTCGATACGATCATAAGTTCTGGAGATATCGGGAAAAAATATGTCAAACTTCGAGGTTTTCTTCTCGATATCGTTGATTTTTTCGGTATTACTCGAGAAATACTGATTCAGTCCTGATTAAACTTCACAGCTAGTTTTAAGATGCTAAAAGACAACTTTATGCAAAATTTCGTGATAATCGTGTTATTAGAACAATTTGAAAAAAAAAAATTTATATGATTTTCTCATCATATCATCCTCATTAAATTCTGTATGAAACTTCGAACTGTTATTTTCGATGAAGTACTGAATTTCAATTCGATCTGATCTGTATTTTTGGAAACATTGGAAAAATAAAATTTTGATTGGGTATATCTACGGAATCATTGGGCGGATTTTACCCATTCACGAATTCGACCTTCGTAATTAAGCCCCAAACCTACTCTACAAATATCGAGTTTCTAAGTCGTTTCTTCCGGAAGTTATTGTGTTTACGGTCAGCCTAACGGCCAACTGCGTAAACACAATAACTTCCGAAAGAAACAACTTAGAAACTCGATATTTGTAGAGAAGGTTTGGACCTTAATTACGAAGGCCGAATTCGTGAATGGGTAAAATCCACCCAATGATTCCGTAGATATACCCAATCAAAAATTTATTTTTCCAATATTTCCAAAAATACAGACCAGATCGAATTGAAATCCAGTATTTCATCGAAAATAACAGTTCGAAGTTTCATACAGAATTTAATGAGGATGATATGATGAAAAAATCATATAAATTTTTTTTTTCAAATTGTTCTAATAACCCGATTATCACGAAATTTTGCACAAAGTTGTCTTTCAGCATCTTAAAACTAGCTGTGAAGTTTAATCAGGACTGAATCAGTATTTCTCGAGTAATACCAAAAAAATCAACGATATCGAGAAGAAAACCTCGAAATTTGACATATTTTTTCCCGATATCTCCAAAACTTATGATCGTATCAAGCTGAAATTTAGTACACTGCTGTGAAATTAGAAGGTCAAAGTGTGAGTATAATTTTTTTTGGATATGATGAATGGTTTCCGAAAAAAAAATTTTTTTGTAAAAAAATTTCGAAAAAAATTTTTTTTAAAATTTATTGACAATATGATCTTGACGAAATTTGGCTCAAAGTTGCGCGTCGTTATACTCCACCAAACTGCCAAGTTTGAATCCAATCGCTCAAGTAGTTTCTGAAATAAAAAATAAATAACTTCAAAACTTCAAATGCCTATAACTCCGAAACTATCTGATCGATTTGGCCCATTAACGAACTTAACCGCGGCATTCCAATGCGCGACCTACCCTGAAAGTTTCAAGTCGCTAGCTCACTTCGTTCGACAGTTATCGTGTCTACGGCCGGCCGGCCGGCCGGCCGGCCGGACAGAATCGATTTTGATACCGGATTCGTCATCAGTGAGTCCAACCTAGTCGATTGAGACCATTTTCGGCTCAATCATCCAAAATTACAGACATTTGATCAAAACGATAGCACGCTGTTCCCCTAGAACATGCGCGCAAAAATTCACTTGCTCTGCTTGCGTTCACCCCGTTTCACCCCTATCGTCAAAACAATAACTACCGACCTAAAGAAACTTCTCAGATCTTCATAATTGTACAGCAGGTACGAAATTAATTTACAAAACCCTAATTCGTAAAATCCACTCAATGTTTCCGCATATATAGCAATTCAAAATTATGTTTTCCCAGGATTTCCCATAATGCAAACGGGTTAAATTAAGCTTCGAAACTTGATTGAAAAATTACTGCTTGGAGGTTCATGCAGAATTTCGTGAGGCGCATATGATAAGAAGCTCACAAAATATAGAATACTTATTGGCAACTAAAATTTTGATTTTTTTCCGATTGTTTTTATGGAACCTGCGTCGGTATTCAACAACTATATACAACAATACAGTTTAAATCTAATATTGAGGAAGGAAATACCCTCGAAATATTAAATAGCCACGAAACTTGACCAATTTTTTCCATATTTCCGAAAATAAATATTGGATCAAATTGAAATTTGAAACACTGTTCGGCTCAAAATCCGAAAATGACGGACATTTAGATAAAAATGAAAACGCATTGTTTTCCACCACAAGCGCGTAAAAATAAGAAGGCTTTGTTGTAGGTTTTTTTCCATTTCATGTTTCTTTGTATAGGTTTGAATAAGTCACCTTACTTATTTGAAAATTCTATTTTGTCTTGTTTTTTTGGAACGATTAAAATTCTCCACTATAACTACTCAAACAAGGCTATGAGAAGAGAGAGAGAGATAGTGCATTGGGGGCATTGTATAGAGAAGAGATTTATACAATCATTGTATAATGTATAATGTATAATATACAATGATACAATGATCGGGGTGCGTCACGGAAGCCGCGAAGATTCTTCTGTTTGAACAGCCAATATGTGGAGCCAAATTTGAAAGTTCGTTTTCTCGTTGAAAATTGAAATTTTTGACGGCGGTATAAATTTTTTAGTAGTCTTACGGATTGAATATTTAATTCCTATGATAAAAAAATACATCCAAGGGACCTATTGAGGGAATCGTAGGATAATCTTAGGTTTTTAGGACTTGGAAAAAAAACTATCTTCAAAATGAACCTTTCTTCTTTTTTCTTCAGATAATTTACTAACTTTGTTGCAAGTTACAACTAGTATTGGCGTATTATGGCTCAAAATAATTCATATCCTTGATTTCGAAGCACACAGGCCTCAATAAGGCCATTGTTTCAGAATCAACACGGTAACTTGACTGTATTGCATTTGATATTTGTTTTATGAGAAGACACAAATATGTATCTCAATAAACTTCAACTATTTCAATGGGGAAATGGTCCGATTTCACTTGTGGATCTAAGAATATGTTGATTTCCAAAGCAGAAATTTGAACTCGTCAATGTCTGGTAAAAGGACACTTCTTCAAATTTTTGTATGTAACTTCCTTTTGCGATCTGAACAAACACAAGAAGTTAAAGAAAATATAAATATATATCTTCTTATTCTTGAACCTAACACTTTTACTTTGATTTGGTAGAGGAAATATTATTCTTGAAATTATTTTTTTTTAGTGTTCTCCTTCAATTCTTCGAAACAAGACATTATACGTTGGTTGGTTAGTTGATTGGATTCTTTATAGACTTACCATGCTTTTCTATTTTTGCGGCATCATTCCTATTCTTTTTTATGGATGTCAATCTACACATGCTTATCAACATTTTCACATAGGTCTCATCAATGCAGACCTGAAGGATAAAAGTTATAAAAGTTCGAAATTGCTCTAGATAGCTGACGATTTCGATACTTCGCGAATGGGGGTGAAACGGGGTGACTGCAATCAGAGCAAGTAAATATTTTTTATGGATGTCAATGTGGACATGTTAAATAGCATTTCCATACAGGGCTGATCAATGCAGACCTGAAAAATAAAAAGTTTTAAAGGATTTAATTGATGCGACACGAACGATTATCTTCCTAGATAGATAATACAATTATATTTGAATTTAAAGAGATTTTCCTCCGCTGATCATATAAAATTTACCGCAGCCCATCTGAAATTTTGCAATAAACATTTCGATCGAGGTTGTGAATCGAGACCATTTGTAAATCTTGAAATTGGCCATAAGTCATTTTGATATATCCCGTATTCCCGCACTATAAATGCTTCATTATTATTTATTATTAGATGGAAAAACTACTAAACAATTTTATATCAACACGGTCAGTAACACAAATGACATTTTCGAACGTTATTCAGATTCATGAGTCGAAAATTTATTTCGTAACCCATATTTTGCTGCGCTACCGAATTAATGCACGCCACTGATCCTCTCAACCCGTTCGGGTATCTTCGGGAACTCTGTCAGCTATCTTTTGGAAGCTAATTCACACCGGTTAAGCATTATCCTTTATTCTATTCTGTGATCAGCAATCAGAAGTGTTTATGTACTTTTACTACTTTTCCGTTTTCCTTTTAGATCTAAAACTTTATTTATTCTGAGTAAAATATGAACGCAAGGAAACATTGAACGTTGTATGTATTGTATGATCAATATTCTTATGAGTTATATAGTGTTTTTTTTAGGTGTACTTGAACCAACTGCAACATGGCTTTGCCACCGAACTATAAGCAAGTGGCGATGCAAATGCCTAGCCCCCAAACTCCAAATCGTAAGGACATAAACACTCCAAAATAATTATCTCCAATAATTTTGCTTAGATTGATTGCATGATTAGTATGAGCATTTTGATGTAGTTTTTGTTCCGAACAGGGCTTGTATCTACTTTTTATTTGGCATTAGGACAATTTGGCATAATTTGTATCTGTATAAGAGGTCAATTGGAATGCAGAAATAAATACATGAAGTTCATTTTTCAGAGTTGCTGAGAACTTGTATCCTCACTTGTAGATTGTAGTAACAGCAGTATTGAGATATTGAAATTTCTTATAATTAAAGCTTTGAAATTGGGTAACATGAAAGAATACGCTTCTGTTTTATACATACTCTTCATTTCAACTCAAATTTTTTTGCTCATACAGATGCAAAGTAATGACCTTTTGTAGATTAGTGTTCATGGTTATATAAGCTTTGTTTGTGTTTGTTCAGATGTACTGGCCGCTGGCTCTCCCATGACTTTCAACATATTGAAAGGTAACTTCAAGATTTTTAATTTAAATTCTCTAAACTGTTTGTTCATTCACCACTTAATTAATAGATATTATACGTTATCGAAAAAAGGAGTTGTAGTTAGTTCCCTTCCATTAAGATATGATTTCAATTGAAAAAAGTGGAAGCCATCAACTAAAAAATTTGCATTTGATACTTTTATCAATCTGTAAACCAAGAAGTTGCATCCAATAAAATCTCGTTGCCATATTCTAGAACACACCATATCACTAAAAAACAAGGTAGACCGCATAGTGCCTAGTGCTTTCTTCTATATATATATATTTCTGAAGCTATGTCCAACTGCTGAAATTTTAACTATTCGAAGCTACTTTATTCATGAAAAATTCGAGAACTCGCTGCTTTAAAGTTTTGTTGTATTTTCTAGTTTCTTTTATTCAACTAACAGGCCAATACTTAATTCAGTAAACTTTGTTGGCAATAAAAAAATTTCCAACCAGTTTTTCCCTAAAACTCATATTCATATAAATTTGCATGGCAGTGTTTTTATATTCCTTAAGGTATTCTTTTTATATTCTGCTGTTTGATGTTTTAGTATATAAAAGTTCTTATTTTTGTAAGATATAAATTCCAATCTTTTTAGGCTCAACATTATTTTCATGTTTCAACTCAAATTTGTATTATCCACTTTACAGAACGTTTGAGGGCTTCTGGAGGTTCTGGATCCTCCTCAGCTGTGAGTTTACCAATAATTCGAAAAGAATCTATCTAAAAAAAAGTATTTTTTTCAGAAAGAAACAAATCCATTTGTTTCTACTCCTAATGGTCATTCAGGCTTTGTACCTCAGAAAATTGGAAAGAACACTTCGGTATGTATAAAATATGTGTGCCAAAAAAGTAATGTAACTCAAAGATAATTCTTGTACCAAGAATTATTAGGGAAAATCCTCACACTCATCGATTTTTAATTTCAAAAGTAATATATTGTATGCTTTTTTGAATTTGATATTTCTCACCCCCTGAGCCCTGCACCCCTCTACTTTATTTTTTCAAATGGGAATATATGGATTGTGATACATCAAATGGAAGGTAATTTGATAAACTACTCAACAATGCGAATGAAAGGAAAAATTAGTTGTGGCGTTTTTTTTTTTTTTTTTTTCAAGGATGGAATATAAGTTTAATGTAGGTATTAAACTTCACAATGAATAAATCAACGCAGCAACAGGTATTCTCCCGACTTCCCTCTGAATTTTAAGTCGCAGATCCTCCAAATTATCTGACTGATTTTGGTAAACAGTACTCTTCAAATGGCCTCACAGAAAATAGTCGAGGGGGTTCACATGTGGAGATCAACCGATCCTCTCCTACCAATCATTTCTCAGGAAATGTGCCATCAAGATACCTCCTCATTTCAATTCCATAATGCGGAGGCGCACCATCTTGTTGGAACCAAATATTGTCAGATACTTGTCGACCACTCACACTGGGAGAGAGATCAATGATTGCACTGTGAACTGTCTGCTGTGTGAGCATCCCGCTCCGTTCTTTGTGGTTTTATTTGGAAATTTGCATTTTCTTTGAATATTTCCTTTTTCACAGAAACTCCCTATAAGAAAAAACCTAGAAAAGCACTGACGTGAAGTCAGCAGCTTTTGCGCGCATGTTCAAAGAAGATGACCGCTTTGGTAACGAATTTGAACATGCCCTAAAAAGCTGCTGACATTCACGTCAGTCGAGGATATTGAAAAAAAAATATGTAGTTTTTTCTCGGTATCGTTCTTTTTTCCGGAATAACTCAATAAAAACCTAAAAGCACTGACGTGAAGTCAGCAGCTTTTGCGCGATTGTTCAAATGAGATGACTGCTTGGGCAACGAATTTGAACATGCGCGAAAAGGCTGCTGACTTCACATCAGTGCTTTTCTAGGTTTTTTTTTGAGTTATTCCAGAAAAAAGAACGATACAATCGATATAACAGATAATATATTAGGATTTAATAATTATTTCAATACTATATGATATATCCACCTATACAACTGTAGGGATGAGTATGACCATTGAGTTTCCAAATATCTTAAAACTCAATGGTAAGACTTCTTTTTCTGCGCAAGAAATACCACCTATATATTTACCTAGGTATATGAAAGACTACCGTTTTAGGTGGAAGTGATAAAAATACGGATAAATGTTGCGCACAGATCCACTTAGGCGTGGAGCCCCTTGCAATGATATTATACAATAATAATTATCACTCTTTTGAAATAGAACTTCGGGACCATAATATTGTGACTTTTCGGATGTAATTGGATACCAATTATTTCATATGGAAAATTATCAGAAATTTTCAGTCTATAAGCATTGTTAGGATATTTGTATTCTTCATACAATGTTGAGATGAAGCATTCCTTCTTAAACAATGCCGTATAAGGATACAATGTTTGTGAAGTATTTCCTTAAAAATTAAAGATTGAAATCGAATTGGTGAAACTGTATTCTAATATTTTATCCATTACGTATCATTCGAAGATCCTGATGCGTAAATCAACTTCTTCAAGTTTTTTTGGAAAGGTCATTGTATGTATTCTTTATAAAAGTTGTGGCAGATTAAGATGAATGTACCCATCTCTTAGTTCTGCCCATGGTCTATCATCCAAATGACCTGCGATAACAGATTCATCTTAATTGAAAGAGTTTGCGCTATCTTTTATTGGGTAGAGTTGGCTATGTAGCTGAGTGCCTACATAATTCAAGCTACGACATACTACAACCCGAACTAAGAATCGACCCTTCTCCTGTCTCTGATACAAGCGTTTGTGTCTCCATCTATCCGTGGTATCAGTGCCGTCAAATGATATTTCCATAAGGTTGGCTTACTATCCCTCTTTATACAATGGTACAACCTACCCTGAAAGTTTCAGGTCGATAGGATTCTCCCTACGACCGTAATCGTGCATACGGACGGCCGGCCGGACAGAATCAATTTTGACACCGGATTTGTCATCAGTGAGTCGAACCCAGTCGTTTGAGACCAATTTCGGCTCAAAATTCGAAAATTACAGACATATGGACGAAACGGTAGCACGCGGTTACCCAGAACATCCGCCTAAAAAAGAGCACCAGTGATAGTAAACTAACATAACCATAAGGACGAATCAACAAATATATATGTTTATTTGTCGATAGTTATTCGTCCTTATGGTTATGTTAGATAGTATCAACTGTATTATTTAACGTATACTCCTATTAAAATTCTATCCTCCATATTGGAGACACCCTGTATACGGCAATGGCTATATGACTTCAGAAATCTTCTTGTCAGTATGGATGGAAAAATAATTGGCGTTAATTATTCATAAGATTTTTTCCAGAATGATGCAAAAACCCTCAAGCCTCCAAAGGCACCTGAAAAACCAACTATGCCCTACATGAGGTATAGCAGGAAGGTTTGGGATCAGGTGAAGGCACAAAATCCAGAAATGAAGTTATGGGAAATAGGCAGGATTATCGGACAGATGTGGAGGGATTTACCTGAAGATCAGAAACAAGAATTTGTTGAGGAATATGAGGTAGAAAAGATAGAATATGAAAAAAGTTTGAAGAACTACCATAATTCCCCAGCATATTTAGCATTCATTGCTGCAAAAAATAAAAAAACAGGTAAGATATCACTAAAATGCTACCAGAATATTCAGCTGACTGATTTGGCTCTTTTTAGGTCAAGGAAATGATGGAGAAACACATGAAAGGCGGGAATCTTCCAAACAAGCAGCGGATAGAGATCGAAGAATAGAAATACAGCCTGCAGAGGATGAAGAAGGTATATATTTCCAGGCAACTTGCAAATAATTTTTTTTTATTTTCCGTTCAGTCAATCAATTCTCCTTTTTTTGAAATATCCATTCAATGGTTCTTGTAGATCAAGATGAAGGTTATTCCGTGAAACATGTATCTTATGCAAGATATCTTAGGAATCATCGTTTAATCAACGAAATTTTTTCGGAATCGGTGGTTCCTGATGTGAGATCTGTGATAACAACTGGTCGGTTACAAGTTCTAAAAAGACAAGTTCAGTCTTTAACCATGCATCAGAAGAAGTTGGAGGCTGAGTTGCAACAGATTGAAGAGAAATTTGAAGCGAAAAAAATGAAATTTATCGAAAGCAGCGAATCCTTTCAAGAAGAATTGAAAAAAGTGAGTAGAATCGATTTTTTCATTCCAGTTAATGGTGTTTGAAACCTTCACTATAGATTAGTACATACTGATCAATCTTTCCGTAATTAACTATAAATAAATGGGGAATTGACATTTTAGCACTGCAAACCAGCAGTTGACGAGGAAACTTTCCAGAAAATGGTAGAGAAACAATATGAGTTACTGAAAAAAGAACGAGCACAAAGGTTTGAGGAGCCTCCGAAACCTAAGATTGAAGAAAATGGAAAAACAAATCAAGAAGTTATGTCTTCTCCAGAGTCTCAGCATTCCCAACCAGCTCAAGAGAACAGTCAATCTGATCCAGAGGTATGATATTTAATTTATCTTATGAACGTCGATTTCATAATACCTAAAAACAAACAACACGTCTTTTTATACTCTTGTCAGGTGAAAATTAAAGACCAATTCAGTAGAGGTTATCCTGCTATGTTCTTTTGAACTCCGTTGACTTACAAATTCAGTTGGTAGGCTATGGAATTCCAATACAATACAATTAAACCATATAATTCTTGTTAAAAAAATATATGTATATATATATACAGAGTGTAACAGCCAAATGGAATAAATTCGATAACGAATAAATGAGGGGGTGTTAGGAAGAACGCTCGGACACGTCGATTTGTGATTTTAAATGCGCATAGTTTTCAAGAAAATAAAATTATACAGGGTGTTCCATGCGACCGTGGCCTATACCAACTTTCTTATTTCAAATGTAACCCCCTGTATATTATTTATTTTTTGGATTCTTCAGAAAATTCTAGACGTAATTCATGTACAATGTCCTATACCTATCTTCAACTTTTTCGGAAATATTAAGTGTTTTCAGAAACGTTTAATAACGTTAGAAGACAATTCTACACCAGATTAGCATGTTGCCAAGACGTTCGCGGTGAGCATTTTGAACATTTCCTACATTGACATTAATGTTTTTTTTTCGTTTTTTTTTTCAATTATTAAGAAATAATCAGTATTACTTATTAGGTTTTAAGTGTAATGTACCGAATTTGTGAAATAAAATAATTTTTTTTTTCAAAACGTTGATTTTTGAACTAAATCTGAAAACACTTAATATTTCCGAAATAGTTAAAGATAGGTATAGGACATTGTGCATGAATTGTGTCTAGAATTCTCTGAAGAATCCAAAAAATAAATAATATACAGGGGGTTGCATTTGAAATAAGAAAGTTGGTATTGGCCACGGTCACATGGAACACCCTATATAATATTATTTTCTTGAAAAATATGCGCATTTAAAATTACAAATCGACGTGTCCGAGCGTTTTTCCCAACACGCCCTCATTTATTCGTTATCGAATTTATTCCATTTGGCTGTTACACTCTGTATATACATATGTATAATCCATTCTCCTTTATGAATTCAGTCAGTAGGCCATGAAACTTTGAAACATTCCACAGTGTATTACAAAAAAATGTTAGGCTTTAGTAATTTTCCTGTCAGATAACTATGTGGCGTTCATTCTACACATATGTCATAATAATAATGTATACTCCATTCATTTTTAATATTCAATAAGTCGGTATGCCTTAAATAGGTTTATCAAGTTTTGTAACTAGAACTAAGCTAAGTTGACACTGCAGAAATATCATCGAGGTCAAAATAATTCGGCGAGAGGTTGTCAATTCCTTCTTATTTTCCTCAATGTCTCTATTGTTTCGTTTCTTACAAACGCAAATACTAGGACTAAATTGAGCAGAAAGGAGAACGCGGCGTACTTGGCCGATAGGAAATTGACCCTAACATAACATTATATAGAGTGGAATGTTTTCGATTTTTATGACATTTTCAAGTGCCAATCAGACTCGTTTCTAGTAAAACCAACTCTACTGATATGCGTTTAACTTTATAGAATTATCACCTTCGAGATCAACTGTAAAATTTACATTTTGTGACTTAATTCAGTTTTGCTTTGGGGTACAGATATATTATAGAAAATTTGTATGCTTGCCGATTGTTTTCAATCAAAATGACAAACGGAATGGTTCAGGTGAGATTCATTTTCAATCATTTTTTTTGCGTATTGCAGCCTATGGATCAAGACAAAGATGAACATTCCAATTCCGAACCTCCTATTGCTGCAAGTAGTCTCCCAAGTCAAAGACCTGTGAATGGCTTGGCTAATCGTTCTGAAACACCCAAATCTTCAGAGAAACCACCATTCCACCCTCATTCTTCTTTTGTTTCTGGAGTTCCGGAACAATCGGTCCCTTCTCCACAAACCTATCATGCTGAAAATCCTCAATCTTCATCTGCTTCTATTTCGAATATCGCGCCTTCGTCTGGTCAGATGGCACCACCATCTAGCCATCCTCAATCCCCATCTCAAATACCTCCTGGTCATCCCCCAGTACCTCATCACCCTGGTGTGCCCCAAAATCATCCTGGAATACCACCAAATCATCCAGGGATGCCTCCTGCTCCTCTCAAACCTCATATTCAAAGTCAAAATTCTGGTGTGCCTCCCCACACTATTCCTCCTCATACTCCGCCTGTACATTCATCTCCTCATACCCCGCCTGTACATTCATCTCCCCATCCTCCAACGCATTCAGTACCGCCCCACCCTTCACATCCTTCTCAAAATTCCATGATGCCACCGTCACAAGTGCCCCCATATCAACAATATCCACCTCAGAATGCTTCACAATCTATTCCGCTTCCACCAAGACCACCCCATCCTGGGTATCCACCGTATCCCCCACAACAGCAGCAATCCTATCATCAGGGACCACCACAACCATATCCTGGCCAATTCCCTGCCCATTCATATTACCCTCAATCTTATCATCAATACCCTCCCCATATGAACAGGCCTCATCATTTTCCTCCCCATGCTGGAATGTCACCGATGGAAGGCCAACAAGTGCAGTCTGGTGCGCCAGAAAATCATCCCCCTAGCGGACATCATATCTATGGAGTACATCCTTCACAGTCGGAAGCAGACCATAGATCTTCAGAGGATAATGTATCAGAAGACAGTAAAGGTATTTTTGTTTGCATTCAGATGTACCAGTCTCAAATAATCCATTCTGTAATTACCTAATTTTGCGCCGAAAATGTTCTCGTCCGATTAGGATAAACGCCCGATGAAGTATCCTTGTTAAAATTCGACTCACTCAAATGGTTTGTTTGTTCTGCCTCCATGAACTACAATATTGTACACCAGTATAGGAGGTGTATCACTAAGATAGTTCGGTAGTTTTTGTTGTAAACTTGCACTTCGTTGCTGAAATGGTAAGTTTGTTCGTTGGGTCTCGATGATCTACACTATGGTACACCAGTGTAGATAGTGTAGCACTGATACCAGCATCCTGTTCGTTGTGGAAATGTTGTAATGAAGCATAGTCACAAATTACAAGTGCAGTGCATAGAGTGAGTTTATCTTCTGTGATGGTTATGCGTAAATATAAATCGTGATCATGGACACCTGTTGTTGTCCCTGGTTATATTCTGTTATCTAGGCAGCAATCCCTAGCTTCAAATTGGCTACTTTCTTCATACGTTCATTCAACTCAGGTAAACGATTATAATTTTTTCCCGTGGACCTTAAAAAATCTTCATTAAGCCCAACCACTCCACCTATTGATTTCGTGCGTGCTTTGACATTTCTATGACATTGGAGGAAAAACATTCGCTTTGTGATTTTATTATTTTACAAGTGAAATTTTTTTATTACGGATCTCTTATTTACTGATATTTAATCTCAAATGATATTCATTCAAAACGATATAAATGAATCATCGCAGTATTTGACTTTATTCTGTGGGGTCGTCTGTTCTAATTTGTGGGGTCGTCTGTTCTGTGGAATCAAACACACAATAAAGAAAGCAGATTAGCCTGTTTATTTTTCTGTCGAGTATTACAACAAAAGTGAATTCGAAAGGCAATAATTCTTTTTGTTGGACAACAAGCTAACATTTCTTCGGCGTAGGTCCCCTGGGGTGCTGATAGGTAGCTGGCGTCGGAAGGGTCGGTGACATCGAAAGGGCTTCTGTCGTCGAGGATAGTAAACCAGATGTTGGACCTTCTGGAATTTCTTCGCTAGCGCCGGATACAGATAAAGATGGAATGCAGATGTCGGTCAGGAATGCGGCGTCGAGATCGAATATCTTCGTAGCGGTGATATGCAGATGGATTGGAGAGAGTAGTCGAGTCAAGTGATTTTTGGAAGCCGAGCGAAATATATTTATGCAATTTTTCAGAGATTTTAATTTCGTCTTTCGACTCCGCCCTTTTTTCCGTTTTTGTTGAAGCGGATGAATTCGCTACAATTCTTTTGTCTTGCCGACTCAAGCTAGATTCAGAATCAATTCGCGGGCGAAGTGCGACTTGGCCACGCGTGCAAAGAATATGGGTTCCAACATTGTCATTCACAATGAATCTCGTGCCGGCACGCAAGTTGAAGTTAGCAGAATTTCATGCATGCTTGCAATTCGACTTCGACCTTCACTTCGTCCCGACTATCGCACATGTGCATTCCTTCTGTTGTGGAGATATTGATGTGTTTTCTTGAAATTTTGCAGGTATTTTGCATATATTTGCAACAATTATTGACTACTGAATAAAGGAAAAATGGATGAGGACTATGAAACTCTTTAAAAATTCTCTTATATTGTTGAGTTATATTGTATTAATGTAACCATAGAACTGTTAAAAATTTCGGATTTCAATGTGAATGGCCAATTTCGTGCCGACTTGCGTGCTGAAGTTGCACTTCGCCCGCGAATTGATTCTGAATGTAGCTTCAAAATTGCGTCCCGGCACGATTTTCATTGTGAAGGACAACATTGTAACCCATATGCTTAGCACGCATGGCCAAGTCGCACTTCGCCCGCGGGTGTGATTTTGAATGTAACTTTATACAAATTTGGTCAGGATTTCCAATCAGCTGTAATATTACATTCGGGACTCGCCAAATACAATTATTATTCATAAAAGGTATTATCTGTGAATATTGCAAATGTCGTAGTTTACATTTAATTTGGTTCACCTACTTTTCTGCACCATTCGTGCCTTTATCAAGGCTGAAAAATTGATGAACATGACAAAATACAGTAAACACAAACAATTCAAAACTATATAAATATGAAATATTCCAATTAAACATACATAAGACTAAAATTAATACACAAAAACTCAATGTTTTAATATTTGTTTTTTCATCCTATCAACTCATTGAAAATTGTTATTCACGACCATTGAATAATATATGAGCCACGCAGAAGCCAATCAACCCAAGTCCACTTCACGAAATATCATATGGGAGCATAAGGCATTAAAATAAAACATCATTACTGTTTGGGAATTATATATCCTAGGACATATATATCTTATACATTTCATGTACAAAATAACTAGATGTTCCGGAAATGATGAGGTCTATTTAAACAGCAGCAGAGGGAACATTAATAATGCTCTACGGTGAAATTTTTGTAACTGGACTTAAGTTGATTGGCCTTTGAACGGTTCATATATATTTCGAGGACTCTTGTTGAAGGAAAATGACGTTTCTCCCAAGCTTGACAATTTCCAACAATTACAGAGAATGAAGTTGACTATTCTGACAACTCTATTGTAGGTCATTGAAAATGCAGAATTTTTCCAATTATACCAATGAAGTCGTAGACATATATTTTATAGTATTTACCTCACATATAATTGCTATTATTCACCTTTGTGAATAATAACAGTCATTATATGCTCATTGAATAGTATACCATATTCATATTTTCTACTACAGATATTCAAAAATCCAACAAGAGAAAACCTACCTCCTTTGTTATTCAAGAAATCGAAGAAAAATTCGGTAAATTTTTTGGCTGTGACATGAGATGACGAAATCCCAATAATTTCAAAAACTTTCTTCCTAGTCAATGTCACCAAGAAATGAAAACAGTAAAGACTAGATAACGGGGGACATATTTAACCTATCAACTGCTGAAACAACTCTATGACAAACTGTTCTTCATTGTAAAGAGTTAATTATATTCATAATTGCTGTCCTAGTCTATCTTTTAATAGCTGTGTCGTTTGTCCTACATAAGCAGTATCACATTCACCTCAAGGCACTTAATAAACTAATTCTGATTCTTAAGAGCAAACAGTTCCACGTGCTCGTAAAAAACGGCTTCGCGCATTCCGGAAACAGCCCCATTCAAGTTTTCATAGAACTTCGTTAATTTCTCAAGGTCAGGCACCTGCCCACGGTCTGCATGCTTTAACGTTGCCAATATTAGAATTCGGAGAAATTTCGACGTTAATAGGAGAAAATGGGATGTCGTTCTGCAGGCTTCAGTTGATTTTTCTGGGGTGTACTTAATACTTTCGTGAGAAGGCGCAATGGTATTTATTTTTCTATTTTCCACTCCATTTCGGTTTTTATTTCCCCGAAAATTCTTGAATACAAAAAAGTAGCAATATTGCTCATTTTTACAGTTTTTTTCAACCATTTGTACCCAAAAAAGTTTTTCAAAAAAACTAACTCTGGTGTCCAAAAGTCACCCCGTTATATTCGAGGTATTGTTGTTAACTAGTTTTATCTTTCAGTTGTGTAAAATATCTTTTTATGGTTTCTGTGTTGTAGAAAGCGCAACCTACAATTTAAATCTCTGAATATTCTATACATCTTATGTGATAGACCAGGAATAAATGGAAACCTACAGTATTGCATGACTTCCTGATTCTTGTTTGCTCACTGGAGTATTGTCACTTTCATGATTTCCCAATTTGTGAATTGAATTCTTGTTAGCATTTATAATAAGCTGTATCATAGATTTTGGGTAGTTGTTATCAATCAGGTGCCAAAATCCTAGGATAACATTTGTATGGAAGGAATCAAAATAATTAAAATTGACCGCTTGCCTGATAGACTTTTATTCAACAAAACAGTGTGTAACTACTGTCTAATCCACTTAAACTTTCTGCGTCTAACGCACGTTTCGGAAACCAAGTTTCCTTTGTCAAAGACATATCGTTACTGACTGAGACTTTTATTCGATTAATTCATCATGGATGAAACCAAAAGTTATAATCGTAATTTTTTCAGATGCACATGACGAAAATCTGGGAGAAGAAAAGAAGGACTAAGATATATTGAATTATTCAAAACTTGCTGTTATTAGTGAAGGAATATTTATGTAAAGTAAACTTAAGTGAAAAATATTACATTTTAGAGATGAATGAATAATTATACTCATCTTGGGATGAATTTTTTTGCTTGAATATAATTTGTGACATTATATATGTATATTTCTTGTTTTTTGATGCCCTATATCTAATAAAACAATATAGTTTGAATGGAGTCATCACACTCTTAATTTCTATATACAATGCTATCATCACCAATAAAATAGCAAAAGTTTCTGAATACTTACTTGTTGAACACCAAATTCAAGAATGTGTTCATTTGTGAGTTTTTTCTTCTGTTCAAGCTTATTTGATCTTAGACTATGAAAAGATAATCAAATACTTCACAAAAAAATTACCATGAGAGTAATAGTAGTTTTTCTTTTCAGGATTTTATATTTGAAATGTACCTACACCTTAAAACTTTTACTTGCTTTGGCTAACCTAGATGTTCTGTAATGATCATACTATTTAAGAAATCCATTCAATGTACAGTCCTATGAATTTCATTATAGGAAGCTAGAACAACATATGAACACAAATTAGCCGCCTGAAGGTCACCTATACAAATACATAAGTGGAAATCTAAACTTCAAAGTATCCGCAATAACGCTCAAAAACCCAACCACTCAAGAAGTGATGGATAATAAGACCATGGCAGAACAATTTGACAAATCATTCTCTCGCGGTCACAGAACTCAATCCTTCCACTGTTATCAGTGAATACCGGAAATCAAAACTCAATCATCAACATAGTTTTCGATGAAATAAAGGTAATGAGACCCTCACTAAAATGAAGAAAGAATCAAGTGCTGGCGCAGATGGAATTCCAACAATCTTGCTCCAAAGCTGCAGCGATGAGATCGGTCCGTTATTAACAGAGGTTATGCAGGATGTAATGAATTGGGAAGAATCCTCGGGAGAATCCCCCAACAATGGAAGCTGTCCATAGTAACGCCACTATTTAAGAGGGGGAACCTACACAATCCAGAAAATTATCGTCCCATAAGCCTTAACGGCAATCCACTGAAATGCATGGAAAAAATAATTGTGAAGGGACTAACATCATTTTTCACAAAAAAATTCACCTGATGCACCACCCGAATTTGAGGGGCTTCACGTACTCACAGCTGTGAAACGCCAAACTTGTCATAATTTGGCGGTTTGTTTATCGTCTCGTTCTCGAAATAGCATGGGCGTGAAGCCCCAGGGGCTTCACGCACTTTACTGGAAAGCTACTGATAGCTGACTCCTTGTGCAAAAGATATTATCAGGTGAGAGTGAATGGAGAAATATCTGATCAACATCTAGTCAGCAGCGGAGTTATACAAGGCTCAAAATGCTTGTGGATCATATTGAAACACAATTGGAAAATTTTGTTGATGACGGTAAAATATATGCAAACCCTTGTCTTTGTGCAGATCAGCTCAAAAGAGATCTTCATAGCGTCAAGAAATGGTCCAATACATGGGGGATGAAATAGAATTAATCTGAATGCACAGCATTAAGAATTGGTCCAAACCACCCAAATAAAGAATGTGGTGAATGAGCAAAATTACCTGGGCATTACTGTGACTGCAGATTTAAAGTGGGAAAACCATATTGTAAATATTGCTAAAAAGGCCAACTCTTTTGTCCATCTTGTAAAGCAGGCATTCAAAGGTCATTCATTGGAAATGATTTCAAAATTATATAAAAACTGTATTAGGCCAAAAATAGAGTAGGCTCACACAGTATGGAAACCATATTATGTCAAAGGTATAGAGATCTTTGGGAGAATTCAGAGGAACCCATATTATGTCAAAGATATAGAGATCTTTGGGAGAATTCAGAGGAGAGTTACCAAGATACCCACTGAACTGCGAGATCTACCAAATTCAGTGGTTCAGCCTTTGGTTAATTATTATTTCAATAATTCGAACTTGCAAAAACCTAATGCCATGTATGCTGTGATGAAAGTGAGAGCGTCCGCACACGGGTCGACGCGATGTGGCCGACGAGATGTGCTCGACTCAGAACAGTGCGACGTCGGCAAGTTCGTACGTCATAAGATCCGAGTTTATTCAATATTGACCAGAGATAGTGCTGATTTCAAAATCAGCGCGTCAAAAGAAGGTTGTCAATTCGTAGAAAACTGTTTTTTGAAGTTTAATAATTATTTTGCTCAGGGGCTGATGTGATGACTTTTTTTGCGTTGGGTTCAGTATGACAACGAGGTGGTCCCTCTCTAGAATAAAATATACAGGGCAGCCCTAAGAGACATAAAACAGCATACTTGCTTCATTCGTTGGCACCACCAACTTTCTATTGAATGAATTGGTAGGAAATTTCCTACCTACGGCAGGATATTCATGGCAAAGTACACAGGGTGTACCAAGAAGTTAATTTCCACAATTCTGCTGTTTATGGATATATTTTGATGATATCCCTTGGTTTGCATTCAGTATGGCTTCAGGGTGGTCTTATTTCAGAATGAGATATACAGGATGTCTCAAAATATTAATAAGAACTATTCTCCTGTTTATATATCCGTTTTGATGATTTATCTTCCTCTGTGTTCCGTAGGCTCCACAGTGGTTTGATTTTTGAATATGGTTTCCACGAAATTTTGAACATGAACCTTCAATCTGTCATTTTTCAATCAAATACTATATTTAAATTCGATCCGATCATAAGTTTTGAAAATATTGGGAAAATAAAGCTGGACGTATAAACTTGGTGAGCATCTACGCATTAGATGATATCTTTTAGGTGCATGTCCTAGGAAACGAGAGTGAATAATTCCATCACAGTAGTCTGATATTTTGCATCGAAAATAGTTTTGAACGAATCAGTATTTCCCTAATTAACTAGAACATTAGAGCAAAATCATCGCATTCAAATGTGCTCTCTAGCCTGGAAATTTCAAATCGCTGGCATTTTTCCTTTGTGAATCATCGTAGTAAAGGACGGACGGGCCGATAGAATTGATTTTGACCCCAAAACTTTCCATAAATGTGTCGATATTAATCGTTTAAACTTTTGGCTGAAAATTCCAAAAACCAGACTTGTGGACATAAGCACGCTGTTATCGAGCTACCTGGTACATGCGCTCAAAAATGAAGCATCATTGTTATTTCGGATAATAAGTTTCGATTTGTTCAAGAACTGGTCCAAGCACATACAACGGCCGTGATTTTCTCTAGTTTTCATAGGTTAAAATATAATATAATTATTTTTTTTGTGCCGTGACAGCGTTCAATTCATTCGAGGAGATAAAGATAATAAGAAATCACAATTTTAATTATGAAGTCAGCATATCCCATATAGTATTTTTCTTGCGTGAGGACGAAATCGGACAATCAATAGAAAGATTCCATCATTACATGTAATTATATGATCAATTTCAAGACAGAGTATACATGAGCCTGAAAATCATGTTGAAAATAATAAAAAATCATATTTATATCGTTTCGTTTTATCGGAAAGCTAGCGACGTACGAACCTCTCGAACTTTCTGCTTCCATGTCAGTCGCGTGAAACGAGGCATGCGAACGGAACTCAAACGTACGTTTCGAAACGAGCCGTGTACGGTGCCACCTTGAATTGCTTGGGAAGCCGATTCGAGAGACGAGACTGGATCGCGTCGAGTACATCGGATCGACCCGTGTGCGGACGCCCGACGCGTGAATCGTGCAACCCGTGTGCGGCGTTTGCTTGAATTGCCTAGGAAACCGCATAGAGAGACGAGACTAGAAACGCGTCGACCACATCGGATCGACCCGTGTGCGGACGCTCTGAACTGTATAAATATATGACTTACTAATCGATGTCGAAATATCGAATCTCTCCAGGAGTGTTGATGCCAAATTTACCTTCAACTATAGGGATTAATCGGGAAGGGTGAAGGAAAAATAGGATTATTAAAGTTGACATTTAGACCTGGAAATCTACCGATTGTATATTCGGGATGAAGATGGTATTCCCGTCCTTCCTTCGATTGAATGAAAGTATGCTGATGGCACTATGATACTACTGCTTGCGGGTTGAAACTAGGATCAATGCGGGTTGTAAGGATAGCGATGATTGCGAATTGAACTATAAATGATGCACTTCACACTATTGTGATGAGTAACAATCTATAAGCGGTAAATTTCCAGAAAATAAGAGAATAGCGAATTTTATCGAAGAGACATGAAAACAACGTTTCACATGAAATATCTAACTCGAACTGAAATATGTGAAGAATAAACGAACAATCGCATGAATGATTCGCTACATGTGGTGTCGTATGTGATAAAACCTGCAACTAATTGTGAAATGAATAATACGAATATAAAGAAACTTGATAATTATAGAGTAAGTTCGGATCGAGTTTTATAACGAAGGCCGAACTAGTAAAAACTATCGAATGATTCCGCAGATATGCCCTTTTAAAATTTCAGTTTCCCGATATTTCCAAAAACTTAGATCCAATCGCCCTTCAATGAACAATGACACCTTGAAGTTTCAGCCCAATAGGGTCTACACAACAATGAGCAAAATAACTCTCTCCATTTGACAAAATCTAGGACTCTTCAATTTTTATTTTCTCATTGTTCTGTAGACCCTATTTGGCTGAAACCCAGTCAACATAGGGTTTGTTTTGGTTCCAGATTCAGAACTGTTCGGGACGGTTCGAGTATGCGCGATTGCGATTTTTCAGACCCAAAACGGCAATTGCGCACACTCGAACCGTCCCAAACAGTCCTGAATTGGTTCTGAAGTCGGAACCAAAACAAAGCTATAGATAGACTGTACGCAGTTTTTGTGTGTCCGCAACATGCTCCTGTCAACGTAGTCAGCATAAAGTAAATATACATATGTGTTCTGTGGTAGTCAGATTGTGATATATTTGGAAATGCGCAATGATATTTTCTTATTGATATTGTATATTAAGTCAAATTAAAAATATTAATTTTTAAAATTTTTGGTTGAATATGGAAATTTAAACAATTCATGACCGATATTTTTCTTCACTTTCGAATTTTTGGTAAGAAGAATACTTACCCTTTTCAGTATCTACCTGCTGAAATCCGAGCTTTGGCATCGATGCCGCATTACCAGCATACCGCCAATCAATCTGTCATCAGTTGTTTTGGTGAATTTCTAGCGAGTTTTCGGATATTTCTAGCTGTTAATTTCAATTATTACAATACTTCAATTCACTATGGGACGTTAGAAGTGTGTTGTTTGTGGACAATCCCGTGAAATATCTTATCACACATATTGCTTTGTTAGCAAGTTTGTTTTGATTACGGTCAAAGTGTAAAATTTCGTTTGTATCACATGTTGCGGACAGCGGACCTTCTAAATATGACGTATGACACCTCTATGTTGTCTGTTACCATTGTTTAAGGTTCCTCCTTGTTTGTTTGTTTGAGGTTCCTCCTTGAACAATGTTGTTACTCTGAGGCTGAAACTTCAAGGTGGCATTTTTCATTGAAGGGCGATTGGATCTATGTTTTTGGAAATATCGGGAAACTGAAATTTTAAAAGGGCATATCTGCGGAATCATTCGATAGTTTTACTAATTCGCTTATTCGGCCTTCGTTATAAAACTCCAAACTTACTCTACAATTATCAAGCTACTGAGTAGATTCTTCCGGAAGTTATTTTGTTCACTATCTACACTCAAACTCTACTATTTGTAGAGTAGGTTTTCAATTTAATTAAGAAAGTCGAATGCTTAAGGGCCCGTATTATAAAACTTTTTTACAGATAATTATAGATGTTAACTTGTTCAAAAATGAGAGTTAACTGCCCTCTGTGGTCAAAAAAAGTTTTATAATACCGGCCTTTAATGGGTTGAATTCGACGATTTTTCTTAAGATAGATGTAGGATCCGGTAAATGCTTCGACTATTCATCAGTAGATATCGTGAACGGTCGATGCAAAGGAATATTCTATATATCTTATGTTTCGGAAAATTCAAAGAATATATGTCTGTTTAGACCAGGGGTTCCCAACCTTTTTTTGGCCAAGGACTACTTTTGTATCTTTCTTGTGAGCAGGGACCACTATGCAGGTATAATAAAAACCCAATGGCGACTGGCTCATGGAGCGCTAAATTTGAAATCATTTCGCGGACCATATTGTGACGAGTACGGCCCTGTCTATTCTAGAATGTTGCCGAACACTCCAGACGCGTATGAGTCACCCGATTTCCAGAGTCTTCCGGTAATCGCTAGAACTTGCACGAGCGATATAAGGGTAAGCGCGGAGCAGCCCAGGGACTAATTCAGCAGAGTGATTCGTAGCGGAAAGTGTTCAGTGAAAATAAATTAGTGTGGAAATAAATTGTGCACAGACTTTGATAAAATGAATTGTTTAGTTATTGGAACAGTAGTGTGTAAATAAATAGTTTAATATTATTCTGAACGTTTTGATGAATCAGAAAACGTTACAATATTCAGGTTTCTGCGGGCCACTGGTTGGGAACCACTGGTTTAGACTGAAACCTAGTTTTCGCTGTTGATTATATCAGAGTAAAATTTCAACGGAATCGGAGATTTGCTTTTTGAAATATATGAATTTCTTAAATAAATTTCCTAAATTTTTCTATTCATTTGTTCCTCAGGAAAACTGATTGTGCTGAAATAAAGTACTCGGTTATGAAGTGGCAGTTTGGGGATTTCAGTGAAATTTAAATGAAAATTTTCGAGAAAAAAATTTTTTTTTCAAATTTTTCTATGGATAATGCTTCATATTGCCACTGTTCATCTACCAACCAAGTCTCATTTCGATCAGATAAATATTTCTCGAGTTGTTGAAAAATCAAAATTTCAAATGGCTGTAAAACGAAAACCATTCAGTAGATTTGGCCCATTAATGAACTTGGCCGAGATTTTTAGGATCAAAACCTAACCTGAGAATTTCAAGACTTTAGGTTTAGTCTTTCAAAAGTTATCGCACACAATCAATTTTGACTACGGATTCTTCACCAGTGAGTCCAACCTAGTCGTTTGAGACCAATTTCGACTCAAAATTCGAAAATTACATACATCGTGACGAAATGATATAGTGCTGTTTCCCAGAACAAGCGCGTAAAAAGACGAAATACCTTCCTATAAGAACTATACCCTTTCGAATGTTCAACTGGAAAGTGGCGAGGCAGTTGAAGCATGTGAAGAATACGAATTCGTGAAGTATCGTTTCTTCGTTTTCTTATTGACACTATTTCTTTTCAATGTACTACTATTCATATATGCCTTTACTGGGAATAAAGTTACATTGATATTATTTTTCACTTCTTGACTATAGTATTAAGAAGGCTGCTTTCTGTGACTTTCCCCAAATATCCCTAAGCTTCATATCATTATTAAAATAAGCTTATTTCGACAACCTCAAAAGGGCAGTTCACATAAATTTGTGTTCAAAGGGAGCATATTTTAATGCTGATTAGGCACAATTTATGAGATAGAATAGTGCTTGGCACTATAGCAAAAGGTTGATTTGTTGGAAGAAAGTACTGGCTGAATTTGATAGATGAAATTATAATGAGTTTTAACATATTGTCATTTATAACGTAACTACAATACAGACAGATTCTGAGTTGAATATATTTCCCTAATCAATGCATAAATTTACAATAAAAAATTGTACAATAAAAAGTTGAGTTATACAAAACATTATTTCAAAGATGTTTCATTTATATATATATATTGAAATCAACGCCATATAAATCAATCTTGGCATGCCCGATCTCTTTTCCGTTTGCTCCTAAGATTTTTTTTATCTATCATTGGCAGTTCCAAGGATTTCTTGAATATCATTTCCATGCCCAGTGGAAATTGTTCCAATATACATTATCATTTTGCAAAATGTAAATAATATGTAACACACAGAATACAATTACAAACTTTGGTGTCGTTTGCAAATCTACTACATTTTTTAGACACCTGAATGTTTTCTACAAAAGACAGACAGATCATTCTATAGTTGTTCTGGTCCTAGATATCAAAGAATAACAAATTTTATGGAAATCGTTTTTATAAGACGTCATTATTTCTGGCAGACAATGATGACTTTGTCTCACTATGCCTATGCCTCAAGACTTGCGTAATGGTTGGATCCAACTTCTTCTCCAACAAAGCAGTAGATGAATTTCATATGGTAATCACATGTAGCCTGAAAAAATAATAGTATTTTTGTTAGATCAATAAATAGATGGTAGTGAAATTGTGAAACTTCCGCGAATTTTGAACAAAGTTTTATAATTTTTTGAGCATAAGGTGCAAAGAAAACTGCTACCAGAGCCTTTACTGGTACTACTTTCACCACTTTGTGAAGACAAGTGTTTTTGAAGAACAGACCTGCAAGATGATATTTGATAGTGGAATCGTGAACATATAGGTAGATCTCGAATGAATTAAAATGATGAATAAGATTTATCAGATACAAATATAATGTATGGAAATTTGGAAAAATAGAAAGGTGCAAAAAACAGAATTTGATATAAAAAAAGATTTGTGCCTGCAACCTGCAACAATGTCATTTTGGTAGTAGTATTGCCAGCATGTGCCGAAGCTAAATCTTGGACTTGAGTGCCTTGAGCTTAGAACAAAGTTCTTTGTTGAAAGGTCTTGATCTTGAGTGAAATCTTGATTCATTCAAGTAGGTTGATGCTGATTAGAAAATATTCAAATATTTATTTCACAACGATATCAAAATAAAGTTTATAAGATAATGATATTCTGATGCTGTAGGACAGTACCAGTCCGAATGAAACTGACACTGCAAATGAATTTAATCTTCAGATTTGTTCAGATCCCAGGCTAGGTCAAATTTGTTTAATTCAGGACCTTGCTAGGCCAATTCGGACAATGGAAATTAAAATAGTTTGCCATGTTGGAAAACATAACACATATTTTCCACAGAAAATATTCTGAAAATAAAAATACATAGGCTTTTTTTTGTCGCACAGGATTCATTTCACACTCCTGTAATAATTTTCCTGAAATTACAATGCCCATGCACTTTTACAAAAAAATGGATGTTTTGAATAAAATTGATAGTTCATACCTGTAGGAATCTGAAGTTCCGTTATGCTAAAGAGCAATTAATAATTGGGCTTAAGCTAATACGGTATGCCTTATTATTATATCATTGGATGATATTCATTCATAAATTATCATCAGTACATTGAACGTGAGCCTTTTCATCCTGATTTTTTCCCTGGGCTTTTCATCAAAATAGTTGTAAACCACTCTCTAGGTCGAGGAACTGTAGAATAACAATGAATTGATGTAATCATCTGGTCACTCTCTGCCTGCATTTCGTCTTCACTACTTCACTGCTTGTACTAGAGACCGAATTGGAAAGCTCATTGAATAAAAACAAAGCTGCATAAGAATCCATCATATATTGATAAATAATCGTCTTATCAACGATTTGATATATTTTAATCTTGGTGTTGGATGTAGAAAAAGGTGATGAAGTGGTGCGAATAGAAATGCAACAACAACAACAATCAATGACATTATGCTAACCTACAAAAGGCCTAAAAAAAGAACCGAAGACGAGCGTTCCGTAAATAAATGCCAACCGTAGTTACCAGCTGCTAACCGCTGTCAACCAAAGCGGTTACCGCTTTGGTGAGTATTGGTAACTTCGGGTGATATACGGAACGCAACCTATACAACTGT
Organism: Myrrha octodecimguttata; assembly: GCA_958510865.1. Lineage (NCBI taxonomy): Eukaryota > Metazoa > Arthropoda > Insecta > Coleoptera > Coccinellidae > Myrrha > Myrrha octodecimguttata. The sequence goes on along the minus strand of OY294058.1, from coordinate 44,414,156 downwards.
AAAAAACCTTTGTAGTAGCCCTGAGGATGAAATAAAATATTCCGAAAGCTTGGCAAGAGAAAAAATAGTTTTCTTTATTGCATCATCTCTAGACCCTTAGAAAAACGACAGTGAATATAAACGACCGTGACACGAATACACTTATATATATATATATATATCCCATATCCTACAATATATATATATATATATAATGTATTTTTTTCAGGGTATAGCGACTCTCGTTGTTGGAGTAAAAGGAAGTACTCTTTTTTCTAAACCAAGCTTTCGCAATTTGTTTATTGCTTCTTCAGGGTTTCTATAATACAGAACATCTATCAATAAATTAAAAACATTCACAATATTGCATGGTTCCTACCGAAAGTGAGGTTAAACATGAAACCAGCAACAACAATCATGACACAATACGTTTTTAACACTTAAATATTCTACTTAAATTGCAAGACACTAATTCGAACTTCATGGATATCAATTTGTACATTCTTAAAATTCTCAAATTTTATCTTTCTACGAATTAAAAACATTCACAATATTGCATGGTTCCTACCGAAAGTGAGGTTAAACATGAAACCAGCAACAACAATCATGACACAATACGTTTTTAGCTTGGTTTAGAAAAAAGAGTACTTCCTTTTACTCCAACAACGAGAGTCGCTATACCCTGAAAAAAATACATTATCAATACTACAGACTCTGATACACAATTTATATATATATATATATAATAAATAAAATAAATAGCAAGGTTCACAGTACTGAACTCTTTTCCTCACATCTTATTCTCCTCCTCCCTATAGCCTCCCAACCGTCTTCCGTCAGGATCCCTATGCTGATGGTAACAATGGGTTGAAAAATGAAACCAGCAAAAGAGTGAATCTTATTTTTTAGTGGGTCAGATGTCATTGTGTAGAATTAGTTTGAATGTATCCTTAAAAAATTTACACATTCAAAATAAATGATAGTGCTGAGGAATGAGAGTGAATAAAAAGAGCTCGGAATATTCATAACTAGGCATGTCAAACGTAAACTATAATGAGTTTCAAATTATAAATTCAAAATATTATCCGATAAAAATATTTTAAAATGTAGCAGTTTGTGCTGCTTGTAAACGCAATTGATTTTTTTCTACATTTATTCTATCATATTTACTGAACAACCAGCTTTAAGTTTACTTAAAGTTTGATTCATAGCATCTGCTGTTGCTGCATTTTCGTCCTTTCCTATTCCCATGGTAATGACTGGACCATCGGTATGAACAGCAACAAGGAATGGATCTTTTTGGATAGTTTCTACCCGATAATTCAAATCCAGTTTCTCCAACATATCTCTTGCCTCCTCAAGGGAATATTTGTTTTCCTAAAAATTATATCCATTCATATTGAATATAGGTAACTTTAGATAAGACATTATGTATGAAGAATAATCTTACAGAAAAATTTAAGTTCTTACCTTGATATCTAATGGTTCAAAACCTTCCACTTCTTTTTTTATAACTCCAGAGGGAGATAATTCTTTATATTTTTCAATTGCTATTGAACTTGATGAATCAGCAAATTCAATTTTTTTCAGAATTTGATCTGCCGGTGGAATATAGTTAGACTGTTTCAATCTGAAAATAATTATTATGTGACCAAGATATTCCCCATAACTTAAGATTTCATGAAAACCTACTCATTCAACATTTCACAAGCTGCAATCTGTTTGGCTTGCTTCTTATTTCTACCATATCCCTCAGTTTTTTCCGTACCAAAAATACAACTTACATGAAAATAGCCTACAGCTGCCTGTGAATCTTGATAACTAACAGCTGTTATACATCTATTTTTCGCGGCATATTCATTCAGAAGTCCCACATAATTGGTGCCATGATTATAATAATTTGGGACTTCTATCGGAAAATAATCCTTTAAATTGTCAATGTATCTAGTGGTATTTGATGTATTTTGCTGATCTGGTTTTTTTATTTCATCATCTAGTTCGTAAATCAGTTCGAGTGCTTTTGCTGCGGTCTTCTGCTTGGCATCCTTTTTATTTCGAGCTATATCAGACGCTGAGACTGATAAAACACTTACAGTACAACGAAATTCGGGATTAAATTGGTTTCCAATATTTTCGAAAGTGTAATTTGGAGGTGCTTGTCTCTTTGACACCACTAATTCTTCCAATATACTAATTGGCGTTTTAAAGGCCATAATGTATAACGAGTTATTTTCCTAAAATCCACAGAATACAAATATATCTGTATCCAGTGTAAACTCCTGAAAACTACTGAGAACCACAGAATACAAATATGAGAACTATGAACCACAGAATACAAATATATAGACCATAGAAATTATAACTTTGTTATATCTATGATATAGACCTAAAATATATTGGGGCCATTGGGGCACAGACCATCTGTGATTGGGGGTTAGGGCGTAGATATCTACCTTTGAATAAAGAACTAGTGATGGGACGAGTTGTCTATTTCTCAACTCGATCTACTATCACAGACTAGTCTGTGGTCTAGTGTTGGTCTGTGCTACTATCCGCATTTTCATCAACCAAATTCCGTAAATAACCTTTTTCACGCGCTTGTTCCAGGAACCATCCGAATATTTCATATTTACGGAGCGGAAAATCGGCAACCGAAACAACAGAGTTGATTTTCGGAACGTATCCTATGAAAATTGACACTGTTTGCATGAAATCAGGAATCCCAACTTAAATTTCAGTCAATCGGGGACGATCTTAACAAAAACCTATATTTGGAAGGAATTATCTGGTTTGAAGAGCCGAGGCATGTTTTACGGTTATTTATAAATAATGCGAACCTTATCATGTCGAATTTGTCCTGAAATTCCCGTTCCCCAGTGAAAGTAAACTTGCTTGCAGAACATCAAATATAAGAAGTGCTACCTCCCTTGTAAACTGTGGGCAACATTTGAGACATTTCTCCTGCCTAAAAAAACAGTTGGGAATATTCCATTATCGTTCTAGGGGGTGTCCGCTTGCTGAATTAGGTCATTTTACTTTAGAATTTTGATGGTTTTCTGTAGTCAAATATTGGTTTTTCCAGGATGGAAATATTTGTACCGTGAATATTTCAAAATGTTTTCTATTCCGTGTTTTGAACTAATAATAATTCGAAAGAAAATATTCTTCAGAAATGAAACAAAGCATTATAAACAATAATTTCTTTATTTACATCATTTTTACAATTTCATATGATTACAATATATTTTCCAATAAACTATGATATTTACAAAGATATTCTCTTATACCCACGAAAACACCTTTTTTATTATAATTTTGAATGTTTCAATGATTATTCTGAACTCTAAAATAACTTTTGAATATTAAAAAAGTCGAATGACCACAAAAAAGGGGGGAATGATCAAATGCCTCATTTTTTCGGTGTGATGATTACTTTGCACGGTACAAAAATGACTCATATATATATATGCACTTGCGCAGCAGTAAAGGAACTTTCGCATAGCCACAGAATAGAGAAGTATACTTCTCTATTCTGTATTCTCTTGTGAACTATAATACTAGTGATGGAGTGAATATCTGAAAGTTGATGTACGAAAGATGATGTGGATTGAAGCCACAGACTAACCAGATGAACCACTCGCGTCATTTACTTAGGAAATCTATGTCAACGCAGATATGACCCTGAATCGAGCTAATCAGAATTTTAGCAGGCGTTTGGGGTGCTTTGGGGTGCCAATCAGATTGCAGGAATAGGATTACGTCACTTTCGCCGCTTTTGGACTCGCTTGAAGAGGTTATAAACATGTGAACAAACTGAAATTAATTTTTGTCCTATTTATTTGATCAATTTTAGAATATAATCCAAACAGTTTTTACAACAAAATCAATTGTTCAGTCATCTCTGTTGTTCTATTTCATGATGACAGTCCTCATTATATGCTTTAATTGTACAACAAGAATTGGAATCGAATTGGACTCATTCATAATGTTTATTTTGTATAATATAAGGGAATCGCAACTGAAGTAAAAGAATTACAACCTCCATTATTCAATTAAAACGATGGGATGTCTAATAAAATTGTATATGATTGCACAACCACAAGGATTGGAATCGAACAAAGTTGGTCTATTCATAGTTTGATTTTATATTGAAATGAATCTCTTTTGATGTGAAAGTATCACAACCTATACAGTTTCCATTTAATACAATAGTATGTTTCTGCTAGATAAATTGATTTCAAAGAACAAGTTTTCGCCAAAAAAATACCTCTTTTAATGAATTACTCTTGTATACTTCATTGATGAAATAGTGATAGAAGATAAGACAATGTAGTTTTTGAAGGAAGTCTATTTCTTGTTTATAAATTTTTAGCTTCTTCATTTCTCACACATTAATTCGATTGTATTTTCCAAAATTTTCATTTGCTCCAACCGAGTTCTTCTATACGAGTTTAAGATGTGAGAAAACACTCGCTTTGGTGTTAGAAATTTGCTTCTCAAATGGTTTCATCGAAAAATCTTAGTCTGATTTTGATTTTGTGATTCCTGAATCCCGTCAAATCCGATTTTAGATATTCCAAAGTCAAGCATTTAATTTGACAGCTGTTTTGAGGAAGAAGAAAGTGTGGTTATGTCTGTTGTATTTCTCAAGGTCGGAAAGACGCGATTCCCGCAAACGATGAAGTGATTTGTCTTGTTGGTCTGTGTTGAAGCCTTGTTAAACAATGATTGAAGGTAGTGTGGGGTCGTGTGTCCTGTGAAATCAAACACGCAATAAAGAAGTGGGATTAGCCTGTTTATTTTACTCTCGAGTGTTACAACAAAAGTGAATTCGAAAGGCAATAAAATTCTTTTTGTTGAAAAATGCAGGCTACAATTCTTGTCGTAAATATCTCCTTGAGGGTCGACAGGTAGTCTTCGTTGGCGCCGGGCTGGGAACAAGGGATGCGTAGGCGCCCGTCTTCGAGGGTGGTAAACCAGATGTCGATGCGTTGGACTTTATTGAATTTCTTCGCTGGCGCCGGATAAGGATGAAATGCAGATGTCGGTCAGTAATGCAGCGTATAGATAGTATATCTTCTTAGCGGTGAATGCAGATGGGTTGGAGAGTGAAGTGATTTTTGAGAGCGGAGCGAAATGTATTTATTCGATTTTTCGGAGATTTGAATCTCGTGTTTCGACTCCGCCCTTTTTTCCGTTTTTGTTGAAGTAGATGAATTCGCTACACACTCCCCTTCCAGTGATGAAGTCACGAAAATCCTGCTTGAAGTCGGTCCGAAAAATGAACTTTTCTTCCAGAGCGAGTTCGTCTTTCCTGATGATTGAGGTCCTGTTGTGAAGGTCGAATTGGCCGTTCATCGGGCTGGTTGTCTGGTTGAGGTTCTGTATTTTCATCGGTGATGATATAGGCGGGTTTTAATCTGTCGATAGTTACAGTCGTTTCTTTTATATAGTAGTTGACGGTGAAGGTTTTTGGACTTCGTTTTACTACTTGGAATGGTCCATCGTACGGTAGTTGTAGGCAGGCTTTTGGACCGTCGTGACGAACGAAAACATATTCTGCTGTGGCCAAGTTTTTGAAAACGAAACTTTTCCGTTCTCCATGTCTTGTTCCGTTCGTGGGCTTTATCTGTCTGATTTGTTCTCGAAGACTTTTTACAAATTCCGAAACGTCGTCAGTTCCAGTTTTCTGTTCGTTTGTTTCGAGAATTTCGCCTGGTAATCTTAGTGGTTCACCATAAACCAGTTCTGCAGAGGTGGATTTAAGATCTTCTCGCCATGCTGATCTCATTCCGAGTAGGACTGTTGGGAGAGTTTCAGTCCATCGGTCGTTTTGATGGCATTTGATCGCTGCCTTCAGCTGCCGATGGCTCCTTTCTACCATTCCATTTGCTGCTGGGTGATAGGCGGTGGTTCGTAGGTGATTAGTGCCAGTCAACTTATTCAGTTCTTTGAACAAGCATTACTCGAACTGTCTTCCTCGATCCGTTGTTACTCTGAGGTGTGATCCAAATCGCGATATCCATTGGGAGTAGAATGCTTGGGCGACTGTGGTTGCTTCTTGGTTCTGAATCGGGATTGCTTCTGGCCAACGGGTGAATCGGTCGACACAGGTAAGACAATACCGGAAGCCTTCAGAATGAGGCATTATGATGATGTCCAAATGTACATGCTCGAATCTTCTCGGAGCTTGGGAGAAATCATGCTGCTACATGACGGGTGACTTTGGCTCGTTGACATAGGAGACAGCTTCTTGTCCATTTTCTGCAGTCGGAATTGACTGAGGGCCAAACGAATCGTTGTTTGGCTAGTTTGACTGTTGCGTTGGTTCCTGGATGTGACAGACGATGGACGATATCAAAAGCGGATCTCCGAAATGGCTTCGTGATGAAGGGTCTAGCAAGTGGTGTGGAGGTATCGCAATACACTGCGACGGTTGATCCAAGCGGCTTGACCATTTTCAGTTGAAGTCCAGTGTTGCCATGTAGAAGTTTCTTCAACTCGTCGTCGTTTTGCTGGGAGTTGGCCAATGCTGCGTAGTCGAGTGCGGTTGAGAGTTCCACCACTCATGACAGGGCATCGGCAACGACGTTTTGATCTCCTGGTACATAGCGGATATCAGTGGTGAACTGCGAGATGAAGTCGAGGTGGCGGAACTGTCGAGGTGAGCACTTTTCTGGCTTCTGTTTGAAGGCAAACGTCAGAGGTTTGTGGTCCGTGAAGATGGTGAAATTTTTTGCTTCTACCATATGTCGGAAATGCTTGATGGCGAGGTAGATAGCAAGGAGTTCTCGGTCATAAGCTCCATAGCGGGTTTCTGCTCCTGATACTTTCTTCGAGAAGAAAGCTAGTGGTTGCCATTCTTGATTGTGAAGTTGTTGCAGAGTTGCACCAACTGCTGTATCCGAAGCATCACTCACTATGGCTAGGGGTGCATCGTCCTTGGGGTGTGAGAGGAGAGTTGCTGCAGCCAGTTTCTTTTTGCACTCTTCGAATGCCGCTGAAGCTTTTGGAGTCCAGTTGATTTTGGCCTTTCCTTTGAGCTTCGGTACCAGTAGGTCGTTGAGGGGTGATTGAGTGTCTGATATTCTGGGTATGAAACGACAATAGAAGTTCATCATACCTAGAAATCGGCGGAGTTCCTTGGCTGTGGTTGGTTGAGGATACTCCAAAATGTCGGTAACTCTATCTGGTAGTGAGCGAGTGCCTTCAGCGGAAATGAGGTAGCCTAGGAATTTGGCTTCAGGCTGGCCGAAAACACACTTGGATGGGTTTAGCGTCATCGAGTGTTCCTGGAATCTTGCGAAGACGATTCTGAGGTGTTCCATGTGTTCTTCTTCGGATTCTGAGGCGATTAGTACGTCATCGATGTAGCTGAAGCAGAAGTCAAGTCCTCGTAGTACTTCGTCGATGAAGCGTTGGAAGGTTTGAGCAGCGTTCCTAAGTCCGAAAGACATGAATGGAAATTCGAACATTCCGAAGGGTGTCGTGATGGCTGTTTTGGGAACATCGTCTTCAGCAACTGGTATCTGATTGTAGGCTCGAACAAGGTCCAGTGTGGTGAAGATGCTCTTTCCTTGCAGGATGTGGGCAAAGTCTTGAATGTGTCTGACTGGATATCGATCTGGTATTGTGCGGGCGTTGAGAGCTCGGTAATCTCCGCAGGGTCTCCAACTCTCGGTTGACTTTTTCGGTGCTAGGTGTAGTGGGGATGACCATGGACTTTTGGATGGGCGTGCAATTCCTAGGTTGATCATGGCTTCAAATTCTTTCTTCGCCGCTTTGAGTTTTTCTGGTGCCAGGCGTCGTGGTCTGGATGAAAGTGATGGACCAGGGGTTGTTTGAATGTGATGCCTTGTATGGTGCTTGATGTTCATCGGGACTCCCTCAGGTCTCGTTATGTTGGGAAATCCCATGAGGAGGTAGTGGTATTTGGATGAACCGCTGATTGTTTTGATGACCGGGATGTTGCATTGTGTGGCTTCTCCTCTTGTAGTGAGCTTAGTGGTTCCGTCCAGGAGGCGTTGGTCTTCTCACGTCCATCAGTAGGTTGTAGAAACTGAGGAAATCGACTCCAATGATTGGCTTGGAGACATCTGCTACGACGAATCTCCATGTGAAATTGCGGCGTCCCAAGTTAAGCGAGAGGTTGATTGTACCATATGTTGCGATGTCTGTACCATTGGCTGTTGAGAGGGTGTAGTCGGACTTCTCTCGTCTTCCAGAAGTTGCACTGCGAGGAAATACGCAGAGATCGGCACCGGTGTCTATCAGGAACTGCCTCTTGGATTCCCGGTCGGTGATGAAGAGACGGCGCGGTGCTGGGCTGGGATCACTAGCCGTCATTAGTGATTGCCCCTGTCGTTTCCCGACTGGAAGGAACAGGGTTGTGTGCACTTCCTGGAGTTGCTTCCAAATTGTAGGTGGTACCAGCAGAATCCATTTGTGCGTTGTCTTCTGTGGCTTCGGGACCTGGTGTCGCTGCTGTGTCGGTCGTCTGCTGAGGGCTGCCACTTCTGCTCGGAGTGCTGCGATCTCTTGGTTCAGTCCCAGGGTGAGCTGCGCCATGTGGACGTTCATCATCGCCTCGAGGGATTGCATTGACGTTGTCTCAGCGATCTAGGATGCGGGTGGTTTTGAGGCTTCGGCGATGTTGTCTGCGTGGGCTGCCAAGTCCTCTAGCTCGCTGTCCTTGACGATGGTGAGGGCTACTTGGATCTGTCTGGGTAGTCGGCTCAACCATAGGGTCTTCATCAAAGCGTCGGGTACGTTGGCATCGGCAAGGCCCCTCAGATGTCGGAGGAACTGGGATGGTTTGCGGTCCCCAATTTCTTCCCGTTCGAGGAGGCGGCGTGTTTTTTCCTCCTGGGATGTGCACAGCCGTCGGATCAGTTCTGTCTTGATTTTGTAGTAGGCCTCAGAAGATGGTGGCTTCAGGATGACGTCCTTCACTTCTGTTGCGAACTTCGCTGGTAGGGCCCCTACTACGTGTCCGAACTTCGTTTTGTCCGAAGTCACGCCGGCACTGGTGAAGATTCCTTCTACGATAGCGAACCATATTTCCGGGTCGGCGGAAATGAATTCTGGCATCCGGACTGCGACTCTGGAGATTTGTGCTTCGTCGCTCTGCATTTTGCTGATTGAGGTGAGTTCTTCCTTCCTTCAAGAATTCAGGTCGGCCCTGATGTCGTCTACGCCACTGGAATTCCTTATTGCGGTCGTCGGGGGTCACCAATTTGTGGGGTCGTGTGACCTGTGAAATCAAACACGCAATAAAGAAGAGGGATTAGCCTGTTTATTTTACTCTCGAGTGTTACAACAAAAGTGAATTCGAAAGGCAATAAAATTCTTTTTGTTGAAAAATGCAGGCTACAATTCTTGTCGTAAATATCTCCTTGAGGGTCGACAGGTAGTCTTCGTTGGCGCCGGGCTGGGAACAAGGGATGCGTAGGCGCCCGTCTTCGAGAGTGGTAAACCAGATGTCGATGCGTTGGACCTTATTGAATTTCTTCGCTGGCGCCGGATAAAGATGAAATGCAGCGTATAGATAGTATATCTTCTTAGCGGTGAATGCAGATGTGTTGGAGAGTGAAGTGATTTCTGAGAGCGGAGCGAAATGTATTTATTCGATTTTTCGGAGATTTGAATCGCGTGTTTCGACTCCGCCCTTTTTTCCGTTTTTGTTGAAGTAGATGAATTCGCTATAGTATGATATATATTATATTGTACCTAAATTCTTTTTGTAATATTCATGGTATGTTTTAGGTATCAAATGGATATATGGTCACTTGAATGTCTGAAATCAATTACTCAGAGTTTCAGAGGAATTGAATTATGCTGTGAATATACTACATACTCAGAAACTATTAGTAATCTAAAAGTACAAAATATAAGTTACAAAAACAAAATAAATGAAGCATATTCAATATGGTGTGTTTTATTCACAAATTGATGGTTGAAAGGATGGTAGGTATTTTCTGAATACTGAACAAAGAAAGCATTTTAAATACCTAATTTGAACTGTATTCTTGATGATCGCATCAGAAGTTGCAAGTGTAGTTAAATTGAACTCAAATGGAAATTTTGTAGGCAATCAATTCATCAGAAATCCACTTCAACTAAATTAATTAGTCTCAGTTTGTACTCATTTGCAGGAGAATTTTATTTCTGTTCAAATTGGGGTTTTCTCAAAAATGAATAAATTTTTTTCGGTTAAAATATAGTAAATTAATATTATACAGGGAATAGTTGTTGGAGAAAATTCATAAGAGCACTGCAACAAAATAATATTGTTGAACGTGTTCTAGATAAATAATTGATTTTTGGTGGATTGAACTGAAAACTTCGGTGGATTAAACTGAAAACTAATGATTTTCCACCTTCCCTACGCTCACAAAAATTAATTTTCCATATACAAACGCAAATTTCTCCGAAATAGTTTTTAAATGTTTCATCATCAAATGAGGGCACATACTAACATTGTATAAATACACAATGGTATTAGCTTATTTGTTCATGAATTTAGATCCCATAATTGGCATATTTGTTCATGAATTTAGATCCCATAAAAGGGTGAAGTAACTTGATTGGGAATATTTCAATATCTACCTCGTTCCCGCTTTTTCTACTTTTCCGAACCCATGAAAATCCTATATATAGCGCCGAAAATGTGAAAAATTAAAAGGGTAGTTAATCATAAATCAAAAAAAGTTTGTTCTGGATCAACTATTCCATCCGGGAAGAAAGTTTTTTTGAATAAAATTTGAAATTTTTCATTGAGTATGAATAAAATACTTTTTGACTGCGGGAAGTGAATAGCTTTGCTCTATTGATTAATCCACGGTTGTTGAAATAGAGAAAAAAAATTGCCTGGCACATAATTTCTACATATTAGTAAATCAGCATGCGGATTTGAATCCAGCTGCCTCGACCCATCCGATGTATTTCAGTCGAAAACGAAGCTATGCGAAAGTTCATTTACTTGTGCGCATGTGCATATGAGTCATTTTTGTACCGTGCAGAGTGATCAGCACAACTGAAAAATAAGGCATTTTATCATTTCCCCCCTTTTTTGTGGTCATTTGGCTTTTTTATATTCAAAAGTTATTTTAGAGTTCAGAAGAATAATTGAAACATTCAAAATTATAATAAAAAACCTTGCCCAAGCACACCGTGAATACCATACGTTGCCAAACTGTCGCATCGCCGCGAGAGCTCGTAGACGAAATGAATTCGGATGAGCTCGAAAATAGCGCCCCTGGCTTGCTCGACGGTGATTGAACCACGTTTTACTTCATATTTTTTTTCATAGCTAAAGCACATATTTCGTTCGAATGTTATTTTAGTTTGAGTTTAATAAAGGTTTTTTACCTATACTCTTATTGTAATAATAATAATAAATGCAACAGATGTCGCTAGCCCGAGGTGCCCCAAACGTATTAGCTGATCCGTACGTCGATATACTCATTCCAGCCAAATATTCATTTGGCTGAGTGTAATATGATTCTTCTCTCATAAACAACTCTGAGTTAATTTTTTCCTCCCGTAAATTCAAAATTGTTTTTTCCAGCAAATACAACTATCCTTATATTAACCTGTCTCTATTGAATAAGCGTGTTTCTGAAAGCACTCCTCTTTCTCTTTTAGCTTTAGCATCTGCAACATCTGAACCTTTACTGCACCTCCTTAAGCAATATGGTAGTATTCACACTATTCACAGAATAATATAGTTAGCGAAAAAAACCGTGATAAACTAAGTTCTACACAGAACAACAAACAACAACAAAAGCAAATTAATATTGCTCCTCATTCCGTCATACATATTTCATATTTGTAACGTTTTCTTAGTTTATCAAAACGTTCAGAATAATTAACCTATTTATTTACACTTGTTTACACACTACTGTTCCAATAACTAAAGAACTTATCCTATCAAAGTCTGTGCACAATTTATTTCCACACTAATTTATTTTCACTGAACACTTTCCGCTTGAATAACTCCGCTGAATTGGTCCCTGTGCTACTCCTCGCCCGTCCTTCCACCACTCGTGGAATTTCTAGCGATTGCGAGAAGATTCGAGAGAGAGGCGGGTGACTCATAGACGTCTGGAGCTTTCTGGAAGATACTAGTACAGACAGGGCCGTACTCGTCACACTGTCCATTCCTTACGCCTGTTGTGTCCCAGAACAGATTCCATGAATTCCTCAGAGGACTGTGGTGAAATCTGCAATCGTCCCTCTGATGGAAGTAGCAGTCTACGGTTTTGCTGGGCTCTCTCATCTATCGTTCGCCACCAAAGAAGAGAAAGATAGAGGTTAATCGATTAATCATTTCGATGAAAATAAACACGCACCCAATGTTCGATTGCATTAATTCGAAATGGCATCCTCCCGAAATGACTTTTGTGCCTCAACTCAATGTTATTCATGGTCAAAGAAGAAAGGATCATCTACTGTCTCAAGTCTCCATTTTTTCCAAAGCCAAATGAAAGTAAAGTTAATTTGGAAACAGCATTTGGCAGGGAACTCAATGATAGCAGAAAGACCTGGATTTTGAAAGTGAAGATTGGAAAACAGGTCACAAAATACATGAAAGTATGTTCACAGCATTTCTCTGATGATGTTTATTTTCATAAAGGTGAATCACAATGTATTCATTTCGAAACAACTTCATGTCCAGACATTTTAGGTGTAATTAAAAATGAAGGAATTTTGATGAAAAATGCCGATCCTGCAGAGAAACTACCGAGCACTTCTGCAGCTACCTACGTCACAGGCTACACAAAATCATATTCAAAGAGTTATCTGATTGAATACCTGACAAAAACTAAATATGGTGTTATATTTGATAATAGCTAAAGTATTCATATAAATAGGTACATTGATATTTTTCATTTCTATATAGGTAGGTTGAACCAGCTCTGACATTTTTCATTTTGTATGTACCTATTTTGAGCTGCTGTGATATGAAAATAAAATCAATTATATGTCTATCTGTTTCTTCCTTTCGAAAAACGATGCAAAAGAACTAAAGCTGTCTTTTCATTTTATTGATTCACTCGTTTGCAAACAAAGAGAACGAGTCAAATCATTTAGACTGATTCTAGATTTACCACAACATAATATGGCTTGTGTTCAGTACTTCTTCACATTGATGAGTCCTTGAATTACTTATTGAGGTGCCTATTTTTCCAGAAATTGAAGTTTAGATATTGTTTCATTATGATGCACCAAGCAACCAGTTGGTATTCTAATATTAATCCTTTACTTCTATAGTTGGGCCTAATTCACGCATCATAGTCAGAAGACATTTTATTCATCATAAGCACAAAAAATCAGCACCTTCTTATGACTATGCTTAAAAAAGTGCCAGTTTATTCACTGGGCGCCCAGGGACCCAAACAGAATTTCCAGTATCAAGGCGGCCTGTCGGTTTACTGCAACCTGGGCAGAACTGCCTGAAACTAAGACTGGGATGGATAAATTGGCCCTTGAATGAGTAGTTGGTAGAACTATACATTCCATTTTATGTACTTTCCTTTAGCTAAGGAATATGTAGGAATTTATAATTTGAAAATTATTATTACTAATAGTGCAGATTTTAATGGAAAAACACATCAATAATATTTAATTATTATAATTTAATAATCATTTGGTTTATTTTCTTTCACATTTCTACCATCTAGAAGTGGTCTCATCAATTCTTCTTGTTGCATATAATGTCTTCTTGTAGCCTGTGGCTTATAGAAATGTTTGTATGCTAAAAATAATGCTGAAGTGAACAACAAACCAGATGAAATTAATAGCAGTGGATTGCCTGCTGTTCTTGCCCTGAAATCCGACATCATAAATATTTAAGAAGAATCCTCCTTTTCTTTAACTTCCTTGATATCTTTCAAATGTTGAAGTGATGGTTTCCAAATATATATTCCTCCAAGTACTCCTAAAATTGTAACTAACCCAAGTTCAATTCCAGTGAGTCCTCCAGGCCTCCTTATTCTCATATTATTTATTTTCCTAACCACCAACTGTAGTTATGTAATATACTTATTGGGTTTTTTTTCGTTTTCAGATGTTTCCACAGTGGGCCTCAAATATGGTTTTAAGAAGTAAACACTAGTATGGACAACGAGTGCTATACCAACAATAAATTTGAAAAGATTTCGTTGTCTACCTGGTTTTAACATTGGAATTCCAGCTCGTGAACATTTTACATTATAATCAATAATCATAGACAAGATAATAAAATTAATAAATAATAACCACAGATCACAGAATAAATATAATAACCTCCTGGCATTTCAACCACAGAATATGAATTATGATTATGAAACACAGAATACAAATAAGAAGTTCTTTATTCAGGTCCGGTATTATAAAACTTAACTTTAACTAACAGTTTTGACAGTTATGTCCTAACATATCTGTCAAAATTTCAGTTAAAGTTAAAGATAACTTCCAGTTAAGTTTTATGATACCGGCCCTCAGAGCTTCAAAACGACGAAAACAAAATACGCCCTCGTCGGGGATGGCACGAACTAACAAGTTGCATGGTATTATAGAATTCAGGGAATTCTATTGGGAACTTCTGCGAAGATGCCAGCGCCCTAACGGATAAATTTGGAACCTGTCCAAGCTAGTAGTTTTATGTAAACAAACCTTAGAAATGTGGTGGAGAACGAATATTCATTAAGCAGAGCTTGAATATTTAAAGAAATTATTATATTTTTGTGTAAGATTTCTTGAGAATGTACTTTTCGTTTGGATAACGATATGAAATCGTACTTTAAATCGTTCCTGGTGGATAATTTCGGTGTTATTTTAGTGTATGTTGCTTGGTGGATCAAAATAAACCATTATCTAAGTTTACTTGAGTTTCTGGAAAAATAGGCATCTCAATAAGTAATTTAAAGACTCTTATTTATGTGAAGAAGTGCTGAATGCAGGCTATATTATGTGGTAAATCTAGAATCAGTCCAAATGATATGACTTGTTCTTTGTTTACAAACGAGTGAATCAATAAAATGAAAACAGATTTTCTGCTTTAGTTCTTTTGCATCGTATTTCAAAAGAAAAGGAAACAGATAGACATATAATTGATTTCATTTTCATATTACAGCAGCTCAAGATACACATACAAAATGAAAAATGTCACATCCGGTTCAACCTACCTATATAAGGAAATGAAAAGTATTGATGTATTTATATGAGTAACTTCAGCTATTATCAACTTTAACAGTATATCTAGTTTTTGTCAGATTTTCAACCAGATCACTCTTTCAGAATATGATTTTGTGTAGTATGTGAATTAGGTAGCTGCAGAAGTGCTCGGTAGTTTCTCTGCAGAATTTTCCTTCAAAATTCTCTCATTTTTATTTACACCTGAAAACATCATGACATGAAGTTGTTTCGAAATGAATACATTGTAGGTAATTTACCTTTATGAAAATAAACATCTTCAGAGAAATGCAGTGAACATACTCTCATGTATTTCGTGACCTGTTTTCCAATCTTCAATTTCTAAAGCTAGGCCTTTCTTCTATCATTGAGTTCCCTGCCAAATGCTGTTTCCAAATTTTTTTCATTTGGCTTTGGAAAAAATGAAAACTAGAGCCACTAGATGATCTTTTCTTCTTTGACCATGAATAACATTGAGTTGAGGCACACAACAATAGTCATTTCGGGAAGACGCCATTTCGAATTAATACGATCGAAATTTTTAATCGGGAAGAAAGGAATCGATTGATGAATATTACAAACACTTTCGGTATTCCAAAATTTCAACTCGAAGAACAACACAAAAGCTCGAAAATGAACTCCAAAAGTAAGCAAATTACGTTAGATTAACAGGCACGTCGAAAAACTACTAGCTTGGAAGTGTTCGAATTTCTATCACCAGAGGGCGTATCGCTTAGCAGTAGTTGCGAATACCGCATCTGGGTTGCGATGCGTGGGCGGAAATATATTGCATTTCAAATAATTGTATAATGTATATTTTTGAATTAAAGTCCAGATTTTGGGGAAGAAATTTATTTACGAATCAATAGAAACACCAATTTCACAATATTATTCGAAGTACAATGATCGATAAGTTTTATGACGGTATATAAAATAACAATAAGAAAGGAAATAAATACTCAATTTTTTTTTGAAAACATTGGTCGGTCAAGGAATTCAGAAAACCTTTCCGGAGTGGAACTAGTTATATTGCACAATATAATTGGCATGGCTCAACCTATTTCTAATTTCAAACCCCTCATGTTGCTTCCAAAAGTATTTCTTAATTCGTGAAAAAGTAACAAATCTGTATATACGAAAAAAAATTGCTGTGGTAGCACTAATGAATCTCAATGTCTTATATCAGTTGTGTGTAAAAGGTATTTTAAAATAGATTTAGAAAATCTGAGAGTGTTGTGTAATTATAACATTAACAATAATTTACAATATTAGCTACTGTAAATGATAAGACGTTTTCTTGTTAGCTCCGAGTTTTTGCGACATTTAAGTGCTTCACTACAAGAAGAAATAAGCCGAGCATTTGTTGTTTCTTCTGTGATAATGCGTTCCATTATTCCTGTCTCGGTATATCTACAGGTACAGACCTGATGAAAACTCCCGCTGCAAAGGGGATCAAGTGGATTTGCGAGGATGGAAATCATGGATCTCCAAATCCTTCTGGCATTGAGAAAAAACTTGAAGAAATCATGTCCGAGTTAAGATCGATCAGGCAACAGCTGGTAGAATTTGCCTGATCTCTAAACTTTCATGTTGAAAAAATAGACGAATTCGAGATAATGTTCGATCATTAATCTTGACACCATGAGCTCGAGGATCGAGAAGAATAGCTCTCAGATCACTAAATTTGATGAAGAAATTGGGGATCTCTACCGGCCCCTCAACATATAGAAGCAGCAGCTAAACTGGATGACTTGGATATCATCGGAATATCGGGGACCACACAGGAGAATATTATGAAGATCGTAAGAGACATCTCATCTAAGATAGGATTCCATCAATCGAGAAGCATGTGGAGACTTGTTACAGGGTGAGATTGCCGGAACGGAAAAGCGCGACCAATTATGGTGAAATTCAGCAGTAAGATCATGAGAAATGAATTCTTGAGATCATTAAGGCGCTCTGGGAAATTGAACACGCCAAATCTGAGTGGACTGGAGTCGAAAATTTTTTTCAATGAAACCCTGACGACCCATAAGAGAAAATTACCCTGCGCTACGAAGGAGTTTTGCAAGTCAAATGGTTTCAAATTCTGTTGGGCCCAAAACGGTAGGATTCTGGTTAGACGGAATGAAACATCCAAAATAATGGAGGTTAGTTCGGAGCAGAGACTTCCAGTGCTGCTCAAGGTAACTCGGCCTCAACCCCAACTTCAGCCTCAGCCGGTGATTTCCGTTTGATTCGTTTAATCGGCTGTACGAGTCTCTTTAAGTAAGTACCTTCCAGAACAACATGGACATTCAACTGAGTTTTTACTATCAGAATTGTAGGGGTTTGCGTACTAAGACTCATGAATTCTTGCTCTCATCTATCAATAGTGACTTTGACTTTGTATGTGTATTAGAATCGTGGCTCAACGACAAAATCAATAACTCAGCGTTATTTTCCGATAGATATGACGTGTTCAGAACAGATAGATGCGATACTTTAAGCTCTTAATCGGATGCTGGTGTATTCATTGGGGTTTCTAAGCGCCTGAAGTCATTTTCTCTACCTCGTCCAGCCGCGACTACTTCTGTGGAGGATGTGTGGATTAGGGTCAATATGCCGAGAGGGGCTATTCTTTATCTGGGTGTGTGCTATGTACCCCCAAATGTCTCATCAAGCGAATATAATGTTTATTTGGACCAAGTTACCATTTTATTGAAGATAATAAAAGTGAAAATTTTATTTTAATGGGTGATTTGGGTGGATTTTCTTTGGTTTCTGGGACTAGTGGTTTGATTTGTGACGCGGCTCGGAGGGATGCCTACGCTGCCTCCAGGGATCTCATGGCATACAATTCTTTGGATCAGTTCAACGGTATTTCAAATCAAAACAATAACTTACTTGATCTCATTTCATCGAGGTCTGAAATGAAAGTAATTCGTTCATCTTTACCCTTCGTTCGTGAGGATCTCCATCATCCTGCCTTTGAAGTTTACTCCTCCATCACTTAATATCGAACATATTTCCCTATCTGTTATCGAGCGACGAATTCTAGATTTGAATTGTAGCAAGGGGACAGGACCGGATTTGGTCCCAGCTGTTTTCATTAAGTCATATGGCGTTTGCCTGGCCGTTGCTTTGCAAATAATTTTTAATAAATCTTTGAGTACAGGTGTTTTTCCGGAAAGGTGGAAAGTTGCAAAAGTTATACCTATTTTCAAAGGAGAAGAGCAAGAGTAAGGTCGAGAATTAAAGACCTATTTCCTTGTTGGATCACTTTGCCAAAATTCAAGAGTCAATTTTTAAGGACCACCTTTCCCGGACGGTTCGCATGTCACTATCTGGACGGCAGCACGGATTTCTCAAAGGTAGGTCGGTACTTACAAACCCATAGAACTCTATATTATATATATAATATAGAGTTCATTGTACAAACCACAGTTTCATCGCCGGGAGTCTCGATCGGGATGTTCAGGCCGAAACCGTTTATATCGACATGGAGAAGCAGCGTGACCAATTATTTTTTTCAGAATCTACCAAACCTTCTGTAGAAATCTACTTTTTTCTACCAAACTCAATTACAGAAATCTACTGCTACCTAAGAGCAGTCTTTAGCACTTTATGTTGGTGGGAAACTTTAATGTTCCGTGTAATTTAAAAAAATATCGCAGTAATTAACATTCTCTCAGCAAAAAAATTTAGAGAAGCACTGCCGTAAAGGCAGCAGCTTTTGCGCGCATGTGGCAACGAATTGGAACATGCGCGCAGAATGTTGCTGCCTTAATTCACGGCAGTGCCATTGTATAAAGACAACATAGTAGGACAACCTTATGGAAAAACGAATTCCGACGTTTCTGAGCGACATCTAGCGAAAATTCTTGACAACGTGTAAAAAAACGACCGTAGTGATGCGCCCTCATCATAAATTCATATGAACTGCGTTCGAAAATGCAGGGTCGGCTTGAGGATAGCTTATGTACGAAATATAAAATAGATTTTTGCATTAAATAATGGATTTCAACCGAACTATCGGGATATAGTTCTCAAAATAGGTTCACCAATCCTTCTAATTCTTCGTATTTTACTTTTCAGTGCCATTAAATGTTAGTGCTTTTCTAGAGTTTTTATTTCAAGCTATTGGTAGAAATACGAATAATTAATTCCAGATCATCGTTCGAACCAGGATATTCCGGATTTTATTGATCGTTCCCATTAAAAATATCACACTTACAACATCTGAATGAAGTTCCCACAATAGGTGTTTCCGAATTTCGTTATACTTATATTCAATTAGTTTATTGAACAACCAATTGAATGGAGTTGGGAAAATATTCGGAATCGAACTGATCCGATCATGATGAAAATTGGTTACTAGTTGGCAAATGCCTTTGCACAATTTCATGCCATCACCTCAGTGCATTTCTAGAAGTTTTATTCGTCAATGGTTAAAAAATATTAATTTTATTTCAGACTTTTGCTCGAACCTGGATATTCTCGATTTTACTAATTGTTCCTTTCAAAAATATCATACCTATTTACTACACCTGAAGTCCTAGCAAGAAGAGTTCCGGAATTTCTGTTCACTTACATTCAATTAGTTTAGTGACTCATATCAAACAGATGGATTCCCCAAGCGATCTGATAACGCCACATCGAGCGCACGTGTTTATTTATGATGCCATAAAAAGACCCAGTCCCAGGGCAGATTCTTTCGATCTTTTTAATGTAGCAGCTGACTAATTTTACAGCGATCATGGTGAATTGCTTTTCGACAATATTTCCTCAAATTATGTACATTCGTACTGGTTAATTTTTGTTTTTACGCGCTTGTTCTGGCGAACAGCGCTATATCATTTCGTCACGATTTCTGTTATTTTTGAGCCGAAATGGGTCTCAAACGATTAGGTTGGACTCACTGATGAAGAATCCGCGGTCAAAATTGATTCTGTCTGTCAAGCCGGCCGTGTGCGCTGTAACTTTCGAAAAGAAGGACCTAGAGTCTTGAAAATTTCAGGTTAGAGTAAGATCCTGAATCTCTGTTCTTTATTCAAAGTCCTGAATATATCGGTTAAATTCGTTAATGGGCCAAATCTCTCGAATGGTTTTTGTGCTAGCCATTCGAAATTTAGATTTTTCAATTACTCGGAAAATATTAATCTGATCGAAATAAAACTTGGTTGGAAGGTGAATAGTGTCAATAAGAATTGTCCATGGAAAAATTCGAAAACAAATTTTTTTTTTTGAAAATTTTCATTTCATTGAAATTTCCAAATCACCATTTCGCAATGTGGACAAGCGCGTAAAATCTGCTGACTTCACGTCAGTCCTTTTCTTGATTTTTCACGTTTAACTGGGACTCTACATACAATAATGTCTGTTAAAATCAATCAGACATCGAGGGTAGGCATGTGGTTTATGTGTTAGTTGAGTTCATCAATGAGTAAAAGCCATCCATTAGTCAGAGTAACGTCTATCTGCCGAATTAGAAAAATACCAATATTTTGTAAATTTTATATCACAGAGAATATGCCTCGTATTTTGATTCGCTAAGATCAGTATTTCTGAATATAGGTAATGGGAAAATAAAATTTCAAATAGATATATAATAATATTTATTGAAAGAAAAACCAATCATTTTGTGAATTTTTCCAATAAGATTTATGGACAAAGATTAGTTATGACAATATTTTCTCAGAAGAAAAATATTTCGCAACAAAATCCTAAAACAGGTCAATTTTTGTTTCACTTTTACCAAATTTATATGTATTTCTGGAGGATTTTTGTTGCACCCTGTGCCATCCCCATCAAGATCACAGAATATTGAATATATGATCAGAAAAATCATTTGAATTTTTTTTTAATTATTCTAATGATACGATCATCACGAAATTCTGCACAAGGTTGTCATCCAGCATCTTCAAACTAGCTGCGAAGTTTTATCACGATGGAATGAGTATTTCTTGAGTTATACCGAAAAAAACAACGATATCGAGAAGAAAACCACGAAAATCGACATATTTTTTCCCAATATCTCAAAAAATTATGATCGTATCGAACTGAAATTTGGTACACTGCTGTAAAATATGGAGTTCAAGGTATGACTGAAGTTGTTCTCGAATATGAACGAAAGTTTCAGAAAAAAAAAATTTCGAAAAAAATTTGGAAATTTTTTTTTTTGAATTGAGTGACCTTATGATTTCAACGGAATTCTGCTGAAAGTTGCTCGTTGTTATGCTCCAACTAACTGCCAAGTTCCAATCTAATCGCTTCAGTAGTTTGTGAAATATGAGGGAAATAACCTCAAAATTTCAAAGGGCTATATCTCCGAAACTGTTTGGCCGATTTGGCCCATCAACGAACTTAACTGCGGCATTCCAATGAGCGAACTACCCTGCAAGTTTCGAGTTGCTAGCTGGCTGCGTTTCACAGTTATCGTGTCCACGGCCGGCCGGACAGAATCGATTTTGACACCGGATTCGTCATCAGTGAGTCCAGCCTAGTCGTTTGAGACCATTTTCGGCTCAATCATTGATAATTACACACATGTGGATAAAACGATAGCACGGTGTTCCTCTAGAACATGCGCACAAAAAGACAGCGTTTAGGTTGCTGCAGAATTTCGCGAGGACCACCTAATATGATCGCAAAAAAATACAATAATTGAAAACAAAATTTTGGAATTATTCCTTCCTGTGAATTGTTCTGATGAAACGATCATCAAGAAATTTTGAACAAGTTTGCGAATCAGCTTCTGCAAATTATTTGAAATATTTTTTCCTAATAGCTCCGAATATAAATAGCCAATCAAACTGAAATTTTGAACACCTCAAGGTCTGTGGCAAACTCTATCGCAGCCGAATGAATGTTTTTCAAAAGAACAGTTTGTTGCAACAAACATATATGAAAAATTCTCCGAAGAACAATTTTTTTTGTATTTTCTACCCGTCGGTATTTTCGAACTAATAATGAAGTTTTAACTTGATTAGCGTCATTTCATACAGAGATTTCAAGAAATTATGTTAAAATTTCAAATAGCCACGTAGTTTGACATTCCTGAAAATAAATCACGGATCGAACTGAAAATTGGCATGTGCCAAATTTCATTTTAATCTGATTCACTCTCCGAAAACCCGGGATTTTTCAAAAAAAAAATCTTTTTTTTTTTTAATTTCCTAGCCTGTGAATACCCATAACATTCTGCACCAAGTTGCAAGTTGGTGTTCCTCAACTAATTTCGGAGATCCAAGCTGGCATTAGTACGTTTCGAGATATTGAAGAAAACAATTCTAAAATTACAGACATCGTAACAAAATGATAACGTGCTGTTTCCTAGAACAAGCCCGTAAAAACTCCAAAATTTTTAATGGGCATAACTCCGAAACCGCCTGGCTGATTTCACCTATAATCGAATTAAATCGAGATATTTGGACTACGAACAAAATTCGAGAATTTCAAGTCGCTCAGTCGTTTCCTTGGAAATAAGTTACAGTAGATACGGACGAACGGCCGGAGGACAGAATTGAATTTGACCAGCGATTCTTCTCCAGAGAGTACAACATTATCGTTCAGAGTAGTTCAGACCAATTTCGGCTCGAAATTCGCAAATTACAGACATTTTAAGGAAACAATAACGCGCTGATGTTCCCTAGAACCAACGCGTAAAATTTTTTTCTTTAATACTTATCATATATTCATCTTTCTATCATAATATAAATGAATCTCACGAAATCTTGTATGGACCTTCTGGCTGTCATTTTTCAATCAACTACCTACTCGATTTCAATTCGATCTGTATTTTCGAAAAAACAAAATGAAATTTTAAATGAGGAAAATTTCCTGACCTCACGTCAGCACTTGCCTAGAATTTTCATTGCAATGGTGATCAGCGAAAACTAAAATATTTTTCAATCTTCGAAACTTACAAAATTTTGCCCCTAATCTTCAAAATCATATTAACGATACGAAGTTCACAGTGCGCGATGGAAAAGAAATGGTTTGAAGACAAATTCGTTTAATCAAATGGTATTTTATTTTAGAGGTGATTAGCAAGAAATATTTCCTCCTGTTCGAACCTCAAAATCTACATAATATTGTCCATAAACTTCAAAATCGTATTAACGATACGTAGTTCACAGTAAGCGACGGAAAAGAAACAGACTAAAGCCTAAACTCGTTATATCAAATGGCTATAGCCTACCCGAAAACCAAGATTCTCAGAATCTCTAATCTGCCGGCCCTGTGATACTATGGCATGCGATTCTCGACCTTATTGACGTCGAGTATCTTTCGACGGTGACGCCATCTAGTTCGAGTATCTTTTTCGGGTAACGATATTAGCAGGGAGGTTGACCTACTATGTTGTCTTTATACAATGGCAGTGCTTTTCTGGGATTTTCTTTCGGTAAATTACTGGATTTCAATTCGATCTAATCTGTATATTTGAAAATATTGAGAAAATAAAATTTTGAATGGGTATATCTACGGAATCGGTGGGCGGATTTCACCCGTTCACGAATTCGACCTTCGTAATTAAGCCCTAAATCTTCTCTACAAATATCGAGTTTTTAAGATGTTTCTTCCAGAAGATAACAGCCGACCGTAAACACAATAACTTCCGAAAGAAACAACTTAGCAATTCCATATTTATAGAGAAGATTTGGACCTTAATTACGAAGACCGAATTCGTGAATGGGTAAAATCCATCCAATGATTTCGCAGATATTCTTATATATTCACCTAAATGAAAGGCTCTTCCGTTTCGGATGGAAACGATTAAAATGTGGGAAAATGTAGCGCACACACGCACCTATGATGGGAAATACGATATACTTATTGAGTGTGACGGGATTAGAGAAATACCCTGATGTCAGTCAGAGCCATCTATACGAGTTGTGCTATTTTTCCACATAATTCATGCGATTATAGTTAGGTTAGGTTAGGTTGTGCAATTTCTCAACTCAGACAGCGTTCTACTGCTTAAACAGTTTAAAGTAGAATTCTACTAAGATAGTTCGAAATACTACCAGAATCTACTGCTACTAACCATAGAACTCTATATTACTACTCTATATAATATAGAGTTCATTGCTACTAACAATGATGAAATTATAACGAAAATCTACCAAAAAAGTAGATTTCTACCAAAATTGGTCACGCTGTGGAGAAGGCTTTGAATAAAGAACAATGTTCTTTATAAGGCGAAGGCCTTTGATAGAGTTCATCACGCAACTCTTCTAAGCGTTCTTGATGATTCTGGGCGGAGCCTTTCATTATGTGGATTGAATCGTATTTGGAGGAAAGGACTCTGTATATGTCTTTGAATAAAGAACCACTTCTTTACTCAAAGGTATATGTAGCCCTCGGTGGGGTTTCATCGGTTTCGATCAGAGTATCGTCAGGTTTGCCGCAGAGATCCCACGATGAGGGTCCTCTTCTCTTTTTGATTTATGTCGACGACATTTCCGGCTGTTTTTGGTACACTGAATATGATCTGTACGCGGATGATCTAAGAATAAGAAAGATAATTGAATCCGGGCGGGACCTGAACTAATTCCAGGAGGATCTAGATCGTTTGTCCTCATACGGCCGGGAAAGATACTTAAAGCTGAATATAATTAAATGCCAGCATATCACCTTCACCAAGAATATCTCACAATTTAGTCTACCTCTATCTCTAAATGGAAGTGTAATTCCTAGAGTGAATCAGGTCAGGAATTTGGGTGTATAGTGCTGGACAGTAGAATGACCTTTGACATTCATATTGACACCGTGGTCACCATTAAGGCGCTTAGAATGCTCGGTTTCAAATTGAGAATTTCTAAGGATTTTCGAAGCTTCAATACGGTTGAAATTATTATTATAATTTATGCTGGGCCGCCTGTTTCCAGCGTTGCAACAAATAGGAAATGAAGATAATTTTCTACGAATTCCTTACAGTAGTTGCAGAACCTTATGCCGGGTCCAGATGAGTGTAATCCGAACAGCGAATGTAATACAATTGGATAATCGATTCGGCGAACAGTGTGGACGGCACTCGAGCTCAGGCTCGAATAATAAAAATAAATTCGAATGCTGCGTTCGAGTTGAAATCCGAGTCCCGACGGAGCAGAAAAAGCGCTGTCTCAAACCATAAAACTCCCTGTGTTTTATTGCATTCGCTGTTCGCATTACACTCATCTGCACCCGGCTTAAAAGAACCACTCCACTTCAATATTCAAATAATTTTGGTTTGTTCAAATTCATTGGTTTATAGTATCATTGTTTGATGATGGTATCATATGTGGTTTTGAGAAATCTTAGGAATGCGAAGAATTTCATTCTTTGTTACGTTGAGACTCCACGATATTCGAAATACTACTTTAGTTCGAATGTGCACGATAAAAACAATGGAATACGATAATATGTACGATAAAATTGGATGATTTTGAACACTTTTTACGATAATATAGAGAGATATTTCTTTTGAATAGCGTAAGCGTTATGTTATTACGGTTACGCTGAATATTACGTTTTGGTTTCAACGGTCGTTCCAAAAGAAGACGTATTGCTACACGTTTTTGTTACAGTTGCCTTAGTTATCAGTTTGTTTGGTAGGGTTATGTGAGACGTCAGATTTTTGTGTTACAAACTCACGTTCAAACTCCTAAAGTTTAATCATTTGCATTTCTGCCTTAGTTTCTTGATTCTGGACAAAATGAAAAAGGAATCGGAAGCGGTAATATCAGCTGGTGCTAATGCAAAAAAAGTGAACTAAGTATATTGCACAATATAATTGGCATGGTTCAAACTATTCCTAATTTCAAACCCCTCATGTTGCTTCCAAAAGTATTTCTCAATTCGTGAAAAAGTCACAAATACCTATAAATGAAAAAAATTTGCTGTGATAGCACTAATACAAATCTTAATGTCTACTATCAGTTGTCTATAACAGGTATTGTAACGTATATATGTTATTTGACAGAAGACTCCGTGTTTTTGTTGATGATGTTAGAGTAGGTTCAAAACTTTGAATAATGGACTCCCACAAGGATCAGTTTAGCTCCCCTTCTATTTAATTTATATTTATGTGATATTCCAGCAACTTCTTCAGAGAAATTCATCTATGCAGATGATATTGCTCGGGCTTTTCCTCACTCTGATTTCAAAGTCATTGAAAACACTCTAAATACTGATTTAGAAATTTTGAAGAATTATTTTGTTGAGTGGCGTTTATGTCCAAATTCTAATAAAACAGAAGTTTCTTGTTTTCATTTGAATAATCAACAGAAGTTTAAAACTTTGAATGTTACTTTTAATAATGCCGTTCTGAAACATAATTTCACTCCTAAATATCTTGGAGTGAAATTAGATACTTCTTTAAATTTCAAGGCCCATTTGTGAAACTTACGCATGAAGTTGAAATCTAGGAATAATATTCTTCAAAAACTAGCTGGTTCTTCATGGGAGGCTGACCCTACAACTCTTCGTACCGCAGCTTTGGCTTTGGTTTTTTCTGCTGCTGAATAATGTTGTTGGGTTTGGTTTAATAGCGCTCATGTTAGTAAAATAGATGTAAAGCTTAATGTTGCTATGAGAATCATTAGTGGGACCATAAGATCTACACCTTTACAGTGGTTACCAGTTCTCTCAAATATTGTACCGCCCCATATTCGTAGACAGGTTGCAGTGATAAAGTCTTGGGATAAATATCGTTCCTTTCCGAAATTATTCCCAATAATATTCTTATATTCCGGATTCTAAAATTGCTAGATTGAAATCTCGTAAACCTTTATAGATCAACGATTTTCTTTATACCAATAAAAGTGACAAAGAAGTTTGGCGTTCGGAATGGAATTCGTGTAATGATTTTAACAAAGGTTTGATCAGCGATCATTCAGAAAAAGTTCATGGTTTCAATCTTCCTAGGAAAATTTGTTGCATTTTAAATCGACTTAGAACCGGTCATGGTCGCTGTAATAGTTTCCTCTTCAAATGGAATTCGGTCGAAAGTCCAAGGTGCGAATGCGGAGAAGAAGAGGAAACAATAGAACATTTAGTTAATACTTGTACAATATATAAATTTGACGATGGTTTCGAGGCAATTCATTCGGTGTCTGATTCTTTTTTGAGATGGATTGCGAACTTCAAATTAATTTAATGAGTACTAAATCATTTACTAGTTCATATTAGTTTTTTCGTCTCCTTTTTTGTTTTCAGGTATGATTCCAAGGTTTCAACCTGTATCGCATAGGAAGGAGGAAATTTTGTCGATGAAAAAGAAGCCCTTCAATAAAAAACAACAATTTCATTACACTTATACGGGGAGCTCTTGTATCATACGTAAAAATGTATGGTACCCCGTTTACATTTCCTCTGCTAATACTGTTATGACACAAATTGTTTGATATAAAAAAAATGTACTGCTCATCTCAAAAGAATATATATATATATATATATATATATATATATATATATATATATATATATATATATATATATATATATATATATATATATATATATTGTAACGTTTTCTTGGTAGGTATATCAAAACTAATTAAACTATGAATTTACACTCATCAACATTAATAACAAATAACTCAACAACTAATTCTATCAAAGTCTGTGCACAACATATTTCCACACTATTTATTTTCACTGATCACCTTCCGCTTCGAATATCTCCGTTGAATGAGTCCCTGTGCTGCTCCGCGCCCGTCCTTATATAACTCGTAGAACTTCTAGCGACTGACAGAATGTTCTAACTTTCCAGGCGGATGACACACAGACATCCGGAGTTTTCTAGAAGACTCGTACACCGTACGAGTCGTACTCGTCACACTGTCCCCTCCTTAATATGCCTGTTCTGTCCCAGAACAGATTCCATGAATTCCTCAGAGGACCGTGGCTAAATCTGCAATCATCACCATTTCTACAGAAGCGCTTCTGATGGAAGTAACAGTCTACGGTTTTGCTAGGCTTTTGTTTTGCTTTGGCATGAAATTGCATACCAAGATCTGTATACTTGTCGTCTGAAAAACTACTTCAAGCATGCTTCGCACAACCTGCCAATTCAGTTGATCCAGTCCACAACCTATTTTGGGAACAGCTAATTTTCTAATCCCAAAGCATTGAAGGTCTTCTTTCAAGCCATGCAGCTCTGTCTACAAAGTCTGGTAGGTGGGCTTCTGATAGGAATACTGCTTGGTGGATATGTAATAAATGAACCGACCCTCTGACTCCAATCTCAGGCAATTTCCGATTCTGGGCTGCTGTCTCATCAGTTCCTCTTGACGTGAAAATTTATTTCTGAATACTCTTGCTATTCCCCTACTCATTCTTAGATCGGCTGCTACACAATGAGCAAGAGAGTATTCCTTGGGAACTGTAAACAGGTCTTGATGAACTTCCTGTGAGACGCAAAACCGTGCAACGCGTGTTACCCCATAGTTATTCATGAATTTCTGGTAATCGTCGTTTTTCTTCACTGGAACCTCGATGACGCGTACTTCTTCTTCGTCACGACCTTCGGTTTTCCCCTGGAGAGCTTCAGTATCCGGCAAACTACATCATTTCTCTTCTTCATAACTACATACGGTCCTCCCCACTGTCTCTGCAGCTTCGGTGAAAATCCTCTTCTTTGCGGGTTATACAACCACACCAGATCTCCTGCGGTGAAACTTCCTTCAATGGCTTAGATATCGTAGCGCATTCTCATCCGATCACTTGCTTGCTGCATTTGATTGCGCACCTTCTCATAAATGTAATAATCTAGCTTGCTTCTCAATTGGCTGACTTGTTCCTCTCCGGCTACATCTTCTACAGGCTTACACCCAAACTTAAGGCTACAAGGTAGTCTAATTTCTCTGCCGAACATTATATTGGCTGGAGTTTCCTTTGTAGATTCTTGGACCGAAGATCTATATGCCATCGTGAATAGTTGCAAATATTCGTCCCAGTCCCGCTGGTGATCGGGGACTACTTTGGCTAGATATTTTTCCATGATCCTATTTATTCGTTCCACGATGCCATCTGATTGGGGATGCAGAGCTGTTGTTCTTGTCTTATTGACCCCCATTTACAAACTCCTTGGAATAACGTCGACTCGAATTTTCGGCCTTGATCACAATGCAGCTCTAGAGGTATTCCATATCTGCAGAAAAATTCTTTGACCAATTTATCTGTAACCGTACTTGCCCCTTGATTACGAATACCGTACGCTTCCACCTATTTGGTAAAGGAATCCCATCGCTACCAAAATATACTTGTTTCCGTGGTCTTTTTCGGGAAATGGGCCCGCGATGTCGATAGCTACTCATTCCATAGGAGATCCGACGTTATTTTGTTTCAGTTATCCCAGAATGTCCACCCGAAGTTCCACTATGTAGTCTGGTCAAAACGTCTGTCACTCGACTCTTCGGCACAATCAACCGAAGCCTCTGCTCAGATCCATCTCCATTTTCCCAACAACGTTTCAGAAGACCTTTATCGATCTTCAAAGTTTCCCATTGTGCCCAATACAACTTCACATTTTGACTCAGTCTGGATACTTCTTCCAAAGTAGGTCGTCTACCACTTTTCTTCCAGCTCAGGATTACTTTCAAGTATGGATCTTCTTTTTGTGCTCGTTGAATTTCTTGGGGTAGCCAGTCATCTTCAATTACTGTGATCCGTCTCAAATCGGCCTTGTTTTCCACACGTGTGTAATGGCTATAATTCTCGGGGCATGGTCTTCTCGATGAAATATCCGCATCTTCCATGATCTTGTTCAAGGCAACTGTGCTTATCACTTCAGGGGCGTTTTTTGTTTGAGTTGGTTTATGCCCCTTATCACCGAACCTTTTCAGTTTCCCTGCTGTTGTTCTTTTTCTAGTTTCAATATGCCCAGTTTTATTAGAGTACCAGCACCCAGCATCCTTTTCCTTCGTAAGCAATAATCTGCTGACTTCTTCTCTGATGATTTCTTCAACAGGTCGGTCTATTTTTTGGACTCGAATTCTAAAGCCTGAGCTTAAGCATCATCCATGGTTTTGGGACGTGCAAGTCTCAGGGCTTGTTGTATTTCACTGTCCTTGATTCCATCTACGAAGGTTTGTATTGACAGCTGTTCAAGGAAGCTGTCTGGAGCAGTTGGGTAAGCCAGCCTGACTAATCTAGCCACATCGGCTTCAAACTCCTGGAGATTTTCTCCTGTTTTCTGCACCCGGTTCTTTATTTGGGTATGATAAACTTGTTGTAGATGAGCATCGCCAAGCCTCATCTGAAGTTTCCAGGTAAGATCATCGTAACAAACTTGTTGGCTCTCCGGAATCGTTTGAAGAATGTTGAGTGCCTCTCCTCGTAGAGCTATTAATAATGCTGTGGCTTTTTCGTTGTCGCTCCAACTGTTTGTCCGTGCAGCAGCTTCAAACTGTTTCTGATATGTTGACCAGGGCTCTTTTCCATCAAATGTTGAAGGCTTGATCTTCATTTTACCACTTTCGCTTTCATTTTCTCTTTTCATGATGCTATAGGGTGATAAAGCCGAATAATCTCTTCCAAATGATTTTCTTTTTAGGGACTCTATTATTTTAGAATGCTGTTCAATTATTCCTGTTATTTCTTCAAATTTTCCGTTAACTTCTTCATAAACTTCGTGAAATTTCTCTTCAACTTTTCCATAAACTTCTTTGAAGTTTTCGTCAACTCTAACAAATTTCTCATTTACTCCGTCCAATTTTTCGTCAACTTTATCAATTTTTCCATTTACTTCGTCCATTCCTTTCTTCATTTCATCTTTTATGGTTTCCACTTTCTCATCTAATTTACTTGTAAATTGACTCACCAATTCATTGCTATTCCGAGAATTTACTTCCATTTTCTCATTGACTTTCTGAGAACTTCTAGCGATTGCCAGAAGTTTCTAGTCAGGCGGATGACGTGTAGATATCCGGAGTTTTCTAGAAGACTCTCGCACAGACAGGGCCGTACTCGTCATACTATGATCGTCAAGTCTGGGGGACGTGTTTAAAACGAGGATCAAAAATAGCCTTATCTCTGCAGGAGGATCCGCATGTGTAACTGGATATGTGAAGCTCATACGCACCATCCTCAGAAAGTTGCTACTTCACTCGTAGTACAAATGAATTTGGTTTAAATTTGTGAACTTCAGGGTAATTAATAACAACCTACAGCTTCATCAGCATACATACATGTAATTCCTCTCCGGAACACAAGTCACAGACTTGAGACTTTTTAAGGTTTGAATTGGTCCCTGCTATAACTGTTATGTTTTCCAATGAAGTAGATCCAGATATCCGTCTTGAAATAGGACGCGGCGCTACCACACATTTTCGGGTTAATGCCAGAGGATATTTAGACCAAATATTTGCAGGACGCTAGATTGAACGACGTGGTACAATTGAATGGCCACCAAGATCTCAAGACTTAACGCCACTAGATTACTTTCTCTGGGGATGCCCCAAAGACAAAGTTTATCAAAACAGTCCGGCTTATATTGAAAATCTAAAAAAAAATGGATTAGGGTGGAAACGAATAACTTACTAACTGAGACCATTCAGAATTACATAGACGAGTTTTACCTTCGCCTGGGAGCATGCCAAGTAGATAGTGGAGGGTATTTTCTGCATCTACTACGTTAAATACACTCGAAGCACTTAGAAGGTATTATCAATAATTTTTTGTTTTAAAAGAGTGTTGTCTTATTCCCTAATAACAATATAAGTAAAATAAAAAAATAATATAGTAAGATCTCATTTTTCATGAGCTTTTCAACGAGCCTACACACGACAAATGTTCGCATTTTAAAAAAAAAGTTCAGTGGGACTGCAGCTAAGGGGTTGAAATACGTTTAATTCAAAATCAATTCACGTGTTTGATCTTTTTTTTGAGTCACTGATTTAAAAGATATTAATTTTATTGAGGACTTTCGCGTAACCCTGTATATGCGCCTATACTTAAGGAGGGAGACAGATAATCATTACTTCGGGATTTATGTCTATAATATGGGGGCTAATTCAAGAACTAATAGGGTGACTACAATAAATTACGCGGATGACACCAACCTACTTTTTGTAGAAAATCTATACCCTGAAATGAAGGAAATATGTGAAAGTATGATGGAAGAGACTGATGAATGGTTCAAAAGTAACAATCCACTTTTAAATGAAGAAAAAACCAAGGTAATATTATTTACTCCGAATAATCATACGAAGAAGATATAACCATCACTTTGAATAAGGAAAAATATCCGTTGTTTGGATCTACCAAGTTTTTGGGCGTTCAAATAGATAAAAGACTCGACTGGAAGGAACACATATCATATCTCTGTGAACAAATCAGAACAGCTATACAGAGTGATTCCGGAGGAGACCGTCAGATTTTGGGATAAGTTTACACTAGTCAAGACAGTCTCGGAACACTGTTTGGTTTATGGTTGGGGGTCTCTGTTGAGAATATATAGGGTGATTTGTCCGATTCGACCGATTTTACTTTTATTGATAACTTTGGTATGGCTTATTCGATTTCAATGAAATTTTCAGCGTAGTACGATAGTGTTGAACACATTCATTGATTTCAAATTTTTTCCCAAAATAAGCGGTTGTATTGTGATAAATCCAGATTAATTGTGCAGGTTGAAAAAACACCCTGTACATAGCCTTTCCTAAACTACGCTATCTGTTTACGATTGTACTATAATATGTCATTATTTGAGAGTTTCTAATTTTTTTGGCACATTTCTAGTTTTCCGAGAAAAATTTTTCAAAAAATGATAATGTCGAAATTTCGCTCCAATCGATTCTACTTTTATTGATAACTTTGATATGGCTAATCCAATTTTGATGAAATTTGCAGTGTAGACGAATCTGAATAATAATAATCGCAACAATCTCTCAAAATACAGAGTTGTAATTGTGATAATTTCAGAATTTCAGATTAATTGATCAGTGAAAAAAAAACACCCTTTACATTGCTTTTCCAAAACTTCCTTATTCGTTGCAGATTCTACAATAATATGTCATCATCTAGAGGTTTTCAATTTCTTTGGACACCTCCGGTTTCCTAGAAAACATTTTCGTAGAAGAGCATTATCGAAATTTGTCTCACAAGCAGTGAGAGTATTCCGCACTAGGTAGGAAACCTGTATCGTCCAAAGATGCAAAGTTGTTCGTCACCTCTAAAATATTCTTCTCAAATTCGAAATATATTCTGAATTGAATGGTTTCATTCAAAATATTAGAAATTAAATATGAATTTGGAATTTGAAAAGAATATTTTAGAACTTAAGGAACTGCTTTGCATCTTTGGACAACACAGCTTTCCTACCTAGTGAGGAATACTCTCACTGCTTGTAGCCAAATTTCGATCATGCTCTTCTTCAAAAATGTTTTCAAGGAAAACCGGAGGCGTGCCAAAGAAATTAAAAACCTCTGAATGATGACATATTATTGTAGAATCTGAAACGAATAAGAAAGTTTTGGAAAAGCAATGTACATGGTGTTTTTTTTTTCAACTGCACAATCAATCTGAAATTCCAAAATTATCACAATTACAACCCTGTATTTTGAGAGACTTTTGCGATTATTGAATGTACTCATT
Organism: Myrrha octodecimguttata; assembly: GCA_958510865.1. NCBI lineage: Eukaryota > Metazoa > Arthropoda > Insecta > Coleoptera > Coccinellidae > Myrrha > Myrrha octodecimguttata. Next base: position 44,380,439 of record OY294058.1, on the reverse strand, counting down.
CAGATTGTTCTACACTGCAAATTTCATCAAAATTGAATGAGCAATATCAAAGTTATCAATGAAAGTAGAACCGATTGGGGAGAAATTTCGACATAGCCTTTTTTTTTGATGGAATTTTCTCAGAAAACTAGAAGTGTGCCAGAAAAATCAGAAACTCTCAAATAATGACTTATTATAGTAGAATCGTACACAGATAGCATAGATTTGGAAATGCGATGTACAGGGTGTTTTTTCAACCTTCACAATTAACCTGTAATTAATTCTATAACAACCACTTATTTTTGAAAAAACTTTGAAATTAATGAATTTCCTCATCAATATTGTACTTCGCTGAAAATTCCTCTAAAATCGAATAAGCCATACCAAAGTTATCAATAAAAGTAAAATCAGTCGAATCGGACGAATCACCCTGTATATTCTCAATAGAAACCCCAACCATAAACCAAACATTGTTTCGAGACTGTCTTGACTATTGTAAACTTATCCCAAAATCTGACGGTCTCCTCCGGAATCACCCTGTATATGGCTTCAGAATTACATCCAAATATGTTAGTCAACGTAACTTGAACACAGTGTACCAACCAACAATAGAAGCCAAACTGAGATTTAGCATAATATATGGATCTAGGAATATACAACCTCTATTTGTGTTACAAAAAAAGCAATGAGGATACTTACGAAAATGATGTACAATGAATCCGGCAGAGGTGTATTCAAAAGCATGGGATTTTCGTTAAATAACTAATTCTAAAATAATCTGGTTTAACTTCATGTATTGAGTGGTAGTTTTTGCGTGAAATGAAAATATGTATTCTATTCTATCCCATGTATTTTTCATTTCCCTTTACCACCCCCATAACCACCCTTGATCCCAAGCCTTGTCCTCACAACTATAGATCACCGCCACTATTGTGGCATGAAATTGTCAGATAATGTTTAAATTGACAGATTTTTCGTCATAAGATATCGCTGGTCGCCGCTTAATATCGCTTCCTGTGTGCACCAGCCATGTATGATTATATCCGGGTCTGTCATAGTTATCTGATAGCCCATTTCAGAATCATTGGCGTCATCCTCGGTTACAGTGACTTAACAAATAGGTTAGAGATTACGACGACGTGGGAGTGAAACCGGAAGTGGACCTACCGCCAGGAGATATTTTATTCGAAAAATGTTGGACAGAGATGAAAATACGTTATCTCACGAACTACTTTTTATGATAGAAAGTGGTCCTGCATGGTTGCGTTAGCAGAATCATTGGATGAAATAATGATGTTTAGTCTACAACAGAAATACGGAGGTTATACGCGACAAATACAACCATTCAATATGCAGGATTGGGATCAAGTATGGAACGAAGTGAAAATCTTTAAAACGAAAAAGGTACGATATGTATGAAGGTTCATAGATGAGAGCAATGGGGCAAACTGCATCAGAAATGATATGCATCCGGTTTTTTTTAACCTACACTTTGTTTTATTGAAATAGGACACCTGTAGAATTGTACAGATTCTTAGATCTGGACGTCTTAGAAATCATGCATTCATATTGAAAAATTACAGTTTGAACCTTCATGTACGATTTCGTGACGACCATATAATTAGAAGATCTCTTAGTATAAAATCTTTGAGAAAATATTTTTTAAAATTGTTCTGATGAACCTTCACTTTTCACGAGTTTGCGCATAAGCGTCTGCCAATAAATTACCAATAACCATAGTTAGAAGTTACCCGTGACGTCATAGTAGCGTAGTTACTTCTGTCTGTCAACTCCGAAGAGAACTTTGATACTATCTTGTATCGAAACAGTTCTTTTATTCGGAAGAATGGAAATTGTATCCATTTTTATCAAACAAGCGTACAAAAACAATAATATAAAAACCTGCCAGATGTTTCAAAAATGAACATTAAAAATATTTGAAACTCCCATAGAATATGACCCCCCATTATTTTCATTCTCGAATCTATGTTCCTAAACGCATTTCATTTCGCTCTTTTGAAAGAGATAGAACTACTTACTACCAATGAACTCTATATTATATAGTAATATAGAGTTCTATGCTTACTACACGAGTAACCCTGCTCAAGAGGAAGGTTACGCGGCATGGTATGCGTGACGTCATCAATACGTCATAGTTACATAGTTAGCTTCGCAAAAATGTGGTAACCCAAGTAACTACATGTAACCCCAATCTGTAGTAAGCTGTGGTTAAAGCGCCAAAATTCGCCTCTAGTTTCCTATTGACCAGATTAGGATTTTCTGATTTCTTTTTGAAATAACGGTTCCACCAGGAAATGATCAGTAAATTATACATATTTTTTTCCGAATACAGTAGACTTTCGATGAAGTGAAACGAAGTTCAAATGAAACAACATTGTATCCTGGCATGAACAACAGTTTGTTGTAATTGGTATGATACATAACAGTTTTTACTACCAAATATTTAAGTTTCGGAGTGTTTTTTCAAAAAAGAGGGTATTTTCGTTTATTTCTGTGATTTTTTTTAAACTCATCTGAACCATCGTATGTCTCAAAATAAGGTGTGGATAATTTGCTGACGAAAATATAATCTTGTAAATTACGATCTTTAGCAATACTAACTTGAAAACTGAGTCGTGTATATAGGGTGCACCATATTCAAAATTCAAATCCACACCAGATCGTGGGTAGTTTATTATTGTAACTTTTCAGAATACTTTGCTGATCGGAGGTTTCCCGTTGGGATATTTCACTGAAACGATCAAATATGATTGTACGTAATATATGATTCGTGCCACCATGCATTATAATTGCACGAAGCATACTTATTTTTGTACCATCATGAAAAACTTTTCGATGATCCTCATTATAGGGGGAGTTTATACCTGTGATTTATCGGGAATCTTTGCTGATCCATATTTTCTAGTGAGAATATTTCATTGAAACAATTAAATATGACTGCTCGTAGTATACTTTTTGTGCCATCATAAAAAAAATTCAGGCACGATACTTTTTAAGGGTAGTTTATTCTGGTAATTTCTCGAAATTTTTGGCTGACCGAAACTGTTCAGTAGGGATATTTCATTGGAACAATGCATTATGACTAAACACGTTGCATAGGTTTGGTGTCATCATGAAAAAAAAAATCAGATATACCCTCTTATTTTAAGGATAGTTTATCCTTGTGATTTTTTGGAAATACTTGCTGATGGATATTTTTCAGTGAAGATATTTCGTTGATACAAAGCATTCGTGCGTGCGTCGCATACCCTTCCTGCCAAAATACTACAATTTCACGACAGACTCATTTTCAGAAATACTTTGCCGACCGAAAGTTTTTGGTGGATTTATTCTATTGAAACAATGCATTATGACTGAACATAGCATACCTTTGCTACCACTATAAAACAATTTGGATCCGCCCCCTTTTATGGATAATTTATTCTTGTGATTCTTCGGAAATTTTTACTGATCGATATTTTCCTATGAAGATATTCAATTAACACAAAGTATCTTGATTGCACCTCTAAACCCTTTGTGCCACCAAACGAAAAAGTCACGTCCGACTTTTTTGAGGGTACTTTATCTTCGTAATTTCTGAATATACTTTGCTGACTGAAAGTTTTCAGTGAGAACATTTTATTGAAATGATGCATTATGGCTGAACGTAGCATACTTCTGGTGACACCATGAAAAAATTCGGATGCGCCCCCATTATTATTATAGTTCATTTTTGTGATTTTTCGGAAATTCCTGCTGATCGATTTTTTCCCGTTTAGATATTTCATCGAAACAAAGCAAAATGAGGTGAAGAGTCTGGAATATCAAAAAGGGAATATGAGTTGGATTTTGACAGTTTTGGCATAACTTTCAGGGACATACGCGTCGTGCAATTCTTTGAAAAATTATAGGAGTAAACTAGCCTTGAAAGGGGTCGGAACTGAAATTTTTGTATGGGGTGCAATCATAATGCTCTGTTTCAGTGAAATATCTTCTCGGGAAAATATTGATCAGTAAAGATTTTGGAAAAATTACTGAAATAAACTACCCTTAAAAGGGGGCGGATATGAATTTTTTCGGTGGCACTAATAGTATGTTAATTACTGCAATCATAATATTTTGTTATCTTCACGGAAAAATATCGATCAGCAAGGATTTTCGAAGAATTACGAATGAACTACACTTGAAAGGGGGCGGATTCAAAATTTTTATGGTGGCACCAGAAGTTCAGTCATAATACATTGTTTCAATCAAAAATCTTCACTGAAAACTTTCGGTAGGCAAAGTATTTTGAGGTATTACAAGGATAAACTACCATTTAACTGGTCGGACCAAAAATTTTTGTACGGTGACACAAAGGGTATGTGATGTGCAATCATAAACCTCTGTTCAATGAAATATCTTCACGGGAACATATTGATCAGCAGGCATGACCAAAAAATCACAAGTATAAACTAACCTTAAAAGGGGGCGGATCTGATTTTTTTTCCATGCTGTCACAAAAAGTATGCTAGCCTAAGTCAGAATGCAACATTTCAATAAAATATCTTTACTGAAAAATTCTGGTCAACAAAGTATTTTGGAAATTACGAGGATGTACTACCCTTAAGGGAGTCGGACCTGAAATTTTTGTATGGTGACCTAAAGGGTATGCGACGGTCAACCATAATGCTTTGTTCCAATTAAATATCTTCACGGAAAATATCGATCAGCAAGGATTTCGGAAAAATTGTACGACTAAACTACTTTTAAAAAGGGGCGGATCTGATTTTTTTTTAGGCGACATAAAGAGTATGCTACGTGCTATCATAATGCTCTGTTGATGTCTGTAAAATATCGATTAGCAAGGATTTCCGAAAAATCTCAAGGGGGAGATCTAAATTTTTTTATGGTTCGTTAAATACGTTAGATTCACTATTTAGAGGATTCAGTTGTTCATTGTAAAAAGAACCCATGCAAATATTTATTTGTTCGTTATTTGGAGAAGTTCATTATGAGCATAGTTCAATATTTCAAGTGCCTACTGTATCTCCGAAGATAAATATCCGACAAAATGAAATTTTAATCACTGTTGTTGAAGAGTGACCTCAATGAGGTCCACGCCAAACTTCATTGCAAGCTGGGGAATAGGATTCAGGAGAAACATTTTCTCAACAAAATTTGAGAAATACTCGAAATAGGGTTTTTTTCGAAATTTTCTACCAGAACAAATTCAGTGGAAAATATTCTCATCGTAATATCTGTTTTTTTCCTCACGTAGTATTCTAGGAAATGCTATTACTGGATCTACTAGTAAAAAACTTTCATCATTTTCGTGTTTCATTGCAACTCGTATTTTATCATAACTATTTTCGGAAGTACTAACATAAAAGGTCAAGTATACTATATGCCATCTTTGCAAAAGATATGAGGATAAAAACATTGGATAGAATTGAAATTTGGAGAAGTCTGGGTGACTTTAAATTCAATTGAAGATAATTATCATTATCCCTAAGGTCTTCACCAATTTTATTTGAATCCGAAAACAAATCTTATTCGAAAAAACTTGAAAATGTTCGAAAGTAATTTTTCACAATTTTTGAGTCGATATTCACAAACATTTGTATCTTCCTGTGCCTCCGTAACCAAGCTTCAATCGTTTCAGTGTTTCAAGAGATATAAAGGAAATAATCCCGAAATTTAAAATCTTCAACAGTATTTCCCAACCTTTTCGAAAATGAATCGAATGAAGATCTGAAACACTTTTGTCAAATGTTAACTACAAGATCTGTATCAATATCTCCTGTCAATAATGAACATAACCTAGATATTTTCGGCTCCAAACTTAACCAGAAAGTTATGTTGAGATTGAGAGTAAAAACTGGCATTGGTATTTGGCAAAGTCTCTGAGAATTATTATGACATTGCCGATATTTCACGAGTGCCAACCTGCGTCAGTTTTAAGTAAAACAACTTGATATACACCTTAATCATGGCCAACAGGCCAACCGGAATAGTTTAAAAAAGTGAATGGAGTACTACAGAACAATGAGCAAAATTACTCTCTCCATTCAACAAAACGCAAGATAATTCGAAGAGATAAATTAAGGAGGCATTTTTTTGAAAGGAGAGAGTAATTTTGCTCATTGTTCTGTAGAAATAGACCCTATTTGGCTGAATTAACTTTAAAAAGAGGTATGCTCCATTCATTTTTATGGACTATCCCGGTTGGCCATGATTTAGGTCTATCAAGTTTTTTTACTTGAAAGTGAAGCAGGTTGGCACTCGTGAAATATTGGCAATGTCAAAATAATTCTCAGAGGCTTTGCCATATGCCCATGCCAATTTCTACAGTAATCTCAACATAACCATCACGCTTGGGAATTTACTGCAAAAAGATGTAGAATTGAAAAACTTTCAAACCCAAATGAATCTGTGCTGCTGCCTTCTCTCAAAAATGTCGATTTGACAAATGTCTCACCTTGAAACGAAATTTCGAAGGAAAATAAATCTAAAAATGTTTCTCCTTTGTCTGATGAAAGGGTCAGATTTGTACTCTGAAAGGTCACAGTTCGCTTTGTTCATCGTTACTGTATTCTTCATTAGGCAATCTATTTTCCAAGAAATTGCTCTTGACAAATAGTTCAATCCTTCAAACCGCAAGGACGTTTTTCATGAAAAATCGATTTTATTCAATTTAAGTCGTACTGGTTCAGATATTTGGAGTTGAAACTCCAGAGAAACATGAAAAATGATGCAAAAGCATTGAGTTTTCAAATACTACAAATATATTTAAAACCCAATGGCAAAAGTTAATGTTATTCTGGGTCATTATATTCTTGATTCAAGTCGCAAAAGCTCCTGATTCATTGATATTGCTAGTTCTTCGTTCCGATCGAAGCATTCTAGAGAATACAGTTCGAATAAAACTTATTGAACATTACCGCACTTTTTCAAGCGGGAAGTGGTATTCCGGATTTGCTAGATCCGATCAATACTTTTCAATCTGTTAATGTAACAATAAGCTATCGCTGAAAAGATTTTCTTTTCAGTTGTACATGTTTTCGAGAGTGAACAGGGACAAAAATTTCTTCTAGAACTAAGAATGTATTTCACTACACAAAATTTTTCAATGAAAGATTTTTTCAGTAAATTCATGGAAAACTGTTGCAGTTGAATTTTCAACATTTCTAAGTATCTTATAATTGGGTCTACTGAAAATTTTTCCTGGTAGATTACCAAGGAACAAAGGAATTATTCAGGCTGAATATCTAGTTCAAAGTCACTTTATTTGACCATGGTCATGGTTGCCCAATCATTTCGGGCTAGAGTCCTCAGTGAGAAACGGATACATCATTCTTAGAATGATAATTAACACATTCATTTCAACACATCTAAAAGAAGAGCCGCTTGTAGGTAAGGATCGAATGTTCTTCAATAAAATGGGTGTAACATCGATGAAAAAATCTAGAAAAGCAATGACGCGAGGTAAGGAGCTTGTTCAAATTCTAACTATTAGGTCAACACGAAATTTTGCACCTAGTTGCGTGTTGGTTATCTCCGCCTGATTGCCAAGTTTCAATCTGATTGCATTTGTACTTCTTGAGGTATTGCGGAAATAACGTTAAATTTCCAAATACCAACGAAATTCGCCAAATTCTTTTTACTCCGAAAGTAAATATCGGATCGAATTTAAATTTGGAACATTGTTGTCTACTACTGTCTCTAAGGTTCGTGCCAAATTCCACTGCAATCTAATGAATATTTTCAGAGAAAAAAAAATTCTTCATAAATATTTTGAATATTTATTTTCAAATTTTCCAACAACTGGATCAATACGAAATTTTGCTGTGAGTTGCGCGTTGGTATTCCAAAACGGTCGACGAAGTTTTAATTCGATTAAGGCAACACTTCAACACTTCAACTGGGCCTAACTCAGAAACTATCCAACCGATTCCACCCACTAACGAAGTTATCCGAGATAGATAGATAGATAGATAGATAGATAGATAAGTTTATTCATTTCATAGTATACCATATATGTAAATACATAGAAAAAATGTCAAAATAAAATCAATTCAACGATAGCCATTATTACATTTGCAGTAGTCAAGATATTCCTGCCAGTTATAAGGTTCACATTTCATGATAAATGAAAACAACTCTTTAATAAAAACCTTATCATTGCTCATAAAACGGAAATGTTTTGGAAGAGCATTAAATAATTTGATGCACATATACATTGCATTATTCTCTGTCAGTGTGAGATTGTGTATAGGATACATATATTGATCCACCTGCCTAGTTTTGACATTCTTATTTTTAAATTTTTCAAATAACTCTCTGTGTTGTATGAGAAATTTTATACAATTGAAAACATAAAGTCCTGTGAAAGTATGAATATTATTAGCACGAAAGACAACCCTGCACGTCTGCCTGTATTTCATGTTTAGCATTGATCTTAAAGCCATTTTTTGTTTCACAAAAAGGCATGCAGAGCAGGAACTGCCTCCCCAGCATACAATACCATACGACAAGATAGACTGAAAATTAGAGAAATAAATAATTTTCAGGATGGATATATCCACTGACTTTTTCAAAACATTAATAGCATAGATGGTAGAATTCAATTTTTTATTCAAGTAGTCAATATGATTTTTTCACTTCAGATTGGAATCAACATAAACACCAAGAAACTTTACACAGTTCATCATCTTAATTTGAGAACCATCAAGTGAAATATTATTAGGAGGCATTATTTTCGATCTCTCGGTTTGGAAAATTATGCAATCCGTTTTTTTAGCATTTAATTCTAAGCAATTTGCTGAGCACCATTGTTTCACATCTATATAAGCATTATTCAATTCTTGCATTAAATTAAGGATGTCATTGATAATTTTTATAATATTAGTATCATCAACATAAATGATCAGATACAGCAAGCTACTTATATTAAGGGGAAGATCGTTTATATATACTATAAACAATAGCGGATCTAACACACTACCTTGAGGTACACCGGAAAGAACCTCTATTTCATCCGATACAAATGTTTCAGTGTTGACCGTAACAGACACTTTCTGTTTTCGGCCTTCCAGGTAGCTTTGAATAAGTTTTAGGTGCTTGTCTCTTATGCCATATGCTTCTAGTTTCTCCAACAATTTACTGTGATTTACACTGTCAAATGCTTTGGATAAATCTAGAAACAAACCAATCGGGATTTCTCCTTTTTCTATCGCTTCTAATACCCTTTGTGTAAGCTCAAAAATAGCCGTGCTTGTATTTTTATTATTCAAATAACCGTGCTGAGAAGAGCAAAACAGTTCATGTTTTTTAAAGAATTTGAACAGGCGATCTACAAGAATTTTTTCGAAAATCTTTGAAAAAGTTGTTAGCAAATTTATGGGTCTATAGTTACCCAAATCATCCACGGGACCTGATTTGTACAAAGGTGTTATTGATGTTGAATTGAGGTTGATATTTGGACCGTCTGGATACGGCCAGACGGACCGATATAATTAAATTTGACCACAGATTCTTCTTCGGTTAGTTCAACCCAATCGTTTAAGACCAATTTCGGCTCAAAATCCGAAAATTACAGACATAGTGACGAAACGATAACACGATGTTTCTTAGAACAAGCTCGTAAAAAGGAGAAATAGTTCATCCCGCTATTTAGAGACTTATACGAAGATATTTTTTGATATAGGAAGTTTGTTGTGATTTTTGCACGCATGTTCTGGGAAACAGGCAGCCATCGTTTTGCCCGAATATCTGTAATTTTCTTATTTGTACTCGATAATGGTCTCAAATGACCTCGATGTCTCAGGAACTACAAGAGTGATCGGATTGCAACTTTGACAGTTAGTTGTATTATAGCGAAGTGCTTGCAAAATTGTTGCAATAAACCGAAATTAAAGCTCATGTGGGGAAAATGGAATTGCTTGTTATATGAAATCTGATGGAGTCAAATAAATGTTTGAGGATAATATGGGTAGATTCTTTATGGGTCCGAACGTATTCCGAGGAAAGAGTAAATCAAATATAGTTATGGTTTTCCATAAGAAGATAATTGTACTTCTGAAAAGGATGGTAGGTATTTCGGAATGAGTAGGAATGGTTGATATGAAGTTATTAAGGATTAATGATGACAGGATTCTGAACCCGCACATCCTGAAGAATTTTCCTACTGCATTTTGATTTCATTCAGGTTCGATTGGCCGAAGCATTCCAATAAATATATTCAAATATAGCGGTAAGGTTTCACTTCAATGGCTCGAGGAATACTTTATGGCTAAAGAACTTCTTAACGCCCACTGACCTTGAAAAAATGCAGCTTTTTCGTACCTGAATTTTCGTTCGAATATCATAGAAATGCTTAATTTTTTTTCAATCTCATTGTGAAATAATTAAGCAAATCGACAAAAGAATGAATATTTTCAATTTTGAAATGGAAGAGGCAGTTTTTGAAATTAACGTCTTGTTAGTTACTTACCTGGGGACTTTTTCTGACAACGTAAGATGATTTTTTCTTCTGTGCAACTCAGATCTGAAAGCTCGTACCCGATTATATGAACAATTTGTGTGGTCGAATATAACTATGTATGTATATTAATTCATCTTCACCTTGGGATTTCTCTTATGAATTGGTACATGATTGGATTCTCCATTTGACTAACATTGTTTTGATTTCATTTCACTATCAAAGAATATACTGATAATGAGAGTGTTTCACGAAAATGAAAGAGCTCCTGTTCAAAGCTTATTTAGGGAGGATTTCGCATCATTTTTTATATGTTTTATGGGTTTTCACTCCCAATATCTGAAACAGAACTATTGGAAATTGAATAAAATTGTTTTTTTCGTGAAAAACTCCCTTGTGGATTGCAGTATTAAACTATTCGTCAAGGGTAGTTTCTTGCAAAACAGATTGCCTAATGAACAATACAGGAACAATAAAAACGATGAAGAAAGCGAATTGTGACGTTTCAGAGTACAAATCTGACTCTTCCATCAGACAAAGCAGAATATTTCAAGAATTATTTTCTTTCGATTTTTCGTTTCAATTTGAGACTTTTGTCAATTTGACAAAAGACATGAAATAAATAATTTTTATTTAATTTTTAATCTGTTTCAGATATTGGGAGTGGAAACTCTTAAAAAATCTAAAAAACAAGATCGAATACTTGTCAATAAATCAACAAACACTCTACATTGATATGAGCTAATCATCCAATGATCCAAGAAACCAAAGTCTGAGGAACTCGCGTCTTCGAACTCATTTCCGTAATATGTATTCATATTCGAAAATGAAGTAGACAACTCGATTTATGAGAAAAATGGGATTATATATTGAATTATCGTAAAATGACTATGGAATATTTTTCAATGGAATATTGACTCCCTTCCTTCCCTACAATACCATGAATTATCGTCAAATTTCGCTGGCGAAAACTTTCTACAAAGGCGAATTCTTCAAAAAAATTTCAAATCATCACCCAAAATTCGTTTCATTCATTCATTGAGGAAAATCTTCACATGCAAGCTGATTTCTTGAGAGTTCGAATTTCTGAATTGCTATTCTACATTGTCATTTTTTGAATTTTGCAATTTTTCAGAATTTGCAATTTGCTTCATGTTTTTCATTCATTACATTCTAGAACAGCACTGACGTGAATTCAGCAGTTTTTGCGCGCATGTTCAAATTAGTTGTCAATCATTTCACGTATCGACACCGCTAAACGAAGCTTAACTTCCTGAAGGTAAGATCGCGTGATATTCTTATCATATAGTCCTCATGAGATTGTGCATCAATCTTTAAGTAATCTTTCTTCAATCAAGAACTAAGAACTAGATTTTAATTCAATCCAATTTATATTTTTGTAAATATTGGGAAAATTAAATTTGGAATGGTTATATCTACGAAATCAGAGGGCGGATATTATAGTTTCACGAATTCCACCTTCCTAATTAATCCGGAAACATACCAGAATCGATTTGGCATCGGTTTTTCCATAAAATTTCGAAAATCACAGACATTTGGACCAAAGGATAGTTCTCGAATTCATTGCAAAATGGTGGTGGTCCAAGAGATTATAGAAGTGATATTTCAGAATGATTGATGTTCAAATATGAGAAACAATAATGACGATCGATGATTTTCATTCCAGAATGAGATCGGGAACAAAATTTCTGAAAATTAATATTTTTGCACTCCAAACATACACTATGTTACCCATTCAATAAGGCACTTTTCACATAATTAAGAGCTAACCGCAGAAGTGGCTATTGAAATTATTACATTGGATCCCCCTCGTGAACAACTCGCATTTCTAAATCCTTTACCCACTATTATTTAACTCCATCGAATACCAGAGTGCCTAGCTTTTATCAACAACTAGGCTTATCTTGGACAGAAACGTTTATTCATTATTCGTCACACCTCGTAGAAGTGTTCAAATACCTTACTTCACTTATAATTTCTGTGATAATAAACTTTATTCAGTATAAACCATTCTTCAGTTGAAGTTGACTGACTCATTATGTGTTGGAGTTGATATTGAGCATCAGCGTTGAATTGATTTTTTCAGATAACAACGAAACTATATATGCGAATCTATGGCTCGTTAAATTTTCACGTACCTGTGAAAATTTCGGATTGGAATCGATTGTTTTTTTTCGGGATGTGTTTATTGGAATGAAGTGGATTTTGTTTAGTTCATGGTGATAATAGTTTGATCACATCAAGGGAAAAATGTATCTGAAAACTGGTAAGTTGAATGATCGCTAAGTTGAGAGATTTACGTTACAATTCAAAGCGAATGCGCTGGCAATGATCGTGAGAATTTGTGTTATTTTATTCTTTGTGACTGAAGATCTCGTTTCACACACAGAGTAGCTTTTTAGCTTTTCTTGGAACATTATACTCAATGGTTACACTCTTTTCACTGTGTTTTAATATTTTTTACCGTGGTCACATAAACGTTTGACAAAGCTTCCGTAAATGTGGAATTTTCCTGAAGTTTTCTGGCTCTGAAAACCAATGGAATTTTTTTAAGAAACCATGGTTCAATAGAAATTCAAGACATACGTTAAGAGTTACCCTAAACATATAATGATTCAAAGTAATTCTGGCACTCTCTGTATTCAATTCTGTGGTCAAAACTATATAATCATCTTATAACGGAACAACTACATAAATTTTCATAAGATTTTTTGCTCTTTGCTGGAATAAAAGAGCCATTATAGCAATATCTCATTCGCATCCCCGTAAGCTCTGAAAATTGGGTCAATGGACCTGTATATCATAGATCTTGTTTAATGTCAACTGCTGAGTCCCTCGTAAAAAAATACTATTCACTTGAATTTCGAATTAACATCGAAAACATTCAAGAAAATAACTGACGTGAGGTCTAGAGATTTTATACGCGCTTGTTCATGTTCGATGCCAAAGCAGTCACCTATTCACGTATATTTACCCTGCCAAACGAAATTTTACTTCTTGATAGAAACACTAGAATTCTATTCTATCCGATTTCGATTTTTTGCAGCAATTTTAAGATATTCTGGTGAAAAATTTGATACCTAGTAAAATGCATGAAACTTGCCTCATGTTTTTCACAATATCCCTGAAGATAAATATCGGATCAAACTGAAATTCAAAACACTGAAGTATAATAGTGACCCAAGGTCTGTACAGGTTGATGAATAGTTTCGAAAAAACAAATTTTTCCAACAAGAATCTGGAAAATTTTCGACGAACAATTTTTAACAAATTTTTCTTCCGTACAATCCTCACGAAATTCTGCCGAAATTAATTTGTGAATTTTCTATAACTATAACACTGAAGCTGCGTCTCAAAAGCGTAAATTCCTTAATAGATATCAAGGAAATAATCTCAAAACTTCACTTATTGTTTTGCAATATCTTTGAAAATGAATATCGGATCGAACTGAAAATTGAAACCCCTATTGTTTAATTTTGACTTCAAGGTATGTGTCAATTTTAATTAGAACCTAGTGAAATATTCGAAAATCTTTCCGAAACTATTTTTTTATTATTCATCGATGAGATCCCCACGAAATTTTGCATTATATTGCTCATCAATGTTATAACACTTGATGAAAGATTTGATCTGAATGCTTCAACTTTAGTCTTCTTGAAATATTGAGAAAATAATCTCGAAATTTCCAAATAGCCAGGGAATTGAAATTTTTCGTTCAATATAATATATCAGAAAAACATCGAGTCGAACCGAGATTTGGAACACTATTGTTAAATATTAATTCTAAGGTCTGTACCTGTGATCTGATGAATAGCCTCAGAAAATTCGGGTTTTTCAAGGAAAGTCAGGAAATTTATCGAAAAAACATGTATTCTTGTTCTGGGAGTCCAACCTAATCGTTTGAGACCGTATTCGAGCCCGAAATTCGAAAATTACAGACAGTTGTATAAAACGATAACGAACTGTTCCCCAGAACAAGCTCGAAAAAAACAAGTATATCGAGAAACAAACCACGAAATTTGACATATTTTTTCCGAATATCTCGAAAAATTATGATCGGATCGAACTGAAATTTAGTACACTATTGTGAAATATGAAGCTCAAGGCCTGGGCGGAATTCTTTTCCGAATATGATCAACAGCTTCCGAAAAAAAATTTTTTTTTCATACTGACAGTACGATCTCATCTAAATTCTGCAAGAAGTTGCGGGTTGTTACACTCCAACCAGCTGCCGCAAGTTTCAATTCAATCGTTTCACTGGTTCCCGAGTTATCACGAAAATAACCTCAACATTTCAAAGGGCTGATTTCAAGCCATTAACGAACTTAACCGTCGCATTTTGAAATGCAACCTATACTCTAAAATTTTTCAGGTCGGTAGGATTCTCAGTAGGACCGTAATTGTGCGGACGGACGGCCGGACAGAATCGTTTTTGAAACCGGATTCGTCATGAGTGAGTCCAACCCAGTCGTTTAGACTAATTTCGGCTCAAAATTAGAAAATTACAGACATTTGGGCATAACGATAGCACTCTGTTCCCATAGAACATTCGAGCAAAAATGCCTGGAAAAACCTACTTTTAAGCGTTCTGCCGATTAGACTCTCTTAAGATTGTCAATTTCACACCAGGATAGTATGTTTTTTTATCGGAGTATGTACGAAGAACTTCTTTTGTTTCATAGTTTCTTCAGCTTTACATAATTCTTCGGTACACTCGTTCCATCCAAATATTGCACTATCTTTCTCGTTCGGTCTAGTATTGACCTTAATATACACGCGTTTCAAGGCTTCGCATAAGCATTTTCGACATATTACATTTTAACAACATGAACTGCTATTATTCTCATATGGTAATTGATTGCCGGAAATGAACGCTTTCACAACAGGGTAAATAATTTTAAGAGCAAACTTCAATTGAGTAACTTTCCACGTTTCATTGGATATTCAATTCAAAACGCTCTTAACAGTTTTATTCACATATATGTTCGTACGTTGTGTGGACCTCTTATGGCATAAAATTATTAATATTGTCATTCAGGAATTCTTGGGTAGATTTGAATTATTTACGAATTCGACCGTTGAAACTCGATTTTGAACCTGGTACCCAGCTTTATAAAGGGTTTTCCAATAAGAGGTGTTATTTTGAATAGCCCGCTATTTCGGTAGATGTCACTTATGAAGCTGTCGGTTCGTAAAACTCGAACATTTTTCGGTCGTCGTGAAGCACCTTGTCGGACCGCAATAAAGAAATTGGTGGAAAAATTCGAGCTGTTGGGACGTTAGTGACGTGAAGAATAGAACCCGTGCACGTCGCTCAAGAACAGCCGAGAATATTGCTGCTGTAGCCGAAAGTGTTGAAGAAAACCCAGGTTTGTCAATTCCTCGTCGTTCTTTGGAATTAGGCATTCCACAAACGTCATTACACCGTATTCTGCATAAAGATTTGGGTCTTAAGGCTTATAAAGTTCAGTTAACACAAGAACTCAAGCTGGCCGATCATCAACAACGTCGTGTCTTTGCTGATTGGGACGTTGAAATGCATGAAATGATCCGGAATTCCATCGAAAAATCATCTTCAGTGATGAGGCCCATGTCCACCTCGGTGGCTTCGTCAGCAAGCAAAACTGTCGCATCTTGGGCTCGGAAAACCCGAGAGTTATTGTTGAAAAACCTCTCTATCCTCAACGTGTGACTGTTTGGTGCGGTTTATGGTCCGGCAGAGTCATTGGAACTTACTTTTTCGAAAATGAGGCTGGAGCAATAGTTACGGTGAATGGATTGCGCTATCGAGAGATGATTAATGTTTTTTTATGGCCGGAATTGGATGGTATTGATCTGGACAACGTTTACTTTCAACAAGACGGCGCTACGTGCCACACAAACAACGAAACCATTGATCTTTTGCGGGAAAGTTTCCGGATCATGTTATCTCTCGAAGAGGTGATCACGATTGGCCAAACGAGATCTTGTGGTTTAACATCTTGCGACTTCTTCCTTTGGGACCACGTGAAAGAGAAGGTCTACGCCAATAGCCCAGCGTCGATTCAAGACCTCAAAGATGAAATTCGTGAGGCTACCGAGGACATACGGTAGCCACTTTGCGATTTGGTTATGGAAAATTTCATTAAAAGGATATGGTCCTGTAAGCGTGGTCGTGGTGGTCATTTGCCTGATGTTATTTTCCACTTTTAACGGCATAGCTTCTTCTTTATAATGAAATAAACATCCGGTCATTTATATTGAAAAATGGCATTTTTCTTTGAATATCAAAATAACACCTCTTATTGGAGAACCCTTTATTAAGGGCCTGAAGGATTAATGTTAACTTTGTGTTAAATCTGGCTGTTGCTTGTTTGAAAGATAGGTACAAAATGTTCAAGATGTTCTTCACGCGCTTGTTTCAGGTAACAAGAGCGCTATCGTTTCGTCAAAATGTATATAATTCTCGAATTATAATTCGAGAATTACCTAGAGATTGAAATTCTCGGATATATTGCCTACTTGGACGCGCAAGCTGAGTGCATTCGCGAAAATGATCGACCAAACAGTTTTGGAGATTTGATCTCCAGGGACGGGCCGAAGCAAATTTTTTGAGGGGGAAAAGGATCGAAAATTTTCCAACTGTACGTTGAAGGAATAGATAACCCAAAGTTATCCAATGACGTTTATTATTACTATATATAAGGTGCAATACTTAGATATAAGTTGGGACTTTTTAAGCTTTTGAAAAATAGCTGAATCCCTCATCATTTATTGAGATAAAAAGTATGGTACCTCATCAAACAAGTAATCTATCGAAATATTTAAAATAAAAATCAAAATGAAAAGAGTACTGACGTGAAGTCAGCAGCTTTTGCGCGCATATTCAAATTCGTTGCTAAAACCGTCATCTTTTCACGTACTGACCCCATCAAACATAATTTTGGTGATCCCCTAATTATATTATCTTCACGAAATGCTGCATGAGCCTTCAAGTTGTCATTTTGTCAATCAAGTACATACTGGCTTTTCTCTCTAGAATTGAAAATACAGGGCCGAAAGTGATAATAAATTGAGTGCTGTATTACTCATAACTAACTGCATCATTAGGATGGAACTATTGATTGATATTGGACCATATATAAGTTGAAAAGCTTCATTATTGAATAGGAAATTATAAATCGTTATTCAGATCATTGTAAATTTTAAAATTTCACTGGTATTTTACACTGTTCAAAAAAACGGAAATTTATCCAATATTCATTAATATTTCCTGATAACTATTCAAATCAGCAGTGATAATAAGTATGCAATTATATATTGAAAAACATATCAGTATTCAGAAATTTTTTCCAATTGTTTTGATTGAAAAGTGTTCGGAAGTAGGTATACAGGGTGAGTCACGAGGAACTATACATATTTCTACCACGTTTAGAGACTACTCAGGTGAATATCATATGACCATTTAAAAGTGCCTTTCCCTCTTAATAAATTTTATATAGGGTGATTTTCGGTTTTTACCGAACTCTTCGATCCCTCATAACCCTCGAACGGTTATCCCGAATCAATTGAAATGTTCAGGGAATTCTGTCTTGGAATACCTTCAGGAAATAACTCATTCAAAATGTGGAAAATCCAGGTCCGGCTCTGGAAATGATATTTCTGTGTTTTCGCCTCGAATATTTTTCCCAACATTATTATACTATTTTCAATTAAATATTAAATTTCAGTGATTATTATCGCTTAGCTTTAAATAACAATTTTGTCATTGAATTTGGTGAAAGAAGCAAGAGTAAATGTCACCTTTACATATCATACATTTATCATGCATTTTCTGAAGTCAGGGCCGTTTGCAAGACCAGCTTATGAAAATTTCCCAGTTTGATTGGGTCTTAGTTTTGGAACACCCTGTTTGGCCGTTTATTGAGAACTAATCAGTTCTGAGCTGGAAAATTCTCGAAATTTCCTAAACTTTCAATTGTTATAGACAATCTTCATACACAAAATAAT
The DNA here is from genome assembly GCA_958510865.1 of Myrrha octodecimguttata. NCBI lineage: Eukaryota > Metazoa > Arthropoda > Insecta > Coleoptera > Coccinellidae > Myrrha > Myrrha octodecimguttata. The sequence continues at coordinate 44,361,988 of OY294058.1, read as the reverse complement.
GTAGAAATTTCCCTGAGTCTTTAGAAAAATTAGAACAAAAATCGGTACGTTGAAGTCTTCAGTAGAACTATTACGTTCTATCTGAAATATTCTTTTATTAGCCACATGGGAATACTATTCCGTGGCTCATTTCTCTTCTTGTAAGAAGAGACAAATCACATTGATGAGTCTACTACTATTCCGTGGCTCATTTCTCTTCTTGTAAGAAGAGACAAATCACATTGATGAGTCTCTCAGTGTTTTGTCTGTCCTTTTCAATTGATGGTTGATAGTTGTAAGACTATAGTTGTTTTGATAAAGTTCTGAATTTTAGATAATAACTGGATAGTGAATGCACCAGGGTGAAAAGCTCAATCGAATAACTCCTACTTTTTTGTGATGAAAATTGTCATAAATCAACGAAAGAGTCATGAACCATCATTGTTGAAAAAAAACAAACATAAACGAGGAAGACGAAATTTCACTCGAAAATAATTGAAAACAAACATAGACAAAATCAATAACAACTATTTTAGATTATTTCAGCTTTCTCAATTGTCTGTTGTCGCATAGTTAAATGTCTGCCTTCTTTATTGTATCTGAATCGTTTCTAATATTGAAATAGTTAATTATTTTTTCTATCAATTCTTGGCGTGTGTTAGACAGATCTGCATACACCCGTTCCTTCAGTCATCGACAAACGAAATAATCAATAGGATTCAAATCGGGGGACCTTGCTGGCCAAGGAATAGGACCTCCTCTCCCTATCTATCTGGAACCGAATGTTTTATTCAGATGTTGGCGGACAGCAACCGAAAAATGTGGATGTGAACCCTCATGCTGAAAGTAGAGCCCTCGAACATCAACATTAGCTAATAGGTTGTGGAGAATATTTTGTGAAAAGCCCAAATGAACTTCTCCACTCAACGAGCCATCAAAGAAATGTGGACCTATTAGCTGGTGATTAACCACCCCAATACGTATTTACCGAGTATCTAAATTGAGATCGTCTTTCGCTTTATTAGTAAATGAAGTTCTATGGATAATGGGATCATTATTATCAATACAGACTGCAGATTGCAAACGTGGAATCTCCTAAATGTAGAATTTGCACAGGTGTTCCACAACTAAGATCAAATTAAATTGAGAGATTTTCATAAGCCTGTCCTGGAAACGGCAATGAATTGAGAAAATGCTGTATGATGTGTAAATGTGACACTAACTTTTGTAACTTATACTGAATTCAATTTATGGTTTCAATATTATTCATCAAACATAAAAAACATACACAGGGTGAACTTTTCGCGAAACACAGAAACAACAAAAATTTTCAGAGGCGGACCTGGTTTTCCCGAATATTATATGAGTTATTTCTTCAAGGTATACTCCAAGACAGTATTCCCTGGAAATTTCAATTGATTCGAGATAACCGTTCAAAAGTTATGAAGGATCGAAGTCTCCGAAATCACCCTGTATAAAATTTATGAAGAGGGAGAGGCATTTTTGCGCGCATGTTCTAGGGAAACAGCGTGCTATCGTTTTGTCCAAATGTCTGTAATTTTAGATGATTGAGCCGAAAATGGTCTCAATCGACTAGGTTAGACTCACTGATGACGAATCCGGTGTCAAAATCGATTCTGTCCGGCCGGCCGTCCGTCCGGCCGTAGACACGGTAACTGTCGACAGAAGCAAGCTAGCAACTTTGAACTTTCAGGATAGGTTGCGCATCAGAATGCCGCGGTTAAGTTCGTTAATGGGCCAAATCGGTCGAATAGTTTCGGAGTTATAGGCACTTGAAGTTTTGAAGTTATTTATTTTTTATTTCAGAAACTACTTGAGCGATTGGATTCAAACTTGGCAGTTAGGTGGAGTATAACGACGCGCAACAATTTCGACAAGATCATGTTGTCAGTAAATTAAAAAAGAATTTTTTTCGAAATTTTTTCCCAAAAAATTTTTTTTTTTGGGAACAATTCATCATATCCGAAAAAAAATTCCACTCACACTTTGAGCTTTATATTTCACAGCAGTGTTTCCAATTCAGTTCGATACGATCATAAGTTTTGGAGATATCGGGAAAAAATATGTCAAATTTCGAGGTTTTCTTCTCGATATCGTTGATTTTTTTTTCGGTATAACTCGAGAAATACTGATTCAGTCCTGATAAAACTTCACAGCTAGTTTTGAGATGCTGTCATTAGAACAATTTGAAAAAAAAATTTCTATGATTTTCTTATCATATTATCCTCATTAAATTCTATAAGAAACTTCGAACTGTTATTTTTCGATGAATTACTGGATTTCAATTCGATCTGATCTGTATTTTTGGAAATATAGGAAAAATTAAATTTTGATTGGGTATACCTACGGAATCATTGGGTGGATTTTACCCATTCACGAATTCGGCCTTCGTTATTAAGGTCCGAACCTTCTCTACAAATATCGAGTTTCTAAGTTGTTTCTTTCGGAAGTTATTGTGTTTACGCAGTCGGCCGTTAGGCTGACCGTAAACGGCGAGTGATTCAATGCTATATAATACTCGTATTCAATTTAGAAAAGTACTTTCCCTCATTTGATTGATGAGTAGTGATTACTCCAATTAGTTTATGCGTGCGTATAAATAATAATGCTTAAAATTCATAAATGATGTTATCTAAGTCAGTAGCGCATTAAATGGGGATGCACGTATGTATTATGGATTTCGCCATGGAACAATAACGTTGATTATGTTTTATTTGAACAGTGGCGAATTCTTTATAGTCGTTATACATACACTAACTGACAAAGAAACTGCAACACCCAGAAGCTGTTTAAATTTTAAATTTTTTTCGGTGAAACACAGATAGTATAGCAGGGAGTGAATGATTAAAATTTGGAAAAAAAATTGTGAAGGTTTTCTCATGTAAACATTTTTTGTTACTTAAATATGGTAGTCGATTTTTGCAAACAAACCAGCTATTCGAGGATATCCAAATTCGATGTTTAATTGTTGTTAAAATGCCTACAGCACGTGTACGCGGAATTCATCGCCAGCTAAGTGAATTTCAAAGAGGTCGAATTATTGGTCTACGGGAGGCGGGGTTGTCAGTTCGAGAAGTCGCTAACCGTAAGAAAAGGAACCTAATTCATGTTATGATATGTTGTCAAGCGTGGTTTGATAATGCCCAAAATCGAAGAAGAGTAGGCACCTATACTGAAGAAACGCCGTGCAAGAAATTCAGTTACTGCCGTTTCACGGTTTCCTCGATCATCAGACTGACTCACATCAGAAAGGAGAGGATTTAAGATACTCATTTCCGGTACCGTCTTATAGAAAAACTACATGGACCGAATGTTTCCTCGTCCTGATGGTGCTGTACTTACTGCAAAATTGCAGAAACAGTGACCTGAAACGAGAATTTGATGAACGTCATGCTTATCGTTCAAAATGTCTGCACCCGAAAGTTAAGAGAACTCATGATATATTTTTGTATTATTTTTATACTACAGACAAGTCATCCAACGGGTAATAAGTATCTAGAATCCTTTCCAGCTTTTCTAAGGCGAGTCAATTTGATGAACAGTGAAATCGTGAAACTGCAGAAACTAAGCTAAATTCCTTGGAAAGCGCTGTTTCTCGGTAGATACTATGGTTGATAAGTTCAGATGGTGGAATATTTGTTGATTTATCGTCAGACATTAGTTGTGTCTTGTTATTTTGAATTGTTGAAATGGACCTCTTCTTTCTCCATGAATCATTCTCTAATACTAATTTTTGTTATTTTTCATGTGTGAGTTGGAAGCTATTAGTTGCTGATGAAGTGTCTGATATACAGGATGTTCCTGAATTGTAAATAACAAAGAAGGATGATAACTTGATAATATCGAGGAAAAAAGTTGCTAAACATGTAAATACTTTGTTTTCGACATAATGGGTTTTGAAATAGATATTCAACTAAAATTCAGATTACATGTGAATTACCTGTAAGAACCTCTTTTGCTTTCGGAACTTTTCATGGTACAGCATTGGTATGTAGTTCAAAACACTTGAAGAAGAATTTTAGAAAAGCACTGCCGTGAAGACAGCAGCTTTTGCGTGCATGCTCAATGGAGATGATCGTTTTGGAAACGAATTTGAACATGGGCGCAGAAGCTGCTGCCTTTACGGCAGTGCTTTTCCAGGTTTTTTTCGATAAAGTACTGGATTTCAATTCGATCTATCTACCTAATCTGCATTTTTGGAAATATTGGGAAAATAAAATTTTATTAGTATATCTACTGAATCATTGGGTGGATTTTACCCGTTCACGAATTCAACCTTCATATTTAAGCCTCAAACCTACTCTACAAATATCGGATTTCTAATTCGTTTCTTCGTGAGTTATTGTGTATTTAAGCAAGAAACGACTTAAAAAATTTGATCGTTTCTGGAAAACATTCATAATTTGATGTGAATATTCAGAAAATGGTTTCAATGATCTATAGAGAAAGCTGACTAGGGTTCTCAAAGGATACAAGATATTGAAAAAATTTGTCTGTTTCATACCTCCAGGAATCCCCACTTTCTCCTTTCAAGAATTCGAAAACGATGAACACTCGAAAAATTACAGTAAGAGATTCAATAATCATTATTTTCCTGACCTTTTTCGCAGACAGAAAAAGATGAACACTATAATTCGATAAAGCTATTCATTAAACTGTTAAAATCAGTAAAAATAGAGGTAAACTTCGAAATGTACATGCAAAAAATAACAATATACCAATTATTTCATCGATGGACCTGGAGCCCTAATGACTGAATGCTGTGACGATATCTTTCAATGCTTCTTGTCTGTGAATACTGGGCGTTCCTTAATTGGAGGTACAAACAATGAGAAGAGATCCCTTGCATAATTGCAAAGAAAAAAGTAACATCAACATGGGAACGCAAACGTTCCGGTTGCGAGATACAGGGTGTTCAAGTTTGAATTTTTTTCAAGTTATGTCTCAAATCATGTTCAATTCACAATATATTCAACTGAAATTAGGCATATATAGACATTTTAGAGTTCACATAATGCTATATGCCAATTTCGATGAAAATTTGGAAAACGTGGTGATATTTTTTCTGGAAGACTGTCCCCTGTTTTCCTCCAGAATTTCTTTTTGGTGAGCCACTTTTAGTTTGAAGAATTGTAAAAAAAAGGTTTATTGTTATGAAAAACTGTATGGTCTGCTGTGATTTGTTCTCATCTGCTACCGATTTAAAGAAATGAATTTCGAAAAATTTTTCAGAAAAATCCGAATTATCGTAAATATCTAGTATTGTTGGTAAGGGGTTAGATTCCACTGCCAGTAATCCAGTAAGCTGCGATAAATAAATTCATTGCTTGTTTTTATGAAAATTTTCTTGAACTGTAGCAATGATGCAAAATATATTCCATTAACTCGTTAAATCATCTTGTGAAGTTCAGATACTTTGAAAAAACTCGAAAAAAATTCAAACTTTAACACCTATCTCGAGAAAGAAATGTTTGAGGTCCCGTTATTATGGAACTTTTTTTCCTTAAAATGATGCAAGGGATCTTCCTCTCAACCTGCATTTCAGGAACACCCTGTAATCTGTTGAAATGAAGCTGATTGTTATTATTTTGTGCTTGAGTTAGCATATAATATTTCCTAAAAACAACGACTCTGGTTCATTTAAAAACCCACTTCAATGGCGTGAAGAAACCATTAACCTCAACTACAAATTAACATAATGAAGTTTCGAAATAAATTCTTATTCAAGCTTGAGTGCTTCAGTAGGTATGTACGTATATTAAATGGGGCAAATCAGGGAGATAATCAATTTCTGGTTAGGCATCTAAACAGTTACGCTGCTTGTTCTTTATGAATTTCTGATTAAAAAGATAAATAACAGGTAACAATTTCTAACTACAAATTCGGCATTTTTCTACATTCAAGTACCTACTCTTTGATTCTTAAGAGATTGTCGCTAGATCAGTCAAATGCAATTTATTTTAGATTCGATAGTTCAAACTTTGTTTGAGATATCTTAATTAAATCCTCGAATTTCTGCATATATGAAATAAAAATACATTATTTCGTTGAGATTCTTCCTGTTATGAATGATGACAGTGCATTTGAATTTTATCGGTATTCGCGCGAATTTTCTGCGGAACAGCGTGATATATGTAGTATTGTCCAAATGTCTGTAACTGTCGAATTTATTCTCGAAAATGGTCTCAAACGAATAGGTTAAACCACAGCCTTCTACAGCACAGGGGGTCAATTCTTGACTCTCGATCAAGATTTTTACAGTTTTGTTCAAGCACAACTTTCAACCACTACGAACCCTTTAATGGAGAAAAAAATGGGGTGGGGGGATTGAAAGCAGAGCCGGATCTAGGATTTCAGCGCCCGTGGCAAGTTATCGAAATGCGCCCTTTTCAATTTTTTTTTTCAATGACTACATACTTTTCATGAATGATAGTATTTATTCTATTGCTTAGATATTTTACTATTATTATATTCTTTTGAGAACGAGCATTAGATTCATAGGTATATCAAACAATATATGTGTATAGAAATTACTATAATCTCCCATGTATCTTATAAGGTAGTGAGAACTCACAAACGTATTAATATACGATAATGAGGGTATGAGAAAAACAAAGAGAAAGCGAATAGAATTATTTATTCTCAAAATAAGATATAAGCATTCAAGGCTTCAAAAAAACAATAAATGAAAGTGTAAATGAAAAACTGAAATACATTAGAGAACACACATGCCAAAAAAGGTCATAACGAACATTTTAATATTACTTTTTGTAATTTGCCATGATGTAGGGCCATTAAAATCAACTGGTTCAGGTTTAACCTCAGTAAGTCCTGATTCCTCGTCAAAAGAATTTTCCTTGTCCGAATTATCCGAAATGGAATACTTTCTTACGATAGGCTCGGTACTTGAAGAAGTATAAGGAAATTCTGCTACATGATGGGCTTCGCTAGTGGAACCACCTTGTGTCGACACAATACCCGTATCGTTTTTAAAGTAACTTGAGATATTACTAGTATTTTTTTTAGGTCTAAACATTTTTATGCCTGATCTTCTGAGATTGCGATCCTGACAGTTTCTTGGGCGGCATTTCAGTTGGTTATATCAACCTAAAATTATATAAGATTCTGAAAATGCATGGACATCGAATCGGAATGTTTTTCGCGTTCGTTTATATTCATATCTGAATTGTCTCAATGCTCGACAAATGTCAGGAGGACAGAAAAAGATTTCATGTTTCAGTGAAACTCAAGAATTATACTATTCATTTGATCGAAATTTGATCGTCTTTCTGTAGTACCCATAGCTAAGAAGCTGATTCATAAAATACTAGAGATACGATAAATTTATCGTATTCCATCATTTTGATTTTTTTTTCCAACTTCTTCTTATACATATGAAAACTCGTGTTATTATAGTACAACGCAATTTTGATTGAATCGGTATAATTCGGGATCTCGCAAATAAAATTCGAACGATAATATCGCCGACATATTCCCAACCCAAACATAACCTTATAAATTTTGCAGTCTCTAAGTTATATCTTTTGAAAATGATTGACTCTCGTGTGCACGGACAGAATATTTGACCAAGCGCGCAAAAATCCTCAACTCAAAATTGAATTATTAAAACATACCTGATTGAAATTTTTAAACTTTTTACAGCACGAATAGTTTCCTGGCCCGCTTGCACGATCACGTTATTTGCGGTATTGCACATTATATAAAATATAATGATAAGTTCCTGGTTCCTATTTTTCTTATTGATGCCATGAACTGCTCGGCTGCATGGAAGTACCCGTAGACGTATCAAAATTAGGATAATACGTCTATAGAAGTACCCCACATGCGAGAAAAAACTAGTATTAATAACAACAATTAAATACAGATTTTTCTGTATAACCTTTACATAAAATCTTTCGATATTGATTTGATATCTTACGATATACTTTTATGTCTTCGACGTACTACGTCTTCAATGACAAAATTATTATATCAACTGGCATATAATGATCAAAGTAAAAAACTTGAGAAAAGTGTGAAAAAATGAAATACAACCAAAAAACAATACTAGACACAGTGTTTCATCTTCTATCTTTCGATTTAGAATCATCAGTAGCATTTATTCTATATTATACATCAAAAACTCACCACGTGTTTTGTTACGTTCACTTCACTTCAATAACGGAAATAAGCAGGTTTAAGTCCATACGCATGCTTATGAATTGTGCATAGAAACAATAATGCCACAGATTTTACTTACACCTTCTTCTTTCCTTGACAAATGAAATGCGGTAAAAAACATTTTCCAAAATCTTTATAACCTCAAAAATTAAATGACAGTTGATATTGACCCTTGAAAACTATAAGTTTTCATTCAAATATTAAATTCAAAAAAGTCTACTTGTTAAAAGCTATTGAAACAACAATTAAAAATTATTTAATTGTTGTTTCAATAGCCTTTAACAAGTAGACTTTTTTGAATTTAATAGTATTAATAAGACTGGGGTGATTTCATCAAGCCTTTCGGTCGTAAACGTCTTCGAAATACATTACCCTTATCAGAGTCGGTGTTATGAACGATTGCCTACAGCAAACAACTGTCGATTGACACATTTTCGAGACTCAAACCACCGACCAAAAAACCCAGATGCCACCGAATCAGAAAACTGATGCAGAGCAATTGTGTCTTGTGCCTGTGTTTTTGATAAATTCTTTAAAAAAAATTCGAAATATGAGAGTCAGATTCTACCCAAAAATATTTTATCTATCCATTCTTTTTTGACCTGAAAATTCGATATGATTCGCATAAATCCACGATATTATACAATAGGGGCTATTCCTGTTCCCATTTGGTTAGTTTACTGCAGGCTATAAAATACATTTTAATTTTCTTTTTACGTTCATTACTAACATTTGAATGCACAAAAAATCGACAAACCTATTAGTCCAATCAGTGTGTAGTTGATGAATAACAACGTTTTCCTCTGCATTAAAATGAATCTCAAGCTTTGGTGAGTACAAATATCAGATGTACGGGGGTATTAATTTCTGAGGGCTCAACGCAAGGGAGGATTTAGCTCTCATGATCAAGGTGTGAAGTAAGGTAAAATTATAAATATGGAAAAATATTTCGGTGAATTCTGCAACATAACAAAAAAAAATTTGAAACATTAATGTGTCTATATGATTTTCGTGTGAAGAGGAATATTTAAAAACTCAAATTGAGAATGTCAAATAACTGAGTTCAAGTCATAGGAACAAAATGAGAGGTCAAACTTAGAGACAACGAAATTAATAAAATTGATAGTTTGATATGAGGATTATATGATAATAAGATCACAGAATATTGAATATTTGAATCGATTTTTTTTTTCAAATTGTTGGAGTGATACGATTGTCACGAAATTTTGCACAAAATTGTTCTTCACCATCTTCAAACTACCTGCAGAATTTAATCATGATTGAATCAGTATTTCTTGAATTATACTGAAAAAAAAAACGATATCGAGAAGAAAACCACAAAATTTCACATATTTTTTCCGAATATCTCCAGAACTAATATCCGTATCGAATGAAAATTTGGTACACTGCTGTGGAATATGACGCTTGAGATATGAGCAAAATTGTTTGCAAATACGATTAATAATTATTGAAAATAATTTTTTCTTTGATTAAGTGACCATACGATCCTAACAAAATTCTGCTCAAAGTTGCGCGTCGTTAGGCTTCAACTAACTGCCAAGTTTCAATCCAATCGCTCCAGTTGTTCCTGGAATATCCGGGAAATAACTTCAAAACTTAAAATTGCTATAGCTCCGTAACCATTCGGCTGATTTGTCCCATTAACAAACTTAACCGGCGCATTCCAATACGCCACCTAATCTGATAGTTCAAAGTCGTCAGCTCTGCTCCGTTCAACAGTAATCGTGTCGTCGGCCATCCCGACGGCCGGCCGGCCGGAGAGAATCGATTTTGACACCGGATTCTTCATCAGTGAGTCCAACCTAGTCGTTTGAGCTTTTTTCCGGCTCAAAATTCGAAAATTTCAGACATTCAATATCGAGATATTATGTTTCGAATGGGAACATCTCCGAAACCATTTTTCCGATTTTACTCAATTATTTATTTGACCTTTGTAATCAAGCTCCAAGCCTGCTCTGAAAACATGGGCTCTTAGTTGTTTTCCCGGAAGTTTTCGCGTGTATGAAAAAAATCAAACCGGTCGTCTCGTTACAGAATAAAGAATTATAGTCACTTAAAGTGAAACATATTTTTCATTGTTCTGCGCCTGTTCACTCATATCACTTTGGTTTTACTAGACAGATTAAGATTCAACGATTTTGATCATAAACACGTCCAAAAAAGTTGGGGCATCTGTGCAAGGTTCTAGAATTAGATTGGATCTTGGCAAACACTCGGTATATTCAAATAAAATCTTGTGCCAAGAGAATTCATATTTTTAGCATTATCAATTTAGTTATCAAATCTGATATGCCTTTGAAATATCAGTAAAGTTTCGAATGAATACTATATATACTGAATATGCGGAGAAATAATTCCTAAATTCCTGGTGGAACGATATAAATAATAAGAATTAATAATTATGCTTTTATTTTCGCATGCTCAATTTGAATACAAAAATAATTTCGCTAACGCAATAAGATTGATCTAGAAAAAGGACTAGGTTAGTGAAACAATCTTTATATTCAAATGAAATGAGTGAAAATTTCAATGACAAATTCGAATGATGAGTTCTTATTAAGAAAAGACGGATGCAGTTGAATATTTACGAACATTGATTCAATACCCCCTCAATGAATTTCGCTTCTTAATAATCCAAGTATGCTAAGCGTAAAGCCTTAATTTTTTAACGCCACGTTTATACTCAAACATTAGAAAATATGATAAAAATAAAGAGATTGAATAAAAGAAAATCCTCATTTGGAGCGGATTTGTTCAATACCTCGAAAACTGTTTTATCGAATAAGTTTCGAATTTTATTTTTGTGAAGGGCACGTTTCATTGGGAAAAAGGTATTCTTCAGAATATCGACCCCCTGAGACTGATAGGTAATTTTTTCTTATTTATGAATAGATGATTCATTTCCATTTTTGTACCCTTGTCGAAAGCTCATCCGACTATCTATTCTAATGTTTATTTTGATGCAAAACTCGATGACATTTGGCGAAGATAAATGGGAATATCACAGTTCATCGATATTTCCGAACTATTAATTCTATTTTGATTTGAATAGGCATATCTAAAATAAACAACTAAACAAGGTACATCAATTCCTCATTGTAAATGAGGTATATTTAATATAAATTATCTAGTGAAAAGATAACTAACCCGCGGTTAGAAATGCAGCATAGTATGGTGTGCTAGGCCTCAAGTGAAGCTCCCTTCAAATAAAAAAAAACACCGCGATACATTTAGTTGAACTCATGAGTTCTTCAAGATATATACTTCCACTAATGAATGAATGAATATTGAAAAAAGTGGTCTTCAATCGGAGAATAATTCATATTTATTTATATTTATATTATCGAATATCTCGAATGGCAAAAGGAGTTCATATCAAATTTTGTATGACATTCCTAAACTGAAAAGTCTTATCTTGAATAAAATGGAAATATAATTCTAATTTTATAAAAATGCTTTTATCACAACAAAAAATAACAACATGATACATCATATGAATGCTACTATAATAATCTTTTAAGTTTTTGGATAACAAGAATACTTACCCAAAGTTCGCTTAAAAAAATTACACTCTTTACTTGTTTGTATTTATTGGTGAAATTACACATTTTAAGTGACTGAGTATGTTCAATGGAAATCGAAATAAGTTCCACGAAGGTGATATACAGAATATCAACAAAATATATCCAAAATTCTATATTCCTACAAGTTAAAATAGCAGAGTGATAAATATTCAGTTGAGGGTAACTTCTTTATTTCACCCGAAAAATGAGAAATTCAATTGATTTTGCGAAAACCTCTGTGTCGCTGTGGGAAGGTTAGAATACCAAAATAGAAAGATGATCACAAATTAAAATATTGTCTTATCGATAGCAATGTGATGATGCTTCTTCTCAATATGAGCTGCAACTGCGCAGTTTTGAAAATAGAGCCATTTCACAGCTGCAAATTTTCAAAATAATCCCTTGAGATCTAACCCGTACATAATTATAGTTATCGAACAGTTACCAAAGCGATAACTTAAGTTTATCAGATGAAATCCTTCAGTAATCGCTCCGAGAAAATAAGAATTGAATCCTTCAGAAATTTGCACAGTTTACGTTTCAATAGCAAACAGTACCGCCGACTGATAAATTACGGATTCCTGGATTTCGGCATCTCGGCCACATTCAAGTTTCAAAAAACCTCTTGGATATGGACTAACCAGAACGAAATAGTACCAAGCAGAATGAGGAAATTTCTATTTCTAGGTTGCGCGTTGGTATTCTCAACTTATAACGTAGAGAGGCTTTTCAACAATAACTCTCGGGTTTTCCGAGCCCCAGATGCGACAATTGTGCTTGTTGACGAAGCCACCGAGGTGAAAATGGGCCTCATCACTCAAGATGATTTTCGATGTAATTCCGGATCATTTTCATGCATTTCAACGACCCAATCAGCAAAGACACGACGTTGTTGATGATCGGCCGGCTTGAGTTCTTGTGTTAACTGAACTTTATAAGCCTTAAGACCCAAATCTTAATGCAAAATACGGTGTAATGACGTTTGTGAAATGCCCAATTCCAAAGAACGACGGGGAATGGACAAACCTGGGTTTTCTTCAACACTTTCGGCTACAGCAGCAATATTCTCGGCTATTCTTGAGCGACGTGCACGGGTTTTATTCTTCACATCACTAACTTGTCCCAACAGCTCGAATATTTCCACCAATTTCTTCATTGCGGTCCGACAAGGTGGTTCACGACGACCCAAAAATGTTCGGGTTTCTCGAACCGTCTCTGCCAAATTTTCACCATTTTTATAGTGAATTTTAATAATTTCAATGCGTCGTTGAAGCGTTCCATTTTTTTAATGGCGTAGTTTCTACTTGTCAAATGTCAAAAAATGACAGCTTCAAAGTGACATCTACTGAAATAGCGGGCTATTCCAAATAACACCTCTTATTGGAAAACCCTTTACTAGCTCCAGCCCATATTTAATTGTTGTTTTCTGGTTTTCTATGTACAGGTTCTCGTGAACCAGGTATCCAGTCCCTAAATTGATTATCATTGTGTTAACGATTTATTGTTTAGCACAATATCATATCCGGAAAAAACGCCCTAGAGACATGATATTTTCGAGAAAGTGTGGGTTTCAATTGTTAAGGTCAAATTCGTGAATGAATAAAATCATTCCATTGATTTCATATGTACGAAATTTGATTTCATTTTTCAACCAAGTTCCCACTGTATGTTAAAACAGTATCCGATATTCAGCTGGATCCGATATTTATTTTTGAAAAATTGGGAGGAAATATTTCAAATAACTATCGTTGCTAATTTTCGAATTAAATTTTCAATAAATATCTTGATAACGAGTTTGAAAATGCGCGAAAAAGCTACTGATTTTACGTAAGTGCTTTTCAATAATCTTCATCAAATGGTGAAGTGATTGCTGCAGAAATTTTTTTCTAGGTCACTCCGGAAATTTCACAGTATACATTTTGAAATATTTATGTGGATTTTGATTGAAAATATCACAAATTTCGTCCGTCCTATGTCTGTCTCCGAACCATTTCTTCGTTAGAACGGAAAACTATAATACACTGAAGATAAACTGTGAAATATTCGATGATAATCCTTCAAGCTTTCCAACCGTATCGGTATAAAATATGAGTTGAAAAATATAGAAAAGCACTAACGTGAGGTCAGGAGCTTCAAATCAACACGAAATTTCGCACCTAGTTGCGTGTTGGTAATCTCCACCTGATTATGACGTTTCAATCTGATTGGATTATACTTCTCGAGATATTTCGGAAATAAGAAAGAAAATTGGCACATTTTTTTTCCTTATATCCTACATATTGGAACATAGTTGTTGAATAATGACTCTAAGGTTTGTGCCAAATTCCATTGAAATAAAATCAATATTTTCAGAGAAAAAAAATTCTCATCAGAAATTTTAAAAATTTTGGAATAATTTTTTTTTAATTTCTAACTGGATCCACACGAAATTTTGCTCTAAGTTGCGCGTTGGTATTCCAGAACTGTCTAGGATTCACGATTTCAATTTTATCGAGTCAAAATTTCATGAGATATCGAGGAATTTACCTCAAAATTTCTAATGGGCCTAATTCCGAATCTATCCAACCGATTCCGCCCATTAACGATGATAAAGTGCTGTTCCCTAGAACAAACGCGTAAAATGTCTTGAAAAGTCACTGAAAATATTCCATTTTGTTATGATAGTTGAGTTACGAACACAATAATTATCAGTTATCAGAAAAGATATGATGGAAATGCGGAAAATATAATCTTGTTCTGTTTAAATTTAGACGTGAATATTGAGTAAGTTTTGGCATTGAATTTTCAAATACTCAATGGTTTTGGTAGGAATATCGTTGAGATGATATTATCTGAAACCAGGAAAACTTCGAATCTCGGTAACAATTCTTTGAATTCAGCTGAGAATTTCTAATCGAGGTTCAATTGAAATTAGGTTGGACATCTTTTATGGTTTTGCATTTTATAAATGGAAATATTGTACTTACTGTTATAAAGTTGAATTATCATTCGATATAAATTATGTCTGTTATAATTTTCAAATTACGCGAGAAGAATTCATTCTTATCGTTTGTTATTGTTAAGCAGATTAAAAATGCTATTAGGATTTGGGTGTTCGTTTACCCTCGTCACAACTCAATTAGAAGTATTCGATAGTATCGGCTTACCCAGCGATATGCGTCAAACAGTGTTTCTCAGGAGCGAGGTATTAATAAGATACATATATAAAAAACCTAGAAAAGCGCTGACGAGAGGTCAGAAGCTTTTACGCGCTTGTTCCGTTGCAAAAGCGGTCATCTCTACAAGAATTGACCCTGCCAAACGCAGATTTTTTTTCATATGGTCTTCACGAAATTCTGCATGAACCACAAGCTATAATTTTCGATCAAGTACAATATTGCAATTTGATCCAAAATTCTGAATGGGTATATCTATCTGAATGATAAATGGCGAATTCAACCCATTTAAGCATTAGACCTTCTTAATTGAACTAAAAACCTACTATTCAAATAGGTATATTCCCTATTTCGATTATTTCTGAAGTTAATATGTTTACGGCCAGCCTAACCATTGATAGTGAACAAAATAACTTTCGGAAGAATCAACTCAGTAGCTTGATAATTGTAGAGTAAGTTTGGAGTTTAATTACGAAGTCGGAATTGGCGATTTAGTAAAAACTATCGATTGATTGCGCAGATATACCATTTCAACATTTTAGACTCCCGATATTTCCAAAAACATAGATCGAATCGCCCTTCAATGAATGAAAAATGCTATCTTGAAGTTTCAGTCGAATAGGGTCTGCAGAACAATGAGCAAAAAATTAAAGAAAATTAAAATTGACCACAGATTCTTCATCAGTGAGTCCAACCTAGTTGTTTGAAACCAATTTCGGCTCAAAATTCGAAAAAATCAGAGACATCGTGACGAAATGATAACGCGCTGTTCCCCAGAACAAGCGCGTAATAATTTTGAAGAATAGAAATTCATTTAAAATATTCAAAGAGTTGATTTGAAACTGTTTTTTGGCAAGAGAAGTATTTACAGGTAGGTTGAGCATCTTTAGAGGATGAAAATGATGTCAAGAGATTTAATTGATGATTCAGTTATGAATTAGGTGCTCACACCATTGGAGGAAGAATAAGACCTAATTCTGCACAATGTTTTCATTATATTCTGTGAAATGCTCATGTCGATGTGGGCACTACCTCGAATTTTTCGTTTCTGAATCTTGATCTCTCCAATTAAAATTCAATCAAATAAGAAGAACAGAAATATAAAGTGCATCTTCCAAGTGGTTAAGTGATCATTTCACTACACTCCATTTCATTTGGACGTTTTTCTAGGAAAAAATGCACCTCTGAGTTAAATTTCCAACAATTTTTTGCGTTATTCTTCGGAACGAGAGCGTTTTCGTTTTTCCCCAATGCCTGATACGATTGGAGTCGCTAATGATGATTCACAGTTTTTAAATTTAAGGGTGAATATCTAGGTTGATTTCAATAATGAACAAAAAATTAACAGGTTAAAAGTTGTTTATCGGTTGTGGAATGCCGACCTGAAACCTGTGCAAAATTCTGCCACAATTAGTTTTGATATTATTTTATTTCGGTTACTATCAGTCAGACTTCGCTGAAATTCGACAATAAGCTTTGAGTTGATACTAAACAACCGAGTACCAAATTATATCTCGATCGAAAATATATTTTCAGAAATATTGCCGAAACTTTATTTCGAATAGCGGAATTTTTTGGACCCTATATTTTCAAGTATTCGGACTTCGTTATTCTCCAGCTCTGGCTCTACAAATTTTGAGTCTATTAGTTCAATGAAAAATATATTCAGAAAAAATACTAATAGATTAAAAATTTGTAGAGCCAGGTTTATAGAATAACGAAATCCGAGTTCAGTAGATTCGTTAATGGACAAAATGAGTTCATTTCGAATATTTCGGATAGGATCAGAGAATCGCGAAGATATGGATGGATAGGAGAAACACGAAAATTTTGATTTTTGCCGAACAACTCGCTAAACAACTCTTTTTAGAAAAAATCGTGAATTTATTGAAAAATAAAATAAAATGTGAGAATACAGTTTACTCTTAAACCACGATTCTCTGCTAATTTACAGTGCACGTCAAAATTATGGAACAAATTCATTTTGTCAGAAGAAAAATATTTGCCAACAAAATCCTGAAACAGGTCAATTTTTGTTTCACTTTTACCAAATTTATATGCATTTTCGAAGGATTTTTTGTTACACCCTGTGCCATCCCCATCAACCCTCTAAATTTTTTGAATAGGAAAAGTACGTCATGTGGTACTTTTTTGGCAAGGTCTTTATATCTTGTTTTACAGGAGTGCAGAAATTTTCAAGAAAAATTTTTTTGAGAAATAAGTTACCTCAAAGAAGTTTTCAGTATGTGCACTTTGTCATGGCTCATTTACTTTGAGGCGATGGTACCTAATGAAATTTGTCACCGAATGAAAGTCGACCATTGCAGTTTTGTTCAGGCACAACTTTCAAGCCCCTCACGTGAAATTTTTTTTTCTCCATTAAAGGGTTCGTAGGGGTTGAAAGTTGTGCATGAACAAAACTGCAATGGTCGACTTTCATTCGGCTTGAAATTTTCATCAGGTACCATCGTCTCAAAGTAAATGAGCCACAACAGAGTGGACATACTGAAAACCTCTTTGAAGTAACTAATTCTTCAAAAAAAAATTTTTTTTCTTGAAAATTTCTGCACGCCTGTGAAGAAGATACAAAGACCTTGCCAAAAGAGTACCACATGACTGACTTTCCCTATTTAAAAAATTTAGAGGGTTGATGTGGATGGCACAGGGTGCAACAAAAATCCTTCAAAAATGCGTATAAATTTGGTGAAAGTGAAACAAAATTGACCTATTTCAGGATTTTGTTGCCAAATATTTTTCTTCTAAGAAAATTAATTTGTTCCATAACTTTGACGCGCACTGTATTATGACGGCACCTTCTCACTCTTGGGTTGTGGTGAGGCGAAACCGTAAAAATGGTATTTTTCAGGAAAATTTGATATTTCGTATAATTCTTTGAATTCATAGGACTTGACTTCCGGAAGTGGGTTGTCATTCAGAGTTTGATTTTTGCAGAATTTTGAACATTTTTTGTTCTGATAGAGTAACCTAAAATTCACAAAATTGAAATGTACTGATTTCTGAGTGATAGTAATAGTTTCAGAAAATGAAGTAGAATTTCAGAGCCTAAATAATGGTGCAGTGCAGTCGTAGCAATATAATCGATATTTTATGTAAGAACATTCGATAATACTCTGATTCGTATTCTATGAATGATCAATTCGACGATTTAGTTGCTCACAGAATAATTTATGATCGAGCAATATGTGCAACCAAGAAGGTTCATGGAAAGAGGGATTTGTCTGGCAGACACGATTTTATAATTCCGAAATCCTCATACAGTGCTCCTATTGTGAATGGATTCTCGCTGAAGTTTCATGGAGTATATTTTTTTGAGAATGTTGGCATAATAAAATATTGAATACATATATTTTCTGAATCATTTGGTGGCTTTAACCAATTCACGAATTCAACCTACTCTACAAATGTCGATTATTTAATGTATTCTCATTGTGTAAACGGATTTTCCGCAAACCACTAGGAAACTTTGACATTCCAGACAATATTCCTCAAAGAAAACGCCAAGATTTCCTAACTCTTAGGAAATATTCATTCACTTACTGTAAGGAAATGATATTTTACAGAGTTGATAGTGTTCTACATGAATTTGAAATCAAAGTTGTTTATAAGGAATTATGTTATTCATATTTTGCGAAAGTTTACTTCAACATTGAATGATTTTTCCACAATGATGATAATTTCATCTTTGGAAAAAGGTCCAGGAAGTATACCATTACAACATTTTCCGAAAAAGAACTCTTGTTTTTACTCCTACGATAGTCCATAAAACCTTTTTATGCATATTAGCAATAATTCTAAGTAAGCAGTATTCACTCCATCAACCAGCTCTGGAGGAGTCCCAGATCTGGAAAATTCTCTATCACTTATCATTTTACACTGTTTTGTTTTCAAAATCACAAGCAATAGACGACTTCGGCCCAAGTTGCCAACCCACAATTTTCTTCACAAATTTACTATCACTTGGGAACGGGAATTTCAGGACAAATTCGACTTGATAAGGTTCGCGTTATTTATAAATATCCGAAAAATATGCCTCGGCACCTTAAACAAGATAATTTCTTACAAATATAGGGTTTAGTCAAGATCATCTCTGATTGGCTGAAATTCAAGTTGGGATTCCTGATTTCATGTTAATAGTTTCACAGTTATTACCACTCGAAGGTGGGATTCGCAAGATGCTCCTGGAAGGCTGCACGTAGATACACTGCAGCAGTACATCTGAAAGGTGACAAGTATGGAGATTCCTTCTGCGGTTTTGTCCAAGGTGAGTTGACCTGACAGTCAGTAATAACTGTGAAACAGCAGTTGTCATTCTCCTTGGATCCGGTCCTTCGGTGTAGAAGTTTTGGTTGATTGGATGATTAGCCCCGATCAAGGTGGAATATTTGTTGATTTATCGACAGATATTCGTCTTTGTGATTATGTTATTTTTTTATTGCTGGAGCTCTTTCTTCTCCGTTAACCAAATCCTATTTTGTAAATGCTAAAGTTCTCGAAAAAACTTGTGGAGATAAAAAAGTAAGTAAATGAATTGGGCTTTTCAGGCATGTGGTTTCGAAAAGAAACTGAGTTTGCAAAATGAAGTTGTAGAAAAAAATATCCTAGGGTTCACTATTTCAACCCCTTCCAAGCATACTTCAGGATTGAAAAAAGTTCAAAATTTGTAGATTTATTGGCAAATAAAATATCTTAATATACAGGAAAAATAACACAGAGAATTTTTTTTTCGTTAATCTTGTGAGGGGTTTAACTTTTCCGGAGAGAGGTTTTTCAGAAAATTTCATACCAAATACCCACCTTAATTTTCATCACAGAATCACCCCTTAATTTTTTTCGGTGTCATTCAGATACACCCTGTATACAGTGCGCATCAAAATTATGGAACAAATTCATTTTCTCAGAAGAAAAATATTTGGCAACAAAATCCTGAAATAGGTCCGTTTTGTTCCACTTTCACCAAATTATTATGCATTTTTGAAGGTTTTTTGTTGCACCTTGTGCCATCCCCGTCAACCCTCCAAATTTTTTGAATAGGGAAAGTGGATCATGAGGTACTTTTTTGGCAAGGTCTCTGTATCTTCTTTACAGGCGTGCAGAAATTTTCAAGAAAAAAAAATGTTTTTTGAAAAATTAGTAAGTTCGAAGAGGTTTTCAGTATGTGCACTTTGTCATGGTTCATTTACTTTGAGACGATGATAGCTGACGAAATTTGTCACCGAATGAAAGTCGACCATTACAGTTTTGTTCATGCATAACTTTTAAGGGGTTGAGGGGTTTGAAAGGAGTTGAAAGTTGTGCATGAACAAAACTGTAATGGTCGACTTTCATTCGGTGACAAATTTCATTAGGTACCATCGTCTCAAAGTAAATGAGCAGGTGAAGAAGATACATAGACCTTGCCAAAAAAGTACCACATGTACATATATCCTTCAAAAATGCATATAAATTTGGTAAAGGTGAAACAAAAATTGACCTGTTTCAGGATTTTGTTGCCAAATATTTTTCTTCTGAGAAAATGAATTTGTACCATAATTTTGACGCGCACTGTATAATCCATGACAAATTTTATTCCCACAATATATTCGAGTTGGGATTTAGTCCTTGTTTGAAAATGACGGCGTGAAATTTAATGCAAAAATTGTGGAGGAATTGGCTTCCAATTTGAACTCCTGATGTCACGTCAGTGGTTTTCTAGATTTTCCTAAATGCCACTTAAACACACGTGCCAATCATTTCAATACGATATGGAATCTTTTGAGAAGAATTCCCGTGTAACCATATGACTTTTGAAATTGTGTGGTGAATTTGAACTTATATCATTTTTTAAATCACTTGCCTAAGAACAGGAAAAAATTAAAAATAAACCTTTGTGCAAAATTTGCAGAATTTTATCAACGATTTCATTAACGCTCCTTCAAGCTTGGGTCGATAAAACATCGGAACAAAAGGTTAGCTAGTATATCAACATCTTGAGGCATTTCGGATTCCGTGTATTTCTCCCATGGATTCCTGATGTGCTCAGAGATATCTGATTTGCGGCACGCATAAATATAAACAAAGATCCAATGTGGCCTGTGCGTTCCCGAGTGATCTAGCCACTAAATAATAATTTTGAGGTCAACGATCAGACTCTAGTTCCAAAATGTGGGCGTCGTGTTGTGATTCGCTTTGTTTGAGTTAATTTTTTTTTAGATGATTCCCACAGCATGTATACCAGTGTCTCACGAGTGTGCCACCCTGAAAATATTCACTATTCAAACGAGCTCACAGTTCTATAGTTGGTTCGATGAAAAAGTGAGTAATTTTCGAATTCGAATAATTTTTTCTATTTTCAATTAAATGCGGTGCTGCTAATTTCGTCACCGCTTGTAGGAAATTCTGCTGAAATTCCCAAAATAGAACCGACTCTATACATTCGTTCGGAAGTACTCTACAACATATAACGGTCTACAGGGTGTTTCACCATAAACTGGTCAAACATATATAGTCATATAGATGACATTGGGAAAGTCATTTTTGCCTTATGACATATACCCCGTTTTCGAAGCATAAGCGAGATACAGGGTGTTTAATGTCAACTTTAAGCAATATTCTGATAACTGTGGTGATTTATACG
The DNA here is from genome assembly GCA_958510865.1 of Myrrha octodecimguttata. Classification (NCBI taxonomy): domain Eukaryota; kingdom Metazoa; phylum Arthropoda; class Insecta; order Coleoptera; family Coccinellidae; genus Myrrha; species Myrrha octodecimguttata. The sequence goes on along the minus strand of OY294058.1, from coordinate 44,340,434 downwards.
TGACCTTTGAAATAACGGTTTTTGGTCACATCTTAGTATTTATTGGTGGTCAATTCAATTGTTTTGTAGAATTCTGGAAAAAAGATTTCAAAATGGCGGAAAACCTACAAAGTTGGGATTTTTTATTTTCGATTGCCAAATTGGAAAGCATTATTTCAATCAACTCAATTTTCTAAGATTCTACGTGAAAAAATTTTTCCAAAATTCAAACTCAACTTTTTTTTTAACATGTCTACAGTGAAAAAAAAATTCACCCAAAATTGTTGAAATCTTTCGAGATTGAACTCACCTTCATTCTGAAGACCGGGGTGAAAACAGAATGAAAAAATTTCCACTGGTTTTCATTTTATAGCCTTCCAAGACTCCGCTCGGAGTACTTAAATAATTTCCATTTAAGAAACTGGTGGCCCTACGGATGCCAAAATTATACTTATACCTACAGAGTGATCTGGATAGAAATATGTCTTTATCAAGAAAAAAAGTATTTTCTAAAAAACTTCGGTAGAACTCGAACTCTATCCGCATTCGGAAAATAGAGTCAAATTCGATGAACTACCGTTGCTTGGTAACGGACATCATAATAATCAGAATAAATCCAATTCATACGCGACCCTATTGTCCGTAAGTGGAGCGAGTTCTAACCCCATCAAAGTTTTTTTGAAAAATTTTGTTTTTTTTGATGAATTCATATTTATATCCAGGTAATTCTGGGGGTCCATTAGCATTATTTTGGCCTCCGTAGGGCCACCAGTTTCATAAATAAAAATTATTTAAGTACTCCGAGCGGAATCTAGGAAGGCTATAAAATGAAAACTAATGAACATTTTTTCATTCTGTTTTCACACCAGTGTTCATAATGAAGGTCAGTTCAACCTCGAAAGATTTCAACAATTTTGGGTGAATTTTTTTTTACTGTAGACATGAAAAAAAATGTTGAGTTTGAATTTTGGAAAAATTTTTTCACGGAAAATCTTAGAAAATTGAGTAAATGAAATAATACTATCCTGTATGGCAATCGAGAATAAAAAATTCCAACTTTGTAGGTTTTCCACCATTTTGAAATATTTTTCCCGAATTCTACACAACAATTGAATTAAACACCAAAAAATACTGATATGTGACCAAAAACCGTTATTTCAAAAGTCACCACAGTTATCAGAATATTGCTTGAAGTTGACATTGAACACCCTGTATCTCGCTCATGTTTCGAAAACGGGGTATATGATAGGGCAAAAATGACTTTTCCAATGTCATCTATACGGCTATACATATATGTTTGACCAGTTTATGGTGGAACAGTCTGTATATTTCATTCGGTCAGATGTTATCTGCCAGAAAGCATGAGAAAAATTGTATACAGAATTCATGGAACTTCAAGGTGGTTTTCTGTTTTCACACGCATGTTGTAGGCTATCGTTTTGTTCAAATGCCTGTAGTTTTCGAATTTTTCCCCGAAAATAGCTTCGAATGATTAGATTGGACTCATTGATGAAGAATCCGATGTCGAAATCGAATCTGTCCGACTAAAGGTAGGCACGATTACGTGAGAACAGAAATCCACATTGACTTGAAATTTTCGGGATAGGTAGAATTAAAAAATGCGACGGTTGAGTTCGGTAATGGGTTAAATCTGCTGAACGGTTTCGAACTTATAGTCATTAGAAGTTGAGGTTGTTTCCTCATATTCCAGGAATTACTTAAGCTATTGATTGAAGCTTGGCAGATAGTTGAACCATGATGACTCTCAACTTCATGCGAAATTTTGTCGAGATCATATATGGTTAGTGTGAATTTAAAAAAAGTTTTATTTCGACATTTTTTCCAAAAAAAATTGTTTCGGAAATTATTTATTAGATATTGAGATAATTCTGCACAGATCTCTATCTACTCTATTCTTCATCCTACAACGGGGTTCCAACTTTCAGTTTCAATCCACATAATAAAAAATCTAGCGAAGCACTGACGTGAAGTCAGCAGCTCTTACGCGCTTGTTCATATTGCGAAATGGGGACTTGGAAATTTCAGCAGAATTTCAATGAAATATAAACATTTTCAAGGAAAAAACATTTTTTTTCGAATTTTCCCATGGATAATTCTTCTCATTGACACTGTTCATTTTCCAACCAAGTTTCATTTCGATCAGATAAATATTTTCCGAGTCATTGAAAAATCAAAATTTCAAATGACTGTAGCACAAAAACCATTCGGCAGATTTGACCCATTAACGAAATCAACCGAGATATTCAGGATCTTAACCTAACCTGAAAATTTCAAGAGTCTAGGTCCTTCCACGGACGGCCGGACGGACAGAATCAATTTTGGCCACGGATTTTTCATCAGTGAGTCCAACCTAGTCGTTCGAGACCAATTTCGGCTCAAAATTCGAAAATTACAGACACCGTGACGAAATGATAACGCGCTGTTCCCCAGAACAAACGCGTAAAAATATGTCGAATTTCATGGTTTTTTCCTAGGTATCGTTCTTATTTCCAGAATATCTCGAATAATACTGATCATGAAAAGATGTTGTAACTGGCCTGAGAATGCTGGATTTCTAACCGATCAAATCTGTATGTTCAGTGGCGGATCGACGATTTCCGGGGCCCTACGCTTGGAAACTTTCGGGGATCCCCTCTACATTACTTTAAAATTATTGATCAAATTTATTGACATCATTTCAAATATAACAGGTGAATTGAAATAAAAACAAATGTAAACAACTTTACAGGAGTATATCAGGTAAAAAATACAAATCAATATTCTTTTTCACAAAAACACATATAAACATGAACATGAAAACTTACTGAGAAATAAAAATAATTTGAAATGCCGAGAAACTAATCAAGTAAACTTTTTTCTCATTTTCATGTCTGCAAATTCTTCATTTTAACATCATGATCTAGACTCTTCGTTATACCACTCCTAACGGCCCATCGTGAACACAATAACTTCCGAAAGAAACAACTTAGAAACTCGACATTACTAGTAGGTTTGGACCTGGATTACGAAGGCCGAATTCGTGAATTGGTGAAATCCGCAGATATACCCATTCAAAATTCAATAGTCTCAATGTTTCTAAAAATAAATATTAGATCGAATTGAAATCCAGTTCTTGATTGACAAATGACAGCTTGTAGGTTCGTTCAGAATTTCGCGAGGAAAATATGATCAGAAAAATATTCTAATTGCACGATCTTCATAAAATATTAGGCAAAGTGGCCCACCAGCATTTTCAAACTAGTTACCAAATTTTGTCATTATTGAATCAGTTTTTTTGAGTTACCCCAGAAAAAACAACTATACCCAAAAAAACCAAGGAATGGGACATATTTTTTCAATATCTCCTAAAATAATTACCGTATGACTGAAATTTGGTAGGTTTACTAATGCTGAAATCTAGAACTCAAGATATGCGCAGAATTTTTTTTGGATATGATGAATAGAACATGCGCGCAATTAGTAGTTTGAAGTTTGGAAAAATTTTTCTCAAAGCGTAGAATTGTTTTCCGAATATCTGTAAGCATAGCGTTCTCTGAAATCTGCACTTTGCACCCCTTCCTCCAAACCATATTGACGGTGGCATATACCTAGATCTGAGAGGGATGCCGACAACTTTGCTGAACCCTTTCGGGAAATTATTGCAGGCAGAGATAAGAATTATTGTAGAAAACATGCTAAAGTAAAACCTTGAATTTGATGTTATTTTTTAGAGAAACCTGAATTTTGCTCTTGGTCTGGTTGCATTTCCTGTTACTGACAATTTTCACGTTATTATTCATTTTCATTTGCATTTTTCATTTTGAAAAATTGTAGTTTCGATTGAGGGCCCCTGTGGATCTAGGGGCCCTACGCTTAAGCGTACCTGTTAATCCGCCACTGTGTATGTTGGTTATTATTGGAAAAATAAAATTTTGAAAGGATATATCTACGAAAAAATTGGGCGGATTTTTATCCATTCACGAATTCGACTTTCGTAACTGATGTCCCTTCCTGTATTGAGTATAAATATCGATTTCGTTAAAAATTATATTTACGTTCGGCCGTGAGGATATCCCTGAACACAATAGCTCCTCTCTCTGTGACGTGTGGCCTATGCTGATCTCACAAATAATCCACTAATTCGGACCTGAATATGAAATCAACATTCCTCCTGCCAAATTTTCAGTTCGATCTACTAGCTCCAGTACGGCACTGAATGTGAACGTTTTAAGTGATTTTCGGCTCAAAATACTACATATTTCGACGGAAAGAATGTTCCTGGTATCGGTGCTCAAAAAAGATCATTCTAGGGAAAAGTTCAACAGAGAACTCAATTCAGTGTTTGAGAAGTTCGATTGCTTTTCATGAAAGTACCGTAATTTGCTTCAGTTTACTATCACATTAAGGTGAGTTTAGAGCCATGTAACCAGGGGTGTACCTATTTATCTTTACTTGAAGGAACGAAGATAAGGATCGGCCCGCCTAACAACCTTGAAAATTACAACAAAATAGAAGTACCATCAAATTTCATTATAACGATCCTTTTGAGGAAGCACTGATAAATCAAATATATACAGGACTGTACATTATAGATTATTGTTTTGGATGAATTTTCAATTGCGTTATCTTACCTAGATTAAAGTATTTGTTTTGTGCGATAAAATGATTTCAGTACAACCTCATTTTTGATAGACTGCAACACGATAATGTAAATTATATAAACAAGACAACGTCTATACCTCAAATGAATCCATATACTGTTGTGATCATTGTTCGTGAAAGGTGAAATATCATCATCATTCAAGTTAAGGTCTTCTTCCAATCTGTGGTGCCATCGAAGATGTTCTGAAGTTGGGTTCTCATTTGTTTTTTTCTAGATTTTTCGAGGTAAGAAGTGAAATAATTTACGGGGTTTCTTAGAGTTACTTTCATTCAATGGACATACTTACAGTGTAAAGATAGAGTGAAATAATTTACGAGGTTTCTTAGAGTTAGTTTCATTCAATGGACATACTTATAGTGTAAAGATAGATTAAATCAGTAAATCATCATTCAGCTCTCTGCGTCCACTGCTGGACATAAGCCTCCCCCATTTCTGCCCATTCCTTCCTGTCTTGAGCTCTTTGTATCCAGTTGCCTGCACACCTCTTTAGATCGTTCGTCCAACGTGTGGGAGGTCTTCCTCTGCTTCTCCTATCCAAGCGCAGTCTCCACTCTAGCAGCCTCTTCGTCCATCTCCCGTCCGTCATTCGCGCCACATGTCCAGCCCACTTCCACTTAAGTTTGCGAATTTGGACAACCACATCTGTGACGCCAGTTCTTCTTCGAAGATCTTCATTTCTCATATGATCTCGCAATGACACCCCGAGCATGGACCTTTCCATCTTGCGCTGTGTTACCATAAGTTTGTTAGCACTTGCTGTAGTTAGTGTTAAGGTTTCAGCTCCATAGGTCATGACCGGCAACACGCATTGATTAAACACCTTCCTCTTCAAACATTGCGGAATGTCGCTTTTAAAGACGTCCGCAAGCTTTCCATAGGCTGCCCAGGATAGTGTAATTCTTCTTTTCATTTCGCACGTTTGGTTGTCTCTTGAGATTTGGACCTCATGGCCTAGATAATTATACTTGTCCACCAAAGCTACTTCCTCATCACCAATGAAAATTTGCTCACTGGGAACTAAATTTGTCATATATTTCGTTTTTGAGATATTCGTTTTTGAGTATCAGTAAAGATTCCCCCTCAATCGAAGGACAGCTTATTCACAATTCAGAAACAAAATGAAAAATTTACCTTATATCTGGTGGGGTTAAGAAGTCATTGAGATTGATTTGTTGGAAAATGTAATTCATAGTTTTTCAATCAACATGTTCGAACAATATTATCATCTGTAGACTGTTACAAGTTTAAATAATGCAAACTTTGAAAATGGCGTCTTCCAAAATCTTGTGACATGCGCTTGTAATACGAGCTTTTGGAAGCTTTTCGGGTTGATGACCAGGTCACCTATGACACCTCAAATGACAGTTATTGTACGCTTTATTGTACAAACTAGACTGACTTGAGTCAGAAACCTGCTACATTTCTGAATGTGCCAAAATTCATCTACTCATGTTAGAGTCCAGTACGAAACTGAGAAGAAATTTAATAGAAGTGTATGAAAAGTATTAAAATACTCACAAGATACATAACATAATATAAACTGAGGCGAATCTTCTTATCATGTTTCTATCAAATATGGAACTTCCTATAATCGAACTTTATCACAGAAACAATCGCACTTTATAACAAGTACCTACTCACAAAACTAATTATTGTGTCTTTCCAAAATCAGAGAAAAAAACATTTTACCAAATCACCAACTCAATTACATACAGTAACATATAGTTGCTGATACTTTCTCATTCGAAACTTGAGAGATTTTTCTTAGTGTATTTTATTTGACTTACATTTTATTATTCTATATGTTCAACCGATTTATTTATATCACTTTTCTGATTTTTGTTGTGCGTCATACCTGTTACATAAATTCGTATCATTGCAATGAATATTCAACCCTTACGTGCATGTGCACTCAGGACATCTAAGAATTTGAAAATTTATGGAAGTGAAGGTTTTTGAATTTAACACCCAAATTCCATAGTTATCTAATCTTTGGTATTTCATTTCTACGGCATGATCATCATTTTTTTTGTATTTGTATTTGTATTTTCGACTATCCTAGGCTTCAGAGAAACCCTTCAGATTATACAGGGTGATTCAGGTATATAGACTGCCAAACTTTATGAACAAATTATTTTCCAAAATAAGACAATTTATGCGCTTTTTTCCAATTCTCAACCGTCCAGGATATTCATCCCCTCGATGACGGTACATTATCATTGATTTATATATTTTTCTCAGAAACCAATGCTTGAACCGAAATCAAATTTGGTAGAATTACACTAATTTGAGCCCTCTTATGCACTGGCAAGGGGATGAAATTTGCGACCTCTGTTTTTCTGTATACTTTTCCAACGGATGAGAATTGAATGAATATTTACATCGTCAACATCCCATTTGATTACTTAACTTTATGGTCCTAATTGTCTTAATTTTCTTGAAAAAACACGAAGACTATATATTGGAACCCAACATTGAATTTTCATCTTCGCGCCAATTTCTTCATGATGATGAGGATATCAATCAGGGCCGTATCTAGGTACTATGGCGCCTGTGGCAAAATATTAGACAGCGCCCCCCATCTGTGTAAATTTTGTAATCCATTATATTTACTAATAATTTTTTTTTTCGTAATTTGAATCGTACATTTTCGTTAATTTTTTAAAATAATACACAATATATTAGATATTCACTTATATTTATTGAAATTATTGAAATATAGATTTCATACATGAAATACCACAATTTTTTTTATGTGAGTGAAAATATATATAAAACAATAAATTAGATTCATGCCTAGAAACTCTAGAACACTCTAGGCAGTCAACGTAGTTTGAAATGTACTTTTTTCGGAAAAATAGAAATGTGGGAATATTCATGATGTCTTGTATTTATATATTTTAACTCTTTCTTGGGGTTCAAAAATAAAGTTTTGCTGACTTTGTGATTATTTTAAGCATGGTACGCGAATTCTAAGGAAGGCCAGCAATATTTATGTTTCAAGATTCCTCGCCCAACTAGCAATTTCATATTTTATAATTGTCGCCTATCTTTACTCTTCAGCAGAAACCATTTTATTTACACGTAAATGCACTAAGAGTCATAATTCCCGAAATGGGGAACGAAAATATTGATGCAAATTAAATTTCATTGTGAAATAAAGCATAATATTAGTATATCATAACTTTCAATTTCAGACATAGATTTTCATGAAATCTTTTAAGATGTTCATTATTTCGATACAACCTTACTCAAAATGCGATTAAGATAATATTTCATTATCGTCATGGAAAATAAAATAATAATAACAAACGCAGCTGTTACAGGAAAAGTGGGGTTAGAATTTTTTTTTCTCCATTAAGTAAGTGGACATGTCCAACGAAATCGGGAATAATTTTCAATTTTATTTATAGATTTTAAAGATATCGAATATTAAATCAAAATGCATTTCATATTCGATTATCGTCATAGAATGTGCGATCACGAAAAAGTAAATTTTCTTATAAAAGCACACTGTTGGTGAAAGTTATTCTATAAAACTATGATGAAACTTCAAACAAAGTAAATTTAAAAATTTTTTTTAATGAATTTATACTGAAAGCAGAAATATCATAGGAAAATGTTATAAACCCACTAAAAAACAATTCAATTGTATTAATATTTATGTTTTATAAGTTAGATATAGATCCCTTAAGAAATAGTATAGAAACAGTTTTATAAGATATTTTATAATTTGGCCATATAAACGTTTTCGTGAAAAATTTATAAAATACTTGAGATGTCTACAACAGATTGAAATTTATTTAGCATCAATATAATGAATTGACATTCTAGAGAGTTTAATATAATACATATAAAATGAAAAAGTTGAGAATCATCAGAATTATACAACTTTGCTGGTTGGGCGGCATCCCTTGTTGCGAGGCGTATGCATGAAAACAGAGTTGTGATCTTACGAATTATTTCACGTGGCGCTCTTATTTTTTTTATCTTTCGATATTTTTTGGCGCCCCTGCAGATCTTGCGGCCGTGGCAAGTGCCACCTTTGCCACGCCCTAGATACGGCCCTATATCAAAGAATGAATAGTCTTAAGGACCTTAAGGCGTGACCAATGACCAAATTTTCGACAAATTCAGCTATTAATGCGCGCACATTTGCTCGAATGAATACCCACCTTTTGAAGTTGGTTTGCCTTTTCAGATTAATGGGTTGGTTCCTGAGGAAAAAATAGAAATCAATCAAAATGTCCGATATTCGAGGGTTTTTATCTCCGCAAAGGTTAAGGATTCGAAAAAATGTTGTAGATTGAAATTGTGTCGAATACCACACGAGATGAAATTTGAACCGGTAAAATTACTGTCTTGTAATATTCAAGTTTGTTGTTTCTCGGCAATACCGCTCATGACATTTTTTCCAAAATCACGAGCTGCCAGGCGAGTGATTTTGATACAACAAATTTTCATATTAAAATTGAGAAATTTTCCGGCATAATTTCATCTAAAGTGGTTTTACATATGATGAAAACCACCTAATTATTGTGTATACAGACGGCCTAGCGCACGGGACAACAATAACTTCCCAAATAAAAGGACGAAATTCGAATTGGTAGACCGAGTTGCAATCTAATGTTCGGTTGTAACATGAGAGCTTAAAGGTTCATGCAATAATTCGCCAGGATCATAAATATATGATCAGAAGATCGCAACATATTTTCATCTTGAAGTCAAGCGTCATTGGACCGTATCATTATCCCTATATAAGAGACAAATCTGACTAAGAAAGTTAATACGAATTCAAAATCTCCTGACCTCCCGTTCATCTCTCCTTGAATTTTATTTATTCATTTTTTATCCATATAGGGATTTTCAGCCCATTTTCCACAACTAAAAAATGTGCCTCGTTTGAACACATTTTCATAAACTTTCAGTGGTTGTTAGGTAAACGTAATGATCCAATTCCATCAATTGGGTTTAATGAAATGCTTCCGGTAATTCAATTCAATCGAATGATCAAATCACAACCCAAACACCGAAGTGAAACTTGCCAGTCCGTAGATAAAGTTTAAAAGTTGAGTTTAGTGGATTTCCTCTGCAAATATGTGAATTCCGTGATTGGAAATTCTCAAGGGGTAAGGTTCTGTGGTAACTGTAAATCTTTTATTCGCTTTTCTCATACACTATCACCTAATCTTCAGTGAATCAGTGAGAATAACATGAAACCAAATATTCGTAAGTAATATCTTAAGGGCATCTAATTTTTCCGAAAAAAAAATCGAAAAAACACGTTGCTAAGTAATATTTCAACAAGAAGCATGAGTGCTGGTGGCAACAAAAATCCGTGTCGAAGACGAGGATTTTTGCACCTGCACGAATGCTTTTTGTTAAAAAATATTACTTTGCAATGTGTTTTTTCGATTTGTTTCACAGGAAAAATTAGATGCCCGAATGGTATTCGACAAGACTATTTCATGAGTAACAGATTATTCTGCATGTATTATGTATAGGTATTAACAGGTACCTAATTTATTTCATCAAAAATACTACAAACTTAATTATTTATGGTACAATTAAAATATGAATTGCAATTTTGATACACGTTAGGGGTATTGCAATTTTTGGTGACAACTGTCAAGTTTTTCCGTGGGTAAACTCGAATAAACTACTGACAGCTCCTGCCAAACAGTTTTTCCACCTAGAAACCATTTGTAATTCAAAATTGCGCGTTTCTGATTGGTGAAAATTACGACGAGGGAAATAGTCATTATAAAACACTTCGTACAGATGGACTGATTTTTTCTGAACTATTATTACCCCATCTGTCACGACCTGACAAACTACAAATCAAATAATCGCGCGATTAATGTTGCGTCCTTGAGAACTTTCTGTGGCAAGTATCAGGAATTGTTTAGTAACAATGATTTTTACGAGCTTGTTCTATTTACTCAACCTCACTATCTGCATACAATATGTTCAATAGCATCGCATCATATTTTAAGGATTACAAGGAAATATGCCGAAACATCCTTGAAAACAAAGACAAATAAAATATCAAGGTTTCATCTGTCGCCTAATCAACTTCTGCTTGTATGCCAGTCAGATCATCAATCTTTGATAATAATCAGCTCAGTGTGTAAAAGAAGGCGAAATTTATGCTCGGAAACAATCGATATGACAAAAAAAATAACAGAAAACTAGGAGGTGGCAACTGACATAAAATTAGGCATAAAATCTCAAAATTAAGAGAATCATCATTAACCTGGAATTAAGCACCCCCAAGAGATCTCCGTTGGTTTGACATATTTGCCTATATCTAAAATCTTCCTCGGTATATTTAATTTGTTTTACAGTCATTGGTGTAAGATGTGAGATTAGAGAATTTTGTGGTGCTGATTTGTAGGTTTCTTTTGATTTTTCCACAACACGGATTTTAAAATGAATACTTATTTTACCTTCATTATATTTCATTTATTGTACAATCTTTCGCTGAAAAGGCTACTGTTTTTGCGCGCATGTTCTAGGGAACAGCGTGCTATCGTTTTGTCCAAATGTCTGTAATTTTCGAATTTTTAGCCGAAAATGGTCTCAAACGACTAGGATGGAATTACTGATGACGGATCCTGTGTCAAAATCGGTTCTGTGGTTCCGGAACGACTGTTGAATGGAGCAAGCTAGCGAGTTGAAACTTTTTGCTGATTTCGTTGATGGGCCAAATCGGCCGAATGGTTCCAGAGTAATAGCCATTCGAAATTTTGAGGTTATTTTCCTGATATTCCAGGTACTACTGAGCGGTTGTATTGAAAACTTGGCATTAGTTGAAGCATAACGACGCGAAACTTTTAGGGAAATTTTGTTGGGATGGTATGGCCACTTAATTAAAAAAAATCCGAATTTTTTACGATAGGCCCGTAAACTCAATAACTTCCGGAAGAAACTACTTAGAAACTCGATATTTGTAGAGTAGGTTTGGGGCTTAATTGCGAAGTTCGAATTCGTGAATGCGTAAAATCCGCCGAATTATTTGAAAAACTCGGTATTGAAAATGGTAAAATAGAAATAGATTCTGCGATCGATACAGCCGATGCATTGGCTTGGTAGAATGGAAGGTCCACCAGAGAGAGAGAGAGAGAGAGAGGTAGAGAGTGCAAATAACATTTTACGGAACGACACGAAGTCCAAAATGCGGTCCTAGAAATATTGTTCTATTCCTCTCTGTAAACGATGATGGCGCTAAGGCCGCTTGAATTGGCTATAATCTGATTGATCGGATGAAACAATTTTCCGAAAAATAAGGTAGAATATTGAAAAGATATGTGGAAATGTCAAGTTGCTTCTGCAACATATGTCAAATAGTATCGGCACCATGTATTCTATGCATTTATCTCCATGTATATAAATTTAAGGTCTACCTCGGTAGCCTAGAGAATTCAGACATTGTCAAGGATGCGGAAGATACTGGGTTCGAATCCCGGCGAGGATATGGATGTTGTAAAATGTCAGGTGGTGGTGATTTGAAAGAATCTTAAGATATAATGATATGTTCGATGTGTCGATCGTCGTAGTTGCCAAGCACCGTAAAAGATATACATTTAAGCACGAACAAACTGAGAAATGGTTCTTCGGAATCAAGAAGCGTCGAAATACGGGCAAGAACAATCGGAACGTCGGCGTTTAAGTCATGTTTATGCGACTTTGATGTTATCCGTATGGCGTTACATCTGAATAACGCATTATAGTATTCTGTAGTTTAGATTCACCGAAAATTTAATTGATCTTGAAACCACGAATCACATTTTATTTATCACAAACATCAAGAACTCAATTTTTATTTCTGTCAGCGTGCCTATCGATATGTTGTACGAGCCTACAAGCGATAAATTTTGTGAGCGGAACGATAATGATTAGATTTTGCCTTAATTGATGTCCCCCTTTTTTAATTTTTGAAGAATGACCTACATTTTACGTGTAAATGACCGATCATGAGAATTATCTATTCAATTCCTCATTCTTTCATCATAATTGAAGTTAACCGATAATAAACTATAATCAAATAATAGATTATCGATTTCAATCGGAAAAATCATTGCTTGATTGTTCGAATTCCTACTCCCTAGAGGCATTTTCCAATCACATTACGGATTCGAAACTATCAAATAAAATTTTGTGGATATTAAAAAATAACGCAGATTGGATGTAATCAAATAACAATAAATCAAATTGCCAATTCACTGAATCGTTTAAATTTCGCTGAAACCTCTCAATAATTATCGAATACGTTATCGGTCATTATTCAATCTTCTCATTTACCTAGTGAAATATAATCAGTTTATTAAGCGTGGTAGGAGTGGAATGGGTTTAGAATATACTGTGAATTTGGGGTCAGCAGGCATCAGCTTTTGCGTGTGTTCATATGTCCATTTAGATCACATCTATAGATTTGAAGTTTCTCAGATATTCCTTGAACAAAATTCTTTATTTCAGAGCTTAAGCACTTAAGGATTACTCATACCTATATATTTCGCATAGCACACATAGTTTAAATGTTGCAAACAAAACGGGGAGCTTAATCGAAGAGTAAGCTGGATTTCCCAGAGAGAAGTGAAGAAGCCATTATTCTTATGAGTGATGAAGCTAATTTGACTTATTCAATGTATTTTTCATTGTTTTTCTCACTTGAAAAAAACTATCGTAACTAGGCTTCAACAGCGGTAGACTCCTCATGAACTCCCTTTGCTTTCACATAAGAGTAAGATTTGTACTAGGGCTGAGAATCATGAATGAATGAATTCAATATTCGAATATTCATTGAATAATTATTCGAATAATTTGGTTTTGCATTATTCATGTATTCATGATTATTCACTGAATAGTTGAATAATCAATGAATAGTTTTTATTCATGAAAAGTCAATGAATACTTTTTATTCATGAATACTCAATGAACACTTTTTATTCATGAATAGTTGACTATTCAATGAATAGTCGACTATTCAATGAATAGTTGACTATTCAATGAATAGTTGACTATTCACTGAATAGTGTTTATTCATGAAAAGAATATTTACTGAATATTTGAATAGATGAATATTCAGTGAATAGTTGGATGTGCGTGTATCCATAAATATTGGTACTATTCATGAATATTTATTCAGAACTGCTCATTAGTAGTTAGTATAGTAATCCATCATTCGTAAAATTACAATTTAAAGTTTGAAAAATCATTCAACTGATTATTCAGGAACAAGTTCATGTGATTCACTACGAACACATTCTTTGACATTTCTTATTGTGTAATGTATATTTCGTTACTGCAGTTGTGATCTTTCGTTAATCTTCAGAAATCTGAACTGTTCCTGAAAGTCAATGGTTTTGGGGATACAAGGATGAGTAAATATTTCTGTTGAAAACATACTTGTCGATAACTTCTCATCTAACTTTTCATCTCTAATTAGCTCTTATTATCAGATACCTGACGTAAATCCCATCGTCATGGTCAACTATTCAATAAATTGTCAAATATTCAATGAATTGTCAACTATTCAATGAATTGTCAACTATTCATGAATAGTCAACTATTCATTGTATATTCAACTATTCATTGAATATTCATGAATGAAAACTATTCATTATATTCATGAATAAAAACTTTTCATTGAATCGTCATGAATAATAGGTAAGTATTCATTGAATATTCATGAATAAAAACTATTCATTGAATAATTCATGTGTTTGAATGAATTATTCAAATAATCAAATAAATTTTTGAATGAATATTCGAATACAAAAAAGCATAAAGTCCCAGCCCTAATTTGCACGCTGTATCAAACGTTGAAGTTATCGGTCCCTAATTTTTGAGAGGAGGCAACAGTGTAACCTAATTATCGATCAAAGCTTATTTTAGAAGGATTTTGCATGATTTTGTAGGTTTCTCTGGGTTTTCACTTCCGATATCTGGAACAGAACTATCAAAAATTCAATAGAAATTGTTTTTTTATGAATAACGTTATAGTTCGCTTTGTTCATCGTTCGCATTGCTCCGCTTTTGTTCATTTGGCAACCTATTTACCTAGAATTCTTTCACAAATAGTTCAATTCTATGCGATCCGCAAGGGCGTTTTGCATAAAATAACAATTTTATTCAATCGAGAAAATACCTACAAAATAATAAACGAAAGTGTTACCTAATATTGTGCACTCTTGTTAAAACCCGAGCAATGAAGATTAAAAAGTCAATATCATCCACAATATGTTTGGTGTCAACGAAATGAAAATCCCCACGTTCGAAACTCAATACAAGCTGTTGGAAAAATAATACCAAGACATATATTTTCGTGATTAGGAATATAACCCATGGCCACCTGCTTTTACAGATACAATTTTCTTCGACTTTTGCTTAGGCTACTTGAGGAGTACTCTGACGATTCCATGTAAATTCAAGTATAATAATTCGTTTAGGAAGTTGAATGTTTATTGCGGAGCGATCAACTGTGCCAAAGCTTGGCTTCCAGTTGAATACTCGAGTATTCTGATCCTTAAATTCCCAACAAACCTCCTGGTTTCGATTCGATTAGACCAGTCCTCTTCGAATTACCATGGAAAATATCGGATGACAATATTTTGAATTTTTACTTCTGGGTGTGAGATTATGTGAGCCAAGCCGAAAAGACCAACGGCATTAAATATGACCAAGATTCTTCAAAAGTGCATTCAACTCCTAATGTAATTGTTCGAAGAAGCCCAAATTAAGCAAATTAGGGACACGTTTATGAGGTCCTCTTCCTAGGAACAAGAGTGTGAAAGCAGAGTAGGGGAAATCTGAGGCGGATTTCCAGAACCAAAGTTTCTTCCCTATTAATATCAGAAACCCTTACAAATAACAAACCATCACCTGTATATCCTGGCGAAATTTGTGATAGATTCATTATATTTTTTGTTTCAGATTCAAGAATTAATATGACTGTCAAAGAATGGTTCCGGAAACATCAGCCATTACAATTGTATATTGTCTTCATTTTGACAATACTATTCCTAATTATACAACTAGTTGTGAGTCATATCACACATGCTTTGACGCTCCTGATGAATTCCTATCAGATGTTATGCAATGTTCTGGCATTGATAGGGTATATTGTAACTATTAAGGTGAGTTTTTTATGAAATCCTTTTATACAGGGTGTTTCACCATAAACTGGTCAAACATATATAGCCGTATAGATGACATTGGGAAAGTCATTTTTGCCTCATGACATATACCCCGTTTTCGAAGCATAATTGAAATATAGGGTGCTTAATGTCAGTTTTGAGCAATATTCTGATAACTGTGATGAGATATGCGTGACCATTGAAATAACGGTTTTTGGTCACATCTTAGTATTTTTTGGTGGTCAATTCAATTGTTGTGTAGAATTCGGGAGAAAATATTTCAAAATGGCGGAAATTCTTGGAAGTTGGAATTTTTTGTTTTCGATTTCCAAATTGGATAGCACCATTTCAATGTACTCAATTTTGTAAGATTTTCCGTGAAAAAATTTTTTACATGTCTACAGTGAAGAAAAATTTCACCCAAAATTATTGAAATCTTTCGAGGTTGAACTTATCTTTATTCTGAACACTGGTGTGAAAACATATCCATTGGTTTTCTTTTTATAGCCTTCCAATCATTCCGCTCGAAGTACATAAATAATTTTGATTCCAGAAACTAGTGGCCCTACTGAGGCCAAAATTATGCTAATGAGTCCCCAGAATGACCCGGATAGAAATATGAATTCATCAAAAAAATATTTTTTTCAAAAAAACTCTGGTACGAATCGAACTCTCCCGTATTCGGAAAATAGGGTCGAATTCGATGAACTACCGTTGCTTGCTAACGGACGTCATTATAATCAGAATAAATCCAATTTAAACGCGACCCTATTGTCCCTAAGTGGAGCGAGTTCGAATCCCATCAGTTTTTTTGAAAAAAACATTTTTTTTTGATAAATTCATATTCCTATCAGGGTCATCCTGAGGACCCATTAACAGAATTTCGTCCTCTGTAGGGCTACCAGTTCCTTAAATAAAAATTATTTTAGTACTTGAAGCGGAATCTTTGGAAGGCTATAAAATGAAAATTAATGGATATCTTTTCATTCTGTTTTCACACCAGTGTTCAGAATGAAGGTAGGTTCGACCTCGAAAGATTTCAAGAATTTTGGGTTAAATTTTTTTTTACTGTAGACATGTAAAAAAAAGTTAATGTTTTCACGGAAAATCTTGGAAAATTGAGTACATTGAAATAATGCTATCTAATTTGGTAATCGAAAAAAAAATCCAACTTTGTAGGTTTTCCGCCATTGTGAAATATTTTTTCCCGAATTCTACACAACAATTGAATTCACCACCAAAAAATACTAAGATGTGACCAAAAACCGTTATTTCGAAGGTCACGCATAACTCATCACAATTATTAGAATATTGCTCAAAGTTGACATTAAACACCCTGTATCTCGCTTATGCTTCGAAAACGGGGTATATGTCACAAGGCAAAAGTGACTTTCCCAATGTCATCTATACGGCTATATATGTTTGACCAGTTCATGATGAGACACCCTGTATATCGTGTAAAGGCCAACGCTTATCGACAGCCCGGACCATGGCGAAATGGAAATTTATTTCCCTGTCAATTTGCCTTATTCCGTAGCGGTCATAAGTGCGCACTGTCCCATTCAATTAAATGGAAAGAATAGAATTCCGGTTTGGCGCTGGCTGGGCTGTTGCCGATGAGTTAGCGTTGGTCTTCATGCGATACGTTCACATACTAATTTCCAATTATAGTTCCAATCTGGAGATCTAAAGGACTCCTCAAATTCAAAAAAGAGTTCATCTCCAAGTAAATGTGATAAAAACAAGCAGAAATCATGTGAAGATACGAAATTGGAGGCCACTGAACACAAATTGAAAAATACCTTCGGCTGGGCAAGAATTGACGTCGTCTCCATGCTTATATGCTGCGTATTCTGTGCATCATTATGCTTCTCAGTCATTGTTGAAGCGATACAAACTTTAGTGCACATAGATCATTTGCACGAAATGCATAATCCTATATCTGTGTTCTGCATGGGTGCAGCATCATGCTTACTGAATGTGCTGTGCTTTATACTGATAGGCGGATATACCTTCCATCAAGGTTCCTTTTTATATGTCACTGAAAGTGGGGAGGTGGTCCTAAACAAAGTGCCTCCTATGGAGAATGTAAGACAAGGAGAACGAAGGTTATCACGAACTAGGACGTTTTCTTCCGAGTTAAGAAATAAGAGACAGAATTTTAGAGAAATGTTCAGGGATACTTTAGGTGAGTAGGAGCCACATTACTGTCCTAATAATTATAAATGATCCATCAGAGTTCTCGTAAAAATATCAGTAGTTTATGACGGGAAAGTAGAAAGATTGCAAGCCCCTCAATAAGTGGCATGGTATTTATGTCCTTCACAATGAAAATCAAATGACTTGGTTTACTACTTGACCGAAGAAGATGGTAATGGAGAGACCGAAATCTACAAAGCAAGGCTTCAGATAACTATGCCCATGGATTTTCAGTCAAATGGATTCTAGGACTAGATACAAGGACAAGCCTCTGTAGCACTCTGTACAGAGCCAGAATAAAGTAGGAGTGCCAGCATATAGGCAAATCTTGACTCAGGGCAAATCATCATTCTGATGCTCCACTCTTACACCTTTGAGGTGATATAGGCCTGTAAGTGCAAGTTGACAGTGACTACACAACGAAAGATGAACAGGGTGATCATTATGTGAATGCCAAGTCACTCTGAAAGACACGGTAATTAAATCGTTGATCGTGTTGCGAAGAGAGGTGGGTCAGAACTTTTATGCATCAGCTCCTCTAAAAAGCTGCTTGATCTTAGCAGAAAAATCGGAGATGGATAATTGGTATCACAGCAAGTGAGATAATATCCCCAAAAAATACGAATATTATCAGAGTACATATGTCAGTTCTGTCAAAAAGCAACCACGTAACACATAAAGGGATTTCAAGCGATGGATCAATAGAGAAATATTGCAGTGTCAAATTTGTGTGACGTTATTAACGCAAACATTATTTTTGACATCTAAGCATGCGCAGATTCAGTTTTAGAATAACGCGACGTTAATTGCGTTAGCGTCTAACGTTATTTACGGAAAATTGCGAGCCTCAATTTAGGTCGCGCTATTCTATATCGGAAGGATTCGTTAAGCTCCGGGCCATTCCGGCTCTGATCACTGTCATAGAAAAGCTGTTTTTCGGAATCAATTACACAATTTCCTCAGATTTTTCAAATCTATTTTATAATATCTCTTACACACAACTGATATTATACATTAAGATTTATTAGTGCTACCACAGCAATTTTTTTTCATATATAGGTATTTGTTACTTTTTCACGAATTAAGAAATACTTTTGGAAGTAACATGAGCCGGGGTTTCAAATAAGGAATAGTTTGAACCATGCCAATTATATTGTGCAATATTACTACTTCCACTTCTCCTGCAATAGCACCAGCTGTAATTTCCGCTTCTGATTCCATTTTCATTTTGTCCAGAATCAAAAAACTAATGCGAAAATGCAAGTTATTAAGCTTTAGGAGTTTAAACGTGAGTTCGTAACACAAAAATCTGACGTCTCACATAACCTAACCAAACAAACTGATAACTAACGTAACGGTAACAAAAACGTATAGCAATACGTCTACTTTTGGAACGACCGTTAGATCCACGTTAACCACCAACGCGCACCGTAATAACATAACGCTTGCGCTATTCAAAAGTAGCAATATCTCTCTAATAGCTCCGGTTATAGTTACGGTTATCCACATTGACAGAGTTTCCTCTGCCTATATGTCAGTTCGGATGACCATAACCGTTGTTTAAACAATGCCATAACTATAGCCGGAGCATTTGGTCCATCGCTTGAAATCGATTATATTGTGTTCAGTATTATCTACGAAACGATACCGCACAATGAACCCATGGTAACTTAAACCTAGTTATTGAATATGTGAGGCGGCGCCTGGTTTGGCTGGCAAAATTCGTCTAGGACATGGCTTCTAACAGGAATAAACAGCCTTGGGGACTCATATTTGATCTTTCAAGTCAACGTAATAACGTGACTCACCGAGATCTACCATCCCATGCTCAATCAAATGTGAAATAACGAGGGGATATTCAATATTTGCACGCTTTTATCGATCCAAAAAGTAATCGATTACTCCAGATTGATAACTTTAGAGAGATATTAGAGAGATATTGCAACTTTTGAATAGCGCAAGCGTTATGTTATTACGGTGCGCTATATATAACGTTTTGGTGGTTAACGTGGATTTAACGGTCGTTCCAGAAGTAGACGTATTGCTACACGTTTTTGTTACCGTTACGTTAGTTATCAGTTTGTTTGGTAAGGTTATGTGAGACGTCAGATTTTTGTGTTAAACTTACGTTTAATGCGTTTCCGCATTAGTTTTTTGATTCTGGACAAAATGAAAATGGAATCGGAAGCGGTAATTTCACGTGGTGCTAATGCAGAAGAAGTGGAACTAGTTATATTACACAATATAATTGGCATGGTTCAAACTATTCCTAATTTCCAACCCCTCATGTTGCTTCCAAAAGAATTTTTTGATTGGTGAGAAAGTATCAAATACCTCTTCATGAAAAAAAAATGCTTAGGTAGCACTAATACTTCTTGTCTAATATCAGTTGTATGAAAGAGGTATTGTAAAATAGATTTGATAAATCGGAGGAAGTTGTGTAATTATAATTTCGAAAAACATATTAACAAACAACTTTTCTATGACAGTGATCGGAGCCGTTAGAGCCCGAAGCTTAACGATTCCTTCCGATATGGAATAGCGCAACGTAAATTGCGGCTCGCAATTTTCCGTAAATAACGTTAGACGCTAACGCTATTAACGTCGCGTTATTCTGAAACTGAATCTGCGCATGCTTAGATGTCAAAAATAACGTTTGCGTTAATAACGTCACACAAATTTGACACTGCAATATCTCTCTATTGCAATTTTTGAATAGCGCAGACGTTATGTTATTACGGTTACGCTAAATATTATGTTTTGGTTTCAACGGTCGTTCCAAAAGTAGACGTATTGCTACACGTTTTTGTTACCGTTGCGTAAGTTATCAGTTTGATTGGTTAGGTTACTTGAGATGTCAGATTTTTGTGTTACAAACTCACGTTTAAACTCCTAAAGTTTAATCATTTGCATTCCGGCATTAGATTTTTGATTCTGGACAAAATGAAAACGGAATCGGAAGCCGTCATTTCAGCTGGTGCTAATGCAGAAGAAATGGAACTAGTTATATTGCACAATATAATTGGCATGGTTCAAACTATTTCTAATTTCAAACCCCTCATGTTGCTTCCAAAAGTATCTCATAATTCGTGAAAACGTAACAAATACCTATATATAAAAAAAATTGCTGTGGTAGCACTAATAAATCTTAATGTCTAATATCAGTTGTGTATAAAAAGTAGATATCATAAAATAGATTTAAAAAATCTGAGGAAGTTGTGTAATTAACAACATAAAATGAAAATACCTTTCAACAAACAGCTTTTCTCTGACAGTGATCGAAGCCGGAGGGATCCGCAGCTTAACGAATCCGTCCGAACTAAAATAGCGCAACGTAAATTGCGGCTCGCAATTTTCCGTAAATAACTTAAGACGCTAACGCTTTTAACGTCGCGTTATTCTGAAACTGAATCTGCGCATGCTTAGATGTCAAAAATAACGTTTGCTGTAATAACGTCACACACATTTGACACTGCAATATCTCTCTATTAACACAAGGATAAATTAATATTTATCAATGAACAAAAACTCCTTCAACTGAGTATCATCGAAGGAATTCGAGTACTGCATTTCTGTGGTTTTACTGATAAAGACTCACCTCGTTCGATACCGAGAGAATTCTAGGTCTCACTCAAGCCCTGTGTGATGGTAGTTTTGAGAACAGAACTCCACTAGAGCTATCTCAGGAGAATCTCACGAACCCTTACCCTAAGTTGCAATTCATTAGGATAGGTTCTCCTGAGGTGACACAAGGGAAATTTGTTCAAAAAACCATCACACAACAGAGATTAAGTACCTAGTACCAGTACCAGTACCAGGTACAAAAATGCTGATGATGTTTATGTTATAACATACTGTTCAATTATTATACCAAGAATCTTGGGCCCACACGATTTTGACATAATAATATATTATTAACAATTATATTACACGTTTCACTTAGGCGAACTCGCTTTAAATTTTTTCAGTCGGTTCCTGCACCATTTTGCACCACCACAAATACTATTCCGCTTTAAGGTTGATTCTCACCATACGTTCCGTAACCTTCCAGTATCCCTTCCGTACGATTTAAGTCAAAATTTAGAAGGCAAAAATGTCATGTTGACGGAACGCGAACGGAATGTATAGTGTGCATACATCAATTCATTTACACGTTATAATATTTTACCGGAAGGATATTGGAAAGTTACGGAACGTATAGTGAGAATCAACCTTAATTCATTCATCTTGAAGATCCCTCAGTCGTAAAAAAAAATTTGGAGATATGTGCAAAGGTGATCGTTTATGAAGCGTGTGAAATGCACTTTGGCGCGGAATACAAGATTCAGTTTAGGTTTAATATTTGAGGTAATAATTTTATTCATCTTGAAACTGGTGAAAGGAAACCCCTCATATCGAATCGCTCCATCGATAAATTACACACTCTCCTCATAATATTTTTCAGGTTCCTTCTTGGTGATTGTGTCTGCAGTAATAGTGTACTTTGCTGATCCAGGCTATGTGAAATATGTGGATCCTGCTATTGCTATAATTCATGCCTTGAGTTTGATGCAAATGAGTTATCCCTATAGTGAGTATAAATAAAATCGGTGATCTTTCAGGGTATTTCAGGTTTTTCATGCAGCTATGATATTCTCGCATATATGTATACAGGGTGAGTCTTTAAGTTGTACATCAATTTTAACCATAGAAATTCTTCTCATCAAATAAAACGCCTTTTTTTATTTGTCATTTTTCCAGATTCGGCTCAGGTAAAAAGATATAAGCATTTAAATATTTCTCAATGTGTTAATACACTCCGGCACTTCAATTGCAAGTTCACCACAGATATCCCTTACGGTGATCTCTTTTGGAGAATAACCAACCCAAGGTGAAATTCAAAGAAACAACATTGAGAAAACTCATTTACTCACTTAATGCTTATAATTGTGTGCTTTTTGCGATATTATCTCAAAGAAAAAATTTCACTACACTGGACTTGAAGCACTGATCTTCAACTTGGTGTTCATGCGATATCCAATTTCATTCCACTATAAGATAATACATAATTTTAACCTCGCCCATTTTCATATTGAAAAATAATTATACTTTTTTCACGAAATTCATAAATGAATTATATGAAATCAATCAACTAACCTAAAGACATTCTCTAGAATGTTATGCTTATGGAACGTTGAGTCCATAGACAGGGACTATGTCTGTGGTGTGGTCACGAAATAGCATACACCCATAGAAATTATAAGTTAATGTTATATCTATGCATATACCTAATATTAGTTCTATGCGAAATAGATGAATATTTCTGAGTATTCTATGGTCCGAATAAACGTGAACCAAGCTCAATTTACTCCCTTCACTTGATCAGGGGTGAATTATATAAGGAAATTTTTCGAATTTTTATCCGATTTTATAATATTCAATGTTGAATATCTGCAAAACGGTGCGTTTAAGGAGAAATTGTAAGAAATAATCAAATATTTTAAAATGATTGAAGATTCTTATGATGATATAAAATAAACTTTATCTGCATTCTTCATGCATTCGTATAGATTTATGAATCGGCGGGTCTATAACTCGGAAACTGTTTGGAGTAGGATAAAAGTGATCACTGGAAAATATTTGTCATAGTTATAGAAAACTTCACACCAGAAGTCATCTCATTCGGAGTTACCATATCAAAGCTACAAAAGAAAGACTGATTTTGGAAATTCAAACAGCCTGTCTTTTTGCTGGAGCCGAATCTGGAAAAATGATAAATAAAAAAAGTGTTTCATTTGATGGGAGGAATCTATGGTTACAATCAATGTAAAACTTAAAGACTCACCCTGCATTTGCTTGTATATAGTATCAATGTATTCGCAAAATGTGGCTCCAGCATATGCACTATTTATTGCGAATAGGTAATCTCAACCTACACTCAGTGTCATAAGAAAGAATATCTTCGTGAACTCATTTTTGGTAGTCGAATATCAAGAATGGAATGATAACATTTTTAGAAGATTTCCTTTACATTTAAGCATCAAACATTCATGAAATGTTTGTAGATCCCATAGTTGATTATATACGCTCTTGTAGACGTCTAGGAATGGGTGAAATACGATTTTATCCACTTTAGGGGGTGATTAAGGGGGCTGTTAAGGGGTCACAAATTATTTGACTATATGAGACGTGTTAATAGGCCTCGAAATAAACGATTGGCATCAAAAAATGGCCAGCAACGGTTGTTTTAGTGTCTACGGTATTTTCCACTTTAGAGGGTGATTGACGGGGTTGTTAAGGGGTCACAAATGATTTCACTATATGGAACGTGTTCAGCAGGCTCGAAGTAAACGATTGGCATCAAAAAACCCCAAGTATTAGTGAATACGATATTTTCCACTTTAGAGGGTGATTAAGGGGGTTGTTGAGCGGTCACAAATAATTTCATATTAATTTTTTCCAGAAAAGAATAAAGAGTATCTACTAAAACTAACGAACGTGTAGGTTCGCACACATCTCGATTTCAGATATTCTCAAGTCTGGTGATGGCTTTGAAATAAGAACTCTATTTTGCACACGTTCTGGAGAACATCATTCTGCCCACATGTCTGTAATTATGGAGTAATGTGGTTGCACATCCGAATGCGCCCGTTAAGTTCTTTAATAGCTCAAAATTTGCGAAGGGTTCCAAAATAATATTTTCAGCTGAGCTCCTACAATTTCTTCACCTTACTTAAATTGTTCAGGGAAGGTTGAGGCGCGAACGGGTAAAGAAACAAGCACACAAAAGCTTCTGTATTCACTTCAGTGTCTAGAATTGTATAACTATCAAACTAGAAAATTCCAATTAGGAATTTTTGATTTCATTACCAAATGTCATAAATGTCACATCTGAAGTATGAAAAAATCTGAGTCACCCAGATAGGAGATCAGAGCACACTCTGCTCAAAATATTTATGGATTACCAATACCATTGTATAATGCCAATACACAGCAACATTAAATTTTTTCTGTTATATTTCAGTGAAGGAAAGTTGTTTCATCTTATTACAAACAATGCCTGGATCAATAAATATTGACTCCTTGAAAATTGATTTACTGAAACAATTCCCAGACATCGTGAATGTTCACGATTTCCATGTATGGCAGCTTACTACTAATAAAGTGATCTCAACTGTTCACATTATCTTCCAATGTCCAGAGGTGAGTTTTTCTAATTTTTTTCAAGGCTGTAGTAGCTTTCGAGTCTGCTGAGAAGATATTTATAAGTTGTGAATAAAAACAACCGCAATAAAACACAGATTTTATATTTAATTCATGTCATATTGTATTAGATTCCCTTCCAATGAAAATATCTATGGGAAGATTTCATTTCTAAATGGTTCAGTTTAATCTTCAAAACCCCTAATAGATGTTTTCGGAAGAATCATATATTTTCATGTCCATGATCTGTGATTATGTAAATTTTGAATTGATTTACATAAAATAGAGACTCCTTCATCAAAAAAATATATAATCAATAACCCTATTTATAGAATAAGAGAATTAATAGACTTAGAGAAGAAAATCTCATTTGTATTTCGAAGTTTTAATATTTTTAATGTTTGTCGACAAACAAAAATGATTCACATGTTACCGTTTTGTTCTCGCTGGATTCCCATTGTATCAAATTGAATGTTTATTTTTATTTCAATTCATGATTTTAAGGAAACCGAACCAATTTCGCCTTGACGAAGAAATTAAATATGCCAAAACATCGGCTGAATTAGAAGTGTTTCTTTGCTTCTCTGACCTCTCCAGTCATCCTCAAGATTACTTCAAACATTTTAAAGTCATCATCCGAAAAACTGCTGATAATAATGATAATGTTTATCGAGAATAGCAAAGAACTAATCCTTCGTCATTTTGTAAACATAGAAGATCGCCGTGTAAATTACTTTTATTTTGTTTTCCATACATACAACTTAATCGATCGGTGAGAAAGTTGAACATATCAATCAGTAGAGTTGATGGCCCATACTAGTAAAATATCGATTCGATTTTAATGGGATTTTGCACACACCCGGAAGTGAATATTTACACAACAGTGCAACATTGGGCGGACTTTATCCATTTTCGAGTTTCACCTTGGTAACCCCAAACCTACTCTACAAATATCAAGTTTCTAAGTTGTTTCTGTCGAAATAAAATGGCGTTTTCGATGGACTATTAGGTTCGATATTTGTAGAATTGGTTTGGAGCTTAATTACGAAGGTCGAACTCGTGAATGCGTAAAATCCTCCCAATAATGATTCCGTAGAAGTACATCTTCAAAATTTCATTTTTCTAATACATCCACAATTATAGAATAAATTGAATTGAAATATAGTACTCGTTTTAAAAATTTGAGCTCTAAGATTCATTCAGAATTTCATGAGGACCATGTGTTTGCCAGGGTTAATACGTGAAAAGTTCACCGTTTTAGCAACGAATTTGTACGAATTTGAGATACTAACTTTACGTCAGTGCCTTTCTATAAATTTCATAGTCTAAAGTCCCCTACTTACCAATATGAATATGCCGAATGTGCTGAGATGAAATGAAGATATTGTCACAAATCGTAATAAAATGTTCCCAAAATAAAAATTTAATAATTCTTCAAGGTGTACAAGAGGATCAAGGGTGATCTGATAAAGCATTTCACATCAAATGGCATCACCCAAGTCACCATCCAGCCAGAATTCTATCAACAGTCAGGAAAACTTGATGCTATAACATCCACAAACGTGATAAAGTGCCTTATGGCTTGTCAAGAGTCCTGTGGATCTTGGCTTTGTTGTCCGGAGACTGAGGAAGAGAAAAATGTAGGTATCAATTCATTTTCAAATGGAAATGAAAACATGTCCATAAAGTTAGCAGAGCCACTTGCACGGAAGTCAATGAAAACCATTTCATTAATTGTCTTATACTTGTCGAGAATTTGTCGTGAAAGAAAAAAATTTGTCGCGCTTCTAGTTTTTTTTTAAGGGGTGGCTCTGCTAACTTAATATTAAGTGAGCAGAGTCATTCTAAACTATGCATCGAATTCGATCAAAAATGTTATGAGTAATTGTCGAGTATTTGTCGTAGACCATCTAGCCTGAAAAAACCAGAAAAAATAATTTTTTTATAGGTTTTAATGAAATGTTCTGGTTTCTTAGGAAATTTGTCATATCCGGCAACACTGCATTGGTAAATTGATATTTCAGGTGTGTTTTCCGTATCATTATTGACTGATATTGGGTTGTATATGTTAAATCTTCTATTTCCCCAGATGAACAATTTTCGTTTCGATGCTGAATAATGGAAATATTCCATTCTCACGGATATACATCGACGTAACTTTTTGATATTGAAATTTGATTAGATGACCGTTTTTTCTTTCGAAAATGAGCTGAACGATTTAAGGACGACCAAAATATATTTGTCGTGAAAGAAAAAAATTTTTCGCGTTCTTTGTTTTTTTTAAAGGGGTGGCTCTGCTAACTTAATATTAAGTTAGCAGAGCCATTCTAAAATATGCATCGAATTCGATCAAAAATGTTATGAGTAATTGTAGAGTATTTGTCGTAGACCATCTAGCCTGAAAAAAAACAGAAAAAATAATTTTATTATAGCTTTTTTATAGATTTTAATGAAATGTTCTGGTTTCTTAGGAAATTTGTCATATCCGGCAACACTGCATCGGTAAATTGATATTTCAGGTATGTTTGCCGTATCATTATTGACTGATATTGGGTTGTGTATGTTAAATCTTCTATTTCCCAAGATGAACAATTTTCCTTTCAATGCTGAATAATGGAAATATTCCATTCTCACGGGCAGGGCCGGCGTTAGGGGTGAGGCAGCAAGGCAGTCGTTTCAGGCGCCACTCTGCTAGGGGCGGCATTTCGGGCAATATCGGAGGGCCACATTTTCATATTTTATTTAAATCCCAGATTATTGAACATACAGCCTGTCTCGGGTCTGCTAATGCTACAGTTTGAAAATGTGTAAACATTCACCCTAACCGTAATAAAAGTCTATCTTATCATCCTTCTAATTAGATTCGATGAAATATGCAGAAGCCACACGTGTCACTGTTAGTTTTATTACCGTACTTTATTACGCCGACAAAGGCGTACTGTCTTCGTCGGCAGGTTGCCACACACCCTTCGACGGAACCGACTCCCTACTGGTATTCTCGAAGATTTCAGTGTTTTTTTTTGCGCGCATGTTCTATCTAGGGGAACAGCGTGCTATCGTTTTGTCCGAATGTCTGTAATTTTCGATGATTGAGCCGAAAATAGTCGTAAACGACTAAGGTGGACTAGGTTGATGACGAATCCGATAACACAGCAACACTGCAATGCAGTGTCGCCGAATCTGACAAATTTCCTGAGAAACCAGAACATTTCATTAAAACCTTCAAAAAAGCTATAAAAAAATTATTTTTTCTGTTTTTTTCGGGCTAGATGATCTACGACAAATACTCGACAATTACTCATAACATTTTTGACCGAATTCGATGCATATTTTAGAATGACTCTGCTAACTTAATGTTAAGTTAGCAGAGCCACCCATTTTAAAAAAACAAAGAGCGCGACAAATTTTTTTCTTTCACGACAAATATATTTTGGTCGTCCTTCAATCGTTCCGCTCATTTCCGGAAGAAAAAACGGTCATCAAATTATCTTTCTTGTATCACAAAGTTACGTCGATGTATATCCGTGAGAATGGAATATTTCCATTATTCAGCATTGAAACGAAAATTGTTCATCTCAGGAAATTGAAGATTTAACATATACACCCAATATCAGTCCATAATGATACGGAAAACATACCTGAAATATCAATTTACCAATACAGTGTTGCCGAATATGACAAATTTCCTAAGAAACCAGAACATTTCATTGAAACCTATAAAAAAGTTATAAAAAAATTATTTTTTCTGTTTTTTTCAGGCTAGATGGTCTACGATAAATACTCGACAATTACTCATAACATTTTTGATCGAATTCAATGCATATTTTAGAATGGCTCTGCTAACTTAATATTAAGTAAGTAGAGCCACCCCTTCAAAAAAAAACAGAGAGCGCGACCAATTTTTTTCTTTCACGACAAATATGTTTTGGTCGTCCTTCAATCGTTCCGCTCATTTCCGGAAGAAAAAACGGTCATCAAATTATCTTTCTTGTATCACAAAGTTACGTCGATGTATATCCGTGAGAATGGAATATTTCCATTATTCAGCATTGAAACGAAAATTGTTCATCTCGGGAAATAGAAGATTTAACATAAACAACCCAATATCAGTCAATAATGATACGAAAAATATACCTGAAATATCAATTTACCAATGCAGTGTTGCCGAATCTGACAAGTTTCCTGAGAAACCAGAAAATTTCATTAAAACCTATAAAATAGCTATAAAAAAAATATTTTTTCTGGTTTTTTCAGGTTAGATGGTCTACGACAAATACTCGACAATTATTCATAACATTTCTGATCGAATTCGATGCATATTTGAGAATGGCTCTGCTAACTTATTATTAGGTTAGCAGAGCCACCCCTAAAAAAAACTAGTAGCGCGACAAATTTTTTTCATTCACGACAAATATACGACAATTAATGAGATGATTTTCATTGACTTCCGTGCAAGTGGCTCTGCTAATTTTATGGACATAATGAAAACAATGTGACACGAAATAGATAATATGGATTAATCAAAGAAGGGCCTATTGCAGCAATCTGTGAACAAAAAATAATTCAAATGGAAAACATTTCCCCCGAAATTTCAGTACTTCAGCAACTTTTGCGATTTTCTTTGTGAACTTTTTTCTTAAAACCATTTTGTTTGCGAAGTGCCAAATGAAAAAAAGCTGAATAATTTGGTGCTATAGGCCTCATACTCATTGTACATTGTCCTCAGCCTATGCCCCTTCTGAAATAATTTGATCAAACCAAGATGATTCTGCTGCAGAGTCCTTATCCTCCTGCAGTACTTCCCAAACAAAGTACACCACAAGCGTGAAATTCTATCACAGACAATCTGCAATGAATGGAATCCGAAAATCCATTTCTCCCTTAAGAGTAAACAATACCTCGAATATATTGACTTCTGGACGCAAGAGTTCGTTTTTTCAAAGAATTTTTTTGGTACAAATTGTTGAGAAAAATCGTAGGAATGCGCAATGTTGCCACTTTTTATATTCAAGAAATTTCGGGAAAATAAAAGTGAATTGAAGAAAAATAACTAACAATGCGCATTCTCGCTTAAGAATTAAGTACATCCCAAAAAAAAATGACCGGGTCGAGCGGCCTGACCTTGAGATATAAGCGAGGTTTGATGACATTTAGATGTGGCTGTGTTGCCTAGCTGTAATTTACTACCACGTGGTATTGTTTCCTCTTAAATATTTACATGCGTTTTCAGACAGAATTTGGCGAGTATTTTGAAAATATCTGAAACTTGTACCTATTGTATAACACGTGCAGAATGAGCGATATGCTTCAACTTCACTCTAATTGAACCATTGATCAAATTTCAGGAATTGAAAGAAATCAGATGTTCATCCAAAGAATCACTGCCAGGACCAACTTCGAATACTGTCATATCATCTCAACCGGGAGCTGTAGCGCAAGAATCCCTTTCCAAAGAATCAACTGATCCAAAATCATCAGAGATTACAACGGAGGAGAAGAATCTACTTAAAAATGATCAGAAGCTCAATATTGATGTCCGAGAATTTGCTAATGATGTTAAAGAAGAATTAGAAGCTAATTTTTAGATAATAAAAGTATCTGTGATTTTAATTTGACTGATATTAATTTATGTTAAACATAATATGTGCCTGTATTTTATTACTTAAGAATGAGATTTATACTCATTATGAGTCTCAAATTTTATATATAATACTGACTAGGCCAGTGTACTGATAATAAATTGCAATATATACGAATATATTGAAATGCCTTTATCTGTGCTCCTCCTACTCAAGAATTCAACGAAACCTTCAAATCACTATTTATAATGTACATATTTAGTATGTATCTTCAAGTCGTGCATTAATTTGAATCATGATTCCTCTCGTCAGATAATACACATTCAACGGGCTTGTTCTAGGGAACATCGCGTTTCCGTTTGACCAAACGTCTGTAGTTTTCGATTTTTCTACCGAAAATGGTTTGAAATGCCTATCAGTTGAAGTCTAATGCAATTCTGGAACCAGCTAGAGACTTGAAACTTTCAGGGATGGTTGTATATCAAAACGCAACAGTTATGTTCGAAAAAATCGGCAAAAAGGTTTCGGAGTTAGATTGATTTGAAATGTTGAAGTTATTTCCTGAATATCTCAAGAAATACTGATTCAGTTGAATTGGTACTTCCTTATTAGTTGTCAGATATCGAAGGATAACTTCTTGCAATATTAAACAGCAATATATAGTTGTTGTTTCCTCAATAACTTAACGAATTTAAGCAGCTTGTTTGTGAAACAGAATTATAGATTTTCTAGGGTTCAACATTGGAAATCCGAAAAAATGCGTTGTAGAAGATATTAAGAATATTTAAATTTTCTAAGATTTGTGTTTGTATTTTTCCGATTATCCCAGGCTTCAAAGAAAACGGTCAGAAGATAAAAGCTTGTGGGAGTTAGGATATCGAGTATGTTCTGTGTAGGTTTTGTTACTCTGTGCTCACGGCTCCCTAGACACAGCACAGTTAATTACAGTGAATGGGGGCCGGTGGCGATCTAGAAATTTTTTCTCCTGGTCCGGGATCGTACATGAGACCTTTCGATCACGAGTCCAACTCTCTAACCGCTGAGCTACCGAATAGTTTTATTTTACACTATATTAATTGAATAAGGTGTGAATCGTGCTGAGCTTGAACTCTAAAGAGAAAAATTCGGACGACATTTCGACTTCTTTTGGGAAGAATGTGCGAAATAGAGTTAACAAGTAAACTAAACAACGACGATCACGAGTATTTTTAGAATATTCTAAAAATCGACACAGCGAGGTATAAATCCCAGCTTCTGTGGTATTTTGCAACTCTAGAAACTGGAACTGACGACGATGTCGAACAATGAGCAAATGCTCTGTAGAAATAGACCCTATTTGGCTGAATTTAATTAAGAAAGAGGTAGAATTGAAAAACTTTCACACCAAATTGAATCTATGTTGCTATGTTTTCTCGAAAATGTTAATTTGACAAAAGTCTCGACTCAAAACGAAAAATCGGAAGAAAATAATCCTTAAAATTTTATCCTTTGTCTGATGAAAGAGTCAGATTTGTACACTGAATCATCACAGGTCGCTTTGTTAATCGTTTTGCCGTATTGTTTCTGTATTGTTCCTTAGGCAATCTGTTTTCCAAGAAACTGCCCTTGACAAATAGTTTAATCCTGCAAACCGCAAGGGTGTTTTTCATGAAAAAACAATAATTATTCAGTTTAAATAATTCTTTTTCAGAAATTTTGTGAAATTAACTTATAGTCTTGAAACTTTCAGATTATGTATAATATAATATTAGTTTTGTCCATGATTAATTAATTGAATAAAATGCTCTCAGGCAATTGAAAAATTTTTAATTTCGGTGATTCCTCACCAAAGTTTGTGGATTTAGGAAGAAAGTTTTCAGAAATTATTAGTATTACATCATCTCATAACACCTCCCGCCAGTTTAGCGAATTTTTCCTCGATTTCCTGAATTACAAAGGATCCTTAATAAAGGAATCACAAGAATTAAAAATTGACACTTCTGATAGCATTTCATTCAATTTCAGATTAGATTTGAAGCGAATTTTGGTGGCAGATGAATAGGCCAAAGCTTCGGACTTCACTTCAGTGCTTTTCTCGAATATTTGGGCCTTCAGTAACTATTAATCATACGAACCAATGGTGAATATTTATGTTCAGGTGAGACATCAAACATTGATGATCAAACGGAGTGTGACAGGAAGCGAGTTGATTCGAACAATGGAATTATTTGAAATATTCTCTATAAACATATCAACCTCGTCATTTGTTCAATTTCCGGATGTGGAAGTCTGTTTATATTTTCGAATGAAGTGGGTTTTATTTCAGGGATTATTCAAACGAATGAAAGTGCTTCGAAATATAAAAGATTCATGATCATTCATCATATTTATTCATATCTGGTTGAATGATCTGTTTCCTCATCGAAAAAATACGAACTAAAACTCTATTCACTCAACCATAGAAAATTATTAAATTTCTCAATGAATTTTATCCTTTGTTTTCACGCGCTTGTTCTGGGGAATAGCGCGTTTTCGTTCGTAATAATTCCTGTAATGATTAGGTCCGAAACGATTAAGTCCGGCCGAACGTATGTGCTAAAGCCTCTAATTTTTGAAAGAAAGAACCTAGAGTCTGGAAATTATCGGGTTAGATTTGGAGCTTGGATATGGCGGTTGCGTTAATGAGTAGGCAAAATCGGCCCGACATTTTCGGAGTTATATATATATATATATATGAAATTTCCAGTTTAATTCCTCGATATTTCGAATGCCAATCCTAATTCAAAATTGTTGAAATTTTTTTCTCGGAAAGTGTTGATCAGATTTCAACGAAATTTTCACAGACCTTATAATCAGTATCTAATGAAAATTTTTTCGAATTTCAATTCTATACAATACTTACTTTCGGAGATATATGTGAAAAATTATGTCAAATTTCGTTGTGGTTTGAAATTTTGACGTAATTTTCTCAATATCCCAAGAACCCAAGAACTCTAGATGCGATCAGATCGAAACTTTGTGATTATTCGAAGAATACCAACGCGAAACTCACTTCAGAATTCTGTATAGACTCTCTTGTTAGAAAATGTTTAAAAAATGTTCATTCGAAAATAATTTAAATTTTTGTAGAAAATTTTTTTTCTCGAAAGATGTTGATCAGATTTTAACGAAATTTGGCGCAGATTTGCTTCAAATTTCAATTCGATACGATATTTACTTTCGGAGATATATGGAAAAAAATATATGAAATTTCCTTATTTGAAGTTTTGAGGTTAGTTCCCCAATATCACAAGAAGTACAAACACGATCACATGAAATCCTCGTAATTATTTCAAGAATATCAACACGCAACACACTGAAAAGTTTCGGGTGGATCCACCCGTTAAAAGGTTTTCAAATAACTGTTTTACGAAAATAATCCTCATCTTCATCGAAAAAAAAAATATTTTTATCTGAATTAATTGACCAGATTTCGATGAAATTCGGCACATACCTTGAAGTTAGTGTTCCCCAATAGTTTTTTAAGTTTGAATTCGATATAATGTACATTTCTGGAGATATAGGAAAAAACTATGACAAATTTCGTTGTTATTTGAAATTTTGACAATATTTTCCCAATCTCTGGGATGTATCTTGAGTCAATATTCGAAAACAGTGCTTTTAATTTCAGTTTGATCCGATATTCTTTTTCGAAAATATTGAAAGATTGAGGTTATTTCTCAAATATCGCAAGAATAACAGATTCGATCAGATTCAAACTATACAGGGTGTAACAGAGTTGATGTAAAATATTCAAGGAGGTGATAGTACAGATTATTTAGAACAAATTATGTGCTTATATCTTTTTCCTTAAACCCTCCGATTCTACAGATATCAATTCTCTTGTCTTTTTTGGAATGTTCCCTACCTTGCTCAAGAAAAGAGAGTATATCTCCGGAACGACTAGACCTACGAGAATAAATGTTTTCTTACTCGAAATAGAACAACATGCTTCATTCATCATTTTCAATTTTGCTCCAGCAAATTCAACAGGAACCAAAAGAACACAGATCCAATGAGAAATTCATTCTAATGAGAAAATCAACATGAGATTTCATTCGCCATTATCTGGAAAAATGTTCCAGGTAAGGTATTAATAATAATAATAATAATAATAATAATAATAATAATAATAACGTTTATTTGTGTGTTAATTGATGCAACAAAGTAAACTCTTCAGTATACAGTATAAATACTCATATAAGGATACAAATTAATCACAAATAAACAATAAATGCAAAGCCAAATGGCTGTCCGCATTTAGTATGACGTGGCATCTCTCCCATATTTTCAAAGTTTCCTACTACAAAAAACAAAATCAAACAACAAAAAAAAAAGAAAGAATATCCCGACTATGAGCAAACATCCTCCTATCATTCATATATTTCTCCTTTCGATTATTCCATGAACTTTTTCCCTTTCCTGTGCAAATATATATTTTCTCAGCTTCGATTTGAAAAGACTGTGAGACGTGATGTTCTTTATCTCCATCGGAAGTGAATTGAACACTCTTGGACCGAGGAACAAATGAGATCTCTGACCAACAGTTTTGACCGAGTTTAAAAGGACCAGGTGTTTCGCCGTTTTATTCCTTGTTTCATATTCATGATCGACATGATTGAGTCTATATCCATTCCTTTGGCAGAACAGGGCCAACTTATTGAAATAGATTTTTCTGGGGTCCATAATAAGTGCTTCTTTATAGAGGTTATCTGAGGGGTATCTTGGATCTTTACGGAGGATGATCTTGAGGAAATACCTCTGTAACACACTCAATCTCTCGAGGTGAGAAGAAGCTAGGCCTCCCCAGCCCAATATGCCGTAACTCAGTCTAGATTCAACAGGGGCGATATAAATCATTTTTAGGTGGGCAAAATCCACCACTCGGGCAAGATATTTGAACCTGTGCAGCATCGTTCTGAGCGTATTGCAGACACCACAAATATGGAGGTTCCACCTGAGATGAACATCCAGAGTAACTCCCAGGTACTTCGCTCTGTCAGCCAACTTGATTTTGCTAACGAAATTTTCATTGGAAATGCTCAAGTGAGTGAAATCTGGTAGTCCGCTCCTGTAGCTTGTCACAGTTCCCTGGGGTACACCACATGTCATCTCTCTAATTCTACTGTGCCTGCCATTGATTTCAACAACCTGTTTTCTCTCCGATATGTATTTTTTTAACAGTCTTAGCACACTACCCCGACATCCCACATCCTCCAATGCCTCCAGTAGCTGGCCATGTATCGAAGGCCTTTGCAACATCGAGAAAAATGCACAAAGCCGGCTTACTTTTATCTATCGCTTCATACATTTTTGCTGTCAGAGCCGTTATGGCGTCTTCAGAACTTCGGTTTTTTAGGAAGCCATATTGATTTTCTGCCATACAGTTGAATTTCGTCATGAACATCTCCAATCTATTTTTCAGCGATTTTTCGAAAATCTTAGCAAAACTGCTTATCAGCGAGATTGGCCGGTAATTTGAGACAATATTCTGATCACCGCTCTTATAGAGAGGTTTGACGAGTGAAATTTCATATTCTTGCGGACATTCATCTGCCTCATAGATAAGATTAATGATGTACGAGAGCGGTTGGGAAATTTCCTCAGAAATATTTTTCAGTGTTCAGTATTGATTTTATAATTGTGAAAACTTCTCTCAAGTTCCCGCTTCTCAAATATGTGGCACGATCATCAAGAAAAAGTCGCTGAAGTAGAAAAATGAGGTCTATCAGAAATCGTAAGCGGCATAGTGAAAAAAAAAACATAGAACTAGGTTTGTGGTCAGATATCTCTCCAGTTTGATGCAATTTTAAGATCAGTAGATGATGAACCAACTTTGAGTACTCGGCGCATAACTTCAAGGATGGGAGTATCTCACATGACGGTGGACCAAATTATCAGGAGAGAAAGTATTGATCCATACCATTTGACAAAAGCACAAAACTTATTGGAGCCTGACTACCGGCGGCGGGTTGAATTTTGCCAATGGTTTGTTGACCAAATTCGACTGGACATATTTTTTGGAAATAAAATTTATGGACTGACAAGTCTACTTTTACTAGATGTAGTATAATCAATCTACGAAAGTCGCATGTTCATAGCCGTGATGACCCACATGACATATTGGTCAATCACTTCCAGCACGACTTTAGAATTAATGTGTAGATGGGACAAATTGGGCCTCATTTACTTGGACTAGTATTCCTTCTTCCTGGATTGTATTCGGAATCATTTCTAAATTCTCTACAAAACAACATCAGTGACGCCATGGAGGAACTACCATTGAATATAAGGCAGAATATGTGGTTTTAAATGGATGGTTGTCCCGCTCATAATGGGCGCATGGTATCAGATTATATGAATGCAGCCTATCCTGGTAGATGGATTGGACGATTTGGTCCGATAGATTACCCAGTAGGGAGTCCGGACTCAACTCCTTTGGCTTTTCATCTGTGGAGCAGGCTGAAGTTTGAAGTTTATAAAGGTACAGTTGTGTCGCTAAAAGATTTGAAGATGAAAATTGAAGAAGCCTGCGATATGGTCCGCGGCAATCCGCAAGAACTGCAGCGCATGATTCATTCAATGGGCAAAAGATGATATCTTGTTCTCCAACACGGTGGAATGCAAATCGAGCACAGGGTTGCCAGATTAGGGGATTTTCCCCAAAAATGAGGGGATTTTTTTTCCCTTTGGGGATTTTTTGGGTATTTTTTTTTCTGGGGATTTCTTCTGGGGAAAAAAATTTAACTGGGTATTATAAGGGGATTTTAGGTCTTGAACAACTCGACTCGAATCCAGTCTAGTGGTCTGATGAATTTTCCCGTTCTTGATTAGGGAATCAGAAAAATGGCAATTTTCGGTATTTTACGAATCCGGAAACGATGTTATGACGAAAGAACCGATGTTTTCAAGATTCATAACAGCCAGAGAGAGGCCAATAAAAGTTTCACCCTCGACCGTTCTTTCCGATCTTGAATCCAGTTTATTACCTATCATTATTATGACGGTTATGAGGATAAACAAGTTCCATTTTACGTCGGCTTTGTCGGCACCTCTGATAGAATGGTAGTAAAATTCCCCAATTTATTTATGACCCACCCTACACCTTCCTTCGGCATTGTCGGAGTATTGAATTACGGAAGTATAAACGAAAGTGATCTAAAATATTTTTGGATCAGTAAAGTGATTTTTGAATTCATCATCATTCTCCACGAAATAATTAATTCGTATCATTTTGTATGTCATGACGAAATGAACTAGTAATACATTTGTTGTTTTTGTATTGAAAAGTTCTGCGAAAAAATCCCTCTTTCTATTCCTCTTTCGCGAAAACTAACCTCATTCATTACAAACTTGCATTGAGGATTTTTTTTTGAAGCAATTCATTTTTGGGGTATTTTGAGACCTACTGAAGATATTTGGAAACAACTATTCAATAAATACCATAATTTGAAATTATAATAATAAAAAAAATAAATTGGGGATTTTTTTGAAAAGTCCCGAATTTAGGGGATTTTTGAATTTCGACTGGGGAAATCGAGCCAAACGTTCTGGCAACCCTGATCGAGCGAGTAAAGAAGGTGTCGTCACCCAACTACTCTCTTATGTTTATGTTTTTCACTATTATACATTTCTGGATCATTCTTAATGTTCGTAAATTCTTTCAATTCTTACCAAGCAATAAATACTCAGTTATATCGAATTTAACTGAGCTACTTGAAAGTCAACATGTGTTCATTAGAAAACCGGTAGGCAGTCTCAGCTACCTATCTACTGCAATGTTTTCCATTGTTGCGCTCACGTTTTCTGGTAGATTTGATTCGTTTTTCCTACGTCAGCGAGTTTCTCTTGGTGAATGTTTCACATATTCGGAAAGCTGAGACTAGCGGGAAGTTTTCACAGTTATAAAATCAATACCTCACCTCGAGCATTTTTCGAGAAAACGGCGGATGAAATTTCATATTGCTTTCCTTATTGGTCTGAATTTCTCACTGAACCCGTGTTCTTCCGGTTCCTGCTGAATACAGTGAATGTAACACCTTTTTCTCTTTGAATTAAGGGCATATTTATTGCCGTAAGTCTTGTCGTCCCAGAGATATACTCTCTTTTCTGGAGCAAGGTAGGGAAGTTTCCAAAAAAAACAAAAGAATTGATATCTGTAGAACCGGGGGGTTTGGGGAAAAAATTATGAGCACATTTTTTGTTGAAAATGATCTGTACTATCACCTCCTTGAATATTTTATATCAACTCTGTTTCACCCTGTATATGTGGTTAGTGGAACGCACGACTCAATGCAAGATTTCATGAGGATCGTAGGGGTAGAAAATTGTAAAAAAGTATTCGAAAGTTTTGGACAAGTTCGTTTGGCAAAATCCTCAAGAAGGTATTTCACTCCAGTGTTCCAAAGTTTAGTTCGATCCAATATTTATCTTCGGAGATATTGTGACAAAATGCTTCAAGTTTCTTGGTTATTTCCTAGGTTTTGTTTTTATTTACAAAGTGACTCAAAACATAGTCCAAAAATGAAATTTCGAATGGATATATATATGCGGAATCATTGGATGATTTTACCATTTCGCGAATTCGACAGTCATTGAACCTGTTCAACAAATATCAAATATCTAAATGGATTCTCATTATACGGTTGGCAGTAAGTCCGACCTCAATAACAATAAAATCCGAAAAAAATGACTTAGAGACATTCGGGCCAATCTGTATTCCTGAAAATATTGGGAAAATGAAAATTTGAATGCTTATATCTGCGGAATCATTGGTTGGCTTTAACCCATTCATGAATCAGGCCTTCGCAATTAAGTTCCAAACCTCCTCACAAATTCGACCTGAAGTAAAGCCGAAAACCCACTCTACAAATATCGAGTCACTTTTTCTGGAAGTTATTGTGTTTACTATGGGCTGTTAGGCCAACTGTGAACACAATTACTTCCAGGAGAAACGACTTAGGAACTCGATATTTGTAGAGTGGGTTTTCGGCTTTACGAAGGTCAAATGTGTGAATGAGTAGAATCCTACGAAGGCGTAGAAGGGCCACTCTTTGTCGACAAAAATTTTTCCACCTAATTCCGACATTAATCTCGGAATTAGTCTATAATTCCGAGTTCAAAGTCGGAATTAGTATAATTCCGAGATTAAAGTCGGAATTAGGTGGAAAAATTTTTGTCGACAAAGAGTGGCCCTTCTACGCCTTCGTATAATTCCGAGATTAAAGTCGGAATTAGGTGGAAAAATTTTTGTCGACAAAGAGTGGCCCTTCTACGCCTTCGTAGAATCCACCCAATGATTCTGAAGATGCCCATTCAATAATTATTTTCCCAATAATTTCGAAAATATCGTTGGAATCAAATTGAAATCAGCCTTTGAGCGTGATGATACGAGTTGAACGGAACAAACCGTATAAAATTTCCCGCTATGAAACAAAGTTTACCCCTTTTTGCATTTTTTCTGATTTTTCATGGAAGCCGAGAACTAGAAGTGTAGTAGCTTTTCGAGTTGATACACTGTAAATAGGGGATCCATTGGCGTTTATATTCTATTAGAAAATAAATACAGAAACAACGTTCGTAATAAGTAGAGGCGACATTTAAGCGATCACAATGGAGTTCACGATAGCGATGGCGATCAGATAATTACATTAAACTATACCTTTTCAACTTCAAATTGAGACTTACCACATTCAAATTGAGAATTATCAAGATCAAACTGAGAATCATAAATTTCGAATTGACCAGTATTAACCATAATTCTAAATGGTCTGTTTGCATTTTGAGTATGGATTTCTTCAGTCCAGTTTTGATTGAACTCAAAAGAGCTCTTTCAATTTGAATGTGTTCATTTCTAGATGTATTATTCTGAACAAATTCAAACTGATTGTTTTCATTTGGAAGTTGAAATCTCAATTTAAATCTAGCAAGTCTTATTTTGAAGTTGAAAAGGTATTGTGGAGCAGCACACACTTGTCCCTACCTGTCAGCGTTCAGACGCGATCGCATGGTGTCTATGATACATATTGCCGTTTCTATGCAGATTTCAATAGACATCGTGACGAAAGCTTGTGAGCTGAACGCTCATATATGTTCCAGGCAGAACGTGATCGCCATCGTGATTGCGATCGCGCCTCCACATCAAGCTCTTGGATTGTGAACATTCAATTCTCGACTTTGCAAGACTTCCGTTTCTCATCTTGATCATCTTCTGCATGGTTTCCATCTTGATCTTCTTCTGCATGTTCTCGTTTCTCCTTTCATTTAATTTTTTTGTGCACATATTTATTCAACGTTCGGTATCATGGAACTCACCGGAAAATTCAATCTGATTCCCGCGAAAAACATTATTTTTTACATTATCGATGCAGATCGGGAATCTCAAACAATGAGGTAATTATTTTCAACTTATTTTCCCATTGAAGGTTAAATGTATAATGGACAGTGAAGCACACTAATTTCAATCTAAATCTAAAAATTATTTAAGACGCGTCATTTTCATATGAAAGCTCACGG
This sequence comes from Myrrha octodecimguttata, assembly GCA_958510865.1. Lineage (NCBI taxonomy): Eukaryota > Metazoa > Arthropoda > Insecta > Coleoptera > Coccinellidae > Myrrha > Myrrha octodecimguttata. The sequence continues at coordinate 44,299,161 of OY294058.1, read as the reverse complement.
ATGGGCTTCAGAATTCCAGTTGTTCATTACTATTGACAGTGGTACTTCCAACATGAATACACCTAATTCAACCATAGCGTTCTGTTTGCTATTGCTAATTAGTGGATTTAGAGTCGCAAGAGCTTGTGTGAGTATTTCTGTTCATTCATCAAAATCTTCATCATATAAAGGTTCATAATATGCTCTTGAAAATAACTTACTGGCTGAATAATTCGGACGTAGGTACTTTTTTTCGAGGAAAAATGAGGTCGAAAAATGAATGTCAATAAATGAATCACAGTTCAAACGTTTGTTCTAGTTAAAATTCCTTCGAACCGATTCAAATCGAGCAACCAAAGGTTCTGTTCACCATCCATTTTCGAAAATCACGAAAATTTTGAAGCCATAGTTCTCATCAACCACTCATTGATTTTCTGCGTCATAATGCACCCTTTCCGTAAGTAATAATGATTACTGCAGAAATATATAAAAAATATAAGTTCAAATAATTCTCCACAGTCAGTACCAGCAACATACTGTACGAGAAAATAATTTTATCGGTTATTCGAGAGTATAAGACAAAATGTGCAAATACCATGTTTCACTGACAGTGAAACAACTTAATTCAAGGAACTTACTAATTGTTTAAGACGCTCTCAGCCATAATAATAATAATAATAATAATAATAATAACAATCATGTACAAGTGCTTACCATTTTATGTTAAACATGTTAGTTTTCATTAAATCAATACGTTGCTGAGTTACTTTGTATACACTGGTGTTATTTATATTATTTGATTGGAGCTTTGATCTAGTTAGATCAAAGATATTTGTGTAGTTACACAAATAGAGTTCAAAAAAATCTTCTCCCCCCTTTTTTTTGATTTAACATAATTCATGATAGAAATATGCATTCAGCCCCCGCATTGGAATGAGGCAGAGTTAAAACTAATTTAGTCAAGTCGGCTACATTTATGAATCAATAATGCACTTTGATTGCATAATGTTGACTCAGAAAATAATAGTAGAAAGTGGGACACAAATTTTAATGAAAATCCACATCCAGCACTTCTAAGAAAAATCGTCACAAGGGTAAATTCTGCGTCAATTCGTCATTAGCAATTTTTACTCATGAAAAATCGTCACAGTTGGCAACAGTGGACCAAAGTGAACACCATAGAACTCTATATTACTACCTGGAAAGGACCCGACCCTTCTTCAACTAAGCTTAAAGCGTAACAAGGGGCAACGAAACAAAGATAGCGCTAATTACGGTAACCTCTCCTTGTCACACTCATTGAATTAAATGGTATTTAACGGCTCAAATTTGGTTTTACTTGGAAATTCAGGTAGTTTGGGTATTACATCGTTTAGAAAGTGTAATATTTTGGGAAATGAATATCTATTTTTCTCTGATATGCCATTACTTTCTCTGCCTTCACCGCGTATGGTTCAAAAAGTGAAGAATTATGTTGGTGTGAGCTGTGCATTGACGATTGACGATAGTTTTATCATTATTACAATAAATTTAAATAATAGGAACATAGGAAAATACTTCTCGAAAAGCACTGACTTGAAGTCAGGAAAATTTAAGCGCTGGTTAAAATTCATTGCCATAGCGAAATATGACATACTTTTTTCCGATATTTTTGGAAATGTGTGTCTAATCGAGCTCAAATTTCGAACATTGCTGTTCAGATTCGACTTCAAGGTCTGCGCCAAGTTTCATTGAAATCTCATTGATAGTTTCCGAAAAAAAATATTTTTTTAACGATTCTTCATGCAATCAGTTAGCAAGTTTCAATCTGATCGCATCAGTACTTCTTGAGATATAGAGGAAATAAAATAATATATTTGAAATGGATATAACTTCGAAATTGTTAGGTAAATTTTGCCCATTAACGAACTTATTTTGAATTTTTTAAGTCGCTATAGCTTTTCTCGGTAGTAAGTTATCGTGGCAACGGGCTGCTGAATAGAATTCAATTTGACATTGAACTCTTCATCAGTGAGTCCAACCTAGTCGCTTGGAACCATTTTCGGCAAAAAAACGCAAATTTACGGAGGATGATAACGAGCTGTTCCCCAGAAAAACCGCTCACTAAGTTGAAATTTCACTTGAACATGTGCGATCTTCTTCAATCCTGCCTTATTCACGAATTAGTCAGAAAAAAATTCAGGTTCTCCTAATTTGAAACGAAAAATTAAAAATATTTAGAATAAATGCGACAGAGTTCCCTTTACTGCAATGAGGAAGAAAGAGATAGATACCCGTCCACTTCACGGGTTGCATAAGCAACGAATTGGCTTCACTTGTCGCTCAAAACGGGTCCCTTCCAGGTATATAATATAGAGTTCATTGGTGAACACAAATCACCCGACATATTACGAAATGGCCGCCAGTTAAAACAGTGTTGCCAACTCAAAGTTCTATACCTCTAAGAAAACACCACTTACTTTACAGATATCGAGGTTCTAGGTTGTTTCTTTCGTGAGTTACTTTGTTACGAGCTGCTGTTAGGCCTCACTGTTCATGCAGAACTTCGTAAGGATAATATGATTAGAACATGACATGAACACCTCGAAATTTTGGAGAAACAATGTGCATCTGCATTTTTCAACAAGAAACCGAGTTTCATCGTTATTGGATCAGCCTTTTTTGAGTTATTCCGAAATTTGACATATTTTTACCGAGATATCGGAAGTTGAAATAGAATCGAACTGAAATTTTGGTTGTGAAATATAGGTATCAAGGTATGAGCAATGTGTTTTTCGAGATAAATTTCAAAACAATGTGCCTACATCAGCAGGCCGGCTAGGCAAGGGCAGAGTAGGTTTCGACCTTGGTTCGTCATCATAGGTACAACCAACTCCTTTCAGACTAGTTTCGCGAAAAAATCAAATATTACAGACATTTGGACAAACGATAGCACGCTGTTTCCTAGAAAATGCGCGGAAGAATTTTTTCCATACAAACATAAGAAATTAACAACATAGCACTCAGGGATATTCAAGAATTGATGCAGTATTTCATTTCAGAATGGATATTCGATCAAATTGAACCATGCCAGAAATTGCATGACAGGAGGTGTCATGTCTTTTGAGGGAGATAGCACAGTGACACTGGATAAGGATTGCAACCTTTCAATGACAGGTTGTGTGGATATCACGAAGGGTTTCGCTTCACATAAGGTTATTTTTATATTTTCTGTGAAACTTTCATACTTGCATACCAACACCAATAGTCTGCTATAATGCTATAAGTATATTGAAACATAATGCAACACTAAATGCCTAACTAGAAGTCAGATTATTGCTGCGAACTAGACTTATTTATGGAAACTAAACTCTAACTATGACATTAACAATGGATAATGGGAATAGGACAGCCTTTCGAGAAATGCAACTTCTTAATTATGCGACGTTTCGAACTATATATTTAGACTTCTTCACAGCTAAAATTACACAATGAACTATCACAGAATTTTCAGCATTTGGTGGAAACTTACCCTTAATTAATTGTTGTAGGCAAAAGATGGAATATAAGTCATCGAACACACAGTGTATAGATTAAATTGGTCAAATTCTTACAGTTAAAATAATAAATAATAAAGAACATCACAATCGAATTACAAACAGGTACAAAAGAAAACATTATTGTTCCACGACTATCCTCAAACGACAATCAACGTATCTCAATACCGTCGTTCTTATATTGAGATACGTTGATTGTCGTTTGAGGATAGTCGTAGTTTGTAATTCCATTGTGATGTTCTTTATTATTTATTATTTAAACTGTAAATATTCGACCAATTTTATCTATTCACTGTGTGTTCGATGACTTATATTCCATCTTTTGCCTACAACAATTAATTAAGGGTAAGTTTCCACCAAATGCTGAAAATTCTGTGATAGTTCATTGTGTAATTTTAGCTGTGAAGAAGTCTAAATATATAGATGAAACGTCGCATAATTAAGAAGTTGCATTTCTCGAAAGGCTGTCCTATTCCCATTATCCATTGTTAATGTCAGTTAATGAAGAACGTGAATCTATATCATGGTCTAACTATGACCTTCTATTGGGATAATAGTTATGAAGAGTATCCACTGGATATTTTTCAAATTCAATGTCAAAAAAATCTAGAAAAGCACTGACGTGAGGTCAGGAGCTTTTGCGCGATTATTCAAAGTCTAACTATTAGATCAACACAAAATTTTGCACCTAGTTGCGTGTTCGTAATCTCCACCTGATTACGAAGTTTCAATCTGATTTCTTCTTGAGATATTGCGGAAATAACATTAAAATTCCAAATAACAACGAAATTTGGCACATTGTTTCCTCATATCTCCGAAAGAAGATTTCGGATTGAGTTGAAATTTGGAATATTATTGTTGAATACTCACTCTAAAGTTTGTGCCAAATTCCATAGAAATCTAATCAATGTTTTCAGAGAAAAAAACAAATTTCGTTAAAAATTTAAAAAATTCTCGATTAATATAATTTTTTAAATTTTGTAACGACTGGATCCACACAAAATTTAGCTCTGAGCTGCGCGTTGGTATTTCAAAACTCTGCACGAAGTTTCAATTTGATCCAGTCAATACTTCATGAGATATCGAGGAATTAACCTCAAAATTTAAAATGGGCGAAACTCCGAAAGTATCCAACCGATTCCACCCATTAACGAACTCAACCGAGATATTATTTGTGCTCTGAACCTAATCTGACAATTTCAAGTCGCTAAGTCTTTTCGTTCGAAAGTTAGAGCACATACGTACGGACGAACAGAATTGAATTTGACCATGGATTCTTCTTCAGGGAGGTCAACCCTTATTCAACTCGAGTTGTATAATGTGATTTAACTTGACTTACCATGTAATATTACTGATTTGATGGTGCAATTAAATATTATTATATTATTATTATTATATTATATTATTATTATTAACCCAACCGTTTAAGACCATTTTCGGCTAGAGATTCTAAAATAACAGACATCGTGACGAAATGATAACGCGCTCTTCCCTAGAACAAGCGAGTAAAAACTTCATCGTTGCAATTTATTTTTTGTTCAATGAAGTACAGCATTACAAAGCGGATTTCATTTTTTTTCTAAACACTCTTGCAGTCTTACCCTTACATTTGCAATCACGCGACAGCAGAGCGCCAGAGTAATGTCATGCATTTCACGGTAAATATTGTTTTGCAAGGCCTGAATTTTTCGGGGATTATTATTGCAAACCTTTGATTTAAGGTATCCAAAAAATAAGCAAGGCGTGAGGTCAGGCGACTGGGGCGGCCATGGAATGTCTCTCGACTTGCTTATCAGTTCATTCGGGAAAATTGACCTTTTTCATCGACACCCTAGCTGTGTGAGAGGTTGCACCATCTAACTGAAATGGTGTTCGGTTGTTGTAACCTTGATGCAGCTGTAATTGCGGTAACAGGAACTCGTCTATCATACGGGAATATACCGGAGCAGATACTGTCTTGGTTGAAAAAATAAGGACCAATTACTCCGCTGGCAATAATGGCACACCAAACTGTGGATTTCAAACAATGTGAACGCTTTTTCATAATAAACAAAATGTTTCCAAGCGTGTGTGCTGTCCGAAAACGATCCAGCATTGTCTTGCGAAGGTTTCTCGCAAAGAATAGTCACTTTCGTTAAGACCATAAACAATTTGCATTTTGTATGGATGGAGTAATAATTTCTTTTGCAAAATCACTATCACTAATGATTCTTTATTCCTGTGGATGCCGCAATTTTCCTTATCGATTTACGTGGATTTCGAATAATTTCATTCCGAACTCGAGATACATGTTCTGGTGTTGTTGCCCCCTGAAGAGTTCTGTTGACCATTGTCTCTTCTTGTCTGAATCTTTTTACATACGACGATAAGTTGCGTACTCAGCCCATAACTTAGTCGTCGAATATCAGAATGTTTGCAAAAAGCGCGACGCGCGCGAATCAAAGATTCACCACACTTTAAATAATGCTCAAGCTCAACGACCAACGCACGGTGTGCCAATAAATCATGGCGACTCACAAATCTCGCGCTTCGAATGGCTATCTAAAATAGAAAAATTCCGACTGGACACCCTTATGAACAACATTACCGGCAATACTATAATGCTCTCTAATTTTAAATATTTTCCCTCTAGCTCGAAATAATTTCAGTAAACCAAAGTCAGTTTTCCTGTTATGAATATGCTCGGACAGTTCGATAAGTATACTCCATTCACTTTTATAAACTATCCCGGTTGGCCATGACATTCTGGGTTTGTTTTGGTTCCAAATTCAGAACTGTTCGGGACGGTTCGAGTATGCGCGATTGCGAATTTTCAGACTCAAAACGGCAATTGCGCATACTCGAACCGTCCCAAACAGTCCTGCATTGGTTCTGAAGTCGGAACCGAAACAGAGCTTCTGACACATTTCACCGTGTATATTTTGAAAATGTTAGGTTATGGTAATAGTTATTTTCCTGTCAGATAATTACGCAACGTTCTCCCATCTACATGGGGGTCGTAGTAATTACGTAATTCTCAAAATGTTGATTTACTTTGGGAAAATGATGAATAATGATAATCTTTCACTCAAAACCTTTCTTATTGTGGCGATGTGCAGCTAAAAAATCTAGAAAAGCACTGTCGTGAAGTTAGCAGCTTTCACGCGCTTGTTCACATTGCGAAATAGTGACTTGGAAATTTCAGTGAAATTTCAATGAAATATAAAAACTTTCAAAAAAAAAAGTGTTCCGAATTTTTCCATGGACAATTCTTCTTATTGACACTGTTCATCTTCCAACCAAGTTTCATTTCGATCAGATTTTTCGAGTTATTGAGAAATCAAAATTTCGAATGGCTGTTACACAAAAACCATTCGGCAGATTGGGCCCATTGACGAACTTAACCGAGATATTCAGGATCTTAATCGAAAGTTACAGCGCACACGGCCAGACGGACATAATCGATTTTGACCACGCATTCTTCATCAGTGAGTCCAACCTAGTCGTTTGAGACCAATTTCGTCTCAAAATTCGAAAATTACAGACATCGTGACGAAATGATAACGCGCTGTTCCCCAGAACAAGCGCGTAAAAATAGATTCTTCTTAACGACCAAACGGTCCTACAAATAAATCTCCCTTACTCAACCTTTTTTGAAACCCAGGAATTCCCATCATTTTTGTTGTATTTCGCACCATATTTTTTCAACTATTCAAAGAACAGTATCCCAAATATGTAGTCAGTTACCATGCTCACCTGATGAAGTCATATGTTATCATGACGAAACAACTGTCGTGAAAATAAATATATAAAAGGAAAATAAGTTATTTTACTTTTTAATCTGTTAAACTTTATTCATTGATCGTTATTTTTACTCAGGTGAAATATACAGTAAACAAAGCTCCTATGCCACCAATTGAAGGTGAAATTGACGTTTGCGAAGTAGTGAAGAGCATAAAGGACCCCACGTTACTGAATGCAATGAAAACATTTTCTGTTCCTACACAATGTCCTGTGAAAGCTGTAAGTATTTCATTATATATGCCTATGAACAAAAATAGAATTCAGGAATATCAACAATTTTCATAGTCGTATAGGTACATTGAATAGGTCCCAAAAGCACAAAATACCTATCTGATTTAAATTTTTTAATTAGGGGTATATTAAAAAAAATATTCGAACAGGAAATATCCATAGATATCTATAATTCAAAAATATTATATTTCTTCAATATACAGGGTGATTTTGCAGGAGACTATCAAATCTTATAATAAGTCTACAGTAGTTAGGACGGTTTAGAAACAATGAGACGTACTCTACAGCTGATTTGTCTGATTCGACCGATTCAACTTTTATTAATAACTTTTGTATGGCTCATTCAATTTTATTGAAATTTTCAGTGAGGTTCAATATAAATGAAAACATTCAATAATTCTTACTTTTTTTTCAAGATTCAGGGTTGTTATTGTGATAATTTCAGATTTATTTACTCTGAAAAGGGTAGGCCAAATTGGACACTTTTGAAGAGGAAGTCCGATTTCTGTACAAGATAGACGAAAACTGATGTCAATGTCTGAGGGGCAATTTTCGTGAGAAACTCACTGGAAAAATCGCAACTTTAAAGCTATCATCGTTACAGAGTTACCAGGTGTTTTCCGAAAATGTTCTTCTTACAAATACTCTTTCTCTGTTGAAAATTTTTATTTCTGTAAAAACATACTCGTAACAACTTCCCACTCAGAATTCAATTCAGGTAATTCAATTTTCTGCAAACTCATATTTTATGAGATATACCTAGGATTTTTTTTTTCAGATGGTGCACCCCATTTATTTTCACATTTTTCGATAGAGCTTGAAATTGCCATTTAAAAAATAAAGCATACTTGATATTTTTCTGGAATCATGTTCGAGATATTGAAATTTCAAATTTTATCCCTTGGACAAAGTAGACTTAGGACTGAGCGGAGGCGGAAATAAAATAATGCCAACATTTATTGTTGGCGGTCAAAGTTCGACTCAAACAGTCAATAGTGTGAAGAAAACCCGTGGTCTTTTTGAAAACCATAAAAACTGGAAATGGAGCGTTCGAAGAGTTGGCCATTTTTCATTCAAGCACATAGGGCAAATTCTCCTAAAATACGAGTTGATATTCTAGGATTGAATTCAACAGCTCCTCCTTCATTTATTAAGTTGTGACGCAATCCTGCGAAAATATATGCTAAAGAGGTTCATCTGTTTGCGAGCATGTTCTAAGTAACTTGGCAGTTAGTTGGAGCATAACGACGCACAACTTTTAGCGAAATTTTGTTGAAATCGTATGGTCAGTTAATGAAAAAAAAAATTATCAAAATTTGTTTCGAAAAAAATTTTTTTCAGAGACTAGTGATCATAATCGAAAACAATTCTGTTCATACCTTGAGCTTCAGCAATTCACCTCATTTCAATTTCATACTGCTACTAGTTTTGGAGATATTGGGAAAAAATATGTAAAATTTCGTGGTTTTCTTCTCGGTATCGTTGTTTTTTCCGGTATAACTCAAGAAATACTTATTCAATCGTGATGAAACTTCGCAGCTAGTTTGACGATGCTGAAGGTCAGCGTTGTGCAAATTTTCGTGATGATCGTATATTTGAACAGTTTGAAAATAAAATTGCAAATATTCAATATTCTGAGAGCTCTTTATCATATTATCCTCATTAAATCCGGTATGAACCTTCAAACTGTCATTTGTCCTTGATTTCAATTCGATCTAATCTGTATTTGCCGAAATATTGTATATATTATAAACGTTTGATAACTAACACTTCGATGCTTTCATTCCACCATCGCATCCTCCAAAGCCTACTCAAAAATGAAAGTTGAAAATTCAATATCTCGAACATAACTCCAGAAAAATATCAAGTATGTTATATTGTTGAAATTGTAATTCCAAGCTCTATCGAAATGTGTAAAAATATACGGAGTATCCCTTTTGAAAAAAAAGTTTCCTAGTGATATCTCATAAAATATCAGTTTGCAGAAAATTCAATTAACTGCATTGAATTTTACGTGAGGTGTCGTTACGAGAATGTTTCTGCAGAAATAAAATTCTCAACAGAAAAAAAGTTAGAGCACTCTTTCTACAATGAACTTTTTCGAAAACCTGGTGACTATGTAACGGTGATAGCATGAAGTTGCACTTTTCGTCAATGGGTTCCTCATGAAAATTGGCCCTCAGACATCTGCACCAGTTTTCGTCAATCTAGTACAGAAATAGGACTTCCCTTTCAAAAGTGTCCAGTTTGGCACACCTTGTACAATCGGTTTCCAAATCTTTGCTATCCGTTTCAGATTCTACCATAAAATGAGTCATTATCCATGTGTTTTCATTTTTTTTGCACACCTGCGGTTTTCCGAGGAATTTTTTCAAAAAAAAAACAACATCGTAATTTCGCTCCAACCGATTTCACTTTTATCGATAACTGCACAAATTCCTAGAAAGTTCTGGAAACGTCTTTTTGCTTTGGTTAAACTTGCAGTGTTTTTTTTCATACGAGTACCTAGGTATGCATTAAACCTTCTCAAATCCTCCTCTTTTCGACAGGAAAAAATTTGTGGTAACCCAGAGAATAAACTGAACCTTGGCAAGTACAAAAATCAATTGGGAATGGCAGCAGGAACAGTGGACGTGAAATTGGAGAGCACACATGACACTGGAAAATCTTGTTTGGAAATGAACTTCACATTGGCCAAAGAAAAAAGGGCAGGTTAAAATACAATAGAATCGAATGAATCAAAATTAATGTAAATGTCATTGAAACGTATAAAGTTTTCCTTAATCCGATAGAATTTTTCTCTCATACACAATGTTTCTGAAGCTTGCAGCTCGATCATAAAATAAAAAGGTTTCCAGTTGAAAATCATCAGCGAAGTATAGATATAGGGTAAGATTTGATATTACCGGTCACTCAATAATTGTAAGTCAGTAATTAATTGATATTTCTTCTTAAATCTTTCTTTTATAAAAAATATAAATAATCTGCTTAAATAATAAGAACAAGTGACCTTAAAAAGTTTCAGTATTTTTCTCCTAGCAACGACCCGATCAATAACAACACAATCAATATAAGTCATGGTTCCCCGCCAACCCAACACCGTACCACTTGTACCATATTTGTGTTAAAGAGCTGGCACCTCTAAAACTTCATAACATCAAGAAATGTTTTTAATCTTTGCTTGAAGAAAAAATCAGTGATTTCAGAACGGGTCCAATTACTGGCAAGTTCAAGTTAGGAATTTCGAAACGCAACAAATATAAAGGTTTCTTTCGTCTCTGGATAAACGAGTCTGAAACTTGATATTTTTGAATACCTGTTTATTACAAGAGGTATTTATTATCTCAATATTTATTTCATGGGAGGAAGTCTTCCAGAGTTACATTTTCAAAAATACTTCAAGAAAACATTTGGAACCAAAGATTAATTAATTCTTTAATCTTTTTTTGGAACGATAGATACTACCATTAATTTGTCTGGTTTGAAATTCTCCTGATAAATTCGCATGATCATCAACAGCAAAGTGAAAATTCATATTTCAATTTCAATAATAATAAACATGAAGATTTCCTCGAAACATTTCCATAAGTATGCGATGAAATTCATAAATTTAAAATTGAATATTTATTAAAAGGTACATACAAAATTTATAAACCATATTTTCATGAAGGAAGATCCAAATCCATGAGTAATATCAATCTCCCGTTCCGTTTTCACCGCTGTTTTGGCTTAGAAATGACTTCTTGTACCCATCCATCTAGGTATCCTTACCATAAACCTCATATTGCTCCTTATTATTCCCTTATAAATAGTTCAAATTTTTAATGAGTAGACATTTTTTGTATACTCCTCTTATATACTAGTGAGAATCCATAATTTCAAATATCTGATTAATTTTTTGGGAAATAGTTTCTTCAAATTATACCTCAAATCATTTTTATTAAGCGAAATTAATTGCATGAACTAGGCAAAGCGACCTTAGCGCCCTCATCGTTTACAGAGCCAAGTAGGACAGCATTTGACAATTCTAGGACCGCGTTTTGGACCCAAAATTTTAGTGGGTAATAGTAGGAAAGTGTCGACACCTGATATACTGCATGCATCTTGTAACCAACGTAATGGCATTGTTTAAACAATGGTAATGGTAACAAAAAAGTGTCGCAATACATCTACTTTTGGAACGACCGTTAAAACCAAAACGTGATATTTAACGCACCGTAATAACATAACGCTTGCGCTATTCATAGTTGCAATATCTCTCTATTTATTCAGAGTATGGGAAGTAGGTAATCATGATTTTCCGCTCATAATATTTAATAATCAGGGCCAGTATTCTGGACAAGTGAACTTTCTGTGCGCATACCAGAACTACTTACTACCAAATGCGTATGCGAGTAGAATGTTGACTTTGACCAGAATACCATGGAGAATACGGACTTTGGATAAAATAATACTGCTCTGCGAAACGAAAGTGCAAAAATATCTTTTTTTTCTAGTGAGTTTTGGGTAAGTGATGTGGCAAAAATGACTGTCAAAAACATACGTTTTGTTATTCTATGGTTTAATAAAGTGTCAAACATAGAACAGCAATATATCAAACGTCAAAGTTAAATTTGCAAATAAAAAATTCATTGTTTATTTTGATTTTTTAATTTCCAAGCTAAATGAAAGTTGTTTCATACTACCTGGGTTTTAATTATAAATAATGGATCCTAATACAAAAAATGCCGATGTACAAGACACTCAAGCTGGTTTTCAATCCTTATCTCTAGCTGAAGATGGTTCTGAAGAGAAGAAAAAAATCCATAAAAGTAAACTTTCCTAAGTAATGTGTGAATTTTCTTCCAATTAATGTAATTCATTTTCTAGTTGATATCTTTTTAAAACCTATAGCAAATGCACCTATTATGAAAAAACAGAAATGGTGTGTCGATTCATCAAAACCCATAAGCTGGATATTATGGTTTGTTGCTAAGTATATCAAATTAGAACCACAGGAAAAATTGGTATGCATGTATGAGTTTCATCCTTATCCACCATGTATCAAGTTATTATTTTCAGTTTCTATATGTGAATCAAACATTTGCTCCTGCTCCAGATCAAACATTAAAAAATTTATATGATTGCTATGCTACGGAAGGAAAATTAGTGTTACACTACTGTAAGACACAAGCGTGGGGTTGAAACTGAAAGAAAACCTATTTCCGAGTGTCAATATACTTTACTGTGATTTTATTTTAATAGCTTTGATTTTGATTGGAGCCATTTATTATTAGTGGAAGGAATTATGTATATCAAGTGAATAAGACAAGGACAAATCCACCTAAACATTGTCTAGATGTAAAGGTGATTCTATAAATTAAGGTTCATTATCTGGCTATAAAATGATTCTCTACTTTCTATAACATGTAATATTCCATGAAATAAATATAAGTATCTTATTATCAACTAAGATTTCAGGCTAAGTGATCAATTGATATAGTTTGGAATTTTGTTGTTCATTTCTGAATTCAAGACAACAAACCCTTGATAAGTCGAATGTTTAGAAGTGTGATCAATTTAGCCTATATTTTCTAATTCAAACAGTAGGTTTGAAAGCTGAAATTATTCTTCATGTTTTCAAGTTCCTAATCAGTACTAGTCAGCACCTGTCAGTCACTGATTTCTATAGAAATCAGTAGTGTTTGAATGCCACATATGTCTGAAATATCAATACAAATGAAAAAATAATTTCATTTCAGTCGGAGTGATATTAGGTCCTTTCGTTTGCATAGAAAGTGTAGCACTTTCCTGCATTCGGTGAAGATATTCTATAGTATATCTACACTGAGTGCAGGAAAGTGTTACACTTTCTATGCAAACGAAAGGACCTTTTGTTTCTTCTAAATTCCTTGTAGCTACGCAATGGTCTTGGTACTCTACAGATATTTTTTTGGCAATTCATTCATATTACTAGATGAACTACAGAAGAGAGAGATGTTCAATCTCACATATAATGAAAATTAATCTATCGCCTTGGAAACTAATTTCTGAAGGTCCTAGAATTTGATAATTTATGGTCTGAAATCTATCAAGATTTCAAAAGCATATTTATTGGCTTGACACATCAATTCCTATACTTCTTCTCTTAATTCAATATGTATTTATACTTTTACTGATAAAAATATAGCCTTTAATTGTGAAAATGTCGCCTAAAAAACAGAATACAAATTATTATCCTGAAAGCAATTCAACAGAAAATGACGTGGAACCTTTAGTCACAGGTATGTGAATCATTAACTATTACTTGGGAAGTGAGAAATTCTGCCAATGTTTCAAACCATTCACTTTAGTTAATGATAGGATTGCAGTAAATCGTTTTTAATACCATATGAAATGAATAATAGTCCATTTGTCTCAATATAGACTCTGAAGCAACGAATTCTCTTCGACAAGAGTTAAGGGCAGCTATCAATACTATGGGACCAGACACTCCCCATAACTTCAGCGAGAGAATTTCAGAAATAGAAGGAAGTTTGGATTTTGGTAATCATCCAAAACCCAATTCCACAGTAAGAATTGTACTTTTGTTTTTTTTTAAATGTGACTGAAATGTAAATAATTGATACATTTTCATATTCAGAAATGGCAAACGTGGAGATTGTTAAGAGGTCTTAAAAAATATTACTGTCATCGTTTCTCTTAACGCTAGTTCATGGTGCAACCAATGCAACATTGGTTGTTACATTAACTACTTTTAGGTTTAACAAAACTAAAACAGAAGTTGACTGGTTTTTAAGTCATAATATACATATAAGTATGAAGTGACACAAAAAGAACACCCAGAAGTTATGAATTTATGACAAAAGTAGTGATGCGATGAAGCTTTTTTTATGATTCGGCCAGATACCGAATTACCAAATGAATCAGGAGTATTCATCTTGCATGTTTTTATATTCGTCTGAGTGTTTTCTCTTGAAGTGATTCATCACAGATGTTATACCACTAACACTTTAACAAATACCACCCCTAGAAATTTCAGAATTACTATCATATTGCACCGTGCATATTTATTCTCATCGCATAATGAGTAATATTATATAACTAGATATTTCAGATAACTAATAGTTGGTAAGGGGTTACATTCCACTGTGACCTTAAGGTCTATTGTGCCCCCATCCAGAGCTATTTTCGCACCACGCTACCTTCAGCTCGTCCTCCAGCTCTAGAGCTAGAATAAACTTCAATATCTGTGAGGGCTTCAAAGAGGCTAGGTTCTCATTCCTCCTATAGTTATTCTGTCCAAGACATTCCTTTC